>JALMGJ010000003.1:169686273-170958773 GCA_023362775.1 Charina bottae | reverse complement strand
GGAAAATCCCTTTAGCTATTATGTGAGCATGACATGCATTTAGAAGTCATAAGGATAGGAAATTAGTGTTTAGTGTATTTAAGGAGGGGACCATCATAACTAGATAAAAACATCTGAACTTAAATATGACTGTTTTCTGTTTCAACAGTCCCATGTATGCTAATTTGGAAGTACATTCCATAGTGTTCTATACTTTTTTCTTAATTGTGTTTAGGACTGCAGCTTAAAATACATAAGCACAAATATTTGGGCATAATGACAGGGATATAGAAGGTTCTTATTAAGAAGAAGCAATGTTTTGTTTTTGTTTTTTCATTCTATTTTTAAAATCCCATCTGGGAATAAAGCAGTCCTATCTTGCAGGAAAAACTGGATGTAGCCCTGCTAAGAATGACATGAGTAGGAAATTTAAGTAACTGAAAAGCTGAAAGTGGACGACTGTGTTAAACAAGCACCTTTATTACTATGAGTGAGCAGATATGCCAAATGGAGATGCAGATAACAGACAAACAAGAGAGACTCAAGCCTTGCCATGAATTTAAATCCATGCATCATCTTTGCATGGAAAAAGACCAATTGTAAGCTAGCTTTCCTATAAGGATTCTGGAGCCTGGAGTCCTCCACTTGGACCAGAAGTACAGACCATAACTTGTGCATGCCACAGAATAAGGCTCTTGGCCCTCAGAACAGAAGTTACATTTAAATTAATCACGGCCATTTGAGTTCAAGAAAAAATACTTTCCTATGCAAGTATTCCTGTCTGAATATATATATTTTAGGGGAGTGCCTTTGAGTTGGTTTTTTTGACTCCTGGCAACTGCATGGACTAGTCCCTGCAGTTTTCTTGGCAAGGTTTTTTGCCAAGTGCCTCTTGTGGTGGTTTGCCATTGCCTCTTTCCTAGGGCTTAGAGAAAGCGACTGGCCCAAAGCCACCCAGCTGGCTTCATGTCTAAGGTGGGACTAGAACTCATGGTCTCCCGGTTTCTAGACTGATGCCTTTGATGCCTTAACCACTACACCAAACTGGCTCTCTGAACATTTGCATGCCCTAATTCAAAGAAAAAGCATTGACAAAGGGAGGAGTGGGAAAGAGAGACACAGGTTTGGAGTGTAAGAGTCATACAATCAAAGAATTGTGCTTATCTGGCAAAGTCCATAAAAAGCTGAAAGTATGTGAACTAATTTGCAACTATGTAGAGAACATAGGGGCGTGGTGGCTCAGCAGGTAAGACACCAGGCTTGTCGATCGGAAGATCACAAGTTCGGAGGTTCGAATCCCTAGTCCCGCGTGACGGAGTGAGCCCCGCACTTGCCCCAGCTCTTGCCAACCTAGCAATTTGAAAGCATGCAAATGCAAGTAGATGAATAGGTACCACTTCGGTGGGTAGGTAACAGCATTCCGTACGCGTCATGCGGCCACATGACAGTGGAAGCGTCTTCGGACAACGCTGGCTCTTCAGCTAACAAATGGAGATGAGCACCGGCCCCTAGAGTCAGACACGACTGCACAAATGTGCGGGGGGTAACCTTTACCTTTACCTTAGAGAACATTGCAGAAGAAATGTTTAACAAGAAGCTGAGTTTCACTCGATTTTGTAAAGATACTTCATACCTTTCTCCAGCTGATGATGAGATATAATCCTAAACATACTTGTTGGTAAGAAATGATTGTTATTATAGAATAAGCATTACAGTATTTTCAGTATTCTGGTTACAGAGGATAGATTATTGGTATCTGAAGTCACAGAAGAAATATTACTTAGGTGGAGAATGAGTGAATCTTTCAATAATCCTTAAAATTAGGTGGTCAGCAATGACCTGCATTTACAAAAATTTATATATGCAAAGAAAATGGCTAAATAGCAGGAGACTTGAAAACAGAAAGCATATTAGAAAATAGACTGGTATCTTCATATGCCTAAATACACTGTGAATTGGCAAACTGGAGTTGGGAATTTTGAATGTCAATAGGTAGTTGAACAGTAATTTCTCTCCCTTTTTTCATTTGTTTAATATTGCAAGTTCCCTTTCCAACTCAAATTGGGATACTTGAGGTAGAATACAGAATTCAAAAGCTAACATGATTTGTAAAACAATTCAAAATGGACTGAGATATCTCCTTAGGATACTCAGTTTGTATTAAATAGACATACATGTTTAAATAAGTCCTTATTTAGTACGGACCACTTACAAGATATAAAGGCATCAGAATAAATTAGAGCTCTTCCACTAGAACACAGAGCTAGAATGAGTCAGTATACAGATTTATTATTTACATTATAAGTGTCTGCATTAACTACACTATATATATATATTTCTATTACTAAAACATTTGGCTCACTCCTGTACCAGATGAGACACTCATATAGTACTTTATAGACAATCTATAGTACTTTTGAAATTTGTGCTTCGTTATTCTGATATTTTATGTTTGATGATTTATTTATTGTAAACCTTGTGATACTGATTTTTGTGTGAACAATAATGTGCAATTTTACAGGTACTGATGGCAATAACTTCAGACTGCAGAACTGCTTGCCAGCTTGTTCCTCACATTGCACCGTAGGATAGGGTAGAATGGAATGAATGCTATAAAGTTCAGGAAGTAGAAGTCTGTCCTCCATATGTTGACCATTGTGGACCAGGCTGAATTCCATCCATTCAGTTTTTGAGATCCTATTTTTAAAAAGTGCACCTCCAGTTGTGAATGACTGCAAAGTGTTTCTTTAATTTTCAGCAAAGAGTTGCATTAGCATAACAATTTGGAGTGACAAATCAGACAGAGAACTAAATAAATCTTCCTCCAAATAACTGTCAAAAAAATAAAGTATGTCTGTTCAAACTGCCCCCATTGTCCTTTTCTTTCACATCTTTAAATAAAACCTTAGGAAAATGACAATGCAATATACAGTATATTGCATATATAATATATATTGCATTCATAAGTAACACATATTGACATTAATGGTGTTTATTCCCAAGCAAATAGACATGAACTTATACTTGCGTTAGGGTGGCATAGCAGATGCTATTTTGCAATACTGCACAGCCATTGGAAAATATCTTCTATTCAAGAGAAAAGTATATTCAATAGAATTTGGAAGAAAGGAAGGAGAAAGAATGCTTCTAATTTAAAGCAAGAACAGCTCCTCCTGTTTCCAAGCCATAGCAAAAAAGAGCAAGGTGCTTGGAAAGTCAAGTAGCTTGGAATCTTCCAATGACTGGACAGAAGAGAAAGGAAGGAGGGAGGGAAACTAAAAGGAGAAGAAGAATACAGTGGACTGATGTCCAGGGAAGTTTTCTGTTGTCTGTCCAAAATACTTTGACTCCGTAAACCTCATCTACTTGCATTTCTGCAATACACATAAGTGCAGAGAATGACATTATAGAAACAAAATATGCTGTGTATAACATTCTTTTATCTACAGTATGTGTCCAGAACTGTATTTGAAATAAACAATGTTTAGAAATCAATTTGGATTACAAACCTAAGCAGCCTAATGGCACACCAAATATGTTTCTCACCACAAACCTCTCACCAACTGAATGGAAGGCCAAACAACATCTGCATGACATTAGCCAATTTCTCCCTGCCTTGCCTAATATGAATTAATGTCAATAACATACAAAGAATTAAATAGCACTAGCCTAAAATACTGTACCACAAGTATATGTTTACATCCTTGAGTAATTGTCCTGCCCTCTTTGTCAGTTCTCTGAATGTAACGACTCACTAGATGAAGAATCTAAAAATCACAGAAATTATTTTAGAAAAGTGGAGAAAAGTAATAGCTATTATGATAAATCAAATTTCAAATTAAGCCTTCAAACTATTGTTCAGAAATGGAAAGAAAATTTGCTTGTGTTTAGACTTTTTGTATGAGAGATGTAATGTATGATTAAACACTGATTCACTCAACGATACGTCAGACTCTGGGGCATTCAGTCTTTGGTATCTGCGAAGCCAGCCATCAGAATACTTCCCCTGTACCCAGACAGGTTTAACACATGCAGGCTGACTTCAGCATGGATTGTTACATGGAAAAACAGCTGTAGGGAAATCAGTCCTAATTCTACAAAGATATAGAACATCATCGTTTTACAGCCAAGCTGTCATCCTGTGGGTCACTTGTTCATTTGCAAGTGCTTCTTCCTGCCTCCGGAGGAGTGTGATAAACCAAGTTGCCCACACATACACACAAACAAATGCAAAGGCATTTGTCATTTTGAGTAACGTGAGATGATTCCACATACATCTTTTGTCCTATAGTATAGATTTCTTGAAATATTTTATCCAGCTAAATGTCTGTGGTCCCAAACTCCTAATTTAAAAATGTTGATAAATGAAGTATCTCTTTAGCTAATAAATGAAGTATCTCTTTAGTTATCCTTTGTCAGCAACATTCATTTTAATGGAAAGTGAGTTTACAGGGTTACATGATTGAACTACTGAGCCAAGTCAGTGTTGGCAAATGATGGGCTAAATTATTGATGTTACACACTAATGAATTCTGATGAGAAATAAAACACAGACATTACGTTTCAAGTGATTCATAATTATTTTTGTACTTTAAAAGCAATTTTATTCTTTTGCCAAATCATGCCAGTCTGTAAAACAAAAACATTGGCAGTGATTATAGCTAGAATTAGTGAATTTGTGGCAAAAATGCTTCTCTACATTGTCCCATGGATACTTTACTCACACGAGGCTTCTCATTTCCTTCTCATTTCTGGGAAAAGATAATTAAATTAAATGCTGAAATTTTAAAACCTTTAAATAAGATAATCTTCTTTGCAGCCATGATTAAGAGTTCAGTAGGTATGTTTATAATCAATGATACGGCAGCATGGATAACGGAGTTGGGTTAAATGACCATAATTAAATCAGGAAGTAACAAAAGCAAGGAAGCTACCAAAAATGGCTTCTTAAAGTTCTGATCCAGAATTATGTATTTTAAAAGAGTGGGGGCTCAAAATGCTTAATAATGATATAAAAATAAATTGTTCATTCAGCAATGTTTTAAGTGTAAATACAACATTGTATAGAGCTATGAAAAGGTGACCAAGATCATCAGTAGTATCACAATAATGATGGTAATATACAGAAGATGTTTTTAAAAAAGATGTTATGTATCACAAGCCCTGAGCTCTCATCCCACTAAACACACCATTTTCAACATCTGCTAGAGAGGTTTTATACAAACCTCTGACATAACTGCAAATTCTAAGACCGATGCGATCCACTTCAGAAGTAACTACCTTTGTCCCACAAATACAGTTTATCACACTGAGAATGAGCTACATACCTCTGCAGTTCATACTTGTGCTTGCGTTCCTTCTCCTTTCATGCACCTTATTTCAGCAAATGTTTCAGCATTTATTAAACCAAGATTTCCCATTATGTCCAAACAATGGAAGTATAGTGTAAGAGCTCCCTTTAAACTGTAGTATTACATCACAGATAGCTATTCTGGTTTGGAGGAAGCCATGAATTGTCAGACTGATGTTGTTGTTGTTATATTTTTGTCCTGCCTTTTTAAAACTCAAGGCGGTGAACATATCTAATACTCCTGCCTCCAATTTTGCCCACTACAACAACCCCATGAGGTGGGCTGGGCTGAGACAGAGTGACTGGCTCAAAGTCACCCAGCTGGCTTTCATGCCTAAGGCAGGCCTAGAACTCACAGTCTCCTGGTTTCTAGCCCGTTGCCTTAACCACTAGACCAAACTGGCTCTCCCGTTATGGCAGAACTAGGCAGAAGCCTAATTACCTCTGCTTGCCCAGTGAGTTCTAGCAGAGTGAGGGCACTCTGGGACCTGATGATTAAACAATGTCACCTTACGGGATCCAGGAAGCGTGCTGTCTCTGTTACATTGCCTACCTCCCCCAGAGATCTATATCAGTGGTCCCCAACCTTTTGGGCACCAGGGACCGGCCATGGAAGAAAATTTTTCCACAGACCAGGCTGGTGGTGGTGGTTTGCAGGCGGGAGCCAATTGTGCGCACTGGGGGGTGGGGTTTGCAGGCGGGGGCCAATTGCACACACTGGGGGGGTGGGGTTTGCAGACGGGAGCCCCGTGGCCCACTTCCTAACAGGCCATGGCCCACTAGTTGGGGACCCCTGATCTATATGGCTCCCACCCTAATGACTTTCAGAAAATAATTAAAAATTTGGTTGTTTTTCCAGGTCTTAGGATAGGGTGGTTGTGGAGTCCCTTACAAGTTTGGATTTTTTTACTGTTATTGAGTTAGTTTTCTGGTCAGCTATGACTTATTCTAGATATGCTGTTTCTTTCTTTTTTAACTTGTAAGCTGTCCAGAGTTGCTAAGGAGTCAGGCAGCCTAAAAAAGGAAAATAATTAATTAATTAAATATTTTTAATTTTACTGTTTGGAACTTATATTTATTTATTTATTATTTATTTAATTTTTATGCCTTTTTATTTTTATAAATAACTCAAGGTGGTGAGCGTACCTAGTACTCCTTCCTCCTCCTATTTTCCCCACAACAACAAACCTGTGAGGTGAGTTGGGCTGAGAGAGACTGACTGGCCAAAGGTCACCTAGCCGGCTTTCATGCCTAAGGCGGGACTAGAACTCACAGACTCCTGGTTTCTAGCCCAGCACCTTAACCACTAGACCAAACTGGCTGTACTACTATTAATATTACTACTAATATTCATCAAATACACGTTTAACTTATTTAAAAGCTACAATATCTAACTTTAATTTGGGAAAAAATATCTGCTTTTTCACTTTTATTTTTATTCATATCTGGATATCTATAAGTAGGTTTATTTCAAGAAAAAACAAAATTTGATATAATCTGTTTGAGACATTCCAAATTCCCACTTCAGACTTGAAAAATTGCTTTGCATAGATGATACATCTGAGACCCTTTTGAACTGAAGCGATTGAACTATTAGCTCTCTGGCATGCTGGGTTGACACTAATCTAAGCAGATCTAGCAGAAATAGATGTGGGTCATTTGAAGAATAAAAGGATTTCATTCAGACTCTAAATAGAAGGAAATACGAAAGGTATATAATGTTAACATAGCCATGATCTAGGAAAACAGCCAGCCAACTACTGAGATAGAGCTATGTCAGCTATGGCTATCCTGATAAAAGAGTAGCAATGCTAAGAAAGCCAGCATGCAGGTCAATGACATGCTAAAAAAAAAGACCCAGCAGATCAGCTGGATGAAGACAGAACAAGGAAGAGCTAGGAATGGACACATTTTAGGAAAGACATGCTGGAACATTATCCTAGCTAGTTTAGTCCAGTAATAACAATGTTTCAGAGAGCATTGGAAAGAAAAATGAAATTTCATGAAGGAGGCCAATTATCTCAATACTTTTCAGTCTGGCTTCTGGTCTTGTTTTGCAGTCAAATCAGCCATGGTTGCTCTCATAGATAACTTCTTGTAGGAGAGAGATTGGAGAGGGACTCAAATCAGATGAGATCAAATATTTTTTTACAGTTACCAAACAATATAAGGGGAGTACGACTATTGATTCTGCTTGATCTCTCAGCAGAATTTGATCCCATTGACCATGGTAAAACATCTTTTTTGAGTTGGAAGTTGGGAACACAATTGTCTATACTAATTCTTATTGCAATTAGCTTTATTGGAAAGTAACTGGTCCTATTGTTTTGAAAGAGAGAGAGAGCAGAAACCTTCTCCCTGCCCACTTTGTCCATGGCATGCACAATTTTATATACCTCGATCATGTCCCTATCCATATTTTTCCCCAAAAAAACTTTTTCATAACTAGCACATCCTGAGTTAACATGTTCCCTGATTTATAAATATGACCCCAATATATCTTTCCTGGTTTGTTACAGACTGCTTAAACTCCATTTCTCTGTATGTGAAATTGGGGGGGGAGGGGGGTCTAGGGTGCATTAGTTTACACCTACTTGTATTGAATTGTATTTGCCATTTGGTTGATCATTCACCAGGTTTAAAAGATCCTTCTGGAGCTTTTTGACTTTTACCATCCTAAATGGTTTAGTATCATTCACAGGCCTGAGCAGCTTGTTTCCCTCTAAGTTAAGAAGTGTTGGCCCTCACAGGGATTGTTGAGGGATGTTACTTCTCACTTCACTGAGAAATTTGCCTATTTATTCCTACTCTGCTTTCTGCTTTTAACCAGTTTAGCAATCCATGAAAGAACAGGTTATCTAAAAACAGTTTATCTAGAAAAAACCCACATGTTGAACAGTGTACACTGGCCCAAACCCAATGAGGAGACTGAGAACAACCTTTGCATGATACCATTAATGATGCAGGCACCATGTTTTTATTTTAAACACCGGAAAAGTGTTCCCATTGGGACTAACATCACGCCATATGGGAGAGAATGTTAATCCATCCTTTCTGCCTGGGAGTCTCAACAAGATCACTCTTCCATCAAGCTGTGGTTAGCATTAGTGACAACTTTCTTTCAAAAATGAAGAGTAGCCGGGGAGGAAAGGAATGGGTAATTTTTATCATGACCATTGCCTGATAATTAAGACTCATCTATGTGCACTAGGAAGTCAATCCTGATTGGGATATGTGTTTGCAGGGAATAGTGCCTAATATTTTCAAACAATAAACATGACTTCAAGTAATGCTTTCCAATCTTTTGGGGTTGGTGGGTACATTTGAATTTTGAGAATATGACATTAGTCTCAAAAAATGCGTTCCGTAGAAAGTGTGGCCAGTCATAAAGCATCCACTGATCATAAAATAATGGTTAAGTTTGCTCCCTGCCATTCCTTCTAAGCCTCCAGGATGTTCTCCCCACCTCAGACTGCTTTATTTATTTCTGAGACAAGAATTCTATACAGGTTTTTCTATATCTGGCAGCACATCTTTTCATTTCTTTATGCGTTTTGTCAGACAATGTGGCTCAGATCCTCTTCTACTGCCACAGCAAAACAGTTTGGACAAATTTGTTCAAAATGAACAGAAACTATAGGAGTTTCTGCATTGTGTGTTAAATGGATCCACTCAGAAATCAAAATGAATGAACATGACAATGCTGTAAAAAGCATCTGGGTTAAACTAACTAACTAACTAACTAACTAACTAACTAACTAAAAACAATACTGTTTTTGGTGTCAACTAGTTTCTGCTCAACCAAGATGTGAATGAAATCTTCTAAAAACGAAGTGCAGATCTTTCAAAAAGGCAGTAGAGATAGGGGACTATAATTACTCTAACATCTGTTGGAAGCCAAACTGTGCCAACCATGGTCCTTTCAGGAAATTCTTGTTTGTCTTGCTGATAGCTTATCCCTTCAGAGAGTGGAGAAAAACACAAGAGGATTAATTGCCCTTGACCTGATGCTAACCAATAGGGAAGATTCAGTGAAGGAAGTAGAAGAAGCAGGTAAACAAAGGAAAGTGACCTTATAATGCTGGAGTTAATGATTTTAAGGCAACTAAAACACACACACACACACACACAGCACTAAAAGGTAATTTTAATAAGCTCAGAAAAAATATAATTGAGATACAGTGGCAGGACAAGTTAATGGGAAAAGGAGCTCAAGATGGGTGGGAGTTTCTATAACACGCTAAATGCACAATTCCAAAGA
Source organism: Charina bottae (assembly GCA_023362775.1). Taxonomy (NCBI): domain Eukaryota; kingdom Metazoa; phylum Chordata; class Lepidosauria; order Squamata; family Charinaidae; genus Charina; species Charina bottae. The sequence continues at coordinate 170,949,183 of JALMGJ010000003.1, read as the reverse complement.
AACAAAGAAAATGAGGGACATCAGTAGAATAAACTGATGTGGCTATACAAAAAACTTAGGGAAGTTCTAAAAACAAAAGAAAAACCACGTAGAAGGTAAAAAGGAACAGGCTATCATGGAAGAATACAGACAAGCAGCCTGAATTTGTAGAGAGGGTATCAGGAAAGCTAAGATTATAATGAGTTGAGGTTGGTGAAGAATGCTATCAGTAACAAAAGGGACTTATTTGGATATGTTAAAAATGAAATATAAAAATCAGTATACCATCTCCTCAGTGAAGATGGGAAAATCTTAACAAGAAAAGGAAGAACTATTTCATTTTTATTTTTACTCAGCCTTTTCCAACAAATTAAGTGTTCCCTCAGAACATTGTGAAGAACATGATAAAGGAGTACGATAAAAATTGAGACTGATAGAAGTATGATCAAGAAATATTTACTTTGAATTAGATTGAATTTCCAGTGCCAAATTAATTGAATCCTTGGATACTAAAGGAAATAGCTGATAGTCTGGCTGAATCATTATGCACTATCTTTGAGAAATCCTGGAGAACTGTTGTCAGATGACTGCTTCCAACTTTAAAAAAGAAAGAGATCGTAAAAAGATTGAAAAACCCTTAGAACAGAGCTTTCCAAACTTTTCATGTTGGTGACACACTTTTTAGACGTGCATCATTTCGTGACACACTCTTATAGCAGGGCAGAGGCAGGCACTAGGACCTGCGCGGAATCACAGCAGGTTTGGAGGCAGCAAGGCACAAGGCAGGCACTAGGACCTGTGCAGAATCCTGGCAGGGCAGGTTTGGAGGCAGCAAGGCGCAAGGCAGGCACTAGGACCTGCACGGAATCCTGGCAGGGCTTGGAGGCAGCAGCAGCTGCGACACACCCAGACACTGCAGCCGACACACTAACGTGTCCCGACACACAGTTTGGAAAGTTCTGCCTTAGAAGAATGCCAAAAGTCAGTGTAGATTTGTCAAGAACAGTTTTTGTCAGACTAACTCATGATTTGATCAAGTAACTTTCTTAATAGATTGTGGGAATGCTATATATATAATCTATCTTGATTTCAGCAAAGCAACTATGATTAGCAAAGTAGTTAAGGAGGTCTGAATGCCATGCAATTAAGAGGATACATAGCTGGTTTGAAAAGTGTATTCAAGGAGTGCTCATCAATAGTTCTTCATCAAGGAAGGCTTCAAGAGTTGAAATTTTCAGCAATGGTTGTCATGCTACCATAATGAAGGTGAGGAATATCTTCACAGCATCATGAGAGCCAGTGAAACACGGGTTCATAATTATGGCCCAGAAATGAAATGTTAGTCCATGGGCTTCACCTGTTGGGAAAAAATTCAAAACCCCACCTTTGGCAAGAAAACTCATGGTTTTAATTTTTGGGGATATAGATGGGGTTAAATGCATGGATTTCCTTGAACCTGGCACCACTATCCATTTAGAGTGCTACATTGCAACACTCAAAACTTTGAAACAATGATTAAGCAGAGTTCAGAAGCATCAAGAAATTTTGCTGCAACATGGCAATACTAGGCTTCACATCTCTCAAGCCACCCAAAAGGCAACTGCAAATTGATATCACTGTCTTACCTCTTCTGCCATACAGTTCAGACTTGGCACCAAAGGACTTCCACCTTTTCCCAAAATTGAAGGAATACTTTTGTGAGTATATGCTGATTCAAATGAAGAGGTGGAAAGGACAGTCAAGACCTAGTTGAAGTATGGTGTGCTTTTGTGACAGTTTCAAGAAGCCATGTTGCAGCAAAATTTCTTGATGCTTCTGAACTCTGCTTAATCATTGTTTCAAAGTTTTGAGTGTTGCAATGTAGCACTCTAAATGGATAGTGGTGCCAGGTTCAAGGAAATCCATGTATTTAACCCCATCTATATCCCCAAAAATTAAAACCATGAATTTTCTTGCCAAAGTTTGGGTTTTGAATTTTTTCCCAACAGGTGAAGCCCATGGACTAACATTTCATTTCTGGGCCATAATTATGAACCCATGATTCACTGGCTCTCATGATGCTGTGAAGATGCCCTTGATTGATTGCCCCCATTTCTTGACCCCACTGAAGCAGTTCTGTATTTCTAGATTCAGACAGCAGTGCCACAAGGGATGATGGAAGAAGAGAGCAATCATTTTATGAGACATCCAGAACATGAAAGATGCCTAAATGAAACTGACTTTCTTAAGATCATGAGTCTTAATACACTTGGCCTCAAAAGCATCCATAATACCCAGATTACACATGATAAACTGACATAACAAATTGACACTCTCATGACATCCAGATATATTAGAGCTCTCAGTGGTCCAGACACTGAACTTCTTTTATGATACTGCTTCTTGCTCTTCTCACTCAGAGTGCAGGGTCTGCCCTATGGTCATCTTCTATGACAGCCTCTTTGACCCTGTCCCCCAAGCACCTGATTCCATATTTCCGTTTCAGAGAAAACTAAGTAATTCAGTAGCAGCCATCACACATTATATCTTTGAGAACCAGCATGTTCTATTTATGGACCCTTTAGTAGACTATTCGGGAACCACTGTGCTAACAATCATAGAGCAATATCCTGCAATTGACAGCACAAGTAAACAGAACAATAAAGATCTGTTGAAGAGGTACATGTTAATGAATTCTGTCTTAGTCATATCTGAAGTATAACTATGTGGAAGGAAGGAAGGAAGGAAGGAAGGAAGGAAGGAAGGAAGGAAGGAAGGAAGGAAGGAAGGAAGGAAGGAAGGAAGGAAGGAGCCTGATTCAGGAAGTCATTAGCAACATCTTATTTAGTGAACCTTGGCTTTACATTCCTGAGGAGGAGGTGGATGAGACTGGATAGTTCACTGTGTTAATTAACACAACATACAGATTTCCAGCCAGTTATATTGTAAGGCCCCTGGCTTACACTGTTTTACCCAAGTTCCTGAGGTTGCCAAAAGAGAGACTTGAGTCGAGGCTTGGAGATTAAAATAACAGCATTTATTTGGCCAAGTAAAGCTGGGTAGGATTTCTACAGACAGACATCATGGCAGTGAACGTCTGGGAGGAAACCCACACACACACATCACAGCTCCAACGATTATATAGGATTTGCAAAGCTAGCAAAGAGCATGAATGAACTCTTCTCCTAGTGTGAGGGCAAGGTTGCAAGGATACTGTATCTGCATTTCTAACCGGCTTTCTGTCTCCTAGTATGGTAAACAAGCCTTGCCATGCGTTATCTAAACCTAGTCCCCTTTCACCTAATTTCTAACAGCAAGCAGTTTCCAAAAGCAGAATAGCCTTGGTTAAGCTAAGCTAACCCTTACAATATGTTATACCTGGACATAAACATGCAAACCTAACTTTTGCTTATTTATTCTCTTGTAATTATTAAGGCCTAACTAGCTTCTCCCCCAATTTTATTTAAAGCTCAAAATTAAACTCTGGTGGCTGCAATTTTGCTAGGGAAAACTTCACTGTGCCTCTTAACTTCCTTTCTCTCAGTTGAGTTTTCTGTTAAAAGTTATTTTAAGTGGTTTTCCCTTTTAAGGGAAATAAATATGGTGGCTGGTGAGAAGTTAACAGTGCAGGAGTTAATCTGCTTTACTGGAAAACCTGTCCAAAGGAAAGATCTCTGCTTCAATGGCTGTTTTTTTATAAGAGGAAAAAGTTAAACAAAAACTAGAGATGGCTGATAGTCACAAAGTATGAAATGTGCTGGTTTGTGTTTGAATGTTAAGTATCATATTGGCTTAGAGTGGCATATGGGATAGAGGACGCTGGATTTTTAATTCTTCTGTTTCCATTTTACCTCAGAAATTTCTCCAGTACCATCAAAATCTTAAAGAAATGTATGTGGCCTTAAAGAAATATTGCTCTTTTCTGAAATAAAGGCATCTCTATAAATATAAATACAAGTGTTGTCAAATCATTTAGAGGAGCACTTCACTCATGGCCATGAGTATGCTCCTGAAGGTTCAATGTGGCACCCCCAGATGATCTGGGAAGGCTCTTAAGGGCCAAATCTTTGGGAGGCTTCACTTACCTTCCCACTTCCAAGCACCTCTCTGAATGATTTGCGCAGTCCTAAAAAGGTCTGAAAAATCCATGAAAAAATTACTCTAAAGCCAAACAGGCATGATTAATCTCAGCTGAACCTTCTAAGTAAATGTCATTTGTTACCTGGTCTTTACATAAACAGGTGACCTAACTGGCACAAATCAAATGTGAAAAATCAACAAGTTTGTTTCCTATAGTGATAATACATAAAGAGATAAAGAGAAAGATAATACATAAAGATGGCAACACCATCATAGTTTTTAAATTGTAATATCCTCTTTTTCTTTAAAAAAATGTATCCATGATTCATGTGCTTCCTACTGGATTCATTCTTCATGCAATTCCAGTTTATTAAAGAGGTTAAAAATTTACAAAACTCTGATGGGATATGGCTTTAATGCTTCATCACACTACTCATCGTTTGCTTTTCAATCTAGATCAGAATGATCTTTTCTCCTTTCTGCAGACACCTACCTGCACAGCTAATATTTTCTGAAGAGTCTCACGAGAGGCTGCCTGCAACTTCCCCAGCCCGGCTTGGCTATAGAAGGCTCGCAATTTGAAGTATTCCACCAATACCTTGTGCAGCTTCTTTTGCAGCTGAGAGAGCTAAAAAAGGAAAGGGGAAAAATAAGTCAGAGTGGGAGAGGAAATTAATGGCAGTGTTCAAGAAGAATGATGGAGGGAAATATAGAAAGCAGTCAATAGCCCATTCTGCACTGTACGGACCTGACAGGAATTTCACAGTCTCTTGATTTTTCAGCCCACTCATGTGCATTCATCAGAAACCAGTCACATCTGGCTGCCAGGATGGGGGGTTAATTTTCTCTAAATGCCTCAGCAGTTTTGTTCTAGCTGAGGCAAACTCTGTGACTGCAAAGCTGATGAGTAAAATATTTCTACTTCACCCAGTTTAACTCAAAACCGATAGCCTCGGGACATATTGAACCTTTCTTTAAAAAATAATCTTTTGAACCATTTTGAATGGCACATCAGGTCAGGCCAAAGTTTAAAATGCAAGTTTAAGACTTTGATGGACACTGTGGCTCATTTTTCCTTGTAAAGCTTATCATAGCTTGGCAATGTGTGCTTCAGAGCATGACAAAACTAAAGAGAATTAACTTCACCATCAGCAGCTGAGGGAGAACAATAACAGGAAAGAAATTTCCAGACAGAACTCCCTATTAATCTACCTAGCTATAACCATGTGACATAAAAGCATCTAGCTGCACTAAATTGCAGTTAAGGCAGCAGCTGAAAGTGACACTACCCTATCTATATCTATCTGTCTAGATGTATACACGTGCACACACAAGCTCAAACATTTAAATTTAAGAAGGACAGGTATGGTTTTCACCCTCTTATAAGTATTTCATTGAAAAAGAATACTAAATGCAGCAGAAATTAGACAGCTGCTGCAGGGACATTATTCACCACTTTGTATTCATTTTAACTGTTTTCACATTTGCAACAAAATAAATGAATATATCTCCAAAGACTAGAGTCCAAGAGTCAGTACTGATATTAAAAAAATCACTGATAAGATCATTATCTTAATATCTAATATACTTACTGCTACATATCATCTACCTACCTACCTACCTACCTACCTATCTACGGCTTTGGTGGCTTTGGTGTTTAGGTCTCCCTGCCTGCCCCCCTACAAAACCAGTAGTTTCCAATTTCATTTGACAAATCTCTTTTGAAATTATGGAAACTTGAAAAAGCAATTTATAATATGGCACAATGATCTCTCAAAAGAAATACCATTGAAGATATACAAGTTCTTGGAAACCAGGAGGCTGAGAGTTCTAGTCCCGCCTTGGGCACAAAGCCAGCTGGGTGACCTTGGGCCAGTCACTCTATCTCAGTCCTAGGAAGGAGGCAATGGCAAACCACTTCTGAAAAACCTTGTCAAGAAAACTGCAGGGACTTGTCCAGGCAGTCTCCAAGAATCGGACATGATTGAATGGATTAAAAAAAAAAAGCTATGCTACAATTGTATCAGAAAATGTCAGTCGCCATGATCAGTGAATGACCTTTCTAAGCATGCTTGTCAACCAGATTAAAACAATAGTATAATACTACTTTGGAAGTCTTCCCATCCATTGAGGTCAAAACCAGAATGAATGCATGAATAAACATACCTTTAATTACACAAAGTAACATTCCTTGGCTGCCCATATTTATTTCCCTGTCTAAATGTTGCTTTCAAATTATACTTATTACAATGAGAGTAGAAAATAGGTAAAATTCACACAATAACTGAGAAGCTTATAAAAATTAATGGCCTTTCACATCTAAACAACATGCAGTATCTTTGGCTCTTATACAAAATACTGTCAGGAAAATAGGCATACTGAATTATGATACTTCACAATTATATTGTGTTTCATAATGTTCCATGTACTTCACATAACTTACCTCAGTAATCAACATTTACCTATTTTTTGTATAAATTTGTCTTTCATATCCAATAAACAATGTTATAAAAGTTGTAAGATGTGAAAAATATAAATAGATAACTTATTGATTGTCTAATTGTGACATAATGTCAGAAATTACCATACCAGGTTTTGTGTAATTTTCACACTAGAAACTGAGCCAAATATGTTTGCATTTTCCACACTGTAAACCAGTGCTTCCCAAACTTTTTTCTTCATTACCCAAAACCGCTTATTAGAATGTCCTTTTTACTCAATGTAGGTAAAACACTTTAAGTCAATTTAATGGGTTCATGTGTCATTACCCAAAGAAAAACCACTTTTACCCAATTTTGGGTAATTTACCCAGGTTTGGGAATCATTGCTGTAAAAGCTTAGATAATTAATACCACTTGCTTTCAAGGGCTAGGATCCAAACATGTTAGATATGTGCAGGGATTAATATACTTCCAGTGGGATCTGATGACCATGCAAGGAAGGGATAATGGGAGTTTAGTCCAACAGGTTTGGAGAACACCAGATAAGAGAAAGTGCCATGAAATACTTTGGATACTAAGTAAGGTTTTAAAAGTGGTTTCTGAGATATAATGGGATATATGTTCAGAGCAACAGTAGAAATTCTACTACAAACTCTTGATCACCCAAGTGTGTCTGATTCTAGTCAAACTGTCACAGAGAAAAATAGGGGAAGACAAAGTCCTACTTCCAAAGAGCTCATGAACTGAAAGAAAGGGAAAATAAGGTAAGAATAAAAGGTAAAGGTTCCCCCCACACAGTTGTGCAGTCGTGTCCGACTCTAGGGGCTGGTGCTCATCTCCATTTTTTAGCCAAAGAGCCAGCGTTGTCCGAAGACGCTTCCACGGTCATGTGGCCGGCATGACGCATGTGGAACGCTGTTACCTACCCACCAAAGTGGTACCTATTAATCTACTTGCATTTGCATACTTTCAAATTGCTAGGTTGGCAAGAGCTGGGGCTAGTGCGGGAGCTCATTCTGTCACGTGGGATTAGGGATTTGAACCTCCGAACTTGCGATCTTCTGATCGACAAGCCTGGCGTCTTACCCGCTGAGCCACCATGCTAAGGTAAGAATAGGAAGAGATAAATACAAAACTTAGCTAAACATACAGAAATTGAAATACCTAGAATTATGGAAGTTAAAGACCTTTGCCTCACTGTTTACTTTCAATTTGATGGACAGATATAGAAAAATATAAATATAAGAGAAATTCTTATGGGATCACCCATCTCAGGATTCATAGCAGAAACAGTCATGAACTGTTTGGAAATAATAGCCCATACAATCCAATATATGGATGCATCATATGGACAATAGTTTTGTCATAATAAAGAAAGGACAAAAAAGAACACACACAAGACAATCATTAACATATTTAACAGTATCAAATTCACAAGAGAAGAAGAGAGCAGTAACAGACTTCCTAGATATCAGCAGAGGAAGCAATGGCAGACTTCAGACTTGGGTATATCAAAAAACATCACAATAACACATACAAACCAAGTGCTACACTACCTGAGTAACAATTCAATTGCCCACAAATAAACAAACAGCTCTACAAGAACATTATTCAGATGAGCAAAAACACATTGCAGCAGCCCAGAGCTTCAAAGAGAGAGAGAAAAAATATTATCTTTATAGCATCCTTCAATGCAATGGGTAGCCACAGAACTTTAAAAAAAGTGCCCTTTCTTACAACCAGCTGGAGCACACCATCACAACCCAAGAAAAGAATAATTCTTCCATAGATCAAAAATATCTTAGAAACCATCAACATCACAGTAGCCCACAAATCAATGAAATCCCTTCAACGCATCTTAAAATCAGCCATTAACAGACACATAGAGATAAACCCATTCTATAAACTATTCAGAAAGCAAACAAAGGCCCAAAGAAGGAAGCAAACAGCCTGGAGCACATCCTTCCTTATTATACAGCCAGTAATCAACATGCAGATATGTGAGAACCAGCACAATAGGAAGGAAAATCTAAGATAAAACAATACAGCCAACCAAGCCAGGTAGGCCAGTCAGAAACAAGCATCAGAAACTACAACAACTTTACTCAAACCAGATAGGACAAGCTGCCACCTACAAGAAGTCCACAAACCCCAGCTCCTCATGTCAAAGCACTGACAATGTTATCTCATTTGGTAATGAAATATCTGCAAAGAGAAAACCAAGCTCAGCAAACACCAAGATCCCAACAAGAGACACATGTAAAAGTATTGTTTCATTTCAGTTGGGGATTGATGTAGATTGAGGTGTTACATTTACCATACAAAAGAGCAAGTAGCGCAGCAAATTGGGACTTTCTAATCTACCTTTTGTCTTTCAAATAATAATAACATCCTATATGTGCCATATTAATTTAACAACACAATGAGATGCTGTACATTAAGAAAAATATATATTCCGTATTAGTATCATTCAGAGTTCAATTGTTTCAGCTCACATACTGAAAGAAAAGAAAAACTACAGATTTTATCTATGCAAGAATCATGGTAAAACAATAGCTAATATTTACTTTCAAACATGATTTCAAGGGCCCAGGTAAAATATTTCTTTACTATCAATTTATTCCATCAGTATGGTAGAATATTACAGCTTAAAATATTACAGGTCATTTAAATAATTTCTTTTTTTCCCCAAAAAACTAATACTTTAGAAATAAATAAGCATGTAGTGTAAGTAGTGAGGTAAAGCAGGTTTAATCCAGAGCTGAACGCTTTGAGGAACAGCAATAGAAAACAATGACCAAACATCAATAAATATCTTAAAATTTAAACATTTTTATTACAAGATTCAATATTCATTAAATAATGGAGAAAATATTAAAAATAAAGATTTGCTGAGTAGTTAAGAAAAGGTAGCAACAATCTGCTATGTACCCATCAGATGAGAGTTGCTAATCAGGTTCTTGTTGAAGGGGTTGTGAGCATGTATTGACCACAGGATGCCTCCCACTTTGATTATTTAGAAAACAGCTTGACATAGCCCTCTTCCCATCCAATTCGATGCACAATATGTATACAAATCTTAATTCAGCTACTTACACTTCTCATTTACTAAACTGGAAACCAGCATAATGCTATAATATTTTTTCTAAAAATTAAGCCTCTTTTTTCCACTCTTTCCATGTTGGAGCTTTAATTAGACGGAGAACATGGGGAAACAGTTCTGCAGATTACTGTCTAGGTTTATGTGTGTGTATGAATGTCTGACTCAATAACAACTCAGTAACAGCTTTAGTTATTTACTGAAATCTGTTGAAAAACTGAATGCAGTTCTAAAACTGGAAGAGGAAAATGCAATTTTGGGACAAGACTGAAGATTTAAAAATGAATTTGTGATGCTGTGAATAATGCAAGGGCAGAATCAGAGGCATTTCTCCTATCTTCCCCTCGGTACATTCATTCATATTTTGGCTCATGGTTAGGAGCTCTTTCATGAAACTAAAAATGATATTGCTTACATAACGACATTCTTAGCTTCATGGAATATTTGACAACAATCAAATATTGTTAATAATAAGCAGACAACTGATAGGACAACTGCCAATATTATATGGATAACTAGCTGAAGTGTTAACCTGGAATATCTTTATTTTTACTTTTTCCAATTCTTTGTCAATAATAGTTTACTAGTAGTTAGTAAGTTACAGACCCTATCTAAATATATTCTATTTTTGAGTCTTTAAAAAAAAATCTGAATAGGATTGTTTCTGATTAGTGGGAGATTCATTTTTATATGTTTCCAGTTTTCCCCATACATTTTATATTTCTACAATGCCATTTTCTAATATAGGAAAATGACAATTAATTGCATTACAATGGTGGTACATTTTTTCAACAGTCACAATTCTGATTGCCTTACAGATTATTTCTAACATAGGCAGAAAAGCCTTTTCTTATATTTCCTTATCTTACACTCATATATTTTATTAGTAAATATCTTGCTCAAACCTTGTTCTTGCTTGGACTGAGCAAAAACAAATAATGATAATTATTTAATTATAATTATTCAACTATATTAGTATCACAGATTTTTTCTTTAAAAAGGATAAAAAAATTATGTTTGCATTAAAACTATGAAATACATAAGCAAAAAAATTATAGTTTATTAGCTCATGATCAAAAGTGAAAAAGAATTTTTAAATAAATATTTTATATGTGCCTATGCTCATACTGCCTAGATCAGAGCTTTCCAACCTTTTCATGTTGGTGACACACTTTTTAGATATGCATCATTTTGCGACACACTCTTAAAGCAGGGCATCATTTCGCAACACACTCTTACAGCAGGGCACAAGGCAGGCACTAGGACCTGCGCAGAATCCTGGCAGGGCAGGTTTGGAGGCAGAAGGGCACAAGGCAGGCACTAGGACCTCCGTGGAATCCTGGCAGGGCTCAGAGGCAGCAAGAGCTGTGACACACCCAGACACTGCAGCCGACACACTAACGTGTCCTGACACAAAAAGTTTCAAAAAGCTGACTTGCTAATCTAATAAAATAAAAAAGAACAGGTTCCTTACATTTAAACAGGAGTTTCCTTTGCCTGTGCAGACATCACTGGAACACTGCAATTGGACTGGAGTGAATCTTCCACTGCACCTATCTGAAGAACTTACTTTTCTTTATCACAGTTTCTTGAAAGCTGCAAAAACCCCTCTTTACAGAAATAAGGTCTTTATGGAACTGGCAGAAGGGTTATGTGAATATGCATACTGTATAATCCTTTCAACAAATCTATTTCGTTTGTTTATTTATTTTGGTTTCTATGAGGCTCAGTTCCCAAAGGCTTTGAGTGTCTTTTAGCAGACAATATAACATTTGATTTTGTTTTAGGATTAAAACATTTGGCTTTAGTCCTATGACAAAAAAAATACTAACCACAACAGCCAACCTGATGCACCACCGTCAGGGGTAGAACAGCACTCACTTGTCTAGATATGCCCTCCTGAAGAGCCATGTTTTCAGTGCTCTTTCAGAGCATACTAAGGAGGGGACAGTTTGAATATGATAGGTTGTTCCATAGAAGGGGGACCATCACTGAGAAGGCTCAACGATGACAGGATCCCTGCAGATGGCATTCTGTTGGTGAAGGGACCCATAGCAAACCCTCTCTCCCTGATTTTAGGAGCCATGAATCCTGAAGAACCCTCAAATTCTGATCCAGCTCCATCCATGGGAGCACAACCCCATCCAAACTTAATGGTGGACTGTTTCCAGAATCAGTTGACTTTCTAATCTACAGTCACTCCAGCTTGTTAGAATTCAGCTTAAGACTGCTTTTCGCCATAAGACACTAACAGACTTTAGGCCATAGCTTTCCAAAGTGTGTGTTGCGACACACTACTGTGTCGCCTGCGGTGTCCTGGTGTGTCGCATGCAAACCCGGAAGCACTGATGGGGGGAACCGTAAGGAGTGGCACCCTGCCAATCAGTGCTGCGGTGGCGGCGCTGATTGGCGGGGGTGCCGCTCCTTACGGTTCCCATCAGCACTTCCGGGTTTGCGTGTGACACACCAGAACACCGCAGGCTGCCGCCGCCGTGCCACTGTTGGTGTGTGTCGACAACATTAAAAGTTTGGAAAGCTCTGCTTTAGGCACTAGCTCAGAATCTCCACTACATCCCCCCTCTAGTTTGGGATTGAAATATACAACTGAATTTCATCCATGTATTGATGATGCCTCAAACCTTTGCTTATAGATGGTCTCTCACAGTGGCTTCATGTAGATTATTAAACGGGGGGGGGGGGAGGCAAACACTGTATTATCCCACAGCAGAGTGTCTGTGGACATAGTCTCTCCTCTACATGCAACTAGACTGGCTGTTCAGGAAGGAGAGCCACTGCAAAACTGTGCCACTACTCCCAACCATTGCAGCTATTCGAGAAAGATGCCATGGTTGATGGAAGCAAAGGCAGCTGAAAGATCCATTAGGACAAGGAGAGTCATATTCTCCTCATTTGACTTCATGGGGATAATCGATGTTGTTTCTGACCCATACTCAGGTAAAGAACTATTTTCTTCAGTGTGATTTCTATACATACGGATGACTAACAACTTGCACCTCCTGTTGTGGACCAGGACAGTTAATGTATATCAATGAAAGTATGGCCTTTCCAAGTAAAGTATCTGATCTGGCCCTGGTATTACAGTTTTAGTAACAAATAAAAAATTGATGGTTGTGACAGGTGGCTGCTCAACCTAAATCAGGAAGTAAAAGGCCTTCTAACACTGCAGTTGACTCAACTATAATATAAAATGGGCACAGGATGGGGTACTGGAAGTTTAGCAGTGTACGCTAAAAGTATAGTCTCAGATATTCAACTGGCAATCTTACATCAAGGAGATACAGAGACAAATTGAGCCTATCAAAAGGAGCATATCCTGTCCACTGAAAAGAGCAGAGATCTGCAAACACCCAAGGAGTAGAGTGAAACCTTCAATGTAGCTGTTGGAGGAAGAAAGAAACCTGGTAAAATTATATCCTGGTTAGCATGAAAACTCACAATAATGTTCAGAAAAAATAAACAGCTGTCTTATCACTACTGTATGTTTATGAAAAGCTTTAAATTGAAAGTTTACCTGAAGAGCAGCTACTTCTTTGCTCAGAATATCATAGCCTTTGCTTGAAGAAATTATTTCATAACCAATAGGTGCAATTCTGAAGTTACCATGGGTTCAAAAGATTTACTTATTATATGAGCTCTAAGAAGCCTCAATGCCATTAAAGTTATTCAGGCTCAGGCTCAAAATTTAGGGAACTGAAAATCATACAAATGGGAAGGGCACAGGCATAGCCACTGAATATTTATTTGTCAGTCTTGTAGCCAATGTGGTAACTGTTGAAAGCTTTGCAGAATTATGACAAAAGGACATTTTTGAGTCCTTGCTCAAACATTTATTAGAAAAGAAGTTTGCATTATATGGCAATTTTACAGATCTGTTAATGGAAAATCGGGGAAAAATCTGGATCCTTTCTTTTATTTGGAAATGAAACCAAATGGAGAATGGAGATGGATAATGAAATTTAATTGGTGACTAATGTAATTTCACTTATGTTCAATCCTCCAAAGAAAATTTACCAGATTCCATTGTCACGGTCAGCTAATTAGTCTGCATTGAAGAGCAATCATCTATTTAATCAATTCTTATTGTTAGGTACAAGTACATCCAAAATCAAAATGATAAACATCTCAAAGTAAAAAAAAATTAATGCACTGTGATAGCTAATTTTAGGGATGTGTACCACTTACAAAATCAAAATGTGTTAGAAATGAAGGAAGATGTTGAAAATCAATAAGATATTGTAGTAATTAGCTGAACAAACATGGTATTCAGCATTATCAAAATCATGTCAAAGCACATGAGAGGCCATCTATTACAATTGTATTACAAATGTATTAACAAGTGAGGTTAAATTTAGCTGGAGTTTATATGATAACTTAAATGTGATATATTCACAGAGCTTAATTTGACAGTTCAGCCTCAATGCATTTCTCTCTATTTTTGTAAACAAACTTTTTAGTTACTGAAAACCACATGGGCAATTTGCAGCCTGCATCTGGTTCCCTCCCCCCCCCTTTTTTTTTTTTGTGTATGTGTGGCTCCCAAAGCAAAAAAATTGGTGGCATAATACTGAAAATAATGAGAATTAGAGTCATTAGAATGGTTTCCAGCTGGTTTTTTTGTGAAAGACAATTAAATAGGTGTGTTAAAGTGCTGATAGGCAACATGCCTATAACAATTAATAGATTTCCCTAACATCCAAAACAGAGGGGAAAATGGAACAAAACTTTCATCTCTCTGGTGATATCATTATTGCCCTGTCCTCTTTGCCCTGTACTGGAAAAAAAATATCAACAACATTAGTGCATATCCCAGAAACAAGATTTATTGTAGACCAAATATACTTCACTATCGTGAGAAATCTGCTCAAACATTAAATGTGAGAAAATCTAGATATAGGGGAAAAGGGTGTCTTTATGCTTACAAAAGAGCTAATATACTGAAGGTTAATCCCAGCCTCCTTCTCAGATCAACTATGGAAGAGTGTTCAGGCTATTTCAGATAGGGCAGCATTCTTTATTTGTAATAACTTTCCATATTTATGGTGTTCATGAGTCTGGTTTGCATCTGGACACTTAGATAGCAATATTGGGTAGTGTGTATACCTAAGAATTTGGGGCAAACTGATTCTTGGTAATCACTAAAATAAAGAAGGACACTTGTGACCTAGAACAGAAAAACAACACTTTTTTCAGTGCTAAAACAACTCCCCAATGAGGAAAGGTTACAAGTTTTAAAGAAAACAGCTAGGAGTATTTTTCCCCCTCCCTCTCCCAAAATATTATTGAAGTTAAATCATGGAAGTTTCAGCATAGATAAAGGAAACTTCTTCCATCACTGACCTATGGAATTCATTAACAGTACATGTAGTAATGGCTTTAAGTGAGTAGACAAATTTGAGTAGATAAATTCATGGTGGAATGAGATAAAAGATTATTAATTTTGATGGTCATATTTCCAGTCATGGAAAGAGTATATCCTTTGCTAACAGTTTCTGAAAACTGAACTGGGAGAGTGCCAGGCTGTCTCCTACTTGTGGGCTTCCCACAGGTATTGATTAGGCCCCTTCAAGAACAGAATTCTAGACTAGATGAGTGTTAATGATCAGCATGCTTATTACAGGTAGTCCTTGCTTAACAATGGTAATTGGGACTGGAATTTCCATCACTAAACAATGCGGTCATAAAGCATGATGTCATGTGACTGCGCTGCTTAGTGATGACAGTTTTGGCAGTCCCTGGTTACCGTTGTTAAGTGAATCACTGTGGGTCATTAAGCAAGGACTTCATGTGATCCCAATTTCCGACTTCCTGCCATCTTCCCCATTGACTTTGCTTGTGGGAAGCCAGCAGGGAAGGTCGCAAATCACAATCATGTGACTCTGTGATGGTTCAAAATCTGGGCCAGTTGCCAAGTGCCCAGATAGTGATCACATGACTGCCGGAACTTTGAGGATTGTTCATAAATACCACTCATTCAGCACTGTCATAAGTTTGAACGGCTGCTGAATGAGTGGTTGTTAACCAATGACCACCTGTATGTCTTTTGAGTATATACAAGTAAGAATATTAGCATTTATTTTACACAGGGATACCTTTGAAAACTTCATTTGACCCAGAAAAGGCATCAAGATGGCTACTGCCGGAACTCTGAGGATTGTTCATAAGTACCACTCATTCAGCGCTGTCATAAGTTTGAACGGTCACTTAACGAGTGGTTGTTAACCAAGGACCACCACTAAGTCGCTGAACGAGTGGTTGTTAACCAAGGGCCATCACTAAGCAGCGCAGTCACGTGACGTCATGCTTTACGACCGCATTGTTTAGTGATGGAAATTCCAGTCCCAATTACCATATGATCACCAGTGACATTACAGTAATTCTGCAGCAGCTTTACTCTTAGACAATTTGGTGTAGTGGTTAAAGCACCAGGCTAGAAACCATGAGACCGTGAGTTCCGGTCCCATCTTAGGCACAAAGCCAGCTGGGTGACCTTGGGCCAGCCAGTCTCTCTCAGCCCTAAGAAGCAGGCAATGCAAACCACTTCTGAAAATCTTGCCAAGAAAACTGCAGGGACTTGTCCAGGCAATCCCCAGGAGTCAACATTGACTTGAATGCAGCCCACCCCCCACCCATCTTTCCTCATAGGTTCCTGCCCCAGTATCCTGACTATACATGATTGATTGGGAAGAGAGTAAGAGGGTTACTGTGGAAAACTTTGCTTGGTGAGATCTGTTTGGTTTCCTCTCTTAATTTTGTCTAAGACTGTTTAACATTCCTGTTCTGGTAAGTTTTTGTCTCACTAGGCAGATTATTTTTTGTTATGCTAGACCCTTGTTTTCAAATGTTTTTATCTGAGGAATTTGTCTCTGTTTTTATTATGTTTATGTACTTGCTTTATTGGAATGTTTAAATGTAATTGTTGTAAATTGCCCTGAGCAATGTAAGTACCGTGTAAGGGTACAGTGCAAGTTTTCTACATAAAATAAACTATAATTTCACCAAAGAAAAATGGGAAATGGGAAAGGACAGCAACTCATTCTTGGATGAACAGCTTTACATTTCAAGCTAAGCAACTTGAGCTTTAGAGAGAGTATCAATAATCCCAACACCTATCAGCTGTCTTGGAACAGCTAGAACCTCAATAGTTATAGAAACAAATATCATTCACACATGCCCAAGGATACAGAATGACCTTAGCATAATATACTATTTATTAAACAGATTTATAAGGCTGCCCAACTCACACACGGTGACTCCGGGTAGCTTACAGAATTAAAAACCATAAAAACACAATGGACAACCCCCGGCGGCAGCAAACACATTCATACCAGCCACTTGATCAGCTCCGAAGCAGCTTGGGGTCCCCAGGCCCGTTGACAGAACCACATCTTCAGGGCCTTCCGGAACAGGAGCAAGGAGGGGGGCAATCTTATATCTGGGGGAATGATGTTCCAAAGGGTGGGAGCCACTATGGAGAAGGCCCTTTTCCTTGGTCCCACTAGATGTACCTCCCTAACTGAAGGGACCCGCAACATGTCCTGCCTCCCCGCTCTGGTGGGCTGGGTAGATGTGACTGGGGAAAGGCGGTCCTGCAAATAACCTGGCCCCAAGCCATGTAGGGCTTTAAAGGTGATAACCAGCACCTTGAATTGGACTCAGAAGCAAATCGGCAACCAATGCAGCTCCCGCAAATGAGGTAACACATGGGCAAGTCTAGGCTTGTGCAAAACTATGCGGGCTGCTACATTTTGAACCAATTGAAGCTTCCGGATACTTTTCAAGGGCAGCCCCAGGTAGAGCGCATTACAATAGTCCAAACAGGAGGTGACTAGGGCATGGGTGACTGTGAGAAGGGCCTGTTGGTCCAGGAATCGGCATAGCTGGTGCACAATATATAGTTGTGCAAAGGCTCTCCTGGCCAGAACTGCCACCTGCTCTTTGAGCAGGAGTCATGAGTCCAGGAGAACCCCCAGGTTACACACAGGGTCTGTCTGGGGCAGTGCAACCCCATCTACTTTGACATTGCAGCGTTTTGGGTTCATGGGCTTTTTTTTCCAGATAAAAAGCAATCTGGATTTCTGGTTTACAAATCTGAACTCAGATTACACATTGCCTGAATGTATTGTGATAATGAAGATTGAAATGAATAAGTGAACTTGGCTAATCCTATACAATTTTTCAGCAGGCTTTAATACAGTTGAGCTTGATCCTAACACTTTCTATACTTCACTGGTGAAGTTGGTTCTTTCCATGAACTCTAGCTGCCCAAGATGCTCTCCATCACTCAAACTTACCTTCATCTTTTTTCCTCCCAAGGATAACACTTAGGGAAAATACCACCTTGGATAAGAAGCGAAACGTTTCCACTGAGAAAATAGAAATCCAGTTGACATGATTCAAGCTACAGACAATTCCACCTGGATGACTGAGAACCTTCATAGACACCACCATTTTTATTTTCTAAGAATACCGATGGAACTTATGCAGGGCTAGTGGACATTCTTGCAAACACTGTTGTTGAAAGTTATTGTTTTCCACTAAAAAAATCTTAAAAGAAATCTGAAGGATAGTCTCCAAAAGACACATCTGCAGGCATACTGATGCCCATGGGAATAATGATGCCTTCTTTTGCCATAGCTGATGATACAGAAATGGTGCACTAGCTCTATCTACTTACTTAAGCTGTTTTCATTCCACAATCAGATCTGAAAACAAATTGGAATGTATCTAAATAATTAGTACCGTATCATCTAATTCCATCTGACATTGAGGAACTATTATCTCTAGCACTCTGTTCACAAATTGCAAATTAAGCACTTGATATAAATTATCTAAAATCACAGAATCTAAATTATTGTCTTCAAAAATGTCCTAAATATTGTCTCCTTTAGAGCACTGGGAACACACAAACCTCAATGATCACCAATACCCAGCACAAACTTGATGAAATTT
This sequence comes from Charina bottae, assembly GCA_023362775.1. Classification (NCBI taxonomy): domain Eukaryota; kingdom Metazoa; phylum Chordata; class Lepidosauria; order Squamata; family Charinaidae; genus Charina; species Charina bottae. Next base: position 170,930,634 of record JALMGJ010000003.1, on the reverse strand, counting down.
ACAATCCAGGACTGGCAAGCATCCATAGAACAAGCAGTAATCCTAGATCTAGAACCTGTCCCAAACACTGAAAACTAGATATAATTATAACACAACTTTTTGCTTCTTTAAACCTGTCCATCTCTGTCTCTTCTTCAGTCGCACTGAAAGTGCAGAATGCACTTTTGCAGTGATACTGTCAGGCTTTTAAAGATTCAGCCTATTGTACCTTGATTTTAGCAAAGGATTTGATAGTCTCCCTTGAGATTTTAATGAAGATGGCAAAATGTGGGCATGATCATGCCACCATTATATGGATACTGTGAGAATTGCCCCCTGCACTGATTAAAAGGCCCAGGGCTGTTCCACATACTTACAAATGACTATCCAGTTCTGAATACCTCCCTTTTATGAAGGGCATTGGTAAACTAGAGCATATTCAAAGAAGAACATCCAGGATGATAATGGATCTGGGAAGGATTTCTTTCTTTCTTCATTTATTTGCCTTAAACTGCCACAATAAAAAAGACTTTCTGAGACTCACAATACATCCATAAAAATACAATTATGATGAATGGTTGGATGTGTTGGGTATGTATGTTCTGGAGAAGGGAAGACTGTAGGGAGACCAGATAGCTATCTTCAAGTATCCTATCATGTAGAAGATGGAGCAGAATTGTTCAAAATAAGACATCCAGTGTGGAACTTGGGGGTCCTCCTGGACTCACGTCTCTGCTTGAAAAGCAGGTGGCAGCCGTGGCCAGGAGGGCCTTTGCGCAACTTCGGGTTGTGTGCCAGTTGCGCCCATTCCTAGACCAAGACGCCCTCCGAACAGTCACTCATGCCCTTTTCATCTCCCATATAGACTACTACAATGCGCTCTACATGGGGCTACCCTTGAAGAGTATCTGGAAGCTTCAGCTGGTCCAGAATGCGGCCACGCGGACAGTTATGGGTGCTGTAAGATTGGCCCATGTGACACCTCTGCTGTGCGAGCTGCATTGGGTGCCAGTGTGCTTCCAGGTCCAATTCAAGGTGTTGGTTATCACCTTTAAAGCCCTACATGGCATGGGACCAGGTTACCTGAGGGACCGTCTCATCCCCGGAACATCGACCCGCCCCACTCAGTCATGCAGACAGGGCATGCTACGGATCCCATCAGCAAAAGAATTTCATCTAGTGGGATCCAGGAGGCGTGCCTTCTCTGCAGTAGCACCCTCCCTTTGGAATACCTTGCCCCTGGAGCTGAGGCGGGTTTCCTCGCTCCCGACCTTCCGGAAAGATCTGAAGACCTGGTTCTGCCGCCTTGCTTAGGATGGGAATGCCAGTAGTTCCTCTTGGGAGTGGCTGGTGCCATGAAACCCACCTTATTAACATCTTTTATTTGGATTTTATATGTAAGTTATTGTTCTAATTTTTATATTTTTAACTTCTTGTTGTAAACCGCCCAGAGTTCCCTGGTGTAGAGGAGATGGGCGGTGCTACAAATTTAAATAATAAAATAAATAAATAAATAAATGTGTCTGAATTATAAGGAGATTTTGGTTGGCTGTCAGAAAACTGTTCAACAAGGAAACAGATGGCTTTGTGAGGGTGAACTCTCCACTTGAATTATTTAAACAGAGGCTGGATGGCCATCTTTCAGGAAAGCTGTATCAGTGGATTACTGGACTGGGCAAGGAATTGGACTAATGGTCTTCCAACCCTTACATTGTATGATTCTATTTGTTTGCAAATTGGCAAAATGACTGAGTAGTAAGTGTCTATATAACCCAAGGCAAAATTTATTTATTTATTTATTTATTTATCTTATTTATACCCCGCCTATCCCCTCCCTAATGGAGGGCTCTAGGCGGCTTACAATCATGTAAATTCAATTTATACAATCATATCATATATTACAATACCCGTGCGATTAGGGAGGGGGTGAGGGAAATGGATGCCTTCAAAATTTAGTAAGAAAAATATTTCCCTGCTTTATATAACAGAAGAATGTAACAGAGTATTAATACTCTAGCTGCCAAATATATCAATACTTTAGAGAGCAACTGTGCTAATTGGGTCATAGGAGATATTTTTCAGCTAAGAAAGAAAACTATATAGGAACTCTGACTTTTTCATCCTGCTTCTCTCTTGGTTTCATTTTCCACAACTATAAACTTTGATCCCTTCTACCAGAAAACCCATCTGAGTTCTGAGTCCTCTCCCACCACCCAATTTCACTATTAAGGAAGGGCTACAGCAGAGCAACAGAATACATGATTTGTATACAAAAGATCCCATGTTTACTCCATAATATGCCCAGGTAGAACTGGGAAAGGTCTCTGCTTGAAACTCTGGAAACCCAGTGTCACTGTATTAAGAATATTGATGTAGATGAGCCAATATCCTGACTGAAAATAAAACAGCTTTTTAAAATGACTTCCTTTTATACTATGCTAGCCTCAGAGGCAGCAGGACACTTCACAGCTCCACTGAAGGGCATAACTGAGGAATAAAATGCAACCCTTTAATGAAAAACAAAGCTCCTCCAAAAAGGATATACAGAATACAAACCTGTCTTCTCAATTAATTCAACTGCAAACAGGCTCCAACTTAGGCAGGAGCAATATTCCATGCTTCTTGCTCACTGACCTGCTTATCAACCTAGTCAACCTTATCAACATCTGGCTCTCATGGGGTGCTAAAAAAGGAACTGACTTCAGATTTCTGTTCCATGCACCTGATCGTTTGGTGAGTCCCATATTTCAACTTCCATTTGGTATTGCTTTCTGGCTGACCTTTTTGTACTCAAACAATGGTTCTTGTAAGGCCATTAGATATAGGAGATGGCTCTGCTTACCAAACCCTCATGGACATAAATCCAAATAATAAATAAATTAATAAATATAGATACAATATGAGTTGAAATGCTTCAGCTTGTTCTTCCCCATACCAGTATATCCAGTTTGGCATAATATATTTAATATATTGCAAACATTTTTTGCATCCATACGAGTTAAGCAGCTGGATCATTAGGAAACGATAGAAACAACTTCCTTCATCTGATAAGAACAGATAGCATAGATTAATATTTTATCTGACAAGTTTTCATATCTTCCTTTTAATATTTTCCAAGAGCTGCTTGACAATGAGCTACTGATCAGAATTAGTGTATTAATGCTAAAATCCCAAAGGGGCACATGATTCCGATATTAAGTATTCCCTCAAGGAGCTCTGGCAAACACAGAAGGGAGAAGACTTTTTTGATGTACAAAGGCACTGTCAGCATTGTCAAAGAAAGCTAGTGCAACGAGTGAACCACAAATATCAGCAATTTCTTCTTTACTTCAAAACATCTGTAATTTCTCTTGGACAATACAAAAGCTGTACAATTTCTCATGATAGGTAAAAAATATCAATATCTATTGTTCATACACACAAATCCACAGTATTTCCAAGGAAGTCCAGTATTTATCCTGAGGTTCAAAGGAAAGGTTCTGAGTATAGGAGTTCACTGATGAAAAAGGGGAGACTTTTTAAAAATAATTTGTGCATCCCTGCAACTGCACAGGAGTGTCAGAGGAAGGCTAATGACATCAAAATGATAGGCATGATCCATCAATCAAAGCCCTGCCCCTTTTTAACATGCACCACATGCATCACATATATGAAAAAGAGGTAGGGCTTTGATTGCCCAATTGCACCCACTACTTTGACACTGTTAACTGCCCCTGCAGAGCCCTGCATCTGTACATCCAAAAGGTAACTGAAGGATCAATCAGATATCTTCAAGTATCTGAACAGATGTTTCTCAGTTTTTTGTTGAATGATGCTGGAATAAAATTAAGACCTTCCTTCTTTCTATTTACTGAATGCTCTAGCAATAACTTGAAGATTAAATAGGTTTCATATTGTGTGTAAAACTGCTTTAATCTTGCAAACACTCTTTACCTGAAACTTAATCACACTGAAGTGAATAGGACTTAACTTCTTTGTAGATATCGGCAGGATTGTGCTGCATATTTATCAAACTGAACACTGGCATTTTTTAAAAAGCACTTAAACATGAGTGGCTTAAATGAGTTGAACGGGGCTTAGGCATGCTGAATATATGTTACAAATTCAAACATTCAAGCATGAAAGTCCTTTCCTTAACTTGTTTTCAAGCTGCATCCTTTCTTTCTGCGATAAGTAAAGCAAAACTACAGAATCTGCAAGCATTTGCATTGAAGAGATGTTTTGCTTTGGTGATATAGTTAATGAGTCTAAAAATATTCAGTATAATAATTCTGTCAAAGCCCCTACAGTCCCTCAATGAGCAGAAGCCTGCAGGATTCCAATGGGGAGCCAAGTAATGAGCTCTCAGCATTCGCTTCCACACAGTCCAGGCGAAACATACTTGGGCCTCTATGGTTCCACATCATTAACAATATGAAACAAAGACACATGCTTGACTTTAATAAGTGACTAAAGTTGCTGGGTTATTAGGCTGTTACTGCACATAAACTCCATTTCAGTATGACAAACCAGTTCCTTGAAAACAAAAGAGGATGCATGGTGGGGGAGAGAGCTTTTGCAAACAGCTTTTGATATAATTTAATATGTAAACAATTGAACAAGGGTTGAAAGATGACACAGAAAGTGATTCTCCTGAGTGGGCTGCAAGTTGTAGGGGTCTTGTAGCAGGGGAGTATGGTGATGGTGGGCTTCAATGATCAGATCACAAGCACATACAGGTAATCCTCGCTTAACAGTAATTGGGACCAGAATTTCCATCACTAAGCAATGCAGTCATAAAGTGCAATGTCACGTGACCACATCGCTTAGTGACGGCAATCCCGGCAGTCCCGGTTGCCGTCATTAAGCAAAATTTGCAGGTCATTAAGCAAGAACCTCATGTGACTGCGACTTGCGACTTCCTGCTGGCTTCCAACAAACAAAGTCGATGGGGAAGCCGACTAGAAGTTGCAAGTCCTGGGTGGCTCACAAGCAGGCTAGAGGGAGGTGAGTACTAGGGAATGAGGAAAGGGGGGTGCTGCGGCAAGTGTGTGTGGGCTGGGGAGGGGGTGTTGGGGTGCCGTGTGAGTGTGTATGGGCTGGGGAGGGGGTGCTGCACTGCAAGTGTGCTACGGAGTATGAGATCCCTGGGATCTGGTATTCCATAGCGGGGTTCCTCAGAAGAAAAAGTGGCGGGAGCGACTTGCAACCTTCCCTGTTGGCTTCCCCACTGACTTTGCTTGTGGGAAGCCAGCAGGGAAGGTCACAAATGGCGGGACATTGCAACCATTGTAAGTGTGAGCCAGTTGCCAAGCACCTAGATCGCGATCATGTGATGTGATGGCCGGAACTTCCAAGGACTAGCCATAAGTACCACACCACTTCGAATGGTCGCTGAATGAATGATTGTTAACCGAGAACTACCTGTATGGCTGAATTTTAGTTGGTATGAATACAAGATAGGAGTTGAACTACATGATTAAGTGGAATGGCCAAAATAGGTACATGCTATGCTCTTGAGTAATGAGCAAAAATCATAAAAAAAAAAGTTGGTTGCTACTTCCCCTCTTATAAATGGGTATAATACAGTAGATTATTTCCATTTATTTTTCCTCTTCAAAATTAGGTAGTTTCTTAAGTTAGCAAAATTGAACATTTTTCTTCTTGTTCTTTTTATTTATTTTAATTAGTTTTAATTTTCAGTGCATTCAGTATATAGTATATAGGATTTTGATTTTTATATTAGTACTAAAATATACTGTAGAAATAAAATATTTAATATTTTATTTCAAATATCTATATTTAAAATGAACTGGAATTATTTATCAATGTTAGGCTCAATGTCTGATCCCTTTGCACTTGAAATCATATCGCAGATTTTGAGGCTGTATCTAAATCACCATTCCACATGTAGAACTACTATAATTCCCAATGGAAGATGTTGGATTCAATGGAAGCCTATTTGCAGAACTCTGATTCCTCTTCCCTCAAATATTTCTTTTCTTTTTCCTCTTTATATTGTTTTGGTGTATTATTATACAACACAAGTAGTACATTATATTATTTGGGTACAGTGGTTTTTATACAGGACTTGAGATTATTAACACTCTGATGTTTAGATAACTTAAACCTTTAAAGATAAAGAAAAAAGTTTATGTCAATATTAAGTATGATTTCTAAAATGTTAATGTTGATAAGCATAAGGTTGTTTAAATTTAAAGCTGAATGGGGCTTGATAAACAACTGTAAAATACATTAAATTATTTGTTATATAATAAAGGTTTCTATCTAAAGTTTAATACTCAATACTGAGGTCTCCACTATATTGTTACTTATTATTGTTTATGGATATTAAAATGAAAAACAAAAGACCAAAATAAGTAACAAGAAATAAAAATTAAAATGCTATTTGATTTCTAACTTCCATCTTCTTGTGCCTCCACCAATTTGTGGTGTTTATAAGGACTTAGCCCCCCCCCCTTTTTTTTTTTTCGTTTCAGAAGCACCAAAGCACTTCTGTAGTGAAAGCATTTGCCGGTGACATCACTGTTGCCCGGGGGACGCCCACGGAGGCTCCTTTCATGTCCCTGTGATTTTTTCCACCGGAGTGGTCCCTAATTTATCTAATCACATTTGCATGCTTTTGAACTGCTAGGTTGGCAGGAGCTGGGACTGATTTTTACTGATTGCCGGTAGCTCACTCCGGCATGCGGCTCACGCTCTCGGGTTTCGAACTGCCGAGCTGTCAGCCTTAATGGCTTCTGACTCAGCCTCTTAACCACTGAGCCACGGCGGTCCCTTTAGGCCCCCTTAGAAACCATACTTTAAGTGTTTATATTTACCATGCTGCGTAATATATTGTATATAAGGGAACGATTCTTGCTCGAATTTGGTTAAACTTCTGTTGTGTATATATGCTGTTAATTTTGCCATTGCTACATATTCTCCAAGTTTAAGTTCCCCAATCAGATATTGTCTGAATTGTATCTTTCTTCCAATGTTAGTCAATGTTTATTCTTGCTGCTGTGAGCATATATCTCAGTAAATTATGATATTTCTTGTTGATATATTCTGGGACTATACCTAGTAAAAAAAGTTGTGATTTCATTTTGAATTTAATTTCCAAAATGTTCTGCATTGTACTGTGGATATCTCTCCATTGCTTTTGAGGTTTTTTTTACATGTCTACCCTGTGTGGTAAAATGTTCCTTTTGTTTCATGGCATTTCCAAAAGTTATTACTGTATGATTTATCTATCTTGGAGATTATTGATGGAGTTGTGTACTATCTGTAAAACATTTTGTACCAATTTTCTTTTAGATTGTAGCTTGGGGTAAATTTTTTGGATTTGGTCCATAATTCTTCCCATTGTTGTCTTGTGACAAAAATGCATCCATTTTATCATAGAGTTTTTTATTTGTTCTGTCTCTGTGTCGAATCTACATAGGAGTTTGTATATGCACCCAACAGATGGTATTGGTTTTATATAAGCATTTCAAATTCTGGCATTTTTCTTAATGTCCCTCCCTCATTCTAAAGATCAGAATTTATCCTTCCAGGAATTTGCAAATACATCAACCATGGTATATTCCAGTGTTCACTGAATAATTCTTGCTGTGTCTTTAATCTATTCATTGAGTCTGAGTAGACCATGTTTGTATATGTGATTACATTTTTCTTACTTCCCTTGATTATTTCCTACTTCCTATTCCAGAGGATCCTTCAATCCATGGAAGCAGAAGATATAAGGAGCTTCACAGGAGCACAACTCGCCTCATCCCCTTATGCTATTGAAAAGGTTTCCTAAGGAAAAGTTAGCTCTGGGAATGTTCCTACTAATGGCAGCAAAGGGTGAATCCTAGCTTATGAAAGAAGAAAGTAATTGTTTCCATGGAATATGTTTTTCCCCCCAAGTCTATACATGAGAACTGTTCCTTGTGCTTTATGTAGATGATGACTACATGGATGATGACATACTCATTGCCTGCTTCTGCATACACATTTTCCTAATGAAAGAACATTCATAATGTAGTCATTAAATATTTATTTATTTATTGGTGTCTTTATGCCCGGCAACTGCCTGGACTAGTCCCTGCAGTTTTTTTGGCAAGATTTCAGAAGTGGTTTGCCACTGTCTGCTTCCTAGGGCTGAGAGGGGATGACTGGTCCATGGTCACCCAGCTGGCTTCATGCCTAAGGCAGGACTAGAACTCACAGCCTCCCAGTTTCTAGCCTGGTGCCTTAACCACTACACCAAACTGGCTCTCTCCTTAAATATTTATAAACAACCAAAATATTTTTATAGAATAGTAAGAGTTTTCCCAGTGATATTCTCCTTGCTGACCACAGTATTTTCATTCCTGCTCCAGATTAATTTCAGACTTCTGTCCATGATACTATCCTGACATATTACAAACCCATTCCCTCTCTATCTGTTCAGACAGTCTGAACATCAGTTGAATGATGAACGTTTTTCCAAAAACTGTAAATGTGGCAATTCCGAACTCATAGCTCTTTTAGGAGGGGGAAAAACCCTGCATTTCCATGGCACTGATTAATAAATACCACAGGTGATATTCAAATTCTCAAAATCCTGGTGTAGGTGACTTTACTTAGTAAATTTATTACAAGCACAGAATTTAATTTTTGGTACTGCTATATGCTTGCATTTTTTTATCTGAAGAATGATGATATGAACATCTGATGAGGAAAATGGCAATTATTAATTTGACACTAAATTATTGTTTTTCTTTTTAAAAATACCATCAACATAGACCAGAAGGGATTCTACTAATTTTATGACAGTACTATTTGGAAATGGTCCTTATTTTGAAATGTTATTGTGCAACCATGAAGAATCAGCTGTATGCAAATATTCTAGTCAAATCTGATGGGTCCATTCATGTGGAAAATATAATATATGAGAAAATTAAATTCTTTATATTCTTTCATAAACTTTGGTTTATGAAATCAACAACCAACAACAAAGGTCAAGAATATACCTAACTTCTCCCTGTGGTCAGACAGAGGGTGGGATTTTGGATTACTGCAGTAAGAATGAATGCACCAAGAGATTTTGCAATTAGCAAGAATTTGGTCTACTTGTTAAGTATACCAACAATGAGGAAGTTAGGAAAAGCACACACAAATTCAAGATTACAGACTCCTATAGATTCTCTGTTGATAGTTAAATCCTGAAATCTATATAACCAAACATCTTAGATAATGTGCATCCCAGAAAGGCAAGTGTATTACAGATTCTTACAGATTCTGTCTTGATAATTAAATCCTAAAGTCTATATAGCCAAACATCTTAGATAATGTGCATCCCAAAAAGATAAGTATTACAATGGGACAGTTGTCAAATATCATTAGTGCTATAATAAATAGCTAGTAGGCAATTTTAAAATTAGGAGTTCATGAATTAAGTAAACCAAACCAATATTTTGGATGAAGTTTTCTTAGTGTAATCCCTCTTAAAGAGGTGTTTTTTTTTTCCTCAAAATAATCTAGAATATCTTAAATGTTGGACTATTGAAAGATGATAAAAATTGTAAAATGCTGACATTTTGTTTTCATTTTATTCTTTTTAGTATGGGGTGGGCTTTCAGATTATACAAGTATACTGCCTAAAGAAATATTTTTGGTTACCTTTCCATGCTCTGTTTTAATCGTTCTAATCAATATAGACACTACTGAATTATTTTATGATCTTTCAAGAAAAGCAGAAAAGCACAATACAACACTGGTAAGACACTAATTTTAAAACAATGGAAAATCAAAATAGACTTGAATTTATGCAAAGCTGACTCTTCAAACAAATGTCTTCTAGAGAAGACTCACAAAATGTTTCAACAGCAATAGCTGAGATGGACTCTGTGTTGTAATAATTTCGATACACTTGACTAATGCAGTTATTTTCAATGAGGTTGGCACAATGCCCATAGCTGTGAGCAAACAAATACAGCAAGACAACCAGTTTAGTATCTTCCATTAATGCAATATAATTTTGCTCTGTCCAGGGGTATTTCTTGGCCTCTTTCTTTCTTTTTTATAAATTAGTAAAATATTTGAATGCTTATGTTAGGCTTACCAGTGTATTTTATATAAAATGCTGGTGAAGCACAAACGTTTTAATCAAATTAGTATGCAACATAAGGCAGCTGTGTATTCAAATGGGTTTTTAAGCAATTTGGTTGTTTTCTTTATAATAACAGGAAAGAACATTTTGATTTTGAAGGTGACAGAGGCAATATTACCAGAATTAAACAATCTGAATTAGCTTTTTCATGAAATGTAATATGTTTTATGCTTTTAGATGGGACGCTCCAGTGCTTTCAGATGAGCCTTTCACTGTCACAGTCAATGGCCAGGAACAGAATAAGCTCTGGAGGTAGGATTATCCTCAAATTTAATTTTTTTTAAAGGAGGCTAATGGCAAATGTTTCTAGCAAACTTTAGGTGCATCTGTGCTATAACTAGAGAACCAAGACAGCCTATTAAAAAGGAAAGAAGGCGGGTGGTGGTGGGGAGAAAGTTAGATATTTTGCTTAGTTTCAGATGGATATATAAAAGGGATGTAATCTCTTCCTGCTTATCAAGAGACAAACAGCTTGCCTTGCATACATATTTCTAGATAGACAAGTGATACAAATAACCTGTTTGTTAAAAAATGTAGAAAATATTTTAAACATTTTATCAATTACTACTACAGTAATATTTTGCTAATCTGGCATCTTCCAAATATGTTGGACTGTGACACCCATCAACATCTCCTATTTATAGGTTAGAGAAGGCTACTCTAAATACTACAAAAATCATCACAGATACCTAGCCTACCAAGTCCCAATCATCAGGACACCCAGTTTTGTGCATCAGTTTCTGTGTTCATCTCTTAAGGAAATGTATGGATAAATCCCCATTGTTATTTTTGTTCATTGCTGGTAGCAGACAATCTGCTAGCTCTTCCCAGCAGACAAAGCAGTTTGGGCTGTGTGTCTGTTTCAGTTCTCAATGCATACCTAATGAGACACTTTTTAGTAGTAAGCTACAGACCTCAATATTAAATAGACAAATCAGTAAACATCAAATATTATAATGTATTAATATGAAGCTGCATATTTGGATGAAGGACAAAGGAACTCCAGTTTTAGAGGTTTATTCTCTACAAGAGAAGCAAACAATTTTTTCTTTACTCAGGGCATCACTTTATGGTTTATTTATTTATTTGAGTTGTCTTTTTTGAAGTTCCAAATCTTATGGAGGCCTAACACATATATTCTGCACCCTTTTAGATCAAAGAAGGGAGAAAATTCACACCCTTAAAATCAGCAGCTCAACTGGAAGCCCACAAAATGGAGGCTAAAGGGTGCAGGAAAGTATAAGTTTCAAATTAAAGTGCTTTACAGCAATACTGAAAAGTTGTTCAGAGATTTTTAGTCTGCTTATTATTTCTTCCTTTCTCTCCTGGATATGATAGTGCAATAATTAATCAAAACTGGAATGAACTTCTAACTTCTCTTCAGTATTATATATTTTCTAACACCCACTTTGTTCTGAAGAATTTTAATAACATTTGTACGTTTCTACATACATACATTGATAACCAGGATCAGGTGGCATCTCAAAAAACTTAGAAGTACTCCACTGTATGGCTGTGCAAAATTTCTTCTATCTTACCTCCTCAAACCACACACACACACAAACAAAACCCTCTAATTTTTCTTACCCCACTACTTGCAAGCCCCTCCAATCAGCCAGGTGAGCTAAATGGAGTTTTTATATTCCAAATAACAGATGGTGGGGCTAGAGAAAATACCAGGGGTGGGGCTGCTTTTAAATTTCTGGGTGATATTTTAGCTAGTCATTCTTGGAAACACTCCTAAAACTGACAAACTGGTTATGTCCAAAATATGGAAATAAAAAGTCTGTATTTCCTGTATTCTAGAGGGACATGTATACATACAGAATGTTTAGGATCAGGGTATAAATGATTTTACAGAGCTATTATTTGTGCATTGTTGTATTATTATTTATCTCATCATTTTTTTCTTCTGTCTCTCCTTTATGTTTCTCTCTCACTCCCAACTTTCTCCCTTTTTTATATGTTGGAAATAGCTTTTCTCCAGTTGAAAATGTGAAAGACAGGGACTTCCGGTGAAGAGGAAACGGTGAGCGGACGCGAAAATTAACAGCTCGTTAAACATTTAATTCAAAAACGAAGACAGCAAGCCGATTCCGCGAAACGACAAGTAAGCGGTTTATGGCTGGGAAGCCAATGTAAGGGTGGACCCAAGGAAAAGAAAAGCCTGCAGCTTCTGGACGGCGGCGGCAAGGAAATTGGCCGCATTGAGGTTACTTTCGCTTTCTCAGCCGGTTGACAGCTTGCAGTGAAAGTAAGCCGGGAAGCCGGGTATGCACTAATCTTCGTCTTTTTTCCCTAATTATATTAGGGTACGCTGCTGCTCTTTCTTCACTTTATATAAAAAAAGGACTTAACTTATAAAAAAGAAAAAAGAAATAAATACTTTCTCATCTAAAGGAACTTTAAATAGACTCAAAGAAGGCGGCTGAGACTTCGGTTTTTTCTTCGAAGCAAAAGAAATGGACTCTTTAATTATTTAACAATGCCATATTTATTGTATTAGAGGCTTTACTGAAAACTTTTGTTAATCTTAGAATATAAGACTAAGAATATATATATATTGTTGTCTGGTGTAAGATAAGATTTAAAAGATGAACACAAGAAAAATGTTGAGGAGAGATTCTGATTCTGGAGAGGTTAAAAGTGAATAGTTAAAAACACTTTTTGAGGATTTTACCAAGAAAGCAATAGAAAGTATAATCTCAAATGTAACCACTGTATTAGAAGAAAAAATTCAAGGACTTGAAAAAAGCTTAGATAAAAAACTAGAAAGTATGGAATTAAGATTTCAAACAGAAATTAAGGGCATGAAAGAAAGAGTGAAAAAAATAGAAAAACAAAAAGAAGAGGAGACAGACAAACTTACCTTATTAGAGCAAAAACAAAAAGAGAAATGTATAAGAATTAGAGGATTAATTGAAGGTAAAGAACTAGAAATTAAAAACACACCCAGGTGATGGCTGATTTGATAGATTGGGAAAAAGAACAGTTAGAAGAGGAAATTGAATCTAGCTATAGAGTCAATTCAAAGTATGCCAGAGACCATAATGTTCCCAGAGATCTAGTTATGGAATTCAGTAGGAAAAAGCTCAGAGATATGATTTTGCAGAATGCTTATGATAAGAAAATAAATATAGAGGGCAGAAATATTAAAATCTTTAAAGAAATTCCAAACATAATTCTGAAAAAAAGAAAAGATTACTACTTTTTAACTGAGGTTTTGAAAAGAAAGAAAATTATGTATAGATGGGAAATGTTGGAAGGGGTGAGTGTGACACACAATGATCAAAGGTTTAAATTAAATTCAATTGAAAAAGCTAAAGACTTCCTCAGAAAATTGGAAAAGCGTAACAAGCAATTAGGAGACAATAAAGTTCAAAAAGAAGGGAATAGAGAAAGGGTCAAAGTGGTTTCTCAAGCTTCCACCTCTAAAGAGCTAAGTAATCAATCTGATAATGAGTAATTTGAAATGTCTCTCGTGGAATGTCAATGGATTAAACGCTCCAGTCAAAAGGAAAAAAAATTACCATACCCTTAATAAATATAAGCTCGATATAATTTGTTTACAAGAAACACATATTAGATGTAAAGATGCTAAATTATTAATAAATAAAAAATTAGGAATAGAATTTATAACGGCGAGTGAAAATAAAAAAATGGTATAATCTGTTATATTAAACCAATACTAAAACCAAAACTAATATTTGCAGATGATAAGGGAAGATTTGTTATTATAGAAAAAATATATAAATAAAATAAGAGAAAATGGGGAAGAGTTAATAGACAATCAAAGTATTAAGAAAGCATTCCATAATTTTTATACAATTTTATATCACAAACAACAAATAGCTTTGGACAGGGCCGATACATATTTAGCAGAAAGTAAATTGGAAAAAATATCTAAAATACAAAGAGATATCATAAATGAACCTATTACCACACAAGAAATATCAAATGCAATCCAAAAACAAAAGTCAGGTAAAACCCCAGGTCCAGATGGATTTTCAGCAATATATTACAAATTATTTCAAGAGCAACTTATAACACCGTTTAATAATCTACTAAACTCGATAATGACTGGAAACTCAATACCAAAATCATGGACCGAAGCAAATATTATTTTGATCCCTAAGGTTGACCAAGACCCAACGTCATGTAAAAATTACAGGCCAATCTCGTTGCTACATATTGATTACAAAATCTTTACCACTATCTTGGCTAATAGACTAAAAACTGTTTTACAAGATACTATTAATATGGACCAATCTGGATTTCTACCAAAAAGACACATAAAAGACAATATTAGATCTATTATAAATATAATTGAATACGCAAAAGACCACAATGAAAAGCAAATTTTGTTATTATTTTTAGACGCTGAAAAAGTATTTGACAATTTAAATTGGGATTTCATGATTAAAACGTTGAAAATTATGGATTATGGTGATAGGTTTATAAATGCTATTCAAGCTATATATACAATTCAGTCGGCCAAGATAGTGGTAAACGATGATATAACTCAGAATTGTAACATAGGAAAGGGGACCAGACAGGGTTGCCCAATTTCTCCACTCCTATTTATCTTAGTATTAGAAGTTCTCTTGGAAAATATCAGAAGAGATAACCAAATTGAAGGGGTTAAAATAAAACAAGAAAATTATAAATTAAGGGCTTTCGCCGACGATGTGGTTATCACTTTGCAGAACCCGGACAAATCAATTAGACCAGAGCTTTCCAAACTGTGTGTCGCGACACAAAAGTGTGTCGCCACACACAGCGTGGTGTGTCGCCACACCACCTGGAAGCGGCCCCCCGCGCCGCCACCGTGCGCGCGCGCCGCTGCACACACCCCCGTGCCGCTGCCGTGCGCGCACGTGCCGCCGCGCGCGTGTCGCCGCCGCGTGTGTCGCCAGCGGCAGCACTTTGGAAAGCCCTGAATTAGACACTTGAAAAAAAAGATACAAGATTTTGGTGAATTGGCGGGATTTAAAATAAACAATCAAAAAACAAAGATGATAAATCTAAATATGACCCAAAATAATATACAAAATATGGAATTGGTTACAGGATTTATAAACGTTAAAAAAATAAGATATCTAGGAGTGGAAATAACATCAAATAATTCGGATTTATTTAAAAATAATTATACAAAACTATGGAATAAGATAAAGCAAGATCTACAAAATTGGACAAAACTACAGATTTCTTTTTTGGGAAGATTGTCAATCATAAAAATGAACATTCTTCCAAGAATTATTTTTTTATTCCAAACAATACCAATTATAATAACAGATAAAACTTTTCAAAATTAGCAACGCGACTTGGCTAAGTTCATTTGGCAGGGGAAAAAACCTAGAATAAAGTTTAAATTTTTACAGGATATTAGAGAAAATGGGGGTTTTAACCTGCCCAATTTAAAATTGTACTATGATGCTTGTGTTCTTGGTTGGCTTAGAGACTGGTTAAAATTGGAAAATAGAAAATTACTTAATTTGGAAGGATACGATCTTAGATTCGGATGGCATGGGTACCTATGGTACAATAAAATAAAAGCAAATAAGGCATTTAATCACCACCCCATCAGAAAATCAATTTTAAGAATTTGGAACAAATACAAAAATACATTATCACCTAATCTACCTCTATGGACTTCTCTGCAAGAGGCACTTGCATGGCATGGAAACTTGAATTTATGTAATTGGTTAAATTATAAAGATTTAATAGTATTCGAGGATATAAATTATAAACTAAAAACAAGAGAAGATTTATTAAAAGAAGGTTTGAACTGTAACTGGTTTACATATCTACAGATTAAGGAACAATTTAAGACGGATACTAAAAAATTCAAGTTCAAAGAAAAATCAACAAACTGGGACAATGTTTTATGGGAAGAAAATGACCATCTGATTGCAAAAATTTATAAAATTTTAATACAGATCAATTCGTCTAATTTACCTAAAAAGAAGTATATAATTAAATGGGAAGAAAATTTAGGTCATAATATTCAATTAGAAAATTGGGAGAAAATGTGGCTAAAAGACTTAGTTTACTTTAAATTATAATATGAAAGAAAACTTCTTTAAAATGATGTACAGATGGTACATAACCCCTAATATATTGTCTAAAATGAATACTATGTTATCTAATAAATGCTGGAAATGCAAGAAAGAAGTTGGCACCTTTTTTCATCAATGGTGGACGTGTCAGAAAACAAAAAAGTGAAATATTAGAAGAAGATATGAATAAAGAGCCAGAACTCTACTTGTTGGGATTTATAAAACCAGAAATACATAAGAAGCATGGAAAACTATTATTTTACTTAATAATTGCCACCAGAACCATCTTTGCTAAACATTGGAAAGAGGATTTTATACCTACAATTGAAGAATGGTTGATAAAAACGATGGACCTAGCACAAATGGCCAAACTGACGGATCAATTGAATGACAAGAATATGGAGGAATTCAGTTTTTGTTGGAGCCCTTTCTACAAATTCATAGAAAAGACTCAAAAAGTCCAATTGGAATTATAATGTAAATAAATTAATTAACTATGTTAGAGATTATAGTTGTTTTTAAACAGTTGTAGAAAATGATGGTGAGAAAGTAAGAAGTCCTGTTTTGTAGTTGTTTTTTGTCTGGTGTTTTTTTTTTTTGAATAGGTTAAAATAGGGTAGAGAAGAAGGGAATTAGGAAGTAGAGAAGGTAAGAGGAGGAAGAGGAGAAGGTGAAGATAGTGAGAGATAGAGTAGAGAGAAGAAAGAAGATTTAAGCAAGTTAGGAAGGAGAAGTAATCAGTTGTTTTGAAAGAGGGTTGATGTCATATTAATGTGTAAGTAATGTTATTTTTGCAACGTAATGTTATTTTTGTAATGTTATGTCATTTTTGAGATTAGGCATAACATTGCTCTATCTGTTAGTCATCTATTAAATGTATTATACTTAAGAACACAAATAAAGACACAAGAAACAGCCTTGTATCGAGAAAAATAATTGGCACATCTGGTTCTGAAGAACATCCAGGATGTATTGGATTACAAACCCCACAATTCTAATGGACCTGCAAGGTGAAAACGAGGAGAGTTGTAGTGCAATATATCTGGATGGTATCAGATTGAAGCATAGTAATTTGTACTGCCTGGTGCTTGCTTAGGATCTGGGACCTTCTACATATAAAGTATTTATGTCACCCCCAGCTTTGACCCTTCTTTATAATATCTAATAACTCTTCTAGCATAATTTGTTTACTCTCTCACATACACTTTTTCTATAAATTTAGAAGTTAGAAATACAAAATCACATTGGAAAACCATACTATCATCATGTAGTCTATAGATGATGTTATCATAATCACTAACATAATATATTTAACTTTTTCTGACAATCAGTTATGAATTATTTGTAAGTTTTTTTAACAGTTGTAAGAATCTTATGATTATCCATTTCAGAGCTACTTCTCCAGTGAAGTCTATATTTTAATCAGAGGCTGACTAGAAGAATATATTTTATACTGTATATTCCAACAATTTTAAAATATCAGCCGTCAATCTCATCTGAGAAATGTCCATATGGTTCTGTACTTTTGAGGTAAATGTGTGCTAATGGAATGAACACTCCAAAATTTTTAACAAGTTCTAATCTCAAAAATCATGAATGACTTGACTTTGCTTCTACTTCTGACAGATCAAAACCCTGTGTCTTTGAAGCATCATGACTACAATAATTCCTTTGTTGACATTATATTTTTCAGTTCCTTCTTTGCTCATATAAATTTAAGACTGACAAACTAAGCTAAGTACTGTAGTTAATTGTGGCTCATAAAATTATTTTCTATGGTCCTCCAGCACATGTTGGAATCCTGAGTATGCTGACAAATATTTGAACAGTTTATTACTACTTTACACAAATTCAGGGACAAGCTTAAAACATGAATGCAACATATCATAAAAAATTAGGATATACTAAAGCATTTGTACAGTGAAGGCCCTGTGGAGAAAACTCATTAATACATGAATATGCTGGCAGTGATTGGCCAAGAAAAGCATTGTGGTGTTTTGTTAAGCAGCTTGACGAAAATGTCAACCAAGTGTATGGCTGCTGTGGAAAAAGAGCTCTATCTACAAGGTGATCAAAATGGGGCTTTGAAGCTTCAAGCTATTGAGTTTCAGAGTCCACATACTAGGAAGACTTTAAGCACCCAGACAATCATTTCAAAACAAGCAAGGAGTCAATACATCTGATATTATTATTATTATTATTATTATTATTATTATTATTGTTTAAATTTGTATTACCGCCCATCTCCCCCAACCAGGGGACTCCGGGCGGTTCACAATAAAACTAAATAAATAAAAAATAGTTATGCAGGTTTTTAATTTTATATTGTAATACCAGCAAATAACCAGACCCCTAAATGCATCCCACGAAGTGGAAGTTTTAAAAAATTTAGATGTGATAATTGCTTTGATTTTAAGAAAATGTTGTGAGAATATACAATGGAAAATCTAGTAGTGGACAACAGTAGTAGTTGTAGATACTTTTGAAAGCTATCGCTAATGACACAGACACACAAAAGGGCAAGCACACACACATATATGAATGATATGTGTATAGGGAGGACAGTAATGGCTCAAGTAGATTATTTTCTTTTTTAATACAGTCAGGGACCATAGGATACAATTATGAACCCTGGATTCATCTGTGCAATGAAGCAGCACAGTCATGTATTAAGATAAATTTGTTTCTTTGTAAAAACTGGAAGGAAAGTAAATTTCAGTTTTCTTAACCTTTTTTTGCATTTTCCATGTGCAACAGAAGCACAGCACAATCATATAGCTGTAGGAGAAAGCCCTGCTGACTATAATGGAATTCATTTCCACATATACTGTACAATTACAGTGTGTATAGAAATATAGCCTAAAGTTGTTACAAATTTAAAAAATAAATCATGGTAATTGTTACATTAGTATTTTGTGGAGTCCTTGGTATTCTCTGAGCCTTGTTGTTTTCTTGCAGACGTTTCATTGCCAGACTAGGCAACATCCTCAGTGCGAAAAGGGAGTGGGACTTGCTTTCTGTTTATATATTGTGGCTTGTCCTGCTTGTGTTGGTGGAGGTGTTGTTCACTCCTTGGGAGTTCCTTGATTGGGCTCTTGTTTGCTGCTTGGTTGATTGACTAAGCTAATAGTTCCTTGATTAAGGTATAATGTACTGTTTGATTGTTCATCTGGTGTTAATCTTGGTGTTAGTCTTTGCATATCTGGGTGATGATTGCTGGTGAGGAAGTGTTCTGGTCTCTTGGCTTTTCTATTGTCTCTTTTGAATGGTATGTAAATGTGGTTTACCTCTATGCATCTGTTGATGGCTGCTTTGTCTGAGACGCTGCAGAGATTGTATTGCATTTTAGAGATTGTAATGCAGCGTCCAGAAATGATAGCACCCCCCCGTATACAACCCAAAGTATGGCTCCAGTATGTAGATGACACCTTCGTCATAATAAAAAAGGAACAACTGGAGGAAACACATGAAACCATCAACAACATCGTCAAAGGAATAAAATTCACAAGTAAGAAGAAAACAACAACACACTACCCTTCTTGGACATCCTCATCAGTAGAGGAAACGATGGCATTCTAGAAACACAAGTCTACCTGAAATCTACCCACACCAACCAAGTGCTCCATTACCAAAGCAATAACCCAACCTCCCACAAGAGGAGCTGTGTAAGAACATTATTCAGACGAACACTAATGCACTGCAGCAACCTAGAACACCAGAAAAAGGAAACAGGTCATCTATACAGCATCTTCCAGCAAAATGGATACCCACAAAACTTTATCAAAAAGTGCCTGACTACTCAACCCACTACAACACAACCAACAGAAGCCATAAAAAGGATAACACTACCATACATCAGAAACATCTCAGAAACTACCAACAGACTGTTACAACCACACGGCCTCACTGTAGCACATAAACCAACCAAAACCCTTCAAAACATCTTAAGTAACCCCAAAGACCCAGTAGCCCAAGAAGAAAAAACAGGAGTTATCTACAACATACAGTGTAAGGACTGTAACAGCCACTATGTAGGACAGACAGGCAGAAGACTAGCAGAGCGCATCCACGAACACCAACTAGCAGTCAGAAGACACAATGAAAACTCCTTAATCTCACAACACATGGACAGACTCAACCATGCTTTCAACTGGAAAACTGCGAGCATCCTAAACCAAGCCAAATCCCAAAACGCTAGAGAATTCCTGGATGCTTGGCACTCAGACAAAGCAGCCATCAACAGACAGATAGAGGTAAACCACATTTACATACCATTCAAAAGAGACAATAGAAAAGCCAAAAGACCAGAACACCTCCTCGCCAGCAATCATCACCGAGATATGCAAAGAATAACACCAAGATTAACACCAGATGAACAATCAAACAGTACATTATACCTTAATCAAGGAACTTAATAGTCAATCAACCAAACAGCAAACAACAGCCCAATCAAGGAACTCCCAGGGAGTGAACAACACCTCCACCAACACAAGCAGGACAAGCCACAATATATAAACAGAAAGCAAGTCCCACTTCCTTTTCGCACTGAAGATGTTGCCTAGTCTGGCAATGAAACATCTGCAAGAGAACAAGGCTCAGAGAACACCAAGGACTCCACAGTTCAACCCTGAGCTACAAATACTATCTTCGATTGGTAACACTAGTATTTAAATGAAATGGTCACAAGAAAGTAAACTTTAATAAATATTATTAAACTGCCCAGAGTCCCTCTTTTGGGGGGAGGTGGGCGGTGGCTAAATTAGATAGATAGATAGATAGATAGATAGATAGATAGATAGATAGATAGATAGATAGACAGACAGACAGACAGACAGACAGACAGACAGACAGACAGACAGACAGACATAGGAACATTTCTGGAAAAGAATTATGAGAGTGTTCCGGTATTTCTAATTTCTGAATTAATACAGAATTACATTTCCCTTCCTCTCCCCAAATCATGAATGTCATGAAGATTAGTACTTTCCCTGGGTCTCTTTAAATCAAATTATCATCATTTAAATAACAAAACACCCTGGAGATTTTTTTGGGGGAGGGGAGTGATATCTAAGTATTAGAAATAAATCAATGAAAATACAAATTCACTGACTGATATTTCTGGTTCAAACAAATCACTTCTACCATCTATTTAATGAAGAGCACAATTTGGCTGGCCCATTTCAAGCCTTTTAACAGCGTTCAAGAAAACTGGTGTTTTAGCTGTTTGCTCTGACAATGTTAACACCTGCTCTTGTTTCTCTTGTTGCATTATATAAGGGAATTGAAGCCTTTCTTGTTGGGTTACTTACTTCCATTTGAAATTGGCTGTTGATTAAATTATGCCATTTCATTCTACAACTTCTTTTTCTCAGCTGACAGTGGTATTTCTTTATGGGAAGAGAACAATGGATTTTCATTACTGGCATCCATGAAAAAATATTTTTAGATTTTAATATTTTAATTTCTATAAAAAGATTATATACCCTGTGCTGTCAGATAACTTTGTGATTTTTGGACAATCAGATAAATATGTTTTTGTTAATAGAAAAATAGTAAGGAATAAATGTCTAACATTTATTAAGGGAGCACTGGTTAAGCTGTATTAAGACATTAAGGAGCAAAATAGCATTTTATATAAGAGCAAACAGATTCTCTCAACTTATAGGGCAATCTTTTGATTCTAGTATGAAAGTATAGCAAGGATCATTGTACTAATGCATGAGGATTTGTGATCATGTTGCAAAAATTTTACTATCAAAACTGAACTGCAGTGGAATGACTTTTGTTATCATGCTTCCTAGTAACTCTTCATCATGAGTTGAGTTTACATACTATAAGTTCTAATACAATAGCAAGACTGCCAAGACACTGCCAAGAGTCACTTTGGAGTTGGGTAGTCCAGAAATTAAATATGTATACTTTCAATATCCTCCGTCTCTATATTGCAATAAAGGAACCTAGAAGAAGAAGCATTCTCTGTTTATTGATCTTTGCCAATAATATGGAGGGAGCAGTCAAAAAGAGATTGCTTCTGCTGCTAATTCAAATAATGCAAACAGAGCAACAAGAATTCCCAAGGTAAATGCATACCTTTGTCCATTATGGAAAATGAACCCAGCTCATTAATTCAGTTATCAATTATTTGAGAATACAAATTTTATGTTATGAGTTCAGTAATCATGAGATATTGTCCATCTAAAATTAATACCAAAATCCTAATCTTGAGTTACAAAACAAACTTAAAAATTAATTTGATTATGATTATGTCTGTGATTATGGTAGTCACGGTAGTTTAGTGACCACAATTGGGACTGGCAACTCAGTCGTTAAGTGAAGCGGTCACTAAGTGAAACCACGGCTGTGCTTATGATCTTACTTCAGCTTTTCTTTGCTTTACAGACCTGCGAAGGTCGTAAATGCGAGGATTGGTCGCAAAGTTACTTTTTTATCACCGTTGTAACTTTGAACGGTTGCTAAACGGGCAGTTGCTAAACAAGGACTACTTGTATGTCTGTGCAGGTACACATGTGTTTAAGGACAATAACACTGTGTACTTGGGAAAAAGTGAACATGAGAGTGATTTTCTTTTTGAGGATTCATGTCACTGTGATGAATATGTGCAGTACAGCAACTACAAAAATCATTATTGTGTTACTCCCACAAAATTGATTTTCCATTGCAGTTGTAACTCACTTATTAACCCTAACTTCAAGAAAAATACACCTCTTAATAGAAGCAGTATATAATCAACTTTTTTTCTTGTTCTAATGTAAACAATACAAATATTCTTTATTTCCTGATTTTGTTTTGTAGCTTCACTAGACTATCAAAACATTTTTCAACTAATTTTGTAATTATTCAGTTTAGATCCTTTTTTATTTATGTTAAGTCTGGATAACTTTCTTTAAAATTGTACTAGTTTTCCATAATTTCCTAAAGCCAATCATAATAAGATAATATAAAATGATAAACTATGAAAGTTGTAATATGTATATTTCATGTATATTATATTATATATTATATATATATTGTAGGAGGGAAATTGCATTAGTTAGGCAAAGCAATATTCCCCTCCCTACATTACCTTCTCAGGCACATGAAAAACAATAAACGTCGTTCAGCCATAAAATATTTAGAAGGCAAAGGAATGTTGGTAAGGTTGGGAAAAGATGCTAAGAGGCGAGAAAGAGCTCTGGCAAGTAAGGTTGGTATAAGATAGAGCCATGAAAATTAACTCCATAGAAAGTAACTATATTTATATAATACTGCCTTTGTCTTTTCAAATATGCTATTGTTTTTGTAGCTCTACCCCATTACCTCATAGAATCTACCCCATCTCTGAATCTATTAATCACTTGCACCAATCACATGTATATTCAATCATACTGGACAATCGTATGCATCTTTTAATTTGCATAACTTATATAAAGTGGTTGCATTCCAACCCTTTTTAGGTGTGCTTTTGCTGTCTCTGGTAAAATAATATACAATTTTGCTTCAAAGGAAGTGTGTGTGACTGGTTCCCCTTATCAAAGAATTTTATGAAGAAATTTCTCCTACAATATTTTTCCTAATTATTATATAAATCCACAGATGTAGTGGATAATTTCAGTAGAAAATTTGTTTAGATGGTTTTTAACTTCTGGTCTATTTTTTTTTCTTTTTGTCTGTCTGTCTGTCTGTCTATCTATCTTGATATGTAGTCATACACATGCAATTGATCTTCTTAAAGGCTTTGACGGCTCTTTGGCATCTTGGGCCCATCATAAACAGCAAACATAACAAATAATCTTTCTACAGCATTTGACTCACAGAGCTATTTTTGAACATACAAAGTCCTGCATATGTTTAGTGGGGACATACGATCTTTTGTTTCCTCTTGTGACATTACAGACTCCTTTTGGAACATCCCAACAGCATAAACTCAAGTTTTTAAGAAATGTATGAGCTGATACTATGACATGATAGAGGTCAGGCATGGAATGACTTCTAATGTGGCCTTCCAAAATGGCCAGGAAGTCAACATATAAGAGTTTCTTTTAATAAGTGGTTGACAAGGATATAGTTAGATGGATTTTTACAATTCTTTCAGGAAAAAAAGTAGTTAGTATGTGAGCCCTGAACGTTCAGCAAAACAGCTGTTGGATGGTTTTCTCATATTTCTATGTTTTTGAGGTTTTGAGGTAATGTGAATAGAATCTGAGTGGATGGCAAGAATAACCAGAGGACCACTTCATCATACTTAAGCACTTTTGTAATCTGTATTTCTCCAGACTGATGACTGAACATTGTGTTTTGCAATAATACTGTACTTATTAGGTTGATCAACGTTGAGTAGGTCTGAAATAGTTGAGAAAACAATGAATTTGTAGAGAAAGAACAGAGAGTATGTGGGTGGGGAACTTAAATGTTCCCAAACTGACTTTCCCATGTTTCCCACAGCAATACCAATTGTAACCCACTTTTTCCTACAACCATGCAGTACAACAAACAATACTGCTTATTATCAGGCTAAAATGTGTGTATAATATTAGTTGCTTATCAGGATGTGAAATTCACAGAATCTTTGTTTCTAAGGCTAAGGAAGGATACTACAAAGATCCCTGATTGATAGTATTGAATGCTGCTGAGAAGTCTAAAAAGACCAGGTGGGGCACACTCCCCCATCTGGGCCCTCATCCACAAAAGCAGCCAATGCTATTTCTCTCCCATGACTGGGCCTGAATCCTGATTGGAAAGGATCCAAATAATCTGCTCTAGAATTCTTTGTAGTTGATTCCCCACCACTTTCTCAAAGAACTTTCACAAAAATGGAAAGTTGCAGACTGGGCAAAATAATAATAAACCACTATTTCAGGAAGGACTTCTTCAAGAGAGAGAACCTCAATGCCTGCTTCAAAACAGGAGGTATTACACCCTCCCTCAAAGAAACACTAATTATCTCCCAGATCCACCCACTCACAACCCACCTAGTTGCCCACAGGAACCAGGAAGGGGATCGGCCAAGGGCACAGGCAGCAGAATTCAAACTACTGATTCACTTTCTCAAGTTCCACAAACTCAAATGAATCCAAAATTATAAGAGAATATGCTACCTTGCACTATAGTGCATTCTGTCCAATTGGCATCTAATGCAGAGCAGGTATGAGCAACTTTATCTGCTAAGAAAACTTCAAAATCATCTGATATGTCTGCAAGTGCTTTGTCCCGCTCATCTTTTTCTATAAGGGTCTAGGTTACTCTAAACCAGAGCTTTCCAAACTGTGTGTCGCGACACATTAGTGTGACAGCTGCAGTGTCTGGGTGTGTCACAGCTGCTGCTGCCTCTGAGCCCTGCCAGGATTCCGCACAGGTCCTAGTACCTGCCTTGTGCCCTGCTGTAAGAGTGTGCCGCAAAATTATGCATGTCTAAAAAGTGTGTCATGCAGTCTCCTTCATGCCTTCTGGTCCTGTCTGCATACAAAGTGTCAACAGCAAAAAAGTGGGAAAAGATCACTGTCAGGATAGAGAGCTACCCTTTCACTGGAAGGCAAATTTAAGGATATTATCATGTAATAAATCATGCTGGCACCCATGCCTCCCCCCCAAAATAACCCAGAAGCTACAGCTGGACCCAAAAGCATGGCTTAAGAGCTGGATATATTTAGGGCCACCTGCTCCTCTGCCCATCCAATAAGATCAGGATGTGCCTTGCATTGGCATGTGCCTATGCCAATAAAGTGTCATCTGGGGCTGTGTTATTTTGTGTTGCATGTATCATTTTAATTATTTATGCTAATTGGGAATATAAGCCACTTAGAGCCAGTTTCTGATTGAAGCAGCCTATAAGCCTGAGTAAAACAAACAAACAAACAAACAAGAGTTCTGCCTCCTAATCACCAAGAACCAAGCCATGGTAGGTCAAATTTGATAGCCAACTGCACTGATCTCTACCCCTCTTTTTAATTCCTTTGTCCTTAGGTAAGTTCCAAACTGAGGCAGACTATCAGTATTGACAAATAATGGTATTTTCATTTGTGTAGTATAAAATGAAAAACAAGACAAAAGAACATGTGAGAGATATATTGTTTGATCTATGCATTTCAGTTTTACTTTCTGAAGTTAATTAGTAGTAATAATAATTGAAAAGAAAAACCAGACATTAAAAAAATAACACATTTTTATCATACCTGCTGTTGATCACATAATGCAGCTTCAGCTCTGTCTTTATGGTCACAGAAGTCCATAAGCTGATTTTTGTCATTTAGATAGCATATTTGGAGCATCTGATACTCGCGTGCTAAACGTAGGTTTTCATCCAGTGCATCATCCATGGAAATCTAAGGAGAGTTATTCTAGTTTGCCATTACAAACAATTTTTAAAAGTTATTATAGATATATTTCTAGGTAAATTCATGTATTATATATATTAGGTATACATCATTTTTGTATTATATAAACATAATGTATACTGCTTCATATCTCTAAACAATAATATGCAAAACAAAACAAAAACAGAAAAACCCCAACAACAACCTTGCACAAAGGTATGAGTGACAGGATACAAAATAATTCTACTGAAAAAATGGCTGTGAAGAAACTATTTAAACTGGTCATAAAGTCCCAGACTCAGGAACGGAGTTTTGTACATGTAGTTGGTATAGATATGTCTTACAATACTCTTATGGTCCTTGCTGATTTATCAAATGTGTTTCACAGCATTAGGGCCCAAGTCATAAGAAAAAAGCACAACACAGAGATATTAATTACATTGGTCATAATATAAAACTAGGTGCAGGAATTTATAGCTTAAGCTTAATAAGAAAGGTCAGAAGCCAACATTTAGAGAAACCCCAACAGAAAATTTTATTTTATTTTATTTTAAAACATTTGTATAGCTGGCCATCTTAAAACCAACTCTGGGCAGCTTACAACCAATAAAAATACATACAATCATAAAAACAGCAGTGATA
Organism: Charina bottae; assembly: GCA_023362775.1. Lineage (NCBI taxonomy): Eukaryota > Metazoa > Chordata > Lepidosauria > Squamata > Charinaidae > Charina > Charina bottae. The sequence continues at coordinate 170,903,524 of JALMGJ010000003.1, read as the reverse complement.
AAACTAAAAAAACAGAAAAACGTAGTGCCACAACTGCACATCCCTGATGCAACCAACATTCTCATGTCACCCTGACCTCACCCTATCCCAGAGCCTTGGGGAAGAGCCAGGTCTTGAGTGCTCTTTGGAAGGATAGAAGGGAAGGGGCCTGTTGGATCTCAGGAGGGAGGGTGTTCCATAGGACGGGACTGCAAGGGAAAAGGCATGCTTCTGAGGACCCACAAGATGGCAATATTTCAGGGTAGGGACCTGGAGTGTGCTTGCTCTATCTGCTCTGGTGCAGTGGGCAGATACCCTCAGGGGGAGGCATTCCTGCAGATAAACTGGTCCTGTGCCATGTAGGGTTTTAAAGGTAATAACCAGCACCTTGAATTGCACCCAGAAGTAAACTGGGAGTGAATGCAGCTCATGCAGCAGGGATGTAATATGGATGAACCTAGGAGTGCCCAACACTGTACGTGCCGCTGCATTCTGGAGCAATTGTAACTTCCAGGTGGTCTTCAAGGGCAGCCCCATGTAGATCACATTGCAGTTATCCAAACAGGAAGTGACCAAGGTATGAGTGATCATGAGCAAGGCCTCCTGGTCCATGAAAGGGTACAATTGGCACACAAAATGGATCTGGGCAAAGGCCCCCAAGACACACTGCTAGCTGCTCATCAAGCAGTAGCTGTGAGTCCAGGAAGACTCCCAAATTACACACAAGCTCTGTCTAGGAGGAGTGCAACCCTGCCTGGAGTCAACGATGGTATATCACCAGACCCTGGAGGGCCAAAAACCCAAAGCCACTCAGTCTTGCCAGGGTTGAGTTGAAGTGGATTCCTCTATATTCAGACCCTTCCAGCCTCCAGGCACTCAGTTAGCACTGCAACAGCATCACCTCTTCAGCCAGGTGTGGAGATGTTTAACTGGGTATCATCAGCATACTGATGATACTGCACCCCATGATGGCAAATGACCTCACCCACACAGAAGGATGGGTGCCAAGTGACAAACCATGCATCATGACATCATATGCAAATCCTGTGACTTATTATGTCGGGACACCAATTTCAAAGGCCAGAGGTTGTATTTTGATGCATTGGAGGTCATCCTTTATTAATGGCGCTATGGACTTTGAAGAAGCACGAGTACAGGGCAAAAAGGAGAAAAGAGCTAAAAGGAAGGCATGTCAGGCAAACCCTCATCATGACCGTCTCCCACCCGGAAACCTATGCCCTCATTGTGGGAGGTTGTGCGGATCCAGAATTGGCCTTTATAGCCACTTACGGATCCACCGTTAAAATTTTACCTTTGGAAGACAATCTTACTCGGCTACGAGTGATCGCCAATGAATGAATGAATGAATGAACTCGACTACTGGTTACTTTACTGTTGATATTCAGTCCTAAAAAGCAGAAGACATCCATCACTTCAGTGTCTTTACTGTCAGTTCCAAGATTAGGTGCTGTACCTGTTGTCATTAGTTTGGGCTTCTTTAGATTTAATCTTAACCTTAGCCCCATTTTTTCACTATGCTGCTTGATTTTCATTACTAGAGATTGCAGATCATATGCATTTTCAGCTATCAGAGTAGTGTCTTCAGAATACCAAAGATTAGTGATCTTTCTTCCCCAATTTTAAACCATGCTCATCTTCTTCCATTCTAGCCTCCTTAAATATTCAACATATAGGCTAAATAAATAAGGAGAGCATATGCTGCTTGTCTCACTCCTTTGACAACCTGCAGCCAGTCTGTTTCACCTTGTTCTATCCAGACTGTGGCAACCTATTTATGTCTGCAAAAAATGACACTTCTTCTCCCATATAAGAAACTCTGACAATGCGTAGGTGACAGTGGGGAAGTTGCTGAGAAAAAAAAAACACTCTCCCCTTTTAACCTAAGTGCCTCCTTTCCTTTCTGCTATTAGTTTCACTCAGGCAAATATACTGGTGGTGGTCATAACAGTTTCAAGGTTAGCCAACAGAGGTGAGAGTGCTGTCCAGTGTATTAAATAGTGTGTCAAATGTATGGTTATCTGCCTGTGGGCATAAGCTGCGGATTTATACTCGATGCAATGAACTCCTAGCTCTCAGGGAACAAGCCTGTTCCTTTGAAATCAAGGTGGTTATGCTCAAGATGTATGAAAAAAGACCTTTCAGGATGTGAACACTTCTTCCAGCTGCCAATATATGATAGCTCTGAGAGCAAGGATATTGGGGAAGGAAAACAACATTTTCAGGTTAATGAAAATGTTCCTGCAGGAGGGATCTAATCCTTGAGAGATGAAGGCATATTCTTTCATTCTGAGCACTAGAAACACAGAAATGGATGGGTTTGGACATGGCATATACATTGCTTGGTGACTTGCCTATCTGATGCAAAACCACCAAGATAACCTTTACAGAAATGCAACCTTTCCCAAATGCAAACCCAGCTAGACAGGCAGAGCTTAGAGGTCTCAATATGTGGGTAATATCAGTGGAATCTGGGAGGGGAGGGAGAGAGACAAGGGTGGGTCAGAGTGATGAAATATTGTGGTGTTGTGACACAAGTCCCACCCCTTTTCTATGTGCTGATGAAAGCAGCAGGACCCTTCTAATGCCACTGTATAAGACAGTGGTGTCAGGTAGAAGGGCTTAGACTGATTAGGCACTGAGGAACTTTTGAGGACAAGCCAAATGTGTACAAGACAAAGAAACCAAAATGGAACTAGGCTGCTGGTTTTCAGTGTCAGAAAAGTTCCAGAGCTGCTTTCAAGCTGATTCTTGAGGGAAAGTCAACAGATGTGGAACAGTATAGATATTTTAGAAAATACAATAAGAGATAGGGTCAATGTTGGAAGTGGATTAATGGGTGGTCAGGTAAGACTGGAGATAAAAAGGCTATTGGAAAGGTTTGCGTCAACAACATCAGAAAAATGACCTAATGCCCTTTTTCAAAGAGGACCCAACAACAATTGAAACACTAATGTTTATGTGTTTCCCTGCCAATGTTAGAAGTCTCCATGCCAGTATGGGAGAATTAGACTGTTTGGCTACAAATGAGAACACAGGTATAGTGGGTATAACAGAAAGAATAAGTGGAAAACAGTCATTCTTGATAAACTTTATAGGAAGGACAGGGAAGGGTATAGTGAGGGAAGTGATGCTCTTTGTATCACATAGGATATAAAATCTAATGTACTAGAAAGTATTGGAACACTGGATTCCTCCACAGAATCACTATGGATGGCAATATCTAATATAAACTAGATTTAAGGATATGCTATTGCCCACCTGATCAAAATGCAGAAGGTGAAAGAAATCATGGAGGTGTGCAAAGGAGAAGCTATTGTAATAATGTGGGCCTTCAGTTATTCTCACATAGACTAGGTACATTCAGGCTTAGGCTATGACAAAGAAACAAAATCTCTAGATAGTCTAAATGAAAGTGCTTTAGAACAGGGGGAAAACAACCCTTAATTTAATCCTTAATGGTAAGTATGATCTGATATAAGATGTAGGTGTTGGGGAATCAGTAAGAAAAATTTTCTATAATGCAATGACATTTAGCATACATGCCAAGAGGAAAAAGAAACTTCCAAAATGAAACACAGACTAGTAAAAAAAAAATCAAAACAAGAGGACCAAATCTTTTAATGATATAAGTATTATAAGTATACTATAAATATACTTATAAATGTTATAAGTATTATATTTATTTATTTATATTTATAATATAATATGGAGAATATTTAAAACTACAAGACTCAAGCAACTTCTGTACAAGAAGAGGCTAGGAACATTTGGAACTATTTAGCCGGGAAAAAAGACTGAAGGGCCATCATTACAGCGTATAAAACAATGCATGCCGTGGCCAAAGCAGAGGAGGTTTTGGTCCCTCTCAAATATCAGGAAAAAGGTCATCCAATGAAACTATTGGAAGATGATTTAAAATCAACGAAGAAAACATTTCTTCATACAGGATATAATTAATTGTGGAGCACATTACTATGAGATGGCTTTAAAAATAAGTTCAGTAAATAAATAAATAAATAGAAGACAGGCCTATCAAGGGCTAATAGTCTTGGAAACTCCATATTACCTCAAGGTTGAGGGGAGCATGCCTTCAAATAACAACAGTGGCATAGGTTATGTCTCCACCTTCTGCTTGCTAGCACCCCAAAGGCATTTGGCTGATAACTGTGAGAAACAAAATCCTGGACTAAGGTGGGCCTTGGCCTGTTGTTTTCATGTTCTGGATGACTATTACTTAGATCAGGAAAACTACAATTAAAGGATACCTCTGCAGCTGCTTTGGAAACAAGAATATTGGTGGCTTCGATCATGAATATTGTCTATATTATTAGCATGATCATGTTTGGAATGATGATCCAATGAGTTTATAATGGATGTAATTGTGCTATTTTACATAGGTTTGTGATTTGTTATCATAGAATGAGTTGCATGAAGTGTTTTTTGTTACATGAAGGAGATTATATAGGTATGGTTTGATTTGTTTCATTTAAAGATTTGAACATGTTGCTTTTGTGAAGAATACTATATTAAAATATGAAATATATATTTATGGTCCACCAAATTAAATATTACTTGAGTATTTGGGATTATGATTAAGGACCACCATAATAAAATCTTAGAATAGCAATTTACCAAAATTGCACAGATACACTTTCTAGAACATTATTTTCCAATTTTAACCAATATGGTGACAAATGATAAATTATTTTCACAGAAAGCAATCCTGAAGGAAGACTTATTTGTCTATACTATTTCCTAGAATACCTAGACCTGCTGAATATCCAAGGATTGCTGCCTTTGTATTTTTCTTTTTGGAAAATGGTATAAAACATTAAAAAAATTAATTAGAACATACTCAGAACATTAGTCTCATAGAATCCTTTAATATTGTAAGCACTGTTGACAGAATTTCTGACTCAACAAAATTATGTTCTTTATTTCACTGATAACTTATTTTGCTTGATTGAACAATTCAGTAGCCATGGACATGGCTGACACCCAGTGGTCTTTCAGGTAAGATTTAAAACACACACAACCTCAAACACATTCATATACCATCTTCAATTTCATACTTCAAAACTGACAAAATTTACTGGCTCTTTTAACTAAGATAGTATTTTCTAGATATAATACTTTTTGTGGATTCTCTCTCTCTCCCCCATCTCTCTCCCCCTAAATTGTAACAATAATTATAGTGTTTATGCATTTTTTATATACTGATTTACATTCCTCATATTATGAACATCCAACTGGAAGGTTTTCAACCTGCTCTGGAAGGGTTTTGGCTCCCCTTAAAAGTTTAGGCTAGTGGTTTAGAGGTGCTTCTTGAAGTATTATTGCACTAGAGCTGCAGATTATCTTGGTAGCACAAGGTATCCTTTGTCAATTTAGGTTCACATAATAAATACAATTCTGCCAGGATAAAGATAGCCTTTCTGAAGTAATCCATGTCCTAGAATCCTCCCATTTGGTTTTCTGCAATGCATTGCCTTTGAAAATGGTTTAGAAGCTTTACCTGGTCCAAAATAAGGAGGCAAATGATTGATTGGGGCTCACTGGTCATGGTATTGCTGATTGTTGATCAATTTCCAGACCCAATTCAAAGTGCAGGTCTTAAACTCTAAATTGTAAGTAGCTTAGAAACATGTTACTCAAAGGTGTGCTTCTTTCTGTATTGACCTGCCTGGAATCAGAATCCCATACCAGGTATCCCTGCTACTAGGTAGCTACTAGAAAAGGGATCTTTTCAGAAGTGGTTCCTGAGTTGTAGAATGTACTCACCAGGGAGTTTTGTCTGATGCCTAATGTGTTCCTTTCATAACCACATGAATAGTCCCAGGTACACCCTTATTGTAAAGAATTTTTAAAGATAATCTATATTTAGTTTTTTAATGTGGGTATTGTTTCTGGATTTATTTTATTTATTCAGTTTGTACAGTGGTGAAGGTTTTAACCTATTAATGCTTAGATTAAGTGTTTTATGTTTTAAATTATTTAAACTATTCAGGGACTTCCGGTGGGGACATGGCAGTCTGGACAGCTGTGCCCGCGGGCTCAGCAGGCAGAACTGACAACGCACCAGTTTTTTTGGGCTCAGGCAGGTTTTTCCTGAAGCCCAGGAGTGTTTTTCCGGAAAAAGGAAAACACCTGGAATCACCCCATCTGTCCTTTGGACGGCTGCTTGCAGCCAGAAAATCGCAAACACCGTTCGCGTTCGACTGGTAAGAGCAGCCTGGAGGCTGGGGCGTCACCATTTCCAAGCTGCGCTGTAGCCTTAAAGGGACACTAAGACCGGCCACCCCATTTCTAAATCATCCAATTTATATTTCTTTTAAGTATGCGTACCCTGAGAGGCTTTCTACAGCAAGGAGAAGCGGGTTCTCTTGGTGCTTATCGTTATTTTTGGGAATTTTTTTTAAAAAAAATATTTTTAAGTTTTGGACTTTGCTTTCCATTCAAATATTGAGGAGGATTGAGAGTAAATAATTGTCTCCCTGTTATTATTTTTGTACTAAATTTGAAGGTATTAGCATTTTCCTACATGTTGAATTGGCTGTTTTGAACTTTCAGTTTTCTGCTTCTACTTTCCCTGGGGAACTGTCTGCATATCTCACTTTCACTTGTGTAAAAACATTTCGGAATTCTTTCATATCTTCGAGTTTCGCTGGTTAAGCTCCTAGGGGGCACCATAATCTACTGCGTGAGACATGGAGGATTTTAAACAGATTCTTTCTGATTCCTACCAAGTTTTTATGCAAAGCATTCAGGACATTGTGGAAAATATGAGGTCTAAAATGTGTCATCTGGTGGGGGATGTTGTGGATGAAACTGAGGAATTTAACAGCGATAGAAATGTCTCTTCTAAGAGTGAGATCGGGACTTCTGTTGAAATGCTGGATGAAGATTGGATAGTCGAGTTGAAGAAATTAAAGGGAGAGATCGAGTTGCAAGCCATAAGTGAAATTGATCTTTTGAAGGAACGCTATGGAAAGGAAGGGGTTATTATGTATGGGAGATCTCTTGAAGAGAAGTCAGAGTTTTTGAGGGGGGCAGTTGGGCTGTTTCATTTTTTTTAAGACAAAACCTCTGTGTGCATTGTAGGGATATGTAAATGCTCTGGTTTATTTTGAAGTGGGATAAGGGTTTAAGAATATTTATCTGGATTGCTTTTAGGGTTTGGCTGACTTCATTTATCTTTTACGATTTGGATTAAGATTATTACGGTATAATAAAAAATAATAAATGTCTGGTTTTGGGTTTAATATGATTAAGATTATTAAAATTGTTGTATTATCAAGTACAATGGCAGACAATTTATGTTTTTTAGTTTGATCTTTATTATAGTAGACAGGAATATATAGAATAGTAGTAGGAAGGAAATAATTAAATAAATGTTATCTTGGGGGGAAGTTGATTAGGAGGTTTATATATATTTTCTTTTCTTTTAATATAAGGGGAGGGAGCAACTGTATTTAGTGATTTTTATAATGTGCTAATGGAATGATTTATAGCAATAATGTGATTTTGGTCTAATATAGAGTAAGGGATTGATTATGGAAAATTGTTGTATATCCTTGCTGTTAAAAGTCGGAAGTCACCTCTTTTTGTAATTTTTTAAAAAAAATTATCTTGTGTTTCTACACTTTTTTAGTTTTTTTTTCTTTGTAGTTTTTTTTTCTGTAGCTTTTATCTTTGCTTGAAACTTAATAAAATTCTTATAAAAAATTATTTAAACTATCCAGAGTGTTGAGCGGGCAAAGAAATGCTGAAAATAAGATAGTTTGCATTATTTTTTTATTAATTTATCTTTAATGTTGAAATTACCAGAAAGTACTAAAATCATTCTGAAAAACTGGATTTTCCTATTTATCCATAGGTTGCTTTAGAAACAAATTGTTGACAGGAAGAACTTTCAGATGGTAAATTGAGACAGGTGACAGATTACGCCCTCCCTTTTTCACCAATTTATACCTGGGCAGCTGCCACCTGCCACATTTCTCTGGCTGCTTGTAGTTGCCATGATCAGCTGGTCATGGAATGATACCCCTGGAAGCTGGGCCCAGCGGCTTGATCTGAAGAACGATTTTTGGCGGGGTTAGGCACCAGGAAGATACTCAGAAGCCTTCTGCTGTTTGAATTCTTGCTGCAGAAAATGCTGCAGGTATGCTTCCCAAAAGCATTAACCAGGCCAAATGCCTTAACGTTAGGGGTCTTTCATCAGACTGAGGTGTTATGAGCCGAATAGCTGTGGTGACCACTTCTGCTGCCTGGATGATCACTTGGCCAAAAATAAACTTATACTCAGAAAGCATGCCTCAGAGCTAGGTGATAATCCATTCTGCCTCTACCGCAAAAAGAACAAAAGGGGAGAAAAGAACAGGGAAGGCAGAGCAGATTGTCTAATGGTCTTATTATTTAAACAACCACAACAATATTAAACCCACATCAGGTTGAAGAAGAAAACTTCCGATACATCACTAATATAATATGTGATAGCATTTCCACATTGTACACATAAGAACTCATTGTTCTACCTCTGTCTGGTTCTACATTCACAGTCTTTAAACATGAATTAAAATTTCTACTTTTCTACTCATACAATGCAAGAGTGGAGGAAACAAAATCCCATTCTTTACCCATGATAAGGAGTAACGGATCTCCACTGAACCATCTTGATCACATGCCTCTAAATCAGATTGACTGAAATACACACAGGCAAAAATTCTATCTCACAGCAAACTAGTTTTTTTATGTACTTCTGCATTTATCTCTGCTGTTCAAAGTCTTGTGCTGATTAAATTCTGCATTCTCAAAGGCATTTCTTTTTTCTGGACTCACTGAAACTGCAAGGTGAAACAGTGGATGGCCAGCAAAGTTGCTCCTAGTAGGAGGTCTCTCCTTATGAAACGCTCTATTTCCAACATCATTGTGCCTGCGTCTTAACAACATTACAATTAAATTAACAATCTATCTATTTGCGCAGACCTCTGCACAGATAAAGAATAGTCACACAGAAGTAACAGAGCATAAACTTGTGCTTAATACTTTTCCAGAAAACAAAACCACCTCATCTACCTATCCTGTTCCCTACTTAGCAGGGATGGGTACATTTGTCAATTTCTGTTTCTCCCAGTTTTTCTATTTGCCAAATGCTTAATTTATTCCATTCCATTCCATTTCTACATTATTTTACAATGTATAAAAAACCCTGTATGTTAATTAATATTTCTCCTAATCTACCATTTTATGGGCATACTTTGTTTTGTATGTATTTTGGACAAAATTTGATCTTATATAATGCTTTCAGATATGGGTCTCCCTACTGTATACAGGCTTGTGCATGCTTTTTTTGGCTAATACATGTATTTTGGTATGTTTGGAAAACTGCATTGCTACATTATGAAAAGGCAAAGATCGAAACATGACTGTCTTCTGGTTTGTGTGTTAATTTGGGAAGGGACAATATGTTATGTTTGTATCACAGTCCAAATGAGTAAATTTCTCCCTCGTTCCTACTATCCAGTGTTTATGTATGTTACTTTGGCTGCTCTAAAACCTTTAGCACATTTTTCATGAACTTGTGCATGTCCAAAATCAAAGGTGATTACCCTCGTTTTAGCACATTTTCAGATAGATGACTCTGTAGTCTACTAAATTGAAGACATTGTGCAGTTATTCTGCCTTCCTTTCTTAATGGATTTTTGTGGTAAGAAAACAGATGGATGAAGCAGTGGGTAAACACAGGGGGGTTACAAATAGAAGGTGATGTAAAATTCTGTGAATAAGGCAGAACATGTGTACAATAAAAACATGTCTAGAAATACCTACAATATTCTTATTTGGTTCAATTATATTTGATATACCAAGGAAGACAATGTTTTTATTAACCCTTTTTGCAAACACATCTCCATTAGATTTTCTGTAAGTACTACAAATCCCAAGCTAATATTTTTTTAATCTTCAATTTTAAATTTCCTTAGTGATGTAAATATCCTCTTTCTTAATTCATTTAGAAACTCGGGATTCTTGAAGTCCTTAACACTTATAATTATTTTTGATAAAAAATTGCAACATTTGAGAATGTAAGCAAGATTCGAAACCTCATTTTCTCTACTGAGAAAAAAGTGCTCAGAATATAGCACAGCCATATAAAGGTCAGTTTTTTCACCAAATCCATATGTTAATTCACCCATTGCAAAAATAAATAAACAAGAAACTTCATGCTGTTGAAGAGAGAAGCATACCGTATTAATAGAACTGTAGCCTCCTGAAGACAGTTCTGAAAATTATAATGGCATGTTTTTCACCTGTTTTGGCCAAATGAAGTAGGGCTGCAGCTGTAAGACAGGGGTGGCCAGTTCATATGTTATAGGTTTTTATGAAAATGAATTATTGGGAACATGTGGAATGAATTTCTTAGATATTTATTACTTATTAGAACCAATTTTACAAAATGCGCATGTCAGTTTGAGATTATTATAAATGGATGAATGTAAGAAGAGGACTAATATTCAACAATGGCCTTACTGTTAACAATGTAAAACTATATTCATTTAATATCTATGTAATTTAACAATTTGCATGTGCCTTGTTATTTGTGGCATATATCTTCTAACTGGAAATAAGGAGGTACTCCAGTTATAAGAAAAAAAACAGTTATACCCTGGATCCAGTGAGGAGTTATTTCCTATTTCTTTTTTTACCAAATTCTCCTGGTAGGGCAAAGCATTCTTAAATTTTTCCAACTTCAAACATAGAAAGCCTGAGTGAAGAACAAGGAATCGTACAGGAGGTCTGTGAGACAGAAATCAGGACACGGTTTTTGTCAAGAATTTTAAGTGGGAGTTTAAAAATACTTGGTAGATGAAAGACTAGGATTAACAGTTTGAAAACAGAATAATTCACAAAACAAATTATCAGTAAAAGAAACATGCTTATAATTCCCACCAGTAACATAACATCTAAGCCCGAAGGCATTTAGAAGCCAGTTCTATCAAATATCTTTGCATTGTGTCTGTGTATATGCGTTGTTGTGTTTGTGAGAGGCATAAGGCAGGGTGGGAGTGGGGGAAACAGGCTTACAAAACACCAACATCTCTCTCTCTCTCTCTTAGGCAAACCAACAATCTTCTAATGGCCAATTCTGAACAGTCACTTTCTGTTGGAGTGTGTGTTTTCTTGCACACGCGGAGTATCAGAAAGCAATTAGCTTCAGAGACCAATAAATGACGCCAGTCATTGTAGTAACTTAGTTGCAGTTGTATTAGTTACTCATACAAACAGATACTATTTACAGTTCTCTTCCAGATCCCTGGAAGTATTACAATTCTTTCATCACTCACCAGAAAAGATAGGTAGCAGAAGCAAGCAGTAAGCAGAGAGAAGTGAGCGGGGCAGGCAGGCAGGTTCCGTTATACTCAACCTGGATCATGTGCTGCTTGACCTTTAAAAGTTTGCAGGTGCTTACCTAATAAGGTTTGTGACTTATGCCTCAGAGAATAATACACCAACACTTTCAACTGTCAGTGACAAGATCTTTGTCCCTCCCTTCCCTTCCCTCAGTTGAAAGAATGAGTCTCCATTTTAAACAATGGTCTCTAACATATTGTTATATTTTCACCTTCACTTTCACAAGAACTGGTATAAGTTGCTCCTCCAGGTTTTGTGTTCCAGCTTTTTTGTGCTCTACCTTTTTAAAGGTTAGGTTGTTGTTTGTCCATCGTCGTTGATGAAGACCTCAACACCATTAGTCATGTTAAAACTAAGTGTGGTGTATCCGAAGATGACTGGTCAGGCCAATTCGGGCATGGAATGTCCTGGCACATGTTGGGCAAACATGTGTAGACACTGCAGTTGTTCCACTAATGGCTCTAGACTTGCACAGCTCACATTTATGTTGTGCTTCTTCAGTGCGCCTTACTTCATAAGCTTGACAGCTCTTATGCATGAGGCCATCCCTGCTAGAGCAATTTTGTGCCAGTGTTTCCAAGGTGGTCGTGTCTATGTCAAGCGACCTCATGGAGGCCTTTAATGTATCTTTGTAATGTATCTTCTGCCCTCCATGCAAGTGTTTTCCAGCAGAGAGTTCCCCAAAAAGGAGCTGCTGGGGTATGCACTCGTCTGGCATACAGATAACATGACCTGCCCACCAGGTCTGTGATGTCATCAGCAGAGTGTGGATTGATGGTAGACTTGCTTTAGAGAGAACTTCAGTGTGTGGTACTTTATCTAGCCATCTGATGCCTAATATTCTGCGAAGACAAGTCATGTGGAAATGGTTGAGCTATCTTGCATGCCTTTGATACACAGTCCACGTTTCATAGGCATACAGAAGGGTAGTGAGTACCATGGCTCTGTAGACCTTCAATTTTGTTGCTGGGCTAATTTCTTGATGTTCCCACACAGTGGAGTGCAGTCTACCAAAAGCAAAACTGTCTTTGCTATTCTGCAGTTAACTTCTGTGTCAATGGTCATTACTCAGGAGAGGGTGCTGATGTGCTGGATTTCAGTAATACTGCTGGTTCTCAGGAAGGAGGGAGCACATTCCAAGGAGGACAAGGTAAGAGGAGACACAGTCCAGGAAGCAATTGTGGGAAAACTAAGAGGATCAGAATAACCCCACCCTAGAGCTTTCCCAGGTTATTTCCCCTTAGGTTAGGTAAAGTTGCTTTAGTCTGGCAAGATTCTGTCTATACGGTGTGAGCAAATAAAGAACTGAAGTTTGACCAGACTGATTCTTCGTCATTCTTGGGCCGGGCCTGACATGAGCCAAGGTAATTGAACTGGTCTACTGCCTGTAGTTTCTGCCTTTTGATTGTGATTTTGAGTTCTGTGTATGGTGCATGAGAAGCTGGCTGGTGCATGACTTCAGTCTTTTGAAAATTGATGGTGAGTCCAAAGTTGTCACAAGCTGTAGAGCATTTGTCCAAACTGACTTGCATCTGTGGCTCTGAGCCAGCATTCAGAGCGCAGTCATCGGCAAAGAGGAAGTCTCTCAGAACAGTTTCCTTCACTTTGGTAATAGCTTGAAGGCTCCTCAGGTTGAAGAGCTTTCCATCCACTCTACTTGAGGCCAATTCCAGCATCACTGTCCTAAAAGGCATCATTCAGCATGGCAGTAAACATCATGCTGAACAGTGTGGGTGCAAGCACACAGCCCTGTTTAACACCATTGGTGACTGGGAATGCCTTAGAGGATTCTCCACTGTCCAGCACTCTGGCTATCATGCCATCATGGAAATGGCATAGCATCTGAATGAATTTGGTGGGGCAACTGAACATTGACATGATCCTCCACAGGCCTTGTCTGTCAGTATTGAAGGCTTTTGTGAGGTCAACAAAGGTTGTATAGAGTTCATGATTCTGCTTCTGACACTTCTCCTGAAGTTGGTGTGGGGCAAAAATCATGTCAATAGTCCCACGACCTCTGCAGAAGACACACTGTGACTCTGGCAGCAAGCCCAGCTCCAGATGAGTGACCAGATGATTTAGCAGAACTTTTGCAAAGGTTTTTCCTGCAATGGAGAACAGCGAGATTCCTTGGTGGTCGTTGCATACTTGTCAATTGCCCTTCCTCTTGTAGAGGTCTACGATGGCTGCATCTTTAAGTTCCTGAGGAATGGATCCTTGCTTCCAAAAAGAATGGAATAGCTTGGTGAGTTTCTCTATAAATACAGGACCACTGACTTTGTATATCTCTGCAGGTATGGCATCTGCCCCTGGGGCTTTGCCATTGGATAGCTGGCTGTCAGCTTCCATAATTTCAACTACTATTGGTGGGTCATCCACGGTGCTGTTGATGTTGACCTGGGGAATCCTGTCTATCACCTCATCATTAGTCGATGACAGTTGGTTGAAGACAGCTTCAAAGTGTTCAGCCATCTCTGCAGGATCTGAGCCTTCTCTGTAATGACAGTTGTATCATCAGGAGTGGGGAACTCCTGAGACACTGAGGTCCATAGAGCGTGTTAACGGCTTCACAGAACCGTTTCAAGTTGTTCCTATCAGCATAACTCTGTATTTTGTCTGCCTTGGTGCTCAGCCAGGCATCTTGCATTTTACACAGTTTATTCTGGACTATCCTATGCGCACTGGTAAAGGCGTTTTTCTTGGCAGCTGATGATAAGTTGTTCTGATGGACACTATGAAGGCGATGCTTTTCAACAAGTAAAGCCTGTGTCTTCTCATCATTCTCATCAAATCAGTCATACTGCTTGCAAGTAGAGGGCCCTAGCATCTTCAGTGCAGATGAATGGACAACATGCCTGAAGCATTCCCAGTCATCCTCAGCACTGCCAACAAGATGTAGGTTAGCAAGTTTAGTTTCTAAGTCTACAGCCAGTGCTGAAGCTGTGCTGGGGTTCTTCAGCCTGGCCACATTAATTCTTTTCATGGCCTTGCTTCCTTGTGATCGCCTCTTGGGTCTGATGTGGAGCATTTTGGAGACAATGAGCCTGTAATCTGTCCAACAGTCAGTACCACACATGGCCTTGGTCACTCTGACATCCTGACAATGACATAGTCAATAAGATGCCAATGCTTAGAGTGGGGGTGCATCCAGGAGGTCTTGTTACAGGTAGGCAGGCGGAAAGTTGTATTAGTGATGAGGAGGTCGTGTGTTGAACAGGTCTTCAGTAAGAGTAGGCCATTACTGTTATACTTGCCCACTCCATGTCTCCCAACAACTCCCTGCCAGGCTGCAGAATCGCACCCTTTTCTTGTATTAAAGTCACCAAGCAAAATCTGCTTGTTGGTTCTGTTCACTGCTGATAGTAGGGCATCTAGTTCTTCATAGAACCTGTCTTTTGTGTCATCTGGGTTGGTCATTGAGGAGGCACAGACACTGATCAGGGTGGCTTGACTTCTATTCTGTCAACTATGTGGGGGTTGTCAAGTGGGAAGAGGGCAGAGAAACAAGCCTATTCAAATGAATTAAATATTTATTATGATAAGACAATAGATAAGCATAAGGCATGGGGAATGCATAAAGCCAATAAAAGAAGGTATGGGAGCATTAAAGGTATAAAAAGGTATAGGGGGGCATTAAAAGTTATATGGAAGATAGGACTTCCGGTGGGGACATGGCGGACTGAACAGCTGTGCTTGCAGGCTCCGCGGGCACACGGCAGTTGTTTTGGGCTCAGGTAGGTTTTTCCTGATGCCCTGGAGTGTTTTTTTTGGACAAAGAAAATACTCGGAATCATCCCATCTGTCCTCCAGAACAGCGTCTTGTAGCCAGAGGATCGTAAACAGCGTTTGCGCTAATCTGGTAAGAGACGCAGGGAGGCAGGGACGTCACCATTTCCAAGCCGCGCTGTAGCCTTTAAGGGACATTAAGATCGGCCACCGCATTTCTAAATCACCCAATTTATATTTTTTAAGTTTATGTACCCTAAGAGAGGCTTTCTACAGCAATGAGAAGTGATCTCTCTTGGTGCTTATCGTTATTTTTGGGGTTAATTTTTAAAAATCTTTTAAAGTTTTGCCTTGTTTCTCATCCAAATACTAAGGAGGATTGAGACTAAATAATCGTCTCCCTGTTATTATTTCTGCACTGAATTTGAAAATTTTAATATTTTCCTACACGTTGAATTTCCAGCTTTCTGCTGCTACTTTCCCTGGGAGCTGCTTGTTATCATACTTTCATTTCTGTAAACACCTCTTGGAAACTTTCCATTATCTTCTACTTTCACTGGTTCAGTACCTAGGGCAGGGCTTTCCAAAGTTTTCCCGCGGCAACACACCAACCGCCGTTGGTGTGTCGCCACGGGAAAAGCCGGAAGTGCCGCCGTTGCGGCAGTGCGCAAAAACCCGGAAGCGCTGCTGCCGCTTTTGAGTTTTTGCGCGCCAGCGTTAGTGTGTCGCCGCGGGAAAACCTGGAAGCGCTGATGATGATCAGCACTTCCGGGTTGTGTGGCAACACACCACACTGTGTGTGGTGACACACTTTTGTGTCGCGACACACAGTTTGGAAAGCTCTGACCTAGGGGGTGCCATAATCTACTGCGTGGGACATGGAAGATTTCAAGCAGAATTTCTCAGATTTACATTCTTACAGCTCTTAAATTATTTGAAGTCAAGGCACCACCATGGCTTCCCTATGACACTCAGTTGGGTCCCTTTTCCAATTTTGCCCCATTGGAGCTTGCTCAAAATTTTTAAGAGCAGTCCTACAAATCTTTGTCTCCAATGCCACCCTTGACTGGAAAAATGGTTGGTGATAATTAGCTATTAGTTTAGACCAGTGGTCTTCAAACTTGAGATACCAAAGGAACCCTTCTCAATGTGAAAAATCAGTGCAGAACCCATTACAAAATGGTTCATGTAATACATTTTGTTTGAAAAAAAATGTTACAATTAATGTTGCAATAATGCATTTCATACGATGTAAACAGAAACTGTCATGTTGAACCCCTGGATGATCCTCATGGAACCCTGGGGTTTCAGGGAACAAGTTTGAATATGATGGATTTAGACTATCCCTCTCTCCCTTAGTCTTGGCTCTCTAACCTTGAGTATGATTTCCAATCTGATTAGAAATGGGCAATTGTGACTAAAATCTCATCCTTAGATCTTTCGCTGTCTCTCCTTAGAACAGGTTATAGTCAGGCCAAGGCTCTTATCAAACATAACAGATATAGAGAGCCAGTCTGACTTAGCCAAGACTCATAAAGATTTTAGGTACTCTGCTTGCCCCATGGCACATCTAACACAACAGGAAGCCCCAAGCATGGCCTTTGGCATGCAGTCACATTCTCCCCTCAGCTGTGCTAGAGGGGTGATACAGGAAGACTCCCTTCCTGGTTTCACAATGCCCTTGTGACGCTGGGCATGCAGAAACAACAGAGTGCTCGTAATACAAAGATATTTGCACCAACCTCATCTTACCGTTAACTTCACAAGTTTCTAGGACACACTTGACAATTTTACACTTCCTTGATCTTTCAGACAGCAATCCTGCCACAACGTACGGTGTTGGTAGATTTTGTACAGCATTATTCAAATTTTCCCAGACAATGACTTCTGGCCTGTGCTTAGCACCCAACCTTATAGCTTAATCTCAGCATGCCCTTAGTCTGCCACAAAAAAGCATTTCACAGCCTAGAAACTTCCAGTCTCTTATTTATACTGAACCTCATATGTTATACATGATGTATCTTCCATATAATTTTTTAAATAAGATTTTTATTAGGTTTAAAGCAAGAGTAAAAACTACAAAAAAGCAAAAAACTGCAAAAAGAAAAAGAAAAAAAACTAAAAAGGTGTGAAAACACAAGAAGAATTTTTTTTAAAAGATTACATAAAGAGGTGATTTCCGACTTTTGACAACAAGAATATACAGCAGTTTCCATAATCAATCCCTTACTCTATATCAAACCAAAATCACATTATATCTATAAATCATTCCATTAGCACATTATAAAAATCACTAAATACAATTGCTCCCTCCCCTTATATTAAAAGAAAAGGAAATATATAAACCTCCTAATCAACTTCCTCCCAAAGACAACCTTTATTTAATTATTTCCTTCCTACCACTATTCTATACATTTCTGTCTGCTATAATAAAGATCAAACTAAAAAGCATATAAATTATCTGCTCTAATTAATAATTAGGCTGACCATATTTCCTTGAGACAAAAACGGGACATTGGGATGGCAAAACGGGACGGGGTTAAACTTATGTAATAAAAATGGGCAGAACTTCCATCGTCCCCTTGTGGCCGCCATTTTGACTTTTTTGACCACACCCTGCAGGCACCCCATAACATGGATGTGCCCTTGGAGTCGCCAGGAGCTAGGCTTGACCAGAGAGTGCTGTGTCTCCTAGCCTTTGAAGGATCAATCCATGCTGGGTAGCTGGGACTTCACTTTCTCCAAGGGTCTCCAGACCAGCGTTTCTCAACCCTGGCAACTCTAAGATGGGTGGACTTCAACTCCCAGGATTCCCCAGCCAGCATGGGAATTCCCCAGCCAACAAGGACAGGAAAGCTCCCTCTTTCGCTCACATGCGCCAGGGTTCCCTTGCTGTCCCTTGCCCGCATCACAAGTTCCCTAGAAGAATGGGAACGGGGTCTATTTAAGAATAGGATTTAAAAAAAAAAAAAAAAAAAAGGGGTGGAGCACACCACCGATGGGACTGCCAACCCTTTCCTGAAAAGTGACCATGTGTCCCAAACTCCAACACACACGTAGCTGCTGAGCGAGAAGGGGGAGAAGGAGAGATAGGAGGGAGGGTGGGGAGGAGAGGAGAGGAGAGGAGAGATTGAGGAAAACAATGAATGCGACGGTTCTAAGGGACCCTACTTACCGATCTCCAGCACAATAAAGACATTTGCATTTTTAAGTCCCAGCTTTATGTCTTACATGATTAAGAGGTACGTTTCATTTGCCATGCTCATGCTGCTTGCTCAGGAGGAAGACACTGCGTTGCAGGGGCAGATTGAGCAAAATAAACCATCCCTTCCCAGAGGAGCGCTCAGTACAAAAGGGCGGCCGGGCTGGGACGCGGGGGTGGGGGGTGAGTTTGACCAGTTCTTCAAAAAAGAAGGGGAGGAGAGGCACTTTTTTAAGAGACAAGAAGGCACGCACAGCAACCCCCCTTTCCTGTAACTCAAACTGGTTGCTCTCCCAGTCCGGGAGAAAACCTGATCGCAGACAAATCTAGAGCTGTGTTGGGGTTGGAAGCCTAGGCGCTGTGATTATACAGGCAAGGCGTTTGGCCGGTTTCAGCTGAAACTTCCACCCCTGTCGGTGGAAGGGAAAAACCAGTCCAGCATTCTTTGCCTCCCTGCTTTTCACAGCGCTAGCTCCTCTGAAAAAAGAGGGAAGGGGAAGAGAAAGTGGAGTGCTTCTCTTGTTCCTTATTATTTTACAATGGTTAGATAGCATCACCGATGTAACGAACATGAATTTGAGTAAACTCCGGGAGACAGTGGAGGACAGGAAGGCCTGGCGTGCTATGGTCCATGGGGTCACGAAGAGTCGGACACGACTAAATGACTGAACAACAACAACGGTGCTTTTCTGCTTATCTTGCTCGTTCACCCCCTCGTGAACACGTCGTCCCCCAGAAAAGTAAGCATACTAATTTCATTCCCACGCGCTCCGCTCTCAAACGCTCCCCTCTATGGAAGGAAAGCATGTGCTGCACAACGCTTTTATAGCCAAGCGGGCTGATCCATTTGCGCCCCATGAGGGGAAGGGAGAAAAGACAGTTAAGGATGGCATAAGAAAAGCAGAGAGCCCACCTCTTCCGGGCTGCCTCCAAAAACGGGACAAAATTGAGATTTATATCAAAAAGACAGGATGGTTCAAAAATGTTTAAAAAACGGGGCTGTCCCGTTCAAAACGGGATGTATGGTCACCCTATTAATAATACTACAATTATAACAACCTTAATCATATTAAACCTAAAACCAAGCATTTATTATTATACCTTATTAATCTTAATCCAAATCATTAGAAAGAAAAGAAGTCAAACAAGCCCTGAAAGCAATCCAGATGAACCTTCTTAAACCCTTACCCCACTTCAAAATAAACCAAAGCATTTACATATCTCCACAGTACACACAGAGCATTTTTCATAAAGAAATCAGACAGCCCAACTGCCCCCCTTGAAGACTCCGACTTCTCAGCAAGAAACCTCCCATAGATAACGACCCCTTCCTTCCCATAACATTCCATCAGAAAGACAATTTCACTTAAGATTTGCAATTCGGTCTGTCCCTTTCATTTCTTCAACTCGACAGTCCGGTCGTCATCTGGCATTTCAACAGAAGCTTCAATCTCGCTGTCAGTAAAAACATTTCTATCGTTGTCAAGCTCTTCAATTTCTTCCACAACATCCCCAGCCAGATGACATATTTTAGAGCTGACATTTTCTACAATGTCCCAAATATCTTACATAATGACTTGACAAGAATAAAAAAAAATCTGTTTAAGGTCTCGATGGAAATCTGAGAAAGTCTGCTTGAAATCTTCCATGTCCCACGCAGTAGATTATGGCGCCCCCTAGGTACTTAACCAGTGAAAGTAGAAGATAATGGAAAGTTACCAGTACGTGTTTACACAAGCGAAAGTATGGTAACAAGCAGCTCCCCAGGGAAAGTAGCAGCAGAAAGCTGAAGATTCAAAACAGCAGATTCAACGTGTAGGAAAATATTAAAATCTTCAAATTCAGTGCAGAAATAAAACAGGGAGACGATTATTTAGTCTCAATCCTCCTTAGTATTTGGATGGGAAACAAGGCAAAACTTTAAAAGATTTTTAAAAATTAACCCCAAAAATAACGATAAGCACCAAGAGAGATCGCTTCTCATTGCTGTAGAAAGCCTCTCTTAGGGTACATAAACTTAAAAAATATAAATTGGATGATTTAGAAATGGGGTGGCCGATCTTAATGTCCCTTAAAGGCTACAGCGCGGCTTGGAAATGGTGACGTCCCCGCCTCCCTGCGTCTCTTACCAGATTAGCGCAAACGCTGTTTAAGATCCTCTGGCTACAAGACGCTGTTCTGGAGGACAGATGGGATGATTCTGAGTATTTTCTTTGTCCAGAAAAACACTCCAGGGCATCAGGAAAAACCTACCTGAGCCCAAAACAACTGCCGCGTTGTCAGTTCTGCCCGCGGAGCCTGAAAGCACAGCTGTTCAGTCCACCATGTCCCCACCAGAAGTCCTATCTTCCATATAACTTTTAATGCCCCCCTATACCTTTTTATACCTTTAATACTCCCATGCATTCTTTTATTGGCTTTATGCATTCCCCATGCCTTATGCTTATCTATTATCTTATCATAATAAAGTTTTAATTCATTTGTATAGGCTTGTTTCTCTGCCTTCTTCCCCCTTGACAACCCCCATATAGTTGGTAAATCAAAAAAATAAGAACCACATGATTTTCAGAAGGCATCTTTAATGCTAGTCAGGGGTAAAAACATAATCTTGAAAACTGTAGAAGTAAATTTTCAGGCCAATTTATAGTGAGTCAATTAAAGTGGAGTCTCTTTAAAATGTTTTCTTCCCACAGTCTCCATATCTGGAGTGTGCTGCCTTTTCTCACATAACCTGACCTTTTCCTCCCTCAACTGCTCCCAAAGTCTCTCACACCCGTAACATTTTATGGAGGGAATTCTCAGTCTGCCCTCTTAGCCAGGTGAAGTGGGAAAGCAGACTATCTGGTTCAGACAGTTGTAAAGGTAATAAGGACCTGAGCCATAAAGGGGTTTATAGAATTGGACCTAGAATACTACTGGCAACCAGTGCAGTTCCTGCAATATTGGTGTTATTCTGCTATACTTTTATTGACTGGTAAGGAAGCAGACAGCTGCATTTTGTACCAAATATAGCTTCCAAATCACCTTCAGAGGCAAACCCCTGTACAGAAAGTTGTAGTAATTCAAGTATAGGATAATAAATGTTTGAGTAACTGTTGCCAGAGTTTCCTGGTTTAGAAAAGGCTGTAACCTGTTCCAAAAGGAGCTGCAAGTCCTGGAGGACCTTAACATTCCAAACCTTTTTCTTCAGGATTAGTATTCCTCCACCTAAAGATGGAAAAGTTTCAGAACTGTCTGGAATTCTGCCCACTTAGAAAGGAGTAGAACCATTGAAGAATAGTGACAGTGCCTCCAACTCCAGCCCTTGCAGATTGCCCCAATGAACATCATGATCAATGTCATCAAATGCTGCTGAGAAATCAAGCAAGTCTAGGGGACGTGTATCCCTCAATCTAAGCCCCACAACAGGTCATCCACAAGAGTGAGCAACAAGGTTTTCTTTCCATGCCTGGATATGAGCCCTGAATGGAAGGAATCTGGATAACTTGCTTCATCTACCTCTGTAACCACCACTCCACCACCTTTTTGACAATTTTATTTAAAAAGAGAAGTTTGGATATGGGCTGATAGTTGTCTATAATGGTTGGATCAAGGAATGGAGTGGGGGAGGGGGCGGCACATCCATTGCCTCTTGCTAGACTAGCATCGTCATCCCATCTACTTAGGTATGCCAAAGCTGAAAAATGTTTACTTTTGATGTTGTATTGGTATAGCTATCGGTGCAAAGCTTTTATAAGCTGCTGCAAAGCCTTTGCTTGCTGCTGAGTTGGTCCTCTCCATGCGTCCTTGACTTGGTAGAAAACTATACTGGCATGAAATTTGGTGCAAATCCTTATTGTGCTTTTATTGCCTCTGTTTCAAGTCACTATAGTCACCTGAGTTCCTTCCAAAGTAATGGAAGATAAAAGCCTAACAGATTTTATATCCCTTGAAGCAGCCTTTGGACAGTGTCAGAGAAAAGATGAGATGAAGGCAGTATCAGGGAGATGCAGCAGAAAAAGGATGTTGCTAGGGCACATTTGTGCCATAGTTATTTCTTTATTTGAATTTAGAGGTTGCTAAAAATCATGAGAAATCCTGAAACACCCAGAAAAACAAACACAATGCAAGAAAAAAAAAATCCCAAGAAAAACTGACAGGGGGAATCAGCAACCACCCTACCTTAGGCCTGGTAGTGAAGCCAAGCTTTCAGTGACTTTTGGAACACCATCAGGGTGGGAGCTGTACGGATCTCTAGGAGTATGCCATTCCAGAGGTAAGATGCCAATGGACAAAGGCCCTAAGAAATCAGTGCTGATTGAACTGTAAAGTATTAATCCTATATCTGCTTATATGTAAGCAAGTCCCACTGAATCCAATGAGAATTGGATTAAAAATATATAGGATTTTTCCTAGTGTATAGTTCTTTAGTGTCATATTTGTTTCTCTGATGTTTCAGGTTCCAAGATTAACTGCGTTACTATTGAAGTGAATACTCTCTGGCATTTAGCATGCTCTGATCCCTTAATCTACAGCACTGAGAAAATGTGGATACATAAAATGGAGGTTATTATTGTTATATGTATAACTTGGTGTACAAAAATGGACAAACATACTTAAGTTAAAGACATTGTTATGAACTCTTCTGGAAAAAACAAGAACAATTTGGGCATTAAGCTATAAGCAATAAAACCAATAAAGAAAATGTAGGATATTTATCAGGGGAAGAAATAAGTACAAAATGGAGTAAGCTATTGAGCTGTATGCCAGTGCATACAATCTTGAGTGTGGTCATCAGCATGTCACTCAAAGTACAGCCCTTGGCCTGAAAAAGTGTATGTACTGTGCTTTATGTGAAAATGAATTAGTGAAGTAATGCTGATAGAATGCTAATGGGTATATTATCAGAAGAACTAGCTATAATGCAAGAAGTAATATTACCTGTCCTTCTCTGAAACAAATTGTAATCTTCAGTTTGAATAATGAAGGCAGCTGTATGCAGGAAAATTCAGGAATTGCCTCCACTGCCTGTAAGTATCTACATGGGGGATTATCACGTATAAGGGATAAACTATCCCTGTCTAATAACCATGGCCACTGCAGTGTGATTACAACGTGTGATGATATTAAGAGGTTCTCAGGATACCTTCTAAGGCTATGATTTTGTGCTTCAAAATGAAAAGTGAATCATGGTTTTGCCATGCAACTTGTCCACAGACTTTTTTCTCCAGTTCAGATGAATTACCTTGACATAGTTATATTCCACATCAACTTTCTTTTAATTTCAGTACTGCCTTCCCTCCAGTTATTGGAAAATGGGTATGTATTATCCTGGGTCATATAGGGATTACATAAAACAAAAAGTGGAAAGAAATGGAAATTCAACACTGTTTTAAAAAATCAGTGAATAAATTACAAAACTGTCCATTTGCCTGCCCCTTTTAATCTTACTGTCGTATTCAAACTATTGGGCATGTAACTGAATATCTCAACTGTACCTGAAGAAATAATGGAGCGTGTCTCTGCAGTAAAACAGAACGGCACTAAACTGATGAGTTTAACCCAGCAGAAAGAGCGGCTGTAAACATGACAAATGCCTGCTATTGATTTCAGGTTTAATTACTCTGTGCAGCACTGACAAAGCCCATCAGATGTTGTTGTGAAGTGTAAATGGAACAAACTACACTTCACTGCCCATAGGAAACTGATGGTGTCTGCAGTTTGCATTGTTTACTTTATCCTCCGTAAACTTCAGCCTTGATCAAATTAACAAGTGCTACTAACCTCCAACAAACTACAATGCACTATGGTTTTACAGCAACAGCCTTGGAACAATAGTTGCATAGCATTTCATTGATAACAAATGTCTGGCTAATAAGAACATGATGGCAGCTGGTCTTTAATGTCCAGCACTCCTGTCCTATTATCACTTGCAGGACGGGAAAGGTGTCTTATAATTCATGATAAAGCAAAAATAATATTATATAATGCAGGTGATAAGGCCATTTAAAACATGTTTTCCTCAATAACTGGTTGAAGTGAAAATAGTATCACTATGTGCTGAAACTATGATTTGGTTACCAGTGACTTATTATTGTAGCTATACTTACCTTTTTCTCTTAAAATGAAATGCTAGGGTTGCATATTTGTTATTATGACAACTGTTGTTTGGTGAAGTTCTGAACATGGAACGGATGGAAAATAAATTATTGAATAAAGACAACATCTGGATCCTACTCTGCAGGTAGAAATGGAGGGGGTAGGAAATGATTTTTATTAAATCCCCTTTCCCCGAATATGCTGTACAGCACAAAGAGCTCTCCCAGAGCAGCTAGTGAGGTGGGGCTGTTCTTGAGGTTTTATGGGGGAGAAGGAGAAAGCTCCTCTATGTCAGCACAAATACTACTTCCTCTAAGGTCTTTCCATGGGGGAGAAAAAGGGAACCATTTTGTGCACTAAAGATCAGCTCAGAATCCAAACCAATCAGTCTAACAAATTTATGTTACAAAACTAATGGTCAACACAAATCTTTGGTGTTAAATTATATGTGAATGAAGAATACAATATTTATAGATTATCTGCAGTTTGAATTAATAAAAACAATACTTGATAGTTTGTCCAAGTCAATGCCATACTATGCAGTCACTATCAAAACAAATGGTACTGTTTTGAATGAATTTAGGCTTATTGATCTTTTACAATAAATTCAGATGTATATTTTCCAACCACACTAATGTAAATGGAGAGTCCATAGGTTAAACATATCTCATAATATAATAACACCATTACATTATATAGATATCATTCAAAATGACATTTAGAATGAGGAGAGGGAAGAAATTGAATTCTCAGCTGATTATGTAAATCAATATAAAGAGGAAATGAAAAATATTATTTTCAGCCCCATATCACTAACTGATTGCAAGGCTACTTATTTCTTAGTATCAACACAGTCCTAATCTATCTATCTATCTATCTATCTATCTATCTATCTATCTATCTATCTATCTATCTATCTATTCAGAGTGCTTTCACTAGAGTGTTAGTAGGTATAAAGCAGTCAGATAATGTAGCTCCTATACTGCACCTGCTGCTCTGTCTGCTGATGTTTCTGAGCCCAATTTAAAGTGCTGGTCTTAAAGTGCAAGCCTTTTCCGCCATACAACCTTCCTAAATGTCTGCCTTTATGATAACCTACACTGGCAGGCATGAAGAGAGGATTCCCCCCCCCCATACTCCATGTATGCAGCATATGCCAACCAGACTCTGTTAGTCACTTGTAGTTACAGTACAACAGAGGAACCATAAATATAGATGAGAGCCAGTTTGGTCTAGTGGTTAAGGTGCTGGGCTAGAAACCAGGAGACTGAGAGTTCTAGTCCCGCCTTAGGCATGAAAGCCAGCTGGGTGACTTTGGGCCAGTCACTCTCTTTCAGCCATATGAAGAAGGCAATGGCAAACCACTTCTGAAATCTTGCCAAGAAAATTGCAGGGACTAGTCCAGGCAGTCACCCAGGATCAGACACGATTGAATGGTCAAAAGATAGATAGGAATAGGAATAAGAATAGGGAGAGACAGAGGAGAGATTTTCTTAGTGGTTTTCTTATAGCTCTTGAATGGAATTTAGTTAGTTATTGATTTAGTGTGTGTTTTTCAGTAGCTTAAATGTTACTATTGACTCTTACTAATTAATTTTGTTTTTAGATTTGAGTTACTGATGACTGATTAATGTAATCGTTCTCAGTCCGTTGGGTGAAGGGAGCCAGAACAGTTGGAGGTTTACTGTGAGCAATTTTCATCACTCTTTGCCCTAGAATGAATTGGTTTTTGCCTTCATTTGGACTCCAATGTTAGGGCAAGTTATAAGGAGGAACCCTTGTTAATTGCTTGTCCTGTTCATGTAGATTATTTTCAGTTTATAGTTCTCAAAGACATGGATAGGTCTCCACACACATGGGTGTGTGGAGAGCTGAAGGCCAACAATTGCTTGCTCAATCCTTGCCCCTCCTGGTTGATTAAGACATGATTAAGTAAGTTGAAGAGAGTGTAGAGAGCTGGGAAAGGAACTGAAGAGAGGACAGATATAAAAAATCAAGAGACAGTGGATAAGTCAGTTGACAGCTTATCTCATAAACAGCAACTTAGCTCAGGTAGAAAGAAATCTAGGAAGAAGCATTTCATTTAAATAAATTCTAACTTAATTAACTCACTATAAAAGAGGATGGGAAATTCCTCATACCGTTTCCAAGATTCTGTATTTACCTCAGGCAAGCATTACAGATATCTTATTGAAATCTGTATAGAACTTGTTTCCTTGATCTTGTCCAGCTGTGTGGGGCTTGAAGGAGTGATGCCTCCTAGAGGTTGGGATCTGTCCTGTCTACTTAAAAGATGTAGTTATCAGACCCTTACTGAAAAGCCAACCCTTGCCTCAGAAGATCTCTGTAATTATGGGTCAGTCTCAAATAGTCCACTCCTGGGTAAGGTGAAAGAAAATGATGTCCTTAGAGCTCCAGAAGCATGTGGATGAAACTAATTATCTGGACCTATTTCAACTGGAGATCATCTCATATCCAGGTTATGGAGACTACTATGGTCAACTTAATGACCTACACTGGAAAGGAGGGAGTATGATCCTGTTAGTTCTCATTATCATTGCCATCAAGCATGGTAACCTTCTGGACTATATGCTGGAGGTGGATCTTTGGCACTGTTTTGCAGTGATTGCTGTTTATCCTGCAAGGATGTATGCAAAATATGCTCAGGATGTGTTGGGAGAATACTTTTCAACATTGAGGTTACTGACCTGTGGGGCACCACAGGATTCTAAACTATTGCTCATGCAGCTTAATATCTACTTGAATTGCTTAGGGAGGTCATTCAGAGCTTTGGAGTGGGGTGCCATCAGTGTACTGGTGACACCTAGTTGTACTGATCCATACCATGTAACTGTAAGGAAGTAGTAAATACCCCTAAAGTTTGAGGAATCTTGATGAGAATCTTAATGGGCTGGATGAGAGAGAAGAAGCTGAAAATTCAGAGAAGTCAAGCAGTTACTACAATGAAGGGACCAGGGGTAAACTGGACTGAGGATTTGGGCCTAGTAAATACAGAATTGTAATATTTCCTCTTAAGCAGAACATAGCCTTGGCACTCCACTGTACCAAAGATATTCTTACCTGAACCAAAGATATTTTACCCAAGGATAACCCTTGAGAATGGCGCCTGCTAGGCCCAGAGCATTTAACATAGTAATGCCAATTGCTAAGCTATCAATCTAATGCTACCTCTCTCAGGAATGCATGCATACTGGCCTGGAGCCATCCTGGCCAGTGTCTTCTTCCTGAAGTAAGTTAATTAAATAGACTTGTTTACCTGACCTCTCTGTAATAAATTCCTTGTTTTCCCCTCTTAGATGTAAAAGTATAAAGAAGTAATTCAATGAGTTTGACCTCTGTGATAGTTATGTATGTATAACCTAAGTGTCCTTAAAGTGTTACTCTTATCTGTATATGATGCAAATGTGAAACACTGGTTAGTACAGGATGGGCCACAGCAGAACAAGGGTGTGAATATTCACAGGCTATTCTCTTTGTTACTCTTTTGATAAGCAACTCACACCATGGCCTGATGTATCCCAGAGTCCTGCAGTAAATCCTGGGACCCTGGGAGGAACCTGATCCCCAAAAGCTGACCAATCTCCAGGGATGTTCAAAGGGCACCTCACCCAAATATGGGCATACCATCATCATCCTCACTTCCTGCTTGTAATCTCTGTATAAAAGTTTGTGCCACACTGGACTTGGGCATGGTGGTTCCACTCAGAGGTCACTAGCCACGTGGCTCCTGTCTGGCCCCCCATCCAGCAATCTTGCTTGGTACCAAATAAACTTGCTGCTTTCCTTTCCAAAGTCTGTCTTTGTGTATTTGGTTTCCTTCGAGGCTCTTGGTAAGTTTTTCTGCCTTACAACATGTTTACATAACTGCCATCTCTTGTTTGGGGACCACTGGCTCCTGCCTCAACTCTCACTTGTATGGCTCCTAGGCTATGGAATGCTCTCCCCAGGGCATTTGCCCTACTCTCCCCGTACTTAAGAAAAAAAACAAAACACATATTTCACCAGTTTTTAACTGTTAATTGAGTTTAATGACAAATGTTCTATCAGGCCCCCAAGTGTGTGAAGGGACCTGTCTCCTGGCTATATGGATGTTGGTTTGTTTTCTTGGCTGCTGTGTACTTTAATTTTTGTATATGTATTTGTTTCATTTTTATTATTGTTTGCCTCCCAGTCGTTGATTGAATAAATAAATAAAAAGGAAAGGCAGAGCAAGAGTACAATTCCAACTTTATGCTTGTATCTGGAGGAAGATACAGCTCTTTTTTATTTGTGTGTGGAAACACCTTGTGCACCAGTTGTGCCCTTTCCTTGACCACAAGGCCCTTCAGATGGCACTCATACCCTAATCACCTCACAACTGGACTACTGCAATGCAATCTACATAGGGCTCCCTTTGAAGAGCATCCAGAAGCTATACCTTGTTCAAAATGCAGTGGCAAAATCAGCAATGGGCATTTCATATTATGGGCATGTTTTATCACTGTTTTGCAAGCTGCATTGGTTACTTGTTGGCTTATGGGTACAAGTGATGGTGCTGGTTGTTCCCTATGAAGCCCTTCATGGCATAGGCCTGGTTATTTGAGGGAGCTCCTGTCTCCAATAGTTTCTGCCCTTCTGGTATCATACACTCTGGGTCCCTTCAGTTAAATAGTAAAAATAGTTCAATCAATCAATTAATCAATCAATCAATCAATAGATAGTTAAATAGTCATCTTGTGGGACTGAGGAAGCACACTTTGTCTGACAGCCCACTTATCCTCTGGAATAGCAACCCCTTGGAGATACGTATATTCCCACCCTTCAAATGTTCTGTAAATCTCTGAAGGTTCAGTTCCCAGACCTGGGCTTAAGGTTTCTGTGGCATCCTGGCAATTTTTCAGCTGCTGTCAGTGCAGTTCTGTCTGGATGTTCATGTTTTCCTTTTTTATATTACATATTATTTTAACTTTGTAAGCCACCCAGAGTCTTTCTGGAATTAGCAGCCTCTAAATCTAAGCAATAACAACAAAAACAATAATGTCCTGTCATTAGGCATAGAGGGATTTTAGCCTACTGAACTTGAGGGTCTGATAGATTTTGGAAGGCTCTCAAACAGCAAATGAGTTATTAATAAGGGTATAAGAACTGAATGCATAACTAAATAATAAAATATGATGCTACAATAGTAATCAGTGTTCTCATGTCAACCAACATATGGTATTTGTTTTTAGTCTCACAAGTATTTCAGTAAACTAGCATTAGGTAGTCAATAGCATGACTGTATATTTCTTTCTCTCCAATCATGGTGTTTGATTTAATTGTCCCTTCTGTACCAGTAAACCCTTCTAGTTTCTATTGATTCCACTTATAAGCCTATGGAATAGTCACCAGCTATGCATTTCTAAATTTTCAGGCCTGTTGATCTGATCTCTGAAGACTCACTGGTATGCTCATTTCCCTGTTCTTTGTCACATTTCTCTGTCAGTTTTTTGTTTTTTTCTGTCCTATTTCATACATACCTATTCTTGTGTGGCATATGGATTTTAGTGGCCTGGCTTGGCTGTTGTGGTACTGGCATGAGTCAGCAGGAGAGAGAAAAAAGGGGAGAAGCAGCTCAGGTATGACCTTGGAGTACAGCTGATGATCTGACCTGGATGCTAGCCAGGACTCTTCTGGGACAGATGTGGGTAGCATTTCCACTGGCCAAGCCTTGTATACAGATGTTGGGGACTAAAGCCTAGGGGGAAAACCAACTACCTCAGTTGCTGGGGGTCCTGCTGCTGGTCTGACCTGTAAAGGGGTGTGTGTGTGTGTGTGTGTGTGTGTGTGTGTGTGTGTGAGAGAGAGAGAGAGAGAGAGAGAGAGAGAGAGAGGAGAAAAATTGAGAAGTATGTTGCCGTGTTTTAGCAAGTGTTGCAGAATGTGCTGCTGGAGAGACTATGTTAGAAGTTTGGTCAGAGAAACATTATGTGGAGAGTTCGTTGGTGCAGTTGCAATTTCCTGGACCCAGGAGGGAGAAGAGGATGAAGAAGTTGATGGGAGGCTTCCCCTGGCAGAAGAAAAGCAAAACCCCAGATAGAAGGACAAACTACACCCAAAACCCAAGGCAGGTGGGGAAGGAGAGAGAGAGGTGGGTGCAGATGGACACTTGGGGTCTTTGGGGAAGTCCCAGACCAGGAAGAACTGGGCAGAAGACCCAGAGGGAGGTGCATCACTCAACGACTATGCAGTGGGTCAGCTGATGAGATCCAGGAAGGGAAGATGCGCTGAGCACACTCTTCAGTAACACAGCCAATTCCCTTCCTATTTCTCTCTTAGTGAGCAACTGAGGGGGGAGGGAAGAGGAGAAGGAGGGGGAACTGGTAGCTTAGCAACAGAGCAGGTGGTTGTTAGTGAACAGCCCTGAGAAAGAGGCTGGGAGAAAGTGACACTTGTACACAGAAGTTCCTACTTGCTGTAAATAGTTGTCCATAGTAAAAGAATCATAAAAGCCTCCACCATCTCTGTTGTTGTACTGCAATTGTCTTCTTTAAGGATAAAAGCACATCCAGCTGCCAAAGGACTCACAGTCATGCTGTGACATCTTGTCCCATATTTTAGCTACTTGCACCATTTTTCCCCTTTCTTTTATTGCATTCAGACACTAAATTATCTCAGTTGTTATATGCAGTTTTATGGTGTCACCTCTCAGAATACTTTGGGGATTATTATTTTATCATTCTATAAGTTTTTCTGCTGTCCTTGCAAAATATTCAGAGGCATCCATAGAATTCGGAGATTTTGGCAGCAAGATGAAATGTGCATGATGATGTTGCAATGCAAGCTCTGCCCCTTGTGCAACACTATACAAAAGAGGTGGAGTTTGCTTTGTGATATTGCAACATGTATTTTGTCGATTGCCCCCCTTGCCCTTCCCATGAACACCCATGGAAATATTACAAGATTTTGCAATCCTAATAACAGCTATATGTTGCATGATCTTACTTTTCTTGTTGTGAAAGCATAATTATTCTTTGTATATTTACAGAATGGTACATTTCTTTTTCCTTTTTACATTTCAGAATACTGAATGTGATTTTGCAAATGACAAAATAGCACTTTTTTGTGAAAACGGTTAAATATTGTAAAGAAAGAATTATTTTTGTTTCAGGGTATATCATAAAGTTATGTTTTCTAATAGAAATTAGGCAAATATATCAACCCAGAAGAATACAACTATGAAGTGTGTCTTTACAGAAGTTGTGATTACTGATGTGTCAAATAAAATTTTGATGATCTATTGAAAAAAAATGGATCAGACTTTTAGGTTAGACAGATGAGACTCCAAAGAATATCAGGATTAGAATTAATTGATAAAAGAAAAATAAATGTCTAAAAAGGTGATTGAAGAATCAAATCCCATAGAAAATCATGTCATCAAATGTCTCCATAAACAGAATCTGGAAATGTTGAGATCTTACTGTACAGATTCCCCCATGCAAAAGAAAAGGTAGTGAATGTAAAAACTACAGGAGGATTAGTTTGTTATGTGTGCCTGGAAAGGTGTTTGGTAGAATTCGGATTGCAAGAGTATGTTAGGAGACAATGAGCACAATTCAGCAAGTGCAGTGCAGTGGTTGCACAGACCAGATTTTGTCATTATCAGATCACTTAAAAAAGTATGAATATGAAAAATATTATTGTACATTTGTTGATTCAGAGGCAGCATATGAAAAAGCAAACAGACTTGAATTATAGAAAGATGTGTAAAGGAGGTGAAGTCAGCTAAATGTTGTAAGAATAGTATATAATGGAACTACAGCATGCATGAGACTAAATGCAATTTTTAGTGAATGGTTCAGTGCAGAACGGAGAATAAAACAAGGATGTGTGAAGTCCCTTTGGTTGTTTATGTATTTATGGATAAATACAAAAAGATTGCTTGTAGTGACATTAGACATGTATTGATCGAGGACATGAACGTCCTTGTATTTTTCTATGCAAATAGTGCCGTGTTGTTGGATGAGAACCTGAATGATTTGCAGTAAATGTCAGATAGATTATATGACGCAATGAGGAATGTGGATCTGAAATTTAATGTATTGAAGACCAAGGTAGTGGGTTTGAAAATAAAAATAGAATGAATAGCAAAAAGAATAAAAAAAATAGAGCAAGTAGATGAATCTGTGTACTGTGTACCTTGGTAAAATGTTTTATTAAAATGGGGAAATGGAAACATTTTAAGCTGTGCAAATTCTGCTAGAAAAGTACTGGGTAATTTAAGGTCTGGAAGGAAGGAAGGAAGGAAGGAAGGAAGGAAGGAAGGAAGGAAGGAAGGAAGGAAGGAAGGAAGGAGGCTGTATATAAAAGGATGTTTCTGCCCACTTTATTATGTGGAAGGGAAAGTTGTGTATGTCAGAAAAAAATAAAAGTTGAATGCCATGGAAATAAGGTATTATAAAATGTGTGAGGTAAAGAAAAAGCAATAGCTTAAGAATGAATGGGGAAGACTGGGGAAGCCTTGGTTGGTTGGAGTTGATGAAATCCTCTGAAGTCAAGTTTAAAGAACAAATGGCAATGAATTAAGTGTATGAATGTGATGAAAACAAGGATGATATGCAAGGAGGACATAAAGGTATGGAGAAATACAGTGAACAGTAAATTAGATTTAACTGTATTTTCTTTTATTTTTTTCTTATATCTTTAATATTTTGGTAATATCTGTACTTTGTATAATACTGCTTACCAGGAAGGAAGGAAGGAAGGAAGGAAGGAAGGGAGGGAGGGAGGGAGGGAGGGAGGGAGGGAGGGAGGGAGGGAGGGAATATCTTCCTTCCTTCCTTCCTTCCTTCCTTCCTTCCTTCCTTCCTTCCTTCCTTCCTTCCTTCCTTGTAAGCACTATTATACAAAGTATGTGTGTGTGTGTGTGTATTTTTTTTTCAAGTCGTATTTCTGTACTTTGTGTAATACTGCTTACCTGAAAGGTTATATTATATTATATTATATTATATTATATTATATTATATTATATTATATTATATTATATTATTATATTTATTATATTATATTATTTGTATATATCAATTCCAGGTTCTCTTGTCTCGCCCATGAGACAAGAGAACCTGGAATTGATATGATAATCCAACAGATCCCAGGAGCAACATCAGAGCTCTCTGTCCAGAAGACTGCAATGCTAGGAACAGCTAAGATACTGTGCAGAACCCTCAAACTCCCAGGCCTCTGGTAGAGGACCCGAGGTTGAGGAAGACACATACCACCCATAGGGGTGAGAAGGGAATTTTTATATATATAATCAAGTTGTATGCTGCCAAACTGCAATTATACTACAATAAATAATCTGGGTCCAGATGGTGCTCAATCAATCCTCAGGTGCCATCAAGAAGAATATGGTGTTCACTACCTGCTAATCTCTAAGGGGGGAAGCCATGATGGAGAAACAGGCTTTTTTGTCTGTCATTCCCCTCACCACAAGCAGCTTCTCCCAAGAAGATCTCCTTGGAAGTAGGCAATCCTCAATGTACCTAGTAAGGTAGGGCTTTATAAGACAAAACTAATACTTTAAATTGCACTCAGAAATCAACTAATAAACAATTAAAGGCCTGCAAAATTGGTGTGATATGACCAAAGTAACTAGTGCTAGTCAATATATATGCA
Organism: Charina bottae; assembly: GCA_023362775.1. NCBI lineage: Eukaryota > Metazoa > Chordata > Lepidosauria > Squamata > Charinaidae > Charina > Charina bottae. The sequence continues at coordinate 170,869,455 of JALMGJ010000003.1, read as the reverse complement.
GCTGTAATCTGGACTAACTGTAGTTTCCAAGTGGTCTTCAAAGATAGACGCATATAGAATGCATTGTATAAGTCTAACCATGTTGGGTTAAGAGTATGAGCCTCTGAAGTCAGGTCTTCTTGCTCCAGGATGGGCCAGAACTGGGGTACTACCTGGAGTTGGGTAAAGGCCTCCTGCCATGACCGTCACATGCCTATCTAATCTAGTAGTAGCCATGTTCTCTTTCAAGCAGTGCTAACTCTCACCTCCCTGACACAACATTGGAGCTGACCAAAGAACAATGACAGGGCAACTCTATCTTGTCAGAGTTCTGTTTCAGCCTGTTTCATCTCATCCGAAACATCAACTGGTCATATGTCTATGAAGGTTCTCAGTCATCCAGGTGGAATTGTCTGTAGCTTGAATCATGTCAACTGGATTTCTATAATAATAGAATAATAGAATAGAATAATAGAATAGAATAGAATAATAGAATAGAAATCCAGTTGACATGATTCAAGCTACATACAATCAACTGGTCATGGTAGGCCAGGTCAGGTAACAGACTCCACAAGGACTACTGAAATGCTATTTTATTGCTGTAAGGTATAAACAGAATCTTGAAAGTCACCAGAATTACCCTCTACCATGCAGAATCAAGGTGGGGTTATTTTAACTCTCTTTTTTATGCTTGCTACTTTTCTAGGGCTAAGATTTTGCTTACAATCTCTTTTATCAGTCAACGGCTGTTGCATTCCTTAGTCGTTATCTTTGCCTCCCTCTATACAAATCCTGATAGCCTTCAGACACCTAAAGTATATCAGATATCACTGAATATTGGTGTCTGAAGGTTCAGTGGAAATTCAGGCAATGCAGCACACTCTCACATATATGCTATTCTGCAGAAAATCCAGTTGGTCCAGAAAATCCACAGTTGCTCTTTTATGGATTTTAATACATACTGTATATGGTTTCATAATTTATGCATATCCCTATGAAAGTTTTGTCTCATTCTCCACACATATACACATACATACTCTAGTATGCCTGTACTTTTACACCATCTCAAAGGCTACTTTGAGTGCTTTTTAATTGAGAAGTTTTTTTAAATGTGAAAAAATCCAAATAAATAAATGCAAGTTATCCCTAACATTTTTATTCATTTTATTTATTTATTTTCTATCCCGCCTTTATTATTTTTATAAATAACTCAAGGCAGCAAACATACCTAATACTCCTTCCTCATTTCCCCACAACAACCACCCTGTGAGGTGAGTTGGGCTGAGAGAGTGTGACTGGCTCAAGGTCACCCAGCCGGCTTTCATGCCTAAGACGGGACTAGAACTCACAGTCTCCTGCTTTCTAGCCCAGCACCTTAACCACTAGACCAAACTGGCTTTTTTGTATAACCTCCCACTTGTACACTGATATTTATGTAAGCTTCTGGAATTTTTCAAACTTTTCTACCTGAGAACAACAGATTCCATCCCCTGTATGTGCTGTAACAGAGTCCACTTTGGAGGTTCACTACTTTGCAATGTAAAATAAAGCTATGACTCTTACTGTACATCTCTACCAACTATAAAAGATTATTAGAGCAGGAAATACATCCACCTGGAAGCTATATCTAGAGATGGAAAGTTATATCCATTGGGATAGAATGCTGAGAGAAATAACTTGACTTAACTGTGCATAGAGCACTAGTGTTAGCTCTTCACATACTCATGGCCCCTTTTGGTTCTTTGCAAGATCTGCATGCGGCTCCCTCATGTGGTGAACTATTGAACTACACACAGCAGTTTCAGCCCTTGACTAATGTGATATTTGTAGGTTCAATAATATATTCAAGGGTCCCTCCTTGAGGGGGAGATGGACGGTGATAAAAATTTGATAAATAAATTTTAAAAAATATTCGGTTGTTCTTTAATCTCAACTTTTGAACTGTGCTTAGAGCCTGCTTCATCATTTGAACTTGGTTTTGTTTCCTGGTTTAAACTCTATTTTTGGCCATTGCCTGCTGGTTTGTCTTTTGATTCTGCCTGCCTTTTGGTCCTAATCTAGCACTGATTTGTTGATTCAGCACTATATTGTAGATTTTTAGTACTCCTATTCATAATCTTTTTAGCATGAAATACTATCCATCATCTTTAAACATGTGTTGATTTATTCTCTAGAATTATTTCCATATTAACTTCCATTACTTCAGTCTCTAAAGCCTTGAATACCTGAACAGTCTAGCAATTAATGTGTTAACATCGTCATACCATATTTCTGGCATTCCTTTTATAAGATTACAGCAAGCTAAAAGGCTGTTTTTCTTTTTTTCACATGTTTCTTTGTAAAGAGCGTTACACTTATTAAAATTCTGATTGCTGCTACACTAAGAATAAAATGATATGTATAAAAGACATAGAGTAACATAGGATTGTGAAGAAAAACCTCTCTCTTCATCTGGAATGCTCCTGATTAGTTATTGCATCTTCTAAATTGTTCCTCTTGTTCAATAATATTATTCATAAAAGAGATCACATGAAAATTTGGACTAAGGAATCATTTGTACACTCTTTTTCCATCATTAAACTCCAGGATGGCTTTCATGACATCACCTTATAGAAATAAATTGTTTTGCCTACTGAAAACAGAATGTTTACAATGTTTATAATGATGTACAGAATATCTTGTCATTTGGTGAATCCTCAGGTTTTCAATCTTGGAGTGCCTTTAGACAGTGTTTCCCAATGCTGGCAAGTATCAGATGTATGAACTTCAATTCTCAGAATTTCTCAATCAACATGGTCATTTTACGAGTTGAAGTCCATACATCTGGAAGCTGCTAACATTGAGAAATGATGCTCCAGATTTGCTGCTAGATCTCTGAGACACAGTAGTGCCTTGGAGGGTTTCATCAACTCCTTCTAATATATTCCTAGGTTCTCAAGAAAAGAAATATCAAACAAATATGCAACTGGCAGTTGCTTACTCTGTTTTTCAGGTACATATACTGTAGATATAGAAGCATTTCCGCAACTGATTGTATTTTTTGTTGTTGTTCAGTCGTTTAGTCGTGTCTGACTCTTCGTGACCTCATGGACCATAGCACGCCAGGCCTTCCTGTCCTCCACTGTCACCCGGAGTTTACTCAAGTTCATGTTCATTACATCGGTGATGCTATCTAACCATCTCATCCTCTGCCGTCCCCTTCTCCTTTTGCCTTCAGTCTTTCCCAGCATCAGGGTCTTAGACCAGGGCTTTCCAAACTTTTCCCGTTGGCGACACACCAATGGCGGCGCACAAAAACCTGGAAGCGCCAACGCCGTGCTTTCAGGTTTTCGCGTGCCGCAGCGGTGGCACTTCTGGGTTTTTGTGCGCCGCCACTGCGGCGTTTGGATTTTTGCGCACCGCAGTGGTGGCGGCAGCGGTGTCCTGGTGTGCCGTGCAAAAACTCGGAAGCACTGATGGCCGGGCGGTGCACAGCGTGCCATCAGCGCTTCCGGGTTTTGATGCGACACACCTGGGCCCTGCAGGGGACAAAGTATTGTGTCGCGACACAGAGTTTGGAAAGCTCTGTATTAGACCAAAAATATCAATGATTCAAATTACTTGTCGTCCAAACCCCATGCTGAAGCAGCTTACAATAAAATGTTAGATATATACAAAATAATGAAATAGAATAAAAACAAACAATAAAATGAAGTACAAAAATAGCTCCAATAAAATAGCAAGTTATAATACTATTCCAAAAGAAGAAGAGCTTTGTCTACCTTGTAAATATAAAGAAGGAAGAAGCCAAAATTCTCTCAGTAGGATGTTTGGAATACTGGATGTTCATTGGAGAAGACCTTTCTGACTAGCTGCCATCTTTGATTTCTAAAAGGTGGGTATACCTGTAATAAACTCCCTCTATAAAACCAAAAAGAGGGCCTCACAGAACATACTATTTCATGATATCCCAGCTGGACTTTAAAAGTAAATCAATCTTTTGGATTTGGTATTGAAATGCAAACATTTCTTGCTTGAGAATTGGAGCTATACACTGGAGCTATACACAGGCAGCACTCTAGTCTGGATTCATTTAGCAAGACATGTTTTATGGTGGTTGTATTTACCTTTTCCAGGCATGGCCATAGTTGGCATACCACTCAAAAGTTGAAAAAAATGTTACCTTGGACAAAACTGATACTTAATGTAAAATTGAGAAGGAGAATATCAACACTCCAAATCTAAACCTTAATTGTGATGGCAACCCTTGCTAGAAAACACTGACAATTATTTCCATCTCCCTGAACTTTGCAAAAATCAAAGACTACACAATCAGATACGAGCCCTAGCTAGCTTGAAGACTGAGGAGATTGGAGCTAATTAGTTGTTGCCTACATATGGTTTCAGTTTTCTTTAGCCCCTTCCCTGTCCCCTGCTGCTAATACTTCCTATAGTGATCCTAGTAGGACAAAGCTTCAGGTAGCAGAACTCAACTAGAACTGTTCAGGATCCTATTTTCTTCTCTCCTTTTCACAAGAGGACATATATTACTGCGATTTGATATTATTGTGACTGGATTTCACCTATCTGATCTGATCTGCCTATCTTGACTTGGATACTATTTGCCTAGATCTGACTTCAGCTTCCCTTGTGATATCAGGAACTCACAGCATGGAACAAAGGGATACTAAAGTTGTCCCTGTCCTCTAACAAGAACTGATGCTAGATTTAGATCAAGAAAGGATAGCTGGAGATGATCTGCCCACACATCAACTTCCAAAGTAACGGAAGATGATCAAATAATCTAAATTAACAGGTTGATCAGACCTAAATATCACTGAGTAATGGTCTAATCACTGTCTTATTTAAATAAAAAGCCTGCTCCCTTATAAGGAAGCACATTTTTATTGATTATGTGCCATCAAGTTGATGTTTCATTCCAAGTCCCAGGTAGGTATTTCTAGTAAAAGAAAGAAAGAAAGACCAGATCAAGAATGCAAGTGGGAAACTTAATCCTCAAACAATACGTTCTTATTTTTACAGACTAAAACTGAACCTGGCATGCACAGTAGAAACTGTACATTTTTTGCAGCATTTAAATTAGATAGGATCTAAATAATTTAATTAATTTTTCAAAAGGTGAGGAAAGGTCACATTTTGCCTTTAATCTGGTAGGCATTCAGTCACCCAATTTCATTATTAAAGGTAATTCTTTTTTAAAAAATGATAAATATAGAAATTATTAGTAGATTTGATCAGACGGGGGGTTGTTGTAAATTGAAAGGAGATCACAAGAAAAATTTAATTGAGGAAAAAACTAACTACCTGAAGTCTGAACATTTCTGAAGGTATGATACTTATATATGAAAAGTTAGTGACAAAGACAATACTTTATAGAGCTTTATTGGGCATATGTCACTGTCCAAATACAATTTGTTTTTTCTCTCTCTTTCTCCTTCTTGTAAATGAGACAGTCAACCCTTGATTGCACCATTTCAAATGCAAATAATTCTGTTCCAACTGCCTCCTTACATTAGCTAAATTAAGTCATCAGTAAACAAAATTAGAAAATTCTCAATACAGCTGCTATAAACAACTTTTGAAGTTCTATATACTAAACAAATGGAATTCTGATAAGGTTAAAAATTGTTGACTATAGCTGTCATTAATATAAGTCATATAATTTCCGGTCCCTCAAACCAATGCTGGTCACAGCAAATTATAATCAAAGATAGATTTCTTGGAGGGTGTTAATACCATTAGATTTAAAGAATTAAAAATACATGAAACTTTTGAGTTAATGAACAGGCTCCTTAACTGCTCATTTAATTTAAACAGCTGTTTGTTAATGCCCTAAGCAGTGTCATAAACTGTGAAAATACTGTTGAGTGCAAGACACTAGTTAATGCTATAAAGCAACACATGCTCTAATATTAAATGGATTTAATAGAATTAATAGAGAATAAAACATTAACTCCCTATTATGTTTTAGAACCCAGGGGCAAATTCTGGCTAAAGAGGACCTTGATTCTGAAAACACAAAAAGTAAAGTCTACCACTGTACAGCAAATCATGGTGTTTTTACGCTCTTGAAAAAAAATGGAACCCTGATAAGCTCACATCTGTTCCAATCACAGACTGGATAAAAATCACAGTTTACTAAACTCCTAAATAACTAAATATGTGGAACCCCCAACAAGAACCCATCTGTTACAACTAAATTTTGGATAAGGTCCCATTGCAAAATTCTGTATAATAAAAGTAGGCACTGTAAAATCGAAAAAGTCTGGTTACTTTTTTCATAAATTAGTATTTTCCTTGATATGGCAACTGAAGTATACAAATACTAGCTCACTGATAATTGTGATTTCACTATGGGATATTATTGACTTTACCCTAGTGTGTATCTGTGTGGTAGTCCATTTGTTCAGCGACCATTCAAAGTTACAAACGTGTTGAACGAAAGGTAGTTACGACTGGTCCTTGAAGTTCTGGCTGTTGCAGCTGCTTCAACTCGCCCCACCCAGCTATCTCCCACCCATCTCTGCCCTTTTGGCCACCCTGCGCTCTACTGCCTACCCCTGCGGCCAAAAGTACAGAGATGTGGGGAGAGATGGAAGTTGCTGGCCCTTCAGCAGATGAGGCTTCGCCGCCCTGCCATGCTCACTATGTGTGTCCTGGGGCTGCACCCTCGCCTAGCGCCTGGATCCCAGGCCAGCAGTGGGAAGAAGAAGATGGCGAAGGTCAGCTGGGGGTGGTGGTGGGGGCGGCGGCAAGGGTAGGCAGTAGTGTGCAGGGTGGCCAAAAGGGCAGGTGGGGGGAGTTGAAGCACAGGCAGTTCGCACAGGGCAGGAGAAGTGTCAGGTCCTCGATTACACGGTTCTGGCCTAACAACCACAATTTGGACTACCGGGACTACCGTCCCTAAGCGATGCAGTCACGAGATGTTTTGCTTAACAACTGCTTCACTTAGCAATGGAAATTCCAGTCCCAATTAGGGTCATAACCTGAGGACTACCTGTAGAGATAAGGGGATAACAGTCTGTGTCTACACATGTACAAAACTGATTTTTAAAATATCAAACAGCAGATCAGAAAAGTTTGCTCTGGATCTCAAGTGATGCAATTAATGTTAAACAGTATTTTAATTACAGTAACTAATAGAACAAAAGTATTAACATTTTAGAGCAAAACATTTTGATTTTTGTCTTTTCTGGATGCTCTGTACATACAATAACTTCTCACTGTTGCTGCTCTTAAAAATAATTATTTGCCTGAGATAAACACAGATGATGCAATTAGTTCTAGGGTGGAAAACCTGTGATACTTCAGATACTGCTGAACTACAACTGCTTGCAGTCCTTACCCAGGGCAAAGAGTGAAGGATGCAAGGAATACTTGTTAAGTAACATCTGGAGAAGCTCAGGATCCCTTCCCCTGATGAAGAAATACAAGAATGTGATCCAGGACTGTTAATTGGGGGATTCATTATGTTCTCAATAGTAATCTGTATATATTTTCTGTCTAGCAGAAAGCTTTGGGTAGTTTTCTCTGATGGTCTGATGATAATTAGGGTATATCACCCTTGGCATGTGTTTTCAATGCTGCCTGCCTCATCGCTTTTATGGAGGAAAATTTGCTTTGATAAGATGGTTGCCTGATTCTTATTGTAGTTAGTATGGAGGATTATTGCAAAGTGTATTAATATTTCAGTTTGGATGTAAAACATTAAAAACACTTTTTATTTTTACACAGATATCTGACAATCAAGGTTTAAATAATATTTCTCTTGATGTGATTGCAATGGTAGAGTTTCCAGTTTGGTAGATGTGGGCAACAGTAGATTTGCTAAAGGATTCTCAGTTATACTAACTGTAAATTTGATTATAGAATTAATATAGATGTAATATTTGAATTGTTAGTGACTTCCTTTGTCTATAAAATGAAAATAGAATCAATGCTAAGGAAAAAATAAACTGTTTTCTCAGCATTTTTCTACAATATCATATTTTGATCTTCCTTCCACATATGCATGGCATAATGCAATAATATACTGTATATTTGGTGCATGCTTATCATAAAATTAAAAAAAGTAAAGTAACTTATTTTATTAGAATGTGAAATCCAAAGATTTGCTGTGCAAACAGTACAGCAATTTTTTTAAAAAAGTTAAACAATTCCCTTGTCAAAGCCAAGCACATCTTGTTAATTTTTTAAAATCCGTTGAATCATGTCCAGTTCTCAGAGACTGCCTGGACATATCCCTGCAGTTTTCTTGGCAAGGTTTTTCAGAAGTGGTTTGCCATTGTCTCCTTCCTAGGGCTGAGAGAGTGACTGGCCCAAGGTCACCCAGCTGGCTTCGTGCCTAAGGCAGGAGTAGAACTCACGGTCTCCCAGTTTCTATCCTGATGCCTTAACCACTACACCAAACTGGCTCTATCTTGTTAAATATTAGGAGCTTAATATTTCAGTAAATACTTTGAAGACTGCAGATGGAATCAAAGGTGTAAAGAAAGATGGATAATAATACTCATTAATTTTGTCACTAAACAATGAGGCATGGCCTCTCAGTTTTATCAATGCCATGAAAGTATAGCTTAAATATTAAACCTTATCTTTATACTTATGCTTAATATCTGCATTCTTTCATATTAATGTGATTGCAAGATCTAATTATTTTCAATACAGAAGTAAAAAAGATGAGAACTAAGTATTCTGCCATAAGAATCAAATAATGAAACAAAGAACTGACAGATTAACCAAGTATCTATTATAAACAATTTGAGGCGACTAGATAGTCTATTCAGGCATTATTAAATTGCATTAAATTCTTCCTGTAAAAAGAGAACAGGGCTGTATGCTGAACACCCCTCCATATCCCTGCATATCCCATTTTTATCCCTAACCTTCTCCCACTTAGAGGATGAAGTTTTTAGGCATATTTCCCTCTCCATTATGAGGAATACAATCAATTCAGGAAAGTCAGGGGAGGAACCAGCATACCGGGGGCCACAGAGAGTGGGAGTAGTGCACTGAGTTCTGCTGCTCCACTCTGGGTACAGTTTTGTAATACCTACAGATAGAACATAAAACTAGAGAAAACTGTTTAAAGACGACCTTAATACTGAAACTATCATTACAACTAGTCTTGTGATTATGAGGAAAACTTTGCAGTGACATGAATGTTATTTACCCTTACCTGACTATAGTTTTGCTTAATCTTTTCACAAGTAAGATGCAACTTGCAGAAGCAAATAGTAGACTGATCAGAAAAGTGTTAAGCAGGGATATGTATTAGCCCCTCTATTTTTCAAACTCTACATTAACTTCCTGGTTGGAACTTTGCACGATCTGGATTCTCACCCTCCTAGGATAGCCATCAAAATTAACCTATAGTACTCTATGCAGATGAGGCTGTGATTTCATCACAAACCCCAATCTGCTTCAAGAGAGCACTAAGGACCCTGGCTCAGAAGTGTATTGAATATCTTCTTTTGATTTAATTACTGTGAGACAGATGTTCTAGTGTTGGCCAAAGCCCGCATATGAATAATTGAAATAAGGGGCGTGGTGGCTCAGCAGGTAAGATGCCAGGCTTGTCGATCGGAAGATCACAAGTTCGAATCCCTAGCCCCGTGTGATGGAGTGAGCTCCCGCATTAGCCCCAGCTCTTGCCAACCTAGCAATTCGAAAGCATGCAAATGCAAGTAGATTAATAGGTACCACTTCGGTGGGTAGGTAACAGCATTCCACGTGTGTCATGCCGGCCACATGACCTTGGAAGCGTCTTCGGACGACGCTGGCTCTTTGGCTAACAAACGGAGATGAGCACCGGCCCCTAGAGTTGGACATGACTGCACAAATGTGCGGGGGGAACCTTTACCTTAGGGCAGTATTACTACCTTTGGGGTTACCATTCTGATATCTACAGCTGTTTTCCCCACCCTTGCAGACTTCAACTCCCAGGATTCCTCAGCCTGAATGGTCATTTATAGGAATTCTGGGAGCTGATCTGTACTTCTAAAGCACACCCAAGTTAGGAGAAGTTGCTTTAGAAAAAGCATTCTATACATTGGCGTGGTGGCTCAGCGGGTAAGACGCCAGGCTTGTCGATCGGAAGATCGCAAGTTCGGAGGTTTGAACCCCTAGCCCCACGTGATGGAGTGAGCTCCTGCACTAGCCCCAGCTCTTGCCAACCTAGCAATTCCAAAGCATGCAAATGCAAGTAGATGAATAGGTACCACTTCGGTGGGATGGTAACAGCGTTCCACGTGCGTCATGCCGGCCACATGACCTTGGAAGCGTCTTCGGACGATGCTGGCTCTTCGGCTAACAAACGGAGATGAGCACCGGCCCCTAGAGTTGGACACGACTGCACAAATGTGCGGGGGGAACCTTTACCTTAGGGCAGTATTACTTGGCAGGTTAAATGTGGTAAATAACTAGGGGTAGGAGGACCCAAGTAATAGTGCAAGCAGCACAGGGGAGTTTCTTCCCTGTCAAAGGAGGCAGGTTTGTGAGTGTTGCTATCAAATTACTTGAGATTAAGTCAGTAGCTCAGCTATATGGAGCACAGTTAGATTCATACCCCAATTATTATCCCCTGGAAACTATGCACCATAAGGTGCATAACATCCTGAGGGCAGTAATTCAGATCCCCAAGTTGCCTCAAATGACATTCTTTAGCTGGGGGCTTATGGGGTACTGTGCAATAAACCTATTTATTGTTAGAAAACTTTGAATTCTTGTTCACCCTTTTAACTTGGGCGTGGGGAGCCTGCTACAGCATACAAGATTACAACATTCTGTGCAGCATCCTGTAAGGAGTGGCAACAAGATTATGTTTTAATGGTTTAATAGTTTTATTGTTTTTAATGTTTTTAATAACTTTTAGTTTTTTGTGGTTGTTTTTGTATTGCTTTTTTTGTTTTTTAACTCTGTAAGCTGGCCAGAGTCGCATCAGTGAGATGGGCATCTAAATAAATTTAATAAATAAACAACAAGAGGCCACCAGCAGAACTGGTAACCTGGCTATTTTAACAATTGTCTCAAACAATCTCCCACTGCTTTTATGATATTATAAGTTTTATTATGTTAATATGACTTTATCATGTGTAGTTTATTATCTGAACATTATCTGAATGCTTGAAGGCTATCTTAGGTTGCTGACCTTTGAGTACAAGAAAGATTCATTCATTTGTACATGTGCATTTTTATATTGTTACCTTGGAATTACACTGAGGGGTTGGGAGGGGTAGTCTGTTTCTTAGGCAATTATATGATGTTCCTGTTCATTATTTGTAAGCCGGATGATAATGCTGAGCCATTCATCTAAGGAAGATGTGAGGAGGTGGGAATGAAGGATTCTGCCAAATCTGCCAGCCCCACTAAGTAGACTAGACCAGAGAATCAACTCTACAGGAAGACTATAACTACACTTTATTGAGGTAGGCAATAATAACAGAATCTCGCAAGCCTGATTATGCTTTACCTCCCCTCCTTCACATACCCCAGTTAATCAGGGAGGAGCCTGCCTGAGTCACTTCCAAATACTATCTAACTTCTCAGGACTTAAATAATATTTCAGCCCTCTTTGCTTGTGTAATGGCTCTTGCATATTTCTGTCAAAGTCACCTTCTGTTCCGACTAAGACCAACACAGGAAGCAGTTTTAAAGATCTTTATTTATAAGTCACAGAAAGCAGCCCAATTTATGCTAGGAGACAGTCCACACGTGGCAGGTTCTGGAATAGGTCCATTGTGGAAGGCAGACAAGGCATAGGATCAGAGCGAGGCTCAGAGGCAGGACCTTGTTTGACAACAGGAAAAGGCTGGAAATCTTCCCTCAAAAGATTGCAGAAGGCAGCCCAATTTACACTGGGACTCGGTTCACACGTGGCCGGGTTCTGGGACAGGTCCTCTGCGGAAGGCATGGGATCGGAGCGAAGTTTGGGAACGGGAACCTGCAAGGCAGCCGGAAAGGCAGAAGGGCAAGAAGACTCAACGAGGTGGAGACAAGGCTAGGCTGGAGATCCTCAGAAACCTTCAGTTTGGGCCGGCGCGGCCACCGGAAATGACTGGAGTTCGGGGACCTGGATGGCGTCAGCAGGACGAGGCTCAAATGCAGGAGGGAAGGCTCCAGTGGAAATGGACTCGGGGACTTGGTTTCTTGGTCAGCAGAGGCACTAGGCTTGGGTCTGGGTGTGCACGTGGCAGCGGAGTTGCGTCTCACGAGGTACGTATGTGGCTGGTGCAAACGGTTGTCTCTAGCGACCGGCGCTGGCTGTCCTCGCCTTTTTATCCTTTGAATTTTGCGCTGTTCGTGTGTGGGACCCAATCGGGCCTCGTGCTGCTCAACCCACCTTTCCCACCTCTGCCGTGCACTGATAGGTGGAGGTGCTTCTTCTTCTGGGCGACCTCCAATCGGCAGCTCCAGCTTGGATTTGGATCCGTCCCAGCTTCTTCCTGCTTCCTCCACTATCGGCCCATCTTCCTCTGACTCGGAATCCAGTGTAGCAGCAGGAACCGACTCACTCCTGACACTATCCCTCCCGCAGGAACCTCCTCCCCCCGGGTTTGTGGTCTGAGCTTAAGTGGGTATTGGCAATGAAACTGTCACACCCGTAGTGGTGCTTGGACGTCTGAAGCATTCTCCCATGAGTACTCGTCTGGCCCGTACCCTTTCCAGTCAATTAAGTACTGCAGGCGACCATAGCATCGGCGTGAGTCCAGAATGCGAGTGACCTCGTTTTCGGTTTCACCTTGAATGATGACAGGGGGGGCAGTGGCTTCGTGGATCTGAGCATGTTGTCGACTGATGCAGGAATTAACAAGGACCTATGGAAAACAGGGTGTATCTGCATGTGAGGGGGGAGGGTTAATCGGAAGGAGACTGGGTTGATAATGGCCTCCACAGGGAAAGGTCCCAGGAATCGGTGATCCAGATTCCAAGAAGGGTGAGAGGAGGCTAGGTGCTTCATGGAAAGCCACACTAGGTCGCCGACCGCTAGCGAGGGCCCCACCTTCTGATGGTGATCGGCAAACCGCTTGTAGTCCTCCTTGGCCTTCTCCAACTGCTCACAGAGTGCCTGATGGCTGGCCTGTAGTTCCTGGAAAAACTGGTTGGCGGCAGGCACGGGAGAGTTGGGTGCAGCAAGGGGAGAGGCCCGCAGGTGAAACCCATAGTTGGCCAGGAACGGGGACATCTTGGTGGATGTGTGTTGCGCATTGTTGTAGACGAACTCCACTAGCGCTAACAGGTCCACCCAATTGTCCTTCTGGTAGTTAACATAGCAACGCAAATATTGCTCCAAGATGGCATTCACCCGTTCAGTCCCTCCGCCCTATTCTGGATGGAAAGCAAACAATAAATGGCCTTGGATGTTCAAGTTCTGGTGGAGAGCTTTCCAGAACCGGGCAGTGAACTGTGAGCCGCGATCTGACACCACACATTTTGCTATTCCATGCAGTTTAAAAATGTGCTCTATGTACAAGCGCGCCGTCTCTTGCACAGTAGGTAGGCCTGCACACGTGATGAAATGTGCCATCTTAGTCATTGAATCCACCACTACCAAAATGGTCATGGCGCCTTGGGATTTTGGGAGGTCCATGATAAAATGGCCTCCCAAGGTTGTCCTGGGGTGGGCAGCGGCATTTGGTGCCCCGGGGGTTTGCCCATCTGCTTCTTGGCTCTGCGACACTCAGGGCACGATACCACATACTGTTTCACATCATCCCCTATGTGCGGCCACCAAAACCCTTGGGAAACCAAGTTCAGAGTTTTGAAGAACCCGAAATGGCCAGCGGCGGGATTATCGTGGCACAGCTGTAGGGCCAGCTTCCATAGCTCCCATGATGGTACATAATAGCGCCCCCGAAAGCAGAGCGCATCATGGTTGCAGGTCCAGGGTGTTTCTTGGTCTGTGGGGAGCTGCGCGATTTCTTGTTTCTGCTTCTTCACAAAAGGATCCTTCTGTTGCTGCTCCCGAATCTGTTGTAGCAGGTCGCACGGTACATTGGTTGTGGTGAACTGCTCGAGGGGAATGACGGACTGAGGCACAACCGGGGACTCTAGGCGATCGTATTTGGGCTTCCTAGAGAGCACATCCGCCCTCTGGTTCTGGCCTCAAGGGATGTAGGTCACTTTAAAATTGAACCACGAGAAGAACAGGGACCAACAGATCTGTCGCTGGTTCAGGGTTCTGGCGGTCTTCAGGTGCTCCAAGTTACGATGGTCAGTTCTCACCTCGACCAGGTGGCGGGCCCCTTCCAGATGGTGTCTCCATACCTCAAACGCTACCTTGATTGCCAGAAGCTCTTTGTCCCAGATGGTGTACGCTTTCTCAGCGGGAGTGAACCTTCGGGAATGGTAAGCACAAGGGTATAGGATGCCGGTGCAGGGGTCAGCAAAATGGCACCGATGGCTATATCAGATGCATCCGTTTCCACCACGAACGCCCAGAATTGGTCTGGATGTCTAAGGATGGGCTCGGAGGTGAAAGCGAGTTTTAGTTCTTCAAAAGCCTGTTGCTCAGGCTCTCCCCAAGTAAACTTAGTCTTTTTCCAGAGTAGGTTGGATAGAGGGGTGGTGAGTGCTGCAAACCGTGGGATGAAATTGCGATAATAATTGGCGAATCCAAGCAGCCGCTGCATGTCCTTGGCCTGGTGCGGGGGCTGCCAGGACTGCAGCGCCTCCACCTTACCCGGCTCCATTGCAATGCCGCTGGCGGAAATCTGGTGGCCCAGAAAGTCGACAGTTTCATGGGCAAATTGGCATTTCTCCAACTTGGCGTATAGGCGGTTCTTGCACAGCCGTTGCAGTACTGTGCGGACATGCTGCACGTGTTCGTGTGGCGAAGATGAGAAGATTAGGATTTCATCTAAGTAAATAATCAAGTACCGGTCTAGAAGGTCCTTGAACATGTCATGCATGAAGTGCATGAAGACAGCGGAGGCATTAGAAAGACCGAAAGGCACGACCCTGAACTCATAATGGCTGTAACGGGTGCAAAACGCGGTCTTCCATTCGTCCCCTTTCCAAATGCATACTAAATTAGAGGCGTCCCACCGGAAGCTTTGCACCAGGGACCAGGTTGATGGGACAATCATGGGACCAATATTGCAGACGTTGGTCAGCCTCTTTTTTGTTGAATATGGCTGCATAGTCTTTGAACTGCGGAGGGAGCTGCAGTTCCAAGGCATCGGGTTGTACAGCGGCGAAGGTGCTGGACACATGCGTGGCGCATCGCGGGCTAGAGAATTAGATTTTCCCCGAGGCCCACGCGATCTGCGGCTCATGTGCCCGGAGCCATACTAGTCCCAGTACCAAGGGGCAATGAGGCCTAGCGACCACATAGAACTCTAGCCATTCCTGGTGGCTCCCCACACTCATGAGCAGGCATTGGGTTGCGGTAGCCATGGGACCAGAATGGAGCATTTGCCCATCGATGGTTTCTATGACCAAAGGGGGATCCACCTCGCAGCGGGGAACCCCCCACTCCTCTGCAAATTCTTGGCCCATGAAATTGTAGGTGGCACCTGAATCGACCATGGCTTGAGCTACCAGCGCAGAGGTTTTCAGAACCTGGAGGGTGAGTTATCAACAAATGTTTTAGGGGTGCGGGTCAGGACGAGGATGTCTGGCTGGCTGCCAGCTTGGCCCAGCCTAACTGCCTGTTTAGGCTGGGCTGAGTGTTTCCCGACCGGGAGGCGACGGTACACTTGGCAGGGCAATTCGTGGCATGGTGACCTGCTTCTGTGCAGTACAAGCACAGTCCTTCCCAGAAGCACCGGTCCTTCTCCGTCTGTGTGAGGCGAGGCCTGGCACCCCCCAGCTGCATGGGCTTGTCCACGGTGTGTGGGCGAACTTCCGGGGCATGCAGAACGAAGGGTGGAGGCAAGGTGAAGCATCTCCTCGATCTCCATTGCTGCAAACGCCCGTCAATTTGGGCACAGAGGTGCATCAGAGCCTGAAGTGTTTGGGGGCACTCAGTCTGGGCCAACTCATCCAGGATCTCTGAGGACAACCCCTCCTGGAATTGGTCCAGAAGAGCCTCCTCGTTCCACTTCAGATCCTGTGCCAGTAGCCAGAAGTCACCGATATATTCAGTCACCGGTCAGCCCCCTTGTCGCAGCTCCCTCAGATGTCTACTGGCGGTCTGGGTCTTAACGGGGTCCATGTATATGGTCTGCAGATGGTGGCAAAACCCATCAAGGTCTCCTAAAAGCGCGTCCTGCTGGAGGATCAGTGGTGAAGCCCAGTGTGCGACGTCACCTGACAGTAGGCTGATAACAAAGCCAACCTTGTGGTGATCCGTCAGGAACTCTTCCGGGTGGAGGCTCAGGTAGAGCTGGCAATGAGCAAAGAACACCAGGAACTGAGTTAGGGTCCCATTGAATTTCTCTGGTATTTGCACCGGACATTTGGGTCGCTGGTGCACTACCGGGACAGCTGCGGGTTGTTGCGTTTACAGCTGGACCAGCTGTGCATTCAACAGGTTGATTTGCTGGTTGAATTGCATGTTTTGCTGGTTTAGTTGCGCATTTTGTTGGAAGAGTTGTGCTTTCTCCATTGAGATCTGTTCCATGTGTCCTTGGCGCAGACAAGAGCAAAGAAGGGGAAGAAAAAAAAAGAAGAAAAAAACCTGCTTCCTTCCTCCACTATCGGCCTGTCTTCCTCTGACTCGGAATCCAGCATGGTGGCAGGAACCAACTCACTCCTGACACCTTCCTTATTCTCTACAAAATCTGCCTGACCAAACTCTTGCTGTCATGCTGCCAACTCCTGCCCGACCATCTAAGGACCTATTTCTGACCAGACTGCTGAACATTGCTAAAGTTGCTTAGGTTTATTCAATAAAGAATGATATCTTGAAGTATAATGAAATGTGTGTCTAAATAAATATATTAGTAATGATGGGTGCATGAAAACTTGCTCACCTCCAAGGATTTTGAAAGTTAAATAGCTTGTTTCTCTCCAATGAAAGACTTCACTAAAATAAGCACTATCAACAAATCTCCAACTGTGAACTAATTAAAGACAATTTCCTTTCATGGTTTTCTACTAAATGTCATTTGTGATTTTATTTTGTCTTTATATACACATTATTTGTATCATTTCTGTCTATTTGTATCATTTGTATCATTTCTATCTAATATAGTAAACTACTGTTCATGAATGTTTTACATTTTTTATTTTAAAAATCCTTTTATTTCTACCTGCAGTTATCTATTTTTATTTATTTTAATGCTGAAATTCTAAACTCAGAACTTAAATCTCACCAATTCAATGGGGATTAATTTTCCGCTGACGTATATAGGGTTGTACTATCAACTAACAGTTTGCTAGTGACTTTCTTAAATATATTTAGTCTCATATTTATTACATATAGTTATCATCTGAAAAAGAAACTAAGTTTTTAAAAATTATTTAGTTGGCATTTCTGAGATTAGCGCCTATTAAAGTTAGAATCAGTTGCCTCATCCTGATAAACTGATTTGAAAGGATTAACTGTATGCTCAGATAATATTTTTATTTCTTTTGGTCTGACTTGATATTAGGCATTTTTATATGTTCCTAATTCTAAGACACCTTAAATCTGTAACTTTACATACTGAGCTACTGTAATATATTTTATTTTTTTCAGTAACATAGTTTAGGATAACATCGAAATGGCAAAACAAATGTCATGATATCACAATGAAAGCATGCATGCAATGTCATGATGCACATATAAAAGGGGTGGAGTTTGGACAAGGGTTGGGGGAAATGACAAAACAAGCATAATGATCGAAGGTCCACCTCTTTTATATGTGCGTCATGACACTGCATCCAGGTACTAAAGACGGGGAGTGTAGTACCGGCTGCTACCCTTTCAAAATGTCACACTGTCCACCAAACTTTTTCTTTTAATGTTTTTAGTCTTGAGATAAATGTATCAGAAAAATGTGTTGGGTCTTTGAACAGTCTTGAGATATTTGAGATACTTTAATATTCACTCCTCCCCCAAGTGCTATAATTGGTGTCCTGGTAAAACCATTCACTGTGATTAGAAATTAGAACTATCAGTCATAACACTTCCCTTCAATTCTCATCCTTCCATGTAAACGTGCACCCCAAATCTCTTCCAGGGCAGACTTGGGTAGTATACAGAGATGTGTGAAGAAATAGTTCTACTAGTAAAAAGGCATTAATTGGCAGAATGGTGTGTGTGTGTGTATGTCTGGACATAAAAAGGAAGGATAGAGCCAGTTTGGTCTAGTGGTTAAGGCAACAGGCTAGAAACCAGGAGAGTATGAGTTCTAGTCCCGCCTTAGGCATGAAAGCCGGCTGGGTGACCTTGGGCCAGTCCCTCTCTCTCAGCCCAACTCACCTCACAGGGTTGCTGTTGTGGGGAAAATAGGAGGAGGAAGTATTAGGTATGTTGGCCACCTTGAGTTATTTATAAAAATAATAAAGGCAGGATAAAAATAAAATAAATAAACAAAATGAATGAGAAAGACTTCCTTCTACTTGCTTTCAGTTCTCTACCACTGCTTTTATCTCTATTTCTGCTTGTAAGAAAAGAAAAGCTAGGAAGTATGCATTGTGGGGATTTTCAGGATTTGCAGTTCTTCATTGATTCAGCTAATAGGATTGGCTTGGAAAATGAAGTGATGTGCTTTATATTTTAGTTTGTTCACTTAAGAAAACAGTTCATTTCTGTGTCTCTCCAAGAATTCAGGGGAATTTGTCAATTTTTTGTACAATAGAATAGAAAAAAGATTTTTCAAGTAAAAACTCAGTACTGTTAACATGGAGCAAAAAGTTCATGTATAATCATTTACTGAAGCCCTATTTAAGGTTAGCAATAATGCTTCACAAAACACTTACTAGTTGACAAATCAACAATAAAAAACCAACAAAACATATTTTCATGAGAATAATGTTATTTTGGATAAACAGTGCTCCTTCGTCACTTAATGATGGTGGCCATATTACTTGTTTATGGTAAGTTACAATTATGCAAGTGGTGGTCACTCTGGACTGTATAATGAATGCCAATAGTTTAAAACTGATTAGAATTGTAAATAATGAGCTAGGTATTTCTGTGTTATGGAAGACAATGTTTTCTAGAACTTATGTATTTAAGCTAAGAAATGTTGACAGGAAAAATGTGAATATATTAAATAAATCAATGCAACCAACAACTCATCTAATTTGCTTATAAGCTTGGACAAAACGATGGAAGAAAGAAAAGTGATTCCCAGCAAATACTTAATTTTTGAGGAATCAATCTGCTAGAAAAACAATACAGGTAGTCCTCACTTACCGACTGCAATAAGGACCAGCAACTCCATCACTAATTGGTGTGGCTGTTAAGTGCAATGTCACATGACCATGCCAACTTACGTCAGTTCTGGCTACGGTCGTGAAGCAAATCAAACACAATCGTTAAGTGCTGCATCATGTGACCGTGACTTGCAACTTCCTGCCGGCTTCCCCATTGACTTTGCTTGTTGGAAGCTGGCTGTGAAGGTCACAAATGGCAATCAAATGTCCGTGGGACGCTACGACCATTGTAAATGTGCACTGGTTGCCAAGTGCCCGAATCACAATCACGTGACTGCAGGGATGCTGTGACAGCCGCAACTTCGAGGACCAGTCATAAGTCTCATTTTTCAGTGCTGTCATAACTTTGAATGGTCACTGAACAAGTGGTTGGTAAGCAAGGATTACCTGTAATTAAGTTCTAGCTGACCTTATAAAAACATTTTAAATATATTACACTAATATGAAAATATTGGATAGGATCTAGCCTTATACTCATTAAAATCAATGAGATTTCGGTCAGTAGTTGCCTCTCAAATGACTCTTAAACTGCTGAGGCTGGTAAATGTGAAAGATGGTTGTTTGTGTACTATCTGGAATTGTTTTGAATATTTTTGGGAAAGGGCAGTCTAAATAAGGAAATTTGAAAACCTTACTTCTCTTACCATATATTGTAAATAAAGACTATATGGGAATGAAATTAGTCAGTCATTTAATGTTTATAATTAGATGGTTTTCTTTTTAGGCATTATGTTACTGAGGCTGTTCTTGTTAGGAGGTTCAAAAGGTTATAGAATAAACAAGTATTTCCCAAAACTGAAACTTAATGAGGAATTAAGTTTCTTTAGAAAAGAGAAAATTAGTAAAATTATACTGCTCTTCTGAGAGATTGAGATAAGGATGGGCATATGACTGGTTCCAAGGGCTAGATTCTTCTTTCAGCTCTCTAAAATGTCATCCAGATACATGAAATCCCCAGTGCTGTCCCAACTGAATCATGAAGTATGACTACTGAAGATCTGTTTTAAAAAGCTGAGATAACTTGAACATGAGTCTTCACCTCTAAGGATGAATACTTTTAAGAACAAGCTCCTAGGAAGTTGGCTTTGTCATGGCATCTGGTCCCATCACTTCCTGGCAAATAGAAGGGGAAGAAATGGAAGCAGTGACAGATTTTATTTTCTTGGGCTCCAAGATCACCGCAGACGGTGACTGCAGCCATGAAATTAAAAGACGCTTGCTCCTTGGGAGGAAAGCTATGGCAAACCTAGACAGCATATTAAAAAGCAGAGACATCACCTTGCCGACAAAGGTCCGTATAGTTAAAGCTATGGTTTTTCCAGTAGTAATGTATGGCTGTGAGAGTTGGACCATAAGGAAGGCTGAGCGCCGAAGAATTGATGCTTTCGAACTGTGGTGCTGGAGAAGACTCTTGAGAGTCCCTTGGACTGCAAGGAGGTCAAACCAGTCAATCCTAAAGGAAATCAACCCTGACTGCTCATTGGAAGGACAGATGCTGAAGCTGAAGCTCAAATATTTTGGCCACCTAATGCGAAGAGAGGACTCACTGGAAAAGACCCTGATGCTGGGAAAGACTGAAGGCAAAAGGAGAAGGGGACGGCAGAGGATGAGATGGTTAGATAGCATCACCGATGTAATGAACATGAACTTGAGTAAACTCCGAGAGACAGTGGAGGACAGGAAGGCCTGGCGTGCTATGGTCCATGAGGTCACGAAGAGTCGGACACGACTAAACGACTGAACAACAACAACAACAACAACTCTACACCTTTCCTTAAAGGAAAGGGCACAATTCATTGAAAGCAGTTCTAAAACTGGAGTATCTACAAAACAGTTTTTAATGATATGGCTACCCAATTTCTTTCCTGAAGGATAGGCTCCCATATCTGAGGTGCAAAAGCCTTCAAGTCTTTGCTGTCGTGTTATGGTTATCTGGATTTTTGTAGATTATTTGGTAGCCCTACTGATGGGGGAAGGTACAGCTGGCTACAGAAAAGCTGTTGCTGGCTTCAGTTGTCCCATGCCTTTCTCATTTGGAAAACATGCAGTATAGCTGAAGGAGTACTAATCTTCCAGGCTCTCCTATAAGCATCTGAAAGTATGATTCGTATTAGCTTTGGTGCTCCCTTTTTAGTTTGTGATAAGTAGGGGCTTTGATAGGCCTATGAACCAAGATGGGCCAGATGAGAATCATATCTTAATGTTCCCTTCCTGGGTTTAAGAGGTTGGTCTGAGGCAAGGTATAGTGTACATCAGCTGAGCTAAAATCAAAAGAAAAAAAATCAAGCCAGGAACTGTTACAATGTCTCAGCCTTCGGGAGTGGTGGGCTGATGGTGGTAAGTGGGTGTTTTGCATTGCCAAAACACTAGAATAAACTGAAAGACTGGTTTAAACAGAGGAAGAGTCAAGACAAAGTGGACAAATATATATTCCTATCACCCCCTCATATATTTATATAAAATAACTGCTTGATTAACTGATACAGCTGTTTTAAAAGTGTACTGGATCCCTAGAAATATCATTGTGATAAGTTGATAACTGATACAATTCTGCTTTTCAAAACTTTTACTCATATCTATATTCCTTGATATAGTTGTTTGTTTAACCTTAGTCTTATGCCTTCATTTTAATCCTGTATTTAACTGTCTTCCAGCTGTGTCCAATACTGGTAGTCCTCACTTAACAGCCACAATTGGGACTGGCAACTGTCACTAAGCAAAACATCATGTGACCGCACTGGACTTACGTCAGTTCCACTGCAGTGGTTAAGCAAATTACCTACGGTCGTTAAGTGAGACATCATGTGACCTCAACTTGCGATTTTACTGCCGCTTCTCCATTGACTTTGCTTGTCAGAAGCTGGCTGTGAAGCTTGCAAATGGCGATCACATGACCACTGTGTAAA
The DNA here is from genome assembly GCA_023362775.1 of Charina bottae. Taxonomy (NCBI): domain Eukaryota; kingdom Metazoa; phylum Chordata; class Lepidosauria; order Squamata; family Charinaidae; genus Charina; species Charina bottae. Next base: position 170,847,262 of record JALMGJ010000003.1, on the reverse strand, counting down.
GTTGTAAAGTTACTTTTTCAGCACCGTTGTAACTTTGAATGGTCGCTAAACAGGGCAATAATTAACCGAGGACTACCTGTACAATGAGTTGACTTGGTCAGTAGCAAAGGCCACTGAAGACAAAGTTACAAAGGATAAATGGCTGTATTGGTAGATGCAGCCAGGAAAAATAAAAAATATTCACTATGTTAATGATGAAGAATACAGGTGGGAAAGGAGGAATAAGTGGCTTCCTTGCCTCTTATAGGTATACATTACAGGCTATGCTATGGCAAAGCTACGAGTATCAAGTTATCATCGGGAACAAAAAATAAAATAACTAGAATTTTCTCACAATCATCACCTTTTGTTATTAAAGTTCAATCCTTTGCCAAGTAAAGTCATTAAGTAAAATGTGCATTCAAATCACACCTGGTTCAGTTTCTTAAAAGTGCAATTTCAGCTAATTTAACAATCCACTCTTCTTAAGGGATGGGTTTTACGGAGAAATTTAAGTTAGTGAGATAAGCCTGAGTAAATCATGCACTTAACTGATTTTTGATAATAGAAGAGTTTGGATGGCTAAAAATCCTCCAAACCATAGAAACTAGAAAATATGGATAGTAATTATAATTTCATGCCAAAAATCACATGAACAAGTATCACTATTTTATTCCTCTTCCTGATAGTTCTAATCATTTTTCGATTTATGTCACGTTTATCAATGCATTTTATTCTACTGACTTTGGTCCTTAGTTCTCAAAAGGAAGTAACGTAACTACAAATTATACCACAACAAAAGAATAAAAATAATAAATATCAGTATGCCTGTGATTGCATTGTTGTGGGCAACCAGTGGTCCCCAGATCTTGTTGAATGAAATTCTAGCACCATTACCATATGTCACACTGGTAGAGGTTGCTGGGAATTGTAGTTCAGCAAGATCTGGAGGGTTTCTGGTCCCCTACCCCTGATCTTGAGGAAAAAGGGTCCAATAATTATGAAAAAGTCTATTGTACGATCAAGCCACTGTTAATCAGAGTAGGAAACAATGGGCTGAATAAATATGAAAATTTGTAAGTTGGTATAGGACACATTTCATAAAACTGGACAAGATTTGGCATACAACTTTGCATATTTAGTCAGAGGTTCCATAATATTTGATGGAGTCTACTTTGTACTGCACATTTTAGAGTTATAGTCTGATGTTGCAACTGTATGCATAATTATTTTTGGAGTGTGTCTTGCTCGGTAATGTAAGACACCGTTCTGAGTTATCATACAAAGAATTTTGCAGTAAGGCTACAATCCTATGCATTCCTAGCAAGAGTTAAGTGCCATTGAATAAAATGGAACTTGTTTCTAAATAAATATGGTAGGATAATGACACAGTTAGTGGTAGGTTGGAACACCTTTCCCTCAATAGAAACAACTCACCATATTGTCGATGAAGGTTCTCAGTCATCCAGGTGGAACAGTCTGTGGCTTGAATCATGTCAACTGGATTTCTATTTTCTCAGTAGAAACGTTTCACTCCTTATCCAAGGAGCTTTTTCAGTCTGAGTAAAGTTAGTAAGGGAATCCTTAAATACGTTTCTTGAGAGAGGGGTCAAGGAATCCATTTATGCCAACTTGGAAAATCCTTCCTTGAATAGAGGTGGGGGCCTCAGGCACAACCTTTCCCCTATCTTCCTTCCTGCTTTGTCTTCTGTGCCTAGGAAGATTAAGACCATTTCGCAAGCTCAACAGCAGCAGGGTAACCTTAACGATCCTCCTTTAGATGATAATAGGACTTAGAAATAAACATCTCAAAATAACCATGACCTAGCCCCAGGTGCAAGGTCACACAGCCACCCTAGAAACGTATTTAAGGATTCCCTTACTAACTTTACTCAGACTGAAGAAGCTCCTTGGATAAGGAGTGAAACGTTTCTACTGAGAAAATAGAAATCCAGTTGACATGATTCAAGCCACAAACTCACCATATTAAAATTATCAATTATTATAGTTTAAAGGCAAAAGGTTAGGCAAATACAGGAATATAGATCTAACAGCTACTGGCAACAACAATAAACAGAACTTCTGTGTACACAACATATTGTGTGCATGTTGTTGAATAACAAGTACAGAGGAAGGGGAAAGCAATCATTTTCCCACTCTGTTTGTGGCTTTTCGGGCCATCTGTCTAGTCACAGGTAGAAACACTTTGACTCATTAAAGCAGCTTTTCCTAGGCCAGAGATGATTGCATAATATAAATAGAGTCTTACTCTTTAAATAGAGGTACCACTGGGATTTGATATCATCACACCTTGAAATGTTAAAATTCAAGCAGTTATTTTATATAAATATATGAGGGGTGATAGGAATATATATTTGTCCACTTTGTATTGACTCTTCCTCTGTTTAAACCTGTCTTTCTTTCACCTTGAAATGTTAAAATATCCCTACCATTCCATCTGGCCACCTCAAATTTCTTTTGCAGTCATCAGAATGAATTTCCCTTCTTTCAAAATTCTTCAAGGCCCTCAAAACCAATATTACAATGGGCTAATTTGAACAATATAGTTCAGGATACATGAAAATCAGAAGTAAGCTTGTTGGGGAGGGGCAGATATTTAACAGTACAGTGATGCTGTATTTTTATTGTTTTGTCTGTTGCTCTGAGGGTAAGATATAAAAGAAATAGAGCTTCAAAATTAGAACAGATTTTGTGAAGAAAAAAAATCCATATATAAATGTACTTCAAGAAACAGAGTGGCCATTCAGATGACACATAAAATGCTAATAACAATGAACATAATGCTATGCTGTTTATTTGTAATGGTTTTCAAAATCTGAAGATTAAATAGTGAAAAGGTTAATATATTGCTAACCACCTCCAATATTTTTCTTCAATTATTCTCTGACATTGCTTGCCTATGATAACAGCTAGCTATCAAACTCAAGACCTTTATTAGGGAGGTTAATGTGAGGTAGGAACTCCATTCCGTGTTATTTTGGCTTAAGGGCATAATGTCACAATTTAGTGCATCCTTTAATGACTTTTTTTTTCTAAAGCCAGCTTGCAGCTTAGAACTAATTCAGCAAATTTCCTTGTAAGATCTTCAGGAGATATTTGGGGTGGCGGGGGGGGGGGGGGGGAGAGAAAGTACAATTGATTATGTAGCCAAATTTCTGTTCATGCCTCCTTACTGATTTTTGTTCATTTCACAAACAAGGCATGAATATATCAACCCACAACCCATAAACAATAAAGAACTTCATCCTGTAAGTTTGCTACGGACAGCAGTTTGTGCCTGAATCTGCTATTTGTCATAAGACAAATGATAAAGTGATTGCCATTTGTCACCAAATACACAAGAGTGTTCATCTGTGAACCACAGAAATGCAGGCAACAGTAAATACTGCTGTTCTTAATGCTAACTACTAATACAAAATCCCCTTATGTTGATAGCCAAAAATTACTTTGGCAGAACACACTAGCAGCAATAGTCTTAATTTGATTGGAACAATTATACCTTGGTCAAGAAAGCATTATTCAGAACATAAATATCCTAACCTCACCAGATTACAATTTTCAAGGAAGCAAAAACTATATATTATACAGAAAGGTAGCTTATAAAGTTGGGAGTAGAATTTAATTTATATGTATTGTCCCCATTTCTGTAGTGTTCAGTGATTTTAATATAAACTTTTTTTATGTTTCTGAGATTCATTGATGCTTGACGGCTTTCAGCTATTAATAGAGTTTATAACAGTGCCCATACATTAATACAGTCTGTGTTTTATTCAGGCGCTGATGGAATTTAGGGAGTACCTAAATTCTTTGTTGTTATACTTCCTGCCAGCTATAAGATCTTTATTAATGTAAGGTTACCCAACAATAAAATAATTCTTAATATGCAAATGACTTTTCTCTGGAACTTAAAGGGCTGTTCATTATGTCACAACCTAGAAAATGGTGAAACTAGCTTCTTTCTCAGTAGTATTTCAGTTCTGAATTCTCAAAGAGAAGTCCCAATGATATACAACAGCAATCTGTTCTGAAAATAGGATGTAATGCAGCATGTGAGAACAGCTGTTCAAAGAAAAAAGACAGTCCAAGTGTATAGGTACACAAGTCCTTAAGCATGCTTAAAGTAGCTGTCATGATTGCTTGTAGGCATAATTTCTGTACTCCTCACAGAGAGGCAAAGGAAATCCTCCTTTTTATTACAATGGCTCCGTTTTCATACTTCCCCCAAATTATGGTGTACAATGTATACCGTCTGTACAGAAATGGCCATGCTACTTGAATATCAGGGATTATATTTTCGTTTAGGCAAACTCTCATTTTACTCAACGTAAATTCAGCCCTGTTCACATAAGCAATAGAAAATCTGATGAATATTTGTATGGATGGCCATGAAAGTTTTCCCCAGAAATACATACTTTCCCTAGTATGCATATTTTTTGGGAAAAAAAGAATTCAACATGAATAGTTTTCTTTGTACCTTTTCTATGTGTGCATTTTATACATATTTTCCTAAATACACACATTTCAAATTTATGAAACTGGATTGCAAATTCTAAAAAGTTTCTACTTCACTATGCACATCTGTTTGACTACATATCTGGGTGATCTGAAATAATTTATTCAGATAAACATTCTGATGCAGTGATTGTTGCTATTATGCTGTTCTTTGAACATCACTACAGAAAAAAGTATTGGTGACAACATCTAACCAAATCTCAAAAAAGATGAATAGTCAGAAGTGGTTATTATCTTTATGGGAGTCTACCAGAAATTCCAAGGCCATAGACAACACTGGAAAGTTCAAAAAATATCTGGGAAGATGACAATGGCAACTCACTTCTGGATTATTGACAAGGAAACTTAAATGGGTCTCAATTCAAGGGAAATTTTACCTTAAATTTGTTACCAAGTCTGGACAACTAATGCGCATCAGCCCTAGAGAACAAGTATAGTGGACAGAAATAAGAGATGCAATTGAACATTATGTGGAGAGTCATATGTTATGCAGCCTTTGCCAAACTACATATCCAAGTGCCCTGATAAGTGATGAGTTACTTGCAAACATGAAGGCTGGATTTCAGGACTTGGGGAATGATCTGCTGCTGGTGGTAAGCAAAGAAGAGGTTGCCCTTTATCTTCCCAGATAACAGAAGCAGGTATCTGCCTCCAGCCGCTGGAGGTGTGTATGTGGAAAAGGATGTTAGATTGTGTTGCTAAACAAGAGAATGGAGATTACATGAGAGGGTCTGTTTAGGATTATTACTACTATAATCTTTAATATTTATAGATATATAGAATCTCACATCCAATTGAAGAATCTACAAATCTATATGTGGTTTCAGTCATCTATCATGGTTCTGTATGACAACTTCACATCTACTGTTAAGCATGTCTATGATTGAATCATAAAATTTATTTGGATTTCATTCTGAAAATAATACCAACACAGACATTTAGAGTAAATGGGGGTATTTTCAAAATATGCAACATGGAATCTTCAGTATTAGAAAGGTGCAAGAACCAGTAATTATCTTTATCTACTGAGAGCAATAATTGACTTTATATATCCCAAGATAGTTTTTCTGCTTCAGCAATTTTTATGAGGATCTTTTTGATACACACCAGATTTCATCTGTTTTTCTTTAAGAGCTTTTCCATATGCTTCTACAATAGTTCCTACACACAAATGGATGTGTATACAGAACTTCCTATCATTGAAATTAAAAGGTTTTTATTTTATTTTATTTATTTATTATTAAATTTCTCTACCTCCGAACTCACGTATAACGACTTTGGGTGGCTTACAGATAATAAAAATAACAATTGCCAAAAACAATTCAATATAACTATAAATACATATAAATATAAATATAAAATACAAATATAAAATTCAAGATGGGAGATGAGACCTTCTCCTTGGCACCCTCACAGTATTAACCACCCCCATGGATAGCTGTCCCCCCTCCCATCCCAGGCAAGGTGACATAACCATGTCTTCACTCCCTTCTGAAAGGCTGGGAGAGTGGGGGCCTGTCTTACCCCCGGGCGTGATCTGACCATGACAATGGGGTCAGATGTAACTCTCCACTCAGATCACCTTGCCACTGCTCTGACAAGAAAACCAAGTCTGGTGTGAGGCCACTGTCTCGAGTTGTGTCCCGAATAATCTGGGACAGGCCCATGACCTCCATGGTAGCCATGAACTCCCGAACCGCCTCCGAGGCACACCCCAGGGACAGCAGGTTGAAGTCTCCCAGAACCATAAGTCTGGGAAACTCCACCGCCAACCCCGAGACGGCCTCCAGCAGCTCAGGCAGGGAGGTTGCTACGCAGCAGGGGGGCTGGTACAGTAGCAACACTCCCAACTGTTCTCGGGACCCAACTTGAAGAACAGGGTCTCACAACCGGCCACTTGTGGAGCAGTGCTCCTGAAGGCCACCAGAGACTCCTGGATGACAACCGCCACCCCTCCTCCCCTGCCCTGGGGTCTCAGCTGGTGCCATACCGTAAACCTGGCCAGGCACATTTCTGAAAGGGGAACCCCCCCTTACAGGCCCAGCCAGGTCTCGGTAATACACACCAGGTCTGCCCCCTCCTTGATGATCAACTCACGTATGAGAGAGACCTTGTTATTGACCGACCTGGCGTTCAAAAGCAGCATCCGAAAGCCAGGGTGATGGGTTTGCTGTCCAGGGCCTGGGTCTGAGCATAGAGGGCCAGAACACGCCACCGGTACCAAACACCATTGGAGCGCCTTCCCCAATGATGGCCCACCCTCTGGCCCTGCCATGACACCCCCGTCACCACCTGAATAGGGTAACCCGCCCTAATCCCCCCAGGACTTCCGTTTCCCCCCAATACCGACCCTCCAGGTGCTCTAGTTATTTTAGTTATGCCACTAAAATGCAAAAAAAGTAATGTGATAACAAATTTTCTTATATGTATCCCAGCTACAGAATTTAAAATTGAAATGATATAAAATGTTTGTATGATAAACAGGTTACATCAAGTCTGTCCAACTATATTACAGATGTACTGTTAATCCTGCATTTGATTTCCTGTGGTAATTTTGTTAGGATAATTCAGTATTTTGCAACATTAGACATAATTGCCCCAATCCTGGATAGCAATTACATATGTGGCTCCTCATGATCTGGTCAACAGCCGTAAGGAATAGTTCAATAGTGGCTGTCTGAGAAATAAAAAAAAATTACTTAAATCATTGGCTTCATAATTTTTGGGAAGTTTATCATTATAGTCACATAAGGAATTCGGGTTATGACTCACATACAAACATGTTCTATTTATTTTGCTTTTTTTAAAATACAAATTGAAGACTGAAACAGGAAAGCCTGACTTTTAGGCTTTTGACAGGAGTCTTATATAAGTGGAAGACTTTTAATTCTCAAATTGTTTCACTTCAATAACTCTTTTAAAGTTGTTGCGCCAAGATGCCTGGCGGATTAAGCTCCATTGCCTTTTCTTGTTTTGAACTAATGTATTCTTGATCACCGTTTAATGAAACTATATACCACATGGAGATTTCACATTAGATAAGCCATGTGAAACCCTCATCAGACAAGTAGCTCTGGCTGGTGGTAATCCTTCAGATGAAAATTTCAGACTAGCAGGTTTTCCAATTTAAATGAGCCCCTTTAACTATAAAAAATTGGCACGGTATGATTGCTAAAAATTATTTTTAAATTTTTATGTTGCCAAAGTGCCCCGGTGGCTGTGAAAAACAGAAATACAGCCGTAAATACAGAAAACATTAACTGGTCACTGAGGGGATCCAATTTACAACCCATAGAGACAACTCACATGGCTCACTGACACCGGTATTATTGGGTTTGCAATAGGGCATTCAGTTCTGTTCACACCACATGAAAGCAAAACTATTCTTAAATATGCAATTAAATAGATTTATTCCACATGTTTCTCTAGTCAGTGGTTATTACTCACTTTTACTTCATTGCACCCTGAACTATACAATTTTCATGGGATGTTCAGGTAGCATTTGGAATACAACTGAACTAATTGTGAATTTTCAATAAAAAGTTCATTTAACAGTATATGATATTTAGATTGTTTTGCTACTGTGGTTTGGTTTATGCCAATATTGTTTTAAAATCAAATTCAATACTGCCTATCCCCGTTTGAAATCAGGGGAAATGAAACATGTTTTCAATAAAATATAATGGGAAATTTTACATTAAAAAGGCTAAAGAATCTTTATTGTTTAGTTAGGTAAGTTCTTAAGAGCTAAAATTTCAATTGAGTATACACCATCAGTTTTCAAAAACTGTACGAGTTGATTATACATTTATATATTCACTTGTCAGAAGAAATTCTAGAATTAATATGCTTAGATGCACATTTTTAAATGTTACAAAACACCAGATATTTTCAAATATTGGTGCCACAAGTACTGATCGAAGGCAACTTAATTAAACAGGATATACCTGAGGCCCATGTAGCCCCTTCACTACTGTTTCTCTCTTTCACACGGGAGAAGCAGAAGCCATAGTAAGCTGGTTTCCTATTAGTATGAACTAGTATCCAAGATTAATGACTTCTGAACAAGCCAGATTTAACTTATAAAAGTGATTTCTTTCCAAGCAATTAACCACAGTTCCCAGTTTGCATTTTAAAGAAGCTGCCACTCATTGCAGCTTCCTGGCTTCTTTATGCATACTTACAAAGGGAGGAATAAAGCATTTAATATACACAGTATTAAATTAAACTGGATTGTCCAAACTGGGTCAATGTGGGCAGTTTTGAATTGCTAGTTCTATGGTCTGAAGGTATATGAAGTGTCAACCTTACTGAAGTTAGCAGATTTGTTCTAGAAACTGCTTGGGAACCCCGAGTATGCTGCATTATTGCAAATAGTAGCACCTTTCTAGAGAAGCGTATGTTGAGAACAGTATTCAGCTTATTCACAGTGGGTTAAATCACCCCATGACAACATTGTTCCTTCTGCTCTGATTTTGCTACAGTTTGATGTGTTGTGCACATATTGGGAGAATAGAGTAGGTATCAAGGATATTACAAGATAGATTAGAGATGAACATTTGGATAATTATGCATGGGTAAAAGGTTCACAACTCACAAATCAGTATGAACTAATTCTCAACTCAATATACTATATGACATCTCAGTGATTTTTTTCATTACCTAGGGAGGAATACTGTAATACTTCATATACTAATATGAATTACTAATAAAAATGTACACATGAGAAATATATACTTTGGATGCCATGCTTGAATCTTTAAAACACAAAATACTTCAATGAAGCTAAGGATATCCCTGTATGACAGGAGATGGCTAGCAAAACTGGTATCCCATTTTAAATCCACTCCCCCACCACATTCATAATTTCTAAGATTATCTTTTTGCTTTAAAATGTTAGTAGACTGTACATTTATTTTGCCCTGTTACATAATATGATTGGCAGATGATGGAGATTGGGTGAAAAAATGTGATGATGTTAAAGCACAGGATAAATTGCACTACAAAAGAGAGGGAGATACTAACATTTCTGTAACATATCATGCATAATGGATAATTCAACTCTAAGACAGAGAGCAATTTTTATTATTCCACATTCCTTATGATTCAGCTATTAAGAATTACAATACAGTATGAAACTATTCTTGCAAAATACAAAGATAAAAAAGGAACAAACTGAAAACTCTGGTGATGCCTAAACTGCACTGCTAACAAAAACAAAAACAGAATGCCAGTAACAATAACTGTAACAATAACTATTCCTTATATAGTAACCTCCTGACAATTCAAGTGTTTGCTATGAATAGGCAGGGTAGGTGTTACCAAATTCTTATTTTTCATTTTTCCTGATTTAGCACACCCTACTAACTAGGAATTGAGAACATCTGCATTCCATTGCTCTTTGACCCACTGATAGCAGCTTCTTATGTGAAGAAAGAAAAGCTAAGAGAGAGAGAGAAAGAGAGAGAGAGAGAGAAAATATCCAAATTCATTAAAGTTTATTAAGTGTCAGTCACAGAAAGTTCTACCATTCTCATTTGTTCTAACATCTGGCCTTAACTGGTTCTATTAAGAATGGGGCAAAGATCAACATCAGGTAAGTTTATTTATGATCCTTTATTCCATCCAAATGATTAACAAAAGTGTATACCATCATTTAATGTATATGCACATCATTAATGCGCATATACAGACATTCTAAGTCCATGGCACCAATAGAAACAGATGCCTAAGGCATGTCAGTATGCATCTTGTATAATTTCACTATGGGTAAGGAAAGTTCCTACCTATTTTAAGGCATGTTTGTTTTTTGGCCATAATTTTGAACTGGTTCTGTTTTTAATAATTTTATTTAATTAATTAATTTATATAGTGCCTATCTTACACAACTGACCTAGCCCAGCTTCCAAGATTAAAACGAATAAACCCACCAAACCTTCCATTATTGTTCTTGATTGACATTTTTCTTGAATTTATTATGTAAATAATAATGTGAAATGATGCATTATAGGAAAACATGTCACGTTTAACTATTTTCTTCGTAATTGTTATTTAAAATTAAAATAAAATCATAGCTTATGTTACAGAATTAAATTTAGTGCTGCATTTACACCCAGTTACACTGGCTGAAATTGTGGCTTAGAATTTTGGTTTCCTTTTTAAAAGTACTATAGAGATGATGACTATAACTTCACTTATTAAGTTACCCAGATCAGTTAAACTATTTAAAATATTGTGCATTAAGTATAGCACAACTCATCTGCAAGTGGAAGGAGTCTCTCCATTATTTATTTTAAACTATTTCTAGACCACCTCCTAACCTCATGAAAGGTTTAAATCCATTAAACACATAAATGAAAACATGTATGTGAAATAAAAATAAGCAGTATTTTAAAATATTAAAACAGCAGTAGCCATAACATACAAGGGAAGCACAGCTTTTTATGAGGGACAATACGGCATGATCCCCATGTGACAGTTCAATTCAGAATGCCATAGTAAAAAGCTGGGACTTTACCTGCCACTGAAAAGCAAACAATATTGGTACCAGCTTGGAGGACTTTCAAAAACTTGAGTCCTGGAACAGAGAAGGCATCTCTCTTCATCATGGGTTCACGTATACAACCAATGCAGTTCCCTTAAGTCAGGGTCCCCCAAAGTGGTTAATATCGACCCCCAAGGGTCGATGGGACTATCCAAGGGGTCGATAAATGTCTGGGGGTCAAAAGGGGGTCAAGAAACGATGGAAGGTCAATTGGGGTCAATATTTTTGGGTCTAATCTTTGGGAGCTCCATGCCAATCACTAGCCTTAAGGTGAGGTGGCTAGCAGTCAGACAGCGTTACCCAGGGTTGGATGGTCAGCTGCCAGCGAGAGCGGCCTTGAGTTGTCTTTATTTTTTATTATTATTATTATTATTATTATTATTATCATCATCATCATCCACAGTACTATTATTAAGTAGTATTTATTAAATTATTTTCATATAATAAATGTCTGGGGGTTGATAAACAATCTGAAACTTCATGAACATTGATGAACTGAAGAACCTGGGGACCCCTGCCTTAGGTATTATTATGAAGTTTCTAAAAGATGTTCCAACAAGCAGCCCCACTGCCACACTTTGCACCAACTGTGGCGTTTGAGTTTTGTCAGGCCTAGCCCAAGAACAACATAGAATCAATCCAGCCAAGTTCAGTTATTTATTTGCTCACACCATATAGACAGAATCTTGCCAGACTAAACCTACTCTATTCTAACCTAAAGGGAAATAACCTGGGAGGTTCTAGGGCGTGGCTACTCTGAATCTCCTTCTCTTCCCACTGTCCAGCTCCAGGCTATGTTGTCTTTTGTCTTGCCCCCCTCCTTGAAATGTGCTCCCTCCTTCCTGAGAACCGGCTGCTTTACTGTAGTCCATCACAGTTTTCAAGAACAGGCCTTTGTAGAGTGTACTGCAATATTCTAGGCCACCAAATAGGTAATCCTTGCCCAAGAAAGTTTGCAGCCAATGAGACAGTCATCACTGACCAAATGTACTCTATGCTACTAAGGACATGTGACTCTGAAATACAAGGGAGAAATCTAGGAGAAAATGAAGGGTTCCTTTGGTTTGTTGAACTGTCTAAAATATAATGGAGACTACTATGAACAGAATGGAAGATAACCTATTTTGTTTCCACTGTAGTCTTCCAAAAAGTTCTGGAGGATATTTTTTTTAATCTTTAATGTATTGATTATAGTTATGTCCCACTTTATCTCTGCAAAGTTCCAGGGTCACCTCTCATTTTTATCCTTGCAACAGCAACCTTGTGAGCATGGGCAAGGGGAGTCAAGAGGGGAAAATGACAAAAGTCGCAACACAATGCAAACTCTACTCCATTCAATGGCATAACGGTGGGCCGCTCACAGGGACTGTGCCACAGGTTTATTGTTCCTGTGGCATGTTCCAGCCCCTCAAACTCGTTCCCGGGCCCCGATGGCAGACCTTCGAGGTCCTGGGTTGACGGCTGCTGCTGCTGAACACCAGGTCAGTCTGCAATAAGGCAGGGAGTTCTGGATTTGAGGGAGATATTGGAGCAGCCTCTCCGCACCCATGGTTCTCAGAACTCTCTGTGGTATACGGAAGAGCTAAGGGAACTAAAGAGGGCTAAGAGACACCTAGAGTGCTGCTGGCGAGCAACAAAGAGAGAAGACGATCAAACACAAGCTAGCGCTGCTATTAGAGCCTACCTTGTGGCGGTAAGGGTGGCGAAATGTAATTTCTCTGCTGTTATTGTGTCCACAGATAACTGCCCAGCGGCCATGTTTCGGGTGACCCAGTCCCTCCTTCAATCAACCCTGACTGCTCATTGGAAGGACAGATACTGAAGCTGAAGCTCAAATACTTTGGCCACCTAATGCGAAGAGACGACTCACTGGAAAAGACCCTGATGCTGGGAAAGACTGAAGGCAAAAGGAGAAGGGGACGGCAGAGGATGAGATGGTTAGATAGCATCACCGATGTAATGAACATGAATTTGAGCAAACCCCGGGAGACAGTGGAGGACAGGAAGGCCTGGCATGCTATGGTCCATGAGGTCACGAAGAGTCGGACATGACTAAACGACTGAACAACAACAACAACAACAACAACAAGTCCCTCCTTGGAGGGAGTAATACTGGGATTCACATACAGCACTGCTGTGAGGAATATGCTGCGCATCTAGCGAATAAAGTCACTCATATTCACACTACATTGGACTCCAGCCTTAGGGCAGAACCAGTGGAAGTTATGGGGGCTGAGTCCTACACAGTTATCTGGGGGAAATTTGATCCTGTTGAACCTGGGGAAGTGGACAGGGCTCTTGTAGCTGCTACTTCAGCCACTTCTGGGTTAGATCCATGCCCCTCCTGTCTGGTTTAGGCTGCCCTGGAGGGGATGCATGATTGGGTCTGGGAGGTAGTTAATTCTTCCTTGAAGGAGGGGGTGGTCCCGCCCTCTCTTAAGGAGGCAGTGGTACACCCTCTCCTCAAGGGGCCATCACTCGACCCAACTAGTCTGGACAGTTTTTGTCCAGTCTCCAACCTCCCCTTTTTAGGGAAGGTTGTGGAGAAAGTGGTCACATGGCAGCTTCAAAGGACCCTGGATGAAGTGGATTATCTGGACCCCTTTCAGTTAGGGATCAGGCTGGGTTATGGGACTGAGAAGGCATTGATCGTGCTCATGGATGACCTCTGGCAGGAGCAGGATGAGGGTACTGCATCCATCCTTGTTCTTCTTGACCTCTCAGTGGCCTTCAATACCATCGATCATGGTATCCTTCTGGACCGGCTTTGGGAGTTGGGGGTGGGTGGCATTGTGTTGTGCTGGTTCTCCTCCTTCCTCCGGGTTCAGTTCCAGTCAGTGTTGATGGGGGGGAGAGGTCCAGCCTGCGGCCCCTAGTTTGTGGGGTGCCCCAGGGCTTAGTCCCCTCTCCTCTCTTATTTAACATCTATATGAAGCCGCTGGGTGAGGTTATCTGACTGTTTGGGGTGAGGTATCATCAATATGTTGATAATACCCAGCTTTATATCTCTACCCCAGGCTGCCTGAGTGATGTCCTAGATGTCCTGTCCCAGTGCCTGGAGGCTGTAGGGGCCTGGATAGGGTGCAATGGGCTTTGACTCAATCCAAGGAAGACTGAGTGGGTTTGGGTATTTGGGCCTTCTGGTGACAAGGTTTTTCCACCTTTGGTCCTGGATGGGGTGGCACTGCCCCAAACGGACCCAGTGTGCAATCTGGGGGTCCTCTTGGACTCATGGCTCCTGCTAGAAAAGCAGGTGGCAGCTGTGGTAGGAGGGCCTTTGCACACCTTCGGGTTGTGCACCAGTTGCACCCATTCCTAGACCAGGAGGCTTTGCTCATAGTCACTCATGCCCTCATGACCTCTCATCTGGATTACTGCAATGTGCTGTACATGGGGCCACCCTTGAAGAGCATTTTAAAACTTCAACTGGTACAGAATGCAACTGCATGGGTAGTAAATGGTGTTGGATATTCGATACATGTAAGACTACTACTGCGTGAGCTGCATTGGTCACTAGTGTGTTTCTGGGTGCAATTCAAGGTGCTGGTTGTCACCTTTAAAGCCCTTCATGGCTTGGGACTGGGACCATCTTCTCCCAGTTGTTTCTACCTGTCCAATTTGGTCTGGCAGGTTGGGCATGCTACAGGTCCCATCAGCCAAGGAATGTTGTCTGGCAGGGAGTAGGAGGCGTGCCTTCTCTGCCATACCTCCTGACCTCTGGAACATTTTCCCTCCAGAGATTAGGATGGCCCCGACCCTGTTGGCCTTTCATAAGGCCTTGAAGATGTGGCTATGTGTCTGGGCCTGGGGTCCCAAGTGTGTTAAGGGCCTCATTTCCTGGTTATATTGACATCTATGCCATAGAAATTGAATAAATTTCTAACCACTCATGTGCATATGTGAGATGGGTACATATCACATACTATTTTTATTCATATATAAATTCATATATATTAATTATAAATTCTAGTCTATTTTATACATACATTTTACAAGATTCATTTTATTGTTGAAAAATTATGTCATTACATAAAGACATTACATATTAATCCCACAAAATTCTAAGCAAATATTCATAAAAAGTATTTTTAATAAGCAAATACATTTTCACAAGGGGAAAGGAATACTACTTGAAAACTACAGATTTTGAAGTTTTGCAGACTTATTCAACTATCTGATCAGAATTTACAGGAAGACTTGCAATACTTTCATCATTAGCATGTTATCTGTGTGCATGTTTTATCATTCCCACTATCCTTCCAATTATTTTTCATTCAAAATATTATTACAGTCATGATACCTGTAAACCAATAAAATCAGTCACTGGGTAGGCTATTTGAGAAATGCTGCTAGTGCTCCCCACAGGACTTCATCTAAGTCACATTTACTGAAGTACAGAGGCTGCCCTGGAGCAAGGAGCACAGTTCAAAATCTATATTGTAGCATGGGACTCTCCACCTATCTGTGCAGTACACTGTTGGAAGTCACTGAGACAACTAATTAAGGACAATTTTATAGTTTTACCATCTATTACTGTTAGCTTGCACATGCAGGATAGCCTATGAGAACAGTTGATTTCTGTATTTTAGAACAGTATTATATTTTTGGTAAATAAAAAATGTAACAAAATCTGAATATGTTTGGTGGCTAGTAAAATAAGCTGCTCAAAAAAATAAAGGGAACACTGAAATAAGACATCCTAGATCTGAATGAATGAAATATTTGTATTAATTACTTTGTTCATTACATAGTTGAATGTGCTGACAACAAAATCACACAAAAAGCAATGGAAATCAAATGTAAGCAACCCCTGGAGGTCTGGATGTGGAGTTACACTCAAAAATTAAAGTGGAAAAGAACACTACAGGCTGATCCAACGTTGATGTATTGTCCTTAAAACAAGTCAAAATGAGGCTCAGTAGTGTGTGTGGCCTCCACGTGCCTGTATGAACTCCCTACAACGCCTGGGCACGCTCCTGATGAGGTGGTGGATGGTCTCCTGAGGGATCTCCTCCCACACCTGGACTAAAGCATCCCCCAACTCCTGGACAGTCTGTGGTGCAACGTGGCGTTGGTGGATGGAGTGAGACATGATGTCCCAGATGTGCTCAATTGGATTCAGGTCTGGGGAACGGGCGGGCCAGTCCATAGCATCAATGCCTTCGTCTTGCAGGAACTGCTGGCACACTCCAGCCACATGAGGTCTAGCATTGTCTTGCATTAGGAGGAACCCAGGGCCAACCACACCAGCATATGGTCTCACAAGGGGTCTGAGGATCTCATCTCGGTACCTAATGGCAGTCAGGCTACCTCTGGCGAGCACATGGAGGGCTGTGCGGCCCCCTAAAGAAATGCCACCCCACACCATTACTGACCCACTGCCAAACCGATCATGCTGGAGGATGTTGCAGGCAGCAGAACGTTCTCCACGGCGTCTCCAGACCCTGTCACGTCTGTCACATGTGCTCAGTGTGAACCTGCTTTCATCTGTGAAGAGCACAGGGCGCCAGTGGCGAAGTTGCCAATCTTGTGTTCTCTGGCAAATGCCAAACGTCCTGCACGGTGTTGGGCTGTAAGCACAACCCCCACCTGTGGACGTCGGGCCCTCATACCACCCTCATGGAGTCTGTTTCTGACCGTTTGAGCAGCCACACGCACATTTGTGGCCCACTGGAGGTCATTTTGCAGGGCTCTGGCAGTGCTCCTCCTGTCCCTCCTTGCACAAAGGCGGAGGTAGCGGTCCTGCTGCTGGGTTGTTGCCCTCCTACGGCCTCCTCCACGTCTCCTGATGTACTGACCTGTCTCCTGGTAGCGCCTCCATGCTCTGGACACTACGCTGACAGACACAGCAAACCTTCTTGCCACAGCTCGCATTGATGTGCCATCCTGGATGAGCTGCACTGCCTGAGCCACTTGTGTGGGTTGTAGACTCCGTCTCATGCTACCACTAGAGTGGAAGCACCGCCAGCATTCAAAAGTGACCAAACCATCAGCCAGAAAGCATAGGAACTGAGAAGTGGTCTGTGGTCACCACCTGCAGATCCACTCCTTTATTGGGGATGTCTTGCTAACTGCCTATGCTTTCCGCCTGTTGTCTATTCCATGTGCACAACAGCATGTGAAATTGATTGTCAATCAGTGTTGCTACCTAAGTGGACAGTTTGATTTCACAGAAGTGTGATTGACTTGGACTTACATTGTGTTGTTTCAGTGTTCCCTTTATTTTTTTGAGCAGTGTATATTACTATAATACAGGAATATACTGTAATATAGGAATTAATATAGTTACTCCCATGCATTTCACACTATATCTATTATTACTAGGTTCTTTGCTGTGGGAACGCAATCATAAAAAGATTGTTGCCTAAGGATACTTGAAGTACATTTCAGCCAAACATTGCTGTTGCAAAAGTTAATGAGTGGACAACTAAAAATAAAAAAAGTAACTAAAGGTCACAAAAATATTGCAACCTCCTCTAAAAACTTCACACTTCTCATGTGTCTCCTGGTTTCTACTCTGCCACTCTCCAAGGCATATCATCAGTTATGGAATCTCTACCAGCTTACTTTTTTTCTGAGCAGGAGAACAAAAACTCTTGGGTATATTTGTCCATTATTTTATAATATGAAAAACTTTAGGGGACCCATTTTAGGTTCCAAACAGTCTCAGGGGGAAAAACATGCTTCAGGAAGCTAGTGCCTTGCTTTGGGGTATGCCAGATTCCTATTTTTTAAATTAAATTAAAATAAAATAAAAAAAACCAGATGGATCAGGAAATCTGGTTGATCCCAAAAAAAGGCACTCATGAACACATTATGTTCAATGATACTTTACAAAACCAGGGCCCAGCAAGGCAAGTAGGGAAGAGTTGGCCCTTATAAGCATTGTACATGTAGCCCCAAATTCTGACCCACTTTCCCCAGAACAATCTCTCTAAGCTGGTGAGAGTAACACTGACACCATGTAGAGGCTGAAAATCAATGAAGAGTGAGATTGCAAAGGAAAACATCCTGGGACTGTCTTTAGAAGACTGTATGTATGTATGTATGTATGTATGTATGTATGTATGTATGTATGTATGTATGTATGTATTTCTCCAACTTATATCACCTTATTACTTTCTGGCTGCATGTTTATGGCTTGCACTGATACTTTTGTATGGTTGTGTATCAGCATTATACTGCCACAGAACTCATCCTTTGGGAACCCCTATGTGTCACTGATTTTACACTTGGAACCTCACATATGCAAACGACTGATCCTCTGATTCACCAATTCTGTAAGTGTCAGCCTTATAAGGTAGACCAGACAGGAAACACGACCAGATGAGCTAATTCTACTTTATTGTAAAGCTACATTATCAGAATCTTGCAAGTCTGAAAGTACATCTCTCCCCCGATCTCCTTTGCAGCCCAAGAAACTAGGGAGGGTCTATTTTGAGCCACTTGCCCCACCCACATTCCTGCTGCGGCTCAGCAGCCTTTTATCTGGCCGTTCCCTTGGTTGCATTTCTTTGCCCTGTCTCCGAAGGTCATTTCCACATACCATTACAGTTAGAAACATGTTAAATGGACATGGAACCTTCATAGGAAAACTATTAATAAAAAAATAGGTAAGTGTCTGCATTGGAAGGACACTGTGTCTTTTGGTGAATTTTTTTTCCCCAGGATGGTTCATCAGAAAGCCCATATTTTGTTTGAACTATTCTCCTCAAGCAAATCAATTTAACTACATTCATTCATTTATCAAGAAAAATGAAACATAATAATGTAAATAGCACAAACCTTCTTAATTTTCAAATCATTTTGTCTATTCCACAGCAACTCATCAAATACTCTGTTGTCTGTCCTTATTTTTTTTTTAACAACATCCAGCCGGGCATGGAGAAAATCAACTAATCTCTGAGTATTTTCCTCCTTGGACTTTACTTTAGTATATTTTTCCCTTTAAGAGAGAGAAAATATATCATTACTTGTATGAAACATAAAACAGAACTATTAAGCAAACTGATCATGCAGAAACAGTGATTGCAATCTAGTGAGATGCTTTATAAGTGTGTAAGGAGCAATATGCACATACAGTTTATTGGACCATTTCTTATTCAGTAGCTTCCCCAGCTAAATCCCAAACAGATAATATATGATATGATATGATATATGATATATGATATGTATAAAATATAAATTTATATAAAAATATAAATTGTACAAAAAGGGGAATGTACAAAAGCACCATTAAGGAGGGACTTGAAGAAGCGATTATAGCAAGTGTGAGAAAGAAATTTAAAATAATCCCACCTTGATTTTGTTTAGTATAATAGGGGACAGAGAAAAACTTTAACAGGCTTTCAAAATTCTGTTATTATACCCTGTAACAATAAAATAGTATTCCTGGAAGCCCTGCTGTATATGTTTCTTGACCTGGCCTATTCCAGAGGGCTGACTTAAAGCCAGAATATGACTTTTTCCACATTTCTTTATCTGCCATTGGTGTTATGTACTGGCAATCCTCAGTTTAGTAAACTAGATTGATGTGAACATGATTAAAATGTACCTATTATATAAGAAGCAATTCTTCTTCTTGAGAAGCAAAGAATTGGAGTTTTCTGTATCTTTTTTTAACTGGGCCACTTCATCTATTTATTGAATCTGTATGATGATCAGAGAGCTACACTTAGAATAGCATAAGGAGCAAATAAATGACTCAAAATTGGGAAAGGAGTCTGCCAAGCTTGTATACTATCACCTTATTTATTTAATGTTAATTCAGAATATAACATGAAATGTTGGACTAAAAGAAATAGAAACTGGAATTAAAATTGCTGGGAAAAACAACAGCCTCAGGTATGCTTAATGATAGCACTATGACAGCAGGAAGTGAGGAAAACCTAAGGAGTCTCTTGCTGAAAGTGAAAGAAGAGAGTGCAAAGGCTCGCTGCTCATTTTTTTAAAAAATAAGGCTATGTTGATCCAATGGAAAAAGGTAGAGAAGAATTTGAAGTAATAACAAACTTTATTTTCCTAGGCTCAAAAATTCACAGGCATAGTGATTGTAGCCATGAAAAAAAGAGATGTCTGCTATTTGAGAGAAACCCTATCTACCAATCAAAGAGAATATTTGTAGCTCAGGGTTGAACTGTGGAGTCCTTGGTGCTCTCTGAGCCTTGTTGTTTTCTTGCAGATGTTTCATTGACAGACTAGGCAACATCTTCAGTGCAAAAAGGGAGTGGGACTTGCTCTCTGTTTATATATTGTGGCTTGTCCTGCTTGTGTTGGTGGAGGTGTTGTTCTCCCCTTAGGAGTTCCTTGATTGGGCTGTTGTTTGCTGCTTGGTTGATTGACTGAGTTAATCGTTCCTTGATTAGGGTATATTGTGCTGTTTGATTGTTCCTCTGGTGCTAATCCTGGTGTTAATCTTTGCCTATCTGGGTGTTGATTGCTGGCAAGGAGGTGTTCTGGTCTTTTGGCTTTTCTATTGTCTCTTATGAATGGTATGTAAATGTTGTTTACCTCTATGTGTTTGTTGATGGCTGCTTTGTCTGAGTGCCAAGCTTCCAGGAATTCTCTAGCATTTTTGGATTTGGCTTGGTTTAAGATGCTCACAGTTTCCCAGTTGAAAGTATGGTTGAGTCTGTCCATGTGTTGTGAGATCAACAGTTAATCAACCAAGCAGCAAACAACAGCCCAAACAAGGAACTCCTAAGGAGAGAACAACACCCCCACCAACACAAGCAGGACAAGCCATGGTATATAAACAGAGAGCAAGTCCCACTCCCTTTTCGCACTGAAGATGTTGCCTAGTCTGGCAATGAAACGTCTGCAAGAAAACAACAAGGCTCAGAGAGCACTAAACACTATCTAGACAAAATGTTAAAGTGCAGAGGTATCAGACTGACAACACTGATACATATTGTTAATACTATGATTTTCCTAGGTGTAACATATGGTAGTAAAAGCTGGACCTCTGTAAGGCTGAATGAAGAAAAATTTATGACTTTGAATTGTGATTCTGGAGAAAATTGTGGAGAATACCTTGGAATCCTGAAAGAACAAGTCAATCAATACTATAGGAAGTAAAAACATACTACTCTCTGGGAGCACTAATAATTAAATATTTTGGACACATAATGTAAAGGCACTATGGCAAAGACTCTGATGCTTGGAAAAAGTCAAAGGCAATGAAGCAAAGACTAACAGAAGGCAAAGTGACTACATACTATCTCTGAGGATAGAAGCATAAGGTTACAAGAAGCAGTTACTGATCATAAACAGTCCTGGTGAAATGATGTCCATTGGGTCAGAAAGAGATGGAAGTGACTGAATGGCTGTACAACAACAAAGCAATTTTACATAGAAATCAGTTATATGTAAGTTAGTTTACACTTAAATCAATTATGTGTAGGTTAGTTACACATTCTCTCAGAAATACACTTAGGATTGCTAAGAAACTATTACAGCTTGAAGGACATGAATTAAGATTCGGGTGGCACTCCTATTTGTGGTATGATAAAGTTAAAGTTAATAAGGATTTTAAAAATCATTTTGTTAGGAGTGGCATACTAAGGATCTGGAACAAATACTGTATAAGGTAAGATTGTCTCCTAATGTACCGTTGTGGTTGTCACCTCAAGAAGCATTTGTTAGAAGAGAAAATGTGGGAGGAATAAGTTGGTTAAAATATAAAGACTTGTTGAATTTTGAAGAAAGTGAACCAAAGTTTAAAACAAGGGAAATGTTGGAAGGTTTTACATGTCACTGGTTTACCTATATGCAATTGTCAGAACACTTTAAAATGGATAAAAAGAACTTTAAATTTGTTAATGAAATAACTAAGTTTGAAATGGAACTTTGTATGAATGATGAACATGTTATTACTACCCCTGATAAACTATCAAAAATGTATAATGGTGTAACTAATGTTTGTTGGAAGTATTTACAGGGAGAAGGAACTTTTTATCATCTCTGGTGGACTTGTGAGAAAGCCAAAAAATTTTGGGATCAAATATGTATTATTCTTCAAAAGATTTTAAAAGTGAATGTACAAAAAAAGCTGGAACTGTTCCTTTTGGGTTTGATGGAGAAGGAGCTGGAGAAACAACATGGAGTTTTGCTTTTATATTTGATCACAGCTGCAAGACTTTTGCACAGAGATGGAAAGATCCACAGATACCTACGGTTGAAGATTGGATTGTTAAATTAATGGATCTGGCCCAGATGGCTAAATTGACAGCATTAATTAGAGAACATTCAGTTTCTGGATTTTTATCTGTTTGACAACCACTTCTAGAGTACTTGCTTGTGGTAGAAAAAAATGATGTTCTGATTTTGGGTTTTAATGATTAATTGGTTTATTTTAATAGAAATAATGTTAAAAAAGTAAAGGTAAAGGTACCCCCCGCACATTTGTGCAGTCGTGTCCGACTCTAGGGGCCGGTGCTCATCTCCGTTTGTTAGCCAAAGAGCCAGTGTTGTCCGAAGACGCTTCCACGGTCATGTGGCCGCATGACACGCGCGGAACGCTGTTACCTACCCACCGAAGTGGTACCTATTAATCTACTTGCATTTGCATGCTTTCGAATTGCTAGGTTGGCAAGAGCTGGAGCTAGTGCAGGAGCTCACTCTGCACGCAGGGCTAGGGATTCGAACCTCCGAACTTGCAATCTTCCGATCAACAAGCCTGGCGTCTTACTCACTGAGCCACCACGCCCCTGTAGTTACTATGGTTTAATTATTGGTAAGAGATTATTTTTGTAAATTTATCTATATCTGTATTGGAGAAAGTTGGAAGTCACTTTTCATCTTTGTTTTTCTGTCTATTTGCACCTTATAGTTTTTTCTTTTAGTTCTATTTTCATGCTTTTCTGTAGTTTCTATTTTATATTTTATCTATACTTTGAAAATCAATAAAGTTTATTTCTAAAAAAAAAAAAGAAAAATGCAAGGAGCAAAACCGCCCTCTGTACATGGCGTTTATTGATCTGACTAAAGCTTTTGATACTGTAAATCGTACTGCTCTCTGGACCATCCTTCTGAAAATCGGATGCCCTGATAATATTATATGCACAGCAATGGAAAGATCCAGATACCTACGATTGAAGATTGGATTGTTAAATTAATGGATCTGGCTCAAATGGCTAAATTAACAGCATTAATTAGAGAACATTTGGCTACTGGATTTATATCTGTTTGGCAACCACTTCTAGAGTACTTGCTTGTGGTAGAAAAAAATGATGTTTTGATTTTGGGTTTTAATGATTAATTGGTTTATTTTAATAGAAATAATGTTACTATGGTTTAATCATTGGTAAAAGATTATTTTTGTAAATTTATCTGTATCTGTATTGGAGAAAGTCGGAAGTCACTTTTCCGTCTTTGTTTTCTGTCTATTTGCACTTTGTAGTTTTTTCTTCTTTTTTCTTTAGTTCTATTTTCATGCTTTTCTGTATTTTCTATTTTGTATTTTATCTATACTCTGAAAATCAATAAAGTCTTAAAATACAAAAAGAAAAAAGAAATACACTTAGGATTGCAACCTTAAGTTTCCATTAATACATTTTTCTTCTTTTAAAATGACTGTTTTCAAATTCCCCAACTTTTCCTGTAGAAGTTCTTAATTTAATATACAAGATTAAATTTCTTATGAAGTAGAACATTGAGGCTCTGAAGTTTTCCTAATTATTCACTTATGGAAATACGTAAGCATAGTTAGTAGAAGACAAGCAAGGATACAAGAAGACAATGCTATGGTAATGGTCTATTGAAGACCACTATGAAAATATCTATTTGTTTGCTAGTGTGCCTGTATGCCTGCACAGAAATTACAAAAAAGCATAAATTAGTTATACAGGAATGTTTTAAAAGGGGTTCTCTATTCTTCAGCATAGCAGAAAGAGATCAACTTTTTGCCCTATAGAATATTCCATGCTTATAGCTCTGATACTTGAAAACAGATTACTTATCATCAGTGCCCAGGGCAAATGACAAAACATGTATCATGTTGTCACAACACAAACTTCACCCCGTTTGTACTTGTGTCACATATAAGTATGTAATGGGTAGAACTTGTACTATGACAAAGCACAAGATTTCATCGTTCTAAGAAAATCTTGGCTTGCCACAGATGCCTGTGACTTACAACCTCTTCACAAAAAAAGTTATTTATAAGGTGAAATTATTTCATAGGCATCCTATAGTCTCATAGGTAATATGATGATGAAGGTATAGGTGATATTAATAATGCATTAGTTAAACGTTAGAGAGGACACAGTTCATATACTGTATAACCAGAGCAATATTTCATTGTTTTGTTTTATTTATGTTCAATAAATTTTATTTGTTTTATTTAATCTTATTTATTTATTTTAAGAAAATTGACCTTCAACAGAACCAGTTCACCAGTTATGGTGCTGGCCCTAGCCCAGCCACAATTCTCTCACTCCCTTTTTAACCAATGGTGTGTGTATGTACAGTATGTTGTACTGTATGTATGTATGTATGTATGTGTATGTATGTATGTATGTATGTATGTGTATATATATATATATATATATATATATATATATATATATATATTATATATATGTGTGTGTGTGTGTGTGCACGCACGCGCGCATGTGTGTATTTCACAAAATTTTATAGCAAAATAAATTGGTTCGTGTTTAAGATGCCACAGGACTGCTCATTGTCTTTCCCTGTGATCACTAACATTTTTGAATATTTTGATAGTTATTATTTGATTTGTATCTGTTCAGAGATATAATTTGTATCATGTTCAGTGTTGACTTTTCCCCAGATGTCCTTTTTGTCAGGAACCCTATATCTTATTTTTCATTACTGGCTTGTAACATTACACTTCTACTTTGCTTATGTATATAATTTTAAGTGGGGAAACCATTTTTAAAAGTCAACAAGGCTTCCCATACATACATACATACATACATACTTATTTATTTATTTATTTATTTATCATGTTTATACCCCGCCTATCCCCTCATATATGTTTGTGTGTGTTTAAACAGCAACAAAACTGGTTTTCAGTTTCCTTTGCCCTCTGCAGCAAACTGTGCCCTTCTCAAAATGTGCTCTGGAGGGCTGGGGAAGCCATGTAAGAGATTGGGGCAGGGGGGCTGAAAGGGCGAGGATTATTGAGAGCTGCTCCCAGCTTAATACTATGCATTATTTATCAGACAGGTGACTCTTACCTCAACATGACTACAGATTTCTCCATGGTATTTATCAGGTCTTGCTGTCCTTTACTTAAAGCATTTAGTTTTGCAATTTCTTTTTGTAAATGTGCAATTTCCTCATTGACTTTAGTAAATCGGCTTGAAATATCTAAATATT
The DNA here is from genome assembly GCA_023362775.1 of Charina bottae. Taxonomy (NCBI): domain Eukaryota; kingdom Metazoa; phylum Chordata; class Lepidosauria; order Squamata; family Charinaidae; genus Charina; species Charina bottae. Next base: position 170,821,863 of record JALMGJ010000003.1, on the reverse strand, counting down.
TATCCTGAAAATTAAAAAAAAAGGTTTAAATGCACAATTACATGCAATGATGCATTAAATTACTTATCCAAGAACATAACTATTTTCATAACTGCAGTTGAAAATGTAATGCAAGTTGGATAACACCATTTCAGTAAAGGTACACTTGTATAAATCAGAGTTATTATTTTCAAATATGTTTTACAAATAACACAAATTAAATAATTCCATATTTTTGTGCATTGTTCAAAATGTCTTTCTCATGCTTTTCATTATTGTTTCACATGGTCAAGAGATAAGAAATGACTTTCACTGTCAGGAAGAATACATAGGTGGGCCCAATCTACTCGGAAGAGAAGGTCCTGAAGGTACATGGAGGTCAAGCCATGTAGTCTGAATTGGATTTGGCAACCAATTTAGCTATTGAAGTATTACTAACCCTCTTCATTACTCTGAAGAGGAAGGCTGCCCCGTTTTGGACCAGTAGCACTTTCTGAGTCACCTTCAAAGGCATTGCACACTGGAGGAGACCCCAGTCTTAACCACTCGTCTCCTGTGATCAATGACTAAAACTGCCCACTTAGGAAGGAGTGGAATCACTTTAACATGATGCCTAAAACCCCCAACCCCTCACAGGTGGTCCAGAAGGATAACATAGTCAATAATACTGAACATCACCAAGAAGTCTAACTGGACCAGGAAGGGTCCACCTCCCTCCATCAAGGTCCAGACAATGGTTATCTACCATGCTGTCTCAGTCGTATGCCCAGGTTTGAATCCTGGCTGAAATGGGTCCAGATAATCCATTTCTTCCAGAATCCTTTGTAGCTGGTCCTAACATCTTCTCTAGAATCCTCCCAGAAAGTATAAACTGAAGACTGGGTAGAAGTTGTCTAATATGCTGAAATGAGAAATGGTCTCTTCAGTTCCTCTGAAGAAAATGACAATTGTTTTTAAGAAAATTAATAGTGGAAAAGCACCTGGCCCTGATGGCTTGTCTGCGGCTTATTATAAATGCTTTGAAGATGAGCTTTGCCTTCCTTTACAATTGACTATGAATTCGATTTTAGAAACAGGTTTAATGCCTGAGACTTGGAAGGAGGCTCATATTGCGTTGATTCCAAAAGAACAACAAGATTTGACTTTAACGAAGAATTATAGACCAATATCTTTACTGAACAATGATTATAAGATATTTACAACAGTGTTGGTGGAAAGAATGAAAATTATTCTTAAGAATTTTATTCATCAGGATCAGGCTGGTTTTTTGCCCAAGAGACAAATTCGAGACAATGTTCAAAATGTTTTGGATATATTGGAATATTTGGAACAACACAATGAAAAACAAGCTGCTTTGATATTTCTGGATGCTGAAAAAGCTTTTGACAATTTAAACTGGTCTTTTATGTTTAAAGTATTGGAATCTATGAATTTTGGGGAAAACTTTATTAAATGGATTAAATCAATATATAACTTTCTGCCAACTCTTTGCTAGGTATTGTTCCCATTTACTCATCTCCAACTGTGGGTGTGGGTGGGGTGGGGAGATGGTTTGTCTTTACTTATTCAAAACTCTGAAGAAAGGAAACTTAACAAAACCATGTGAAATACCCTAAGAATATACTGGGGTCAATTTAGCAACCATATGAGAGCCAGTTTGGTATAGTGGTTAAGGTGCTAGGCTAGACTAAGAGTTCTAGTCCCACCTTAGGCATGAAACCCAGCTGGGTGACTTTGGGCCATTCACTCTCTCTCAGCCCAACTCACCTCACAGGGTTGTTGTTGTGGGGAAAATAGGAGGAGGATGTATGTTCGCCGCCTTGAGTTATTTATAAAAATAATAAAGGTGGGATAAAAAGTAAATAAATAAACCATATAATGAGAACTGTTTTAATAAGGTACTCCTTCTTAAAACAATTCAGCCAAACATTCAGATATTTATTAATTCAAGGAAAGGAAGACAACATTCATTCATGTCAAATTTCAAATAAAAAACAATAAAAACTATCTCTTGGAATTTATACAGTATTTCAGAGGAATCCTAGATTTTGGCGCATATACAGAGTTCCCTGCAGATAAGATTGTCTGAGAGATTTTTAGCAACCTAATTAGATGTTGCCAGGATGACTCACACTAAGAGGAAAGACATACATATTGATGAGAATCTGAAATCAATAAAAGTGAGTTTCTAATGGAAGCAGGCTTGTTTAGCTCAATAATGGAGCAAAAGGCTTTATTTCTTATGTCAGTGGTGTTAACTAACTAATCAGAAACTATTTAGCCCATTTGTTTTATGAATCTACACTTATCTGATGAAAGGGTTAGCTCATTCCAAACAGCTACAGCATAGTTTCATGGACAACCCCCGCACCCCCACCAAAACATCTTGGAATCCAAGATGGTGACCGCTAACAGACGCCGATCGCTGCTGCTCCGAAGTGAGAATATCTTCTGACCGTTTTTGACCTTCATTTTCAACTTCTACCGGTTGGTCGAGCTGGAGGGGGATTCTAGGGACCCTGGCCGTTGCTTTGAGCTGGGTCAGAGTCGGACAGAACCCCAAATGGAGAGGTGGAGTGTGGCAAAATTACAGCAGACTGTAAGAACGGGAAGATATTTGGGACGCTGGAGGACGATCGATAGATCTTGTCAGACCTCGGAAGTTCCCGTTGACAATGCGGGGGCTTTGGGGGCACAGCCCCTAGTGCCGGATGGTGGGCTTGATGTTCTTTGGGCTCACAGTCCGAACCCCCTTATCCCGCTATTTCCCTTAATTGGCGGTGTGTGCTGCCTGAATTGGAGCGGTGCGTGCAGACAAGGTGGGGTGGAACTGTTTGATGGAACAGCTGAGCAGCGCGTTCGCTCAGCAGCAGACCAGCCTGATGCCCAGCAGCCTTCGGGAGAGGAGTTGGAGTTGGAGTTGGCTTTAACTGCATGGACTGACTTGGTGTGGTGGATTCCAGCAGTGTGGCGGACTCTGTTGCGACAGGCCGGTTCTGGCAGTCCGGTGAACTCTGGGGACATTTTAGACTCTGGTTATGTGGCTGGTGTGAGCTACCGGACGAACCCAGGACTGCAACTTCGAGTTAGAGCGAGTGGCTTTGTTTTGGGCCACTTAAAGAACATAAGAGACCTAGGCGTTTTTAATAGACTTTGGCGGGAAAGATCCAATGGTGAGGAGCAGTAAGGTTAAAATCTGAGATCTAGTCATTCCCTTTTAATTGGCCCAAGGCGGCAGAGCTGTTGGGGCCCCTCCAAGGCGTCTGAGGGACTCCCTCTTTAGTGTGAGAGATGAGGGGGGAGTCCGGGAGTGATTGTTGTTACAAAAGGGAACTCACCTCCTGTGTGAGAGACAGGGGGTGGGAAGGATTGAATGAGTCACCCCTCCTTCGACTAGTGAGAGAAGCCGAGGAGGTGGTGGGGTGTATGGTAGGGTGCTAGGTGGTCCTGACGGTGCAGAGAGCGGAAGCTGGTGCGCTGAAGGGATTACCATCACCTGGTTAGATGAGTGAGAGTATATGAGGATGTATGATTGGATGGAGGGTCCCCTATTTCGAACCAGGGGCTCCGGAGGTCCAGGAGTGGAGGAACCTGGAGTGGGAGTCTCTGGGGGCTGCAGGGCGGGTCATATCGAGGTGATGATGGGTCGGGGACGTTATAGTAGGAGCTGGAGGGCAGGCCATCATTGGGGAAGGCACCCCCGGTGTTTGTTACCGGTGGCGCGTTCCGGCCCTCCAAGTTCATACCCAGGCCCTGGGCAGCAGATCCGTAGGGGTCCTGGCTCTTGGCTGTTGCTACTTAATGCCAGGTCAGTTAATAATAAAGGCCCCCTCATACACGATCTGATCATTGAGGAGGGGGCAGACCTGGCATGTATTACTGAGACCTGGCTGGCACCGGAAGGGGGGGTTGCCCTTTCGGAAATGTGCCCAGCCGGGTTTACGGTATGGCACCAGCCAAGACTCCAGGGCAGGGGAGGAGGGGTGGCTGTTGTCATCCCGGAGTCTCTAGAGGCCTTCAGGGGCCCTGCTCCACAAGTTGCCGGTTGTGAGACCCTGTTTTTTAAGTTGGGTTCCCGAGAACAGTTGGGAGTGTTGCTATTGTACAAACCTCCCTGCTGCGTAGCAATCTCCTTGTCCGAGCTGCTAGAGGCCATTTCGGGGTTGGCGGTGGAGTTCCCCAGACTTATGGTGCTGGGGGACTTCAACCTGCCTTCCCTGGGACGGTCCTCAGAGGCGGCTCGGGAGTTCATGGCTACCATGGCAGCCATGGGCCTGTTCCAGATTATTCGGGACCCAACTAGAGACAGTGGCCTCACTCTGGACTTAGTTTTCTTGTCAGAGCAGTGGCAATGTGACCTGAGGGGAGAGTTACATCTATCCCCGTTGTCATGGTCAGATCACGCCCTGGTGACCTTGGGATTCTCTCACACCATCCCCCTCCGCAGGGAGGCTGGACCCATTCGATTGGTCTGCCCCCGGAGACTGATGGACCCTGAAGGGTTTCAGAGGGAGCTGGGGGTTATACCCAAGGATCTGCTGCACGGTCCAGCGGAGGCACTAGTCGCTACCTGGAATAGGGAAGTGACCGGTGCCTTGGACAGGATTGCGCCTATGCGACCTCTCTTGGCCCATCAGACCCAACACTCCCCATGGTTCACGGAGGAGTTGAGGGTCTTGAAGAGGATTAAGAGACGTCTAGAGCGTCGCTGGAGGAAAACAAGGTCCGAACCCGACCGAACACAAGCTAGAGCCGCTGTTAAGGCCTACCTTGTGGCGGTAAGAGCGGCGAAACGTCAATATTTCTCCGCTCTTATTGCGTCCGCAGAATGCCGCCCAACGGCCCTCTTTAAGATCACTTGGTCCCTTTTGGGCAAGATGGGTCCCGAGACCCACCTTCAGGGCTGTGCAGAGGAATTTGCTATGCATCTGCAGGACAAAATCGCTCAGATCCGTTCCAAGTTGGACTCCAGACGTGAGACAGAGTCTGGCGAGATACCGGGGGAGCGTATTTACCCAGTTATCTGGGAACGGTTTGACCCTGTTGGACCTGAGGAAGTGGACAGGATCCTTCAAGCAGCAAACGCCACCACTTGTCATCTAGATCCATGCCCCTCCTGGCTGGTGAAAGCAGCTAGGGGGGTGACATGTGGTTGGGTCCAGGCGATGGTCAATGCATCCTTGGGAGAGGGGGTGTTTCCAACTGCCTTTAAGGAGGCATTGCTGCACCCCCTCCTCAAGAAACCATCGCTGGACCCTATGGTGCTGGATAATTTCCACCCAGTCTCCCACCTTCCCTTTTTGGGGAGGGTGGTTGAGAAAGTGGTGGCGTTGCAGCTCCAGAGGATCCTGGATGAAACGGATTATCTAGACCCCTTTCAGTCAGGTTTCAGGCCTGGACATGGAACAGAAACAGCATTGGTCGCACTTATGGATGATCTCTGGCGGGAGCGGGATGGTGGCAGTGCATCCATCCTAGCTCTCCTTGACCTCTCAGCGGCTTTCGATACCATCGACCATGGTATCCTTTTGGGTCGGCTCAGGGAGTTGGGGGTGAGCAGCGTGGTTTTGCGCTGGTTCACCTCCTTCCTTCAGGGCCGGTCCCAATCGGTGGTAATAGGGAGTGAGAGATCCGACCCTCGACCCCTCCTTTGTGGGGTGCCGCAGGGTTTGGGTATCTCTCCACTCCTGTTTAACATTTACATGAAACCACTGGGTGAGATCATCCGCCACCACGGGATAAGATATCATCAATAAGCTGATGATACTCAGTTATATATTTCTGTCCCGGGTGAGGTAAGTGATGCTGTGACTGCTCTTTCTCGGTGCCTGTGGGCTGTAGGGGCCTGGATGGGGTCCAACAGGCTTCAACTGAACCCTGGTAAGACGGAGTGGCTGTGGATTAACGGCTCTTCCCCATCTGGGACATTATCATCTTTGGTTCTCGATGGGGTTGCACTGCCCCAGACAGACCCGGTGCGGAATCTGGGGGTCCTTCTGGACTCACGACTCCTGCTCAAAGAGCAGGTGGCAGTCGTGGCCAGAAGGGCTTTTGCACAACTCCGTGTTGTGCGCCAGTTACGCCCGTTCCTGGATCGGGAGGCCCTTCAAACAGTCACTCGTGCCCTTGTTATCTCGCATATAGACTACTGTAACGCGCTCTACATGGGGCTACCCTTGAAGAGTATCCAGAAGCTTCAGCTGGTCCAGAATGCAGCTGCACGGGCTGTTGCTGGTGCCCCTAGATCGGCACATATAACACCGTTGATGCGTGAGCTGCATTGGGTATCAGTTTGCTTCCGGGTCCAATTCAAGGTGTTGGTTATCACCTTTAAAGCCCTACATGGCATGGGACCAGGTTACCTGAGGGACCGCCTCGTCCCAAATATATCTACCCGTCCCACCCAATCATGCAGAGAGGGCATGCTTCGGACCCCATCTATAAGAGAGTTCCATCTGGCGGGGTCCAGGAGGCGTGCCTTCTCTGCAGTAGATCCCGCCCTGTGGAACAATTTGCCCCCGGAGGTGAGATTAGCTCCTTCGCTCCTGACCTTCCGGAAGAACCTGAAAACCTGGCTCTGCCGCCTTGCGTGGGACCAAGGAAGGGATAGTCACTCGTGGAGATGGCTAACACCCTAGAGAGCTCCTCTTTTACATTAGATTAAGTAAGATAATTTTACTACCTTTGCCTCTGGATTCTAATCTTGTTTTATAATTTTTATTTTAGATTTTATGTATATTTTTTGTTTTTGTTTTTACTATTTTATTGTAAACCGCCCAGAGTCCCTCCAGCGGAGGGAGATGGGCGGTGATATAAATTTTACAAATAAATAAATAAATAAAAACCCAAAAAACAAACTGGGATGAAAGTCTCTTCAGATTTCATGGTATGATTCAAAATTCTAGAAAATGGCAGTACCCAGAAGATAATGTTTGGCATTGGGTCATATAAAACATTGCATTAAACCTATCAATAACCAAGCTGCAGCATTCCATAGATGCTGAACAAACAAGGATTGCTCTATCTAGACTGGCTAAGCTCACTGAGTGATTTTCATGGCTGTATCAAATCTGAACACTAGTATACCATCTAAGTGCACAACTTTAACTATCATTTATCACTTGGTGTTAGAATAATATAAGCTACAGTAACCTCAAACCAAACCATATTATAATTTAATATGGTATGTAAACCTAGCTATTGTTTTAAGACCTGATTCTTCTCACTGCTCTTCTGAAAGTATTTTCCCAATTAATGTGTTAATACAAGACAGCTTCCTTTGTTTTGGTGCTCTATTTGTGGGACTCCCTTCTAAAGGAAATGCAAGTGATATCATCTTGGCACCAGATTAAACAAAACAGCTAATTGGTTTGTCCTGTATATACACTTCGATTTGTGTATATACATTTATTTGCAACCATAGGTTTTAGCAAAATTCATATAAAATTACAACAAATCATATCAGTTCAATACGTCCCCTCTAATTATGGGAGAAATTTTTAGCTACTGATATACTATAGATAGATGATTAGTATGACTTGACCTATAAACATGGTAGAAGCCAGAACGGTTTCCAAGGATAAAAAGATATGGATATGTATCGTGAACAGTAGTGGCCTAAACTAGATTTAGATTTCCTTTTCTCTTCTCTCCTGCTTTTAATTTATATTGCTTGGTACTTCTTACTCCTTTTCTGTACTTTGCATAATTTTGCTTATCTTGAAAGGGTGATAGTGTGATGGGTATCCAGATATACAATTTTCCTGACTTTCTTTTAGATTTATTCATGATTTGCATTTTATTTTGTTTTCATTATACTGTATTTTAGGATTATGTGATAATTCTGCATTTTTCCCAATTACCTACGGGTGCAAGCGGGTTTTATTAGTTTTGCTGTTGTTCTTATTATTATTCAAAAAAGGATTAGGGACTCTAGATTTAAGATTAAAAGCACTGTTTTGGTTAAATTATAGATGTCAACTCTCCTGGTTAGCCACATTAACTTCTTAATCTCTTACAAGTATGCTCAATAAAAACCAAGGTAATACAATGATAAAGCATGTAAGATATTTTATACAAAGGCCTGTAATTATAAACACATTTATATAAACATAGTATTCATAATAATAGCCAAAATAGCTCATTTGCTAACATAGACATCTACAGTAGTAAACATCTACCATAATTTACAAAAAGATGCCATCTGCTGTGCAAAGGTACAATCAGCAGGCTATTTCTACCAGGGTCCAACACTTTTTCTTCCTTATATTGATTTTCACCTTCCTTTCTCCAAAGCCCACTAAATATTATGAGTCGATACGGGAAATAAAGAAATGGAAGTGGTCCCAACATGAATTTTGCTTTATATTTTACCCCATCTCAAGATTATGGACATGATAGGTTCATTTAAGAAAGGGAAAGGAATACCACATACAGAAAGGTTTATATACATCCAAGTTAAGGGAGAACAAGCATCTATTTAGCATTTGAAAATAAACAAAACTTATTAATGCTAATATTAACACATTCACCTGTTTATCAGCTAATAGGTTCTGAAAATATTTCTTCTTATTTTCTAATTCGTTTTTCATATTTTTCTCCTTTTCATCAAGTTCTTGAATCTTTTGGTTCAATTCAGCTATTTTCTGAAAAATATAAATGCAGACCAAAAAAAAGTAATAAAATGAAGTCTGATAAATTTGGTATTACACTTTATCACTTCCATCCAGTCACTGGCCTGGTCTCTCAAATCCTCAGCAACAGTTCTACACTGCCACACTAGCGTTCCCACTACTGAGCTTTATTCATCCATAGTCAGTCACTTGCTCCCTCCAGGTGGTCAATGGAAAGACACAGAAACAAGCAGTGAACTGTGACCCACTGTCATCTTCTCTTTTCATTTCAAGGTAAGGAGGGAAAAGGGCAAAACTTGCTACAGTGTAAAGAAAATGACAAAGCCATCCCTCAGAATGATTGGGGAGGACAGGGGAAGCTGGGAAGTTATCATGGCTATAGGAAGGATGGGGAAAATCACTGGAGCTAAGCAGATAGATTAGGGAAGAATTACCACCAACAGAATATCACTCACTCCACCACTTCAGATAAAAGGCTGCAAAACTGATCTTGCAATGTTTTCTCTGGAGCAAACTGAGCTAATAGTTTAGCAGCTCAGATTCCTAAGCCCCAACAAAATCCGAAAGTCATAGAATACAGGGGGTGGCACTGATTTCAGTGCTGAACATTTTTAATTAACACTAGTTAAGTAACTAAACATATAAAGTTTTACTCTTAATATCAGGATGCTTATATAACCTTTGTTTTCACTAAAATAAATGTACAGGTAAGAACAAAGCTATACAATTCCTGCCACATGCCCAATAAGCCTTTTGGTCTTTATCACATTATTTCTACCGACTTTTGTCCCTTGGGGAAGAGCTGACAGCATTACTCACTGCCATTAATGTGCCATTTTGAAAATATAATTATTTCTGTCTCTCAAAGAGAATATTTTATTGTAAAATATTCGGGGGAGACGGGCAGTGAGAGAAATTTGAACAATCAATCAATCAATCAATCAATCAATCAATATTTGTTTCTGTCTCTTTTTTACGTATAGTAAAGGTAAAGGTTTTCCCCTGCACAGTCGTGTCCGACTCTAGGGGCCGGCGCTCATCTCCGTTTCTTAGCCGAAGAGCCAGCGCTGTCCAAAGACGCTTCTGCGGTCATGTGGCCGGCATGACGCGCGCGGAACGCTGTTACCATCCCACCAAAGTGGTACCTATTTAACTACTTGCATTTGCATGCTTTCGAATTGCTAGGTTAGCAAGAGCTGGGGCAAGAGCGGGAGCGCTCACCGTCATGTGGTGCTCGAGTCTCGAACCGCCGACGTTCCGATCAACAAGCCTGGCGTCTTAACCACTGAGCCATCGCGCCCCCCCTTTTTTATGTATATAAAATGTAAATATTATGTATTTTTATGTATAATATATAAATTATATAAATTTATATAATTTATAATTATATAAATTATATATAAATTATCATGTAAAATTATAATATAAATTTTATGTAAATATTATGTATTTCTGTCTCTTTTTTTGCATCTCACCGAAGCCATTACAGCCAAGGAGTACCAGCTATTTTACATTTAATTTCATATTGACAAGTTGATTTATTCCAAATGCCAATTTGTATTCCACTTATCCATTTATATTCTGTGAACTAAGGAAATGCAAAAGCATTTAACAAGGGAAGTATAAAGGAGCAACATTCCAATAAGTTCTTATTTAACTTACCTCAATAAGTTCTTTGTGCATATCTTTATTTTTTGCCAGTATTTCTAATTGTTCAGCTGAAAGCAGCTCAAATTTTCTTATTTTTTTCTTAACCTTTTCCTTTAATTTCTCATGTTCCTTTTTCTTTTTATCTAAGTCTGCTTGTAGTACTTTAACTCTTTTCTGTTCATAATATAAACAAAATACATTTACTGAAGTACTTGAACCAACGGGAGACATCTAAAAATAGTTCCACTTTTATCAAAAATATGTATCTGGGACAGATATTGCACAAAACAGTTAATGTTCATACACTCCAATTTTTAAGGCTTTACACATACCACCACATCTTCATTACAATTTTAAAAGTCTTCAAGATGTATACTTTCTAAAGCATTCCTTACAGTATATATGAACGGATTCCTGTGAGCAAATTGGGAAGTAAGATAAGGCATAATTTCTACTAGAAATATGGATGTTGTAGTTGAAACTGCACGATTCCTGGCAGAAAACATGCTACAAGTATCACTAGGCTGGCAGCATATTTCCCTTGCAAATTTCAGAAGATAACAATTTCAAATGCTTTTCAGAAAGTCATTTGCCTGCCACAATGTTTATTTTCTTTTGGGATCCTGGATGGAGTAGTAGGCAATAGAGGAAATTAGACCTTTTCAGGAGTTTGGAGCATCCAAATGGAATGTTGTAATGATTCCAATATCCAAAATGAATCATTTTTTTATCATCCTGGTTTTCACCAGATGCCTATGAGACTTTCTGTCCTGTATTTAAATTCAAAGATGCCTTTACATTAAAAAAGAAAAAAAACTCCCTATAGATAAGAGACAGAAAACAATTATCTGTATTTATTTACCTCCCAGAAATGGAAGACAATTATCTGATTTTAAGGTAAATTATTATTTGGGGAAAAATAGTCTTTATTTCAAGTGAATGCAGCATTTTTGCACATACTCTTAGACTGAGCCCCAGTGTAAAACATATGTTTTAGGAAATCCTCTTTCAACTTAAATGCATAGGGGTAGAGAGAAAAAAGAGATGTGCTAAATGTTTGCCTGTTACCAATTTGGGCAACTTTCTTGTTGTTTTGCTGTTGCGCTTTAGGTAAATTAGCAACTGTGAGGGTTAGTGATGTATCACCACAGCAATAGCTGGATGATCCTGTAAATTCTGTAGAAGTCCTATGTGAAAAAAAATCAATCATAAGCAGAAGTGGTTACATATTTGCAAACACTTTATTTTATCTTTTAATTCTGTAATCTGAAAACTGTTGTTTTTTTAACCTGTGTTTTAGAAGGTATCTGATTTTAGGGACTTTATGGGGACTTTTAAATTTATGTACAGAGCAAGCAAACTGCTCCTTTTTTATACCTAACACATTTCTTTACGAAGTTGGATTAATGGGTTAAAAAAAGAAGATAACATTTGATTTTATGGTCATCTAGGGTTGATGGTCCCCCTCTGCCAGAAAAGAAAAGTAGACGGTCAAGAAAACAGCTTTCTATAAGTTCTTCCATTATCTTGAAGTACCTTTAATATAGTAAAATGATTTTAGTGCTGTCTATGTATAGCATTGTGTTCAGGCTATCTTGCCATACATCATGCCATAGATTATTTTGAACAAACATTTTAAAAGTTATTATTTTCCTTACCTGAGTCAGCTTCCAAGCACTTACTTCATCTCTAATTTGTTTTTTAATATTCTCTTCCAAATACTATAAAATAAATAGAACAATTACAATCTATAAGAGTAGACAAAAAACTGCAGAAACAGCCACAAAATAAATAATCTGTAAATCAGGTGAAAAAAATGCTAAAATAAAAATATGAGAAGCTATTTAACAAAGTAGCAATCGTTTTGCAATATAAAATTGAAGATAAATTATTTACCAAATTCTAACATCTGAATATTAATATCCATAATAGATATAAAAGGCAGTTCTGTAGGATACTTTGAAACACTTCTATGTCCAAACCTCCAAGGAACTCCACATACCTGTTATCAGATCTAGGTATGACACACTATTCAGTACACACTTCAGTATACACTTTCAGTTAATTCCAGTGCACAATACTGAAAACTAAATTCTAGTGTATGTTAGTAGGCCCTGAAATGATTTGAATCATCAGTTCAGTTCAGATGATGAAAACAATATGAGCTGAATCAATTTGGAAAAGCAAATCAATTCAGTGCTTTAAAACATCAAATTGAGTTGAGTTTATTCTTTTTAATAAAATAAAAGAATACATGTGGATTTTTCACTGACATCTTGAAACATGACCAAATCTTGCTTTCTGCTTTCCAGACAGTTTGTCTCCTATCAGAGGATCTGAGACTTTACCTTGAGATAAATTTAACTACAGTATTTAACAAATTTAACTATTTCATTCAAGTATGCTCTCTAAGGCTGGTTGTGGTGTTCTTAACTTTTGGGTTGCTATTTCTACATAGTTTCAATTGTTAACACCATATTACAGGATTGCTTTAATGAAGCATTCCAACTGACCCCTCCACCTCTCTCCCACCCATATGAAAGGCTCCAGGAAGAAGATATAAGTTAAAAAGAGACCAGAACGATGTGCAGAATTTACCAGGGGAGGGGGTAAGTGATGTTACTCAACATCTCAATAATGCAAGTGCTAGAACTGGCATCCTTCTATAGCAGGGGTACCCAACCTTTTTGGCACCAGGGCCCAGTCGTGGAAGATTTTTCCACGGACCGGGGGGGCGGGGTTTGCAGACGGGAGCCAATTGCACGGACCGGGGGCGGGGTTTGCAGGTGGGAGCCAATCACGTGGACTGGGGGGCGGGGTTCGCAGGCAGGAGCCAATTGTGCAGATGGGGCAGGGTTTGCAAGCAGGAGCCAATCGCGTGGATGGGGGGGTGGGGTTTGCAGGCGGGAGCCAATTGTGCGGGCCACCACCGCTCACCTGCTGTGCGGCCCACTTCCTAACAGGCCGCGGCCCACAGGTTGGGGACCCCTGTTCTATGGGGTATCTTCCACGGATGGAACCCTTCCATGAAAACAGTGAGAGTAATTTTTCAGAGAGAGCCAGTTTGGTGTAGTGGTTAAGGCACCAAGTTAGAAACCAGGAGACTCTGAGTTCTAGTCCCAACTTAGGCACGAAGCTTAACGGGGTGACTTTGGGCCAGTCTCTCTCTCAGCCCTAGGAAGCAGGCAATCGCAATCCACTTCTGAAATCTTGCCAAAACAACTGCAGGGACTTGTCCAGGCAGTCACCAGGAATCAACACTGATTCAATGGCGCGCGCACACACGCGCGCGCGCACACACAAACACACAAATTTGGATGTTGCTCCTTTCATATGTCCTTTCAGCTGTCCTAACATCTTAAAATTTATTCTGGGGAGGAAGGAGATTGGCAAATTATTTGGAACAGTATCAGAACTAGTATAGTGCTGCAAAGAGAAGAAATCACCTCCGGTCAGTCACTCAGTCATCTCCCGTATAGACTACTGCAATGCGCTCTACATGGGGCTACCCTTGAAGAGTATCTGGAAGCTACAGCTGGAGCAGAATGCGGCCATGTGAGCAGTCTTAGGAGTCCCAAGGAGGGCACACATAACACTGTTGCTGCGCGAGCTGCACTGGGTTCCAGTTTGCCTCCGGGTCCAATTCAAGGTGTTGGTTACCACTTTTAAAGCCCTACATGGCATGGGTCCAGGTTACCTGAGGGACTGCCTCACCCACATTACATTGACCTGTCCCACCTGGTCAGGCAGAGAGGGCATGGACCCTGTCCATGAGAGATTGCCGATTGGCAGGGTCTAGGAGGAGGGACTTCTCTGCCGTGGTGCCCACCCTTTGGAATAAGTTACCCCTGGAGGTAAGACAGGCCCCCCCTCTCCTGGCCTTCAGGAAGGGGGTTAAAACCTGGTTATGCCATCTTGCTTGGGGTGGGAGGGGGGATAGCCATTCATGGAGGTGGTTGGCACCATGATGGTGCCAACGATAAGATCTTGATTTGCCATCTTGTATTTATATATTTTATATTTGTATTTGTATTTTATATTGTATTTATATATATTTATATGTATATGTATATTGTATCATTTTAGTGATATGTTATTTTTATTATTTGTAAACCGCCCAGAGTCGTCGTATATGAGTTGGGCGGTGGAGAAGTTCAATCAATCAGTCAATCAATCAAGCATTCCCCTCCTTATTTAGTGACTAATATTTCCTATTGATCGTGGGACCCCAATTAAAAATTACTCTAGTTTCTTTCATGTATATTATGTGTCTTTCTCTATCTGGTTAATAGCAGAATTTATTTTTTAATTCTATAAGTAATAAATTTTCAATTACGGAAATTTGAAATCAATAGAAACCCTAGTAAAATTCAACTATAAGTCACAGGAAATGTAACATTACATTAGGTAATTTAGGTATGCTAGGTGCAGATTTTGACATCCTACCAAATTTGGATAAAGACTACAACAGGGGTCGGCAACCTGTGGTCCACTGGTGGGCCATGGGCTGTTAGGAAGTGGGCCGCAGGGTGAGCTGGAGCAGCTGATTGGTGGGGGCCCAGAAGGGGAAACACCTCCACCTATCAGCACGCGGCAAAGAAGGGTGGAGGCGGGCCGAGGAGAACCCCCGCCAATCAGCCTCCCCTCGCTTTTCGCCTCCCTGCCACTCGGTGCGGCATTTTTTTGCGGAACCGAGGGCATTTTTGGGGTCCCCAGAGCCTGCCCTTTCGAAGGGGCATCCCAGTGGGACGGACTTCCCCCCCCCACTTTTGCTCCCCGCAGTTTTTTCAGCCCCTAGCTCAGGCGCACCTCTGACTCCCCATTGCACAGCTCATCGGCGTGCAGATTTTCCACTCCGGGGTGCCCCCCCACCGTCACTTTTTGCGGTGATCCGAGCCTTTTTCGCCTCGCGACAGTGGCGCTCTGCCAAGAAAAGCCTCGCCGGCAGCGCCTGCCGGGGGGGGCTGGGTTTGCAGGTGAGAGCCAATCATGTGGGCCAGGGGGCAGGGATGCCTAGAAATAAAGTGCACAATAAATGTAATGCTCCCGCCTGCAAACCCCGCCCCCGGCCCACGCGATTGGCTGCCGCCTGCAAACCCCACCCCCCGGTCCTTGGAAAAATATTTCCCACAGAAGTGGTCCCTGGTGCCAAAAAGGTTGCCGACCCCTGGACTACAATATACTTCTTCATTAGCAATGGATGTAAAAATTTACTTATCTGCAAATATTTCTCTTGAATAGTGATGCCTGATCCTAAACAGGTTTACAAATAGTGCAATACAAAAGAATAATTCAAAATATGGTTAAAAACGTACTAGAAAAAGTAGCCTGGCAAGCTTCTTGAACTAGAAGCAAAAGTCAGACGTGAAGTTTTTCACAGGAATGAAATAAATATTATTGCAAATTTGTTTTTCCAGAAAAGGATTCATTAAATACAAAATTGGATAAATGCAGTAATATTCTATTCTGTTCAATGTAATAATTTAACATCTTATAATTAAATATAATAAAAATTGAGTAATATTAAACAACCTTGTAACGTGATTTTTCTTTAACAATGCCTTGATCCAATTCCTCCAGTTTTGTTCTGGCTTCATCATAAGCCAATTCAGTAACATAAAGGTCTTTACTGACTTTTTTTAAATGCTCTTCCAGCCTACGAATATTTTTCTGCAAAACCTGAATTTCTGATTGGTATCCCACTTTCCTTCTTGCACTGTTAAAACAAATTTAAAAACTGCTTACAATATTAGCACTTTTTCAGTAGTTTAGAAAGGCTGGATATTTTTTATGCTTTTATGAAGAAATGCCACATTTTGCTTCATCTTTTATAATTGGGAGTTCACCGATATAACATAGGTTGATTTTTTAAAAATATATTTATTGAGTAAACAAAAAGACAATAAAACAGTATTTACCATTACAAATATAAGCATTGTTTGTTGTGGAGAAACTTAGAACTTTCATCTTGAAATACTAATCAGGCTGGACATGATTCTTACCTGGATGGGAGAGCTGTAGGCTAGACTAGAAAGTTGAAAAAATATCCCAGAAGAAGGCATTTTGGTAGTATTGTCAAGAAAACCATTTCGATGTGAACATGAAATCACTAGGAATCGTGAGGAGTTTGCCTTTTATACCAGTATGGACTAAAAAACTGGCAGAGCACAGATACAGCTGAGAGATGTCGTATGGTGCAGTGATTAAGGTGTTAGACTTTAACCAGATTAAGAGCCAGCCCTCAGCCATAGAAGCTCGTTAGGTGACCTTGAGTCAGTCATTCTCTGTCAACCCAACTTACCTCACAGGGTTGTTGTGAGGAAAAATAGGAAGAGGGAATGCTGCGTATGCTGCCTTTTGCTCCTAGGAGGATATAAATCAAACAGCTTGCCACTGTTCAGGTAGCATTAAAAACTCTGTATGTATGTATTAAAAGTGTATAAAATGTCCACCAAATTTCAAATGCATAATTAAAATATTAATTTTAGTTGAGTTTATCTATTACAGCTTCATCTTTTCTATCTTTCTTCCTTAATAGCCTCCAGAGTCAACTGGAATCACATGCTGTCCAAATTTAAATAAATAAATACATACATACATACATACATACATACATACATACATACATACATACACACACACAAACACACACACACATACATAAAATATATATGCAGCTATACATTCTAGTAGCATGATACTGCTGACCACACTGGCTCATTTCATGTTAAGCCATAATGAGGTTATTGGATTTTTCTCTTAATGTAATGTTTGATTCTAGCCATAATGGTTTTTAAACCATGATTCAATCAATCTATCAAAATGTATTTATGGTCCAAGACCAAACACAATAAAAGTTCAGCATACAATACGGTAAAAGATAAAATTCCTACAAAAAGGAATTTTAAAAATTGCAAGAAAATCCTAAAGCAGTTTTGTTGTTGTTCAGTCGTTTAGTCGTGTCCGACTCTTCATGACCTCATGGACCATAGCACGCCAGGCCTTCCTGTCCTCCACTGTCTCTCGGAGTTTACTCAAATTCATGTTCATTACATTGGTGATGCTATCTAACCATCTCATCCTCTGCCGTCCCCTTCTCCTTTTGCCTTCAGTCTTTCCCAGCATCAGGGTCTTTCCAGGGAGTCGTCTCTTCGCATTAGGTGGCCAAAGTATTTGAGCTTCAGCTTCAGCATCTGTCCTTCCAATGAGCAGTCAGGGTTGATTTCCTTTAGGATTGACTGGTTTGACCTCCTTGCAGTCCAAGGGACTCTCAAGAGTCTTCCCCAGCACCACAGTTCGAAAGCATCAATTCTTCGGCGCTCAGCCTTCCTTATGGTCCAACTCTCACAGCCATACATTACTACTGGAAAAACCATAGCTTTAACTATACGGACCTTTATCGGCAAGGTGATGTCTCTGCTTTTTAATATGCTGTCTAGGTTTGCCATAGCTTTCCTACCAAAGGAGCAAGCGTCTTTTAATTTCATGGCTGCAGTCACCGTCTGCGGTGATCTTGGAGCCCAAGAAAATAAAATCTGTCACTGCTTCCATTTCTTCCCCTTCTATTTGCCAGGAAGTGATGGGACCAGATGCCATGATCTGGGTTTTTTTAATGTTGAGTTTCAAGCCAGCTTTTGCACTCTCCTCTTTCACCCTCATCAAGAGGCTCTTTAGTTCCTCTTCACTTTCTGCCATTAGGGTGGTATCGTCTGCATATCTGAGGTTGTTGATATTTCTCCCGGCAATCTTAACTCCGGGTTGTGATTCATCCAGCCCGGCATTTCTCATGATGTACTCTGCATATAAGTTAAATAAGCAGGGTGATAATATACAGCCTTGTCGTACTCCTTTCCCAATTTTGAACCAGTCCGTTGTTCCATGTCCGGTTCTAACTGTTGCTTCTTGACCC
The DNA here is from genome assembly GCA_023362775.1 of Charina bottae. Classification (NCBI taxonomy): domain Eukaryota; kingdom Metazoa; phylum Chordata; class Lepidosauria; order Squamata; family Charinaidae; genus Charina; species Charina bottae. Next base: position 170,803,692 of record JALMGJ010000003.1, on the reverse strand, counting down.
ACATACAGGTTTCTCAGGAGACAGGTAAGGTGGTCTGGTACTCCCATCTCTTTAAGACTTTGCCACAGTTTGTTGTGATCCACACAATCAAAGGCTTTAGCGTAGTCAATGAAGCAGAGGTAGATGTTTTTCTGGAACTCTCTTGCTTTTTCCATGATCCAGCAAATGTTGGCAATCTGATCTCTAGTTCCTCTGCCTCTTCGAAACCCAGCTTGCACTTCTGATAGTTCTCTGTTCACATACTGCTGAAGCCTAGCTTGTAGGATTTTGAGCATAACCTTGCTAGCATGTGAAATGAGCGCAATTGTACGGTAGTTTGAACATTCTTTGGCATTGCCTTTCTTTGGAATTGGAACGTAAACTGACCTTTTCCAATCCTGTTGTATATATTTTTTTATGTCTGTAGAATATGTGGCTGAGTTTTTAAAAAGCCAGGCCTCAAGACTTTTTTCCTGTTTGGGCTCAGGAGCACATGTTCACCCCCCACTCAGGAATGCTAATTGCTTTCAGGTGCCGGCCAGTCTGAGAGTTTCTGACCAATCGGAATTAGCCGTTTGAGCTTTGCCCATATTGGGAATCTGTTGCCTAGGTGTTTTTGGTCACATGCTGAATTCTGTCCACTCAGAGGCTGGTCAGGTAAAGGTTTAAAATGTAAATGCCTTTTGCCTTTTGTTCGCCCTCTGCTCTCTGCTCTCTGCTATCTAAATGGCTATGTTAATCAACCATGCCATGCTTTGGCTGAGGAAGATTCAAGGTTTGTTCCTATGTTTTTGTTTTAAATAAAGCAACGTTTTTACTACAAACTTATCTCTTGGTTTTTCCATAACTCTGATCACAAATTTTATAAAAATACAAAAGGTTATGGGCCCAGCAATTGCTTCTGCGATCAGAGACAAAACTTATGGAAAAATTATGAGAGAGAAGAAAGCTGACCTGTTTTAGTCTGCATCTGGAGAGGCTTCTTTTGTTTTTTGAAACTTGCCGGCAGTTACAGGAAGTTTCCATTGGAGGCGGAGTTTTGCCTCGTGTTTGCAAGCCTCGTGGTGTTTTTTGGATTACTACAACAGGGGAGAGAAGGAGCCATGGCTGCTGCTGGAGCTTCTAATTTTCAAGGTATGCTCCTGGAAAGGCTTTCTAATTCTAATTATTTGAACTGGTCTTTGAAAATGGAAAGTTTCTTGAGGAGAGAAAATTTATGGTCTGCAATTTCTGAACAAATTCCTCAGAATCCAGATCAAGCCTGGTTGAGGAAAGATGAAAAATGCAAAGCCTCCATTATTTTGGCTGTTCAGGATGATCAGCTTATTCACGTGAGAGGCAAAGAAACTTCCAAAGACTTATGGGACTATTTGCGTAATTTATATGTGAAAACTAGTCCAGGCAGCAAGGTTATTTTAACAAAAAAACTGTACAAGGCTCACTTGCCTGAGAATGGAAATTTGCCAGATCATCTCCACAAGCTTCAGAATTATTTTGTGGAACTTCAAGAACGTGGGATGGAATTTACCCCCCTGATGAAAGCCTACATTATGCTTTCTTCGTTGAATGAGTCCTGGGACACTTTAATTTGCTCCATGGAGGGAATCCCAGAAGCTGATCTAAATCCATCGTTTGTGTCTACCCGGTTGCTTGCTGAGTGGGAGAAGCGACAAGAAAAAGCTGCCTCCATTTCTACAATAAAGTCTTCTCGTGGCCAGCAGAGGGAGCAGAAGAGCTCTGAATTCCAAGCTTCTGCATTATCCAGCAGGCGATGCTTTACCTGTGGATCCCCTGCTCATCTCCAAAAGGACTGTGTTCAAAAGAAGAAGACTTCTCGCAAGAAAGAAGAGACTTCTAGAAAGAAGATTCTTCATGCAAAAGTTGTTGAGAACTCTGATAAAAAAGATTTGTGGGTTCTTGACAGTGGGGCCAATTCTCACATTTGTCACAATAAAGATTCCTTTCTGTCTTTGTCTAAAACTAACAAACAAAAAGTTTCCTTAGCAGATGGATCTGTATCCAAGATCGTGGGTGAAGGTGAGATCAATCTTCCATGTTTGGGGGAAACTGTTAAAAATGTTTTGTTTGTGCCTAATTTTCAAAGCAATCTCTTGTCTGTGGGGCAGCTAGTAGCCTCAGGTTATGTAGTAACTTTTAAGAAAGAGGGTTGTGATATTAGAAAGAATGGCAAAATGGTTGCAAAGTGTTTGCAGAAAGATTCTCTGTACATTGTACAAAATGCTGAAAAGCAGCAAATTGCTAAAGCTAAGGCTGTTTTTGAAAATAAGCCCATACACGATCAGTGCATCCATTTATTACATAGGAGATTTGCTCATGCTAATTTTAAGTACATTTCTCAAATGCCTAGTTATTCTGCTGATTTGAAATTGAAGTCTTGTGATAAATATCTAGATTGTGCAGTTTGCAAGGAGAATAAGACCACAAGGGCTCCTGTGAAAAAGTTTTCTGATAGGTCCACCTCTAGGCCTCTAGAGATCATTCATTCTGATGTAATAGGCCCATTTTCTCCTAGTCTTGGGGGAGCAAGGTACATTTTGACCTTCATAGATGACTTTTCCAGGTACACATTCATTTATTTGCTGAAACACAAAGATGAGGTCTTTGATAAATTTAAGGCTTTTGTGGCTTGGGCGAATGGAAAATTCCCAAGGCCAGTGTCTGCTTTGCAATCAGATCGAGGTGGAGAGTATCTATCTTCAAAGTTTAAAAACTTTTTGTTAGAAAAAGGGATAGAACACATTTTGGCTAACCCTTACACTCCTGAACAGAATTCTGTTGCAGAGAGAAAAGGCAGAACACTGCAGGAAGCAATGATGTGTTTGCTGAAGGATGCTAGTTTGCTTTTTAGGTATTGGGGAGAAGCTGTTACTACAGCGTGTTATGTGCAGAACAGGCTGTTTAGCAGTGCAATTCAGGATGTCCCTTTTCGTTTGTTCTATGGTGTGAAGCCTAAAGTAAGCCACCTCAGGGTGTTTGGAAGCACAGCTTGGGTCCACATTCCCAAACAGCTGAGGCGCAAGGGGGCTTCCAGAACAAAGAAAGCAATCTTTGTTGGGTATGAACAGAGTCAGAGAAGCTACAGGTTCATACTGGATAATCAACTGATAATTAGTAAAAGTGCTTCTTTTGCGGAGCAGAATTGGGACAAAATAAACTCTAGTTCTTCAGTTGATTTATCCATGGGGGAGCAGCAAAGTCTTGCTGATGGTGATTTGCAGGAATCACCTAGTGAAGTCAATGATCAGGAAGCTGACTTGTCTGGAAAGTCAGAGGTTTCTGAGGACAATGGTGGGAAACAGAGTGTAAGTCCTGTCCTACCTCGCAGGTCTGAAAGGATTAATAAGGGAGTTCCTCCTGATCGTTATCAAGTAGATGTTGTGAAGGCTTTTCACATTCACACAGAGCCTGAGTCTCTGGAAGAAATTAAAGAGATGCCAGCTGAAATAGCTAAGTATTGGCATGAAGCCATGCAGCAAGAGTTGGATTCCTTAAAGGAAAATAAAACTTGGAAACTAGTAAGTTTGCCTCCTAATCAGAAGGTTTTAGGTTGTAGGTGGGTGTTCAAACTGAAAAAAGATTCTGATGGCAAAATTCAGAAGTACAAAGCAAGGTTGGTAGCAAAAGGTTTTGCTCAAAGAAAAAATGTGGATTATGACAAAACTTTTGCTCCAGTGACAAAGGCTGAATCTATCAGGTTGCTTTTAAAGGTTGCTGCCATGAAGAAACTGTCTGTTCATCACTATGATATTCAAACTGCTTTTCTGTATGGTGACTTGGAGGAAAAATTGTTTATGCAACAACCTCCTGGTTATGAAAAAGAAAAACATCTTGTGTGTGAGTTGCAGAAATCCATCTATGGTTTGAAACAAGCCGCGCGTTGTTGGAATATTAAAATGGATAATATTTTGCAAAAATTTGGGTTTCAAAAGGGAATTGCTGATCCTTGTGTTTATGTAAAAATGATAAGCAAGGTGTAATGTACTTGTGCTTGTATGTGGATGATTTGTTGCTGCTCACTTCATCTGATGAACAGAAGCATTCCTTTGAGGTTTGTATGAAAAACAATTTCACATTGAAATGTCTTGGAGCAGTCAACAATTACTTAGGATTAGAAATTCAGAGGGAAAAAGATGGCAGTTTTCTCATAAGCCAGAGTAGCAAAATTAAGAAGCTGCTGGAGGATTTTAAAATGCAGGACTGCAAGTCTGTCTCCTCCCCCATGCTTCCCGAGTTTCTAAAAGAGGAGGGGGAGAAGGGGGATGGTGAGTCATCTGAAGGAGATAGTTTCAGATCAGCCATTGGCAGTCTTCTTTACATTGCAAACAATAGCCGTCCGGACATTGCTAACAGTGTGTCCATTTTGAGCAGGTTTGTGGAAAATCCCACATCTGCTGCAAAGTCAGGATTAAAAAGGCTGTTTCATTATTTGCAAGGCACCAAAGATTTTTGCTTAAGGTTGTCTGCTACAGACACAGAAGAAAAGTTAGAATGCTGGTGTGATTCAGATTGGGCTGGAGATCTCAGTGATAGGAAGTCTACTTCTGGAAGTGTAATTCAATTTGCAAAGTCCACTATTGCTTGGTTTTCCAGAAAGCAGACTGTAGTAGCCATCAGCACAGCTGAAGCTGAATTTTATGCTTTAGCACAACTGTGCAATGAAGTAATTTGGTTTACTCAATTGTTGCAAGACATTGGAGTCATTTTAAGTCAGCCTGTAACAATTCATGAAGACAATCAAGCTTGTATCCATTTGGCTTTATCTGAAAGTTCCAGAAATCGCACAAAGCACATTGATGTGCGTTTTCATCTTGTTAAAGATTTTCTAGCCAAGAAAAAGGTTGTTTTGAAATACTGTGATACTAAATTAATGTTGGCTGATATCTTAACCAAGCCTCTAGTTGCCAGTAGGCACAATGAGTTGATTTCCAAGCTGGGTTTGTTTCCATATTCTTTCTAGTCATAAAAAAAGGGGAGTGTTGTATATATTTTTTTATGTCTGTAGAATATGTGGCTGAGTTTTTAAAAGCCAGGCCTCAAGACTTTTTTCCTGTTTGGGCTCAGGAGCACATGTTCACCCCCCACTCAGGAATGCTAATTGCTTTCAGGTGCCGGCCAGTCTGAGAGTTTCTGACCAATCGGAATTAGCCGTTTGAGCTTTGCCCATATTGGGAATCTGTTGCCTAGGTGTTTTTGGTCACATGCTGAATTCTGTCCACTCAGAGGCTGGTCAGGTAAAGGTTTAAAATGTAAATGCCTTTTGCCTTTTGTTCGCCCTCTGCTCTCTGCTCTCTGCTATCTAAATGGCTATGTTAATCAACCATGCCATGCTTTGGCTGAGGAAGATTCAAGGTTTGTTCCTATGTTTTTGTTTTAAATAAAGCAACGTTTTTACTACTAACTTATCTCTTGGTTTTTCCATAACTCTGATCACAAATTTTATAAAAATACAAAAAATCCTGTGGCCACTGTTGAGTTTTCCAAATTTGTTGGCATATTGAGTGCAGCACTTTAGCAGCATCATCTTTTAGGATTTTAAATAGCTCAGCTGGGATACTTTCTTCTCCGCTAGCTTTGTTGTTAGTAATGCTACCTAAGGCCCACTTGACTTCACTCTCTAGGATGTCCGGCTCAAGGTCAGTGACCACACCATCATGGATATCAGGGACATTAAGATTTTTCTTGTATAGTTCTTCTGTGTATTCTTGCCACCTCTTCTTAATCTCTTCTGCTTCTGTTAGGTCCCTGCCTTTGTTGTCCTTTATCATGCCCATCTTTGCATAAAACGTTCCCTTGATATCTCCGATTTTCTTGAAGAGATCTCTAGTCTTCCCCATTCTATTGTTTTCCTCAATTTCTGTGCATTGTTCATTTAAGAAGGCCTTCTTATCTCTCCTTGCTATTCTCTGGAATTCTGCATTCAGTTGTTTATATCTTTCCCTTTCTCCCTTGCCTTTTGCTTCCCTTCTTTCCTCAGCTATTTGTAAAGCCTCATCAGTCAGCCACTTTGCTTTCTTGCATTTCTTTTTCTTTGGGATGATTTTAGTTGCTGCCTCCTGTACAATGTTACGAACCTCCATCCATAGTTCTTCAGGCACTCTGTCTACCAGATCTAATCCTTTAAATCTATTCCTCACCTCCACTGTATATTCATAAGGGATATGATTTAGGTCATACCTGATTGGTCTAGTGGTTTTCTCTACATTCTTCAATTTAAGCCTAAATTTTGCGATAAGAAGCTCATGATCTGAGCCACAGTCAGCTCCAGGTCTTGTTTTTGCTGATTGTATAGAGCTTCTCCATCTTTGGCTGCAAAGTATATAATCAATCTGATTTCGGTATTGACCATCTGGTGATGTCCATGTGTAGAGTCGTCTCTTGTGTTGTTGGAAAAGTGTGTTTACTATGACCAGCGTGTTCTCTTGACAATGATGGGATGTACGCTGGCTTAAACGGAAAAAAACTCGAGGCTTGAGAATAAACAGACAAGAATGCAGCTTGTTAGGGCTAACAGTGTTTACTGGTAGCATAAGGCAATAATGTATATACAATCACATTATCGCAAAAATGAAAAAGTTGAATATACATGGTACAGCATTGTAAAAGGAAAAACAAAAACAAACTTATAAGCAGAGTTCCGTGTATTGATCCCAGGGCCAGAGTTCCAGACACGGCCTATACCCAAAGCCAGGCATAGCTCACTCTGCCCAGTCCACGGGAAGTGAACACGTGAAGAACTACATGGCTAAAAGACACTAGAAATCAAGAAGCATAGAACACCATTTTGCATGGTTAGATATGCAGTTCTTTCAGCATTCTGATAGGCTGACAGTTAGGTGTGACACACACCAGGCCTAAAGCATTAGGCCTAAAGCACATAGCATGACCTGCTATTGGGTAGCAGTGCTGCATCTCAGCAAGCACGTGAGTTCCCCCCCCCTCCTTGCTCAGGGGGCCTGGGCAAGGCTTCCCACAGAAGGAAATCAGGAGGATTTGTTCTCATGGGAAGATTTCCATTGCTAGCCATAACATGGTACCTTCTCGCTCCCTATTTCATGAAGATGTAAACAACGCCATTCAAAATTATGGGAATGCTTGTTATCTAGCCACCTGGCGTTCACGTCATCATGAGAACGCTTTGCTGGTAAAGGATGCAATTTGCCAAAACACTTCTCATATGGGTAATCTGACAGACAAAACTCTATTAGCCTTTGCCCTGCTTCATTTTGTACTCCAAGGCTGTCAGGGAGACACAGGAGAGTGGAGAAGAGGGCCGGGCCATGAGAGATAAGCGGGCACGCAGCTCGGAGTGCCTGGCCTATTTTCCCAAACGTCAGAAGAAGGCTCCGCCCTAGGTTGGACTGATATACTTGGGAATCTGTAGGCATCGTTAGTTTAGCAGGATTTCTGTATGTAGAAATCTCAGTGCTTGCTGAGATTCCTTGCCTCGGCGTGTTATTTCTGCACCTACACACGACATCAATCCTGCTAAACCACAACTCCCAGCAAAAGAGGGAGGAAAAAACAAACCAGGAGAATGGCTTCTCAGACACCGGAATTGCAACAGGCAATAATTCAGCTCGCGGCAGCATTAACACAACACTAACAGCAAGTCGACGACCAGATTAACAATTTGCAAGCAGCAATGATACAACAAATGCAGCAACCAGCCCCAGTCGTCCAGCAGCCGGCACCAGCAGCACCACCACCACTGGTCGTTCTGCGATCCCCAGGGTGTTTGCCAGAGAAATTTGGGGGAGAGACAGCGCAGCTCAGGACTTTCGTCGCCCAGTGCACCATGTTTTTCGACAGCAGACCAGCCGAGTTCCCAACGGAGAGGTCCAGAGTTACCTTCATTTTAAGTCTGCTGAAAGGCTCAGCCGCAAGATGGTCCATCCCCATGGTGGAAGCTAACGACCCAATTCTGGACAACTACCAGAATTTTATGGCCCATTTCAGAGCCCATTTTGATGATCCAATCAGAGAAGTCACTGCCAGTCGAGAGATCCGACGGCTCCGACAGGGGAACAGGAGGGTAGGAGCGTACATCGCAGATTTCAAACTGCTGGCAGGAGATTTGGGTTGGAATGAGGTGGCATTGAAGGATCAGTTTAAACAAGGACTGGACGAAGAGATTAAGACGGAATTAGTGCGGCAGGGCACGCCAGCTACATTGGAAGGCCTATACCAGTTAACAGTCATCATTGATGCTCGATTGGAAGAGTTAAAGCAGCTACGGCCAGGGAGAAACAGGGCAGGAACCCGACCGGCGTTTCCAGGTTTTGCTACCCCCTCTAAATCGTTTGTTCCCCTGAGCGCAGAGGAACCTATGCAGATAGGGGCCACACGAAGGGGGGTCTCTGAAGCCGAGAGACAAAGGAGAAGGGAGAATGCACTTTGTTTCTATTGCGGGGGGCCAGGGCACATCGCAAGGGCTTGCCCGGCCAGACGCCAGGCAGCTCCAGTAAGATTTACAACCCAAAGCACAGAGCAGGCCCACATACCAGCCGCTTCTTCCCAGCAGTTAAACTTCAACGGCCCCCCTTGCCAGAGCCCCGCAGGGAGGCCATCCAGCAATTAAGAAGGGCTCAGGCGGCAGAGTACAGCCAAGATTTTTACATTGTTTCAGCCACGCTGACTACCGGTTCCAAGCACCTATTACCTGTAAACGTAATGATCGATTCCGGTGCGACAACCAATTTTATAGATGGGGAAGCGGTGGAAAAGTTTCAGATTCCAATGATTGCACTGCCAAACCCCATGCAGGTTGAAACCATCGACGGGCAACCTCTCAAGGCAGGCGCCATTACACACTGCACCCAGCCAATTCAACTATCCATCTCAGATCACACGGAGTGGATCCAACTGTATGTTACTGCTTCCTTGCAAGTCCCGGTCGTCCTCGGGGCACCTTGGTTGAAACTTCACAACCCCCATTTGGACTGGATGACCAGAGCAATTTCTTTTCCTTCTCAGGACTGTCTACACCACAAATTACAGGGCATTACCCGATCCCAACCGGCAGCTGCAAGCCGGGAAGCAGGGAGGGCTCTCCTACCAACAAAGTATGGAGACTATGCAGACATCTTCGGGGAACAAGAGGCCACGGTATTGCCCCCCAATAGACCTTTCGACTGCACAGTAGATTTAAAGCCTGGAGCCAAGATCCCAGCGGCAAGGCATTATGCAATGTCTCCAAAGGAGCTAGCTATCCTAAAGGAATATGTGGATACCAACTTCAAGAAAGGGTTCATTCGGCCATCGACATCGCCTGCATCTGCCCCTACCTTCTTCGTGCCTAAAAAGCCCGATCCTTTCGCCCCAGCGGCACAGGCTGGCGATAAGGGACCCCCCATGCGCACGGTGCATGACTACAGCGCACTCAACACAGTCACCGTTAGAGACCACTACCCTCTTCCAGTTATATCGGAATTGCTAGATCGCCTGCAAAAGGCCGCATTTTTACCAAGCTAGACCTCAGAAATGCCTACAATTTGATCAGAATAAAACCAGGCCATGAATATTTGACGGCCTTTAACACCAGATATGGTAAGTTTGAATATCTAGTCATGCCTTTTGGACTAAGTAATTGTGGGGCAGTATTTTCCAGATTTATGAACCATATTTTCTCAGACTTGTTAGACAAATATGTAATCGTGTATCTCGATGACATTCTGATATATTCTGAGGACCCCACCTCCCACATAACTCATGTGCAAAACGTTCTGCAGAGGCTGAGGGAGAACAAGCTTTTTGCCAAGCTAGAGAAGTGTGCCTTTGACTTAACTCAATTAGACTATCTGGGATACAGGATTTCCACAGAAGGCATAGCCATGGATCCTGCAAAGGTCCAAGCAATTCTGTCCTGGAAGCCTCCCCGTAACGTCAAGGAGGTCCAGCAATTTTTGGGGTATGCAAATTTCTTCCACAAATTCATTGCCGGATATGCGGAGAAAGCGCGTCCCTTTACTCAGCTTTTAAAGAAAGACAAACGCTTTTGCTGGGGAGAACAGCAGCAAGCTGCCTTCCAGGAATTTAAACAGCTGTTTGCATCCCCACCACTCCTGAGGCACCCCAACCCTCTAAGACAGTTCCACGTCCATTGTGACGCATCTAACTTCGCCGTCGCCATTTTGCTCCAAGCGGCGGACGAAAGAGGGGAAGCTTTGTTACCTTGTGCCTATTTCTCTCGCACGCTGTCACCAGCAGAGAGGAATTACGATGTTTTCAACAAAGAATTGCTTGCCATAAAGTCAGCCTTTCAAGAATGGAGGCATTGGTTAGAGGGAGCGACATTCCCAGTTAAAGTTTACACAGACCATAAAAACTTGGCTCTTTTGCAGAGCTCGGGATCCCTCACCCCCCGTCAGGTCAGATGGAGTCAATTTTTTTTCACGCTTCAATTTTGTCATCTCGTACTTGCCAGGCAAACAAAACAAGCTGGCTGATGCCTTGTCTAGGCAGCCGCAGGACATTGCAGAACCTGACCAAGCCACCCAAGCCACAATCTTGCAGCCTCAAAATTTTGAGGAGTCTCCCGAGGGGGACCAAGTAGAGATCTTGGCAGCAGTCAGGCTAGCAGACGATCTCCTTGTACGAATCAAGGCTCAGCAGAGACAAGACCCCTATGCACGGGCTAGGCTGGAGGACCTAGAAGGGGTCCAGAGCGGAACAACGTCCCTGTTCACAGTGGAGGCAGGGACCCTTTGGCATAGTGGGCGGCTTTATGTTCCCAAAACCCTGAGGGAAGAAGTTCTACAGCTATGTCATGATAGCCCAACGGCAGGACACGGGGGGGGGTGATCAAGACGCAGCACAGAACACTCAGAGATTACTGGTGGCCCAAGATGGCAGCGCACATAAAGACTTACGTGGCCTCTTGCCACGTATGTAGACACGCTAAAACTGTTGCAGGGAAACCAGCAGGCCTTTTGCAACCCCTACCCACGCCTCCCCAACCTTGGGACACTGTCTCCATGGATTTCATCACTGACTTGCCACAGGCACAAGGCTTCACTTCCATCCTGGTGGTGGTGGACTGTTTTACAAAGATGGCACATTTTATTTCCTGCAAGGGCCTTCCAACAGCACAAGCTACAGCACAGCTCTTTTTGGACAATGTCTTCCGATATAGAGGTATGGTTAACCACTTGATCTCAGATCGAGGTTCCCAGTTTACTTCCAGGTTCTGGGGGGTGCTTTTTCAGACATTGGGGGTCAAGATACACTTATCCTCTGAGAATCATCCTTGCAGTAATGGCGAAGCTGAGAAAACTAACCAATTATTGCAGCAATATCTCAGATGTTACATTAACTACCGCCAGGACAATTGGCCAGAAGTCCTCCCAATGGCAGAGTTTGCTTACAACAATTCAGTACATTCCTCAACCAAGATGTCCCCTTTCCAGGCACTCTATGGCACAGACCCGAGAGTGTTGCCTCTTTCCTCCCAGCAAACACCTGTTCCTGCAGCCACGGATTTCCTGGCAGAAAGGCAGGCAGCCCATCAGCTGTTAACGGAGCAGCTTGATCTGGCGAAAGCAGCCTATAAAAAGAACGCAGATGAACACGGACAGGAAGGACCTTCCATCTCACTGGGAGACAAGGTCTGGCTCTCTACTAAGTTTTTGCAATCTAACAGGCCTTGCAAGAAATTGGATGCTAAGTTTGTTGGCCCTTTCCCAGTGCTACAGCAAATAAACCCTGTGGCTTATCGTTTGCAACTTCCCCACTCCATGAAGATCCACCCGGTGTTTCACAAGTCCTTGTTAGTCAAAGATTCCCCTCCAAGTGCCTTGCGTTCGCATACCCCCCCCCACCTCCGATACTTGTCGAAGGGGAACCGGAGTACGAAGTGCAAGAAATTTTGGATTCCAGAAGGAGGGGCAGGGGAATTCAGTATTTAATACACTGGAAGGGGTATTCTCAGACAGAGCGCTCCTGGGAAAATGCCAAAGACGTTCATGCCCCCTTGCTGGTGCATAAGTTTCATCAGCTTTTCCCTCACAAGCCTCGACCAGCTCGACTCCCAGAGCTACAGCCCCCAGCTGGAGACGAGGAGGCCGGCCAGCCTGAGGTGGTAGTAAGTTGCCAGCAGCCATTTCTGCTCCCTCCGCCGGAGCCAGCGAGGGGGGAGGAGGGGGATTCTCGCCCGTCCACCTCTGGTTTGCAGTTCCCAGGCGGGGGGAGGGAGAGCACTGCTAACGATTTAGCTGTTTTTCAGGAACAGACAGCTGCAGCCGAGCTATCTGATCAAACAGAAGGAGAGGATGACTCCCCGGACATTCCTTTCGTAGACGACCTCCCTTCTCTGCCCAGCTCCCAGGAGGGGGAGGAGGAGATGGACACTTATTCACACGGGATTGTACCTGACACCAAGGACGAAGGAGGGGGGGGTTGTTTTGGAGTTTTTGGCTGGAGAGGGGGGTGGTGTCAGGGAGACACAGGAGAGTGGAGAAGAGGGCCGGGCCATGAGAGATAAGCGGGCACGCAGCTCGGAGTGCCTGGCCTATTTTCCCAAACGTCAGAAGAAGGCTCCGCCCTAGGTTGGACTGATATACTTGGGAATCTGTAGGCATCGTTAGTTTAGCAGGATTTCTGTATGTAGGTATGCAATAAACACTAGAGACTAGATTCCCTGCCTCGGCGTGTTATTTCTGCACCTACACACGACATAGGCCAAACTTGCCTGTTATTCCGGTTATTTTTTGACTTCCTACTTTAGCGTTCCAGTCCCCTATGATGAAAAGGACATCTTTTTTTGGTGTTAGTTCTAGAAGGTGTTGTAGGTCTTCATAGAACCAGTCAACTTCAGCTTCTTCGGCATCAGTGGTTGGGGCATAGACTTGGATCACTGTGATGTTGAATGGTTTGCCTTGGATTCGAACTGAAAGCATTCTGTCGTTTTTGAGGTTGTACCCCAGTACTGCCTTTCCCACTCTTTTATTGACTATGAGAGCTACTCCATTTCTTCTAAGGGATTCTTGCCCACAGTAGTATATATAATGGTCTCCTGAATTAAATTTGCCCATACCTGTCCATTTTAGTTCGCTGATTCCCAAGATGTCGATGTTCAATCTTGTCATCTCGTTTGACCACATCCAGCTTACCTTGATTCATAGATCTTACATTCCAGGTTCCTATGCAATATTGTTCTTTACAGCATCGGACTTTCCTTCCACTTCCAGACACATCCACAACTGAGCGTCCTTTCGGCTTTGGCCCAGCCGTTTCACTCTTTCTGGAGCTACTCGGAATTGCCCTCCGCTCTTCCCCAGTAGCATTTTGGACACCTTCCGAACTGAGGGGCTCATCTTCCGGCGTCATATCTTTTAGCCTTTTGATACTGTCCATGGGTTTTCTTGGCAAGGATACTGGAGTGGTTTGCCATTCCCTCCTCCAGTTTTGGACCACGTTTTGTCAGAACTCTCCGTCATGACCTGTTCTTCTTGACCTGACTTCATTGAGTTACGCAAGCCCCTTCACCACAACAAGGCAGTGATCCATGAAGGGGCCTAAAGCAGTTAGCAGCTAACAATTAATAACATGAGGGAGGAACCAGATGTTTTCTGACTGTTATAGCTATCAATAGAATTTTGCACCTTTCTTAAGAGATTTCTGAAGAGCGGTCACCAGGGAAAAGGGTAATGGCCTCCTGGTTGCAGTGGCAATTAGAAGTGTTAACAATTGGAAGTATTAAGCTTGATCACCATTGGGTGTATCGTGGACATTGCAATAGCACATGAGACAGATTCTACCTCCAAGCCTGAACAGAAACAAGTTCGGCTTTCATATGAGAGGGTTATATATCTACCGGTTGTTGTCCTAATAGGTAGTGCCCCAATTTTGGCCAAAATAGTCTTCTATGTGGAGCATATAAGATGTTAAAGAAATATTTAGGGATAGTCCAAGGAGGAACAATTGTGCTATAAAACGAATGGGAGATTCTGGCTCTGTCATTTTGGATATTTAGGTCCCAAACCCTCTGCTTTAGTTCAGCCAGGTTTTTTTCAAGTCCCAAAACAGGTAGTGCTGACAGAGTGAGACTGCAATATGCCAAATTGTCATTAATTTGTCTTCTTAGGTTGGAAGAAAACCTACGCAGAAAGGTAAGATGGACTAAGGAAGTTCCTCAATAGACTTGCTTCAGCCAGAATCTAAGATGACAGTCTTAGTTGGACCTCAGGGGAAATCCAGCCTAATTCTAGTCATGTTAGAGCACCAGAAGTTGAATAAGGAACTTCTTTATCTTTAGTAAGATTTTCAAGAATTTTGATTGGATTGCTTCTAAACTAGGAGACTCCTTATAAATACGTAACTGAGCACCATATAGCATCAAACCCAGAACTTTGGCTTTAATTAGTTTAATAGCTGCTGGGACATAATTGTTACAAAATTGACCTGCAAATTTAGCAATTGCAAGGGATACTTTTTGGGCTTTTATTAGAAGCTCTCTTGTTTGAGTAGACCAGCAAGATTGAAAATAGACACCTAGATATTTAAAGGATTTTACCTGCTTGGTGTTTTTTCCATTGATCGTCCATCTAATTGGGGCCTTAAAGCATTTCCTAGAGCAGTGCTTTCCAAACTGCCGCCATTGGCGACACACCAACGGCAGCAGCGGCGGCGGCGCCGTGCACGGCGGCGGCCTCGTTTTCCGCTAAAACGCGGAAGCGCTGATGGCGCACTGCTGCCGTCTTCGCTGCCACCGCCGTACACACCACCCCCGCGCGCACCCCCGCGCCACCGCCATGCACGTCCACTTCCAGATTGTGTTGCAACACACTAAACTGTGTGTCACGACACACTAAAGCAGAGCTTTCCAAACTGTGTGTTGGGACACGTTAGTGTGCCGGCTGCAGTGTCTGGGTGTGTCACGGCTGCTGCTGCCCCCGAGCCCTGCCAGGATTCCGCCCAGGTCCTAGTGCCTGCCTTGTGCCTTGCTGCCTCCAAACCTGTTGTGATTCCACACAGGTCCTAGTGCCTGCCTTGTGCCTTGCTGCCTCCAAACATGCTGTGATTCCGCGCAGGTCCTAGTGCCTGCCTTGTGCCTTGCTGCCTCCAAACATGCTGTGATCCCATGCAGGTCCTAGTGCCTGCCTTGTGCCCTACTGTAAGAGCGTGTTGCAAAATGATGCCCTGCTGTAAGAGTGTGTCGCAAAATGATGCATGTCTAAAAAGTGTGTCACTAACATGAAAAGTTTGGAAAGCTCTGCACTAAAGTGTCGCGACACACAGTTTGGAAAGCTATGTCCTAGAGAATAGCAGTACTTTTGTTTTGGAGTAATTTATTTCAAGGTGTTCTCTAGAGCAGTAAAGTGATAGAGCTTTAAGGCATCTTCAGGGGCCTAGTTGGGTTACAGACATTATGGCTGCAACATCAGCATAAAGGGGAACAAAAATGCGGAAGTGGGCAAGGGAGGGAGGATAGAATTCTGGCTTAGCAAACATCTCAACAATATTGTTAATATAAAAGTTGAATAATAGTGGGGTGAGGATACAGCCTTGTTTTACCCCTTTGCTAATGAAAATGGGTTTAGTTAAATCACCAAGGATATTACCCTTTACTTGAGTGGTTGTGCCAAGGTGTAATAGCATTATTAGCCTAAGAAGACGGCAGTCTATCATTGTAGTGGCTAATTTCCTCTAGAGTCATTCTTGCAGAATAGTATCAAACCATGATTTATGGCTTAACATTATGCATTAATCCCTCACTGTGGCATTTTCAACGAAGTATGGTTAAAGCAAGCCATGCATCAGCAAAATATTTGAACTGGTTATTGACTAACTTCACAAAACATACTGATGCATAATTCTGTTTTGATATTTTATCTTTTATAATGGTTTCCACTAATTTATTCAGAATAGGCATTCCGCTTGCATGTCTGTATTTTCCTGAATTACTTCCAGATCATTGTTAAAAAGTCGGTATTGCACCGTCTCCTTTTCAAGTATTACATGACCTCCTCTGGCATAGAAGCAAATTTTCAGAATATTTTTGTCAGATAATGTTCTAACAAATTTGTTGCTCTCTTAAGATTTCTAGTTTGACACTTTGATGTGCAAAATGGTACCAATTTTAGTACTAGATGACCATATCCCACTTGTTCTCTTCCACCATTATACCCAATATATCTGTACTTTCCTCTAAAATCTAACAGCTCTATTTCTCCTACTTTGTTCTGTTTCTTTTATTAAGATATAAATACTATACATGCTATCCCTCTTCAACTGTCTTTTACATTCATATGTCTGGCCTGTACCTTCATTGTATGCCTATGTCTGACTTGTATATTTCTTTATCAATCAACACCCAGATATGCAAAGATTAACACTAAGATTAACACCAGATGAACAATCAAACAGTACATTATACCTTAATCAAGGAACTATTAACTTAATCAACCAAACAGCAAACAACAGCCCAATAAAGGAACTCCCAAGGAGTGAACAACACCTCCACCATCAGGAGCAGGACAAGTCACGATATATAAACAGAAAGCAAGTCCCACTCCCTTTTCGCACTGAAGATGTTGCCTAGTCTGCAACAAAACAACAAGGCTCAGAGAACACCCAGGGCTCTACAGTATTCTCTTTGGCTCCTTCTAATCTCTTTGCTCTCTCCCCTGCCCCATTTCCCATCACCTTAGTATTGGCAAGGTGGGCTTTGTGCTTGTGTATTTGGATGGGATAATACATCTTTTGAAAATGTTTGAAAAACTTTCTTCAAAACATTTAGGTCATAATATATCAGTTTAGCACTAGTACCTGAGGTTAAGCTAATTCAGATTTTGGAAAAGTTCAACAGAAATCAATTAATGCTTCCAAATTAATTTATATACAGCTCAAATGAATGCCCTGTATTTTCAGTGAGAATAAAAAGGCTAAAAACAAAATAATACTGTTCAGTTGGGTTATTCAGAATGTAAGCTTATTGGCTGTTAACAGCACCACTTACCTCTCTCTGAATTTTTGCAGAAATCCTACATTTTCATTTTTAAGATATTTGATTTCATCTTGCAAAGAAGTTATTTGTTGAAGATCACTTGCAAGCTTATCCTTCAGTTTTTGTAGATCAGACTCTTTATTGGATTTCTACAGATTATAGCATATACAATTATGAAAATACTGGCATGAGTTGAATGGAAAAATATTTTTATGTATACGCATCTTAAAACTTACTGAGCTTTCCATATTCTTCATCTCTTCAACAAATTCATCCAGCAGTTGTTTGTTTTCATGTTCTTGTCTGGAAACTTTCAAGTTCAAACGATTTTCCTTGTATTAAAAATACATTATTTAATTAACATTGACTTGAAACAATACCACAAATATACTTCACAATAATATTATAGTCTACCAAAAAACCCAAAGAAAATCCTATTGTCTGAAAAGAAAACCAGTTTTAAAAAATCTGCATGGATATACTTAGCATCGTAAGTAAAAGTGCATATATAAAATGGAAAAATGAAAGACTAAAGGACCAGTAAAACATTATTTAAAAAATTAAGATAAATTGTGGTGAGCGTGATGGATCTTAATTAAAGAATATAAGTGAAAGTAATTATACAAGGAGGCAAAGAGAGCCTAATTATATGCATGTTGGAATTCAAAATATGACAGGCCATATCTTCTATAAATTCATATAATCCTCTTCAAAATTGATCTAAATTGATGGCTAGCACTATATCTTATGCAGATAAATTACATAGCTAACTATGATCTGTGTGAAGGATTTCCTTTTGTTACTTTTGAATCTCTCACCATTTAGCTTTATCGGATGACCCCAGGTTTTTATAGATATTTTATCTTTATTCATTTTCTTTACATCATGCATAATTTTATACACCTATAACAAAGGTTATAGGTGTATAAATCTCCTGATCTACATTTGCCCTAAGCTAAAATGTTCCTGAAGCTATAAGGTTTTCTCAGAGAGTTGCTCAAGCTTCTTGATCATTTTTATAACTCTCTTCTGGACCTTTCCCAGCTCTGCAAGGTCTGAGATAATCAGAGCAATATGCCTTTGAATAGCAGTTGCTGAGGAACATGAATGAGACAGTATTATTGTGCTTATGGCTAAACCAGATGAAGCACATCCAGTTTGCCACTAAGGAAGCAGAATGCTGGACTAGATAAGGTTATGGCTTGATACAAACATGTGTTTGTACCTATCTTGAAGCCTGAATTGTCCTTCCTTCCATTCACAGAAGGACACTGACAAAGTGAGAAAAGGTTCTTGCAAGTGAACTGCGGAGAAGATTCTTGTCAGTTTTCTTTCCTCATGCAGCTCCTTCCTATGTTACTCAGGTGAGTTCCCTCAGCCCTGTAGAGCAGGGAGAAAAGGAAATAACTGTACGTTGCCTCCTCACTTTTGATAGGGCATTTTAGCTAGCTAAGTTCCATTCATGGGAAGTTACAATATCAATATCAAAATTATATTAATATGAAAATTATAGAGGACTAAAAGTATATTCCTATAGTGGTGATAGAAATTGGAAAATAAATAAATAAATAAATAAATACACACACATATACATATACATACACATACATACATACATACATACATACATACACTTATACATATACATATATATACATACACACACACACACACACACACACTTAGGAAGTCCCACTAAATGCAGTGGGACTTACAGTATTCCTAAACAAGACTGTGTCCTTAATAATTTGTCATTACACTGTGTCAACAACTTAATGACACCCATCCCGGGGAGGGGTAAACAGGGATGATGTTAGCCCCAGTGGAACCTGCTGGGATCTGTAGGCCCCAGTTGCTAAAACATGCTGGGTACTGATGCTGGAATTTGCAAGATGGAATGTATGTAATTTTTAATCAAATATTTTCACTGCACTATGTAACACATTTATTAGTGTGATTGCAAGTTGCCTAAGTTTTTAATAGACAAAATCGTAGGATTTCATGTGCTATTGCATTTTTGAGAATTTCATACTTTGCACTTAACATTTAAAACTCACTTTATCATGCCAAGAAATTAAGTCAGCTTTTGTATCTTCTTCTTGCTTGATTAGTTCTTTAAGGCGATTTTCATTTTCCAGTATTTCCTCCCTCAATCCATTTATCTTGTTATTGAAGTCAATATAAAAAATCTCAGTTTCTTTTAACTCATCCCTAAAAAGCAGCAAAAATCAAATGATCTACTTCTCCAAATGTATTAAAGATCAAGTGAACATTTATTGATAATTGCAGTACTATCAATCTCTTTATAATAACTGCATTTATCTCTTACACCACCAGTAAGAGTAGCAACAGTACTTTCTTAAGTTCTGACATTTAATATTCCATGTAAGCCTAAGCATGTTGATGAAAACCCCATTAATTTCCATATTTATTTATTTATTAAATTTATACACCACCCATCTCACTACAAAAGTGACTCTGGGCAGCTTACAAAATACGATTTACAGTTCACAAGTTTCTACAATCTTAGCTTCTTAATTGTCAGCCAGCTTAGCCAACAAATATTTTTGCAGCGTAATAAAGTTTAGCATTATATATTGGAAGGCTAATAAGAGAGGATAGAGAGAGCAGCAGAAAGAATACTGGGCTTGCTCACTAACAGCAAATATCATTCGTATTTTATATTCTAAAAAGTGTCCTAGAAAAGCAGAAGACAGAAGTATCTCCAGGCCATAATATATCTGCCAATATTCTAGCTAGATAAATTAGCTTCTCCTTGTATAATGGCAGGTAACCAATTATTGGTGATTCCTCCATCCTCCTTATGGGGAGGATCCTACAATATACAGGAGCAGGGGCTTTTCTGCCATTGAAAAAAACCTGCAGCATGAATAGGAAGAAAGCTCTGTTCCATGAAAAGAACTCTGCTCCTAGTAGATAGGATCCAATCCAGACATTCATTAAAACTTCATTATACTATGGTGAGAAACTTCTGATTGTAAATTCCTTCTTTTGATAATCTGCAATGATGTACAATCAAGGAGAACTGCTAGGCACAACACTAACATTGTAACATCTCATATAAACAGAAATTATACTTCCAAGGCAGAAAAATGTTTTGTTGTAATTAGGGATATTACTTAAATTATGAGTACCATCACTGATAAATAAGTTTTCCCCCTATAGTATAATAACTAGGAATGCACAAAATATTATGTGCACAAAACAGTTCTTTTTGGCTGGTTCATGCCTGAAATGAAACATACATTTGAGATGTATTGGTTCATGCACTGCACAAAACTGATGCAGGAGTGTTTCAGAGGAGGGGAAGAGCTAGGACAAGCCAAAGACATCAACTGTGGAAGATGAGGGGAGGATGGAAGGGCAAGACTGGTACATATTGTATTTCTCCTTCTTTCTCCTCCTCCCCTCAGTAGCAACCAGCTTGGCATACTGTACTGCACTAACTTCCTCTCTCCCCCTTCAACTGCTGTCAATAACTCAGCATGGCAGATCCACTGGCCCACCTAATCTTCCTTATGCCTTTCCTCCCTCCTGCACAGTGTAAGACAGCATTTTTATGTTCCAGAATTCATTCTTCGTCCATTTCTGGCTACAAGAAAATTCCAGAAGTTTTGCCTGTATCACATATTAGCTGAAATTAATTCCTTAATTAATCCTCCCCACCACATTACTGTATCATCTTCTTCCCCTCCCTTTAGCAAAAGCTCTACTATTTCTCCTATTCTCACAAACCAACAAATTGTTACCTCACTTTTCCATTCCAACTATCCAATTCCAACCTACCTTCCATGTTTGTTCTTATGGGAATAAAACAAAAGGAGATCCCTCTGTAAGCCATCTTGAGCACCTCAAGAAATGACAGGATATAACTCAAACAAATTAATACATAATAAATAAAATAATCTTTTTCTGGAAAACTTTAGATCATCTGCCTAGAAAAAAGCATGTATCACTGGAATAATCATGACTTCTTCCTCTGCTTAACCATACTTCAATTCTCTTCCCTTGGGAGAGGCATTTGTCATAGCTGTTCTTTACAAAATGGACAGTGAATCAGTGTACCTATATAGATGGCGCTATATAAACACATCTTTCCAAAAGAATCAAGATCTGTTATCTGAAACTCAGGTTTCCTATGTATAAATGGAGATCACTTTCTCTCAGAAAATTAAAATACACTTACATAAGATGCTTTATTGTATTCTCATCAGCTTCTATTTGCTCCGACATATATAGTCTTTTTTTTTCACATTCTTCTTTGATTTCTTTATGCAATGTTTGCACTTCCAAATATTTCTGATGAACTGTATCATACTGAGTTTTTGCCTTGGAAAAGTACAGAAATTAATTTGCAATATAAAACTAAAAGTATCACGAAGATTATCATAATAACAATACTCAAGTACCATATGAGATAATATTTTACTTCTGCATTCTTTTGTCATTCCTTTATCTATTTCCCTAAAATAAACCAACTTAGTTTAATGAGAGTTAAATCTACGTAACACTGTAGATATTAATGTAAGTTTCTTTAGGAAATCTGTATACTTAACTGAGGACAGATACAGTCACCCAGCTATTTTTCCAAAAAAGAGGCTAGTCTTTCCCTTTGCCATACAGAATGAGGACTATGATCAAATAGCCTAATGCAGAGCTTTCCAAACTGTGTGTCGGGACACGTTAGTGTGCCGGCTGCAGTGTCTGGGTGTGTCGCGGCTGCTGCTGCCTCCGAGCCCTGCCAGGATTCCGCGCAGGTCCTAGTGCCTGCCTTGTGCCTTGCTGCCTCCAAGCCTGCCCTGCCAGGATTCCACGCAGGTCCTAGTGCCTGCCTTGTGCCCTGCTGTAAGAGTGTGTCACAAAATGATACCCTGCTGTAAGAGTGTGTCGCGAAATGATGCCCTGCTGTAAGAGTGTGTCGTGAAATGATGCCTTGCTGTAAGAGTGTGTCGCGAAATGATGCATGTCTAAAAAGTGTGTCACCAACATGAAAAGTTTGGAAAGCTCTGGCCTAATGCAAAGCATTTGGAAGAGGTAGCCTATGATAACCTACAACTCCTTTTGATTTTCTTTTTTGTATCCCTAAAAGTTTTTTTTGCAGAATCATGGTTTGGAGATAACAAATCTAATAATCCAATTGCTACTATCCAAAATAACATGTGATTATAGCCGTAGTATCAAGCTTAAAGAATTAAGACATGATTAATACTTTTAATTAATATTTGTACAAATCTTTTTGCAAATAGCCAGTAACAAACCACAACAGTGCTAAAACAACACACATGCAATAACATCATCCTACAATTCCCACCATTACTTATGGCATTTGCCAGATTTGTGGCATTTTTCTGATGACATCGAGATGCTCATATTATCATTTGCTCCCCTTTACCCACTTCATGGACACCCATGGTATTATTAACAAATCCTGAATTTCTTTTTTCCTCTTACAGACATGACTACTCAGAATCTTAGAAACTTTCTACGTTCTCTTATTTAATTTCACCTACGTAATCTTTACTACAGTACTTATTTTTCTTATATTAAATATGGATATTTATTTAGTCCGCAGAATGCCGTCTGACGGCCCTGTTTAAGATTACTTGATCTCTTTTGGGTCGGGTAGTCGGTGACCCACTTACAGGGCTGGTCGGAAGAGTTTTCTGAGCATCTGCAGGATAAAATTGCTCAGATTCATTCCAAGTTGGACTCTAAGCGTGAGACATGATCTGAGGAGATGCCAGAGGAACGTACTTACCCTGTTATCTGAAAACAGTTTGATCCTGTTGGGCCTGATGTAGTAGACAGGATCCTCCGGATTGTAAATGCCACCACATGTCAGCTTGACCCGTGTCCCTCCTGGCTGGTTAAATCAGCTAGGGAGGTAACATGTGGCTGGGTCCAGGCGATGATTAATTCATCCTTGAGTGAGGGGGTGTTCCCAGCTGCCTTTAAGGAGGCGCTGGTGCAACCGCTCCTCAAGAAACCATCCCTGGACCCCACCATCTTGGGCAATTTTCATCCGGTCTCCCACCTTCCCTTTTTGGGAAAGGTGGTTGAGAAGGTGGTGGCGTTGCAACTCCACAGGATCCTGGAGGTAACGGATTATCTGGACCCCTTTCAGTCAGGTTTCAGGCCAGGATATGGGACGGAGACCGCATTGATCGCACTTATGGATGATCTCTGGAGGGAGCGGGATGGAGGGAGTGCATCCATCCTGGCTCTCTTAGATCTCTCAGCGGCTTTTGATACTGTCGACCACGGTATCCTTTTGGGGTGGCTTTTGAGTTGGGGGTGGGTGGCGTGGTTTTACGCTGGTTCACCTCCTTCCTCCAGGGCCGTTCCCAGTTGGTGGTGATAGGGGAGGAGAGAGCCGACCCGCGACCCCTGATTTGTGGGGTGCTGCAGGGGTCAGTTCTCTCTCCTCTGCTGTTCAACATCTACATGAAGCCGCTGGGTGAGATCATCTGTTACCACGGGATGAGGTATCACCAATATGCTGATGATACTGTTATATATCTCCATCCCGGGTGAAGTAAGTGATGCGGTCGATGCCTTACCTCACTGCCTGGAGGCTGTGGGAGTCTGGATGGGGAACAACAGGCTTCAGCTGAACCCTGGTAAGATGGAGTAGCTGTGGATTGATGGGCCCCCTGTATCCAGGAAGTTATCATCTTTGGTTCTGGATGGGGTAGTACTACCCCACTCAGATCCAGTGTGGAATCTGGGGGTCCTCCTGGACTCACGACTCCTGCTCGAAGAGCAGGTGGCAGTCATGGCCAGGAGGGCCTTTGCACAGCTTCAAGTTGTGCGCCAGCTACGCCCTTTCCTGGAGAGGGATGCCCTCCGAACAGTCACTCATGCTCTTGTCATCTCCCATATAGATTATTGTAATGCACTCTATATGGGGCTACCCTTGAAGAGTATCCGGAAACTTCAGCTGGTCCAGAATGCAGCAGCGCGGTCAGTTATGGGTGCTAGAAGATCAGCACATGTGACACCTCTGCTGCGCGAGCTGCATTGGGTACCAGTTTGCTTCCGGGTCCAATTCAAGGTGTTGGTTATCACCTTTAAAGCCCTACATGGCATGGGGCCAGGGTATCTGAGGGACCATCTCATCCCGATAACATCGACCCGCCCCACCCGTTCATGGAGAGAGGGCATGCTTTGGACCCCTTCAACAAGAGAATTTCATCTAGCGGGGTCCAGGAGGTGAGCCTACTCTGCGATAGCGCCCGCATTGTGGAACATCTTGCCCCCGGAGGTGAGGCTGGCCCCCTCACTCCTGACCTTCTGGAAGTCTCTTAAGACCTGGCTCTGCCGCCTTGCCTGGGACGACAGAAGTGGTAGTGCCTCCTGGGGGTGGCTGGCGCCATAGTGCCTTGATCCTGATAGTGGATTTTACCATCTTTTGGATTTTTAGTTATTCTATTTATTGTTTTATTGTAATTTCATGTATAGATTTTAACCTTTGCTGTTTTGCAAACCGCCCAGAGTCCCCTGTTCAGGGAGATGGACAGGGATAAATTGAATGAATGAATGAATGAATGAATGAATGAATGAATGAATGAATGAATAATATTCATGCAGAAAATTACATGTTTCTTTTAACAAACTATACTGATGTCTTAATAACTGTAATGGTTTATAAATGTGGAGTCCTTGGTGCTCTCCGAGCCTTGTTGTTTTCTTGCAGACGTTTCATTGACAAACTAGGCAACATCTTCAGTACGAAAAGGGAGCGGGATTTGCTCTCTGTTTATATACCATGGCTTGTCCTGCTCGTGTTGGTGGGAGTGTTGTTCTCTCCTTAGGAGTTCCTTGATTGGGCTGTTGTTTGCTGCTTGGTTGATTGACTGAGTTAATCGTTCCTTGATTAGGGTATATTGTGCTGTTTGATTGTTCCTCTGGTGCTAATCCTGATGTTAATCTTTGCATATCTGGTTGTTGATTGCTGGTAAGGAGGTGTTCTGGTCTTTTGGCTTTTCTCTTGTCTCTTATGAATGGTATGTAACTGTTGTTTACCTCTATGTGTCTGTTGATGGCTGCTCTGTCTGAGTGCCAAGCTTCCAGGAATTCCCTAGCATTTTTGGATTTGGCTTGGTTTAAGATGCTCACAGGTTCCCAGTTGAAAGTATGGTTGAGTCTGTCCATGTGTTGTGAGATTAAGGAGTTTTCATTGTGTTTTCTGACTGCTAGTTGGTGTTTGTGGATGCGCTCTGCTAGTCTTCTGCCCGTCTGTCCTACATAGTGGCTGCTACAGTCCTTACACTGTATGCTGTAGATAACTCCTGTTCTTGGACTACTGGGTCTTTTGGGTTACTTAAGATGTTCTGAAGGGTTTTGGTTGATTTATGTGCTACGGTGATGCCATGTGGTTGTAACAGTCTATTGGTAGTTTCTGAGATGTTTCTGATGGATGGCAGTGTTATCCTTTTCATAGCTTCTGTTGGTTGTGTTGTGTCCTGTTCGGACTATGAGCCAACTCTGGAGATTCTATAGAATATTCTTTATTAATCAAGAAGTTATTTACAGAAATTTAGTCCATTAATTCATACCAATGTAGAGCATCTTCAACACAACTGGATGTACTGGAATGAATACTTTAACCCATTCTTCTGGCAACAGATATACTGGACTAGCGTGCTTGACAAGATTCTTCTTGAAGCAGCAAGGCAAAACTGGGCTGGAACGGTTAGACAGTACTGGACTGGAATCACTTCACAACTGGACTGGAACTACCAGGCAAGCTGGACTGGTCCCACTAGGTGATTGGACTGGAACTGCAAGGCAGACTGGACTGGCTCCGCTAGGCAACTGGACTGGAACTGCAAGGCAGACAGGACTGGAACCACTAGGCAACTGGACTGGAACTGCAAGACAGACTGGATTGGTTCCACTAGGCAACTGGACTGGAACTGCAAGGTAGAAAGGACTGGAACTACTAGGCAACTGGATTGGAAACACCAGGCAACTGGACTGGAACTGTAAGGCAGACTGGACTGGCTCTGCTAGGCAACTAGACTGGAACTGCAAGGCAGACAGGACTGGAACCACTAGGCAACTGGACTGGAACTGCAAGGCAGACTGGACTGGTCCCACTAGGCAACTGGACTGGAACTGCAAGGCAGACAAGACTGGAACCACTAGCCAACTGGACTGGAACTGCAGGGCAGACGGCAATGGTTCCACTAGGCAACACTGCCTGAAGGAATAGGCAGGACAGGACGCGCTATACTAGAAAAAACCCCAACGGCAGAACGTGGCTGCACCAGTTTAGCGTGACAAGACACACAAGGGTGAATGGAGTACTTAACTGAAGCGTTGAAATGCTGCTTTGCCAAGGCTGCTGAACGCTGTGAAGCTAATGGTGCGAGCTGACAAACACCCGAAGTGACCAAAGCTTTCTTGGCTGGGCTTTGCTGAAAGGCTACAAGATAAGGCTCTGTTTCTCCTGATGCTGAAGCAAAATGGGCTTCTGACGCAGCGGGGGTCGATTCCGAAATGGTGAAAGGCTCTGATTCTGATTCCTCTGTGGCTACAGGAGAGGCTTCCAAACCAGACGCAGGCTGGACTCCGCTGGACATGGTTGGTTGCTCGATAGGACGGCTGCTTGTAGGATGGCTGTTGTTAGGATGGTTGTCTCCGGTGGCTGGGTGCTGGCTCTGGCGTCCTTTTATCTTCCTATCTCCGTGCTTTTTCCCTTCAGGAGACAATCGGATTTCTCTTTGTTTGGTGCGCTTTTCAGCACGCCTTTCTCTTGCACTGATTGGTGCGTTCGAACCTGTTCCTGGTTCTGGACCAATCAGCTCCTTCAAGTTCCCCCACGCAGCTGAGTCATCCCCGGGTTTGTTAGACTGCACCTGCTCCTCAGGCGCCTGACTGTCTAACACAGTGCTTTCCAAACTGCCGCCATTGGCGACACACCAACGGCGGCAGCAGTGTGGGGGCGTGCACAGCGGCGGCGGCGCGCAGCAGCGGGGTCGTGCATGGCGGCGGCGGCCTCACTAAAACGCAGAAGCGCTGATGGTGCACCGCTGCCGTCGTCACTGCCGCCGCCGCCGTGCACGCCCCCGCCGCCACTTCGCAACACACTAAACTGTGTGTTGAGATACACTAAAGTGTCACGACACACAGTTTGGAAAGCTATGGTCTAACACCTGCTCATCACGAGTTTGTCTGTTAGCCCTGTCCTTTTGACCCTGCTCAGCACAACCTTCCCCCAACTCGGAGTCAGAGTCAGAGTGGACTCTGACATGTTGTAGTGGGTTGGGTAGTCAGGCACTTTTTGATAAAGTTGCGTGGGTATCCATTTTGCTGGAAGATGATGTATAGATGATCTGATTCCTTTTTCTGGTGTTCTGGGTTGCTGCAGTGCGTTAGTGCTCGGCTGAATAATGTTCTTACACAGCTTCTCTTGTGGGAGGTTGGGTTGTTGCTTTGGTAATGGAGCACTTGGTTAGTGTGGGTAGATTTTCAGTAGACTTGTGTTTCTAGAATGCCCTCATTTCCTCTACTGATAAGGATGTCCAAGAAGGGTAGTGTGTTGTTGTTTCTTCTTCCCTTGTGAATTTTATTCCACTGAAGATGTTGATGGTTTCATGTGTTTCTTCCAGTTGTTCCTTTTTTATTATGACGAAGGTGTCATCTACATACCAGATCCATACTTTGGGTTGTATACGTGGGAGTGCTATCATTTCAATCTCTGCTATGAGTCCTGAAAGTGGTGATCCCATGGGTGTTCCTTTGATTTGTTGGTATATTTGTCCATCAAACTGAAAGTAGGTAGTGCGGCAGAGGTCGATGATGTCCATGATTCTGGGTATTTCTATCTTAGTGTATTTGACTAGGTCAGGTGTGTTTCGTAGAACTGCTGCCATGGATTATTTTGCTAGTGCTGGGTCTATGGATGTAAAGAGTGCAATGACATTGAATGACTCCATAATTTCATCTTCTTCTATTTTTAAGTCTTTGATTTTTCTGGAGGCACTGTAGTGGGGAGTTGATAGAATATTCGCTCTCCTCTGTAATATGCCTAAGTTTTTTTGTGAGCTCTTTAGCTATGTTGTAAGTGGGAGTCCCTGGTAACGATACAATTGGCCAAAGCGGTATGCCAGGTTTGTGTATTTTGGGGTGTCCGTAGAAGCGTGGGAGGATGAGTCCACTGCTTTTCATCCACTTCTGTTCTTCTTTTGTGATTTGACCTTTCTTGGGGAGGTCATTAAGAGTTTTTTTTTACCTTGTTGTCCAGTTTCTGTATGGGATTGGTGTTTAACTAGGGTGTAGGTTTCTTTGTCCTCAAGTAATTTAGCCTTTTGTATATATTGCGATCTGTCCATAATGACAGTGGTGTGGCCTTTGTCTGCTGGGAGGATGATAATAGTTTGGTCCTTCTTTAGGTTTTTGAGGGCTGCTCTGTCCTCTGCTTTCAGTTGGTTCTGTTTCCATGTCCTTTTGGTTTGTGGTATGATTATCTGTCTTACGTTCTCTTGGGTTTCTGTGTTAAGTCCTGTAGTTTTCAACACTGCTTCTAAAGCTGCAACGAATTCTAATTTATTCGCATCCTCTGTGTTGTAATTGAGGCCTCTCTGTAGGATATTGTGTTCTGCAGTGGATAATGGGTGGCTGGACATGTTGACCACCCATTCCGGTTCTTCAATTGGTTTATAAATGTCAGCTAATGCATATGTCGATGAAGGTTCTCAGTCATCCAGGTGGAACAGTCTGTAGCTTGAATCATGTCAACTGGATTTCTATTTTCTCAGTGGAAACGTTTCGCTCCTTATCCAAGAAGCTTCTTCAGTCTGAGCAAAGTTAGTAAGGGAATCCTTAAATATGTTTCTAGGGTGGCTGTGTGACCTTGCACCTGGGGCTAGGTCATGGTTATTTGAGATGTTTATTTCTAAGTCCCTTTATCATCCAAAGGAGGATCGTTAAGATTACCCTGCTGCTGTTGAGCTTGTGAAATGGTCTTAATCTTCCTAGGCACAGAAGACAAACCAGGAAGGAAAATAGGGGAAAGATTGTGCCTGAGGCCCCCACCTCTATTCAAGGAAGGATTTTCCAAGTTGGCATAAATGGACTCCTTGACCCCTCTCTCAAACCACCTATCTTCTCTGTCTAAAATGTGAACATTAATGTCCTCAAATGTTCACATTTTAGACAGAGAAGATAGGTGGTTTGAGAGAGGGGTCAAGGAGTCCATTTATGCCAACTTGGAAAATCCTTCCTTGAATAGAGGTGGGGGCCTCAGGCACAATCTTTCCCCTATTTTCCTTCCTGCTTTGTCTTCTGCGCCTAGGAAGATTAAGACCATTTCACAAGCTCAACAGCAGCATGGTAATCTTAACGATCCTCCTTTGGATGATAAAGGGACTATTTCTAAGGGACTTAGAAATAAACATCTCAAATAACCATGACCTAGCCCCAGGTGCAAGGTCACACAGCCACCCTAGAAACATATTTAAGGATTCCCTTACTAACTTTGCTCAGACTGAAGAAGCTTCTTGGATAAGGAGCGAAACGTTTCCACTGAGAAAATAGAAATCCAGTTGACATGATTCAAGCTACAGTCAGCTAATGCAGTGTGTGTGTGTGCATGCATGTCTGTGCATGCATGTCTGTGGGTAAAGCACTAGTATGGTCTTATTCAAATGATAACCCAATTAGTATGTAATTTCTAAATTAAATAAATCCCACCCAATTCCAGGAGACACAGTCCTAAATTGTGTTTTATTTTGCTTTGATTGCTGCAGTTTCATAACAGGATGGAGCTACTAACAACAGAGCCAAAGCAGCCTTTTGTTCTAGAATTGTTCCAAGATTCCAAGACTCAAGAATTCCATTGATTAAGATTCCAGTCAGCACCTCAACCTGTAGGAATTAGGTTTAATATAACCAGGTTTCTAATATAGCTCTTGAGAATCTAATAATGAGAACATTAGGCTTGCCTTTATTAAGCCACTACTTGCATTTATTTATTTATCTATTTCACAGTGGCCACCCATCACCACTGCACTCTGGGCAGCAGACAAAAAATTAAAACCAGAAAACAAAAAACAAGTCAATTAATTAAAAAATAAATGACAACCACAATTTAATGTGCAAAACAAAGATTGCAATTTCTGCAAGCAAGATATTACATAGCAAAGTCAAAACTTGATAGACTCAAGGAGTAAAACTTACAGGTAACTTTTTTTATTTTTATAGGGTTTTATTTTTTTTATAGAGAAAATCATGATTGGATATAATTAAAATTAATATTATACTTCTATTTTAATATTTAATATTAATACTTTGAACAGTTGACCAAGCCTGTACACTGCTATAATAAAACTGCCTTTTGATTTCATAACCAATCATATGCTTATTTTTCATCCTCAAAAGATGAAAAGCATGTGTACTGTGCTATTTTTTCACTTTTCTTCATGTTTAGATATATAGCATTATTATTGGGCATAGAAATTTAAAATGGGCATGCACTAAACTAAAAGAAAATACAGTTAAAATATTGAACTCCTTTACCTCCACAAAAAATGTTTTTACTTCTTTCATAGAATCATCTTCATGACATAGCTTTTCTTCCAGCAGAGGGCTGTATTTCTTCATGAAGTTTACCTGCTTCTGGATCATTGAATTTGCTACCTCTATTTTTGTCAATTGGTTTAGTGCATCCTGTAACTGCTCACTTTTTTCTTCAAAATGCCACTGTAATTCTGTAATATCTTGCAAACATTTCTCCCATTCTGCAAAATATAAAAGAAACTATTTATTATAAGAAAATGATAACTATTGCCTTTAAGTTTAAATATATAACAAGTTGCTACATTGCAAAATATATGTACATTTCCCTTCAAAAGATAATTTTATATCATCTGCCTATATATAATGCTGTGATTGTCACTTTCTGAAGAAAATTAATGTCCATATTGTATAGTAGTCTATGATATATTGCTTTTCAGCAGCACATATACATAAGAAGCTAAAGGTCTGGCTGTTATTTCTGTTTCATTTGGTTAACTTTTTTCTGATATGGTTGTCACCACAGATATAAAGAATCACCTATGCTACACTGCTGGAATACTCAGATTATTGTTTAAAAAAATAGGCAACAGCAATTTCCAGAAAAGAAGTCAAATCTCACATTTCCACTAACATCCCAGCATCTGAAGACAAAATGAATTATGAAGATAGCATCCCAAATTATTTCCTGTAAGTAATGGATACTATCTAACAGCTCCAGAGAGCACATTTGGAACCCATCTCATTTGGATTTTGCATTTGCCAGGCATTATGAATAATTATTTATTTATTTATTTATTTTATTTTATTTATTTATCGTTATTTATACCCCGCCTATCCCCTCCCTAACGGAGGACTCTAGGTGGCTTACATACATTGTATTTCATATTTATACATTTCATATAATACAACATTTTTTAAACCGCGCGCTAAGGGAAGAGGTAAGGGAACCGGCTCTTCCGTGGGTACTGGACTACATGTCCCAGAATACCTTGTGTCGGAGCCGGCTGCTGACGTCCTGGATGTTGCTGTTTTGGGATCTGTCGTCTCCGCCGCCATTCACGAGAGTGGGCGACCCCCGACAGGACGCCAGCAATTTTTCCCACTTAAGGTGGTACCCATTTATCTACTTGCTAAGCTTTCAAACTGTTGGGTTGATTAATTAATTAATTCCCTAACTTTGCAGAATGTACATTTCTCGACATTGTTTTGACCACTGTCTGTTCAATATGCAGAACCTTCAATAGGCCTTAGAAAACTGAACATATCAGCAGGATTTTGTATGTTCTCCTGGTAAGACACAGAAGAAGTCCTCCTTTGACCCAGTTATGCTTGACAACTTTTGCTAAATCTCCAACCTCTTCATCTTGGGAAAGGTTGCTGAAAAAGTGATGGCAAATCAACTACAGAAGATTCCAGAGGATACAGATGATCTGGAACCTTTTCAGTGAGGATTCAGACCTTTGTTTTAATATTGTATGTTTTCTTTTGTTAGAGTATGTGTGTATATTTGCAGAACTATGCACGTTGTCTGCTCAGTGTGCCTAGCCTGTGGTCAAGCCTCTAACTAATCACAAGAAAATGTAAGTGGCACCTATAGTCATAGCTGAAGCAAAATGTCATATTAATTAAAAATTGGGAATATGCACAGTTGTTCACAGTACAACCATTCACTGCATGTGATTTGTGATGAACTTGACACAAAAGAGGGATATTAATACACTCTCATCAAGTGGACTGTAAAGAAGACTAAGTTGCTAAATATGACATTTAAACAAAAGAGAATTTCTGTACAAACAGCAAGGAGGTAGGTGAAGTAATGACAACCAATTAATGTTGGTGATAACAGATAAATTTCATGAACTAAAACAATTATTAAAAAACAGCCGAACTGCAGACATTGTATGATGACCAGGTGTATTAGGGCTGTTCCTGTAAAGCAATGTGCTCTACAAATATACGTAGAAAGGAATGTAGTGTACATCTCAAATTGCCTTGGAAGCAAAACCTGTTTTACCAAGTAGTGACAAACCACTATGAAGAAATAGTTTGCACAGAAAGTGTCACTTTAGTACCACACTTATATGAATTTAATATTCACTTATATAATTCTACCCTAATTAAAATTTGAGTGTTATAATACAATACTTTAATGTTAAATTGGTTATATTTCATTAAGTATTTTCAAAATTCTGCAACATATAACAAAACTCAAGTGGAGTGCAAAAGACGCTCTCTCATCCTGAAATCATTTATGAGAGGCTCATGGAACTATGCAAGCTAGCAAGCTCCTTCACTGAGTCCTTCAGTAAGCTTAACTGTACTTGTAGTAATATTTTAAAAATTACATTCTTTATTTAGGGACTGTGCATACTGATCTAGCAGGGTGTATAATTTTGCTCCCATATTCTCTGATGTCAGAATATGCACATTCCCCAAGGACTGTTTGAGGTATTGCTCAGTGCATGGAAAGAAGCCTACAAACCCTTGTACACATCTTCACACTATGTGTGAACATATTTCTACACATATTCCTTAAAGTCTTTTGGAGATTATAATATTGACACGATAATATACAAAATGCTATCAGTATGTGGATTTTTAAGAAGTAAGGAAATTGACCGGGGAATATTCACAGTATCTTCCTGATGAATATAATGCTGACATTGTAATAAATGAAAATAAATGCAAATAGAGCTTCAAATAAGGGCAGTATACTAAGTTTTGAGCTTTTGGACATGATCGGATTGTTTTTTTAAACAGTGTATGATAAAAAAATAAAGGCTGACATAATTCTCCTCTCTCCTTGGACTATTATTTCATCACAGTTATTTCAAATAATCCCCAAAAACAGAATAGTAATTTTATATCATTTTTTCTCAGAAGTTTTAATTATGGCACACAAATCAATCAATTAATTCTTTTTTTCCTTACATGGCTATTTTTCATACCTTTTTGAACAGCTATGGGAAGCTGTTGTAGTCTCCAAAATGACAATTTATCTGAATTTAGGTATAGTTTTTTTCTACGTTGCTTCTCAAACTCTAAGGCTTCTTCAGCATCTTTACGTTCATTTTCTAATCGTGTAATTATCTCGGTGACTTCTGCTACAACAGCAGCTGTTTTCTGCTTTAAAGGCTGAATATCTTCAATTAAAAAAGCAAGCAATACTATTGCATGTAATAGCACATCTTTCGAAAATGCACAATTTAAGTTTCATTTTTAATGTTACTATGTAGCACACAATCCTAAAAACAAATGCAGAAAATTTCAGATTTCTATACAAAATGTTTGTGTATGCAAATCTATATACAATTTTGATATTTCATGTGTTATTCTACTGCAGAAATAATATATACAAAAACATCTTAAAAGACCAAAACTTTTGAATATTCAGAATTAATATAATTGTCATCAGCAGTAGTCTAATCAGATTAAACGCAAAGCATTGTTGGGGTTAGGAACAGGGCTAGCATGAGCTCATATGAGAGCATTGCCCACTTCTACCATCACATAATTTGAATGAAAGGGCTTAGCAGCTTTCTTTTAGCCAGTTTCATTCATGGAGTGTAGGGAAATGTCCTGCTCACTTGGACAGGTTTAAATGAATATCTGGAGTTAAATATGAAACTATGGGAGATGGGGGTAGAGGTGTAGCTCAATAATTCCAGAAATGTTGCACTTAGAGTTTCCCTCTCTTAAAAAAAAAAAAGTTGACTTTCTCCGAAAGTCTGGAATTCAGGCAAGTGTTACTATTCCAATTCAAACAAATAAAACTCAATGCTATCAACGAGTCAATCATTCTTATGTGGATTATCTCTGTCTTTAAGTAATAAGTTTTCAGTCCAAAGTTTAACAGTTCATTCAAAAGTTTATTTAAAACAAAAAATATCTAAAAATCAAATTTTGAACATTATTTTAAGAATTTCAAGCTTTAACATTCTCATTTTTAAAAAAGATTTAGTTTTATCTCAATGGCTTCAAGAAGACTGGAAGAGTTGGGCTTCCGGTGGGAGCGTGGTGGTCTGAACAGGTGTGCTCGCGGGCTCTGCAAGCAGAACTGACAATGCGGCAACTTTTTGGGCTCAGGCAAGTTTTTCCTGAAGCCCAGGAGCGTTTTTCCAGAGAAAGGAAAACACTCGGAATCACCCCATCCGTCCTCAGGAAGGCTGCTTGCAGCCAGAAAATCGCAAACAGCATTCGCGATCAACTGGTAAGAGCAGCTGGGAGGCTGAGGCGTCATCATTTCCAAGCTGCGTTGTAATCTTAAAGGGACACTAAGACCGGCCACTCCATTTCTAAATCACCCAATTTATTTTTCTTTTAAGTATGTGTACCCTAAGAGAGGCTTTCTACAGCAAGGAGAAACATGTTCTCTTGGTGCTTATCGTTATTTTTGTAATTAATTTCTTTACAAAAATTCTTTTTACGTTTTGGATTTTGCTTCCCATCCAAATATTAAGGAAGGTTGAGAGTATGTAATCGTCTCCCTGCTATTATTTTTGTACTAAATTTGAAGATTTTAGCATTTTCCTACACGTTGAATCTGCTGTTTTGAACTTTCAGCTTTCTGTTGCTACTTTCCCTGGGGAACTGCCTGTTACCATACTTTCACTTCTGTAAACACATTTCAGAATTTTTCTATTATCTCCCACTTTCACTGGTTAAGTACCTAGGGGGGCCCATAATTTACTGTGTGAGACATGGAGGATTTCAATCAGACTCTCTCAGATTTTCATCGAGACCTTAAACAGATTCTTTTTGATTCCTGTCACGTTTTTACGCAAGGCATTCAGCACATTGTGGAAAACATGAGGTCTAAAATGTGTCATCTGGTTGGGGATGTCGTGGAAGAAATTGAAGAGCTTAACAACGATAGAAATGTTTCTTCTAATAGCGAGATCGGGGCTTCTGTTGAAATGCTAGATGAAGACTGGATAGTTGAGTTGAAGAAATTAAAGGGACAGATCGAGTTGCAAGTCATAAGTGAAATTGATTTTCTGATGGAATGTCATGGAAAAGAATGGGTTATTATGTATGGGAGGCTTTCTGTTGAGAAGTCGGAATTTTTAAGGAGGGCAGTTGGTCTGTTTGATTTTTTTATCAAAAAAGCTCTGTGTGTATTGTGGGAATATGTAAATGCTCTGGTTTATTTTGAAGTGGGGTAAGGGTTTAAGAATATTTATTTGGATTGCTTCTAGGACTTGTTTGACTTCATACATCTTTAATGATTTGGATTAAGATTAATAAGGTATAATAATAAATTCTTGGTTTTAGGCTTAATATGATTAAGATTATTATAATTGTTGTATTATTAATTATAATGGCAGACAATTTATATGCTTTTTAACTTTGCTTCCTGGTCCAATTCAAGGTGTTGGTTATCACCTTTAAAGCCCTACATGGCATGGGGCCAGGGTACCTGAAGGACCGTCTCATCCTGGTCACATCTGCCCGGCCCACCCGGTCATGCAGGGAGGGCATGCTTCAGACCCCATCAACAAAAGAATTTCATCTAGCGGGGTCCAGGAGGCGTGCCTTCTCTGCGATAGCACCCGCCCTATGGAATATCTTGCCCCCAGAGGTGAGGCGGGCACCCTCGCTCCTGGACTTCTGGAGGTCTTTAAAGACCTGGTTCTGCCGCCTTGCTTGGGACAAAGGAAGTAATAGTTCCTCCTGGGGGTGGTTGGCTTAGTGGTGTCCTCCTTTTAAGATCTTAACATCATTTGGATTTTTACCATTTATTATTGGATGTATTTTAAGATTTATAGGTTTTAATTTTAATATTTTATTGTAAACTGCCCAGAGTCTACTTTGTAGAGATGGGCGGTGATAAATTTGATAAATAAATAAATAAATAAATAAACTTGATTTCTATTATGTAGACAGAAATGTATAGAATAGTAGTAGGAAGGAAATAATTAAATAAATGTTATCTTTGGGGGGGAAGTTGATTAGGAGATATATATATAGGATATAAATTAGGAGAAATATATATACATTTCTTCGTTTTCTTTTAATATAAGGGGATGGAGCAACTGTATTTAGTGATTTTTATAATGTGCTAATGGAATGATTTATAGAAATAATGTGATTTTGGTTTAATATAGAGTAAGAGATTGATTATGGAAAATTTGTTGTATATTCTTGCTGTTAAAAGTCGGAAGTCACCTCTTCTTGTAATTGTAAAAAAAAATTATCTTGTGTTTTCACCCTTTTTTAGTTTTCTCTTTTTTATTTTTGTAGTTTTTTTCTTTTTTGTAGTTTTTATCTTTGTCTTAAATCTAATAAAATTCTTATTAAAAAAAGAAGACTGGAAGAGTTAACAGAATGTACTGCAATCATTTGTGAGAATGCTGCTGAAAATATACAGAATAAAGGGTAGAAAAATGTGTAAAAAATTTTGTTTTAGATTTTATTTAGGGATGACAGAACACTATGTTCAGTATATTATCTGGTGTGGGTTTCTTTGCTCTCAGAAGACAGAGAAGTTTCACCATGTTAAGCACTATAGATACACAGACCTGAATCTAAAATAGTGATTTAAACTTCCATTTCACTGGGTAGGGACATCATTCCTTCTCTCCTTGCCATTTCCTTTGCCTCCTTGATAGAAGGGGCATTAAGGACTTTTGTGACACAACAATCAACAGAATGATCCTCTTTTGCACTGTTTTATTGGAAATGTTTCAACATTTTGAAATCTAAATTATAAACTGAATTATCCTGTAGCTGTCAAACATTCTCATTATTTCATGGTTCTCTGAAAATAATTACAATTAAACAGTCTGATCATCACTAATATTATGAGAAAGCAAGTAAATATTTAACTAATATTACCTTTCCAATACAATGACTGTTCAGCCTTCACTTCAGTAGAGAATGGTAAACAGGTGTCTTCTGTTTCTTTGACAGTTTTAACATCCAAATCCCTGGGAATATAAATCAGCATTATCGTCTTGGATCTTCTTTCCAACACTGTATGGTACTTCAGATCTATTTTCTGTCTCCAACTCTTTCAGGATGCTATTGGTTTAGTCTCTTAATCTCTCCATTTTAATCTCAGGCCAAAGAAGTACATATAGACTTATTTTGGTGTTATTGATACAATTAGCTCACCTATTCTATCCCTCTATTAATTCCCTGGAAACAAAGTATGTTGATCTGTTTGGACAATAAGCTTATATTTTCTGCTTATTATATTTTAAAGTAAAGTATGTAACATATGGCATGCATAACCATGGATACAGACCCTGAAGCCTCAGCCCTAAACCCTTATTGTATGATAATTTTCAATGTGCTATACATACATATAAATACAAAGAAAGTAATAATAGTATTTATATTTAATGAAATGAATTTAAATTGTATTAAAATCAATATTCAAACAATGTTATGTTTTGTCCTGATATCATATCCTGACCAATTTTTTTGGCAACACGATTTAAGTCTATACCCACAGAATGGTAATGACAGTATTTCTGTTTATATTTTAGTTAGAAGACTGTTTATAATAATTATAATATTTGTTTATAATAATTATTAAATCAAAACATGTAATTTTCTTACCATGGAATTTTTTCCAAGTTATATAAAAGTTCGTGCTGTGAACATAAATCAGATTTTCATTAAAACATTATATTTTGTAGATCTTAGATTTTCCTGCATACATACATAACCATAATATTTTTCCCTTTCAGGATAAGCAACATTATGCTAAGTGCAAGAAAGAATTAAGTACTAGTAAACTTAATGACAGAAGTTAAGGGAATAGAAAAAGAAATCTACAGCTAACCAATACCAAAGCCATTAACTATACTGCTCCATATCTTTCTATCCTTGCAAATCATTTTTGCTTCTACCACATCCATATACCTATTTATTCACTACCTTATAATTCTACCTCTAGGGTGTATCATCATCCAGTCACAACTTTCTTGATATTTCCCTCCCTCTTAACTCTTTTCATTTATATCTTTTGCAATTCTTAATCCATTATTTCTATGACCAAGGCACATCAATGTACGTACTTCTTTTCTACTATCACTCATCTTTGTATTCATTCCAATCATTTAGCAACAATCCTTACCCTGTTTTACCACACACACTTCTTAAGATTCCCATTCCCACCCTGCTTTATTTTTAAGCCTTCCTTCACTATGCAACTCTCATTTCCATATAATAAAGGCACATGCTCTTATGCAAAGACATTTTCACTTCTTTTGACAAACCTTCAGTTCTTGTATCAGAGTACATTCTACCCATTGCCTTCTTACTTGCATTTGCATATCTTGAAATTTCTCTTTTTCCATTTTTAATAAAAACTCTACCAAGGTGTACAATTCCATTCACTTGCTCTAGTTTTTCATAGTTTATACTTGCAATCATTCACTCAATTTCTACTGTCATTCTTATACACAGCAATTTTGCTTCTTTTCACAAGCATTCTTCTCATATGATTGTATCATATACAATCCATTACATTTTTATCAGCAACTCCATGTTTTAAATTTGCTCACTGTCACCTCTCATATTATTTCAATAAGAATACTGCTAAACAACCATCCATTTATGGACTATTTTATGGACATTTATAGACTAATCCCCCCGGAATATTCACATTCACTCTGGTTACTTTTTCTTTACAGAAGGGAACAATAATGGCATTCTTCTGATCTTCAGATACAAATGCTGTCTTCACACATACATTAAACAAGTTGCACAGCCACTCCATAAGTAAAGCATGTCCCTATTTTAAAATTTCTCCAGTTATGTCATCTATACCTGCAACCTTACCATTTTTCAAGAGGTCATTTATATGTTCCTTTTCATTTATCTTTTTCCTAGACATTAACATTTATAGCATTCCTTTCAATTCTACTGTTTGACATGGCATTTCATTTCCTTAAATACTTCTTAAGCATTCCTTCATTTAGTGTCCTACCAAACTGTTTCACTGTTTTATACTTAAGTCTATTTACTGTGCTGGAGGCTTCTTGTTTAGTCTTTTCCACCTATTTCTAAAACATTTTTTATTTCCATTAAAATTGCTCTGCATTTTTTCTTGCCCTTTTAATCCTAACCATTATCTGCTCTCTTTGATTATATTCTTTGCAACTATCTTTTTCTCTATATTCACTTTATAGATTTTAGTATACAACAATATTGTTTACATATAACTATGTTTATGTAAAACAAATAGCATTCTTTTGAAAACAGGTTCCCTAGCCAAAAAAAAAAATGATCAAAATATTTTTAAGTTGCCTGTATCCATGACTAACAATACAAGGTACAAAGACAGTAAGGAAATATTTTGAGTATACTATGCCCCTGCCAGACATTACATAATAATCCCATGCTGGAATTATCAGATATGATTTTACATAATGGTGTGCAATAATATAGATGTTACTTTTTAACTGACTTCAATGTCCATGCTGGAGTTGCTCTGGAAGGGCCAGTTTTGGACTTCATGACTGCCATGACTGCCATGGAGATATTTCAGTACATTATAAATCCAACATATGGCAGAACACACACACACACACACACACACACACACACACAAACCGTTTTGGGTTTTTTTTTTCCTATGAATCAGATTGGGATATTTGAAAATCCCCTGGAATGGATTTTGAAGAGGCATGAAAAGCCACTAGAAAAAAAAATGAAAAAAATATCTGCCCTAATGAACTCAAAAGATAAATTGGGCTTCAATGTAAAAATAATCCCACTGCAGAGATTTCTGTTATCATATTCATTACTCTTGCAATAAATAAGCTTCAAAACCACTACAAAGTATCGTTTTTTAAAATTAGTTGTTTGTGCTATTATACAATATATAAATTAGGCAGCAATATAACTATATAACTGTATTATATTAAAAGCTATATAGCTAAAAAAACCTTAACCTGTTATACAAAAAAAGGTTATATACTGATGAGAGAAGAAAACAAAAAGAAAAAAGTACCCATTACCTTTTCAATAAATCTTGTTAGAGAAGACTATGACAATCTTTATTTCATTTGACTCAGCTACAAAGAGCCTGACAGGACATTTATGATAAAAATCATCTCCAATATTGTGCCCTGCCCTGTGTCAGATTACAATTCTCATCGTATACAGTCTGTGTGACTATATAATATTTGAAGTATTAATATTTATCTTTAAAGCCGTACATGAGACCATGATGACTGACATGTACATATACATATACTGTATGCGTCAGGCTATTTTTGGATGTTCTCCTTTAAGTGATTCATTGACAGCAAGGAATGATGATGAAAAGAGCCTCCTTGAAAGCAGTGTCCTAGCTATGGAATACTGTTTCCAGCAAAACCTGAAATGTGTATATTCTGGTATCATTTTGCTGCAAAAAGACTTATTTATCTAAATATTCTGACATCCACTGTCAATTTTTTTTATTTTGCTCTGTCATCTATTACTTTTTTCCTGCTGTTATATTGATTTTTTTTTAAATTCTGTACTAGTTTTTACTTTAAAACTGTCCTCAGAAAGCTTATTTGAAAGATAGATATAGTAAGTAAAACAATAAAATAAACATTACCTGCAGAAAGGATTCTTCCAGTTTCACTTCTAAATCTTGTATGTGATTAATGGCTTTATTAACACATGCAGTTGGAGTATTTACAGCAGCACAACTACGTTGCTTGTTGGGAATGCCTACTGAAATATTTTCATCTATACCTAAAAAAATCCAGGATAATTATATTTAAACATTATTAATCTTGCAATACATTTGTGATATCTACAGGTCAAATTATATAGCTCTACATTTAAAGATTCTGCTTGCATTGTTTTTCATAATGCTAAACTATAGTGACTTTTTTGGTTTGAATGATGTGCAAACTCACTCATTATGGCTTAGCATTATGTGTAAACCTGTCTATTATGACTTGTTTAACAAACTATGGTCAAAAAGCTGCCTTAATATGTGTGAATACAACCATTATGGGCTTTTTTCCCTTAAACACACAAGCCCAAATTCTGACCTATTGTGTGGGAAGAGTTTAGCTCTCCATCCCATGCTAATTTCATAGAAATTGTCCCATGCAGGATTGCAGCCTTAAGCAATAAAGAATGTTTATGTATTCATTTTTAAAAGTTTAATTCCACAGGCCATAAAATATACTTTTTTTCCTTCTGTAGCTAAAAGCAACTGAAGATTAGGATTTGAATTAAGGCTATGACATAACAGATAAGAATAATAACTCTCCTCCCCATGTTTTCAATCTAATCAAAATCATGGCCTCAAGTTTGATCATTAAGTTCAGTTTCCAATCCAAATGTGCAGAGTCATAATAGCCTACACTAGCCTTCTCCAACTTGAGGGTGGAGTTCAACTCCTGAATTGTTAGCAATGATCAAACTGACTAGGGAATTCTGAGAATTGAAGTCTATACGTCCGGAGGGTACCCAGACTGGGAAGTCTATGATCATATGTGTCATCTAAGTATGCTCATCCCATAATTGGTCACTAATTATGAGGCAAAATTATAACTACCAGATTCATGCAAGCAACCATGGCTGCAATGCTAGATTATACAGGGAATGTCAATATCATTCATTTGCTAATCAAAGTATTGGCTACATCTGTTCACAGAATGCAATTTCTATTTCCTCCCTTCTGAAAGATCCCTTGATTTTGGCAGTCCAGTATGGAGGAATCCATTTAGCTAATAGGGTTTGTTTTATTGCCAGGCAGAGATTATAGAAAAAGTCAATAAATAGGGAAGCAGAATTAGAAATAATTACCTCAAAAGACAGGTCCAAAAGAAAGATATGGACAGCATACAAATGTATCAAAAGAAACATTTTACAGTAAAGGTGTTTTAGAAAATAACAAGTTACATAAAGTTGAAAAAAGAAAACATATACCTTCTGTTTTTTTACTGTTTTCCTTGGAATAGGAAGAAAATAACTGTGTATCAGTCATTGTTATTCATAGTGTTTTGCAATCTAAATTTTAAAAAGACAAAAGAAATAGAAAAATAAATACACAAATTCAGACTGTGTCAATCATACTTATTCCATTAATGAAAAATCTGCACCTCACAATCAGATCTTGAACACTTCAGGGAGATCCACCTACTTTTCCAAGTTGCCCAACTTTTCAAACATCAACTGAGTGTACATGTTTTAGGGAAACATTGGATTTCCTCAGGATTATTGGTTGAGAGGACAGGGTGAAAACCCCCCGTGTTGTGATCCTAAAGTGGAAAATAATATTGCCTGCATTAGGATTATTAAGGGAGAGGAAATTCTATTTCGAGGGGGATCGTGCTCCCACAAGTGATCTTTTAACCTCAATACTCATTCCCAGGGAAAGTCTTTAATCTAATTCCATAGTAGAATAATTCTCCCAATGTCAGAATTGTGAAGAATGAGCTTCAACCTTGTCTTTCCCAACACACACCTCCCCAGGAATCAGAATTGTTGTCTTCTGTTATCTTGGCTGCATCTAGTTGATGGGGTGGAGAAGGCTCTAAGCTCACCATTTGCCAATGATACCTAAGAAAGTAACTATTTCCCTTTGCTAATGTTAGCATCAGTCAACAACTATCTTGATCCATATGGTAGGGGACAAGATTAAACTTTCCCCCTCATTAGCATCACTAAGAGACAAAGATGCTTTATCCTTGCTCCCCTAACAATCTCAATCCAGGGAGAAAGGGGGATTGCACGCAGGGTGTGTGGTTATAAGAGGAGATGGGTGTGTGCATTGGTCCCAGTACCATTTACCACCAACCGGTCTTAGTTGTGTGATCAAGTGATCTTCAGAGCCCACTACAATTCTTTTTACCCTTTTTACTTAACAACTTAGAAGATTCCGTCATTGGATTTTATTATATTTTTTATATTTTAAATTGTTATTTAATTTGTATTTTAATCTATTTATAATTGTACATTATTGCTTATATTTTGTTGTAAACCGCCCAGAGTCCCCCTTGGGGGAGTTGGGCAGTGATAAATTTGATTAAATAATAAATAAATAAATAAAATTCTTAACTTAAAAGGACAGCTTAGCTTTGAATCAATTTCACTAAGATAAACTGGATTGAAGGTGGCATTGTTCCACTTAGTTCAATAGTATTATAGCATATCCAAGCTGTGGACTCAAAGTATGAAAATACACATAATCAATGAAATTCATATTTGTTCTTACAGCTGAGCTTCAAGGAATGCATATACATTGAGAGACAAGTGTTTTATCAGTGCTTTACTTTCACTTTTTGCATTTTCAAAGCAAAAGAGTTTGTTTTTTAGTACAGCTGTTAGAAAAAGTGAAATGTACATTTTGTATTAAATTTTCTTTAATTATTTACAAAAACAGTTAATCCAAGAGATAGATAAGGCCCAATGTGGTTGATTTAGTAAACAGTTTAGAAAAATCTAAAATAAACCAGAAGCAAAGTTATGAAAGCATTATGATAAAATTGTTAACAAAGTAATCATGTTCTAGTTAGAGCATTCCATCAAATTATAATGATCTGCTAGCTGCACTTTGAAGAAAAGATGGAGAGATGCTTATGTTCCCCCATTTCCACCTTGTCTTGTCCCCTACTTCTCCCGCTATAAGCAGTTGAAGAAAGAATGCTAAGCTCAACCAAATGATTGGTCTGAATTCCTCCTGGTTTGGAAGGAGTAATAAAAATGACTGGTGTGCAGCACATCTATTTTTAAGGCTTTTCAAGGGTACATTCTGGCCATGAAGGCTGAGGGAGAAGTGAAATCTTTCATATAAGCAAACCCTTCTGAATTATTTTCAAAAGATGCTGCTATATGGTCCTAACAATAGTGTAATGCTGGTTTGATGTACTCCTTCAGTTGTTGTTGCTTCCACTGCATCTATCTTGCTCCGAGTCAATCTGGATTGAATTACTAAATTAAGTTTTGTTCTATGTCTGCTCTTCTTGCTCACAGAAGTAAGAACTAATGGACAG
This sequence comes from Charina bottae, assembly GCA_023362775.1. NCBI lineage: Eukaryota > Metazoa > Chordata > Lepidosauria > Squamata > Charinaidae > Charina > Charina bottae. The sequence continues at coordinate 170,759,244 of JALMGJ010000003.1, read as the reverse complement.
CTTAATAAATCTGAACGTCTACCAAAATTTGTAGGGCAAACAGAAATCTATTAACCTGCTGGCCTACTGTTTAAGTACAGATTAAACATCCATCCATGTTGATTGACATAACAGCATATATTAGCATGCCACCGCTCTCTATAGACACCTACGTTCATTTGCACAGTACACATGCTTGTGCTTTGGACAACTTTTTTGGTCATGCAACAAATCAGCAAATCAGCATCTCTTTTACATTTCTCATTTAAATATAGCAAAAAAAATATGTTCAACATTTGTCAGAAAATGGGATTATATTTGTATTTGTCAAAAGACAATGCATAAAAATAAAACATGCATAATAAAACATGATAAACAGAATATTTTTAAAAAGCAGTTTTAATCTTGTGTTAGAATATCTTTACCAAATGTTTTGTTTTTACTTTAAATTACAAGTCAGTTTGTCCTTAAATTTTAACTATTTTATCCTCTATTTTTGAGCAACAAAACAAAAAGTAGATAAAATAATTTTTGCTTAAGTAGTGTATGTTTTGCTTATTTTAGTATTTATAATTACTTTTATTTCATATTCTCTGCCAATAATTATTCACTGTTTTACAGAACTGTAGTGATATGTGATTTATTCAAACATATGGAACAATTAAACCAAGTTTCAATGTGCAGTTACTATGGAAACTAGAATATCTAAAAAAGTGTGACAAAGTAAAGACACCCTTTTTGCATCAATATGCCTTTTGTTTTTTTGTTTTTTCAGATGTGAATATGATTCACTTTACAAAAATGTTAAAATTAAAAATATATAAAAAGTTAATATATCTGCAGATGACAAAATTATGACTTTTGAACTGGCACAGGTTGACATTTTTCATGTATGCGAAGATTTGTTTGGAAGACATCATATAAGCAACTTATTCAAAGATAAATGAGAACCTGCAATGGGCAGCTAAAAAGTTGGGATGTTGCAAAAATCTACCAGGCAAATGTGTAATACAGTACAGACAAAGTATCTGAGACTGCTTTAAGTCCAATTCGATTTGATTTTGAAGGATGATTTTAACATTTGATTTTGAAGGATGATATACAAGATTATACATATATGTTATAACAGTGATTCTCACTAATATATATCAGCTGAATGGAATTACAGTATACTAGACAACCAGTGACCCGTTGGGTCATCATTTCCAAGATATTTCCTTACCAGATTCCTCAAAGCCTTCAACAATGGCAGAGCTTCTAATGTACTGGAAAAGTTCTTAAAAATTCAGGGAGACATTCAGAGATGTACCTGCCTTGAAAGTAGCCAAAGTTGAACTGTATAGCACAGTCAAACATCAGGAGTTGACAACAAGAAATGTTTTATGACATTTTGCATTATGTCATAAAATGTTTTATGATAATTTTATGTCATAAAATGTTTTATAAAATTTGCCAAATTTCTATTCCACAGGAGTCATGGGTCCCAGATTTTGGATGCATTTTGTAAGTTAGCCCAGTTGAGGTACCTTGGGTGCCTTTTGCCCTATAACACACCATTTCACCAGTTACAGGTTACAAACATGAGTTTTAGTAGTATATAGATTTATAGTAAAGTACTGTGAAAGTACAAAAACCTCCATTTTTTGTAAAATAAATTTATCTGCTGCTCCTATAGAGAACATCTGCTGTCATCCTCTTACAACTGCTAATTTCCCACACAAAATGTTACTCTTTCACCCATGCACTACTCTGATGAGTCAAGAGATTAACTGTATGGAGGAAGAGAAGGCAAACTTGGGATAAGATCACAAAGGATAAAGTTATACAGCTAGTAACCCTAGCCAGTTTAGCTGATCTCTCTATATGGCAGTAAAGCTAGAATGTTCTACATCTCTTTGCTATTCTTTAGTAGTCATCCAGACTTTTGCAACCTTGATATGGTAACCCTACAAAACCACTGCCTTTGCTTGGAGGAAGCCAACAAAGAAGGTCACTAATGGCAATCACATGACCGCAGGACACTGCGACTGTCGTACGTATGAAGACAGGTTGTTAGTAGAACTCATTTAGTGCCGTTGTAAGTTTGAACAGTCACTGAACGAGTGGTTGTTAAACAAGGACCATCTGTAACTCAGCTCAGGTTCCATAAAAAAACCCTAATCATTTTCTGGTAAAGGCAGAATTATTAGTCTTAGTAGCAGTTGTTTTGTTTTCCCCCATGACTTGCTGACAAAAACTTATTAAAAAGTAGCTGGCAATCAGAAGCTTTACTTACATCTCTTTCTACTAAGTTTGGAAAACTGGGAAAGATACTACATCTCATAAGCCTAAGAAATAGATTCCTCCTCCCCCTTCTATCTCATCTCTCAGGAACACCAAAACAAAAATTATTATTATTATTATTATTCCATTTTTATTATATGTGTGCGTGCATGTGTGTGTGTGTGTGTATACACACACATGCATTCCAATCACTCGTTATAACTATTACAACTTTTCTTAAAGTTGCATTTAGCAAGCAGTTCTTAGTTTACTATAGAATTCATCCATATTTTCCACCACTATATCTGTAATAGGTATGCATATTTGTTATAACACTGATGTTCACTGAATATCTACTAATTCTAATATGCCATTTATTGGGCTACAGCCAAGCCTATTCTTAGCAAAATCTTTTCTAAGTATTGTTGCCCCTGTATTCCTTTGTATGGTCTTATGCTCTCAATAATATGCTATTCAATTATATGATTTAAAAAGTGGCCCATTCTGATTCCCCACAGTTCACTTATTTTGAAAACATCCATCAATCCATCCATCTATTTGTTTATTTAGATTTATTGTTGTTTATTCGGTCAGTCGTTTCCGACTCTTCGTGACTTCACGGACCAGTCCACGCCAGAGCCCTCTGTCGGCCGTCACCATCCCCAGCTCCCCAATGGTTGAGTCCGTCACCTCCAGAATACCATCCATCCATCTTGCCCTTGGTCGGCCCCTCTTCCTTTTGCCTCCCACTTTCCCTAGCATCAGCTTCTTCTCCAGGGTATCCTGTCTTCTCATGATGTGGCCAAAGTACTTCAGTTTTGCCTTTAATATCATTCCCTCAAGTGAGCAGTCTGGCTTGATTTCCTGGAGTATGGACTGGTTTGATCTTCTTGCAGTCCAAGGCACTCTCAGAATTTTCCTCCAACACCACAGTTCAAAAGCATCTATCTTCCTTCGCTCAGCCTTCCTTATGGTCCAGCTCTCGCAGCCATAGGTTACTACAGGGAATACCATTGCTTTAACTATGCGGACCTTTGTTGTCAGTGTGATGTCTCTGCTCTTAACTATTTTATCAAGATTTGCCATTGCTCTCCTCCCAAGAAGTAAACGTCTTCTGATTTCCTGGCTGCAGTCAGTGTCTGCAGTAATCTTTGCGCCTAGAATTTAGATTTATATCCTGTCTTTATTTGTAAACTCAAGGTAGAGTACATAACAGTACACTTCATTTTGATGATTTCAAGTTTTCTTTTTTTTATTATTCATGCTTCCCATGAAGCATGAATGGTTCCTTGGTGTTCCAATTAATATGTGTTCTTCTAAAATGACAAAGTTCAATATTTTTCCCAGTAACTAGAGGAGTGCCTTCCAACCTATGCTCTCATCATATCGCATCCAAACTTGTATAAATATTACAATCATATCTATACAGTTTTTGCTTTTTTCTGAATTCAGTTTTCAACATTCTTCCTTTGGGTGGTTTGGATTCCCTCACACCTACACAACTTTAACTGCTCTCATCTGCATTGTGGGTTATTCTCAATTTCATCCCACCCCTTTTGAAGTAAACAGCAAAAGTGACTCTCCCAACAGTTCCTGTTCCTACTGGCATTACTCTCAGAGTTACTAATGCTATCACATTTACATGGTAGGTCAAGTTTAGCTTTATTTGGGCCCCATCTTCTTTTTCTTTATCCTGCCTCATTTGTTAACTTGTATGCTGCCCCAAACAAAAAGTGACTCTAGGTGGTTTACACAATGAGATTAAAACATCAACTTAGTTAAACAACAACATAAAATCAGGAAAATAATACACGACGCACAATGGGAGAATAACTAACACAAACATATTCCCTATCAGCCAGGGGCAGATCACTCCACCCTTCCCCACAGACTGTCAAAAGAGCCAGGTCTTTAGGGATTTAGAAGTCCCACAAGGTCAGGGCCATACTCTTCCACAGAGCAGGTGCAGCTAGTTACCAATAAGATGTTTCTCCTAGGTCCCAAAGATGACAGCTGGAACCTGAACCATGCCAACCTGTCCAGATCTTAGTGGTTGGGCAGAAACAATGGGAGAAAGATTGTCCCATAGGTAACTGGGTTCTGAGCCACAAAGAGTTTTATAAGTGACAACCAACACCCTGAATGGCACCTGAAAACTCAGGGTTAACCAACACTACTCATGGAGCAGTGGTGTTACATGAGTGAAGTGGGGATGGGCCCATAACTACTCACATGGAGCACTTTGGACCAGCTGCAGCTTCCAAATGGACTTCAAGCGTGGACCCATGAAGAGTGCAATGCAATAGTCCAGATGGGAGGTTATTAGGGCATGAGTGTCTGTGAGAAGGGCCTCAATTGGAGTACAAGATGATTCTGGGCAAAGGCCAGTTGCTACCTGTTCACGAGCAGGAGCCACAAGTTCAAGAGAATCCTCAGCAGCCTCATGTAGGTGTTCAATAAAATTGAGGAGAGTATTGAGCCCTGCGGGACCCCGCAAAGCAAAGGTCTTGGCCTAGATCTTTCCCCATCTACCAACACCAACTGGAAGCAGCCCAGAAGGAATGAGGAAAGCCATTGCAAAACAATATTCCCAACTCCCAGACATGGTCTAAAAGTATATTGTTGTTTATTCGTTCAGTCGTTTCCGACTCTTCGTGACTTCATGGACCAGCCCACACCAGAGCTTCCTGTCGGCCGTCACCATCCCCAGCTCCCCCATGGTTGAGTATATTACGATCAATGAATTGAATGCTGCTGACAGATCAAGAAAGACAAGGAGAATTGCACTACTGCAATCCTGTGCTAGAGATCATCCACAAGCACAATCAATGCTGTCTCACGGGTGTACCCAAACCTAAAGTCAGACTGAAAAGGGTGTGTGAATAATCTGCTACCTCCAGAACTCTCTGGAGTTGTTACAGAACATGTTTCTCTACAATCTTTCCAAAAAGTGAAGGCTGGAAACAGGTCAAAAGTTATCCAACCCGGCAATGGCTTCAGCCAGGGGTGCACCACTGCTTCCTCCAGAGCACCACTCAAATGTAAGTTAACCACTGCCTGAACCAAGCAGCTGGTAACTTTTTAGGAGGCCTTGACCAACCTGGAAGGCAAGATCTAATACAGAGGTGGCAACACTGACATCCTTGGGACCCTGTCCATCTCCTCAAGATTCACAGGATTTTACCCTATATAATAGGGCACAACCCCTCCCCCGTCAACTACCTAGGACTTGCCCAAAGTTCAACTCAGAACATATCCAAGCAGCTTTACTCATCAGATGCTCAGCACAGGGTCCATTGGAGTTGAGCAGCCAATAAATTTAAAATTAATAATAATAATAATAATAATAATAATTATTATTATTATTATTATTATTATTATTATTATTATTATTCCCCATAGTGGCTCTTGAGATATTCTTTCTGTCCCTTGATCCCCCATGAATCCAGTTTACCTTAAAAGGGGGCCCTGGGTGGCATTCTGAGGATGCAATAAGGTTATAGTTATACTGTCGTTATCACCACCATGTAGGCTCTAATATGAGCTTATACATGTGTTCAATTATTCTCCATCTTCCTCCAGTGTGCACTTGCCATTTCTTCTGATGTCATCTCCTAGAGCTCCTCAGAAAACTAAGGATTAATGTAAACAGAGACGCTGTTGAGATGCAATCCTATCCAAGGCTGCTGACACTCCTTCATTTCTGGTAGTGACTAAGACTTCAGACAAACTGCCCACAAAGACTCAGTGAATCCCCCAAGCATTCTCTGGAAACCAAGTGGCTCCATCAGGCACTAGATGCAGACTAATCTACAGTAATACCAGATCATACATTTAATCATATAGGCACAGTTTATGATACAACTTTGCCACTGTCAGAAGTACCTAGCAGGTGCTGAGCTAACATTATGTTAATACTGTGATTAGAAACCATGCTTATTTTTTTACACTTAATACTAGGTCTGGAGAGGACTTTTTACTGGAACTCTATATCTGTTTAGTTTAAATCCTTTACTCCCTAGCAATTATACCAACACAAAGATACACACAGTGCAGCAATTCAAATTGGAGAAAAATAAACTCCCATTTATGTCAGCAGGATTTTTTTAAAGTTCATTGGAAAAAAAAAATTCTCTCAATTTCAGCTCATATCAGGGGTTAATCCTCTCCATAGGTGATGAAAAACACACATTCACAAGACATTAGTAGTACATTTTTAAAAATCCTAAGCATTGTTGCAAACACAACGTTGATACACAACTTAGGGAAAATGTTGCATGTTTTAGGTTAGGTCATCTCCATTAATCTTCACTCTGTTTCCAGGCCCAACAAAACTGCTGGTTGTTATGTTTTAAAGCCTTAGTGACTAGAATAAAAGTTGCCTGAAAACTCTATTTTTATTTTGAAATTATGACACCAAGGCATTTCTCTGAGTATCATTAGTAAGCGAAATCTGACAAGTGGCCCTTGCAGGAATGCATATTTAATATTTGAACAGTGTTGAAAGTTTAATACTTCCTTCCCTACCTTCAGTCCTGACTACTATTCTCCAAGTAGCAAGTGACTTTAGAAAAAACATCCCACTGAGGTCAATGGGAGTTTTCTTCCCATTAATTGTGCATGGACTTTTTGTTGAGATCTGTGTGATAAATCTCCAGTAGTAGAATATCCTTTCCAATGGGATCAATACTTTTGGCATGTCATGTATGGGCCAAAGATCCAACAAGCAATTTATCCTTAGGCGTGATTGTGTTATTTTGCAATACGCTATCTCATTTTTGCAAGATGCATTAGGCAGGAGATGGTGATAATGGGAGTCCTGCAGTGGACAGCTTGAGCCCAAGACATCCTGGCTCAAGTCCAATACTAACCATTAAATTATATACTGTAGCAGCTTAGCTTTAAATTGGAATGCTACAAAAAAGACCTCAGGCAAGTATCTCAAACTAGCCCCCCTCCCATGCAATATGGGTGCTGTAATACCTTACTGAACTTTTGAAAGAATTACGACTGAATACTCTAAATCACTCTAAATATTGTTATTATGCACTGAAGTATGACAGAAGGAGATAATCCAGGATTCAGATTTGTTAACTGGCCAAAGAGTTTACAAGTTGGCATCCCTCTGTTGAACAGGAATCACTAAGCTTCTTCAAAAAGCCTGGACCATTGCACCGCACTCCTTCTGGATAAAGCATGTAATGTTTCTTGAATACGACCCTTCCAGCAGTTCTTCAGTTAATGACACAGACCACGAAATAAGCTGTGTAGGTATGAGGGAAGGCAACCCATCCAAAGGAATAAAGTTGAAAATTAAATTCAGCAAAAAGCATTGTTTGCCAAGAAAACTGTATGGACATGATTGTAACATTATACGAGTTTGAGTGCGAGATGATTGAGAGCACAGGTTGGAAGGCTTTCCTCTAGTTACTGGGAAGACTATTGAACTTTCATGAATAGATCTGGAGGTGACAATATGGTCAGACTACAAAGAATTCTGGTCAGAGATGATGTCCGAATTGTAAGGGAATTTTGTAATAGTTTGATCAAAAAGGCGGCCACGATCTATGACCGAAAGCCTGAACATAAAGAACAAGCAGTGAACTTCAATCGCACAGTCGCGACCGCCATCTTGATTTTTTTACCATATACTACGGACGTCCCTGATGACAGGATGAGGACAGGGAGTTCGACCTATCGAGCTACGGAACCTTAGTCCAGAAAAAACTCGATCTGCCTTCCGGGAAGAAACGTGTCAACTGGGGGCGAGTATCCTGTACTTCTGGATCGGGCTGGCAGAGAAAAATAGAAAAATATAGAAGAGGATGGACGGGGCGGAGCTCTACGAGCACAGCATCCCCCCACCTCTCCCAGCCGGGGCCCTGCTTGGGACCACGTGCGGGCTCCTTTCCCGCCACAGCAGCCACGTGAGCGCCGCGCTCTAGTCCTGGCGATCCCCGGGCCTCCCCGTCCACCTTCACGAGCCAGTAGGGCTCTAATCCTGGGCTGCCGCTGCCTCATGGGATGCGAGCGTCCGGCCTCCCCTCGGCAGCCTCTTTCTGCTTTCGCCGCGTTGACACTCACCGGCCACGATCCGTTTTGGCGCTTAGAAATTCGGCCTTGCCCTTCCCTCCTCACGGCTTCTCGCGTTGCGTACTGTCGTCTGGAGTTCGTTCTTCCCGTCTCCAAGACAACAACGGCTGCCTGCCTCGAAGAGGCTCGTGCGGCCCTGCAACAACAATTCCACCCCTTAGCGGCTTGCATAACTCTAGCCTGGAAGAGGCGGGTGGGAGGCGAGGCAGAGCTTACCGTTGCTCCACTCTAAGCAATCGCCATCCAGAGTATTGTGGGCAGGGGCGTGTTTCTTAGCGCTGTTACTCAACGATGTCTTAAAATAATGGAAGTTTTCGGATTTTAATAATCTGAATGTTGGTACTGAGAATGTTTATACAGAGATAATTGTTTCGTTTAAAAGCAAGAATCTTAGAGCACCTTTTTTAATGTAGATATAAGCCAGCCTTTAATGTAGTATCTTTAATGTAGGTATAAGCCAGCCTTCCTCAGCCGGGTGTCTTCCAAACGTTTTGTGGCTGGAATTCTTAGAATCTATAGTCTACATTCCTATATCCATTTCATCAGATGCATAATTTTATGCTAAGATGTGTATGTACATCTGTGATGGCACTAGAAGAAGTTTGTAAGTGAAACTGGAAACAAAATGCAAAACCCCACAATGTATTATTTTGACATTTCAAAAATAGTTGCTGAATGAGATGTATTCTTGTGTTTGTGAGTTGGCTCCAGTATAAGGTAGAACTTGATACAGTAAATGTGATTATATTTGCATTCTACTAATGCTTTTAACTATTTTCTCTTTCAAGCAGATTAAACAACTTGCATTTTGCAATACTTAAAAGTTCTTACTTTCTACTAAATACAGATGCAATCTTAACAAACATCCTGTCCCCTGCTGCAGTCCCTCTGCAACAGGTATTTGGAAGCACTCTGCCTACAGTCCAGAGGTAACATTGAGCCTTCCAAACTAATTGCCCTTGATAGACCTATCCTCCCTGAATTTATCCTTTCCCCTGTTAAAGCTATCCAAGTTAGTGCCTATCTCCATGTTTTGTGATAACAGTTTCCATAGGTGATCTCAGACTCCTGATTGATAAGACAGAAGTTCTGTCTAACAAATAAACTTCTTAGGGGTGAGAACCTCTAGCTCTTTCAAGTGTTGCTGTGTTGTCTAGAAACTCAGGCACCCCGGGGTGGAGCTGATAAAAACTTGGTCTGAAAAAACTGAATTTGGGAGAGAGACTAACTTTGCAAAGTGGCTTTTTGCCTACCTGAAAACATGAATCACACAGCAATTCAGACAAAAGCAAAAGCATTTATTAAGGGCGGGTCAAGTCCTTTTATAGGGTATAGAGACAAATGATACATACATTTGGTATACGTGATACGTCATAAAACAAGTAATCAATAAAATACATGGATTACATGTGAAAATTGAGCAATAGAAAACAATGATTCCAGATAACATTCCACAAGTGGCAGATTTATGGGTTATGTCACTCCCTTTCCCAGCCGGGTTTGTATCATCTTAAAACTTGCAAGTGTATTCAAGGACATTCAGAATACGCTCTCTATTGTTTAGTTGCTGAAAAGGCCAGTTTTTGCACATAAAAGAAAAAGGGTTATGGGTAAAAGGAAAACATGGTTTCTTGAACTTTAAAAGAAGGTATGGATGCCATGCTTAAATGCTAATATCACCTTTATTAAAAAGCTAATAAGGAAGCCTAAAAGTCCAGGTAACAGTTGAATAACTCCCAACATCTTATGATGTCCTGAGACATCATGTAACTGCCGAGAGTCTGATTGATTCAGCAGGCTCTAAATGCAATTAATAAATAAATAACAATTGAAAGGTAACAGGTCCCCCATCCTTTAATCAAGTAAAGTTTTAGGCTGCAACCCTATTCTCTAGTACAGAGCTTTCCAAACTGTGTCGGGACACATTAGTGTGTCGGCTGCAGTGTCTGGGTGTGTCGCAACTGCTGCTGCCTCCAAACCTACCCTGCTAGGATTCCGTGCAGGTCCTAGTGCCTGCCTTGTGCCTTGCTGCCTCCAAACCTGCCCTGCCAGGATTCCACGCAGGTCCTAGTGCCTGCCTTGTGCCTTGCTGCCTCCAAACCTGCCCTGCCAGGATTCCGCGCAGGTCCTAGTGCCTGCTTTGTGCCCTGCTGTAAGAGTGTGTCGCGAAATGATGCATGTCGAAAAAGTGTGTCACCAACATGAAAAGTTTGGAAAGCTCTGCTCTAGTAGATGGACTGATGAAGCAGTTCAACAGGTTACAGTATCACAGACCAAGGTAATCCACACTTTGCATTAGAGAATCCCAACCCTGTACATATACTGTGCATATTGAAAATGCCTGGATATGGCCCCAAACAGCATATTTTTGCAACTTCTTCAGCAATGTCTGACCAGAATTTGTCAAAAAACAGTGTTGTGGCATGGTAAATACACAAGGGAGTAGTAACCCTTATCATAGTATTAAAAAAATTTCTATAATAAAGCCCTCAAATTCCATCTAAACAAGAGATTTTAAAACTCCTGACTTAGCCAATGTTACATTATTACACCACTCACGGTCTGAGACACAAGTAAACCAATCGAAGAGAATGTAAACACTTAAATCTAGCCCCCAGCCAGTAAACAGATAACCTGTTCCTGCTTTAAAAGAAAAGGTGTAGATCAGGAACTTGGATTGGAGTAGGTAACCCGGGAGAAGATGCTGATGCTAGGGAAAGTGGAAGGCAAAGGAAGAGGGGCCGACCAAGGGCAAGATGGATGGATGATATTCTGGAGGTGACAGGCTCGACCTTGGGGGAGCTGGGGGTGTTGATGGCCGACAGGAAGCTCTGGCGTGGGCTGGTCCATGAAGTCCCGAAGAGTCGGAAGCGACTGAACGAATAAACAACAACAGGTAAACAAAGTAAACTTGGCCAAATTTCCCCATTCCAAACAAAGAATGGTCTTTTGCTGTGTATAAAGCAACGGGGGGGGGGGGGCATCTTCTCATATGGAAAAAAGATTAAAAGATGAAAGGGGAGAATAAGTGTCCCAGACTACTTCCCTTCCTCACTCTTGCTAAATTACAAACCTTGCTACCTTGATAGAACCAATTTTGGAAATAACAGTTGTATTTTTATATATCAAAATAGTGCATGATTCTCATCTTTAAAATTTTAACAAATTGTTTACTATGTGCAGTTTGAACATGGAAAGATAAAGAAAAAAACTTTTCCTAACGTATAATAAAATTATCTCAGACTTACTTAACCAATATTCTGAATCAGGTAAAATATTTTGTGCATGATTCAAAACTTTACTCATAATTCTAAAGGTATTTTATTTTTAAAATATGTCAGGGGAATTGGCGAAGAAACAACACTGAGTCGAAGTTCAACTCTAGTATCTTTATTGTTTCTACCATACACAGAATCTTGCCAGACTAAAGGTTCCTAAACTGAGCTAAGGGGGAAATACCCTTGGGAATCTAGGGCGGTGCTAGTCTAACTCTCTTCCTCAGCCCCCCCACACTCTCCAAGCTGTGCGAACGCTTATCAGCCTGGAATGCGCTCTCTGCCCCCTCAGCTCCCAGCTCCATCACATCCCCCTCTTCTTCAGGGGCACATTCCATCACAAAATAATAATAATTTCCTATTCTCAGGTCTCACATTTTCATCTAAATAAAATTATTCCTTTAGATTTGTTGTGTTTTATTAGCAGCACAAAACTTTTATTTTGCCATCTCCTAAAGGATTTAAATTATGAGCTTAGAAATATCCTTTATTAACTTTTTATTTTTATTTATTTATTCATTATTAGATTTATAATGATCATGGTTAAGTTTTGAGATAAATTACAGAATTACTAAAATCTAGATATTTACATGTGTCTTTCATTGTTTTGCAATAGCCGTGAGACAAAGAGGAGGATGGCAAATATAACACAGGTTTTCTATTATGCTTTTATATCTGAATAGAATTCAAAATAGTACATATTGCTTCCAGATACTTACATTTGTCATTTCTTTAAGTGATCATTCTGACAGCACTAAGGATTGTTTCAGTCAAAGCGTTTTACTGAAGCAAAATGAAACTAATAGAACATGCTTCTTACAATGACATAGTACCAGTGATACTAGTTGTCCAAATATTGTATAAATAATAATTTACTGAAATATTTTAGTATATTTCATAGAAAAAATATAGTATTTTGATTGCCTTATTTGCATGTGTATAAAATTCATACACATGCACACATGTACACATATTATTTATATACTCCTCATACATATACACACACATTTATTTATTTATTTATTTTCTAACCCGCCTTTATTATTTTTATAAATAACTCAAGGCGGCGAACATACCTAATACTCCTTCCTCCTCCTATTTTCCCCACAACAACAACCCTGTGAGTTGAGTTGGGCTGAGAGAGTGTGACTGGCCCAAGGTCACCCGGACGGCTTTCATGCCTAAGGCGGGACTAGAACTCTCAGTCTCCTGGTTTCTGGCCTGTTGCCTTAACCACTAGATCAGGGGTGGGCAACGTCAGGCCCGTGGGCCGTATAAGGCCCACAGGGCTCCCACCTAAGGCCCGCGGGGCTCCCGCCTGCAAACCCCTCCCCTTCCACACGATTGGCTCCTGCCTGCAAACCCCACCCCTTCCACACGATTGGCTCCTGCCTGCAAACCCCGCCCCCCAGTGCTTGTGATTGGCTCCTGCCTGCAAACTCCAGCCCCCGGTCCGCGGAAATCCCAGAAACCCCATCCCCCAGTCCCCGGTTATAAATATCCAGATGGCCCTTGGCAGAAAAAAGGTTCCCCACCCCTGCACTAGACCATAAGAACTAGAATTCCAGTACCTCCACCTGGATGCAACATACTAGATAGTTACTTCTAAAAAGCTTCCTTCACTCAGACCTGTTCCCCAAAATAACTAACCATACCAGCCCTAAGAATGGGGTGCATTTAGCTGCTGCCAAGTAATTTCCAATAGTAATAACAAATGATGTAGGATATGACAAGCACAATCCAGTGATGTGCTCATCATTTTCATTAGAATATCTGCCATCTACTGAAGCCAGTAAAACTGCACATATATGATCAATTACTGAAGTACTCTTTCTCATAGGTGCAGATAATTTGGCCCATAGGCACATAACGCCTACCAGTATGCTGTGCAAAATTTAGAATTACATAAAAATTGCTAAACTGCTGAAGTTCTTCATATTGGCTCAACAGATGGCAGACAATAAGATTTTCTATTTGGAGACATAAGTATTAAAGCATAACAATCAGCAGAATAATTTTAAGTAACGTAATAGCAAATCTAGAGTCTTAAGAGGAATGTAATACATTCAAAAGCACAATAAAGTACATTATGTAAGTATTACGGTTTCTAAAAAGAATGCTCCACTGTAGATAAAATAAGGACAGTTACATTTCCACTAAGAAAATAGCTATAATAACCCAGGTCTGGTATTTGTAACAGTCCATGAATTTGCATTTACCATCATGTGGCATTTTTGATGTAATAGGAAGGTCACCTGTGGTTATTTATACCTGTTAATCAATAGAGAAACACAGATATCTCAGTTTCTTATAGACACATATCTAAATGAAGCAGAGCTAGACGGGAAACCTATGTAGCATGCTGTTTCTAGATAGGAAACCTATATAATGTGTTTCTTCTATTATAATTTCTAGTTACATATATTCTGTCATGCTTCCCACTATTAATCTAGATCAATAAGGTATTGATAAATAATAAAACAGCTTGCAAAAATGTTTCAGGGAAAAATAAATAGACTTCTGTTACAGTTAATAATATTAGTAAAATTTCAAGTGTCAATCTATTTCCTTTTCCCAGATACAAGATAGTAATAATACAATCAAAATCTGTATTATTCATGTCCTGCCTAGAGATACATTGAATTATATTGCATTCTGTATGATACATATTTTCTCAATTCCATATAGATATTGCTTTGCAAATGTAAAAAAACAAAAACTCCTAGCTTATCTGGAACTCTGTGAATATCAAGGGAGGGATGATTTGGAGTGTGGAAACATCTTATGCAAGAAAGATGAATTTTATATTCACCCTAAATACCTTCTTTGCTGTAAAACACCTCATCCCAGAGCTATGTTTCTTTTAAAAAAACTACTTGTCAGAACTTATTCAAGCAATGTGTATAATTAGAGAATACTTCAGTATCCACATGACTGTTAATACTGATCAATAGTTAGCCTATGGAATACTGTAAATGGGTTTTAGCTCTACAAAGATGAATCTACCAGCAGTGCCTTAGAACCATAAGCAAATCATAGTAGATCAGTTATTTCAGCTCAAAAATAACAACAGCTTTTGTATTGGATAATATTTTTTATAATCACTCTGTTTATGACATCACATGTGATATGTGCCCTGCTCCTTCCTCTCCATCCATATACCAGAAAAGTGAGACTTTACCATGCTGAACACAAGAACTCTGAAATACTATATGTACTGAAAATATACTGGGGACAAATAACAGTGGATAATATATTATCACCCCAACCATTAGAGCAATATAATGTTTCTCCTTATGAAGATACCTGATAAGCACAACAAGTTAGGAGTAACAAGAGCATTGAAATATGTAAAGAACAACTTATAGAGGTGGCAGGCATTTGTAAAGAATTACCCCACAGAAGAATGCTTAAGCACTTCTAATCCAACAGTTGAAAATATCCTTCTCAAGTTCAGATAAGGAGAAACTCAACTAGAAGGAAAATGGGCTCAGTATCCTTCCCTGTATGTGACACTCCACCATATATATTACTTTTTAGTATCCATATGTAATGAAGACTATTGTCAGACTCGCTTTGCTTGCCTGCCATGTATTTGAGCCAACACATGTCAAGCAGTACAGAAGCCGACCCATGTCAGCCTCCTTTGTAGCCAGCTGCTTTGCAAACCGAAAAGAACCGCTTGCCTCCCTCACATTCCTCCACTGACTGTGACAGACCAAGGACAGTGATAAGACTCCTGAACTCTCATTAAACTTAACAGATTGGGAGGGGGGAAGATCAAGAGTGAGAAAACGTTTGTTTTGAAGCTAACAGGATGAGGTCAGAGGGATGTTATTAACTTTGAATGCTTGGCGCCAAATTTGGTATTCAGAGCTTTGCAGCTGTTCCATGTTGTCGGATTTTAATAAATGAATTCTTTTAGCATTCTGATGAATTGTCTGGAGAATTTCTTATGTTAAGATCCTGGCACTGGGACCATCACAACTATAGACGACCAGGTGTTTTAGTACAATTACACATAATGCAAAGCCATTGCATTCTCCGTGTTTTAAATGTTTGCATTAACCAAAGAACAGACTCTTGCAAGTTTTCACATGGCAGCATATAATTTGGCACCCAGTAAAGAGGCACAAAGGTAAGAAAGAGAAATAATTTTCAATTACAGCTCTAATCACTACCAACGTTTAGTCCCATTTGTCATTTAATGGACATTCAGCTTTAATGAACATCCCTTCTTTTGTCCACTGAATGAAGGTTTATTGATAGCCTTGTGCTTAAAACTGACCCTAAAATGGTTAATGCATGTAAAACTATCCCAATTTTTATCTTACTCAGGCAAAAGGGTAAGCTCAGGACTTTTCAGTATGATGGGCTGTGTTGCAACAGGCACCTGTCTTTTTTGATTTTCTGTTCTTTTCTCTTAATGACTGGTTTATTCTAAAGTTAACAATAACCTTGATAATCCATATTTGCCATTAACCTTCTGGTTTCAATTGGCTTACCTTCTCTGATGTCATTAAAAAAAAGTTTGCAAGCCTTATCCTGGGGCACCTTGGTACTTCAAGGAAATCTTAGAATATGAATGTCAAAGTCTGTGACCAGCCTATGTGAAATTGAACCCCCTCAACTATGTCAGTACTCCATGAGTTTTTGAATTACGCTGTGTTAGTGCAGATCAGCTCAGTGGTCTTGGAACCTTCAGATGAAAACAGATAGACAACATTCTGTGCTTATGTATGTGATAGGTTTAAGCAATGCATCAGTATTCCAGATATATAATCTTAAAATCTATAAATGAACATGAGCAGTAAGCAGAATAAAATGGTTATAAATATTGTATCAGTATAATATAAAGTCCCACTTGTACCATTGTGAAAAACACTCCATTTCTTAATACTTTTTACAATATGATTAAGTGAGTTTTTCCCAGTACATGGAATACTTGTTTATGTTCCAAACATGTTATGTTATTTCTTGAGAGGTGAGAGATTATTGTTTATATAAAATGAGGTTAGTTAGTGTTGGTTTTTTTTAAAAAAAAGTCTAAAAGCTGAAAAGCTATCCCTTTCTTTTGTCATTCTGATCTATAGTGTCTTTTCTATTTTTAAAGTGAATCTGGGCAATACATATGCACATTCCTTATATTCACATCTATTATCTGAATCATTTTCCATAGGGCCAGAACAATTAATAACTGGATAATGCCAATTTATAAAACAGAAGCAATGTCAGGCAGGCTTTGGATGGAAAAGCTGGAGGGGGTCAATTTTTCCAGCTGAACCAGCCTCTACTGTGCTACTACCTGCCCTGGACCTTTGGGAGAGGAGGAAGAATTATGCCTGCCTTTTTACCCCAGGGAACTGATGGCAGTCTTGGAGGGATGAACACAGCACAAGGCAAAAGGCCTCCCTCTGCGCCACTTTATCTTTATAATGGAAGCCATTATAACCATTCTATCTTTAACCTTATTTTGTAAGTTGTGAGAACTAATGAACACAAATACTCCTCATCAGTCTTTGGCAAGTACATGGATTGATTCTGCCACAAGGTTTTCAACAAGTTTATGAAATGTATATTTTCACATCTGTCATATAAGCTCTTTGAGTCATTTTCAGTTTTAGCATCTAAAGGCAAAACTACACGGTATATTCACAAAATATATTTTCCCACTGAACTGCACCCAATATTATTAAAACAGCACTTACACAGATTCTTTTTAGTATCTCTTTAAAATAATTTTCTCTAACCTAGGTACCCTCCAGATGTGTGAACTTCAACTCCAGGCTTTTCAGAATGGCTGGGCTGGCTGGGGAATTCTGAGATTCATTAGAGAAGACAAGGAATTTCTGGACAATGCAAAACAATGGACTGCTACAGAGGTAAGGCATCCATTGGTGCCCCAAAGAGAAAAGGCATGTGGTGATGGATGGCTTGCTGCTGAGGGGAACAGAATCAGCAGTCTGCATACCAGACATGATGTCAAGAGAAGTGTTTTGTCTTCCAGATGCTAAGATTGGGATGTGCAGAGAGGCTGATGCAACTAATCAAACCTATTGATCGCTATCCCTTTCTTTTGTTTTGCATTGGAAAGGAGGAGCCTGGAAAGAGCCTGGAAAAAATATTGAAGGACTGCAAGGAGCTAGGTAGGAAGGCAAAATAGTTTGGAGTATAGCTGGTGTTTTTATCCATATTTCCAACTCAAGGTCATTTCCTAAGGAAGGAACCAAAGATTCTGGAGGTGAACTGCTGGCTCAAGGGATGGTATTATTATGAAAACTTTGGATTCCTGGACTATGGTCTACACTATCTACAGGATTCAGGGTAGAACTGGCATCGTGGCGGTTTTTCCAGGCACAGGCTGGTTTCTCCTGTAGCCCAGAGCGTTTTTCCGGATCAAGGAAAATGCTTGGAATCGACCCATTCATCCTCCAGGCAGGGAGTTGTAGCCAGGAGATCGTGGACAATGTGCGTGATCGACCGGTAAGACCGAGAGGCTGGGATTTTTCCATTTCCAAGCTGCGCTGCAGCCCTTAAAGGGACAGTAAGTCCAGCCATCCATTTCTTAAACACCCATTTTATTGTTTTTTTTTAAGTGTTTGTACCCTAAGAGAGGCTTTCTACAGAAAGAAGAAGCAGACTCCCTTGGTGCTTATCGTTATTTCTGAATTTAATTTTTAAATTTTTAAGTTTTGGCTTGTTTTCCCATCTAAAGATTAAGGAGGACTGAGAATAAAGAATTGCCTTCCTGTTACTATTATTGTATTGAATTTGAAGGATTGATATTTCCCTACACGTTGGATTTGTTGTTTTGAGCTTTCAGCTTTCTGTTCACTTTCTTTGGGATCTGCTTGTTAACGTACTTTCCCTTGTGCCAATTTCATTCAGAACTTTTCTATTAACTTATTAACTCCTATCTGCGTGAGTCAAGTATCTAGGGGACGCCATAATTTATTGCCTGAAACATGGAAGATTTTAAGGCGGCTTTTTCAGAGTCCTGTTATGAGCCTGAGCAGACCTTCAAAGAGATTCTTTTAGAGTGCTGTCAACCCATTTTGCAGACTATTTGGGACTTTGGGGAAGAAATTATCTCTGGGCTGTGTCATCTGGCTGAAGATGTTATGGAGGAAGATGAAGATTTTGATAAGGATGGAACTGATAGCAAGACTGAAGTAATGCCAGACGAAGATTACATTTTGGTGGTGAAGGGGTTAAGGCGACAGTCTGAGCTGCAGTTTACAGGGAGAGCTGTTTTTCTGAGGGATTGTTATGGCTTTCTGGGGAATTGTTATGGGAGAGAAGAGAATTTTCTTTGTGGGAGTTTTTATGCTGAAAAGTTTGAGTTTCTAAGGGGAGCAGTTGAGCTGTTTGATTTTTGCAAGAAAATTTTTGCTGAGAAGTCTGAGATTTTAAGGGGGGCAGTTGGGCTGTTCGATTTTTCCAAGAAAGATGCCTTGGGTGTAATAGGGAGATATTTAAATGTTTTGGTATATTTTGAGGTGGGGTAAAATTAAGAATGTGTAATTGGATTGATAATGAGGTTATTATGATTTCATTTTTCTTTAACGAATTGGATTACGATTTATTGGATTTTTCTGAGTTATAAGGTATTTATAAGGTATAATAATAATTGCTTGGAATTTTAGGTTTAATAGGATTAAGATTACTGTAGTGGTATTAATTATAAAAGTAGGCAATTTATATGTCTTTACAATTTGACTTTTATTATAGTGGACAGAAATATATAGAATAGTGGTGGGAAGGAAACAATTAAATAAATGTTGCTTTATGGGGGAGGGAAGTTGATTTAGAAATTTATATAAATATACATATTTTTATATAAGGGGAAGGAGCACTTGCATTAGTGATTTGTATATGTGTTAATGGAAGGATTTATAGAAATAATGTGATCTTGGTTTGATATAGAGTAAGGGATTGATTATGGAAATTTCTGTATATTCTTCCTGTTGAAAGTTGGAAGTCACTTTTCTATGTAATCTTTAAAAAAAAAATTTCTTGTATTTCTTACTTTTTTAGTTTTTCTTTTTCTTTTTTGTAGTTTTTATCTTTGCTTTAAACTCAATAAAATTCTTTTAAAAAAATAACCTCACCTCAATTTTGTTTGGTACAAGATGTGGTTGAGGGAAACACTGACAGTCTTTCAAAATTCTGTTATTCTGCTCTACAACAATAAAAACCATTCCTGCAATCCCTGCTCTGCCTTTTTCTTGATCTTGCCAACCTTGAAGGGCTGACACTGCATCTTTTATTTCTGAACTGCAAGAATACACTATTGTATAATAATTTCTTCAGAAAATTAGCTTGTACCTCCACATCCCTACATCAGGAAACTACCTTCGAAATGCAAATAGCGCAGCTGCATGAAATTTCTTCTTCTCTGAAAGTTTTTCAGTTTTTCTCTTCACATTCTGAAACATACTGCAGCAATAAAGCAATAAAGTGGAAGAAAAATACAGTACTCTGAAGATAGTCTGAATTAACGTATTTGGTTAAATGTAAAGGTCAACTTCTCTTTAATATTAATCCAAATTATGAGGAATCTCAAATGTAACAAGTTGCTTATAATATCAAAAATAATTTTCAATATTAAAATAAGCCAAATTTCTGAATTTTAAAGAAGTACCAGTATTTATTGTGGATTTTATTATGGATCAGGGGGTCAGGTAAAGCATACTTAATTGACTTCAGCATCTTAAATATACTTTTGAGTTGGCCAGATGGCAAGGCAGTCACATGATCTGTACCAGCATAAGATAAATGGCATTATGCTATTCTTTACTAACGAAATGTTTTCAGGGCAGTTTGAAAGTGTATCTTTCAAATTGCCATAAAAAGCTATGTGCTCAGTCTGTTTTACTAGCATTCTGCCATGGGCTATAATAGTTTCTAGTACACAATGTACAGTATATATCTAGAACAGAGCTTTCCAAACTGTGTGTCGCGACACAAAAGTGTGTTGCCACACAGAGTCTGGTGTGTCGCCACACAACCCGGAAGCGCTGATCATCATCAGCGCTTCCGGGTTTTCCCGCGGCGACACACCAACGGCGACGTGCAAAAACCCGAAAGCGGCAGCAGCGCTTCCAGGTTTTTGCGCGCTGCTGCAACGGCAGCATTTCCGGGTTTTCCCGCGGTGACACACCAACAGCGGTTGGTGTGTCGCCGCGGGAAAACTTTGGAAAGCCCTGATCTAGAAGGATGTATATCTAGAAGGAAATCTGCATAGTTGCTTAATCTCTAAATGTCTTTTAAATCTAGGTACATATTTTGTCTTAATAAAGTTGGGGCGAAATATAAACCATGAAGCAGTTTTTTATTACTGGTCATTTTTTATAATTATGAGTAATGTTTTCATAGCATAAATAATGGCATTATTGCTGAAAACAGGAAAAATAATAATTCTGAAATACAAATGAGCAGATAAGACACAGCCAGGGGGCTGTAAAAGTATTATCATCTTTTTAATGGATATGAAAATTCTCTCACTTCCCTCAATTGCCTGACAGTTTTTTTTAATTAGTGAGTGCAACCTAATGACCAGTTGTTTGAATGATTAACCTATACAACCTACAGCCCACAAACCTTTATTACTTGCTGTATACTCTTACAAAATATCTTATAGTTTTCTTTTTGTCCTTGCTATAATCTCAGAATCTTAGGAAAAGAATTATATAATGAAAGCAATGAATGTTAGATTAACTTTCTACTTTTAAAAGTATTATTATTGGCTGATATAAATGGCAAATACATTGAAGTAATATAATTTTAACACACTATTGCATTTGTTTGTTATGTTCAGCACTTTTATAGTACCCATTAACAATAAGCCCTATGAGGATTTAAACCATAAAATACAAACAATGTAAAATAGACATAATATTAAAAACAATTTAAATTTAAAAATAAAAATAACTTAGAGAAGAACCTACTCTATGCAGACAATACACTAAATACATTACTTGTGCTGTGATGCTAGGATGCAGTTAACTGTACAAATATTTCTCATTCAGTTCTGATATACTGATTCAGTTCATACGATAATTCCTGACTTAATGGTTTATGAAGGTGGGATGATTTGTCACATTCAAAAGTTCCCTTCTTTTACATGTTAGTTTCTTCACAAAGATCCTCATGTGCCTCAAGTTACAGTTTCTTGCTATATCCAAACTAAAAATCAGTTTTAAACTGATTGTCAGTTGGAAACCTCAGAAAGTTTATACTCCAAACTGATCAATATGTAAATATTTTATACAACAATAATTATGTGCACAATAATAATTATGCAATTATCCAAAAAAGATTATAAAAAGAAAGAGGCAGAGACAGTAGCAATGTTATCAACAGTAGGAAAATGTATGAGGAAATCCAGAAATGTTAAGACTTGCAACTTCTTTTTTCGTAGCAATTAAGGAGGACCTTCTATTTTCTTTTATCATCGATTCTTTGATACTTGAAGTAATCTTACAGTTGTATGCTACTAAACCAACCCTGACAGCAACAATACAATTATGTTAATATAATAAATATTTAGTTAATTAACTAGCTTGCTTAACTAATTAATATTTAAAATACTGATTAAACACAGAATGCTGAAGAATATAATTATATCTCTTCTACAGATTCACAGCATCAGGGACCTTGACTAGTCTGCTTCTTCAACTCTGAAGAACTGTCTCCATTTCAGTAATAAACTAGTTCACAGTAATGGATGTCACCTTCCCCCCTCCATATAAGGGAGCCATAGCAGACAGAAGACATTACTGAGTCTTGTATTGACTGTTGAGGGATGAAAGGAACTGCCACAGAAAAAGAAATAATTGAAGGAATGAGTTGGGTTACAGCAAAGGTACAGGGATGTATAAATGGCTGTCTCTTTTACTGATTTATTTTTATTTATTTATTTATTTTTATCCCGCCTTAAATTATTTTTTATAAATAACTCAAGGCGACAAACATACCTAATACTCCTTCCTCCTCTTGATTGCTCATATTTCTATCAATCAATCAATCAATCAATCAGATCATATTTATATGGCCGCCCATCTCATGTAGCGTGACTCTGGGCGGCATACAAACAACCACAAAAAGCAATTTTAAAAACATTCAAAAAGTACAACAAATTAATATTATTATAAGACTAAGAGAAAGTATCAGATTATAAGCAGTGGAGCCACCTAGTCAAATTGCCATTTCCTTGCAACCCCCAGGCCTGTTGAAACAACCAGGTTTTAAGGGACTTCTGGAAGGTCGGGAGAGATGGAGGCAATTTTACCTCCGGAGGGATGATGTTCCACAGGGCTGGTGCCATGGCAGAAAAGGCTTGTCTCCTGGGTCCCGTCAGATGTAACTCTTAACAGACAGAACCCGCAACATACCTCTTCTGCCAGACCTGATGGGACGGGAAGAGGCGGTCCCTCAAATAACCAGGCCCCATGCCATGAAGAGCTTTAAAGGTCATCACCAGCACCTTGAATTGGACCCAGAAGCAAACTGGTAACCAATGCAGCTCGCAGAGCAGAGGTGTAACATGCTGCTCTAGGGGTAGACGTAACTGCTTGTGCTGCTGCATTCTGTACCAGCTGAAGCTTCCGGATACTCTTCAAGGGCAGCCCCATATAGAGCACATTACAGCAGTCCACCTGGGAGGTGACCAGGGCATGAGTGACTGTGAGCAGAGCAATAAATAAAATTTATTACTTTTAAAGTACTTTAGTCCTTTTGATTAGAACTTTTGTGTACTAAAATTAGAAGTGAAAAATGCAAGATTACCTAAATTACCATCTCTTTATTAGAATTCCAGTCATACCATTAGTGTCATTGATTAACTGCTCGGTGCTTAACTGAGCATTACTGAGTCTGCAAAAAAAATAATAAAATCAGACCAGTCTTCACAGTTGTACTCCACTCAAATTACTGTGCCCCAGACCATTTGTCGCATTCCTATAATTCCTATAATTTCCATACGTTGTTATTGTGGATTTCTATTGTGGATTTTCTTAAAATCTACATAATACCATAGTATTGCTACTGCTGCTGCTGATACTGTTGTTATAATAATCATTGCATTAGATTTATATCATACTATCCTCAAGGAATCACATATGGGGGGGTGTCTCCTCTCTTCCCCTTATATTCCCACAACAGCAACCTTGTATTGTACAGGAAGACTGGAAAATAGTGTCTGGCTCATGCTTACCTAAGGGGCGTGGTGGCTCAGCGGGTAAGACGCCAGGCTTGTCGATCAGAAGATCGCAAGTTTGGAGGTTCGAATCCCTAGCCCTGCGTGCGGAGTGAGCTCCCGCACTAGCTCCAGCTCTTGCCAACCTAGCAATTCGAAAGCATGCAAATAGATAAATAGGTACCACTTCGGTGGGTAGATAACAGCGTTCTGCGCATGTCATGCAGCCACATGACCGCAGAAGCGTCTTCGGACAACGCTCTTCGGCTAACAAACGGAGATGAGCACCGGCCCCTAGAGTCGGACACGACTGCACAAATGTGTGGCGGGAACCTTTACCTTTTACATGCTTACCTAAGCAAGTTCTATAAACAGAGTGGGACTTTCCCTGATCCTAGCCCAAGACGGTAACTGCTATACTATTTTATTTTCTAACTAGCCTTTGGGACAATGTTAAAAATGGCAAAATATTTTGAATTTTAAATGTTTCCAAGTTATGAACACATGCAAAATCCAGGTTTTCTTTGTTAAATAATGAGCTAAATTTGCTGATATCCCAACTACAGCGACCAGTCTCTTTATTGCCTGCAAATATACAACGAACCCTTAGGATGTATCGGGACCTGGACAAATAACAGCGGGGGCGGGGAGGGGGGCGGGCGGAAGAGATAGAAGTTACAGCACCCTGTAAGGAGAAGCGAATAGCGACTAGAAAAGCCGGCCCCATGCAGAGAAGAAAGTATACAAGTCATAGAAGACTTGAGCTTCTCAGCAGTCTCATTCTAAGAGAGAAAGAAAAATGTTCGGATCTGCCTAGTCTGACAAAATCTAGTGATTCATATCGCGAGCTTCTCCGGAATCCGGGGGAGAGGGGAAGGGGAGAGATGTAACCTGTCCTAATGTCTATTTACGTCTCTGTTCATTGAAGGAGGGGTTCCTTCTGTAGTTTTCTATTAATCGGATGAGTATAGAACGATAGCGGTAACTCATCTGCTGCCATCACATGTGTTCACACGCTCCGTACCTGGGCATGGGGACCGAAATCTGAGAGAACGCACCGCAGGCGGCGGCGATGGGTGAAAGGCGGATCCGCCCCCTCCCTCCGGCGTTCGGTGCCGTAGGGAGTTAAGACGGACTGCCAGGGAGGGGCGCACAGGTGAGCGGGTCAGGGCTGGCTACCCGGCTGCCTTGGGTTTGCTGGAGACGAGGACGATGGAACATCATTGCACATCAAAGATCTATTATTGAGGGGGGGCACCCCCCACCTGTAGCTTGGAACCGGCCCTGGTTGGGTGTAACAAGAATTCCTTCCTTTCTGTTCGCTCCCGCAAACCACAAGACCCGGGATACAAGCTATTGCCTTAAAAACGAAAACACACATACTCCTACAAGCACAAACGCAGTGCGCAGGCGCTTTGCACATTGGGACATGTAGTCTTGGCTTAACTGTTTCCCCCTATTTGTAAAGCGAGCAGGACAGTGGGGAGGGAAACGAAAAGGACGGAGGGAGACGGGAGTGGGTTGAATAGAGGGTCTCTACAAGCTCTCGCGAGATCTGTGGCAGGCCTTTTCTTTTCTCTGCGTCTCGTGCGGTTTGCTCGCGAGCGCGGCTGCCTCGGCTGGGGTGTTTTGTGCAGTCGCCATTCCCTTATGTGACGTCATAGTGCATTGTTGTGACTTGCGTAGCGGAGCATCCCTCAAGCTGTCAGCTGTGTCGCCGCCGCCGCTACTGCGGGAGTGCGAGCCCGAGACGGCCCAGCCCTCCACCTCCTTGTCACTTCCCCGCCCCTCCCGCAGGGGTTCTAGAACTCCACGTCACCGTATCATTGTCTGTGCGGGACCCTCGGGCTCCCCCTCCTTCCCCCCGCCCCGTCCCTGCACGTTCCATTCCGCCCCCGCCCCCCTCGAATCATCTCAATGAGATGCAAACATGAAAGACAAGAGGAAGAAGAAGGACCGCACCTGGGCCGAGGCTGCCCGCCTGGTAGGTGCGACCCGAGGCTTTGTGCGTGCGGCGGGGCCGGCCCGGCTGGCTACTGCTGTTCCCGGGGCGAGTCGGGGAGGCGCCTAGTGCAGCCCACTCCCGACCCGAGCTCTTTGCATTGTTGCAGTCGGTAGGGGATGCTGGAGTGACCGTGCGGAGCTGCGCGTGGGCAGAGTCAGTGCCTCGGAGAGCCGGAGGTGCGGGATTAGACGGGAAGCAGAGGCTGCGTTCTCGTGGTGGCGGAACAATGTTCCGGGCAAAAGTCTGCTCACCGGGTGTTCTCTGGGAACTACTTTGTTCGTGGACGGTCTGCGTGCCACGTTCCGTAGCGAGGTAGTTTACTAGAGAAGGACCTCTGATGTTAAAAGGCTGTGCAGTGAGAGGCGCCGGGAGTTAACCTCCGAAACCCTCACAATACTCTGGGTCCTACCTACTCTTACTCTTGAAGAGGGATCTGGCGATTCTTCCTCAGCCCTAAGCACTCTTGGTAATTGCGGGAAATCCCACCACGAATTGGAAGACAGAACAAGAGGGAGAATTTCCTCCACACCTGTGCACTCACTGTAGAGATGAGGCATGGTGCCTGCCTTTGGGGGTTGAAGAGAAAGGCTGCAGTCTCATCCCATTCTAACTCCTCCATAGTACATTCATTCATTCATTCACTCATTCACTCATTCATTCATTCATTCATTCATTCTTATTAGGATAATGACTCTGTGTTGTGTGTGTGCGTGTGTGTGCGTGCGCCCCTATGTGTGTATGACAGCCTGAAATAAGAGGATCACTTCTTTTCTGATTATGGAATTTGAAGTCCATAATGTGCTCATTTTATTTTTAAACTTGTGCAAATAAAAAGTGGCATTTTTCAAGGGGCTCCTCTGGTTTGAAACAACATTGATGTGAGAGAATAGTTTTCTCTGTAGCAGTGTGAGAAATGCTCTCTCTGGTATATAAACTCAAGTTAGTTTCAGTTGCATCTTCCGTCCAAGAAGCAGTGCTGCTTCCTTTGCTAATGTGAATTGCCAAGCAGATTTCTTCATAATATGTATGTAAAAGTGTGAGAATATACAGGACATTCTCCATACTTTTCCAGTCTGCAGAAAGAGAAGGTATGTCTCTAAGCAAAGCATTCAAGAATCTGCCTCCCTTCTAATCCTTACATATTGGTGAAACTAATATTCCAGGATGTGCCCACCTTCTGGTATTAGATGTCAAGAGATTTTCTTGCACAGGTAGACTTTATCCAAGATATTCCTGTCTTCTCAGAAAAAATAGTTATCATATTTCTCAAAGCCTATTCTTTTTCAAGAGTTTGTCAGCAAAAATAAATCTATCTTTTCTTTCTTATCTATTTCTCTGTGGTGTGTTGTATTTTCTAAAAACATGATTTTCAGATTTGGAATAGTGGTCTTTGAATATTGAAAATTAAGATGATGTACTTTCTGGAAATAAATGCCGTTGAATTCAATGGGGTTTACTTCTATATAGATAAGGTGGTAATTGTAATATAAATTATCATTATAGCATTGTTACAATATTGCTGTACAGAATGGTGGGTATATTTTATGAAGTTTAGTTTCAGGAAGTAAGTTGAAAATAGCTACTTATTGTATAGCTTGACTTTTTAAGAACTGTATTAGTAGTTCTGTTTAAAATTTGATAACTTACCTGTGATGACACTCATTTGTTCCTGCGTCATGTCTGTTACCATGGTAATCTATAATTTTAAACACTGTATACATATATTTATATGTATCAGATACACTGTAGGCTATTTGCATTATTTGTATGTAGACTGTCTATAGTTTAAACATGAGGCTGTTTTATTTTTCATATGTTATACAGCATAACAATCTGCACTTCATTCTTACAACTATATGTAGTCCTCTTTTTTTGGTCAGTTTTGACTCCTGGTGACTGGTCCCTGCAGTTTTGTTGGCAAGGTTTTCAAAAGTGGTTTGCCATTGCCTGCTTCCTAGGGCTGAGAGAGAGTGACTGGCCCAAGGTCACCAGCTTGGCAGGACTAGAACTCCTGGTTTCCTGATTTCTAGATGGATGCCTTAACCACTACACCAAACTGGCTCTCTATAGACAGTCTACATACAAATAATGCAAAATTTATTTATTTATTTGTCAAATTTATCACCGCCCATCTCTACAAAAGTAGACTCTGGGCAGTTTAACAAACTTCCATTGAAATTAAGTTCACACAAATCTGGAAGCAGTTCCCATTGAACTGTAAGACTTGCTCCTGGTTGAATTACATACATACATACATATTTCTTAAAGTTGCTAAAGAAACAGTTGGAAGGCATAGTTATATTTAAAGTTTTTAAGCCGTTAAATGCTTTAAAAAATCCCTGAAATGTATTTACATTGCACGTTTAATTTTACCCCTTCTTCCTTGATTCATTTCCCCAAACTTTTTGGAGCACTTAGGATATTTAGAATTTTGAAACTGTGTTATGGGATCTCACAAATGGTGATGCCAATCACAAAGTATCCATTTGCAAAATGCAAATTAAGCTCTGGATTGCAGTCATCAGTCATGTTAAGAATGCTCCTAGGGTCTATAGGGCACCAGAGTTACTGTATTTTTGGAAATAAGGTTCATATTTGTGGTTTGCATGGAGTTTCCCATGGAGTTTCCCATTCATACTAATACTAATTCAAGGAATCATTAAAAATTGATAAGACAAAGAGCTTTGTGGGTGCCAAGGAACAGGTTGGTTATGTTGTCACCAATGGGTGCTGTATCAGGGATTCAGGCCTTACGTGCTGTTTCCTATAATAGTTCTGTTGATGACAAAGTTGATTGATTGATTGATTGACTGATTATGTATCATCAAGTTGCTGTTTCCATATAGGACCATTTTAAGCCAAGCATTCTATTAAGGTGCAGTCTTCATAAACAGGTCTAGATGAAGACTGAAGGACCACCCTTCTGTACATTTCAGCCTGAGTCTTGGTAAGAAAGAAAGCTGTGGTACTTGTGTGTATGCTGTGAATACATTTCTTAAGACTTTCTGAACTGGCTTCAAAGTAATTTAATCTTATATAGTTGCTATTAAGGTCAAGATGAAAAACTTGATCATGACTAATCCATTAATTTCAATAAGACCTAAATGCGGCTAACTTTTTACTGGATCTAACCCTATGAGATTACATCACTTTCTAATTCAAAAGTTCTCCTCCTCGAGCAACATCCTTAACAAGCCACGATGTCAAAATGTCATAGCACTAAGGATGTGACTTAGTACTTGTAATATGATATCTGACACCAATATATAAATTGTGTCATTTGTACCATGATCTGGATCATCATTTGTTCCCCATGCTCCCTCTCTGTGGATGCCTATGCCCCCTCCCTCTCTGCAAATCTTACTGTGTATATTCACTTTACTTCTGTATACTCTGTATCCATCTGCATGGCTGTTAACTTCCCTTCCCTTCCCTATTCCTTTTTTCTAAGCAGTTTCATCTCCAGTTGTCCATGGGTATGCCTGCCTACCATTCATCAGTCAAGGATGTTAAAATCTTAGGACCTTGGCGAAATCCCTGCCAATACTTTAGAAAACTTTTATCTGCAAAATACATGCAAAATTATTAATGTGTTACATTTCTCCTTGCAGTTGTTGCTGCCTCTCCCTAATTCGATAATCACTGAAATTATCCAATAAAATCTCATCCAATATATACTTTCCACAGAGTCCAAAAACTGCCAAATTTCTAATGGAATTGTATTGCCAAAAGGAAGTTATTTAAATAATGTTGATGGTCCAAAAGTATTATAAAAAAGCAGTAAAGATGGAGATGGATCTATACTGTAATGGTAAAAGAAGTATATGGCATGTAGGAAGTTGGCTTTAATTCTTGAAATTTCCAGTTAAGACCAGGATGGGAAGATTGTTACCTACTAAATGTTCATGAACCAAAGCTCCCAACATCCCTAACCGTTGACCTTTCTGGCTAGAACTCCTAGATGATGTAATCCAGCCATTTTTGATGGGCTATGGATTTCTCACCACTGAGTTACAGAATTTGTGATACAAAAGTTATGTAAACTCTTACCTTTACAATCACATCTGAAATGCTGACTGGCCTAAGTGAATCGTTTGCTTGCATCTTTATAAATCCTGCAACAAAATATCAGAAACCCACTCAAATTAGATGTGAACATTGAAGGTCTAATGTAAAGTCTGAGCCAAAGCAGAATCTTTCATACTGAATAATGTTATCCATATGAAAAGAAAACACAATCCAAGAGGGACAATATATAACATTGTTTCCATAGGCTGTAAGAATTTTGTAGCTGTATTTTGGTTTAATCTGGGATGTTTTAACAGAGGATCACTCTATAAAGTATTCACTGGTAGAGATCTGGTTGCTTGTTTTGTTCTCTTGGGATCCATCCATAATTTATTTCTGGTTTTATTGAACCAATTGCCGTTCCGTGACAAGTAAACAATTGAGACTGATACATTCTCCAGCAAAGACTCCTGTGATTGCTTGATCAATGCTTGCACTTCAAAATGATATGAGTTCTGCATTACTGCATACTTACTGTGTCCTACCCCACAGATAGGGCAGATGAACATTCAAATGTAAAGCATTCTTGAATATAGCAGAGGCATTTCCAGCTATAAGGCCTTCCGATGTTACTAGCATGCTAAAGGATGAATACATGAAAATTACAGTTATATTTGTCAATGCAGATGGGTTTTCTTTCTTTTTGATATATGTGTGAGCATATACACTTTTAATATATCTTTAAATGACATAGAGTAGTTATCTGCAGCATCTATGGCATATCTAATCTAATAACCGTAATCTAGCTGTCCTATATGCAATTATATACATTGTATACTTCTAATCTCTTATTGATGTTATATTGTTCCATTTTTTGTGTATGTAGCCATCATTGATACAGTAATGCTCTCGTTTGAATTGCATTTTAATTTCATGCATACCACAACTGAGGCAGAAATTATAGCCAAAAGCATTCCCTTGATTTCTCCTATCAGACTTCTTACTAGCATGCCTATAATTTACTTTAAAAAACAAAGAATTATTTCCTGTATTACTGTGTGTGTAATATTAATGTGAACCGCTTGATTTTTTTTACTGAGAAGAGAAATATAATTGTTGTAAATAAAACTAATAATTCAGTAGCACATGCTACAGCATTTATTTATTTATTTATTTATTTATTTAACTTTATTGCTGTATCACCACATTTCACTTGGACTCATGGTATTGAGTTATTTTTTTCTCCCCTCAAAATGATGGGAAATCATACCACAAATTTTCAGCACTTGCACTGCCAAAATTTAGAAATGTGGTTGGAACGTACTTTGCAGACTACAGAAAGTCTGTTTGAGGAGGGTATACGTGGTGTGAGCTAATTCCTGGTTTAGAGCTGTAGTTGGGTGATGGAACACATTATTCTCTCTCAGCTTAGCATCTCCTGATAGATAATAGGAAATTCCGAAGTACAAGTTGTGGGGGGGGGGGAATGCTATGCTAGATGACCTAATAATCTGATGATATAAGGCAGCTTCCTTTATTCTTTCTTAATTGTGTGTCTGAGATAAATTTGTTTCCTGTCTAAAATCACACACTTCATGTTTATGCTGATAAACCGGTACCTTAACTGCTGAGGCATGATTTATATCACACTGGAATGTGGTCTAAATGAGGAAGAAGAATCCAAAATATTTATGTAAATCACTGTTCATGGAAATATCCCAGTTTACTGCATCCCAATTTCCAGCTTTTCTTCATTTAGAATTATCTCTGTGAACTCTGTATAATCACAGTTTGCATTTTGCTTTTTAAAACTACAAAAAAGAAAACCAGAAAAGAGTCTGTCTTTCAATAAAGCACTTTGTTTTTAGTTTTGTTTATTTAGAATATGTGGGGAAGCATTTTAAATTATTCTCCAGAGAAATGCTGAGACTTGAAACCTCAGGATCTGTTCATAAGTACAGTTTACCCCATTTTGGGTGTTTTAGTTTATGGTATTATAATTTTCTATTGTACCATCGTTTTCTGTGAATTTACTAATTAGGGTTCCACCCACTCCATTCTGGGATAAGGCACCCGGCTGTAAATTTTTTATTCCTAAACTCATTGGCAATATTGTAGACCCTGCCTTGCCAAATATTTTTAAGAGGGTGGATTAATTTTATGATATTAGCTGTTCCAGTTAATATCATTAAACTATAGCATAGTTTTAATACTGTTACATAATATGGTTATTTATTTACCAAAGTTTATATGCTGTCTACTCTTCTGATTCTAGGCAATTTACAACATATGAAATAAGCTATTAATAAAATTGTAGATTTAATAAATAATAAACGAAACTATTAAAATATGAATAAACCTGTAGTTGTAACAGAGGATCATTCTATAAAGTGTTCACTGGTAGATATCTGATGGTTTGTTCTATTATCCTGGGATCCATCACTAATTTATTTTTGGCCTTATTGAATTAATTGTTTATATTATTATTGTTAACATTATAGTTGTAAATAATTATGATGGTGAAAATATTTCAGATAATCTTTGCAGTGGGCCCAGTCATATTTCTAGTTTTCAAATGCTAACAGATTTCCTAAACTATTCCTAAAGTATAGGTATGAACTTGCTGTGCTGCATCTAGTGATCCCTTTCTCAGTTTACTGCATATTCTGCATCAGTTCTTCAGCTTCTGATTTCCAGCTTTTTTAGTTTTTCTATCATTATGGGAATGGTTAACATCTGATTGTAACTGACCTAGTGTGAGGCTTAGAATATTCATTTGTCAGAAAAATTAAACAACTTGCTGATTTCAAAGATCATAGGATTGACTTTACCATTCGATGGAGTGAGGCAGCTTCCTGAGAACTGAACTCTTGAGGTAGGAACAGTGGCAACTCCTTCCACTGGCAGCCAAGGTCTCAAACTCCCAACTTGAGCCAAAACCCTTGTTTATTACTGACCCAGGCTGCGTTAGTAGTGTTCTCTCAACACGTGCAACTTATGGCAGAATGCACCTTATTAAGCAAAGAATGAGGGAGACAGCCATCCATCTGACATTTTTCAACAAGCATTGTCCGAGTACTGTATAAACATTGCTGTTCTGAATTGCAGCTTTTATTGGAGTAAGGACTAAGCAAGTACCTACAGAGTGGTGAGTGAATGGCAGGAGGTTGTTGGAGAATAATGATGCCTGTTACATGATCTGCCCTATACCTCCTATGTTTTGGCTAGTATCTTCAGATGTAATGGATGAGATTATCCCGTGGCCAGTGTTGAAGAAAGTGTCACATTCAATATGTAAAAATGAGATGGAAAAAAAGTACTATCTTTTGTGAAATGTTTTGAGTCAATATATGAAGGATAATGGAGAAGAGATTCCTGGGTGATAAGAAATCTGAGAGATGGGAAGTCCAGAAGTAAAAAAAATGGTTGAAATAATCAGACTGACAGAGGAGTGAAAAATGGTGATCTAAAGTAGAGTTGGTAGAGAATGAAACTGGGAGAGTGGAGACTTGAGATATGCAGAGATTAGGAGGAGGAAAAGTGCAAAAAACCCTCACAGCACTTATGATCAGGAAGGCCTCTATATTATAGTGGTTAAAAGGGAAGAATGCTATAAAAATGTTCAAGAGTCAGTGTGTTTAAAATAAATGGAACAAATTAGTCAAGAGCTTAATAAGCATGGATCAAAGGAAACAATGGGTGATGAAAATGTGATGTTAAAGGAAGGTGGAACTTAGAGGAAAAATAGGGTTACTGTAGAAGAAATAGGAATGTATGGGGCTGGATGCTATTGGTAGAAAGAATGAGGGAGTCGGAGATGGGAAGAAATACATGGTGACAACAGCACGTACTATCAAAGCATGGACAACAGAAGTTATTGTGTCCAGTAACTTTTAAATCTCTTATCTCCTATGTACATGTTTCAGCATGTTTTGTATTCATGCATTTTACAGATTGTTATCCTGTCTTTCAGTATAAATGTTCTGAGAGGTAGTTACTTTCAAAATTACAATAAATAATTAAAAGTGATAAAACAGATTAAGAATTATAATTAAGAAAAATAGAATGGGAAGTTAAAAAGCTTGAGATAATAAAAAGGTCTGGTACCCAATTAATATAAATTTGTATCAGAAAAATCTCCTTACGGCAGAGCTTTCCAAACTCTGTGTGGCGACACAAAAGTATGTCGCCACACACAGTCTGGTGTGTTGCCACACAACCCGGAAGCGCTGATCATAATCAGCGCTTCCGGGTTTTCCCGCGGCGACACACCAACGGCGGCATGCAAAAACCGAAAGCGGCAGCAGCGCTTCCAGGTTTTTGCGCACTGCTGCAACGGCGGCACTTCCAGGTTTCCCCGCGGCGACACACCAACGGCGGTTGGTGTGTCACCGCGGGAAAACTTTGGAAAGCCCTGCCTTACGGAGATTCTTCTAAAGTGGAGCATCAGGAGCAAGTCCTCCCCACCCCACCCCCACTTCCTGCCTCATATTTTGGTCTGGTGTAAATATAAGAATAAAAAAAATAGCAAAGAGAGATAAGGCCTTCTTAAATGAACAATGCAAAGAAATCGAGGAAAACAATAGAATGGGGAAGACTAGAGATCTCCAAGAAAATCAGAGATATCAAGGGAACGTTTTGTGCAAAGATGGGCATGATAAAGGACAAAAAAGGCAGGGACCTAACAGAAGCAGAAGAGATTAAGAAGAGGTGGCAAGAATACACAGAAGAACTATACAAGAAAGATCTTAATATCCCTGATAAATACGATGGTGTGGTCACTGACCTTGAGCCAGACATCCTAGAGAGTGAAGTCAAGTGGGCCTTAGGAAGCATTACTAACAACAAAGCTAGTGGAGAAGACAGTATCCCAGCTGAGCTATTTAAAATCCTAAAAGATGACGCTGTTAAAGTGCTGCACTCAATATGCCAACAAATTTGGAAAACTCAACAGTGGCCACAGGATTGGAAAAGGTCAGTTTACGTTCCAGTTCCAAAGAAGGGCAATGCCAAAGAATGTTCAAACTACCGTACAATTGCGCTCATTTCACATGCTAGCAAGGTTATGCTCAAAATCCTACAAGCTAGGCTTCAGCAGTATGTGAACCGAGAACTACCAGAAGTGCAAGCTGGGTTTCGAAGAGGCAGAGGAACTAGAGATCAGATTGCCAACATTCGCTGGATCATGGAAAAAGCAAGAGAGTTCCAGAAAAACATCTACTTCTGCTTCATTGACTACGCTAAAGCCTTTGATTGTGTGGATCACAACAAACTGTGGCAAATTCTTAAAAGAGATGGGAGTACCAGACCACCTTACCTGTCTCCTGAGAAACCTGTATGCGGGTCAAGAAGCAACAGTTAGAACCGGACATGGAACAACCGATTAGTTCAAAATTGGGAAAGGAGTACGACAAAGCTGTATATTATCACCCTGCTTATTTAACTTATATGCAGAGTACATCATGAGAAATGCCAGGCTGGATGAATCACAAGCCGGAGTTAAGATTGCCGGGAGAAATATCAACAACCTCAGATATGCAGACGATACCACCCTAATGGCAGAAAGTGAACTAAAGAGCCTCTTGATGAGGGTGAAAGAGGAGAGTGCAAAAGCTGGCTTGAAACTCAACATTAAAAAAACTCAGATCATGGCATCTGGTCCCATTGTAGCGGGAAAACTCACCTTCCCAAATGACAGGAGACGAGACCAGCGAGGTTAGAGAATACAGAGTCTATCTTTTATAGGTTTTGCAATCAATACAATCAGGATATCACAAGATCAGCAGTTGGTATCTCAAATATCACAAGCTCAGCTGTTAATACATAGTACATCAAAACAGGATAAGGAAAGGGGAAGTTATCTTACACCATCAGCAGCATTTTAGGGAACTTCCAAGGGTCCATAGCGTACTGTTACAAAGGTCAGGATGTTGGTAAGAACATTTAGGCAAGAGGATATCTTGCTGTTGCAAAAGACAGGTGTTGATTATGGTTGATTGGATTTGATTAGATATATGACGGAGAAAGTAGGCCTAGTTTGGTATAGGAAACTGAACCATTCTGGCCTGCCTGCTTCACCATCACTTCCTGGCAAATAGAAGGGGAAGAAATGGAAGCAGTGACAGATTTTATTTTCTTGGGCTCCAAGATCACCGCAGACGGTGACTGCAGCCATGAAATTAAAAGACGCTTGCTCCTTGGGAGGAAAGCTATGGCAAACCTAGACAGCATATTAAAAAGCAGAGACATCACCTTGCCGACAATGGTCCGTATAGTTAAAGCTATGGTTTTTCCAGTAGTAATGTATGGCTGTGAGAGTTGGACCATAAGGAAGGCTGAACGCCGAAGAATTGAAGCTTTCAAACTGTGGTGCTGGAGAAGACTCTTGAGAGTCCCTTGGACTGCAAGGAGGTCAAATCAGTCAATCCTAAAGGAAATCAACCCTGACTGCTCATTGGAAGGACAGATAGTGAAGCTGAAGCTCAAATACTTTGGCCACCTAATGCGAAGAGAGGACTCACTGGAAAAGACCCTGATGCTGGGAAAGACTGAAGGCAAAAGGAGAAGGGGATGGCAGAGGATAAGATGGTTAGATAGCATCACCGATGTAATGAACATGAATTTGATTAAACTCCGGGAGACAGTGGAGGACAGGAAGGCCTGGCGTGCTGTGGTCCATGAGGTCACGAAGAGTCGGACACGACTAAACGACTGAACAACAACAACAACAACAAATAAGAATAGTAGACAATGCAGCATGAGACATAAAATACTTTGAGCTATGAACTAAGAAGTTCTGATTCAGATGTTGTTTCTTTCATAAACTTGCTAAATTTAATTCCAAGTTAGTAAATATTTTATTAGGTACTCTTCCTTCCATGTGTAATACCGGGACAATAATACCAACTACTTATTCATTGTTCTAGTGGTTAAGGCAACGGGCTAGAAACCAGGAGACTGAGAGTTCTAGTCCCGCCTTAGGCATGAAAGCCGTCTGGGTGACCTTGGGCCTGTCACACACACTCAGCCCTAGGAAGGAGCCAATGGCAAACCAGGAGACTGAGAGTTCTAGTCCCGCCTTAGGCATGAAAGCCGTCTGGGTGACCTTGGGCCTGTCACACACTCTCAGCCCAACTCACCTCACAGGGTTCTTGTTGTGGGGAAAATAGGAGGAGGAAGGAGTATTAGGTATGTTTGCCGCCTTGAGTTATTTATAAAAATAATAAAGGTGGGATAGAAAATAAATAAATTTTTGTAAATATTGTTGTTTGGGTAGTCCTCTTCAGTTATAATGAAAAACCTTTGTTTCTTATTGTGAGAACATGTTATAATCAGCTTGTCCGCTGTTTTCCTTTTATATGAAGGACAGGAAGTTGCCCATTATGTCATAATAAAAAAGAAATATTTTCCCAACCTTAACTCTAATAAACCAAGATCAAATTGCATTAAATAACTAAATGTGGAGAATGGAGGCTTGCTCAGGTTGATTGACATGCTGTAAGATTTCAGAAGGTGGGAAAATAGAGAGGTACAACATTTTGGAATGGGCATAGACATGGACATTTGAGTTATATGAAGTTTTGATTCAGAAAGTTGTTTTGAAGGTGATTAAGTTTTGAATTAGATACCTTCAGATTGATTCAGTGAACTTTTGCAAATACCCATGCCTATTTTTATGTTGACTCTACACATTGAATTAAACTGACAATTCAGATAAAACTTGGAGTGATTCACACTTGCATAATGACCAGTGGCTAGAAAGTGATGAAAGAACCAAGGGAGACAACTGTAAATTCTTCATTTACAAGCGGCAGGGATAATGAAGCATTATTAATTCTTTTTTTTAAACATTCTTTTTTTATTTTTATTTTTATTTATTTATTTATTCATTCATTCAATTTATCCCCCGCCCATCTCCTGAACAGGGGACTCTGGGCGGGTTACAACAAGCAAAAAATTTAAAATCTATACAATTCCTAAAAAACAACAAACAGAAAAATAAATAAAGTCCAAGATTGTTAAAAACCGCAGTGTAGATCATAATCCTACGGGGCCAGCCAACCCCAGGAGGCACTACCACCTCCGTCGTCCCAGGCCCGGCGGCAGAGCCAGGTCTTAAGAGCCTTCCGAAAGGCCAGGAGTGAAGGAGCCAGTCTCACCTCACTTTTAATAAGAATTTTATTGGATTTAAAGCAAAGATAAAAATTACAAAAAAGAAAAAAAACTACAAAAAGAAAAAAACTAAAAAAGGGTGAAAACACAAGAGGAAAAACGTTTTTAAAGATTACATAAAGAAGTGACTTCCAACTTTAAACAGAAAGAATATACAGTAATTTCCCTAATCAATCCCTTACTCTATATCAAACCAGTCACATTATTTCTATAAATCATTCAGTTAGCACATTATAAAAATCACTAAATACAATTGCCCCTTCCCGTTATATTAAAAGAAAAAGAAATATATAAACCACCTAATTAACTGCCCCCCAAAAAACATTTATTTAATTATTTCCTTCTTACCACTATTCTATACATTTCTGTCCACTATAATAAAGATCATACTAAAAACATGTAAATTATCTGCTCTTATAATTAATAAAACTGCAATTATAACAATTTTAATTCTATTAAACCTAAAACCAAGCATTTATTGTTTATACCTTATTAATCTTGATCCAAGTCATTAAGAAAGCATATGAAATCAAACAAGCCTTAAAAGCAATCCAAATGAACATTCTTAAGTCCTTACCCCACATCAAAATATACCAAAGCATTCACATATCTTCACATTACACACACCACATTTTTCATAAAAAAATCAAATAGCCCAACTGCCCCCCTTAAAAACTCCGACTTCTCAGCAGTAAACCACCCATAGAGAAAAACCTCCTCCTTCCCATAACTTTCCATCAGAAAAACAATTCCATTTATAGTTTGCAATTCGAAATGTCCCTTTAATTCCTTCAGTTCCACGATGTGATCATCATCAGCAAAAGCTCCAGTCACGCTATTAGTAGAAACATTTCTATCGATGTTGAGCCCCTCAACCTCTTCCACAGCATCCCCAGCCAGATGACACATTTTAAAGCTGAAGTTTTCTACAATGTCCTGAGTATCTTGCATAATAGCTTGACAGGGATCAAAAAGAATCTGTTTGACACTCTGCTTAGACTCACAACAAAACTCTGAGAAAGTCTGCTTGAGATCCTCCATGTTTCTGGCAGTAGATTATGGCGCCCCCTAGATTGACTAGCGAAAGTAGGAGTTAATAGGAGTTAATGGGAAATTTCCAAAAGATGTTGACACAAGTGAAAGTATGCTAACAGGCAGTTCCCAGGGAAAGTGGCAACAGAAAGCTGAACATTCAAAACAGCAGATTCAACGTGTAGGAAAATAGTAAATTCTTCAAATTCAGTACAAAAATAATAGGGAGGCAATTATTTATTCTCAATCCTCCTTAGTATTTAGATGGGAAACAAGCCAAAACTTTAAAAAGATTTTTTTTAAAATTAATCCCAAAAATAACGATAAGCACCAAGAGAGATCACTTCTCCTTTCTGTAGAAAGCCTCTCTTAGGGTACATAAACTTTAAAAAATATATAAATTGGGTGATTTAGAAATGGGGTGGCTTGACTTAGTGTCTCTTTAAGGCTACAGCGCGGCTTGCTAATGGTGACGTCCTGGCCTCCCGGCGGCTCTTACCCAATCGGCGCAAACACTGTTTGCGATTCTCAGGCTGCAAGTCGCCGTTCTGGAGGACAGATGGGATAATTCCGAGCGTTTTCTTTGTCCATGAAAACACTCCAGGGCTTCAGGAAAAGATCTGCCTGAGCCCGAAAAAAATGCCGCGTTGTCAGTTCTGTCCGCAGAGCCCATGGACACAGCTGTTCAGTCAGCCATGTCCCCACTGGAAGTCCTCATTAATAAATACATTCTGATGTGCTTTCTGTCCTGCAGGATCAAAGGCATATAACTGAAGGAGAAGGATTTGTTTTTCTGACAATCTCTCAATAATATGGTCATTTCTATATTAATCAGCTAACATTTGATCTTATATTAATAAAATATGTATGGACAATTACTAGTTTTTGGGTAAAGTTATCTTACGCAACCATATAGTGCTTCTGGGAATCCATGTGCCTGCCAATACCTTCCTTGATGTCTCCAGGATTCATTTTAACATTGAGAATCTTTTAATTAAAAAGGTTGGGCAGGCCCCAAGGACATTTCTAAACATAAGAAAAAGAAAAGAAAAAGAACACACTTGCCCTGGAAAAAATAGACAAAAGATAAATTGAAGTGGCATAGAGCATCTTGGAAGGTTTGAAGGTGGTAACAGGGAACAAGTTACTTAATTTGCCTTCCAGTAAATGAATGTTTTGCAAGTGGCCATGTCAAGCTTGGCTGCCATTTTGAAAACAGGCAAGTTACCCCTTCCTTCCACTGAAGCTTCTAATGAGAATGCCAGTCGCTCTCAACATCTTAAAGGTACACATTGGCACACACACAAAATACCTATGATGATAAAGAGTTGTGGAGTCCTTCTCTTTGATTGGGATAAAGAGTTGGTTTTGGAGTTTCACTTGACCTGAGGTATCATTAGAAAAGTTATGTAGGCCTGACTCAGGAAATTCTTTATCTGTATTCCTTATATTTATCCTCACTGTTGGCATTTTTCACTTTTGGTTTGGTGGTAAAGTTCTGTTAAAATCTGTCTTGCAGTTTCTCAAAATGTTATTCCCTTGTAAAAGAGGCTTCTGTTTTTTTACTTTATCCTCAGGGTACTAGAGAAATTCTTTTGACTTTCTCTTTGTGCTGTTTCTGAACATAAACTTTATTGTTGGATGTGGTGGAGACCTGTTGGTTTTATTGTTTCCTGTTGCACATCTTTTTAGTTGTTTAAAGCTTTCCTGGCTGCCCATACTTTCCAGTCTGGAATAACCTAATGGAATGAGTTCACACATGATATATTCTATTCTGTTTAATACTTCTTATATTGTGTATGTATCACCTCTTGCTGAGCTGCTGGCCTGTCTACCATTTATATACATGTGCAGTCTTAGGGCTCCTGCCTTTAAATTATTACACTACGTGAAAGTTTGTTCAGGATTGTTTCTAAAAGGAGATTTAGAAACTCCATTTGAACTTGCATGAAATAACTAAGATTCACATTCATCCCTAGTCTTTATATATTGAACAATGGCCTGGAGTTGTACTTATATTTGAAGTGAATATATGTAGTGTGTAGTCCAGGAAGATACATTGGATAATAATTTCAGCATGTACTGATAGTTCATTATACTGATATAATTCTATGCAAACTTATTTCTGAGGAGCTCTGGCTGAACTTTGTAGGACCTGTCTGCTTCATCTGATTACTTGGCAGAATGGTGACTTTCAAATGCTGTAGCTTCCACCTGCAGCATGCACTTGGCAGCCAAACATGGGTACCTTAATAGATTATTTGCAGTCCAGTTTGGTTGGTATCAACTTAAATGGAACAAATATTAATCATTGTGGGTCTTACAGATGCCTATGACTGATGATTGGGTGGTGCAACTGTACTCCCTAACACAGTGTTTATCCACCTTGGGGACTTTAAGATGTGTGGACTTCAACTATGCTGGCTGGGGAATTCTGGGAGTTGAAATCCACACGTCTTAAAGTCCCATGGGTTGAGAAGCACTGCTCTAACAGATAGAGATGTTCCTAGGCTAGGATTCTGAGCCTCCCTAAGACCAGTCCTTCCAGCGACACCTCCCAAATTACTGTCCACCAGTTCCCTCCTCCTTCTGGAATATAAACTGGGAGGGGTACCCTGCGTTGTCCACTTTGATCTTGGTTCCAGCACCTAATTATCACAAGGACCAACAGCTGTTTAATTTCTAGATGTAAACAGAGTTGCCTGGCCTTTGCCTGTAATTTAAATGTCCTGAAGTACAAATTAAGCATGTAAATTTTGTGGCTTTTTCCCCATTCCGCCTTTTGCTCATTGTCCACTTTTTTCTCCTGCCTGATAGATGGTAAAATTAGAATCCTAGCTTCATCAACCAAGCATTTGAGTGAACTAGTTGGGGAACAAGCAAGATGAAAGGGATGCAGCTGTCTCTAACTTGGTGCCTTTCAGTTTTACTGAGAATTCCTATCTTTCCCAGCAAGCACAGCCATTCATATCAGGTTGGGGAAAGATGGTTTAGAGCACCTAGATGGAGATACAAGATATGTAGTTTGCCATCATATGGCTCCTTTAGAAACATTAATCTTGGGTGTGTGGTGAAACATTATCCTTCCATATTACTTCATAAATTTTCTACAAATCATTAAATCAGTAGAAATTATATTAGGTATATTAGACCATCACATTTGTGAAATGTTATATCAACTTTCAATCCTGCCAGAGATTAAGTAAAGATGAGGAGAAAAAAGGCTAGAGACTGATAGTCAGAGATAACTAATGTATTTCAAAGGCAAGGCAATGGAGTTATCTAAACTTTAGGCCCTGTAATCTAGAAAGGCAGTACTATTTTTAGCACCAAAGGTATCTCATTGCTAAATATCTCTTTGTTTATATTTGTCTATGTTCTGTCCATTGCACTGTGTACAGTTATAGCTGATCTTGTACAGTCCTCCATTGGTTACAGGCAATTCTGGACATCCACACTAATCCAGTGGCATATCCTTCAGCAGACTTTTTTTAAACAATATTATTATTACTTGACCACATGCAGCTAAAGAGAGGTAACCTATCCTTCTTTAAATATATTAATTTGTTCCTTTCTAGAAATCTAAATTTTACCATGTATGTATATGAAATTTTGTAATCTGCATGGATACTCCTAATTCCAACTTGGTTTAAAAAAAAATCAGATTCCAGAAAATAAACACATTGTCTATTGCAGAGCTTTCCAAACTTTTCATGTTGGCGACACACACCAACGGCGGCGGCGGTGTCCTGCGGTGTCCTGGTGTGTTGCGCACAAACTCGGAAGCACTGATGGAACCAGAAGAAGTGGCACCCCCACCAATCAGCGCCGCTGCCATAGCACTGATTGGCGGGGGTGCCGCTTCTTCCGTTTTCCCCCATCAGCACTTCCGGGTTTGCGCGCAACACACCAGGACACCGCAGGCGACACAGTAGTGTGTCGCGACACACACTTTGGAAAGCTATGGTCTACTGTATGATTTTTTAAAAATAATTGTCTTTTCAAACTATTTTAAGGTAGAATGTATTATACCCTGCTGATTTAGCTGGATCCTCAGCTAAAAAGATAAAAAGGACAAAATAATGGTATCTTGTTAGCAGATTAAGTTCATGCTCTTTCCCTTATCTAGAGACAGACATCCTGAAAACAAAGATAAGAAATACAATTACTGTTGACTTTCTACACAGTAAAAGCAGGGTGTCCAACTAGCATCTTGTTTGTTCCCCCTAGAATCATGTGATTACATTGCTAACTTCTGGCAGCAAAATGTCCAAGATATCCCAGAGCCCATTTGTGTGCTTATCTTCCTCACAAGCAAGAAGAAAAGACTGAAAAAAATGGTTCTTC
Organism: Charina bottae; assembly: GCA_023362775.1. Lineage (NCBI taxonomy): Eukaryota > Metazoa > Chordata > Lepidosauria > Squamata > Charinaidae > Charina > Charina bottae. Next base: position 170,715,872 of record JALMGJ010000003.1, on the reverse strand, counting down.
CCCTTTTGATGACATCAATATGTCACTGGAAGACCTGCTGAGCCTCTCCAGAAACTTGGGAGACTGAGTTGCAACCCCTGACCCCTCATTAGTTTTCTACTCTTGACTAAACAAAACATTAGCAAAGGATCACAGGATTAATATCAATGTTACATGAGCAGAATGTAATATATGGTAGGTGACCTTGCATGTTAGCATGTCAGAACTACCAGCAAAACAAATAGTGAAAGCAATACCTAACCTAATGACTGCATTACGTTTGTGCAAGAATTAGCATAGTGTATTGTTACAAGCATTTCTAGAACAGCCAACACAACAACTTGTGGACTGACTTGCACATCTGACATCAAAGCACTGGATTTGACATGTGCAAAGATACAAATGGGATTTCAACTGTACAAGCGTAGACCTTTGGTGTAGTATATTGCTGTGATGGTTCCGGGTGTTATGTCCCAACGAAAGCTCCTCACGTCAGGTTATACGGAATAAACTTTATTAAGGAAACATACAAGCCCTAACATCGGTGAAGATCTGAATGCCCCGGTTTGGTAAACGATTGATTTTTATTATGCCCCCCCCCCCTTCAGTTTAATGTGTATTGCCAGCGCTGTCAGTTTCCTTCTTGGCACCTCGCTTGTCTCGGCCGTAGGTGATTGGGTTGTCTGACATTGACAGGTGTTAAAGATCGCTCTCCAGCTAGCTGCATTCCTTCTCTCTGTCTCCCGTAGCCGGTATCCCAATGTGTATTGTCTGGCGCAAGTGTCGGGGTGGAAGGTTCCGATGTGGGACCTTACAATTGCTACCATTGGATGCAATTCACAGAAATTTCTTTAAAAAGGGTACAAAAGAATTGGAGGCATTGGATCATACGCTAGTCTTTCCAACCTGACCTGTGAATTGCAGGGATTTTTTTAAAATAATTTTTATTAGAAATTTTCATAGAGATAAAAGATAAACATGAAATAATATAAAGTAAGATTAAAGAAAATGAAAGGAAAAAAGAAAAGTGTGATGTGAGAAAGAAAAGTGATTAAGAAATACAAATAGAAATTAAAAGAAAAATTATACAAAGAACTTCTGACTTCTGATCTTATTTACATCAGTGACAAACAAACTTATCCTCTCTCCTCCCTCATTAAAGTTACATCATAATTCACTTCTTCCCATTTTCAACCCTTTTTAATAAGCAAATCCATAAATCACCATTATTTTCCATTTTCAGCAAAAAGTCCATAAGAGGTTTCCAGTGTTTAATAAAAGTACTTGTTGTCTTGTCCCTGATCAAACAGGTCAATTTTGCCATTTTTGGAAATTCCATCACAATCCATTCCTCCATTGTGGGTATTTCAGTATTTTTCCATCTTTGTGCATATAATAGTCTTGCTGCAGTTACCATATACAAAACTAATCTTCCATAGGTCTTTTCCAGTTGGTTATCCATAAGTCCCCAGTAAGAAAAGCTCCGGTTTCATCTGTATATTAGTCTTTAAAATTATTTGTATCATTATATGTATTTGTATCCATTTTTTTTTTGCTTTTTTGCAAGTCCACCATGCCTGGTAATATGACCCTTCATGTTTTCCACATTTCCAATACTGATTAGAAGTACCTTTATACATCTTAGATAATTTCTCTGGTGTCATATACCAATGGTACATCATTTTATAAAAGTTCTCTCTTAAATTGTAACACAATGTGAATTTCAGTCCTTCTTTCCCATTCTTTCCCATTGGTCCATCTGTATATTTATATCTGTATATAAATATATGGTGGCGTGGCAACTCCAGAGGATTCTGGATGAAACGGATTATCTAGACCCCTTTCAGTCAGGTTTCAGGCCGGGATATGGGACGGAGACCGCATTGGTCGCGCTTATGGATGATCTCTGGCAAGAGCGAGATGGAGGGAGTGCGTCCATCCTGTCTCTCTTAGATCTCTCAGCAGCTTTTGATACCGTCGACCACGGTATACTTTTGGGATGGCTCAGGGAGTTTGGGGTGGGCGGCGTAGTTCTGTGCTGGTTCGCCTCCTTCCTCCAGGGCCGTTCCCAGTCGGTGTTGATAGGGGAGGAGAGAGCTGACCCGCGACCCCTGACTTTTGGGGTGCCGCAGGGGTCGGTTCTCTCTCCACTCCTATTTAACATCTACATGAAACCACTGGGCGAGATCATCCGTCACCACGGGATGAGGTATCACCAATATGCTGATGATACCCAGTTATATATCTCCATCCCGGGTGGAGTAGGTGATGCGGTCGATGCCCTATCTCAGTGTCTGGAGGCTGTGGGGGTCTGGATGGGGAACAACAGGCTTCAACTGAACCCTGGTAAGATGGAGTGGCTGTGGATTGATGGCCCCCCTAAATCCGGGAAGTTGTCATCTTTGGTTCTGGGTGGGGTTGCACTACCTCACTCGGATCCAGTGCGGAACCTGGGGGTCCTCCTGGACTCGCAACTCCTGCTCGAAGAGCAGGTGGCAGTCGTGGCCAGGAGGACCTTTGCACAACTGCGAGTTGTGCGCCACTTACGCCCTTTCCTAGATCGGGAGGCCCTACAATCAGTCACTCACACCCTTGTCATCTCCCATATAGACTACTGTAATGCGCTCTACATGGGGCTACCCTTGAAGAGTATCTGGAAGCTTCAGCTGGTTCAGAATGCGGCAGCGCGAGCAGTTATGGGTGCCAGGAGATTGGCTCATGTAACACCTCTGCTTCGCGAGCTGCATTGGTTACCAGTTTGCTTCCGGGTCCAATTCAAGGTGTTGGTGATTACCTTTAAAGCCCTAAATGGCATAGGGCCAGGATACCTGAGGAACCGTCTCGTCCCGATAACGTCGGCCCGCCCCACCCGTGCATGCAGGGAGGGCATGCTCCGGACCCCCTCAACAAGAGAATTCCATCTAGCGGGGTCCAGGAGGCGTGCCTTCTCTGCGATAGCGCCCGCCTTATGGAACAACTTGCCCCCGGAGGTGAGACTGGCCCCTTCACTCCTGGCCTTTCGGAAGGCCCTTAAGACCTGGCTCTGCCACCAGGCCTGGGACAACAGAGGCGGTAGTGCCTCCTGGGGTTGGCTAGTCCCGTAGCAATACGATCTATGCTACGATTCCCTACCCATCTTGGATTTTATCTATTTATATTGTATTTTTTTTAGAGACTTTTAATTGTATAGTTTTTAAATTTTTAATTATTGTAACCCGCCCAGAGTCCCTTGCATGGGAGATGGGTGGGGAATAAATTGAAATAAATAAATAAATAAATAAATAAATAAATATTATAAACAAAATTCTTAGCCCATTTTATCATGCACTCTTTAACTTGTTCTTCTTCCATTTCAAATCTCAGCAAAAGTTTATACATTTTAGCAATTACATGTTCATTATTTGTGCACAATTTAATTTCAAATTCCATTTTGCATTTTTCAATTTCAATTACTTTTTTATCTATATTAAATCTCTCTCTTACTGCCCGATATGCCACATAGCATAGACCTGGAAGAGAGAGAGAGAGAAATCTCTCTCTTAATTGTGCATATGAAAACCATTGAAAACTAAATTCCTCTGCAGTCAATTGTTTGCTTGACTTCATTTTAAGTTCCCCATGTCCCTGTAACAGCAAATCTTGATACGTTAACCATTAAATTACAGGATTTAACCTGTATGTTTTGGGTTGTTTATATTCTAGTTTTCAATCCAAGCAATTTGCATTCAGAAGACTACATACACAAAGTAGAAATATAACAATAATTAAGAAGTGGAGAGCCAGTTTGGTGTAGTGGGGAAGGCATCAGACTAGAAACTGGAAGACCGTGAGTTCTAGTCCCGCCTTAGGCACGAAGCCAGCTGCGTGGCCTTGAGCCAGTCACTTTATTATTTATTTATTTATTATTTGGATTTATCCCCGCCCATCTCTACCGTGGTAGACTCTGGGCGGTTTACAATCACTTTCTCTCTCTCAACCCTAGGAAGGAGGCAATGGCAACCCACTCCCAAAATCTTGCCAAGAAAACTGCAGGGACTTGTCCAAGCAGTCTCTGAGAACCAGACATGATTGAACGGATTTTAAAAAATTAAGTAAAAAAGAACCATAGTAATAATAGATTAGAGTGGGTGTTGAAATCACAGGAAACTTAGGGTCAGGAATACTAATATATTCATAACAAATTGACATCAACTTTACTAGTTTAGTCACAAGAAATGCATTTGGTTTGATACACATAATTATATTGATAGAACAAAATTTTCCTCTCTTTATGTTGCCCTCATATTTAGATCTTCTTGGAAACACTGGGAGACCCTCTAAGACAAGCCCACTACTAAGGAAAATTAAAACAAAATTCAAAGTATCATTGTTGTGGTAAAGAAAGTTACTGAATTAATGGAGCCTAGTAGTAGCATGAAGATCTCAGTGCTATCCTATAGAAACCAAGTGTTGGTACAATATAGTTAAAACTATCTCTATAATTGTACCCCTGGGGGAGTTGGGGGGAGACAGAGAGACAGAGAGATTGCCATTCTGGACTAAGTTAGGAAACAAAATTTAAGTATAAAATACTATAGACCAGAGCTTTCCAAACTGTGTGTCGGGACATGTTAGTGTGTCGGCTGCAGTGTCTGGGTGAGTCATGGGTGCTGCTCCCTCGAGCCCTGCCAGGATTCCATACAGGTCCTAGTGCCTGCCTTGTGCCTTGCTGCCTCCAAACCTGCCCTGCCAGGATTCCATACAGGTCCTAGTGCCTGCCTTGTGCCTTGCTGTAAGAGAGTGTCACGAAATGATGCCCTGCTGTAAGAGTGTGTCGTGAAAAGATGCATGTCTAAAAAGTGTGTCATCAACATTAAAAGTTTGGAAAGCTCTGCAATAGACAGTATATATAAAAAATGCAATATATATAATATATAAAAAACAAACCCAAACCCCAATTAAAATTAAAATTAAACTCACAGGGTTGTTGTGGGAAAAATAGGAGGAAGGAGTATTAGGTACGTTTGCCGCCTTGAGTTATTTATAAAAATAATAAAGGCGGGATAAAAATTAAAGAAATAAAATAAAATACAACTCTTTCAGTCAAATTCTTTCTTTCTCGTTCTGTAATATGAAATGTTTACCTTACTCTTGTTCTTGTTTTTTTCTTTTTTCTCTTTTCTTATTCCTTTTGCTTTCTTGTTTTTTGGTTCCTTTTGTTAATCTTTCTCATTTTTGCAAAAAAATACGTTTTTACATTCTAGGAAAATGATACATAATATGGTTCTATCAATGTACTTCATTGGTTTTGTTTTTCTGTAATAAAAAAAATCAGCATAAAAATAATTTCTGGAGTCACAATGAAAAAATATATGAGAGCAACATGATTAAAAATTAATTGCAAAGGAATTCCATAAGAAAATGACCCCTACTGAGAAGACTTTGCTCTAGTGGCTGCCAGACTATCTGAACTTAAACGTGTTGGACAACATACAGATCTTCCTCTGCTGATCTTAAAGGATGGTGAGGCTCATTGGGTGCTGGCAGTCTATTTCATCATATAGAGCAAGGATGGAAAACATTTTGCTCTCAAGAGCCACATATAGCATTAGGAGGCAACATCTCAGCATGGCTGGAGCCACTGGTGAGAGAAGCCTCAGCTCCAGCATTTTGCAGCCCTCTGGTTTCTCATAGCACAGTGCTTTCCAAACTACCGCCATTGGTGACACACCAACGGCAGCAGCGGGGGGCGCGCGGCGGCACAGGGTGTGTGCATGGTGGCTGCGGCGGCAGCGGCGGCCTTGCTAAAACGCGGAAGCGCTGATGATGCACCGCTGCCGCCGCCGCACACACCACCACTACCACACACACCACCGCCGCGCCCCCGCGCACGCCCCCGCCCCCGCCGCTTTGCGACACACTAAGCTGTGTGTTGCAACACACTAAAGTGTTGCGACACACAGTTTGGAAAGCTTTGTCATAGCAGTTCATCTAATCGCATCTTTATATACACACAGTTTGTGCTGGGCCCAATCCAGTATGCTAATTTGGCCTTAAATAGTTGATTGGGACATTGGATTGGGCCCAGATATGCATGGATAACCAATGAGATTAGCATAATCAGCATAATAATGGTTGATGTCTGGCTTTACCAAGCTTTATTTTGGAATAACATGAAGACTGTTATTGTAAATTTATGGACTGATAGTTGCTGCTTCTGATTAGTGGAATTTTATCTGAAAAAACAGTTCCTCACTGGAAATGAAAGCATTTCTATCCAAATACAAATGATAATTATGGCTTCTTTAGGCCCTAGCACTTAGGGTTTAACTGAAAGATGTGATCAGATTTTAAGAGTATTCATGTTTCTCCATGTTGTATGATCTTGGGAAAAGATGCAGTTCCTTTAAGCTGTGCAGACAATTGCTACATTTGCACTCCCAAATACTCTGAATCATATTTTAGGGATGAAATCTGAAGTGCCACACATCCCTAGTAGATATTTGTGCATGTGACTTGCTAGATACAGTTATGTGGTGCCTGCTTTTTTTCCCCCCAGAATTGAAAATCTAGGAAATCTCTAGGGGATGTTCTGGTTTTGCTGCCACTAACAAAAATTTTCCTTATTTCTTATTTCTTTTTTTGTAATTTAGAAATGAAATTTCTAAAATTTCTTTCATTTTACTCTGTTTCTCTGTATATATGAAGTAGTGTGACTTAGAGGAACGTGGGGAAGGACTAGAACAGCATAGTTTGTTTTCTATAATGTTTGAACAAAATTAACTTTATTACTGAAATTAAAAAGTTTTAAACTGATCCCTTTAAGATTACAATTTAGGTTAATTTCTTAGCTTTCACAGCAATATGATGTCTAACAATTTACACTGTACCAAATATCTATTGTTTACTAACCATTGCTTTCCCTGCCAATAAATACCTCTTCAAAACACTGCCACTCTGACAATTAAAGGATTTCCTTGGACCAAGCTCCAAGCTTCTTTAAGATCCATTCTTCTACTCACACCTAACACTCTTCAGCTCTTCTCCATCTGGAATTTAAACTCAGAGATTTGTTGTTGTTGTTGTTGTTGTTAAACTTGCATTCCCAATGACTCTGGGTGGCTCATAACAGTCAAAGAAATTACAATACATCAATAAAACATAAAAAATAAAGATGGCACCCTGTGTTACCAGTCTCTGAGTAACAGTTATAATACCTAGTCATCACAAGATATACCTAACCTGTTTGGAGTTATATTCCTAAAAGGGAAGATTTAGGACACAAATTTATTAGTTGAATGAATAAACACTGATTAAAGTTAATTAACTTTAAAACAAGGTTACTCCATTTATAAAAATTATCTTCCATCTGCATTCTCCTTGTTATACTGTACATGCAAACCACACATATTCCACCCCCTCCTTATTGAAGAAACAGCAAAAAGAAGGAAAAACAGGATGGAGATGAGTTAAAGGAAAAATGCCACTGCCCAAGAAAGGAAGGGAAGGGAAGGGAAGGGAAGGGAAGGGAAGGGAAGGGAAGGGAAGGGAAGGGAAGGGAAGGGAAGGGAAGGGAAGGGAAGGGAAGGGAGGAACAACACTGGATGGAGATGAGGCAAGAGAAGAAGTAATTGATAGGGACTGAAAACCATTTTAGGTATTACAGAAAGGGTTCAAATTCAGCAGGTAAGCATCCCATCCCAAATGTTGATTAATCTTCTAGGGCATCCACACTTTTCAGCCATTGACATCCATTCCTAACTATGATGATGCCAAAATGATGAGATGTACTCCGTGACACACAGCACAAGTTCAGCTCCTTTTATCCTTGTGTTGTGACATCAAATGCAAATGCACAAGGGGCAGAGTTTGCGTTGCAACATCAGGATGGATGTTTTGTCACTTGTTCCCTTTTGCCTCCCCCACCTTTGCAGGCACCTTTGTTTTCAGTACCAGTGTCTGTTCTTGCCCATTTGTTTTAGCAGAGGCTTCTGTTCTTTTCAGTGAATGTAAGACAGTGCCCCCTCCCAATTTGCAGGTATTTATTTTGGGGAAAAATCTTATCCAGTAAATGCAGCTCAACCTATTTTTAGCTTATCAGAGGCACTTAGAATGTGATGTATTTGCTTCCAACACTGGAATAATGCTGAGTGCACTTGCATTGCGCAGTAAGTTCTTTTATGTCACCTTAAGCATACTATTATTTCAGTGCTTCATATAACTTGAGTATAAATTGATTTCTTCCCAAAATGTGCAGCTTTGTCCATGTTTTATGTGCTATGTCATATGTTGTACTGATACAGAAAAATCAAAGATGGGGTCATGTTTCAGACCTCATTCAGATGTCATGCCCTGACGGCCTCTATTCTGGTGATAAATAATGCAACCTATGAAATATGAAGTAAGGAGCTTAGCTGCATGGATGATACAAGACCAATATTTCTTTATTAGAAAATTTATTATAATATGAGTTTTAGTCATTGAGAATTTTTATGAGTAGCTATAGAAAATGCATCTAAACATAGTATTTCTACGTTTATTCCATGGAAACTGATTTAAATCCTATGACAATGTCTCATACCAAGTGTTGGAATAGCTTGCAGATGCCCTTTCTCTCTTAATATAGGAAGATAAATGTCATAACTTGTCGCTGGTTTTTGTTAGAAAGCTAACTCTTATACATTAAACTAAAATACCACTGACAGCTAAGAAAAGGATCTCTGTGTCTGTAAAGATTTCTTGCCATACTTGCCTCTAGTTCAGAATTCTGACTTGTCATATTTAGTTTCTGAACACTAAGTAAAAAAATTGATCTGTGTCAAACAAACAAAAATAATTGCCTGGTGAGACAATGTTAAAATTCTGTGACTTAATGACTAATAGTTCAATACTGTTATGCCTTAAGAACAAACAAAATAGTAAGAAAAGCCTTTTAGGCACTACAGAATGAAGGAAACAACTCATCTTATTGCTGAATTATTAGGTAAAGCTTAGTTTTAGTAAATTTTTTAGTAAATTTAGTAAATAGTAAATCATGGAGCAGTCTCAGGTCAGCATAAAGATAAAATCTTAAATGGAGATAAAATCTTAAATGTCTATCTTGTGAGATGACTACAGCCACACAAGCATAGAAGTTGGATGGATGGATGGATGGATGGATGGATGGATGGATGGATGAATAAATAAAATAAAATAAAATAAAATAAAATAATAAAATAAAATAAAATAAAATAAAATAAAATAAAATAAAATAAAATAAAATAAAATAAAATAAAAACGCAACCTCCCTAAGTCTGTCTCACACAGTACTTGGGCTGATGTCATATTCAGTGAAATGAGATGTCAGAATTCTGAGGGCCATACATCTGTATCCCTTCAGGAACTTGGTATGGGATAATAGTTTTGAATGTTCTTCATACAGGAGTAAGTATGATGCTCCTCTTTTCAAATAATTAAAGGAGCTCTGTTATTTGCAAGGGTCACACAGCCTGTTTCAGAAGCTGTTCCCAGCTGTCTCCGAAAGTATGTGCACGCATAGCCATTCTTCCCAGAAAGCCAATTTACTTTTTTTAAATAGTAATTTTATTAAAAATTATAATTACAGTAGTAAAGACTAATACAAACTGAAAGAAAGATAGAAGAATAGAAAGTGCAAAAAAGGAAAAAAGAAGGAAATAGAAAAGAAAGAAAAGTAAGAATACAGTAAAGAAAAAGAAAAGAAATATATGAAGAAGTGACTTCCAACCTTCATCACAAGTATAAACAATTTTAGTAACTTATCACCTCCTCTTAAAGTACAACAGATGATCTCTTCTTCTCATATCCCATCTCTTATCTGTACACAAATCCATAAAGCATTGTCATTTCAATCCCGGTGTCAGCAAAAGTCCATTAAGGGTTTCCAGAAATAATAACATATCTGTGTTAACCTTGATCAAGTAAACCAACTTTATACAGTATTCCTTCCTTTTACTTTTAACAATCTTAATATTTAGTCCATTCAAATAATGTCATAGAACTTGATTTCTTTTCATTTTTCTTTGTCCCTTCTCATGAGATTCTTCAACTTTAAGAACCCTCTTTTGTAAATCCAGTATAGGTAAATTATCCAGGTCACTCTCTTGGTTTATTGTTTGTATATCCCTTTTAATTATTAAAACATCAGCTGGTTTCTTTTGTATGTCCAGCGTAACATCTTTTTCCATGTCATTCTTTTAGCCTGTCATTTGTGAATCCACTTTGAAGTCAATCTTGATCTTGTCAAGTAAAATTTGTTCCTCTTCTTTTTTTTCTTTTTCTATATAAATTTTATTAAAAGTTTTAAAAAGAAAGTAAAAACTAACAAAAACTAATACAAAGTAAAGAAAAGAGAGGAAAAAAATAAGAAAGAAAAGACAAAGGTGCAAAAAGAAAAAAAGATAAAAAGAAATAGAAAAAAGAAGCTTCCGATTTCCTCTGCAGCAAATACAAGTATGATTACAAAATTATCTCTTACTCTATGGTTACCAAAAAAAAAAAACACCTCTCTTTTTTCTATTATCTAATATTTTCTAATTATCAAAACTACAAATCATTTTTTTTTCCTGTTTCATGCAAAAAGTCTGTAAGGGGTTTCCAATCAGCAGTAAATGTAGATCTTGCCTTTTCTCTAATCAAAGAAGTAAATTTAGCCATTTCTGCAAGTTCCATCATCTTCACCAACCATTCCTCCATTGTCGGTTTCTTTTCCACTTTTGAGCATATAATAATCTCGCTGCAGTTATCATATATAAAAACAAAGTTCCATGACTTTTTTCCCAGCTGTTTATCCATTACTCCCAAAAGAAAAGTTTCTGGTTTGAATTGTACATTGGTCTTTAAAATCTTCTGAATTAGTGCATGTACCATATTTTCCGGCGTATAAGACGACTGGGCGTATAAGACAACCCCCAACTTTCCAGTTAAAATATAGAGTTTGGGATATACTCGCCGTATAAGACTACCCGTCTTCCAACGCACTGGGGAAAAAAAGCTTTCCCAATGCATTGGGAAGCGGAGTAGAAAGTAAAAAACTGCAGGGAGAAAACAGGGAAGCGGAGTAGAAAGCGAATAGTAATGCGAAGCGCGGAAGCGCGGGGTGTGTGTGTGAAGGAGAATATTGGGGGGAGGGGGGAGAAAGCTTTAATTACCTGGGCAAGGCAGAGGGGTGAAGAATACATTTCCAAGCTTTAGCGGAACAAACCATGAAGGAGGAGGAGGAGGAGGGTAATGGGAAGTTTGAAAAAGCAGATCCAAGCGCAAAAGTTACTGAGTCATTTCAGCGGCGGCTGGAACAGTTTTATTGACTCCAGCCTCCCTCCCTCCCTCTCGCTCTCTTTCCCTGGCGATGGATCAGTGCGGGGGGGGGGGGGTCGGGAGGGAAGGGAGGAAACGGCAAGGGAGGGAGGGAGCGGAGGGTGGGACCAGAGGGGGGAGCGTTCAAGAGGAGCGGATTTAAAAGAACGGGGGGGTGGCTTTAAAAATAAATCAGGGGCGTGAATCGCATCACCGCCGGAAGAATTAACACGCGGGCATCTGTATACAAAGCCCCTCCCGATCTTTTAAATCCACTTCTCTTGAACGCTCCCTCCCTTGCCTTCTCCTCCCTTCCCTCCCCCCGTACTGATCCATTGCCAGGGAAAGAGAGTGAGAGAGGGAGGGAGGCCGGAGTCAAAAAAACTGTTCCAGCTGCCACCGAAATGACTCACTAACTTTTGTGCTTGGATCTGCTTTTTCAAACCTCCCCCCATCATCACCACCACCCTCTTCCTCCTCCTCCTTCACGGTTTGTTCTGCTAAAGCTTGGAGATGTATTCTGGGGGGGAGGGCCCAGGTGGAAAATCTCCGCGCCGATCAGCTGTGCGGCGGGGATCAGCTCTGCGGCGGGGAAGTGAAGTTGCACCCCTGCGGTGCACCATCAGCGCTTCCGGTTTCAGCACCCGCCCTATAAGACGACACCCGGCGTATAAGACGACCCCCGAATTTTGAGAAGATTTTCCTGGGTTAAAAAGTCGTCTTATACGCCGGAAAATATGGTATTTGAATCCAAAATTTTCTGGCTTTTTTACATGTAAAACTTGTTACTTTTCCATTACATCTTTTAGACACAGTCTCTCCATAAAGGCAAATGCCTCTGTTGACACTATTAATATTAACTTCTGACTCCATTTTTCAAAAATATCCTTCAGTATGTCCAATGTTAGAATATTTTGCTCCATTCTGTAATTGTTGGTTGAGTTTGTGTTCTTCTTTAATTGTAATCTTTAGTTCACTCTAGTGTCCCAATTTTTAAAATCTTATTATGTTTTTTTTTAAATCAGAACAAAAGCATTTTCCCACAGGAAGGATTCTTTATAATTCCAAAATCTTATTTCAAATTTATCTGGACCCTTAGTCAGTTTGTAACTTTTTAAAATCAAAGTTTTAATCACCCTTTTGCTGTTTATTCCAAAAAAAAATTTTTTTTTAAGTTCTTAAACTTATAGTTAAAACATTCTTTAGCTAAGGATTGAAGGAAAACTCACCTGGTGCTGTCACTACAAAGGTTTCTAGTAGCTGAAAAGAACTTAACAAGCAATTTCCGAAAGTGATTAGAAAAGGAACTATGTGAACTTAGTGTCCTTTCAAAGGTGCTGACTGCAGTTTGAGCAAGATTTATTTATTTATTTATTTATTATTCAAATTTATATGACCGCCCATCTCCCCCAATGGGGGGCTCTAAGATGGCTATTCCCTTGTCTCCCAGAGCTCTAAACCCACCAGAGACTGCTGTCTTGCAGTCTCCTTACAAGGAGCAGCTGTCTGGAGCACTTGTGGGTGATCTCAAGTCATCTCCTTGTCCGGAGAGGTTCAAAGAGCTGGTCTACTCACCAGCTCTTCGTTCTTTGCTGCGGTCGTCGGCTCCACCTTTAGTGGAGCTATCTTCAATCCGCCATTTCTTCCTCCGGAAGTCCGAAAGCCATTTTACTTTTTGAAGCACAAATGGAAATTGATACAGCTACACAGTGCTTGGATTTGTTTCCAAATGGGTTGTTTAGGAGTGCACAGAACAGGTACATAGCATCATCTGCAGCTCATTAAAACTGTTATGTTATGTCTGTCCCCATTTTATCTTTACCCTCTTGCAGGTTATTTTAAGCTGTGGATTGTAGAACCAATTACTTCTCTTATTCCTTGTTCTGCAGATAGTTTGAAGCTCAACTCCCAAAATTCTTGCTGTAGGATAGGAAGATTACCTGGGCAAAGACAAGTAAAAAATGCAGTTATAGAACGTAAGATACTTACTTTCTAAGCCTCTTCAGGAACTTTTTTCATCTGCAGATGTGTTTAACAATAATTCCTAGGTAACATATCTAGAGAGCCAGCTTGGTGTAGTGGTTAAAGCACCAGGCTAGAAACTGGGAGTCAGTGAGTTCTAGTCCCACCTTCTGCATGAAGCCAGCTGGGTGACCTCGGGCCAGTCACACACTCTCAGCCCTAGGAAGGAGGCAAGGGCAAACCACTTCCAAAAAATCTTACCAAGAAAACTGCAGGGACTAGTCCAGGCAGTCACCAGGAGTCAAAAACTGGCTGAAAGGCACCCCAAAACAAAAACAACCCCCCACCAACCATATCTAGAGCACCTTCTTCACCACACATAAACCCCATATTTTTACAATAAAAGAAAAAGGGGGAGGGACTGAGGAATGGGCAAGTGAAGGCATGGCTAGTGGGTAAAGTGTTGCCTATATCAGAGATTCTCAAACCTTGAGATACCCTCTAATTTGTTTGGGATCTTCAGGAATTATAGCCCAAGTTAAGAACCCTTGGCCTGCGGTGAAAACCAGTCACTTAAGGAATTGATTTCCTTCTTCTTAGCAAAAGAGAAAGTGGGAAAGGTTCCAAAAGAAAAGTGTTTAGCAGATAGGGTTGATGGTTAGAAGAAAAACATGTAATTGAAGTAAGATAACTGTCTGAAAACTGTCTGTTTACCTATCAGCTTCCATGGAGGGAAAGCCTGCAAGAGTGGTTATTAATTAATTATTAGATAGGAGAACTAGTTTATAGTTTCTGTTGTGGATAGACAGTTGGTACTTCTGGTTGATTTTGTTTGCAAAACCATCCTCCATTTAAGTGAATATCAACATTTTTGCTACGTAACAGAACATGTCTCCATCTATACTGACTTTGTCTGATTTCATAAGATATAGGAGAAAGAGAGACCCCATATAAAACAAATTGTGGTAACTACTAATGGAGCAGAAATTGCTGTATCAGGAGGATGCTCCTTGCAACTTTTGGGTTACATCAGGCCCACAAAAAAGGACTGGATTGAGAGGAAGCTTGGAGAAGGTATGAGATGGAAGTAAAAGGATTTCTCCAGTTATATTGTCAGTGTTCTCTTGTAATTGCAATATATGGGTTATGACTATTATGCCATTACTGTGTTCAGATAGTCTGTACATTGATTGAAGTACAATACATTTGAGGACCCTTTGCTTATGTGAAGTAATACTTTTAGTTTTACCAGATGCTTCTTGTTTACTGCATCCAGCTTGAGAAGGATGAAATTATGAAGCAATTGTGTAAGACACAGAGGCTTGATCAGAAACCAATAAAGACTATAGAGATGAGTTGGGAAGTGTTAGCCAGTGGCAGAAGGCAAAAAGTAGAGGGAATGCTCATGGATGCTATAGTTCCTATACTTAAGGGTCCAGGAGCTTCATAACAATGCAGGTAGTCCTCGTTTAGTGACTGCCTCAGACAGCGTCCATTCGCAGTTATGATGGTGATGAAAAAGTAACTTTGCAACCAGTTACCACATTTATGACCTTTGCAGTGTCTCTCTCTCTCAGCACGTGTTCACCATTAGTCAGTTTTCCCACCCTCACAGAGTGGAGAGATTGCTTAAACAAGCTGTCTCTTCCTGAGGTGCCTTTCTCCACAGCACAGCAGGTCCTTAAAAAGTGCTAACCACAAGTTAACAAGTTCAGCTCTGTGACCTTAATTAGTTGATTAGAACCTGACACTGAAAAGACCCTAATCAGTTTCACAGCGAAGGCTTTTGTTTGCCTCCTAAGCAGTTCCTGGCTTGCAGCCACGAGCGCACTAGCAC
Source organism: Charina bottae (assembly GCA_023362775.1). NCBI lineage: Eukaryota > Metazoa > Chordata > Lepidosauria > Squamata > Charinaidae > Charina > Charina bottae. The sequence goes on along the minus strand of JALMGJ010000003.1, from coordinate 170,700,802 downwards.
TAGGCAAACAGCCGGCACTACCACATTCCTTTCAATGCGTATTCCCCATTGTGTGCCTGCCTAGTCTCTTGTAATCCCTTCCTCTCCAGTTAATAGTTCCCTGATTAGGGTACATTGTGCTGTTTGAATGTTCCTCTGGTGCTAATCCTGGTGTTAATCTTTGCATATCTGGGTGTTGATTGCTGGCAAGAAGGTGTTCTGGTCTTTTGGCTTTTCTATTGTCTCTTATGAATGGTACGTAAATGTTGTTTACCTCTATGTGTCTGTTGATGGCTGCTTTGTCTGAGTGCCAAGCTTCCAGGAATTCTCTAGCATTTTTGCATTTGACTTGGTTTAAGATGCTCACAGTTTCTCAGTTGAAAGTATGGTTGAGTCTCTTCATGTGTTGTGAGATTAAGGAGTTTTTATTGTGTCTTCTGACTGCTAGTTGGTGTTCATGGATGCGCACTGCTAGTCTTCTGCCCGTCTGTCCTACATCTTAACGACCTCACCAAGAAAGGTCAAATCACAAAAGAAGAACAGAGGTGGATGAAAAGCAGTGGACCCATCCTCCCATGCTTCTATGGACGCCCCAAAATACGCAAACTTGGCATATGGCATTACCAGGGACTCCCACTTACAACATAGCTAAAGAGCTCACAAAAAAACATAGGCATCTTATAGAGCAGGGCTTTCCAAAGTTTTCCCGCGGTGACACACCAACCGCTGTTGGTGTGTCGCCGCGAGAAAACCCGGAAGTGCTGCCGTTGCAGCAGCGCGCAAAAACCCAGAAGCGCTGCTGCCACTTTCGCGTTTTTGCGCTGCCATTGGTGTGTCGCCGCGGGAAAACCCGGAAGCGCTGATGATGATCAGCACTTCTGGGTTGTGTGGCGACACACCAGACTGTGTGTGGAGACACACTTTTGTGTGGAAAGCTCTGTTATAGAGAGTGAATATTCTATCAACTCCCCACTACAGTGCCTCCAGAAAATCAAAGACTTAAAAATAGATGAAGATGAAATTATGGTGTCATTCGATGTCATTGCACTCTTTACATCCATAGACCCAGCACTAGCAAAAGAATCCATGGCAGCAGTTCTACGAAACACACTTGACCTAGTCAAATACACTAAGATTGAAATACCCAGAATCATGGACCTCATCGACCTCTGCCTCACTATCTACTTTCAGTAGACAAATATATCAACAAATCAAAGGAACACCCATGGGATCACCAAATTGTAATGCAGCATCTAGAAATGATAGCACTCCCACGTATACAACCCAAAGTATGGATCTTGTATGTAGATGACACCTTCGTCATAATAAAAAAGGAACAACTGGAAGAAACACATGAAACCACCAACAACATCTTCAATGGAATAAAATTCACAAGAGAAGAAGAAAACAACAACACACTACCCTTCTTGGACATCCTCATCAGTAGAGGAAATGATGGCATTCAAGAAACACAAGTCTACTGGAAATCTGCCCACACTAACCAAGTGCTCCATTACCAAAGCAACAACCCAACCTCCCACAAGAGAAGCTGTGTAAGAACATTATTCAGACGAGCACTAATGCACTGCAGCAACCCAGAACACCAGAAAAAGGAATCAGATCATCTATACAGCATCTTCCAGCAAAATGGATACCCACGCAACTTTATCAAAAAGTGCCTGACCACCCAACTCACTACAACACAACCAACAGAAGCTATAAAATGGATAACACTGCCATCCATCAGAAACATCTCAGAAACTACCAATAGACTGTTACAACCACATGGCATCACCGTAGCACATAAACCAACCAAAACCCTTCAGAACATCTTAAGTAACCCAGAAGACCCAGTAGCCCAAGAAGAAAGAACAGGAGTTATCTACAACATACAGTGTAAGGACTGTAGCAGCCACTACGTAGGACAGACGGGCAGACGACTAGCAAAGCGCATCCACGAACACCAACTAGCAGTCAGAAGACACAATGAAAACTCATTAATCTCACAACACATGGACAGACTCAACCATACTTTCAACTGGGAAACTGTGAGCATCGTAAACCAAGCCAAATCCAAAAATGCTAGAGAAGTCCTGGAAGCTTGGCACTCAGACAAAGCAGCCATTAACAGACACATAGAGGTAAACAACATTTACATACCATTCATAAGAGACAATAGAAAAGCCAAAAGACCAGAACACCTCCTTACCAGCAATCAACAACCAGATATGCAAAGATTAACACCAGGATTAGCACCAGAGGAACAATCAAACAGCGCAATATACCCTAATCAAGGAATGATTAACTCAGTCAATCAACCAAGCAGCAAACAATAGCCCAATCAAGGAACTCCTAAGGGGAGAACAACACCTCCACCAACACAAGCAGGACAAGCCATGGTATATAAACAGAGAGCAAGTCCCACTCCCTTTTTGCACTGAAGATGTTGCCTAGTCTGTCAATGAAACGTCTGCAAGAAAACAACAAGGCTCAGAGAGCCCCAAGGACTCCGCATAATATTTGACTGGATATAGCAGCACATCATGTTTTCCATGAGATCAGAACAGTGATGTGATGTGAGTAATAGTACTCAGATATTGGTATATTGAGAGGACTGACTGTTCTTTGGAATAAATATTACTGTACTGTTAATGTGTTAATTCTCCTTAAGTGTTACGACCTAATAGCCTTGCTTCCCAGAGCTATTCTCACCTCCCAGTATCCTTTTACAGTTTAATCAACATTCTGGTGTCTAAATGTTTTATGCTTGAGCTGACAGTTTTATTTTTCTGTGAGAAAAATGATTTGAGGAAGGGTAATATGCTTGTTCTAACCAACACTGTATTTTTTTCTTGCAGAGACTGTTAGTTACACCTTCCAAAAGACCTTGTGTTAACAATATTTATACAGGACTAAGCTGCATTGGGGAAATAGACTGTGCCCTTGGTTGCACCTAACCACAGCACAATCATGCCCTGGTCACACTTATTTTCTCCCTTGTCTCCATGATATTACCTTTTTGTGCCCACAGCCCATGTATGAGTTACACTTAGTTTGTCACTAGCTATCCCCATATTAAAGTAACATTTTCCTCTTGCCTTGATACTGTCAAAAGAATAGCATCAGGATAGAAGATCAAGGTACAATCTGTTCAGCTTTGCCAGCTTCGGTTCAAGTAAATGGCCTGAATACAAAGAAGTAATTAGGAATGTCAAATCTTGTATTCCTTGAGCACATGGAACTAGTTGCATTTTTTTTTGGTTCCAGGCAACTATACTGGATTGGATTTTATGATCTGCAGCTGAATGACAAGCCATTACAGAAAAGAAATTTGAGTCCTGGGAAAGCTTGGCATTTTAATGATTGGAGCATTCTGTTCAATATTAAAGTTCTTGTTGGGATAAAAAAAGCAAGTTTCTCCCAGAAGGGTGCAAGCTTCTCCCTTTGGCAGCAGTGAACATGTCTAAAGCTTTGCAAATTTGCAAAACTACTTGAACCAAGTATGCTTTTTAATGGCAGTGATAGTGGCATTAAGAACCAACTCAGCTGAAAAGACTTGTTCAATTTGTACCACCCACAGACCTCGGAAGAGAGTTCAGACAAGGTGTGAAACTCAGTGTTACAAGTTCTCAGAATAGGTGTCCTTGTAAAGGCACAGTGTGAAAAACTTCCCAAATTGAGCCCAGAAGTACTTCTTGGACTAGGGTCACATTAGGGTAAGTCACCAAACCCCACAAATTCCCTTCCATCCCGAGGGCAATGCTTTGTATGCTTTATTCTCTCAAATAAAGAGTCCGCGTGTACATATTCATAAAGTTAAATAATTAACATACTGGTGGTGTAAATGGCTACCGCTCCACCAGTTATTGCTGTAAGAAAAATTAATGTGTGTAAAACTTTCCAGGGAACAGGGAAGGATAGAGAAGTATACCAACTGCATCCTAGCTAGGAGGCACAGCCTTTATTAAGCTAGTAACCCAATAAATGTGTTCCCATAGGGCAGAGTGGGACAGGATTCTTTGGGTTAGAGGAATTCTTGGCAGCATTTGGGGGGGAGGTTGATAGCCCATTGAATTCAATGGAGAGTGTAATTCAGACGAGTAGAGTGGAGGATATGAATATCCCCTCCTCACAAATGAAAGTATCCCAGAGATCGTCACCCCTCTACCCAAACAGAGAATATTCAAGCATTAAGGTATACTTGCATGCCATAGTTTCACCACCCCACAGGCTACTATTAAGGGAGTGGATACAGAGGGGAGAAAGCAAAAAGGTATGGGGAGGGCATAGCAGTATTAGCTACCTCCAGGGGGGAGGGGTGTTATGCCATCAGAAGTTAGGCTTCTTCAGTCCCAACTGACTGTCCCATTTCTTCACAAAATCTGAAATACAAAGGTTTTACCCCACACACACATCTCCCACTCCTTGCAGATGATAAAATAGATACACAATCAGTAAACTAAAGCAGTTGGGATAAGTTCTGAAAAGCTGAAATCACATTAGCCGTGCAGAGTCCAAGCAGTCCCAAAAGTGTAAAGAGTGCCACTTTCATTTTCAGGACTTTGTCATCTACGTTGTCTGATCACTTTCCCAGCAAGGAATGCATGCATCATCTGAACTTCACACTTGATGGTGCTATGGGTTATTAGCAGGACAGTAAGAGTGGTTGGCAGCACCTGGAAGAGTCAAGTCCATCATGGCACCAGACAATTCTTCAATGGACTCATGGATGATGGAGGGCATGGTCTCCAGGTTTCAGGAAACAGCACACTGCAGAAGCAGGTGACTGGAACACTGCCTTACCCTGGCTAAAATGGGCTAAAATGGTTTAATTAAAGACATCCTCAAGGTGTTGCCATGGGGCATACCATACTAAAAAGATAGGCAGTTAATACTGAACAGGGATAGACTGGAATTGCTCAGTTCCAAAATGGACTTGGCACCTCCCTTGAAATGCAAGTAGCTGGGGCCACAGGGAAATTATCAAGGTGGTGCCAATACCGAAATGTTCTAAAAATAATAGAAGTGAACTGAGGCAATATAACAACCCTTAACTGCAAATTAAGCATTATTAAAATAAGTAGTTATTGCTGATGCACATTGAATACTTGAGAAAGCCAAAGAATACAAAAAATGAGTCATTATGTGCTTCATTGATTATAGAAAGGCCTTTGATTGTGTTAACCATGTCAAACTCTGGAATGTGCTTAGAAAAAGGGGAATCCAGATTATCTCATTTTCCTCACACAAAACCTATAAACAGGACAGGAAGCTTCATTATGGACAGTACATGGCAAAACAGACTGCCTCCAGATTGGAAAGGAGTGAGACAAACTATATACTGTCTCCTTATCCATTCAACCTATACGCGGAATAAGTATTGAGGAACTGGATTGGAAGAAGACGAGCATGGTTTTCAAACTGGAAGGAACAACACAAGCTACACTACACTGAAGATACTACTCTGATAGCTGAAAAAGCAAATGATCTGCAAGCTCTAGTCATGGTCAAGGGCAACAGTGAAAAAATGGAATTAAGATTAAATATGTCTGCACTACAGACTATAACTTGGTAGAGTAGCCATGAAGGCCTTGAAAAAAACATTCACATGCCCTAATGTGTCTATACCTACACAGATCAGAATCGTGCAGGAAACGGTTTCCCCTGTACTGCTCTATGGAAATGAAAGTTGGACTTCGAAAAAACAGGACAGAAAGAATATTGATGCTTTTGAACTTTGGGGTCAGAGAAGACTTCTGAAAAAATTTCCTGGATAGCCAAGAAAACAAACAAGTGGATCATTGGACAAAACAACCCAGAGTTCTCATTTGAAGCACAAATGACTTGACTCAAATAATCATACTTCAGACATATGCAAAGACTTAGATATCCTGAGAAGTCTATAATGCTGGGAAAGGTGGAAGGAAAGAAAAGAGAATGACAGCTAGCAGCAAGGCGGGTGTCATGGTCGTGATCTTTTAGCTGTTAAACCAGAAACTCTCGACACAAGCCGTTAAGGATATGAAGAGTTATTTATTAAAGCTAGTGATCCATTACACCTTAAAGACTCGAATGAAGGGAGCCCGCGTAAACCAACTGTTAAAAATCTTCAGGGTTCCCCCCCCCCCATCGGGGATCCATGGCTTGACGGCCCCTCCGTCTCACAATTTCTAGATCTTCCCAGTCCCAAATCAACCAACGCGATGAAAGCGTTCTTTGATCTGTCCTTGGTACTAGACTACTAGACTGCTTGACACAATACTCGAATCAGCATAATTTGCGGTCCTGCAAATACACCAAGACCTCACTACAAGCATTCTCACCTACTCTACAAGTCTGGCAAGGTTCCACTACAAAGCACTCCCAATGACCCTGCAGGTATGCCCACCACAAGGCGTCCCGCTGACCCTGCGGGTTTCACCTCCTGTCACCATGGCAGGATATAACATCATGACGGTGGATTCAATTACAGTGGTGGTGGATGCACCAAGGACCAGGTTGAGAACAAATTGTTCTGGAGAAAATCTATCTGTGTGGTTGCTAAGAGTCGATGGCACATTATCTGTCTGTCTGTCTGTCTGTTTTCCCTCTCCTTTGAACAGGTTCTTAAAATAACTTGACTGTAGGAAAAATTGGACCTATAGCACTGCTAAAATCACAAGCAACATATTAAAAAAATATCCTATATAATGACATAAAAGGGAAGCAAGATTGCAGAACAGACCATGTGATGGTTTTCTTGTTTGCTCTTGTTGGAAGTACCTGGATAGAATGGGGGTTCAAGATGCATTAAAAAAAAACCTATGCAAATCTCATGTGCAGAGACCATGAAAATGCAGACAATTAACATACTCTGAACTCTCAGAGATATTTGAGCACTTAACTAGTGATACAGGTAGTCCTTGATGTACGACCACAATTGGGACTGGAACTTCCGTCACTAAGTGATGCAGTCATTAAGTGAGTTGCGCCTGATTTTACCACCTTTTTTTACCACGGTCTTTAAGCAAATCCAGCTTCCCCCATTGACTTTGCTTGTTGGAAGCCCCCTGGGAAAGTCACAAATGGTGATCACGTGACCCTGGGATGTTGCAACCATCATAAATACATGCCGGTGCCAAGCGCCCAAATTTTGATCATGTGACTGCGGGGACACTGCAATGGTCGTTAAGTGTGAGGACCGACCACAAGTCACTTTTTCCAGCACTGTCGTAACTTCGAATGGTTGTTAAATGAATGGTCGTAAGTTGAGGACCACCTGTAAATTGAAATGAACCATGTGTTCAAACAACAATTCCTGAATCAGAAGTCCCTTCCATACTTAATATTACATTCATTTGCCTTCAGCTTCTCTGGAACATTCACCTTATATTTTGAGATTTTGTGGAGGTGTGTACATCTCCATCTTGCAGCCTCCTTTTCAATCTCCTTTCTTACTCAGGAGTTTGATCAATCGATGAGAAAAGGCTTTGCACACAGTACAAGAGGTCAAACTGCCAGCACACAAACTTCCCTTCCTTTCTCCACTTCCCCAAGTTAATTTCATCAAACACAATTAAAACTTAGAAGATTTTTCCTACATTATTTGTAGGAATAATTAAACATTCTGCAAACCCTTGGCTTAGGCAAGGAAGGACAGCAGAAATCTGAGAGCATGGGAGTTTCCACACAGCAGTGGAGATACCAGCAAGAAATGTGCACTTTGAAAGCAAGGTGGGCAGAAAGAGGCACAGAGATGCCTGCTTGCCAAAATTGAAGTGTGGGAGGGTACACACATGGGAGAGGGAGAGGCTGCAACAAAGGGGTATCAGTATTACACTAAAGTAGCACCATCAGGAAAAATGTTAGGTGTTGCAGCATTAACCAAAGGGGAGGGATACCCAGGAAATCTTTGAGGCTGATGTGCCTCTCCTCTTCCATCCATTTCCTTCTTAACAGCATTCCTTTGCCTTCTAAGCACTTTTATGGCCATACTGGCATTATTATCGTTTGTCTAAGACAGGGCTTTCCAAAGTTTTTCCCGCGGCGACACACCAACCGGCGTTGGTGTGTCGCCGCGGGAAAACCCGGAAGTGCGGCAGCGCGCAAAAACCCGGAAGCGCTGCTGCTGCTTTCGGGTTTTGCGCGCTGCAGTTGGTGTGTCGCCGCGGGAAAACCCGGAAGCGCTGATGATGATCAGCGCTTCCGGGTTGTGTGGCGACACACCAGACTGTGTGGCGACACACTTTTGCGTCGCGACACACAGTTTGGAAAGCTCTGGTCTAAGAGATCCAAGAAAAGGTGATGGGGGTGATCTGCTTAGCTTAGCTAACACCATTGTCTCCTTCACTAAGGTGCAACAGTTTCACTTACCTACATAACAGCTGGAAAAGCCTATGCAAGTCAAGAAGATTGTTGGCAGCCTCTCTGGTCAGGCCCCATTTTGCAATGCACAATTCCTCTGCAGCCAAAACTACAGGACCACGCAGATTCTTTCCAATGCATGTGACTGCATCCTTGCACATTGCAATTGTCTTGGGGATAGATTAGCTGCAAGTACATAATCCTGACATCTGCTGGAAGGAAGGGACAATTTTTTCCCCTTTCAATGTCAACAGTACCAGGTACAAGAGTTCAATTCTTTCCCTTCTTCCCCTTCCACACCATTGCCTGAACATCCTTCCTTGCTTGAAAAGTATGCAGATTTTGCTGATGTTTTGGGAGAAGAAGCAACAGCTCCCTTGCCTCCTCATTGGGTGTGTGACTGTACCATGAATGTAAATTCTGTAGTCCAGATTCCAGCTAAATGATAATATCCCATTACTCAGGAGCTAGCAACTTTAAAAGAGTTTCTGGATGACAAGCTGGGAAAAAAAGAGTTTCATTCACTCTTCTACATTTCTTGCACCTGTGCCCTTATTTTTTATAAAGAAGAAAAATATTTGAGACATATCCATGGTTATAGGCTTCTAAACTCTGGGCCATTAGGGACCACTACGGACTGCATCTTATTTCAGATCTGCTAGGCTGCCTTCAGAAGGCATACACTCACTAAATTGGACTTGAGAGGAGATTACAATTTGATTTGGATGAAAGAAGGACATGAATATTTAACAGCTTTTGACATTCGATATGGCAAATCTGAATACATATTAAAGCCCTGTGGTTTCATTGACTACCCTACTGTGTTCTCCAGATACAGTACAGGACTAAAATATTCTCAGATATTTTGGACAGGTATGTATATAGATGATTTTTTCCCAGAAGACTCTTCCCCAAATTCCATTCATGCCAAGAATGTGTTACAGCTCCTACACAAAAACAAAGTATGCTAAATTGGAAAAATGTGTGTTTGATATTCTTCAGTTAGACTGTTTGGGGTATTGGATCTCTACAAAAAACGTGCAGGTGGATCCTGCAAAAGTTTGATCCATGCTTACATGACTGACAGGCACCTAGAAATGTTAAAGATCTCCAGTGTTTGCCAACCTTTACAGAACATTCATCTCTAATTTTGCAGGATGCACAATGCTGCTAACTCAACTTCTGAAAAAAGAATAGTCAAGTTAAATTGTATGTTTAAGAGCAAGCTGCCTTTCAAGGCTTGAAGAATCTGGTTTTTTTTACCCAGCCATTACTCAAACATCCGGATCCCAACTGCTCCTTTGCTGTACAAAGTGATGACTCAAACTTTGCTTTGGGAGCTGTTCTTCTCCAGGCCTCAGTGAAGGACCTCTTACATTTTACATTTCACTCAGGACTCCTCCCAGTTGAATTGAACGATATCTTCAATTAAAGGGTTGATGGCAATAAAAACAGCATTTCAGCAGTGGAGACATTTCTTAGAGGGAGTAACCTATCCAGTGCAGGAGTAGACAAATCACAAGAATTTGGAGCAATCCTGGGAAGTGCAAGAAGATGTTAACACACACAACTTATCTGCCAATTCTTTCTTGTCCCAAGCCAGACGCCCTTCCTCCCAGGAGTTCAGTTACAAGACAAGGCAGGCAGGGCGTGTATGCAAGCGCACACAGAGAGCAACAAAGTCCCAATCCCTAGAGAGCTTGCCCACAAAGAGTTCCAAACAACCAGAGTCCAAGGGGAGAAACAGACACATGGTCAGGTCACGGTCCAGAAGTCCAAGAGCCCAAATGTGGGTTGTCAGTCAGCCCTGGTCCAAAGGAGCAGACTTCCTACAGGCAACGGGTTCAAGAGACAAATGCAGAGTTCCAGTAAGCAGAGCAATTGTTTCCAACAGGATTGCTAGCAGTGATGGTTCTTAAATAGTACCTGCTATGGGTGTAGGCAATCAAAGATCGGAATACCCTTGATAGGCAAGAAGCCACACATAACAACTTTGTGCTGCTTGGCACTCTGTGTGATGTGCTTTAGGGCTGAGGGGAGGTCCTGAATCTGCCCCCTCATCACCATGTTCCCTGGCACTGTCAGCCCCTGATGCCTGATTGTTAGTCTCCTCCTGAGACTGGTATTCATCCAGGGCCTCCAAAGTGGCATTCTCTTGCTCTTCCTGGCATACATCCAGCGTGTCCCAAGCTGCATCTTCCAGCTTGGGCTCTTCTGAATCCAAGCTGGTCATGAGAAGTTTCATCTGAAATACACATACAAGTCCTGTCCCCCTGAACTGCTTCTGGATTCACCAGACAATAACCACCAGGAAGATGATTTCTTGTTTTCTGCCAAGGGGGAAAGGGATCACATTCCAGCTTCATTGGAATATTCCATTTCGGGCTTAACCTTGACGAACTGCCTGGCCTGTTTTTATGTATAGGAAGGGTGTTGTGACTCTGATGGGAGAGGTGGTATGATAGAATGTTGGTTTGACTCAGAAAAGATGGAGGAGAATGCCGAACCATTACAGAAGAGGTATTTGAGTTCTAGGAAACTAGAAAGTGTGAGAAAGAAACTCAAAACAACTCCGCATTGGTTGTGTTACGTATAACTTGAAGTATAGAGGGGCCTTGACCGGCTTTCAAGATTCTGTTACAATACCATAACCACATTAAGGTAAGACTCCTAGCAACCCTTGTTTCCTGATCTTGCCTATCATGAAGGGCTAACGTTGTAGAAAATGTCAAATGGTTTCCTTTAGTATCCAAGAAAACATTTTTATGTTGCCATCTCAGGTTCATCTTCTGCAGACAAAGCATCACTGCTAAGAATTGCATTTCTTAGGTTACTGATATTTCCACTTTTACCAAAAGAAGCTTTTTAAAAGGTCAAATAAGGCTATCTGTTTATCTACTTTAAGAGTAGTAAAGCAAATCCATGTCTTCAGGAGATGTTGAGAGAATGTGCTCAGAGAAGTGATGACTTGCCCTTTGGCTGAAACCTCACTGTCCTGCAGTCTTCCCTTCATGCAAAAGGAGTAAGGGGGAAAGGAAGGATCTTTTACTCCTTCTCTGTGGAAGAAAAAACATGTTTTCCCTGCTGGAGGAGGTGGGAACAGCAGTTATTCAGATTCTGAGGCGAAGCTGTTTACAGTGAATTGCAGCCTTTAATAAAAGAAAAAGAGACACCACAGACTGAATCTCAGATCCTTAAAATCCAAAACATGTATCATTTACAATTATATGAATATCACTTTGCTCATGTTACTTTGCATTAGTAACACTGGATATAATAGTAATCCATTAATAATAATACTAGTAAATCATTAATGATATTATAAGAAATTGTTTATTATGAGAATGTGCTTTGCAAGCCTCAGAGTCAAATTTGCTCCTCTTCTCTTTTATACAGAGCATGTATGTAGTTTGAATACATTAATATTAAATATAGGTTCAGGGAACAAGGCTTATTTATTCATGCATGCATGCATGCATGCATGCAAACATACATACATACATCTTATATAGCTGCCCAATCAACATGCAACTCAGGGCAGATACACAAAGAATAAAATCAGCTAATACAAATATTAAAATATATGACAATATAATAAAACATCACACCAGGGTTAGTTCAACAACCAAAAGTAATCTGTCAAGAGAGGCTGATAAGTCCTCTTTAACCAATGCTGGGGTGTTGAAGGGGGGAAACTAGGTCTTTAGAACTCTTTGAAAGGCAGGTGGGGCATAAAGGAATGTAGAACTGATTTGGGGAAGGAGGGAGCAAGCCCTTAAGGGGGGCTTGCAGAAAAGATCACACAGTCCTGAGGCAAAGGGAAGCATGAGAAAGAAACTTAAAATTATGATTTTGTTTAGCATAAGATAGACAGAAAGAAACTTGGACAGGCTTTCAAGATTGTGTTATTCTAACTTACTACAGTGCTGAGCAATCCTGGAATCCCTGCCATGCGTGTTCTTGACTTGGCCTACCTTGAAAGGTTGACACAGAGTCAGAGCCATACAGATCTTGTAGGGAATGCTGTTCCGTAGGGTAGGTGCAGCAACAGAGAGAGCACACCTGGGTCCCGCCAGACGACACTGCTTATGCAAGAGCACCCAGAACATGCTAATGCTATCAGACTTTATTGGACAAGCAGAGGTAACTGGAGACAGGCAGTCCTGCAAATAACCAGGCCCTATGCCATGAAGGGCTTTAAAGATTCAAGCAGCTTGAATTGCACCCAGAAGCCACCAACGACCAATGCTGTTTGGAAAGTAGCAGTTCTACATGACCATAACAAGGTACGCCCATAACTATCCACACTGCTGCATTCCGGACCAGCTGTAGCTTCAAACTGATCTTCAAGGGAAGGCTTATGTAGAACTTGTTGCAGTAATCTAGGCAACCAAGGCATAGGTAACTGAGTAGGGCTTCCAGTCCAGGAACTTTTTGCATGCAAGATAGATTTCTGCAAAGGCCCACTGAGTCATAGCTGCCATTATCCAGGAGGACACCCAAATTGTGCACTGGGTCTCTTCAGGGTAGTGCAACCCCATCCAGAACCAAAGATGGAAAATCTCTGGATCCATGAGGCACCTAAGAGGGCCACTGGATGGCAATCCGTGGATGCAATAAGAATGGAAAAATAACTTTTGTTGCCCTTATCACAAGTTGTAATCCTTAACAAAGCTTCTTGTGTTTGGTAAGATTCTTCTTTGTCTTCTTCCAAGGGCACTCTAGATATCTGCTGCTTCATCTCCCAAAGTTCCTCTGAGAACCAGGGGACCTTCCAGAATCCATGTGCAGAGAGGCCTCACAGACACAGTCTGATCCAAAGCTGCCTCCACTCACTCATTACAAGAAGTGACTAAGGCCTCAGTTAAACTGTGTACCGTACCTTCAGGAACTTCCCCAAGTGCCCTCTGAAACCCTATAGGATCCATCAGGTGCCTAGAGAAGACCAATCAAATGGTCCTACCTCCCTGCCACAGGGAGCAGTTATGGAGAGTTCAGAAGCAATCAAAGAGGATCTGTCTATGACAAGTGACATCCCCCAACTCCAGATCACATCTCTGTCCTGAGACAAAAAACAGATCCAATATATAACCCCCACTGTGAGTCAGGCTGCCAATGATTTGGGTCAGGTCCATGGTGGCCATGAACACCCACGCTACTTCAGACTCCGCACCCAGAGTCTCTCAGTACCACAAGTCTGGGAAAATTCATTGTTAACCTTGCCTAGTATCAAGAAGCAGCTAGAAATTGGTCCAGGTCAGCAATCCCATGTGTTCCCTACAGCCAGTGATGTGCTAGTAAATGTTTATCAACTGGCTCTGCTGGGTCCATTGCTGCTGCCTCACCACTAGGCTAGCGGTGAGCTCTACTCTCAGCTCTGCATAATATTACTCTCAGCTAGGTCAGCCCTGCTGTCAACCGGCCCACAAAATTCTAGAAAATTTAACAATTGGCTCTTGCGGGTGGTACAAGCCGGCTCCAGCTCATCACTGCCCACAGCTTTACTTCACATTCTAACTGTCACTAAAATAGGTTCAAATGACTTGAGGATCCAAAATAGATCATTTCCACAAAAGAAATTCAGATCTCCAGCTTCTCTGCAATACAGTCTTCTCATTCCTTTTTTAAAAAAACTCTTTCCAATCCTGTTAAGTGTATTCTTTCTTTTCCTGAGAATACTTTTTTTTTACATAGCCAAAGACATGCTATGAGTTAAGAGAAGCAAATAATTTTAAATGTAAGTTTATAACTTATATTTATATCCTACATTTTCTAAATACTGAATAAAGTCAGTGAAGTACTTACCTGCCTTGGTTGCACAGTCACCCTAGATACCATTAACTATTTTTTTTAAAGAACTGCAACTTTTTATTTTTATTTAAATGTAAGCTTTACTTATATGATTAAACTATATGCAAGAAACAAGTTCCAAGTAAGTGTCCCATGGAACTGAGCTTATTTAAACTGTATAACAGTTCATTTATCCACTTTAAGGCTACATCTTTAATAGTTCCACTGCGTGTTTATAAAATAGTGAGAAATCTCTCAAATTTTCAGAAATTCACCTGGCATACTATTTGTCAAACTTCACTTGGCCTCATAATGACTCTGCATTAACAATGTTTTAAATGTTGGTTCTCACAGTCAACACAACTTCTTTTGTTTTAAATATTTACGTAGTATATTTCAATAAACGGTATTGGGATGTTTGCTTACAAAACAGTACAACAGGTTAAAACAGCATTAAAATTGTCTGAATGGAATTAAAATAAATGCTCAACTTAATACATACACTTGTGGGGAGGGCAGTGTTCAGTGGATTTCAGAGAAAGAGAAACCCTCACCCTAACAATCTCATTTTCCAGCAGTGGTCTTTCTTTCTCTTTATGCAAAAGAATGTTTCAGTTCATTTATAAAAGCCGAGAGTGGCCGAAAAGTAGTTCTACAGTTAGAATCTGAAAACAGTGCAGATTCTAAGTTTGGAACTGCTTTTCAACCATTGTCTATGGCAGTCTATGGCATGCTGGCTGGGGAGTTCAGGGAGTTGAAGTCAACACATCTTAAAGTTGCCAAGGTTGAGAAACACTGGCACCTTGCAATAATACCTGGTGTTATAAGTTTGCCTGGACTGCTGTTCAAAGTAGTATTTCAGATTTGAGAGGGGTGGTAAATTGTTGTACACAAATATTAATATTGTAGTATTATATACTTTAGTGTGCAGTATATAACAGTATCATCCAGTGGACTAAAGTGTGCAGAAATAGAATGAAGATTATGAAGATATTGGTGTATTGTCCTAATACATGTAGGGTCTTCTTGCTCCAGACGTAGTTGTATACCGGACATGCGGCAGTTTGATTTTAATTGCTGGTTAAGTTTTTCTGGGGAGAGAGTTGGTCACAATTACCTATGGAGTAGATGAACTCCTCTGTTCAGTTTCTTGACATTTGTCAGGGATACGTTGGTTTGTGTCCCTGCACTGAGCAGAGGCCTCTTCCTGTGGGTCTCAATGGCCTCTTCCAACTCAGCTTCCAGTAGAGTAAATACGAAAAGATGACTTATAATATATTGATCATGTGATGACTTGACTATCTTGTGGGAAGATTGGGAGCTTTGTGAAAAGTTTTGAATGATGAAGGAGTTGATGATCATAGTAAATTATTAGCTTGGCCTTTTATGCATTTCCACCCACTTCTTTAAAAAGTGGACACAGACTTATATAATCTAATATATATTTTCAACATCATTTATAAATATAAATACTAATACTTTAAAAAAATTGTTATTCAGAAATACAGTTAACCAGCTGGTAGAATCGTAATAAGGCGAGCTCTGGAACTGCGTAGTCTGCTTTCTGGATGCCAACTCTCCCTACATATTACATATCCATCATCCCCGGATGCAGAAAAGGAATAATAATAAATACAAACGCAGCTAAATAAAAGACCTTTGATAAGAAAAAGAACAAGAAACAAAGATAAAACTACTTCACACCATACTATTAACTATTTCTCCATCCTTTTCTATCCTTCCAAATGGTCCTTGCTTCCATTACATCCGGTATATTTCATGTATTGTCTTTTGTTCTTTATATTTCTCATCTCTTTCTGAGGATTTCCTCAACTCCCAACAAACCACAGTTTTCTCTGTCTTCCCCTTCCTCTTGATTCATTCACTCTTTCTTTATAAATGTATATATACAATGGTACTTAAAAGTTTGTGAACCATTTTGAATTTTCAATATTTCTGCATAAATATGACCTAAAACATAATCTATTCTCCACACAAGTCCTAAAATTAGATAAAGAGAACCCAATTAAACAAATGAGTCAAGAGCATTATACTTGCTCATGTACTTATTGAGGAAAATGATCCAAAGCTACATATACAGTATATACTGTGTATATACAGTATATACATACATACATACATACATACATACATACATACATACATACATACATTCATTCTCCCTTATTATGTTCATTTTACCTGCATCTAGCATTAAATTGGACAGCCTTTTATCAGAAACTGGTAGGTTATTTTGGTGTTAAGAAATAATGGGAGATATGTTCATCTATGGAGTTACATTAGATTCCTCATGGTATTGCTGCCAGCCACCAAATATTTTCCTGACTTGGAATTCTTCTGGTTATTGTAGTAACATGACCTAGTGGAATATGGGGTAGACATAAATAGGCTCAATTTATGCTGTAATATTTGGAAACAAGAATATAAATAATGTCAGTGGTTTAACTTAAAAAGGTTAAAGGGAGTTTCATTGCTCTATATTGAATAAAATAAGAAGCATGCTATGGATAAACAGTGTTTCAACCTGGACACAGCTTTTTATTCTTTAGAAATATCTTTACCAGATACTGTTTCAGAAGTTGCTTAGGCTTGGCTCTGTATTTATTAAGATCAGATTTGCTCTAAGGAATGCAGTTTAAGTTAATTTCCAGAGTATAGTTAAAGCTATGGTTTTCCCAGTAGTAATGTATGGCTGTGAGAGTTGGACCATAAGGAAGGCTGAGCGCTGAAGAATTGATACTTTTGAACTGTGGTGCTGGAGAAGACTCTTGAGAGTCCCTTGGACTGCAAGGAGGTCAAATCAGTCAATCCTAAAGGAAATCAACCCTGACTGCTCATTGGAAGGACAGATACTGAAGCTGAAGCTCAAATACTTTGGCCACCTAATGCGAAGAGAGGAGTCACTGGAAAAGACCCTGATGCTGGGAAAGACTGAAGGCAAAAGGAGAAGGGGACGGCAGAGGATGAGATGGTTAGATAGCATCACCGATGTAATGAACATGAATTTGAGTAAACTCCGGGTGATAGTGGAGGACAGGAAGGCCTGGCGTGCTATGGTCCATGAGGTCACGAAGAGTCGGACACGACTAAACGACTGAACAACAACAACAACAGAGTATATTCTCCTGGCTAGACTAGCTACTTGGTTCCTAGTAGTTTAACCACTGCAGGTTATTTTTCTCTTAGTATCTCCAGCCATCTTTAGCTGAAGTTACTGTAAATTAAACTAGTTACTCTGACTGCTGAAATATATAGTGGAGTAAAGACCTAGAGCAGAGTTTTCCAAACTGTGTCGCGACACAAAAGTGTGTCGCCACACACAGTCTGGTGTGTCGCCACACAACCCGGAAGCGCTGATCATCATCAGCGCTTCCAGGTTTTCCCGCGGTGACACACCAAAGGCGTCGCGCAAAAACCGAAAG
This sequence comes from Charina bottae, assembly GCA_023362775.1. NCBI lineage: Eukaryota > Metazoa > Chordata > Lepidosauria > Squamata > Charinaidae > Charina > Charina bottae. Next base: position 170,683,247 of record JALMGJ010000003.1, on the reverse strand, counting down.
TGGCAACAGCGCTTCCGGGTTTTTGTGCGCTGCCGCAATAGCGGCACTTCCGGGTTTTCCCGCGGCAACACACCAACGGCGGTTGGTGTGTCGCCGCGGGAAAACTTTGGAAAGCCCTGACCTAGAGTTTTATTCTTACACATCCTTCCACTCAAACCTCCCAATTCCTTCCCTTCTCATTGCCAGTTAGAGACTATTGGAAATTTAGCTCTCTCCATTCTGTGCTCCCTCCCTCAGAAATCCAGATAAAGGGATGCACTTTGGTTTCAAATTCTTTGAATCACAGCCTGCACTTACCTAGTCAACATACCCTTCAATTAGAGAACTGTCCTCTGATAGCACTCAGGGAATTATTTACACAACAGTACATTCTGAAGTTGGAAAAGTACAAAAGGAAGCATGCTTACGGTTCACCGGAATGAGCTGTGGGTCTGTCCACAGCTCTAATGACATGACCTTAAACCACAGTCTAATCTACAACAGGTCTCTATTTTCTTCCTTCACTTCTGACTCCCAACAGAAACCTGGTGTGGCAAGTCATTGGTATTGTTGGGTATTCCAGCATGAATACCAGCTCTCCATTCTATCAAGGAGAGTTGCTTTGTTTGCCAGTTAGAACCAGTATTGGTAAGACCCTGTTCTTCCCAGTTTTCACCCTATGTCATTAAATGGCAGTGCAACAGTGCCTTTTTCTAATTTTTTTGTTTTTTTCCCCTTTTCAGTGGCCATTGTGAAAGCCTTCTATAACCTAGTGTAAAATCTTTTTTATCAGGGCAAGCATTTTTGTGGTTGTGATTAATTTGCAGTTTCATGCTTGGATTTGGATGAACATGCTGCAAAGTGTTCCTGTCATAAGGGTTACAGGAAAGAAAGTGATACATACTGTAGATGCAGTAAGGAAAATTAGGATTGAATTTAAGAAACTTGGCCTAAGTCTCAACACCTTAGTCAGTAATAATGTCGTGTCAACATGTGTTGGACTTAGGTAAAATTCCCCATGTTTTTGATCACAGTATTCACTTTGGTTTGTTCAACAGCTTCATCAGAGTCCTGAGACGTGCTTAGGAAGGTGTTTGCTGTTTTAGGCTTTAATGTAATGCCATATTTTAGAATCCATAGAATACTGAAAGCTGTAGGGTTTTTTGGTTTTTTTTGGGGGGGATGGGTTGGTCTCATGTAGAATAAAATTTGTTTAGCCTACATCCCTTAATGTTGTTGAAAAAAAGGTGTCAGTTTGCTAGCATTCTTTTGCAGGACAGTTTACAAAAGGATAACCATTAGAATAGAGAGAACCATTTATTTCTCTATTCTGAACCTTTCAGATGGTGTGTGCATTGATGTTTTTGTGGGGATAGTGTGAGTTTTCATTTGCTCTCATCGGTTTTACTAAATGTAAAGCAATTTGTTGCATTATGGCTTTTCTTGTATAATATAATAGAATTTTAACTCACTTGTCTTCATTTTTAGACACATTAAAATTTAAATAGTAGGAAAAGGCCACTGGAAAGATAGAAGGAGGGAGATTTTTACTTTTTGGAGTAGAACTCCAAAAGTAGTACTTTTTTAGATTTTTTTACTTTTTTTGGAGTAGTTTACTTTTAGTAGATCATTTCTCAGACATATCACTAATATTATGCTGGAAGATAATGACCACTTCAACCCTAGTTAAAAAATTACTGAAGTATTTATCTTATGCTTTCTCATAAGTGACACATTTTCCCTTGTCAATGAAACATTTCCTTTAATATAATAAACATACAAGGAACTAAAACATTGGTTGTTGGACTTTATGCACCAAATATGGATAAAGGAGTATTTTATAAAAAAATGATGGACAAACTTTTGGACCAAACCTATGAAAATTGGTGTTTTATGGGTGATTGGAATGGAGTAATCTACCCTAAGATGGATAAACAATCACAAAAAGAAGTGAAGAGTACACAGGGAAAATTGCCACAAACATTTTTTGACTTAAAAGAGATGTTGGACTTACAAGATATATGGAGACTTATGAATGGGACTTCTAGAGAATATACCTATTATTCAGAAACATTTCCTTTAATACGCTATGTTAAAACAATGACTTTGTTCTTTCCAGATAATATACTTGACTCCTGTTTTTAACATTGTTCAGACTCAAGAAATATTTGCCTCTTGTTGTGGGAAAGCATTTTCTTTTCTTTTTGGTAATAAGTTATTCAGAAGGGTTGGATGAATAAAAACTTCAATTCAGCAAGATGTTTGAAATCCCAGGCTATGCTAGGTTATACAGAAGTCAAAGTTATTGACACAATGGGCTATTTATTTATTCCTTCACAGTCCTTATCCTTTTAACATTTTAGGAAGCTGGCTTGCTCTATTTGTTTCTTGGTGGTGACGGAAATCTGCTTTGTGGGCTTGATTAATTTCTTTGTATTGTGCAACTTGTTTTTATCAGTTTTGCTTTGTTAGTGTTCTGCCTTTGTAAAGATGATTTTCTATGTCCATCCTTGCAGTTGGCTCTTGTTTCCCCCTTGTCTAGTTCAGTATATTTTCTGCCTTCATTTTTTCCAAGATTAAAGCAGACATGAAATTCCATTTTAGTTGTTCTACAACAGTTGGCACTTCTTCTATAGCATAGATTGTGATGTCATAGAGAAGGGTGCTACCCAAATTAGCTCCCTGTCGGGGAGGTGCTGCCAGGGTGTGCGGAGAACCATACTTGGAAAGAGAAACAGGGAATCTTCCACAGTGAGTAAGCTCACCTTTGAGAATAGCCAATATCCTTCAAAGCATTGTCTACTAGACTATAGTTTCTTCTTCTATCCTTCTAGGTCTATTCAGTTTAAATTCTGGAAGATTTCCAGTTCAGTTGCATTTCTTTCTTCTTCCCTTATCTCTCCTTTCATCTTCCTTCTTGTTTTTTTATAGATTGTTACTTAATTTCTTTGAGTTCCTAGATCCACTTTATTATCCACTGTCATGTATGCAGTTAATATTTGCTCTTTTGACAACCAATCCTTTTGGATTTATTTGGTATTATCTGCAGTTTGTTTCTTTGTAAGTTCTGTTTGTCTCCCAAAACCTTTGATTCAGTTCTGGATTATGCTTGCCTATGTATTAAGCTTTGAATTAAGTATTAGCTGAGTTACAGACAGGGTATGTTTCATGTGAGTTGAAAAGAAGAGACATAATGTTTAACATATAAATGAGAAATTAAAAAAATAACAGTAGCTCAATGGAATAGTTTGGAAAGATGTTTCATTCCATTTTACCTTATTACTGCAAGACAATATTAAATTATACTGTAGGTGTTTGTTTTTTATTGCTTTTTAATTAATAACAAAAAAGAAATAGAAAAAATACAAAACACAATGATAATACTGATGGAGATACATACATTGTCATAGAGAGGAAAAAAACATAAGTTATTTACAAAAAAGTGGAAGAAGTGCAACAAAAATATAAAAAAGAAGAAAAACATAATATAATATGACATTATAGCAGTAACCAGTTACAATTCTATATATACTTATCTAACAGAAATATTATTCAAGGATGTATATATTTCTAATACATTTGTATGACTATCATTTTTTTTAACCTACTGTAATTTGTATGAATGAGTCCCATATTTCATTATACTTGTCCATACAAAGTCTACGTCTATAGGCAATCTGCTCATAAGTGGCAAGTGCAATCAGGTCCTCAATCCATGGACTAAATGGGGCCATACATTTATCTTTCCAATGCTGCAATATCAGTCTTTAAGCCATAGTAAGGGCACAGAGAATCCATTTATGTTGTCCAGTTGTCAAGTTCCATATACTAGGTATATACCTGTACTGTAATTCAAAAGAATATTATCCTCTGAAAATTTTAGCTTTTGTTGCACAGTCAGATTTTAGGTGTCAGTTATAGGTGTTGTTGACATGTAACTTCAGTAAAAGGAACATTTTACATCTATGACTAAATTACATGTAGGTTTCAGCCTTCAAATTTTAGAACACATTTGCAGCTGGAGAATTTCATGTATGGTCTTTTTACTTCCTTGTATTTGAAAGCAATATATTTGCAAAGGCTGAACATGAATCCCTACAGCAGAGCTTTCCAAACTGTGTGTCGTGACACAAAAGGGTGTTGCCACACACAGCGTGGTGTGTCGCCACACCACCCGGAAGCGGCGGCGCGCGCCGCCGCCACCGTGCGTGCGCCGCCGCCACCGTGCACGCTCGCGCCACCGCATGCCCCCCGTGCCGCCGCCATGCGCGCGTGCCGCCGCATGCCCCCCCGCGCCGTCGCCGTGCGCGCGCGCCGCCGCCGCTGGTGTGTCGCCAGCGGCAGCACTTTGGAAAGCCCTGCCCTACAGGATCCCAGTCATGATGTTGACAGTATCTCCATGAAGAATTGGGAAGACCTATCTGTTCTACAATTATGTTCATTAATTTATTATTAGTGTTATACTGTTTGTGCTGTTCTGTTGGTTGCTGTGAACTCATCAGGAGAGCAGTTCAGGAGTGGTTGAGGATGGGTGTAAATATGCCAGTTTAAATAGTAATGAGTTGAAAATATGCCTAGAAGTTAAGTATATACAGTGATGCTATTTTCTGCACTTGCTGGTTAAATACCCTGGCTAATTGTGTTTTTAGGTGAAATGAAAACCTTGTTGTAAAAAAAGCAGAGGCTTTATTTATTATTTATTATTACTTTATTTATTTGAATTTTTTATAGCCACCCAACACCAATGACTTCATATTACTTAGGTAGAATTAGGGAATATTAATTTTTTTTCAGGAAAGACAAAGAAGTGGAAAACTGAGCTAAACTGGAATGTTGAAGAAGAAGAAATATTTATTGCAGTCAAAGACCAGCATATGAAACTGGAATGTATATTTCAGGACTGAACTATTTTTACTCTTTTTTAATATCTCTGTCTCTGTCTCTGTCTCTGTCTCTGTCTCTGTCTCTGTCTCTGTCTCTGTATCTGTATCTGTATCTGGCGGCTGGATAACGTAGTGGTTAGAGTGCCGCCCTTTGACACAGGAGACCTGGGTTCAAATCCTGGCTGGTAACTACTTTACCTGTAGGGGTCCTTGGGCAAAGACCCCATAACACTTTACCTGCCTACCTCAAATATGAGAATGACCTGAACTAAGAGAGTCATGCCATCTCGGACGTCGCCCGGATTAACAAGGTCCATGCCAGATGTTGGGGAACCAGGACAATCTGATGGTAAGTGGGCTACTGGAACAAACCATACATGGATGAGACAAGAGAACCTGGAATTGATGGAATGCTGCTATGACAGTAGACCTAATGACAGATCTCCTCATCGTGGTTCCCATGTGACTGTGGGATACCAAGGTACTTGTAGCTGGTCTGTATGTCTGCTATCTGGCCTGCTGGTAGTTCCACCCCATCAGTCTTAACTACCTTCCCTCTCTTTACTACTATCCGGCCACACTTCTCTAGTCCAAATGACATCCCAATCTCCTCACTGTAGATCCGTGTCATGTGGATCAGCGAGTCGATGTCTCGTTCCCTCTTAGCATACAACTTGATGTCATCCATATAGAGGAGGTGGCTGATGGTAGTTCTACTCTTGAACTTGTATCTGTATCCAGTTCTTGTGATTATCTGGCTAAGAGTGTTCAAGCCTATGCAGAACAGCAGCAGGGACAGTGCATCACCTTGGTATATGCTGCACTTGATGGCCACTTGTGCAAGCTGTCTTCAGTTAACTTCCAGTGTTGTCTTCCACAGTCCCATTGAGTTCTTTAGGAAGGTCCTTAGTGTCCTGTTGACTTTGTATAGTGCCAGGCATTCACAGATCCATGTGTGAGGCATTGAGTCGTAGGCTTTCCTATAGTCAATCCAGGCTGTGCTCAGATTGGTCTGTCTAGAACTTGAGTCTCGGGCGACTGCTCTATCTATGAGCAACTGGTGTTTGGAGCCTCTGGTGTTGTTCCCAATGCCCTTCTGAGCTGTGCTCATGTACTGGCCCATATGGTCCTACACCTTGGTGGCTATGGTGCCTGATAGGACTTTCCATGTTGTGGGGAGGCAGGTTATTGGCCGGTAGTTGGATGGTGGTGTTCCCTTGTTTGGTTCTTTCATGATCAGCACTGTCCTACCTTGTGTTAACCAGCCTGGGTGGGAGCCTGCTGCTAGCAGCTGGTTCATCTGTGCTGCTAGGCGTTCATGCACTGCTGTTAGTTTCTTTAGCCAGTAGGTGTGGATCATGTCTGGGCCAGGTGCTGTCCAGCTGTTCATGTTCTTGACCCGCTGTTGGATGTCTGCTACTGTGATGATGACTGGTTCCTATTCTGGGAGATTGCTGTGGTCTGCACTCAGGTCCTGCAGCCACTTTGCACTGGTGTTATGTGTCTTCTTTTTCTCCCATATGTTCTTCCAGTACTGTTCCATTTCTGCTGTTGGTGGCTCTGCTGTTACTGTGTTGTTGCACTGCAGTCGGGAGTACACCTTGGATGGTTCTTTGGTGAACAGGGCATTTATCTTCCTGGCCTCTGCTTCTCTAGTGTATCTCCTTAGCCTGGTAGCCAGTGCTGTGAGCCTTTGTTTAGCAGTCTCTAGGGTAGCAGTCCCCAACCTTTTTGGCACCAGGGACCAAAAAAAAAAAAAAAAGGAAGACAATTTTTCCACGGACTGGGGGGGGGGCAGGATTTGCAGGCCAATCGCGCGCACCGGGGGCAGGATAATCGCACCCACCGGGGGGTGGGGTTTGCAGGCAGGAGCCCTGCGACCCACTTCCTAATAGGCCATGGCCCACAGGTTGGGGACCCCTGCTCTAGGAATTCAGATGGAGTCAGGCCCTTGTAATTTTTCAGTAGCCAAGTCTTATCCTTAATCTCCACACCCTTCTGTAGTTCCACCACTAACTTCTCTCCAAGTTGCTTTGATCTTAGCCTCCAACCTCATTTTCCAGGGGGAGTATGTACTGCTGTTCTTTTTGATCATGTAGCCAAGCATCTCCAGGATTACAGCAGCTGTAGCAGTTCATTGGTTTGAGTTATGGTGGTAGTAGGGATTGTCGTGAGGGCTCTGTTGGCAACTTCTAGCATACTATCTGATGGTATTTCTCCACTGAGCCTTGGTAATCGGTCTCGAGAGTTGACTGTAGCTAGTTTATCCATGATCTTTTGCCTCATATCAGCTGCTGTGCTCTGTAATGGAGGGGGTGGCAGTGATGTTCCAGCTTCAGGTGTTGGCTGCACCTCCAGTTGTTCTTCTGGGTCTTCCTGAGTCTGGGATGTAATGTGTAGTTGGTCTATCTCAAGTTGTGAGAGCAGCTTCTTCTTCACTATGTTGAAGCATTGGGTAACTAACTGTTTCAGAGTGGATACAGGTCTTCTGTCCATCCATAGTTCATCCACCTCATACATTTCATATATCCCCTCTCATTAGGTCTACTGTTGTAGTAGCATTCCATCAGGCCCAGTTCTCTTGTCTCGTCCATCTATGGTTTGTTCCAGTAGCCCACTTATCGTCAGATTGTCCTGGTTCCTCAACATCTGGCACGGACCTTGTTAATCCGGGCGACGTCCGAGCCAGCATGACTCTCTTAGTTCGTCTTAGTCTCATATTTGAGGTAGGCAGGTGAAGTGTTAGGGGGTCTTTGCCCAAGGACCTCTACTGGTAACGTAGGTACCAGTCTGGATTTGAACTTTGTTCTCCTGCTCCAAAGGGGGCGCTCTAACCACTGTGCTAAACAGCTGCTCCATATATATACTGTATATATTTGGTCTTTGAAGCTTAACATTGTTTTTGATAGCAAATGGAAGAGTTTTTTAAACTTGCAGGATAAGTGACAATAAATTGTTGAAATAGTAGCAACAGATACTTTCCTTGAAATAAATTGTCTTGCATTTGTAATCATAAATAAAATTCATATTTTTTCTCTGCCGTGGGAAGAATCTTTCTGTGCATTCCACTAAGGTACTGCCGCTGATTTAACAATCTAACCCTGCTGTAAGCTACAACTGCTTCTAGAGTGATTGATAGAAAATCTAGAGCTTTTCATCTTTTTTTAAAGAAAGCATTATATTAAACACATAATAGCACAATCATTGAACTGTAAGTAGATAACTACTGTTTACCTTCTTATGCGTATTTTTCTTTTTAGGCACTGGAAAAACACCCCAACTCACCAATGACTGCAAAGCAAATATTGGAAGTAATTCAGAAAGAAGGGTTGAAAGAAACAAGGTCAGTATTTATATTTATATTTATATTTATATTTATATTTATATTTATATTTATATTTATATTTATATTTAATAAATATTTATATTTAATTTATATTATATTTATATAATATATAAATATATTATATAAATATGATTTATATTATATTTATATTTATGTTTAATTTATATTTATATTTAATCTCTATTATTGAATTTATGGATATAATTTTATTTATAGTTCAAAAAGTACTATATTGTTTGTGAGTCATTGATTAGAAAAGAATTCTGATGAGGGAAATGCAAATTCTGTGTAGATAAAAATGTTAGGTAATAGATGGTAAGTTCTAAAAGGAAAATATGACAAACATACTATTCATAATACCTAAGGGTAAGTTTCACTCAATTCTATGGAATTTACCTATGTAATTGTGGTAGACTGCACTTTTAAGTAATTTAACTCTTGCAGGAATTAATAGCAGTGTTCTTGCCTTCCCTCCTTCATAGAATATATACAATTTCTGAGACGATTTGTAAGGGCAAGCCTTGTACAAAAATGAAGTGTGACGGTATATTTCAGATCCAATGTATTTCATTAATATTATACATAAGTGTTGCCAGATTCGAATAAAAAGAATGGATTATTTATCTCATTAGATGAAATTGGCAGGAAGCTGTCCTGTTTATCTGGTGCAACCTGGTTATCCAGAGACATTAATTTTTCAAGTAGATATGGAAGCCCAAGAGAATCTGAAGTCCACCCTTAATGGATGGCCAACTACAAAGGGTGACAATCAATATCTGGTGGTAATAATTTTTGGGGCTGAGTAAAATTGCTTTCAATTGACATACTTGAATATCACCTAACTTATTGTCCAGAAACAGTACAAAGGAAGCTGTCTTATAATGAAATATATCATTACAAGTTATATAGTGTACAACTTAGGATTGCCCGTTATGACTGGCAGCGGTCGTTCATCATTTTAGCAGATAGTTTTCTCAGCCCTCTCTGGAGAAGCAATTTGTTGAACCTGGGTTCTGCATACACTATCACTCAACTACAGTTTTTTTACCAAAAGACACGGCCCACCTGCCCACAGCCTCGTCTGGGAACTGCCTTCTAGTAGAATTAAGACTCCTATATCCATAAGCCAAGAGAGTAAAATCTGAAGGTTAAAATAAAAGTCAGATATTGGTCATAATAAAAAATTGACAATATCTTGTTATTAATCTCCATATATTGTTATTTAGTACCATTACGTATTCATTAACTAGGAGAGAAGAAAATAAGAGAAAAGGCCATTGTACATTGTTCCTCTCCGGATAAGAGAACTCTAAGAAGAAGGCTGTTTAAAATATCTTTAACCTTTATTTTGTGTTGCACTAATCTTTTTGCAGCATTTCTAAAAAAAGAAAGAATAGAGTGCAGAACCGTTCACAGCATAGGTAAAGGTAAAGGTTCCCCCCGCACAGTTGTGCAGTCGTGTCCGACTCTAGGGGCCGGTGCTCATCTCCGTTTGTTAGCCGAAAAGCCAGTGTTGTCCGAAGACGCTTCCATGGTCATGTGGCCGGCATGACACACACGGAACGCTGTTACCTACCCACCGAAGTGGTACCTATTCATCTACTTGCATTTGCATGCTTTCGAATTGCTAGGTTGGCAAGAGCTGGAGCTAGTGCGGGAGCTCACTCCGCACGCAGGACTAGGGATTCGAACCTCCGAACTTGTGATCTTCCGATCGACAAGCCTGGCGTCTTACCCGCTGAGCCACCACGTCCCCTGCACAGGATATAACTATGCAATTTACTTTACATAATGTAGAAGAGTGTAATGAGTATGTGGTGGGAACTAAATATGGGAAGCAATTACATTTATATACTAATGAATATAGAATTTTGCACCAGAAGTTTTACAACTGCACTCACTACTGGGCACAACTGCCAGGGAATTTAGGATAGGAAAGATCTAAGAAATGAATACAAAAATATGGATTCTGAGTTAGATAAATATGTTGACTTGAAAATGAAGTGATGTGGAACAATAATTTTAATTATTTTTATTCTTCTACATGCTGCCATTTTTTTCTTGTTTTGAAAAATAAAACCACTGAATGGTGGCTTCTGTTATTAGTCATATTATTAAAAATAAGTACTTTGTACTCATGATATTATTTTTTACCATATTTACCTATGCAGATGAGGAGGAGGAGGAGGAGGAGGAGATGATGATGATGATGATGATTATGGAGAAATTAAATTGAGGGAAAATGGCCAAAACCAAAGTAATGGGAACAGAATAAAAAACTAAATTTTCTTTAACAGCGTGGATTTTAAAAACAAAACTTCTAGGAATAATATCACTGCAAACATAATTGATCCATTCAGCACTGTAAAAAATAGAAGATAAGACCAGTCTGATAGAAATGCATAAACTGCCAATCATATTAGAAATGGAACATTGTTTTCTCCTGGAGAAAGAGTAGTAAGATGCCACATGTATTGTCTTTTATCTGTAAAGTTTGCCACATGCTACAACAAATACTGAAAATAGACAGTGTTACTAGATAATTCTGAAGGCAAGACAGAGTAGAAATTGATGTTCTAATAAAAAAACAGTAAAGTTGCTTCCAGCTAGAGCCCTTAAAAGCCATTCCATTTCTGCAATCATCTGAAAGCATATTGGTTATACACAGCTTTTAATAGAGTACTTCATTTTACAATCATATTTTTCCACGTGGGCAAGATCATTTTCTAATGTTTACCCACACGTGTCCCATTCAGTAAAGGTTCATTTCAACATTAATGAAATACTCCTTTTTTCCAGGTGCTGTCCATTTAATTGCTTCATTTTAAATGTGCAGAGAGATTATTGATTTAAGTGTTGCCCATTGTCAGCTTTCCACCCTGCAGATGTGGAGGTGTTAGTTACTAACTTATCTTCTTTAATTTTACATTTATCTAACAAAATAGTTTTATCTTACTATATAAAATGAAAAATAAATGTGAAAAAGGTCATAAGTAAATCTGCATATCATGAATAAAAACAGTTAATAAGGGATAATCAGGCAAGCAATTTTAGGGGGTGATTACCAGGCAGTTCCCAAGTGCTAATTACCAGGTCCAACTCAGCTCTCAGTAAGAGTCAATAAAATAGACAGAGCCTGCAATCAGTAAACATTTAATTAAAGGTATAGAAGACCTGAAAAGGTTCAGTAGCACTTTTGCCTGTCCACTTTAGATAAACTGGTGCTGCTATTGCCATTCATTCATTCATTCATTCATTCATTCATTCATTCTTAAGCAGCACAACCTTGGTTTCACAATACACATGCAGAAGAACCATGTAAATGGAATGACAGTGGCAGAGAAAAGACTGGTGTGAAGTCATTTAATTCAACAACTGTAGTTATGTTTAATGGGCAGAACCAACACTGTCAAATACTGTAAGAACCTAAAACTATGTTTCTCATAACTATGTTTCTTAGTCACAGGCTCTTGCCAAAAGGCCCCCAATAAGTCATACATATGATACTTTGAATGAGGATTTCTCCATTGTCGCTCATGAGGATATAGGTAACTCCAGATTGTAGGTTTCAGTTAGAAGTGAATGCAGAATCAAAGTCCACGTTTCTCTCTCTCTCTCCCGCGTCTGTGCTATGTAGCATATTGGGCAGTAAGGGTGTTCCAGCTCTTTCGGTCTTGGGCAATTGTTTCAGCGTCTTTCCATGTGATATGTAATGCCTTCAGGTCTTCTATCAGCGTTCTTTGCCATGTTATTCGAGGGCGTCCTCGCTGTCGTTTAGCATTAGGAGGGATCCAACTCATCGCCACTTTAGGGATCCGATTGTTCTCCATGCAGAAGATGTGGGCAGCCAGTTGAAGTCTTTTACATGCAACAATGTTATGGAGTTTACATGAGTTGCTCCTACAGAGCACCTCTTAATTTGTGATGTGATCAAAATATCGAATCTTTAGAATTCGACGGTGGCATCTCTGTTGAAAGACGTCAAGCCTCTTGTTGATACTTGCTGATGCCTTCCAAGTCTCGCTGGCATAAGTGACTGTCGGGATCACGATAGAATTGAACAGATGAAACTTAATCTTCATTGATATGGATGACGAGGACCAGAACTTATTCATCCTCTGAAAAATGGCTATCGCCTTCTCAATGCAGCACTTAACGCCCACCTCTGCATCTCCATTCCAGGCGATCACACTACCCAGATAGGGGAACCTCTCCACTTCTTCTAACTGCTGCAGTCCAAGTACAATTCCCCATGCTGGGTCCGTGGAGCTCACATGCATGATCTTTGATTTTTCGGCACTTATCCTAAGACCAACTTTATTTGCCTCATCTTCCAAGACAGTCGTGGCATGTTGTAATTTGTCTTCCTCAAGCAAGGCGATATCGTCAGCGAAATCCAAGTCGCCAAGGTCACTTCGATCATTCCAGTAGATGCCTGTCTCAATGCATACTTCAGCTCACCACATGACATAATCAAGGGCCACAAGGAAGAGAAGTGGAGACAGGATACAACCTTCTCTGACCCCAGTGGTAATCTCAAAAAAGTCTGTATGGCCATTCCCAGTCTTAACACAACAGCTTGATCACTGGTATAAGTTCTTAAAGATGGTAACGAAGACTGCTGGCATGCTATATAAACGCAGGATTTGCCAAAGAGACTCTCGGTGGACGCTATCAAAATCTTTTTAAAAATCAACAAAGTTTATGGCTAACGTGTGCCGATACTCAATACACTGTTCTATGATATTTCTTAAGGTAAATATTTGCTCGTTGCAGGACCTTCCACGATGGAATCCAGCTTGTTTCTCTCTCAGGCATTGATCAATGGCGTTTCACAGTCGTCTTAAGAGGACTGCACAAAATGCCTTCCCGGGTACTGAGAGAAGGGTAATGCCCCTCCAGCTGGTACATTCAGAGATGTTACCTTTCTTGGGGACTTCAACAATAACGCCTCTTCTCCAGTCTTCCGGGATTGTACCACTTTGCCAACACTTATTGAACAGCTTTGTCAGCTCTTTCAGCATAGCCTGACCACCATACTTTAAGATCTCTGCAGGTATCTCGTCCAAACCAGCTGCCTTATTGTTTTTCAGGCTTCTAGTCGAATGTAGTAGAATGCAGTATCAAAGTCCATGTCAGTGGCAGAAAATTAGCTGGGCTTGGAGAAACATTAGAAAGGACCCATTCATGATACAATGCAATAGAGAAGCAGGGATTGACTAGAGCAGGGTTCAATCACTGGAGTCTATTTGTAGCAACCCACACAAAGTGTTAAGGGTGAGTTGGGTCATTAGCTCAGGAATAAATAAATCAGAAGAACAGTGCAGAAAAGTGTGAAGAGGAAGAAGAATCACAAGGACTAGAAATAAGAGACTGAAGTGAATGCAAGGATCAACAGGGATAGAAAGTAAGTTTTTTTAAAAAAATCTGTTCGATCATGTCCGATTCTCAGAGACTGCCTGGACAAATCCCTGCAGTTTTCTTGGCAAGGTTTTTTGGGAGTGGTTTGCCATTGCCTTCTTCCTAGGGCTGAGAGAGAGAGTGACTAGCCCAAGGTCACCCAGCTGGCTTCATGCCTAAGGCGGGACTAGAACCCATGGTCTCCCAGTTTCTAGCCTGATGTCTTAACCACTACACCAAACTGGCTCAAGAAAGCAAGTGGATGGTGCCCCAAATAACACAGCAGAGAGAAGTATTGCCAGCAAGGGCTGTTTGCCTGGCCTGGGAAGAGGAGTCATGCAACAAGTCAATGATGCTGTACCAGAGAGGTATGTCTGAAAATTAGGTGGACCAATAAAAATTACAACCCTCTGACAAAAGCTCTCTGCTCCTAACCCTTTAATATTTGTTCCACTCTTTGCACATAAGAGTGGTGCTTTCCTTTGTATGGGCAGTTTTTATAGACAGAGGTCTACTGGATTACGAAGCCCAAGATTCTTATAACCAAAAATGCTCCAGAAACAAGGTGCCTTGCTTCACTTGGATCCTCACTTTTGGAGGATCACCATACATATGAAAAACTGAAAAGAGACCCCACCAGCAATTACAAGAAAAAGGTAATAGACAGTTTGAAACAATTGGAACATGATGGCTCCATCGATAGGATTACCTACCACCGTCTGTATCCTGGAGAAGCCATCCCATGCATCTACGGACTTCCTAAGATCCACAAGGAAGGAACACCCCTCCGACCCATAGTCAGCAGCATTAATTCGGTAACATACAACATTGCCAAACACCTCTCTACCATACTAGCACCTCTAGTTGGACACTCTGAACACCACATCCATAATTCGGAAGAATTTGTTTCCAAAGCAAAGATCCTGAAACTGGATACAGATGAAACTATGGTCTCCTTTGATGTGTCCTCCCTTTTCACCAGCATCCCCACCACTCATGCTCTATCCGCTGTCAGGAAGAGACTAGAAGAGGACAGCACCCTTGAAAGGAGAAGCCATCTCAACCCAAACCAGATCTGCCATCTTCTGGACCTGTGTCTTAACACCACTTATTTCACATACAGAGGTGACTTTTACAGACAAAAACACGGCTGTGCCATGGGTTCTCCTGTGTCACCCATTGTGGCCAATTTATACATGGAAGAAGTGGAGAAGAAAGCACTCAACACATTCCAGGGAACAGTGCCCACCCACTGGTTTAGGTATGTGGATGACACCTGGGTCAAAATCAAGGCCCAGGAAGTACAGGCCTTCACGGACCATATAAACACTATAGATGCCAACATTAGGTTCACCAGAGAAGACACCAAGGACAACAGACTGGCATTCCTAGACTGTGAAGTCCTCATTGGGACTGGTGGCAAGCTAGAAATAGGGATCTACAGGAAACCCACACACACAGATCAATATCTGATGTTTGACTCCCACCATCCACTGCAGCACAAACTAGGAGTCATCAGGACATTGTCACACAGAGCAGAAACCATCCCCACCTCCATGGATTCCAAAAAGAATGAAAATCAGCACCTGAGAACAGCTCTGAAGGCCTGTGGATATCCAAATTGGGCCTTCACTAAATCTAAATCTACCAGACCTAAAACAGCGACAGATAGGGCTGAGACTCAGAGTAAACGGAAGAACCTGGTCATTCCTTACATGGCTGGCGTGTCTGAAAAGATAAAAAGGATATTTGGCAAACACCACATACCTGTATATTTCAAACCCACCAACACACTGAGACAGAGGCTTGTACACCCCAAAGATCAAACTCCAAAACACAAGAAAAGCAATGTAGTTTATGCAATCCAGTGCAGTGAGGAGTGCTCTGAACTCTACATTGGAGAAACCAAACAACCTTTGTACAGGAGGATGGCCCAACACAGGAGGAGTAACACCACAGGACCAGAGTCAGCAGTTTATCTTCATCTAAAGGAAAAAGGACACTCATTTGAGGACATCAATGTTCACATTTTAGACAGAGAAGATAGGTGGTTTGAGAGAGGGGTCAAGGAATCCATTTATGCCAACTTGGAAAATCCTTCCTTGAATAGAGGTGGGGGCCTCAGGCACAATCTTTCCCCTATTTTCCTTCCTGCTTTGTCTTCTGTGCCTAGGAAGATTAAGACCATTTCACAAGCTCGACAGCAGCATGGTAATCTTAACGATCCTCCTTTAGATGATAAAAGGACTTAAAATAACATCTCAATATAACCATGACCTAGCCCCAGGTGCAAGGTCACACAGCCACCTAGAAACATATTTAAGGATTCCCTTACTAACTTTGCTCAGACTGAAGAAGCTCCTTGGATAAGGAGCGAAACGTTTCCACTGAGAAAATAGAAATCCAGTTGACATGATTCAAGCTACAGACAATTCCACCTGGATGACTGAGAACCTTCATAGACAAGGTGCCTTGCTTGTTTAAAAAGCTCATTGGGAATCTTAAAGAAGGGTTTTAGGAAGTTTTGGATCTGCTTGGAAAAGGCTTAAAATACTCAATCAGAACTTTACTACCGTATCAGTGAAAAAGTTACCATGGATACACATTTCAATCCTTTCTATATCTTCAATCCTATATTGCTGTTGTTCAGGAACCAATTAGAGTAAGAGCCTGTCAGATAGTAAGATTAAAGCATTCTCTCCCTTAGTTGCCTGATTTTTGTTCCTCGTGCCCCAAATAGTGGGGCAGCAGGGAGAAAAAACAAAACAAAAATACAACTATAAGACAAGCTCATCTGAGAAATAATATCTGCATGTTAACATGAATGGGAAAGTACATAGACATAAGAGATCAATATTGTCTAATACACACATTTCAGGTTTTGCTTTGTTTTTAAATGTATTTTCTGGTGTGACAGTCACTTGTAAAAATATCTTCATCTGTGCAGTCCTTTTCTCTGTATCTGGAAAGAAAAACAACTGCTAAGGTAAACAGTTTGGGGTCTTGAAAGACTGATGTTCTCCTTAATCTCACAGAACTCCTTAATCTCACAACACATGGACAGACTCAACAATACTTTCAACTGGGAAACTGTGAGCACCCTAGACCAAGCTAAATCCAAAAAACCTAGGGAATTCCTGGAAGCTTGGCACTATGTGCCATCAGCAGGCACATAGAGGTAAACAACCTTCACATACCATTCAAAAGAGACAATAAAAAAGCTAAAAGGGAAACCAAAACACCAGAATACCTCCTTGCCAGCAATCAACACCCAGATAAGCAAAGATTAACACCAGGATTAACACCAGACGAACAATCAAGCAGTATACAATACCCTAATCAAGGAACTACCAACTCAGTCAAACAATCAAGCAGTAAACAACAGCCTAATCAAGGAACTACCAAAGAGAGAACACCCCCACCAACACAGACAGGGCAAGCTGCTGTATATAAACACAGAGCGAACCCCACTCCCTTCTAGCACTGAAGATGTTGCCTAGTCTGGCAATGAAACGTCTGCAAGAAAACAACCAAACTCAGAGAGCACCAAGAACTCCACAGACTGATGTTCTGTTAAACGTTCCAAGAATGTGTTTGGGATGTGGAAAGAGTACAGATTAAAACCTTTCTTTTTATAACACATTTATAAGAGAGTCAGCTGCAGTTTGGCTACGGAAAACAAAGTATCTGCAGTTCTTCTGCCTTAAATGATACAATGATCAAGGAGCTATAAGACATGTTTATTTGAAAATATAAAACATATTCTTTTGAATTCATTAGGACTCATTTCTGAATAAATATTCATCTATTTGTCTGAATAATAATTTGGATACTAACTTTAATTAATGAGACTGTTAATAAACAGGAGAATAGGCTATTGTGTTTCCTAAAACTCACCCATCACTAACTATTCCTTCATAGTTAGGAAAATTAGAAGGAAAAAAAAAATCTCCCATTGGCATCAGTAGGAGACATTTTTTTCATAACATCCTATATTATTCCTGTTTACAAAATAGGTAGGTATTATGGGCTGATGGCTAGGCAGAGAAGGGAATATTCTCTCTCCTCATGTACTGCAATCATTACCTATTTCTCCATCTCCACCCCACAGTTATGCTTCTGATTAAAGTCATTGTTAACTAAAATTATAGCTGCCAAATATTATTAACAGTCGTATGTAGTTTATTGTTCAAAGTCCTTCCAAAATACAAGGCAGGTGAAGACAGAAGGTCATGCCTTCTTCCAGACTTAGAGACTATGTGTGGGGATCAGTGCAAAAAGATAAGATAAAGAAATATTCCCATGTTTTTTGTACACTTGTTCTTAAACAAGAGTATTTGTGGTCGTATTTTAAGACACTATTAAATTAAGAGAGGATTATATTATGATACCTTACAAGTGTAAATTAATTCAGTCTGTTCCACAGGACCTTAAGGCTGCCTTTTTCCACCCTTCCCCCTTTTCTGAGTGGGCAATCATGACCCCTGCCAGTGGTTTACCCCTGCCAATGTTTTAATGCAGGTTAAGACATCATTTCAACAGCATAGGCAAAACTCTATCAATCCTTCACTGTGTATCATGTGAAGGGTCTTCAACTGAGCCAGCTGAGAAGGCTGCCTGAAGTCTGTGATTTCCATACAACAGAAAGTCCGCTACTTCCAGCTATAATTAAAAGTAGGGGTTATATTTTGTACACATGGATCTGTATTATTAAATTTCTTGTATGTGAGTGCAGAGCATTTGAAAAATAATCTGATCTTTCTTTTCCGCTTTTGTAGGCTTAATATGTTACCTTAAATGTCTGTTCTTCAAATTGCTGCTTTATGGGGTTGCAATTTGGTTGAGAATATTTGCAACAGCGCTAGAGCTATGATACACTGAAAGAGCCATATTGTATTTCACATATCCTGTAATTCTCAGTAGCACAAATTGCTGTTATAGGTGTTCTTTTAAAAGATGGGCTGCTTCGTGATTTCCTTTGAAGTGGCTATAGAATTTTAAAAAGTATACTTTGAAAAGAGGAAAATAAACCTAGTATCTCTGTGACTTTGATGTAGCTAAAATGGATGTAACATTAGGGAATATTTTCTACAGACAAAATCTCTGTTGATTTACTTTTTTCTTGGATTCTGAATGCAAGGAAAAAAAGTATTCATTTATTTATTTATTCATTACACTATCTCCTTGACTTTTCTTTCAAGGAATTTAGAACAAGATAAGTAGTTTCCAGGCAGTTCTCCCATTAAAGATACTTTCCAGACCTAGCCTTTGGGAGATTTACAGTAATTGCGGCCTCCTTTGTGTTCATACAAGAAAAATGATTTCTTCTATTGAAGAAATAATTATGATAATCCACAAGGTTCACTATTAAATTTAAAGAATACAATATAAAGTAAAAGAAAAAAATAACTCCCACTTCAAGGGAGGGAGGGATTATCACTGATATTTTTTACCAGTTCTGACCAGAGTATAAATAGGAAAATCATAGAGTTGGGAGAGATCATTACTGAGATTTTGAAGTCCACCCCTTGCCCAGAACAAGAATCTAAATTAAAACATCCACAACAAATAGGTCTGAAGTGTTTTATTGAACACATCCAGTGAAAGAGAGCCCACCACTTTTCTGGATAATTGGTTCTACTTTTAAATTCCTCTTGATGTTATGTTGTCATCACACAAATCACATCATGACATAACTGACACAAACTATATAATTTATGCAATTTTTGCAGTGATATTATGACTCCTATTCATCATTGTGGCTTCTAATAGACACCTATGATTAGTACTGTATATCTAACAATGAGGTAATTAGTAACTCAGGCCACATATGCTCGATCCTTTATTATTTCTGAACCATGATTGATCTCAGATATTGAGTGATGCAAAAGCAAGGTAGCAAAAAATAACCTTCCAAGCTGTCTCAATCATAAAAATCTTGTTATATTTATATTAATATTTTCTCCTGTTTGGTTTAGAGACAGACAGAAAGAAAATTGTTCTTGGTCCCAATATACAGAATGGCAGTGTGTAGAACAGGGTTGAAAATAACAATTCGCTTGTCTGAGATGAATATAAAATTAACCATCATGACAAGCCAGGTAACCCATTTCAGGCTGAAAAGCAGGCTACAAATTAATGAGCAAAAATAATTTATTAATTAACACTAGATCTGATCTGATATCACTCTTTTGAATTTTGTATTCAGTGTGTCCCATTTTAACCATGATCAAATAATCCAACTTTATGTTCCTTCTTTTTACATAAAAATATCTTGAACTTTAATCCATTTGAATGATCATTATCCCTTGTCTCGAATTTCTTCAAAACTTTAATAAGCTTCTTTTGTAAGTCCAGTAGGAAGAAATTATTCCAATTACTCTCTTAAATTGGCATTTTTATTTCCTTCTTAATTTTTAGAGCCTCATCTGATTTTTTTTTTTTGTATATCCAGTGATAAATTCTTGTTCACGTTGTTCTCCATAATCATGCCGGATAAGTTTTGTTGGAAATCTTTTTCTGTAACAGTGTCTTCTGATGTAACAGCTCCTTCTGGGAACAGGGTGTTTATAAATACACACCACATAGCTAACATTGTTGATTCAAAGTCCTGTTGCCATTCCTCAGCAATATCACTGAACACCATTATAAAGTTGCTTATCTTGTTATGTCTCCAATATCGAAAATAATTTATTCTTTAAAATTAATTTCAAAATCTTAATATTCAAAATCAAATATTCCAACTTTTTCTGAGCCCTTAATCCATTTAAAACTTTCTGTAGCCAAAACCTTGTCTTGCTTTTTGCTGTTTATTTTGAATTCTTAAAGCTTATAAAGATACAGTTTCATTTTCTTATATTAAGGACTGAAGGCACTCACCCAGTATTTCCAGCCTTGTCATTTTGAAGGTGTCTAACTTCTTTAAAGCAGTTAATAGGCAATTTCCAAAGGTGGTGAGCAAAGGAAGTACAAACATAGTGTCCTTTGAAGGCTCTGATTGCGGCTGGAGCAAGAATGATGAATTCCCTCATCTCCCGGTTCTCCCACTCTACGGAGACCACTGCCTTGCAGTCTCCTCGTGAGGAGCAACTGTACTGAGCGCAACTTGGGCAATCTCATGTCCTCTCTTTCTCCAGAGAGGGTCGAAGGAGCCAATCTACTCATCAGCTCCTTGTTCTTAGCTGCAATTGTCAGCTCTGCAAAATGCGGAGCCGTCTTCAGCCTGCCATTTCTTCCCTAGAAGTCGGCAAGAATTTAAAGAATGAAAAGAAAAAAAAGTCATGAGGAAACTGATAAGGAAAAATTTACCACTCTTACTTTCCCTATTTTGAAGGGAAGCATAATCTTTGCAATTGTCATTGAACAAGCAATACCATATTTATATCTCTGTTAAGGTTAAGGATAATTTTCATATACTGCTCAGTCATTCAAAAATTTGTTGAGAAAAAAAGGCACTTTTGTCTGACATTAAAAGTATCTTCAACTGCCTGTGCTATTATCTTCTATTATCTATTGACCGTCCCTCAGTTCTGGAATTGACAGGCAGCACGCTGCTCTCTCTTGCCCCCACTATGGATCATTCTGCCAACTGGAAATGTCACTGCCTGTGGCAGCTTTGGGCAACCTTGTGTATATGAGGTTAAATGCAAGCAATATGACCGTGGTGGCAGTTGTAAGGAGGAGCTGGGGGGGGGGAATGCTTATAATGTTGTTGAGCAATAATGGTAGATAATACTTCAAAGCAGCAGGAAGGGACCAGCTGCTGGAAAGTAGTGAGGTAAGACACCAATCCAATGGCCATGATGATTGAGGAGGGTAACAGCAGGGAAGCTCTCAGCTTTTTTCTTCGCTTTCTCTCACTCTTTTGGCAACTTTTCTTTCTTCATTAGGTCAAATGCTGATTAAGTTGATTCATCTGTCTTTTCCTTTCAAATTTGCATGGCCACAAGATCAAAATGGAAGAATCTGAGACATGATACTATTGCTAGATGCTAGAGCTAGAAGTGGAAGTTGCTTCCATCTGCACCAGTACAAGTTGTAATGCCAGGGCCTTTCCCAGAAGTTCTTCTGGGGACCAAACCTTTCTGGTCATTAAAGTCAGGCAATCAGGAAGTCCAAAAATGAATCTGTAATTAATAATCAATACAATTTATTAAAGAAAATGGATCTTTGCATAGGCTCATTTTGTGCACCAATTGCACCCATTTCGTGATACGGAGGCCCTATCCATGGTCACTCACACCTTAGTCACCTCCCATTTAGGCGATTATAATACACTCTATATGGGGTTGCCCTTAAAGAGCATTTGGAAGCTGCAGCTGGTCCAGAGTCTAGTAATACTCTTAGTCCTTGTATGAAAAAATACCAATGCAGCAAGCCACAAGAATGAAGGAATTTTGCAGAGTCCAGCTCTAAAGATCAGATTTATGTATTATTTATGCAGCTTCAATCCTTCTGCCTCTAAGCGGCTTATAAGCAAAGAATACAATAACGCAATACAATATGTGAAAAAGTTTTTTTCCCCAAATTTTATTGAAGTTTTTGATATACATAGTTAAAAGATGAAAATGAAAAAGAAATAGAAATACAAATTAAAGAAAGAAGTAAAAGTGTATAGAAAAGAAAAGAAAAAAAGAAAAAGATAAGGCATAGAAATTAGTCAACTTCCGATTTATCTCTGGTCTTAATAATTTAGAGAAGTTTTATCTTACATGCTAGCTCTATACATAACATACAAAAATAGCTCCTGTCTAATATATCAGTTATTAATTTATCAATTTTTGGCCAAAAAACCAAATACCAAATCATAAGCAAAATCTAACAATCATATTAATTGTCACATATTAATTGATCAATATGTAACAATTCAGCACAAATGGTCATAATACTAGCAGCCTCAGTCATCCCAGGTACAACCAACCCACTAGCTCCTCTGTTCCTGAATTTTCTTTTAAACAGCCAAGTTTTCAAAAGTTTTCTAAAAATCAGGAGTGAAGAAAATGCTCACTTCTGAGTCCTCTCCTGCTGCACTTCATGGAGGAGTGGGGACTATCTTTTTGGGCAGCCAGAATCTATGTGGAATAAGCAGTTTCACAGGACTTCCACTGCATCTCTCATTAGCACATCCAAAATGTATGTTGCCATTAAAAAAATCCTCATCAAAAATAGGGTCCACTCAGTCTACCATCATGTTTTGAAGTTATTAACTCTGATAATGGTCATTATACTTTGATTTATAATGAGATTCAGTCAGATAATCTGCATCTGGTCCTCAAACATGGAAAGCTTCATAGTGTATTCTGTTAAGTCTCTTGATTAGTTAAACTAAAATTCTAGTATAGTTTGTATTTGATCCATTGGATGGTCAGTTGTAAAAAATGAGTATATAATATGAATATTCGGTTGTGTTTTCTATTTATTTATTTATTTGAGCCTCGTGTGGCGCAGAGTGGAAGGAGGCAGTATTGCAACCGAAACTCTCCCCACGACCTGAGTTCGATCCCAGCGGAAGCTGGTTCTCAGGTAGCCGGCTCAGGTTGACTCAGCCTTCCATCCTTCCAAGGTCGGTAAAATGAGTACCCAGTTTGCTGGGGGAAAGGTAATTATGACTGGGGAAGGCAATGGCAAACCACCCTGCTCTATAGTCTGCCAGGAAAATGTCGCGAAAGCGACGTCTCCCCAGGGGTCACATGACTTGGTGCTTGCACAGGGGAACCTTTCCTCTTTTTTTTCTATTTATAAGCATGATTTTTATAAACATGATTTAAAAAGAAAAAGAGGATAAATATTATAAAGAAAAAAAAAGTAGCTCCCTGTTTTAAGTTCTGGCAGCCTTCAAAATATTTTTCTGTAGAATTATCATTTTAAAAATGGATGCATATCTTCTTAGCAAAAGACTCTCTATATGGATTATATGCATTTGCAATATTCAGTGAAAATGAGACACTTTAAATGCAACTTTTTTGTTATATTTAAGGCTTGCCAGTAGGGATATTCATATTACGCTCTGGATTTTTACAGCTGGTTTTCTTTCTTGCTGTGAGATTAAATTGCTTTAGTTTCTCTTTGCTTATTTTGGAATGTGAAAGCATTGCAGAAAGTTGCTGAGAATATTTTTTTCTTAATTCTACACAGGATATTATTAGGAGCAAAGAGTGCCCATGACTATCCATTCTTACAGTAATTTTTAAATGAACTGTGTAGAAATCTCTTTCTTGCGTGTAAAATCAACTTTATTCAATTCAGCCTACCAATTAACATTTTATTTAATTTTCAGGCTAAGCTAATATATTTGTGGAACAAAAAAAATTGCAGAGTCTGTTCATATGCCTTGTGGCATGACAGGCCCAGCAGGGCTCAAATCAAGCTGACCTGAAAACTGATGGTGCATTTTCAAGGTTATTGTATGAGTGTTCCAACACATAACAGCAATTGCTTTGAACGATTCCTCAAAACAAATGGAAGAGAAAATGAAGCTTGGGTCAGTGATCCAAGAAAAAGTTGTGTTCAAGGCAGGTAGAAAGAAGGGCTATATATCATGCAGGAGACCATAATTGCTGAGAAGCAAACTAGGGCAGCTAGCCAAGACTTGACAATGTATTTTAATTGTATTACAATAATACAACTAAATTGTATTATTTAGATATTTGTTAAATATATATCCCATTTTGCTCTAGCAACTGAAAGTGGCATAAATTGTATTTATTATTCCTGGAGCTGTTAGAAATGGTTACTTAGTAATACAGGTGGTCCTCAGTTAATGACCACTTGTTCAGCAACCGTTGGAACTTACAACCATGCTGAACGAGCAGTACTTATGACTGGTCCTAGAACTTCCAGCCATTACAGTGCCCCTGCAATCACGTGATCGCGATCTGGGCACTCAGCAACTGGCCTGGATTTCTGACCATTGCAGCATCCTGCTGTCATGTGATCATGATTTGCAACCTTCCCTGCTGGCTTCCCACAAGCAAAGTCAATGAGGAAGCCAGCAGAAAGTCTTAAGTCATGGTCACATGAGGTCCTCACTTAATGACCCATGGTGATTCGCTTAACTATGGTAACTGGGGACTGCCGTAACTGCCATCGCTAAGTGGCACAGTCTCATGACATCGTGCTTTATGACCGCATTGCTTAGCGATGGAAATTCCAATCCTAATTACAATCGTTAAGCAAAAGCCAGCTGTATCTGGAGACCAACTGGTTCTTTATCTCTACCATACAGGTTGACTGAAGATCTGAGTACTTGGTTCTAGGTTCAGATTTCTGCTTGGAACACATTTAGGTGATTGAAAACAGTCATCGTTTAAAGCTGTGAAAACTATGGAATAAGGCCCTCTGGATGTACTAGAAGTTACTTCTGAATAAACATAAATACAGTTGTGCTGCAAATTACAAAGTCTACTGTTTTATTGGAATGCTTGAAAGTAACATGAGGACAGAGGTTGTAAGCACATGATGGTAAATATGAAAGAATATGAATAATACATCTACAACTGATGTCAAGCATGGCTTTTAATTTGACATTTGATTAGATTCCTTAAATTATTTTCATATACTGTATGCACATTCAGCCCATATTGGCTTGAATGAGCCTGATAACACATTAGGGTGGGGGTTGGAGGAGAAGGATTTTTGCAAGGCTGGCTGCTGGGGCTGTCAGATGGCGGTTGTGCGGGAGGCTGTGCTGGAGGATCTTGGCCAAGATGCCGTTTTCCTGACCAGCAGGGCGTTTTCCTGACTGGCAGTGGCGGGATACTAAGCATTTTGGGTAGCAGTGGTGGCCATGGTGTTGGAGCCTAGTTGTAGGCTTATGACGACGGGACTTCCATTTGCTGCAATGGTGTGTGGCCATGTTGGCTGGAGCTGGAAACTGCGTCTCTTGCAGTTTTTCAACTGAGGGGCCTACCAAGACTTTGGGGACTGCTGGTGGTGACTAGGCAGGGAGGGATAGCAGTAGAGTGGCAAGGTACTGTGCCCCCCCCGCGGAGGCCATTTTGCCTTTTTTTCTACTAGTCCCACAAGGGTGACACAACACAACAACGTTGTGTGTGCCATCTACCAGACAGATTGCCAGTGATTAAGGACTATGGACTGTGGGTTTCCCACTGAGGCACTGATTCTCTCCCTTGGGTGACAGCTAGGGAAGGGGATTGGTTGGGCTGGGGGTGAATGGAGAGGGAACCCTGATCAGTCTGGTGAGAGTGGCTGGGTTTGTGAATGGAGGAGAGGAGATGGTTGTTGGATATCCTGATGGCACTGAGAGCTAAGGCTGAAGTGCCGCGGGGGACTCAGCTTCCCCTCCCTGGGATGGATGGTATTAATGACAGGAGGAGATCCCTGGCCTTAGGAACCAGGATGGTTGGTTTGGGGGATGCTCTTGCGGGGGGGGGGGGGTTGGAACATCATGGTGGTGACAGGCATAGATAGATATGGAAGGAGACTGGGAGCGGGCCGTTCCTGGGGAATGTGGGCCCAGTGTCTCATGCGAGGGAGACTGAGGGAGACCTTATTACAGACTGACCTGGCATTTAGTAGCAGCAGCCAAAGTGCCAGGGGCACTTAAGTCTGCTGACCAGGCACAGGGGTTAAGATCAGGGAGCTGGAAGTGTCTCGCATGAGACACTGGGCCCACATTCCCCAGGAACGGCCCGCTCCCAGTCTCCTTCCATATCTATCTATGCCTGTCACCACCATGATGTTCCAACCCCCCCCCCCCCGCAAGAGCATTCCCCAAACCAACCATCCTGGTTCCTAAGGCCAGGGATCTCCTCCTGTCATTAATACCATCCATCCCAGGGAGGGGAAGCTGAGTCCCCCGCGGCACTTCAGCCTTAGCTCTCAGTGCCATCAGGATATCCAACAACCATCTCCTCTTTATTTAATCACAGATGAGAGGGCCGACCTGGCATGTATTACCAAGACCTGGCTGGGTTTGGAAGGGGGGTGGCTCAATGGGGTTTTGAGTGTGGCATCAGCTGAGACTCCAGGGCAGGGGTGGAGGTGTGGTGATTGTCATCCAGGAGTCTCTTTCAGGATGCTATTCCACAGGTTGCTGGATGTGAGACCCCGTTCATTATGCTGGGCTCTAGGGATTAGTTGGGACTGTTGCTGCTCTACTAGCCTCTCTGCAGCGTAGCAACCTCCCTGCCTGAGCTGCTGGACTCCATTGCTGGGCTGGCAGTGGAGTTCCCCAGACATATGGTTCTGGGGGACTTCAATCTGTCTTCTCTGAGGTTGGGGTCAGAGGCAGCTCAGGAGTTCATGGCCACCATGACTATCCCAGGTCATCCAGAGCCCGACATGGGACTGTGGTCACACACCTGATCTGGTTTTCCTGTCTGAGCATTGATAATGTGATCTGGAATTGGGGGAACTTCTGGTGTCCCCCTTGTCATGGTCAGATCATGCCCTGATTACCATGGGGATGAACTCTACCAAACACAGATGAGAGCCACTATTAAGGCCTACCTCGTGGCAGTAAGGGTGGCAAAATGAAAATACTTCTCTGCCCTTATTGAGTCCACAGATAGCCATCCTGCAGCCCTGTTTCGGTTGAGCCATGCCCTCTTGGAGAGAGGGAGCTCAGAGACCCCCCTGCAGGGTTGTGCAGAAGAATTTTCTCAGCATCTGTTGGATAAAATCACTCAAGTTTGTTTGCAGTTGGACACTGGCCTTGTTGTAGGTCCTGGGGAGATGCCTGGGGTGGAGTCTTGCCCTGTTATCTGGGAACGGTTTGAACCTGTTGGGCCTAAGGAAGCGGACACGGTCCTCAGGAGCTCTGCCACCTGCTCTTTAGATCCATGCTCCTCCTGGCTAATTAAATTTGCCCGGGGGGTGTCATGTGAGTGAGTTCTAGTGGTGGTGAATTATTCCTTGGGTGAGGGGGTTGTTCCTTCACCTCTTAAGGAGGCCTTGGTTCACCCCTCCTCAAGAAGCCATTGCTGGATTCCACTATACTGGACAATTTATGTCCAGTATCTAACCTCCCCTTTTTAGGGAAGGTGGTGGAGACAGTGGTCATGCAACAGCTTCAGAGGACCCTGGATGAAGCAGATTGTCTGGGCCCCTTTCAGTCAGGATTCAGGCCTGGGTATGGGATGGAAATGGCATTGGTCGCACTTTTAGATGATCTCTGGCAGGAGCAGGATGGCAGTTGTGCATCCATCCTAACTCTGCTTGACCTCTCAGCAGCCTTCGATACCATTAACCATAGTATCCTTCTGGATTGGCTCCGGGGTTTGGGGATGGGTGGCACTGTATTGTGCTCCTCCTTTCTCCGGGGTCGATACCAGTCAGTGGTGATTGGGGAGGAGAGATTCTGCTCTCGGCCCCTACTGTGTGGGGTGCTGCAGGGTTCAGTGCTCTCTCCACTCCTCTTTAACATCTATATGAAGCTGCTGGGTGAGCTCGTCCATCGCCATAGGGTGAGGTATCATCAGTGTGCAGATGATACCCAATTATACATCTCTGCCCCTGGTGAATTAAGTGATGCTGTTGATGCCTTATCCCGGTGCCTGGAGGTGGTGGGGGTCTGGATGGGGAACAACAGGCCTCAACTGAACCCTGGCAAGACTGAGTGGCTCTGGGTTTTGGGGCCTGCCAATTCTGGGACTATGCCAGCTTTGGTACTGGATGGGATTGCACTGCCCCAAACAGACCTGGTGTGCAACTTGGGGGTCATCCTGAACTCAGGACTCCTTCTTGAAGAACAAGTGGTAGTCATGGCTAGGAGGGCCTTTGCACAGTTTCGTGTTATGCACCAGTTGCGCTTGTTTCTGGATCAGGAGACTCTGCTTATGGTCACTCATACTCTGGTCACCTCCTTGATGGACTACTGTAATATGCTCTACATGGGGCTGCCCTTGAAGAGTATCCAGAAGCTTCAGCTGATACAGAATGCGATGGCATGGGCAGTTATGTGTGCCCCTAGAGGGGCACACGTTATACCTCTGCTCCGCAAGCTGCATTGGTTGC
Source organism: Charina bottae (assembly GCA_023362775.1). NCBI lineage: Eukaryota > Metazoa > Chordata > Lepidosauria > Squamata > Charinaidae > Charina > Charina bottae. The sequence continues at coordinate 170,654,663 of JALMGJ010000003.1, read as the reverse complement.
CAGTTTGCTGCCAGGTCCAATTCAAGGTGCTGGTTTTGACCTTTAAAGCCCTTCATGGGATGGGGCCGGTTTATTTAAGGGACCGCCTCTTCCCAATTATATTTGCCCATCCCATCAGGTCCGGCAGAAGAGGTATGTTGCAGGTCCCGTCTGTTTAGGAGTTACATCTGACGGGACCCAGGAGACAAGCCTTTTCCACCATGACACCCGCCCTGTGGAACATCATCCCTCCTGAGGTAACATTGGCTCCATCTCTTCCGACCTTCCGGAAGTCCCTTAAAACCTGGTTGTGTCAACAGGCCTGGGGGCTGCAAGGGAATGGCAATTTGACTAGGTGGCTCGACTATTTATAATTTGATGATCTCTCTTAGCCTTTTATAATAATATTAATTTCTTTGTACTTTTTGAACGTTTTAAAAATTGTTTCTATGGTTGTTTGTGCACCGCCCAGAGTCATGCTACATGTGAAATCAACAGCCATATAAATATGATCAATCAATCAATAAAAAAAATAACTATATATCAGTCTGTCATTTTAAAAAGTCAGTACAAAAATTCACATACATTTTGCAATGTGCTTTTCTTAATATACACATTTTCTTACATGGGAAAGCAATTTTTACTAAAACATGTTATACTTTTTCCAAATGTATATACTTTTGTTCATATTTTTTGTTAGGGAATGGCATCTCACAATTCAGAAATATAAATATTTAGAGTACAATTGAATTTCCATTCCCATATTGGCTCAGGAAGTACAAATGAGGTAAATTTGCATAAAAACGTGAATCAGAAGATTTTTCCCAGCTCCTACTTCAAAGTTTTTTTCCCCATGAACCTCTGTATCAAAAACAAACTTAAACAGGAGATGTTTTGCAGATAAATCCAGGAAGTTATTTGTGCTTGTTAAACATTTTTCATTCCATTTAATGAAAGTGGCCATATTATCATCAGTTGTTTTAAAGGTGAGGTAATGCAGAAACTAAACATTCAATGGAGCATCCAGTGCTATGAGTATTGCTCTATATCTCATTTAGGCAAAATAGCAAAACACTGAATTGTATGCATGTATAAACTGACGATGGCTCAATGTTTGAATAAATTGTCCTTTGAAATAAGCCCAGGCTTTTAAGATTCCTAGGAGGCTCATATGACTGACTTTCAGAAATGGAATAGTAAGACCATGGTTATTCAAGCTTATTCCAGTTTATAGCCACCAATAGTCTCAAACTCACATCACAATGAATCTTGCATGAGGATTAGCTCATCAGCTGGAATGCCGCAACACTGAAGCACACACACACACACACACACACAAACTGTCACAAAGTCCCCAGTGAGCCATACATTTAAACAAACCCTAGCTCTGCCTGCAATGGACCCCAGTGCAGGACCAGGAGTGCAGATAACTCTGGACCACTCAGTCTGGGCATGGAACTACCTGCCCATTCCAAGGTTGCAGTAAGAAGAGCCATGGGAGGAGCAGTCCCAGCCTCAGCCATGGCAGAGCATCAGTGCAAGCCAGGAGCATTGCAGCCCCATGAGTTACCTTGTCTTGGCTCAGAGCCACATACCCCTCCCAGTGCCTGGCTGTGATTGGCAAGCTGCCACTCCACCCCCAACAGCTGCCCTCCCACTGCACGGCTGAGCAAAATGTCCACTGACCTACTCCCAAGCACTGTTGCAGGCTGCTGAAAATGACCTGGAGGCATTCAGTGCAGCCCACAGAGCACATTTGGGAGCCCTGATCTAAAGCATTGATGTAATCATTTGGAAAACAAGAATGGCCATCAGATTGGAAAAAATCAACTTACTGTATATCCCCATACCATAAAAGGGAAACACTAAAGAATGTTCAAACTATCCAACAGTGGCACTTATTTAACATGCCGGTAAGGTAATGCTCAAGATTTTGCAAGGTAGACTCCAGCAATTCATGGAGCGAGAATTGCCAGATGTACAAGCTGGGTTTAGGAAAGGCAGAGGAACTAGAGACCAAATTGCCTATATCCGCTGGATAATGGAGAAAACCAGGGAGTTTGAGAAAAACATCTATTTTTGTTTTATTGACTATTCTAAAGCCTTTGACTGTGTGGATCATAACAAATTGTGGCAAGTTCTTGGTGGTATGGGGATTCCAAGTCATCTTATCTGCCTCCTGAGGAATCTGTATAACGACCAAGTAGCAACGGTAAGAACAGACCACGGAACAACGGACTGGTTTAAGATTGGGAAAGGAGTACATCAGGGTTGTATACTCTCACCCTACCTATTCAACCTGTACGCAGGACACATCATGCGACGTGCTGGGCTTGATGAATCCAAGGCTGGAGTTAAAATCGCTGGAAGAAACATTAACAATCTCAGATATGCAGATGACACCACTTAGATGGCTGAAAGCAAGGAGGAGCTGAGGAGCCTTATGACGAAGGTGAAAGAAGAAAGTGCAAAAGCTGGGTTGCAGTTAAACTTCAAAAAAAACCAAGATTATGGCAACCAGCTTGATTGATAACTGGCAAATAGAGAAAACGTGGAGGCAGTGACAGTCTTTGTATTTCTAGGCACAAAGATTACTGCAGACACTGACTGCAGCCAGGAAATCAGAAGACGTCTACTTCTTGGGAGGAGAGCAATGACAAATCTTGATAAAATAGTTAAGAGCAGAGACATCACACTGACAACAAAGGTCCACATAGTTAAAGCAATGGTATTCCCCGTAGTAACCTATGGCTGTGAGTGCTGGACCATAAGGAAGGCTGAGTGAAGGAAGATAGATGCTTTTGAACTGTGGTGTTGGAGGAAAATTCTGAGAGTGCCTTGGACTGCAAGAAGATCAAACCAGTCCATACTCCAGGAAAGAAAGCCAGACTGCTCACTTGAGGGAATGATATTAAAGGCAAAACTGAAGTACTTTGGCCACATAATGAGAAGACAGGATACCCTGGAGAAGATGCTGATGCTAGGGAAAGTGGAAGGCAAAAGGAAGAGGGGCCAACCAAGGGCAAGATGGATGGATGATATTCTGGAGGTGATGGAGTCGACCTTGGGGGAGCTGGGGGTGGCAACGGCCAACAGGAAGCTCTGGCGTGGGCTGGCCCTTGAAGTCACAAAGAGTCGGAAGCAACTGAATGAATAAACAACAACAACAAATAATTAAACTCTTTCAAGCACACAAACAAGCCTGAAACATGGAAAACCCCAAGAAATAATGCTTCTGGCCACTTTCTTGGCATGACCCTTTCTACTAAATCACAGACCACAGGAAAGTTCCCCACTCCTAATAAAGACTAGAATCTTGATGATGTCAGAGGATTTACTCCCATTATTCAGTACATCCTCACCCTTACACTGATCTGTTTCTCAGTGGCACCTGGAGAATCATTGCAGAGCTGAAATGCTAGGGACAAGTAGGCTTCAGCATTTCTTATCCAAGATCCGTCAACAATTAAAGATAGCATAGAAGAGGCAGAAGGAGTAATTTCTTTAGAGGGTCAAGCTGAGACCCGAGGACCATGTCAGACAGAAAAGATTGATTGGAGCAGATAAAATTCCCGAGTATAATGTTGTTTTCTGCAATGATGAGAATTGGCTTATGTAACTCATATGGCAGGGTTGATCTAGCTATGCGAGAAAGCAAAACAAGTGGCTCCAGAGGCAGTCACACTTTTAAGAAGTACTGGCTATAATCAAGAAGCATTAGGATTGCTCTAGGCAGCAGAACGTCTTGGCCCAGAGATGTTCAGCTGGGTCTGCAAAATTGTCCTTGACTCAGTCTAATGATTTCTGAGATAAAAGGAAGACAAGATAAAATGTTGATATACTTGTAATTGAAGCAATGTGCTTCATGGTTTTATATTGAAGATTAAACAGTTGTAACTACAGAGCAATTTGTTGGGGCTTATTATGGAAAGTTACTGATGCGTGCAGAAGCTGGCGCTTGTTTTTCATAGATTAGCTTTTCCCAACCTGGCAGTCTTAAATGTGTTGTGACGACAACTGCCTGAATTCCCATCCAGCATAAGCGCTGGCTAGGAAGTCTGGGAGTTGCCGTCACAGTATTTCTGTGAAACTGTGAAAGGCTGCCAAATATGTTAGCTAAGTTTTTTTGTCTGAGGAAGGGGAAGGGGAAGGGGAAGGGGAAGGGGAAGGGGAAGGGGAAGGGGAGGAAAGGAAAGGAAAGGAAAGGAAAGGAAAGGAAAGGAAAGGAAAGGAAAGGAAAGGAAAGGAAAGGAAAGGAAAGGAAAGGAAAGGAAAATGCCTTTGCAGGTAATAGGATTATGCCATAATATTATTCAATATTATTTCAGCAGTTATTTAATTCTAACTTGAATATTTGAAATGAAATTAAATAGAATTATGTTTAATCATTGCTTAAATATGGGACCCCCAACATGGTATCTTAGGCATCACTGTATACCTGGACAGTGCCTTGTTGCCCACCAAGCCCTGTGCCCACTCTTTATATATTTGAATTTATTTATTTATTTATTTATTTTTATCCTGCCTTTTTATTATTTTTATAAATAACTCAAGGCGGCGAACATACCTAATACTCCTTCCTCCTCCTATTTTCCCCACAACAACAACCTTGTGAGGTGAGTTGGGCTGAGAGAAAATGACTGGCCCAAGGTCACCCAGCCGGCTTTCATGCATTATTTCAGTTTTAAACAAAATTTATTTATTTATTTATTTTTATTTAAACAAAATTAAAAAGGAAGTCGCTTCTTACAAAGCAAAGTATCAGTCTTCAGGTTGGTATTCATTTTTATTTCTAAGATGTATCTTTATTTCTAAGAAAACTTTTCAATTGTATAGGTTGCCTTAAAAAAGAAAAATGATGAAAAGTTCTTTGTTTGAAAGCATGCCCACCTGTCTAGAAAAAAAAATAAAGATCAGCTTAGGGTTGAAAATACCCTACAGGCTAAATTAGGTGGCAGGGAACAATTTCTCCAGTTGGTCTTCCAATAAATTGACTTTCTGTGATTTGTCACACCCATCATGTTAGGCATTTTTTAGTCAGCAAATTATTCTCATAAAATGTCAGATGTGTCCTTTGACACAAAAAGTTTGGGTATAATTTCATAAATTTGTAGTTAACATTCGGAAGGCAGATAACGGTTGTTATTTCAGGTGGAGAAGTGAAATGCTTGATATTTATGTTATTCAGAAGATATTGACGTGTTCTTTGAGGATTTTCTAAGCAATAAAAGGGGAAAAAAAGATCCTTAAGTTCAAGATGGCCAGTGCAAAGAGTTTTTACTTTTTTCTTCATGCTATATATTAGTGTTTTTCAAACTTGGCAACTTGAAGATGTGTGGACTTCAACTCCCAGAATTCCCCAGCCAGCATGATTGAAAAACACTGCTATACTTTAATGTGTTATACTTTAATGCTATACTTTAATGTGTTTCCTTTGCTTAAGGATTCTCTAAAGTTCAACTTGGCAATTCTTACTTATTTTCAGTTATTTTGCTTTTGGTTTCTGGTAAGGGTGGCTGAGTAAATTTTTTTTTAATAAGAATTTTATTAAGTTTCAAATAGAGATAAAAACAAGAGAAAGTGTGCTAACAAGCTGCTCTCAGGGAAAGTGAACAGAAGGCTGGAGATTCAAAACAGCAAATTCAACGTGTAGGAAAATATTAAATCCTACAAATTCAGCACAAAAATAATAACAGGGAGGCAATTATTTATTCTCAGTCCTCCTTAATCCTTAAATGAGAAAACAAGCCAAAACTTAAAAAGATTTTAAAAATTAAATCCAGAAATAACGATAAACACCAAGAGAGTCTGCTTCTTCTTGCTGTAGAAAGCCTCTCTTGGGGTACATAAACTTAAAAAATATATAAATTGAGTGATTTAGAAATGGGGTGGCTCGACCTAATGTCCCTTTAAGGCTACAGCGCAGCATGGAAATGGTGACGTCCCCGCCTCCTGTCATCTCTTACCGGATCGTCGCGAACACTGTTTGCGATTTTCTGGTTGCAAGACGGTGTTTTGGAGAGCAAATGGGATGATTCTGAGCACTCTTGGGCTTCAGGAAAAAGCCTGCCCAAGCCCCAAAAAGAAGCATCCGCCGTCAGTTCTGTCCACGGAGCTCGTGGACACAGCTGTTCAGTCGGCCATATTCCCACCAGAAGTAATTTAATATTGTTTTCAGATGATTAAATGCCATTTTTAATGTTTCTTCAAGCTTTACCATGTCTTACCATACTATTTTTTCTTAATTCATGTGATTTAGGGTCATGGCAGGAAACTGAAATTGATTCTGTATGAAAGAAAGGAGGAATGAAAATGAAACTAGTATTCAAATAAAAGGACAATGGTAAAAACATTATCATATAGAAGACTAGGTTGCAGTTATTCCAGCATGGAAATTTACACCAAAGTAGAGAAGCTTATGAAGTTCTTATTTGACTGTAGTTTAATGGCTAAATTGTAATAACTGAAAGTGAGAGTTATGCCCCTATTCAGGGAATCTAACCATCAGTATACATTATTATGTCTGTGGATGTGCACAAATAGTTCTATTCACTACTATACCTTAGACTTCCACTGGATCCTAGCATCAACTGTTCCTATTATTTTCTGAAAATTGTTATTGATTGCTTGCTTGCTTGCTTGCTTGCTTGATTATATGCCATCAAATCAGTGTCAACTCTTAGCAACCACATGCGTAAATAGATTTTCTCCAGGATAATCTGTTCCCAGCCTGGTCTTTCAGGTCTTCCAGTGGTGCTGTAATAGAGTCCATCCGCTTTTCTGCTCGTTGTCCTCTCTTAAAGTTGTAGGATTATACAAACATATTTATGTTTATTAATTTTGATAAAATGAATTTTTAATGTTGAAAGCCCTATTTTTTTATCAAGCAAATGTGATGTCTTTGTTGTGGCCATTAACAGAATTATAACATTTCAATACTACAAGGGATTGCAAGCCATTTTTACAGTATAACCTTAAGCCTCAGGGAGAAATAAATCTTGTATTCATGGGACTTCCTAGTAAGCTTAGAATTGTGCTTTTAATTTTGCAATCCAACATATTCTTACCTGGGAGTAAATCGTACTGAAAACAAGTGGGCTTACTTCCAAGTAAATTGAGCAATAGACTCTTTAAGCCTTGCAACTGATTTGAATCTAGGGTTGAGGAACTTTATTTGTACTGTGTAGGATAGCAAGTTTCTTGAAACCTCAGTTTCCTATAGCTTGAATCATGTCAACTGGATTTCTATTTTCTCAGTGGAAACGTTTCGCTCCTTATCCAAGGAGCTTCTTCAGTCTGAGCAAAGTTAGTAAGGGAATCCTTAAATATTTTTTTATTTTGCTCAGACTGAAGAAGCTCCTTGGATAAGGAGCGAAACGTTTCCACTGAGAAAATAGAAATCCAGTTGACATGATTCAAGCTACAGACAATTCCACCTGGATGACTGAGAACCTTCATAGACATACTCAGTTTCCTATGCATTTCCTATGCATGGAAGCCATGTATTTTAAAACAAGATGTTGGATATGGTGTTGGGATAGCTGTTATGTTAAAGAGGAATACTAAAATTGAAGTTCTTTGAATTCAGATTTCATTACAATATTTGTATCACATAATTCATAGAAACAAATTGCACTGTACTGAAGACTCCTCTCCATGGTATTTTTAAACAACTTTACATTCCTGCATACAGTGTGTGTTTATTGAGTCTCTTGATTGATTTTGGCTGCGGAGTCCAGCAGAGGGTGCTCAAAGGCACAAAATAGTGTAAACTATTACTAAAGGGAAGTGTGAATTAACAGCTGCTTAGCATTAATAGTACATTTGCTGGAATATGGCACCATGACCATTTAAAAAGAAGTGAAACTCAACATTAGCATAGATTTTGAAAAATATTTAATGGTAATAAATCAGCTGATGGAGTATTTAAGATTGGGAAATTCTCAAAGATAGCCTCACTAGTATTTGCTTTGTTCTGTTTTGGTTTTCTTCCATGGTTCATTTGTCTTGGCGTTCTGCCTATTGCTCCTTTTTATAGAAAGTATGTTTGATTAATGGATTTCAGGATTTAATGGATGCTTTTGTTTCTTTTGTGTATGTCTGCTCACACCTAATAATACATTTACAGTTAAAATATAGCTTTTTAAATTTCAGACAACCTATCAGTAATGTTGTAAAGATCCTGGTCTTGATAAGTATGGCAAAGTGTGATAAATACTGTTCTTCTGGTATATATGTATAATGTAAAGCTGCTTGCTTCTAGCAGCTGCTAGGTTGAATGCTATCTGCACCTATTGATTATGAGAGACAAAATATAAGCCTTAGAGCTGAAATCTACAAATAGAAAGAAAATAATGGAAGAAATGTTTCCTGTCGCATACTCAAAAGTTTCCATTTTGAATAATTGACAAAGTTATTTTAACTGTGAGTAGCTGAATTTGAATAGGTAAAACAAAATAAATACATATGATTTCAAATGCTGGACATTAATTAACCTCAGTGAAAACAAATATAGTCTCTAAAGCAGTGTTTCTCAACCTTGGCAACTTTGAGATGTGTGGACTTCAACTCCCAGAATTCCCCAGCCAGCATGCTGGCTGGGAAATTCTGGGAGTTGAAGTCCACACATCTCAAAGTTGCCAAGGTTGAGAAACACTGCTCTAAAGTGTGTGAAAACAGCATTTAATTCAAAACCAAAAGTCAATGCTTGGCATACATAAAGGAACAGAACGGGAAGAACTAATTCTCCTAAGGGCATCCACTGCTCCCTTTCCTCAGTATGTAAGCTACCTGGTTCCTTGAATAAAATAATAGTAAATCTTGGCATTTAGCTGAGAAATCACTTCTTAAATAAACTGGATTGATCTGAATATCCATATTATGCCATAAATCCAAAGGTCTGGGCTTTTGTGTACAATATTTGGTCTCAATAATACATTTTTATTTGATCTATTTATGTAATTATTGGGGTAGTTCAAGACTAAAGTGAATGTAATAACTCTTGAGTATTAAAGAGGATTCTTCCTCAACCTGTCAGTATGCAATTACTACCCCTCCTTGTAGTTTTATATTTTTATTTTCTGCTTATATAAACTCTCAGAATGTGTGTGTGTGTGTATGTATATATGTATATATGTGTGTGTGTATGTATTTGTGTGTTTGTGTGTTTGTGTATGTGTGTGTGTGTGTATGTATGTATATATATATATATATATATATATATATGCATCAATCAATCAATCAATTAATTAATTAAATAATTCATTCATTCTTGTTGCATTATTTTGTTTGACCTGTCGAGATCATTCCAACTATCACTTGGTACAGCATCACTGACTTTTCTCTCCTGTACTCAGCTATTTGCAATTTTTTATTTATCTAAACTATTCTTTTTAAAAATTAAAAATCAGATGGGAAGTGGAAAGGCAATTAAACAAGTAGTTAATGGAGAGAGAAGATGGATGTGTGACAACTGAGTATATAGTCTTTCTGAGTAATATTTTAGAAGAAAATGTTAAAAACACCGTAGGGGAAACATTCTCTTTAAAGGTATTTAGATCAAAACAATGTATTTTATTCAGTTTTCAGTCATGACAGCATTTGTTTCAATTCCCAAGGACCTGACTTCATAATTAATTCTAGTTCCGCTTGATATGAAATGATGTGTGTCTGTGTGTGTGTATAGAGGAAAATTAATTAATCTTGGCCTAATAAATATAACATATAATTGCATGTCAGATATTCATTCTATTTAGACATTTATTAGAGAAGTTTGTGTACTATTCATTCCTTTGTAAAACTGCCAGGGCACCCTTGAGGCATCTTGGTTTTTAAATATTATATTGACTTCATTGGTAATTTAATTTGATAAGTCAGAAATATGCTTCGAAATTTTGCTTCTTTTAAAAATACTCTTTTTTTGTACTTACTGATTTGTAGATGTTCTACCTAATATATTTGGGAGGAGTTCTGTGGTCTGTAATGGAGATTACACACACATAGGAAAAGAAATAACATTTCCTCTGAGGTCCGCTATGAACTTAATCAATCAGTCACTAATACTAAATGAAAGATATATGGGTAGTCCACATTTAATGACCACTCATTCAGCAACTGTTCGAAGTTACGATGGCACTGAATGAAGAGACTTACGAACAGTCCTCGTAGTTGCGACTGTTGCAGCGTCCCCACAGTCACATGATCATGATTCAGGCACTTGGCAACCGGGTTGCAATTATGACAATCTCAGCATCCTGCAGTCACATGATTGCCATTTGTGACCTTCACTGCTGGCTTCCAACAAGCAAAGTTAATGGGGAAGCCGGCAGGAGCGGGATTTGCCTAATGATGCAACTTAAACTGCTGCAACTGCAGTCATAAGTCGGTGCAATCACGTGATGTCACTTTTTATGGCTGTGTCACTTAATGATGGAGTTGCCGATCCCAATTGCCATTGTTAAGTGAGGACTACTTGTGTTGAATTTGGGGAACTGGGATCTAATTCCTACCAAAATTAGGCATGAAAGCTGACTGGGTGATCTTGGGCCAGTCACTCACTCTCAGCTCAACTCACCTCACAGGGTGATTGTTGTGGGGAAAATAGGAGGAGGAAGGAGTATTAGGTATGTTCACCGCCTTGAGTTATTTATAAAAATAATAAAGGCGGGATAAAAATAAAATTAAAAAAATTAAAACTCATTGAAGGCCATTTTTCAACCTTACCTGTCCCTCTGGGAGTTATGCAGATGATATTGAATACTCTGTGTATTTAACACTAAGCTATCTGTTTTGCCCTAGCAAGATAATTCATGTACATTTGGATTTCCAATATTATATTCATGCATTTCTTTAAAATGTTTCTATCTTATGTATTCGAAACAAAAAGGACCACAAAACAGCTACAAGCTATATCAACCAAAATCCATGCTAAAAATGATCACCTGGTTCCTAGATACCAGCTCCAATTTTACTGTTACAAGTCTTTGATTTAATGAACCCCATTTAGCAGACTTGGATGCAGCAAATGAAATTTCTATGTGGATATCCCCCTGGAATAATGGACATGTCCATTATTTCCGAAGTAGTCTGCACAGGGCACTTACATGTACATTAAATTTTCTTATATTTATGTCATGAATGACACCTTATGCAAATTACACAAATTGCTGCAATTTATATACTTTCAGATTTAACAGAAGTTCAGGAGGAACAGACACCCCCACTGAATGGTCCGTTAAAGCAAGATTTTACTATAATATGCAACATTTGATCTGGACATAATCATAATTCAAAGTAACAAAATGCCTTATAATTGATACTACTGAATTCAAATATTGTCTTGATTAAAGTCCATTCATGTTAGTGTTGCTTTATTAAAACTTGCATGAAGAAAAAAGCTTGTAATCTGATACTCCCTTTTAAGTAATTAATTAATTGTGAATTATTATAGTCATGATGGTTAAAGTTCTTCAACAAATACTTCTCCAAAACATGATGCGTTCTCCATACAAGTCCTAAAACTAAGTATAATGTTTTTGACTCATTTGCTTAATTGGGTTCACCTTATCTAGTTTTAGGACTTGTGTGGAGATCACATCATCTTTAAGGTCATATTTATGCAGAAATATTGAAAATTCAAAAGGGTTCACAAACTTTTAAGCACCACTGTATATTAGAATTATTTCTTAAACAGCAATTGATCCTAAACTTCCAAGTAGATTTCCTTGAAATCAAAGGAACTCCCAGTATATTTAGGAAAGTTGCCCATCCCAGACTGGCTCCAAATTACTGTACTGGTGTCTACTGTATACCCAGATGTATGGTTTATACTGGCTGTGTTAAAGCAATGCTGCTCATATTTGTTCATAGCTACCCCTTGCAATTTTAAATGTGGCTCTTCGGGAGTCTTTTAGCATTCTTTTGTTGCCTCTCCATCCTATGGAATGCAGCTGCCCATGAACTTGTACCATTTTGATCATTCATGTGCAACAGCCACATTGTCTATAACATTCTAAAAATAAGGCATTATGGTGTTATTTGCAAAGCAATTTCGCATAAATATTTGGACTCTAGCTCTTTTTCAATGCTGAACTGTTTACTGTGTGAAAATAGCATAATTATAATTTGCAGACTTTTTGCCTGAAGCTGAAGGGGCAGATGCATATGATTAAGTTTCAACTGGCCTGTTATTGTAATGTAGATGTTGGGAGGTTTTCAGGATTTTTTTTTTAGTGAAACATGAGTTTTAAAAACAGGGAAGAGGGTTCTGAGAAACACTCCATTTTAGCCAGCTTTATTTTTATTTTTCAGTGGCACTTCTCCATTAGCTTGTCTGAATGCAATGCTTCATACCAACACGCGTGTTGGTGATGGGACATTCTTCAAAATTCCTGGCAAGGCAGGACTCTACGCACTCAAGGTGAGTTGCATATTTTTAGAAACAAAGCTATCCAGAGCCATGAAGACTGTGCATTGAATGAACAAGTCATAAAAATCAACAAATTAGATTGAAGTCATTGGGTAAGGAAAGGAGGTAAACTGTCTGAGACGTTTTTAAGATAGCACTTAATATGATTTCCAATTCAGGTAAACTTTTTCAGCTAAACAAAATTCAGGAATATATATCCTTTTGTTTTGTTTTCCTAGCTGAAGTTTACATGTTGCCTTTTCAGAAATAAGCAAAGGTTTTGCTTGCTTTATGGTTAAACCTCAACACATTGTATTTGTGAATGAGGCTTTTGGAAGGATTTTATATCATGAATGACAATTCTAGAGTTAGCAAGAAACTGAAAATGTAAAGCTATGATTCAAGTAATGATTTTATCTGAATGAGCAGAACTATTTATTTAATCCTTACTCTAATAGTGATATCTGAGTGAAGGACGAGGCATTATTCTGAAACTGATAGAATGTGGCATTTTCTTGAAGTAATCAAATGGAATACACAGCACTTTTTCTGAGAAATAGAAAATACGGGCTATTTTCTACCAACTGCCAGAATTCCAAAGCAGCTTTTGCATTTGATTAGATTTTCCTTTGTGTGGTATAGTTAGGCTTTACAAAAAAAGAAGAAAAAACACGAAACCCTCTTTTAGAATTTAGGTATTCAATATAATCTGAACTGTGGAATTTGTTATGGAATTATAGAATTATGTTCCACCTAATAAAAGTGGAACATAAAAAAGATATTTGATTTTTTTTTTTGCATCATTTTTTGGATGGTTGGATTTTTTAAAAAACAAGTTGATTTCTATGAACACTGGTGTGAAATAAGCTGCATTTTTCTATATGACTTTTCCAGAAGGCTTTATAGTACTGTGTCCTGAGAGAGACTTTTTCTTCATTTTTGAAATGGTCAGGAATCACATTTTAGTTATAGAACATTCCTGAGAACCGTATTCATTTTTGAAATGTGACAAGCAACATGATGACATATGTCTTTACCCCCAGAAGGAAGACACCACATGCCCAGCAGATGGAACATTGGATTTAAGTTGTGATTCTGAGTTGGACAGCACTGAAATGGCTGAGACTAACAATAACAATGGGGAAGAAAATGGAGGTAAGGTATTATTTTTATTGTTGTTGTTATATTATCTTAATTGAGGGTTTATGTGCTGAGGGAATTACATATTTTTATTTTGGCTCATTTGTCATATTTTGCAAATACATATTAGTATGTTTCTGGCCTTGATAAAGCCTATTTTTAAAAAATTAATGATTCAGTTCTCATTCGAGATCTCATTAATGGATTTGGAAATCTTGATATCTGAAGGACTGAATTGTTAAGTTTCATGCACCAGATGCATTGATATGTTTGTTTTTTACATCAGATGGCTCATGGGTAAGAGTTTTGGATTCTGCGATTTCCAGGGTTCTAGAAAGAACTGGAGTTTGCAGAAAATATTTTTAAAATATTAAAGATAGGTAGTTCAAAACGGCATGCGGAATTGTACTTTTTATTTACATTCGGGCATTCTTTTAAAAAATGAAGCTCAGTAGACTTCTTTTCATTTGCTTTCAGTATTTTACAACATTGTTAACTTAGAGACTGCTTTCCACCTAAATTAGCCAAAGTTGAAGTTGAGGCTATGTAATTTTGTGCTCTTAATATGTTAGTAAAAGTATATCTTTATAAAATATTGCAATATGTAACTATAATTTAGTGAAACAGTAATTTAAACAGTTTGCTTTTCCTCCTAGAAGAATGCTGTTTTTCTCTTAAGTAGAAAATGGTAAATAATTGGGTGCTTGCTTTATTTACTGTTTATTGTATTTAGCGTGGAAATTTTAGGGAAAAAATAATGCTCATTAGAAATTGAAGCTGAGAACAAACTTTAAAAAGAGCAATAGTGCCTAGTAGATTGGTTGCCTATCTAAGTATATGAGCATGTGTAAACAGATTTTTGTTGCTATTAACTTCTTAATCTTTGAGTATTCTGTATTATTTTCAAAGGCCAAGTTAACATGTACAGGGTTAAAGGATTTTAAACACTTATCAATTACAATAATAGTCAAACTCTGGCAATTGGATTGTTTTCAATTCCTGAGAGCACTTCTATAGATGCAGCCCACACTGTTGTTAAGAGTGAGAATAAAGTCTTTTTCCTTGCAATAAATCTGCATATCATATTTGTGGTTAACTGTGCCTAAATATCTAGCAAGTATTTCTTTTCTGCCGAGAACAATGCAATAAAGCAATGGTTTTTCAAATGTTCTATCTTCAGAGAATTCTTTTCATTCTCCTGTATGTTTTTAAAAATTCTAGAAAGGTTCAGGGCAACCCCTCCATTTCAATGGAGCACTCACCAATCCTCTTGGGCCTTACCGCTTTAGAGAATATGGTATACATCGCAAAACACCCTCAAAACTCCACTGTTGGTGGAGTATTGCAGAACAAGATTCGTAGTGAGATGGATCATAATTATTCATTTCCTTGCTGTAAAGGATTCTGAGGGCTTCAAGTTGTTTTTGTACTAGCTGAAAAATTGATGAAGCTACAGAATTATTTTCCCCTCTCCTGCAATCTGATAGCACAAATACAAGATACTTTCTATTCAGGACTCAGATATGGCTACTTTTAAAGTACCTTTGATCTTCATAATTTACCTTTACCTAGTGTTTTGGAGGTAAATTATGAAGATCAAAGGTAGTTTAAAAGTAGCCATATCTGAGTAATGTAATGAACATGAATTTGAGTAAACTCCGGGTGACAGTGGAGGACAGGAAGGCCTGGCGTGCTATGGTCCATGAGGTCACGAAGAGTCGGACACAACTAAACGACTGAACAACAAGTGTTTTGGAAGAGTGTTACTTAGGCCTTGTGGCATTTTTAAATGTTCTACAGTATTTTCTTTAGGAGAGATTGGGAGGGTTCTCTGGGATCTGGGGGTGGGGTGGGTGGCCTGTCAATTACAGACTGCATTGCTGACCTCATGTATAATCTAATGGCATGGCTTTCTTCCTTCAATTTCTGATGCTACAATTTGGATTCAAATGGAAATAAAGACCTTGCACATCTGGCACATTTTCACAAACACAGGCATTTCCTTGTCCTTCACAAGCACACTTTCTCTCCTGTTGTATCATATTCATCAAGTCCATTTTTCAGGGTGAGATGATGGTAATTCCTCAGGTAGCCCTTGTTGAAATGTAACCTCGCCCCCAACTCTTGCTTTCCCTGTTAAGACACTTCACTGATTTTGATTGCTGCACATAATTAGTCCATTTACTGTCTCTGATGATAATTCTCCCAATGGTATTTTTAGTTCAGAAAAGGGTAATATCCAGGGCTCCTTGGATGTGTTGAAGAAGAAAGCCATTGGGAATATTTAATTTGGATTTTTGAACAGGGCATGACTGGGTTCAGTGGCCTGATGACTCTTTCCAACTCCGAGTCTATAAAATTGTCCTCCTACTGCCTAGCTCACATCTTATGTTGGTGATTTTCCATAGGGAAAACTAGGCTTACCTGCTCTATTTTGATCACTATTGCTAGTGATTTAGCTATTGAGGATAAATTTCATGTGGGTGTAATTGGAATTTTCTGCCTTTTTTTCTTTTCTTTTTTTTTTTTGGGGGGGGGGTTCATTCTCCTAAAATATATGAACAGAAGCTCTGGGCATTTCCGTTATATTTTAGTCACAATGTTGCAGATCCATTTTGTGGATTGTTGGGGTTTGGGACATCCTACATATTATAGGAGGGGATTTCCAAAAGAGCCCTTGTACAGCATCCAGCATTCCCACTCAGCTCTGGGGAAATCTGTACTCCTGGCTAGACCCAGTTGGTGGTTTTCCTATGTGTGTTGCTCAGTGGTTCAGTCTGGGCAGGCCTGACAGTCAGTAACTTGCTGAACAATCCTGCTGAAAGTAACTTTGATTAGCAGGCAATTTGACTAATGGAAGAATCTATCATGAGAAACTGAGTTTTAACTCACCCCCCAAATGATGTCTCTCTTTATCCCAATTCAAGTTGTCTGGTATTATTCTCTTCTTGTCCCTCTACACTACTGCTGCTATTGCAGCAAGAGTATGATTACAGTAGCAAAACATAGCCATTAAAACTTTCCTTTTAAATATGAGAATAAAGCTGCAGTGTTGAGTTTTAGATACGGGAAACATGACGTTACCTGCCCATTCAGTCATGCCAGCCCATTGGCCAGTCATTTTCTCTTGACCTTTCCTATCGTTCATGCTCTGTTTGACGATAAAATGGAATAACTTCCCATATGTTGTCTGAAGATAATTATGGTGTAGTGTTAAAATCAACTGGTGGCTCTTCTAAAAGAATTTTCCCAGTATTTTTGTGCTAACTTGTAGAAAATATGTATAGACAAAGAAAAACTTAACTGCAGCATTTCATATTCTAATCCTAGTGAATGGGTTGCCAAGTGCCCAAAATTGCAGATTTAGTTCTGTGTGACTTTTTGAAACTTAAAGTACTTTAAAAAGTATCTCTGTAGTCTTGTGTGGCAGTGGGAGAAAGGATTTTAAAAGGAGAAATAAAGGGTCACCTGAAACTTGTCCAAATGTTGGGCTGCCTCTGTTGTAACTATTTATATTCCAGCAAGAGAATTCAGATTATTGCAGAGGATACCTCAGAATCCCACTGTCAACTACCATTGATAAATGTCAATAATATATATCAGGAAAGGAAGGTCCACTTCCTGTGTACCCTACTGCTTCCATTAGAAGCCATTCAAATTCAGAGTGGATGTATAGGTTGTAGTTGCGGTTCATCTACCTGTACACATACACTCAAGGGGCGTGGTGGATCAGCGGGTAAGAAGCCAGGCTTGTCGATTGAAAGATCGCAAGTTCGGAGGTTCGAATCCCTAGCCCCGCGTGACGGAGTGAGCTCCCGCACTAGCCCCAGCTCTTGCCAACCTAGCAATTCGAAAGCATGCAAATGCAAGACGATCAATAGGTACCACTTCGGTGGGTAGGTAACAGTGTTCCGCGTGCGTCATGCCGGCCACATGACCGTGGAAGCGTCTTCGGACAATGCTGGCTCTTCGGCTAACAAACGGAGATGAGCACCGGCCCCTAGAGTCGGACATGACTGCACAAATGTGCGGGGGGAACCTTTACCTTTTTACACATACAGTCACACATACACATACAGTCACACACACTAACAAAGATATTTTTCTGTTCTGCTTCTTTTAATGTAAATATATTGTCCTATAGATACATCTCACTCGCTGGATCGTCACCTTGTTGTGGTGAGTGGGCTTGTGTGTTCCCAACAAACCCTGTGAGCGAAGCCGTCGGGAGTCATGTACTCCTGGCAGGGTCACCCATGGCGGTAAGGTCCAGGGGGAGGAACCAGACAAAGAACGATCCAAGAAAGTCCTCAACGGCAGAACAGGCGGAAGATAGCAAGGTGTATTGTTACAACGGCTGCGAAGGCGGATGAAGGCTGCAGCAGACAAAAGGTCACCAATCGTCATGGTATCCATGCCATTGGATTAGAGCCTTTTTCTGTGAAGGTTGTGTGCTGATCGTTGTGCACCGATCTCCACACATAAAACAAATTCACGCACAGGCGTCTTCCAACCACACCAAACCCAAAATAACCAAAAGTCCCATGGCAACTGACGAATGGCAACGGGGGCAGGACTGTGAAATCCGGAAGCTCCTAGTCATGGACCAGCACATGGGCGGTGGATACGGATTCAGTCGCCCTGACTCAAGGATCGAGGCAGTTGAGTAGTTCGGCAGCTGTATCCACGACTGAGCAGCCCTACTTAGGATCCACTCTGCTCACCCCATATGGGGAGGGGGCTAGAAAAGGTGCCCTAAACATAAGGTAAAGGTAAAGGTTCCCCCCGCACATTTGTGCAGTCGTGTCCGACTCTAGGGGCCGGTGCTCATCTCCGTTTGTTAGCCGAAGAGCCAGCATTGTCCGAAGACGCTTCCACGGTCATGTGGCCGCATGACATGCGTGGAACGCTGTTACCTACCCACCGAAGTGGTACCTATTCATCTACTTGCATTTGCATGCTTTCGAATTGCTAGGTTGGCAAGAGCTGGGGCTAGTGCGGGAGCTCACTCCGCACGCAGGGCTAGGGATTCGAACCTCCGAACTTGTGATCTTCCAATCAACAAGCCTGGCGTCTTACCCGCTGAGCCACCACGCCCTAAACATAGTCTGCCTCATTTTCTCCCTGACTGGATTACCGCGACCAGTGGGGTCACCATCTAGCGGTCGTAAAAAACACATGAATTTTGGAACATGGAATATATGGACACTGCAAGACAATATGGATAGTGAACGACCTGAACGTAGGACTGCCATTATTGCAAGGGAGCTGAGACGTTTTAATATCGATATAGCAGCACTCCAAGAAACTCAAAGAGCAGGAGAAGGACAGCTGAAGGAAGAAAAAGGAGGTTATACCTTCTTTTGGAAAGGACTGCCTGAACAAGAACGACGAATACATGGGGTAGGCTTTGCTATCAAAAACGACATTGTGAAGCTCTTGTCAGAAGTTCCCACTGGGATTAACGAACGACTCTCAACTCTGCGAATAAAACTCGCCAAAAACCAACAGGCAACTATCCTAAGTGCTTACGCACCAACACTAGATGCAGATGAGGATATCAAGGAAAAATTTTATACCCAGCTGGACACCATCTTATCAGAGATACCAAAGGAGGATAAAATTATCCTCCTAGGCGATTTCAATGCAAGAGTTGGGCGTGATTTTGATTTGTGGCCAGGGATCATTGGGAAAGAAGGAGTTGACAACAGCAACACGAATGGAATCTTACTTCTGACTAAATGTGCAGAGCATAACCTTGTCATTACTAACACACTCTTTCACCAGAAAAATAAATTTAAAACATCATGGAAGCACCCACGGTCGAAGCACTGGCATCTTTTAGATTATGTAATTGTCCGTGCTAGAGATCGCCGTGATGTACTTCTCACCAGAGCCATGACGAGCGCCGATGACTGCTGGACAGACCATCGATTAATTCGATCCACGATGGCCATAAAAATTGTCCCTCATCGTAGGCTCCAAGGAAGAAAACCAAGGCGTAAAATGAATACACTGGCCCTTCAAGATCCTATTAAACGAGCTTGCTTTCAATCAACTCTCAAGGAACATCTGCCTATGGAACTTCCTGAAAATGTTGAGGAACACTGGATTAAATTGAAGACCTCTATTATTTCAGCCTGTGAACAAACTATCGGATACCAGACTAAGAGACATCAGGACTGGTTTGATGAGAACGATAGTGAGATTGAACATATTATTGACAAGAAAAGGAAAGCCTTCCAGATATGGCAAAAAGATAGTAACTGTGCCGTTAAGAAAAAAATCTATGCCAGTGCAAAGGCAGAAGTCCAAAGAAGAACTAGAGAACTTAAGAACATATGGTGGATAAAAAAAGCCCAAGAAACCCAACATTTTGCAGATGCTCATGATGCACGGGGCTTTTTTAATGCCATAAAGGCCATCTATGGACCAACAAACCATGGTACAAATCCCTTACGCTCAGTAGATGGTGCTAAACTTCTAAAGGACAAAGAGTCTATTGCACTGCACTGGAAAGAGCATTACTACAATCTCCTTAATCGTCACTCTACTGTGGCTGATGAAGTCTTCTTGCAAATCCCGCAAAAACAAATAAGAGATGAGCTTGCAGTACCCCCTAGTTTGGAGGAAGTCAGTAAAGCCACTAAACAAATGAAAAATAACAAAGCTAGTGGACCTGATGGGATTCCTGCTGAAGTCTTTAAAGAAGGCGGGCCTGAACTTACACAACAACTTCATAAGCTCATCAAAAAAATCTGGATGAGGGAGGAGATTCCAGCAGACTTTAGGGATGCCATAATTATCACTCTCTTTAAAAAGGGTGATAGAACAGACTGTGGAAACTATCGAGGCATCTCCCTTCTAGCCACAGCAAAATCCTGGCAAAGATCATCGCAAACTGTCTCCTATCTGTATCAGAAGACATCCTCCCTGAAACGCAAAATGGCTTCCGCCCTTCCAGGGGAACAGTGGATATGATCTTCACTGCACGACAGCTTCAAGAAAAATGCAAGGAGCAAAACCGCCCTCTGTACATGGCGTTTATTGATCTGACTAAAGCTTTTGATACTGTAAATCGTACTGCTCTCTGGACCATCCTTCTGAAAATCGGATGCCCTGATAAATTTGTGAATATCTTGCGGTTACTCCATGACGATATGATGGCAACAATCCTGAATAACAATGGCTCTCAAAGCGATCCATTTAAAGTGGAATCCGGCGTTAAACAGGGATGTGTTATTGCTCCAACCTTATTCGCTATCTTCATCGCTATGATTATGCACCTTGTTGAAGAGAAACTTCCTACTGGTGTAGAAATTATATATCGAACAGATGGAAAGCTTTTTAATCTTAGTAGGCTGAAAGCAAAAAATAAGGTAATTGCAACTTCTGTTATAGAACTTCAATATGCTGATGATAATGTAGTCTGTGCACACTCCGAGGAAGATCTTCAAACTATCCTAAACATCTTTGCAGAAGCATATGAAAAACTCGGCCTCTCGATTAACATTAAAAAAACCAAAGTGCTTTACCAGCAAGTTCGAACCAATCCCTCTGCAGCGCCATCAATCCAGCTTAAAGGTGTGTCACTAGAAAATTTCGATCACTTTTCTTATCTCAGCAGCCATCTATCTACAAAAGCCGACATCGACGCTGAAATTCAGCATCGCCTGAGCTCTGCGAGTGTAGCTTTCTCCCGAATGAAGCATAGAGTGTTTGAGGATCGGGACATTCGCAGGGACACCAAAATGCTTGTTTACAAAGCCATTGTACTACCAACCCTTCTGTACGCCTGTGAAACATGGACCCTCTACAAACGCCACCTCCAACTTCTTGAAAGATTCCATCAACGCTGCCTCCGAAAAATTCTGCAAATTACTTGGGAAGATAGGCGGACTAATGTTAGCGTATTAGAAGAAGCGAAAACCACCAGCATTGAAACAATGATCATCCAACATCAACTTCGCTGGACCGGTCATGTTGTTCGAATGCCTGACCATCATCTTCCAAAGCAGCTACTTTACTCCCAACTTAAGAATGGAAAACGGAATATTGGTGGACAGCAAAAGAGATTCAAAGATACTCTCAAAGCTAATTTAAAAAAATGTAATATCAGCATTGAGAACTGGGAAGCCCTAACTCATGAGCGTTTCAATTGGAGGTCAGCCTTTATTAATGGCGCTATGGACTTTGAAGAAGCACGAGTACAGGGCGAAAGGGAGAAAAGAGCTAAAAGGAAGGCACGTCAGGCAAACCCTCATCATGACCGTCTCCCACCCGGAAACCTATGCCCTCACTGTGGGAGGTTGTGCGGATCCAGAATTGGCCTTTATAGCCACTTACGGATCCACCGTTAAAATTTTACCTTTGGAAGACAATCTTACTCGGCTACGAGTGATCGCCAATGAAATGAATAGATAAATACATTTTAATTTCACTTGGTCACTTGAATGTGTTAATTAAGATTTTTAACAGCTTGCACAAAACAACTGTATTCTGTTTAAAGTCACTTCTTGATCAAAGATGCCTTCCTTCCTTTTAATTGTAGTATAACTTAACACCATGTTTGCTTTTTCTTTCATTTAAAAAAAGGTGTTGCTGACTGACTAGAGAAAAGCTGTTCTGATTTTGCAATTTAGGTTCTAGAGAGGTCAGTGTGATTGGGATGATTATTTGATATACTGTATGCATGTTGACTATGCAAGACCATTTATGTCAATGCCCATATAGTTCTGTGTCACCATGAGAAAATGTATGGAATTGATAAGATACTTTAACCAATGGTTTATAGTTGCGTTTTACTCCTATGAGCATGCTTTGTATAATTCAATATCTGTAGAATATGAGTAGATATTTTCTGCTTCAAGGCAGGAAGATGTGCTAAAACAAGAATGTTACTCTACGCTTTGTAACATCATTATTTGTGGAAGTATTTTAAAATTATTGTAACAATGTAAAATTGTGTAGTATAAAATCAGAAACAAGTGGACAATGACATATTTTTAGAGAAAGGAAGACTGAAGCAGTTCAGGATTCTTCTATGTACACATGTCTATGAAGGTTCTCAGTCATCCAGGTGGAACAGTCTGTGGCTTGAATCATGTCAACTGGATTTCTATTTTCTTAGTGGAAACGTTTCACTCCTTATCCAAGGAGCTTCTTCAGTCTGAGTAAAGTTAGTAAGGGAATCCTTAAATATGTTTCTAGGCTGGCTGTGTGACCTTGCACCTGGGGCTAGGTCATGGTTATTTTTGAGATGTTTGTTTCTAAGTCCCGTTATCATCTAAAGGAGGATCGTTAAGATTACCCTGCTGCTGTTGAGCTTGTGAAATGGTCTTAATCTTCCTAGGCACAGAAGACAAAGCAGGAAGGAAGATAGGGGAAAGGTTATGCCTGAGGCCCCCACCTCTATTCAAGGAAGGATTTTCCAAGTTGGCATGAATGGATTCCTTGACCCCTCTCAAATTCAAATGAATTGTATTCATTTGAAGCTGACCTCTCCATATTTTCTCTCAGGGCCCCACTCCCCCTCCTCATTATCATTTTATTTTTCAGTTTCCTGAGCTTGAGAAAAGAGCTAATTGAGACTGATGGAGGAAGGTTACAGCCTATTTTTGCTTCTACTGTTTTCTGGGGATTTTTAGTTATCTTTTCTGCCTTTTCTTCTGTTACAGAATTGCCCAGTTCAATAAGGAATAACAGCAGCCCCTGCCAGCAACTTCTATTTTGAGAACAGCAGTTTTATACGCTTAGGTTATCACGCTAGAAATACTATATTGCACAAGTACCCAAGGCAGAGGAATATTTACTATAAAGTAATTAAAGTGGCTGCTTTTCTAGCTTAGCCCATTTTAAACATTTAAAGTATCTAAGCTGAGAAACAAATTAAACTAATATAACTTTCTTGCTATTTTTGTATGCTTAATGTTAAGTACTAATCATGAAGAGATAACATGTAACTTTCCTTTTTCTCTTGCTGGCCTTAGACATGCTTATTCAGAAAGAAATCTCATTAAGATATGTGGTTTCTTCTTCTAATTACTTAGAACTATAAAGTGCAACACCTTTCAATAAATTATAATGTATAAACTGAAAATCATACTATTGAAAGCAGGTATCTCTCCTCATTATGGAATTTTCCACATCTCTTCATCATGGTATTGTTAGAAGGAATCTTACCAAGGTTCGTCCCAAGCTGGGAATGAAAAGACGCAGGCAGTTGCTGGAACAGAGGTTTGCTGGTTTATTTCCCAAGAGCATATACAGAGTACAAAGTACAGATTATGCTGGTTGGAAGGTGGCCACACCTGTGTTTCCCCACCAGCCCCTTATATAGGAGAGCTTGGCTGTTGCTATGCAAAGGTGTTCCCGCCCCCTAGGAACTTGAGAAGAGTGTAGTTTACCAGATTTCAGAAAAGAGGCGCTATGTGGTCAGGCCCCCTGCTGTTGGTGTTTCCTGCCTTGACCGTCTGGGTTCCCTGCGGTGCTGTGGCTTTGTCTACTAGCTTGGAAGGAATCTTTTGTGATTCGATTATGGAGACCTGTTTCGCTGGGGAAGGAGGTCTACCTGAATGGGCTGGCTAAGTTCTGTAAATGAGCTGACCTTTTGTGTTCCAGGGTGTCTGATTGAATCGGAAGGGAATCCTTTGTCTAAGCAGTTGGGCTTCCTTTTACATCTTAATCTCTGGCATTATCAAACTCATTCTATTTTGTAACCTTTTAACAATTGGGCTTCCTTTACGTGTTCTGGGGGAAGACAACATGGAGGGCAGGGAGAGATCTTAATTTCTTCCAACAGTATGCAAGGTTCTTTATTATGTTTGGGTTAACATAGACTCATTTTCTTCAGCTTTGCATCCCTTTTCATGGGTTTTCAGTCTTTGATTTATGAGGTTTCCATTTAGCATAATTTCTATCATTCTGCATTAAATGCTAACATATCAAATCACTATGGAAAGGAGAAGAGATACTGAATAATTAGGAAGGCACCTACAGCTGCTAGCCAAAGATCAATAATACTAATACTACTACTACTACTACTAATAGTAGTAGTAGTAGTTAGAGTTGGTCATGGGAGTACAGCTTTCTGGACCCCAAGGCAAAGCTAAAGCTCAGAGCCATCCCTCAGCTGCAGCAATTGAGAAGGAGAGTCCCATAGCTACTTCTTCTATGCTGTCACCACTGTAGTGGGCCTGATTACTTCAAAATATCCCTCCTCTAACTGAGGAGGTTGGTGGTGGCAGTGATGGTGGTGGTGCTGATTCAGAGATGGCTGACTCAGCAGCAGCAGAAGAGAAGAGAGGAAGCAGCAGTGGTCCCTCCCTCCCTCCCTCCATGCCATTTCTCCACTCTGGCTCCTGTTGGGGCCCCTTGTGACCAGGCTTGCAGGCCCCAAGTGACCACCTCTGTTTGCCTTCACTATCCCTGATTAGATTGATAGTCTATATCACTTCTAGGAATTTAATATAGTATACAAAGCACTCCGTCTTCCTTCTTTTTTCTGCAACCAGAACCTTGTGAAGTAGTAGTAGTAGTAGTAGACTAAGAAATAATGGCCAGCCAGAGTCATCCAGTGAGCTTACATAGCTAAAGGGGGTCTTGAAGCTAGGTTTTCTTTGGCTCTAGGTCAATTGCTTTACTTGTATATACACTGACTTTGGAAACGTTTGGTATAGTATTTCCATCAAATGCTCAAAAGAGTTGTTTAAAGTAATTATTAATTTTACATGTGTTATTAATAGTCAGGGGAAAAGAAACTTCATTTTATCTGAGATACCTACCTGATCTGTTGTAAATTAATCCAGGAGTTAAATAAGGCAGTGGAGGTCTTCCATAAGATTGACCAGGTAGAGTCAGGTGGCTCTTTAGAAGTTTTAATTGCCAGTTATTAACTTGAAGATCACTAATTGGTACAGCTATAGGGTAGTTAGGTCTTCTAATATGTTTGAGCAACTAAGAATCCATCAGCATAAAGAAAATTACTCACTGTCAAGCTTATGTATAGAAATACTACAAAAATCTAAAACATTTTATTTGCTATTTCATGTTTTGACATATCTTTTAACATCTTGTGCTATTCTTAGCTCTTCTAAAGTTTATGAAGAGAGATAATTAAGATCCAGCATATTATCCTTCTTGTAATAACATTTATTTATTTATTTATTTATCAATCAATCAATCATATTTATATGGCTGCCCACCTCATGTGACGTGTCTCTGGGTGACATACAAACAAACCAAAATAGCCCGATACATTGTCTATTGTAACCAAATACTATGGAGGGTTTTCCTACTGTATTAAAAATAGTTACAAATGATGATTCCCTACCACTGATGGAGAAACTGCTTTGAATGCTTTTCTTGGTTATGTATGTGTGTAATGTGTGTGTACGTGCACTACCATTGGGGCTGCCAGCATAGCAAAAATGGCTTGAGTGCAGGGGAAAGTGTTGGAAGCAGCTGTGATTCCTTTTACAGAATGAGGATAATTGCTTTAACACTTCAAGAATGGGGAATCACTTGGGCCAGCATGTTTTGCAAAGAACAACCCTACTGCCCATTCTTGAAACCTGATTTTCCAGCCTAAATTCCAGATATGATCTGTACTGTAGAATAGTTTATTTGTAACTGCAGTATATTTGTCCCTACCTTTGCCAAAGAAATCAATGTAAGAAATTCAGTCCACTCCCACAATCTTAGTACTACAGTTGAAAATAGGTACAGTAACACTATAATCTATGTGTCTTGTAGATCAGTGCCTTAATAAATATAGCTTCTGTGCTAGTGCCAGTGGCAAAAATTGATCAACTGGCTTCAGAATCAACATATAGCACTTTCTTGAAGCAGTGCTTCCCATTTCTCTCTGTCAAATGGGGGGATTATGGTGGCCACCTGCCATTTTACAATATCAGCATTTGTGAGAGCTTCAGATGTCACTTCTTTTTAACAAGCTCTTGAAAATCAGCAGAATTCCATCCCCAACTTTGCTTCTTGTGAAAGGGATAACAGACCTAGTTAAAACGCTGCTTTAACATGACTTGCAGCTATTTTTTTTCTTTCCACTCTCTCCCTTCCCCCACCAAAACTGTTGTATTAAGATAATAATAAAGTTGTACTTTTATCTCTGGGTATTTTATTTATTTTTAAATACATAAATTATTTATCTGCATGAGGAAGTTTTAGAGGAGGAGATATATCTCTGTTGGCCAGAGTTTGCAAACCTAATCTCTGTCATCTCTAGTTAAAAGCATTCCAGGTAACAGGCGATGGGAAAGAACTCTATTTATGCCCGTAAAGAGCTTCTGGACTAGAGAGTATAGGATTAAGCAACCAGTCTGCCTCAAAATTAGATAGGGTCATACACTTACTAGATAATGCATGTATAAGGCTCTTACAGTATTGTTTAAAAATACTGTGTAAATGCTAATTATTAATAACTCAGTTCCTAGCTGCATCATGGCATGCCTTTGCTATTGTCCAGCATTCTCTCACAAGATTTAACAACATTAAATTTAAAGCTTGCTCATAATTCAATGTAGGAACTAAAACATTGAGTAGAATTGACTTACATGTTGCTGTCCCTTTTTCTACTTGGTTGAACCTTATCACTAACCTGTTAGGTCAAGGGGTCTCTCGAGGCTATTAAATTCTGTTATTCTATTAACTTCTGTAACGTTTACACAAGGTGATAAGCATCCTCCTGTTCTGCTTCCTGGACTGGTGGTTCTCTTTATTACATTCAGTGTAGTTCTGAACATTATTGCAGATAGTACATTTTCAGATTACAATGAAAGACATTACACAGATGTTAATTTGTAGGTATCAGCGTTCCCTGAATTCAGCATGTGTTGGAAGCATGCAATTGAAAGTGTATGTTTTGACTACACTGAGTACTGTGTGATTTCATTGCCAGTTGTCATGCAGAAGCTTTTTGTGGATGGAAGCCTATTCTCTGCCAAGAACAATAAGAGTTCAGACTTATTTCGGCTGATATTTGCAGCTTTCACAAGTTCACATTAAGTGTGTCTTTGATCATTTGAATGGCTGTTGGTGGTTACCTCTTTACCTAGCAGTTGCCCGTGTTTTTTTCCTAAACAGCCTTGCAGATATTTCATGCTGTCTGAAATACAGATGCTTCCTTATATGGCAGATCAGCCCTCAGATCTTCCTGACTAGATCAGTTCTGTGATATTTTAAGATCTCGAAATGAAATGAAATTAAAAGACATAGCCTAATCTCCTGTAGTTTAAGTACTTAATCTTATTTCTGTATTCATAGTTTGTCCTAAGCAAGCACCTGAAGAACTGTCTTCCATTCGGGACTCCAGCCTTACAAATGCACCAATGCAAAGCAAGCTGGTGTCTTCCTTCCAGCAGCATACCAAAAAGGCACTTAAACAGGTAAAGTAACATTTCTTGATGGATTTATTTGTTTAAAACAGCCAGAGTTTAAATTTGCATATCTAAACTGATTGAACTGAATCATTTATTTCTATTCAAT
Source organism: Charina bottae (assembly GCA_023362775.1). Classification (NCBI taxonomy): domain Eukaryota; kingdom Metazoa; phylum Chordata; class Lepidosauria; order Squamata; family Charinaidae; genus Charina; species Charina bottae. The sequence goes on along the minus strand of JALMGJ010000003.1, from coordinate 170,626,636 downwards.
ACTTTACTTTTTATACAAAGGAGTATTTTATCCAAAAGTTGCAAAATTCCATCCTAATAGGCATCTTGCTCAGAATCAAGGGTATTGGCTGAAGCAGAAACATTACTGAAATGGAACCATACAGATAATATGATAATAGAGCCAATTTGGTCCAGTGGTTAAGGCAACGGGCTAGAAACCAGGAGTCTGTGAGTTCTAGTCCCGCCTTAGGCATGAAAGCCGGCTGGGTGACCTTGGGCCAGTCGCTCTCTCTCAGCCCAACTCACCTCACAAGGTTGTTGTTGTGGGGAAAATAGGAGGAGGAAGGAGTATTAGGTATGTTCGCCGCCTTGAGTTATTTGTAAAAATAATAAAGGCGGGATAGAAAATGAATGAATGAATGAATGAATGAATGAATGAATGAATATAAAAAGTAGCTGGAAGCCTCAGATGCCGGGAGATGTGTCTTGCAACTTCCTGGACTTGTGTCTTGTATGTTTATAGGCCTCTAATGCCCTGGACACATTTCCAAGGCATGCTAAAATGCCATCTCACATTCCTGAAGGAGTCAGTAAAAAAAAAACACCCATGTCAGTGGCTTTGTTAGATATGTGCAAGAATCTCTGACCGCTTTGCAGCCAAATCTGTGGTTCGTCAGGTACCAACTAAATTAGTTTCAACTATATTGTATCAGGTTGGGGGTAACTCATCCTGGCTTGTTCCAATTCTGGAGTAGAGGAAAAATAAGGCTTCACTCTCCCATGGGCTAGCGTGGGACAAATGTAAATACCTAACAGCACCTACACCTTGTGGGGAAGGGATGTCTTTTTTCTGCTTTTTGTGGCTTTTTTTCTGGTAATTCTTTGTCACACTGACATTTGAATAATCACAGCATTCTCTCCCATATCTATCTTGACATTGCTATTATAGGACAAAACAACAGCACTCATAGTAACACCATGATTCATAATCTGCTCATCTTTCAGTGTGATATATGCCATTATCTGTCAGCAATGCCAGTTGCTTTCAAAAGAATAGTTGAATATAAATCTGGCATCAGAAATGGCACTATCCAGAAACAATAGGAAGACATTTCAGCTACATAGGACACTCTGTCACTAACCTCAAGGTGGCGGTCTTTGGGGAAAGGAATTTTAAAGACCGGTCTCATTGTGAAACAGCTGAGGTACAATTCATAGGGAGATTTAATACTATTTCTTAAGTTTGAAGAGAGGACTAGTTTTCTTATATCACTGCATTAATTAGCTTGTCAATGCACGATGGTCTGTGTCAGATGTAACAACTGTTCTGTCAATGGCCTGTATCTAAAAGGTAGTTTTCACCAATTGTGCCTTTTATATTTCCATCTGATGCATCCCTTTATAATTTCCCACTCCACTGCTCCACCATGGGGAAATGTGTGTGTGTGTGTGTGTGTGTGTGTGTGTGTGTAAGTAATACTATGTGCATCTGAAGAATGCAGTCCAAAAGAACTTCTTGTATAATACATGTATTAGTCTTCAAAGTGCCACAAGACATTAACGTGGTTGGGTATCCCTTTGGAAAGGATATAGAAAAGCAATAGCTGAGAGAGTTTCACAGGGAACTTAAATATGCATAAATATTTTCTTAAGAAATACTAAGCCTAGCAGCAAGGTGAAATAAGCAAATATCAACTGAGGGCAAAATCCATAAATACCATTACAGTTGCCTTGATAACATAAAATATTTAGGAGAGAAACGCAGATACTTATACACTTATCCTGCAATAGTAAGCAATCAATGAAAACTTCCATTTTAAAATGTTGCCTAAAGAAGATTATCATTCTCAGCTGATGTGTTTTGCCTTAAGGGGGGTGGGGGGTTCTTCTATTCCCCCTCTTTTCCTCTTATGCTCCAGGTATTCATTACCACCAGATGCAGGCAGCTGGATTTGATTTAACTCCAAACTGTGGATCCTATCTGATAGGTGAATGAACTTTAAGCAGCAATTTTTGTTCAGAAAATTGCTGTTGGGAGTCAGTTCTGCTACTGTATATCTACTCTTCAGACCTTCTCTTGCTTTTATGTACTTATAATGTGCTTCTGTTCTACTACAAATAGCCTACAGTGCTTCTGAATACACAGAGACGTTAAGCAATTATATGTGACACATACCACCTGATATTAACTTACTGGATCTATTTTGTGATACCAGGAGGTGAACCCTTAACACGTTCTGGGAATAAACTGCTTACATTGTGGAGTGCCAGAAGCAACGTGGGCTTGGCTGTATTTTTGTTTTGGCTTTTTTGCTGGTTTCCAAACTCTTCTCATTCACCATTCAGTGTGCTAGGCAAAAGAATGGAACTTTGAATATTTGCTCTGATTATTTTTCAGTATACTTTTTAAAATCAGTGCTAGATACAGATGACGGCAATGGAAGATAGTGTGATTCAGACTTTATTAGCTTTTTTGCCAGTTCTTTTCACTGAGAATGATTTGTCCTTGAAACAATACCATTAGACTCAAACCATTCCACATTTGTGACTTACCTCTACTTCTACTGTATATCACCCAGCCTTCACTGAGGCAATGTGAATTATTTTGGCACAAGTTATTTTGGTTTGGGTGACTCTAGAAATTGCTATCAGCCATTCCTGGGATCTGCTGTTGGACCAGATTTCTAGTCCTTGCTTGTCCACGAAGGTCCCCTTGTATCAAGCTATGGCTGCTGCTGTTAGCCCCTCAAGTAATCATCTTGATCTCCTTGGTAAAAGGATAGGATTCATATGCCTGAAGGTTAGTCCACTTGGCCTGACCAGAAGTCAGTACAGTTGACCTACAGCAATATGGAAATGACAGACTGCAGTAGTTCCTGCACTAATTCCTGCAGGGCCAGGAATTTGAAGATCAATTCTTCCTCCTTTTAGGTGTTTTAGATTTCTTTTAACCCTTAGTTTCCAGCCACATTTGATGGGAAATTGCTTTGGGGATACTCAATGGTTTGCTGTTGAATTTTGGCAACTCAATCCTGGAAGGCTCCAAAGGCCAAACAATAGGGTTTGGGGGCCATCTGTCTGGTGCAAGTGGCCCATTACTATCTTACTGAAAGATACTGAGTCAGACTATTGGTCCATCTAGTTCAGCGTTGTCTGCAATGAATGGCAGTGGCTATCCAGGACTTCAAGTCGGAATCTTTCTGAAGATACCATGTAGGTCTTCTCTTGTGGTACAGCTATGCAGACAAGGCTGAGGCATAAATAAAGAGTTGTGAGCTGGACTTCAGCCTGACTGATGTAGACAGTGATGAGGGAAGCACTGCTCAGGTAAGTATATCTGAGTTGTTCAACGTTTTTATTCCTTTTCATTGTAGATATTCTGCTTGGTAAGGTCATTTCCAGCATGCCTCAGTAATTTTTGACAAAAACGTTCATTGTTATATATTGTTGGGAGTAAGTTGTCATTTCCCATAGACATTCTTAGTTTATTTCTTTGGCAGTACCAAATAGCAAGTCCATGTATTGAGAGCATTAGATCAATTTCATTAACATCAACGGAAAAAATGGCTTTACTTTTCATAGCTACTTTGCCACTGGAACATATTCTATGATTTCAAAAAATACTTTTAAATTGTATTACATATACAGCTTGGAAGGTTCAAAAGCCTAGTTCATATAAACATTTCAGCAGGGAAAGCAGGGCCCCTCTCAGATGCCCATGCATGCAGCTGAGCATTGGAGAGGGACTTCAGCTTGAATGCAGGCCTTTTTCATATAATCATTAAATCATGATAAGAATGGGGGAGGGGGGGGAAAGGAACAATATACTACACCAGCAAGTGTAGTCCCAGTCTGTTCTGTAAATAAGTTCATGGTTTTTGGTAATTTTCACAATCCCATTCTTGAAATACTACATTTGATTAAACTGGAGCCGACCTAAGGCAGTTTGGCAGTACCCAGATGCCAAAACCCAGAAAAAGGGTTTAAAGTGAAAGAATCCAATTGTTGTACAGAATTCTATTTTATCTTATTCCAAACTTTGTGAGAAATCTGTGTGCCAGAGCTGCCTAAGATGACTGGTTACTTGGCTGCATGGTTCTAGACATAACAAAATGTAAGGGGTACTTATCCTGTGCATATGCTTTCAGACCCTCTTGATCTTAGGTTCAAATGAACTTTTCCCTTGGACACAAGTTGTTACTCAAAGTATCCTTTGGTCTGCGTGCCCTGACTGTGAAGAATTAACTACTGCAGCAAGAGAGGACAAGGAAAAAACTGCGCACTGTTTCTACAGCTGGTTGGTGGGTGGAGAATGAAGCAAGGAAACAGTGTTTGGTTGCACCTCATGGTTATTATGTCCTAGGAGTGACTTGTCTTCTGGGAGCCTGAAGGGTGCTAATTAAGATACGTTGATTTCAGAATGGTCCTTTGCTTGCAGCTTGGGAAATTGATCTTTTCAGGGTGTGTGTAGCACATTGATTGTTACATAAGCAGAAGTCAGATATTCTTAGGCTGCATAAAATAGTTTGCAACTCTAGCATGCCATCCCTGGTCCCACTATTTTGAAAAAGTGACTGCTCAAGTTACTACATAGCTATGACACTGCTGCCAAGAATGACACTTAGCATTTACCAGCATACCACATGCAGGAGGTCTGCCCAGGTTTTTTTGCTCACCAGGTTAGAGCGGATACATTATATGGCTGTCCTCTTTTTACACGTGTCTTAGGAAATGTTTTCTTCCTCCATAGTAAAAAATGAGCCAGTGCACAGTGGAGAGCTCTGCTAAGGGAAGAGGCAAAGGTTCCTGCATAATGTTGTCCTTGAGTGAGAAGATGAAACTGCTGAAACAGCATAGCATCCATTGCACACCATTATAATATTATAATCTATTGTTCGCTTCTATATGAAACCCAAAGAAACATGCCACTAACAAGTAATCTGTGAGAAAGAACTGTGGCTCTACAACTGTCTATGAAGGTTCTCAGTCATCCAGGTGGAATTGTCTGTAGCTTGAATCATGTCAACTGGATTTCTATTTTCTTAGTGGAAACGTTTCACTCCTTATCCAAGGAGCTTCTTCAGTCTGAGCAAAGAAAAAGTCAGACTGAAGAAGCTCCTTGGATAAGGAGCGAAACGTTTCCACTAAGAAAATAGAAATCCAGTTGACATGATTCAAGCTACAGGCTCTACAACTGGTTTATGGCAGAAGGTACTAAACACGGTGTCAGACCAGCAAGTGCTGGTTTCAAAGATTTAAGCACTGTACAATGTCCTCAGCATCAAGCTGGCAAGGAAGCAAATGCCATTCCATCCCTACATCAAGAAAGAAGAAAGATGTAGAGGGTTAATACATGGATGGCACACAAACAGTAAAAGGAGCAAGCAAGCCACCTGATGAACCTGGAGGGAGAGGAGACAGATAATCAAAATCAGACGGTTGCCTTTTCTCTGGTGTGAGCGGAGTTAGTATATGGACCCAATAAAAGTCATTGCTTATGGTACATGGTGTTAGCATCACTAGGGAGAGAAGGTATAGAGTCCCATTAGTAGAATGGAATTTAGAAGTACTTGGGCGGCCTATAGTGTTATTGTATGTTATATTCCAGCTGTAAAGGTCACAGTATGATTTACATTGCTTTCTTTATAATTCTTATGTAACATTTCTGGGGGTATGTAACCCATGACCTTGCTGACCCTTACAAGGCATCCCTCGTGTTAGGTACTATGCTCCATCGCACACTTGAACACTCACACATTTAATCAACAACAGATGCAGCCCTCTGGAGCATGCACAGTCGTCAATCTCCCTTGCTTTCCAAATGGACAGGGTCTTCGAAGTCCCCTCCTGGGTGCTCTGGTCAGTGGTGGGAGATTAATATGGGACACACACACAACGAAAGAGCTCCACAGTTATACCCCCCCACACACAGCTTCTCACAGCCCTGTAACTCTGTTTCCAGGTAGACATCCTCACTCTTTGGTGTGGGGCAATGTTGTAGGGGTTACATGATCAAACTAGTGCTCCTGTGCCGAGTGCATAACCCTTGTGCCCTGTAACAGAAGAAATTAAAACCAGCTCCGTGTCTTTGGGCAAGCAGAGGTGAGCACAGTGGTTTTCTCTGACTCAGTGAGCAACTGGTTTGTGTGTGAGGTGCAGAAGTATCTGGCCTCCAAGAATCTAGCTTTTAGGGTCCTCTTGCTGCTTGACATTGCCCCTAGCCATCCTGTGGCTGTCCAGTTCAGCAAAGATTTACCCAAACATGAGATTGCCGTCTTGCTGCCTAAACCACCATTTTAATCCAACTGAGGGAACAAGGTCTGATTGAGACTTTCAGTTCCTACTCATACTCACCGCACCTTATCTAGCACCTTATGCTAGATCTTCTAAGGCAGCTGGGACATAGAGTGGCAAGAATTCTGTATGATCATTTATTGTCAGTTAAAGGTATTGTGCAATGGGCGGTGATAGAAGTTGGATAAATAAATAAATGAATAAATAAATAAATAAATAAATAAATAAATAAATAAATTGTGTATTGCAAAACAGGACCTGCTTGAAGCACTTGTTAGTCAATAGTTTTCACAAGAACTGGTTTTTCTAATAATTGTGTAAGCAATTTAAACTGTTGCACTCATTTATGAAATTAACTGTGGCACCTGGGTCTATAAGAGCTGAGAACTGTATTTCTATATCTGAGATTGAACAAAGGTTTTTTGTTGTTGTTGTTCAGTCATTTAGTCGTGTCCGACTCTTCGTGACCCCATGGACCATAGCACGCCAGGCCTTCCTGTCCTCCACTGTCTCCCGGAGTTTACTGAAATTCATGTTCATTACATCGGTGATGCTATCTAACCATCTCGTCCTCTGCCGTCCCCTTCTCCTTTTGCCTTCAGTCTTGGTTACAGGATAATAAAATACCTGTCCTGACTTCGGGCGTAGAAATAACACGCTGAGGCTGGAATCAAGCTCTAGTGATTTATTATCCTACTACCCTAACAGAGTCCATCTAAACTAACATGAAGTGGCGACGCCCAAAGAATAAGTCCACAAACTTAGGGCGGGGCTTTCTTCAACCTCTTGGGAGGGAAACATAGAGATTCAGTACTACGCATGCGTTTCCCTTCCTGGAGGGAGCCCCCTCCTTCTCCGCCCGTTATCTCCCTGACAATACCTCTTGTAAGCTGCCTGAGCTGCTCTTAATTGTCTGAGGGCCGGCTTGCTGAGCTCTTGGGAGGGGAACTTGTTAAGTTTCCCAAAGATGAAGTTTTAGAGCAATTTGGATGCTTGCATGCTACATGGGCTGCAGTTTCACAGGTGCACCGCTTTGCAGCTGATTCAGATATCTGTACTTTAGTCATCTTGGCTAGCTGTCTTGGGGCTCCAGAGTAGAAACAAACTGAGGTCTGTCCTTCTCTGTTTCTCTGCTAAGGACAGGGATATTTTTACCACTCCTATTATTTGCATTGGTTCTCTGGCACTGTTCTCTGAAGGGGGGGCAGTAGGGGGGGCTGTAAAACTTCCTCCCCTTATTATTTCCTCTGTGCCTCAACTCTTTCAACCACCCATCTATTAATGCATAACATTGGAATTGTTCTTCCTAATTCTCTCTCTAACTCATCCCTCAGTTCATAATCAAGTCCTCCTCAAAACTGGTTAGTCAGAGCCAGATCATTCCACTCCATATGTCTGGCATATAATTGAAAATCCAATATGTACTCATAAATGCTGCAGTTGCATTGCTTTAGCTTGTGAATCTCTCAATTTGCTGTTGCTCTCCCAGTTTGATCATCAAATGCTGCTCTAAATCTTTGCACAAAATTCTGGTAATTATCCAGTAATGGATCATTGCCGTCAATGAGGTGCACAGCCCATTTGACTGCCCCTTTTTTTGAGCAGACTTGGAACAAAATTCATCCTGGAGTGATCTGTAGGGCAACTTATCATAAACAATTCACACTCCATTGTGAAAGTCAGAAATCGATCTTGGGCTTCTCCCATGACAGCAAAGAAACATTTGTTGGGCTGCTGAGCTGCTCCTGGCTGAGACAAATTTTGTCCCAACTTTGTGTTAGCTGTACCACAGCATCATGTAAATTTGTTATTTGTATATCCATTTGTTGTTGATGTTTCAGTAATGCTTCAACAAATTGTTCTCTGAATATTGAGGTGCCCCAAGAATCTGATGACATCTCCACAATCAAAGTTACAGTTTGATGCCTGTCTGATTAGAGACAGTAGAGGCTTTCAAGACTGATGTCAGGACTTCGTGATAGGCAAGTCAGGAAACAAACATCACAAAGAATACTGGAATTCTACTTTATCATTGTAGAGTACAATAATAGAACCTTGAAAACCTGACAATGTTCCCTTCTGACCCTCTTACACCAAAGAGAATCAAGACAGGGTAATCTTGAGTTTCTTTCTCACCCCTTGCTCTTTCTCAGGCATGAGCTAATGTTTACTTAACCTCTCTTGCATTCCTTCTTCAGACTTTAGCAATGCAATGAACAAAAACTGTCAGATATACAAGCTGGAATCAAAAGAGGGAAGTCCACCCAAGGTCATATTCCTAACATCTGTAGATAATGGAAAAGGCAAGGGAGTTCCAAAAAGACATATATTTCTGCTTTTTTGTTTATACAAAGAAGAGTGACTGTGTAGATTACAACAAATTGTGGATACCCCTTAAAAACATGGGCTACCCCATCTGTTTACTGAAAAGAAAATGTATGTTGGCCAGGAAACTACACAATATGGAGCATCTAAATGGTTCAGAATTGGGAAAGGCGTATATCTAGATCATGTACTGTCTCATTTGTTTAACCTTTATGCAGAACGTACCCTGAGAAATGTTGGAGTAGAAGAAATAGCAATTGGAATTAAAATTGTTGACACAATCATAAACAACCTTAGATAGGCTTATGATATTACTTTGATAGCTGGAATTGAGGAAGACCTAGGGAATCTCTTGGTGAAAGAGAAAGAAGGAAGTGCAGACACTGGTCTGCTGCTCAATTTTTTTAAAACTAAGATTAAGTCAACAGGCAGTACCAACCCAATGGAAAAAGATGGAAAAGTAGTTGAAATAATAATAGATTTTACCTTCTGATAGTAAAAAATGTACAGGGATAATGGCTGTAGTCATGAAATAAAAAGATGTCAGCTATTTGAGAGAAAGACTGTGACTCCTTTAAACAAAATATTAAAGCCCAGAAACATCGCACTTACAACAAAGGTACGCATTGTTAAGATTATGATTTTCCCAGTTGCATGAGTTAAACTTTCACATACGGCTGTAAAAGTTGGATCATTAGACTGAATAAGAAAAAATGATTCTTTGAAATTGTTTGCAACACAAGCAGGACAAGCCATGGTATATAAACAGAGCAAGTCCCACTCCCTTTTCACACTGAAGATGTTGCCTAGTCTGGCAATGAAACGTCTGCAAGAAAACAACAAGGCTCAGAGAGCACCAAGGACTACACAGATAGCAGGTTTTCTGGAAAGATGGGAAGAGAGCAGATTTACAATATACATCTTGCTAGGATCTCAATTCAGCATAAGTCCATACACTAAATCAGTGTTTCTGAACCTTGGGGACTTTAAGACATGTGGACTTCAACTCCCAGAATGCTGGCTGGGGAATTCTGGGAGTTGAAGTCCCCACGTCTTAAAGTCCCCAAAGTTGAGGAACACTGCACTAAATTAAAGTGCAAACAGCATTTTTGCCTTCTCAGCATTTTCAGTTAAGACATTACACAAAACTATATTTTGCAATAACCATATCATGAATCAAAATTACAGGTAGCCCTTGTTATTTAGGGAGATTTCATTCTATTTGACAGTTCTGGATAATGAGTCTTTTGGAACTGGGAGGTTAGATTCTGGAATCTTGGAAAATTACTGAAAGCTACCAAAAATAATTCCCTGATAAATACGATGGTGTGGTCACTGACATTGAGCCGGACATCCTAGAGAGTGAAGTCAAGTGGGCCTTAGGAAGCATTACTAACAACAAAGCTATTGGAGAAGACAGTATCCCAGCTGAGCTATTTAAAATCCTAAAAGATGATGCTGTTAAAGTGCTGCACTCAATATGCCAACAAATTTGGAAAACTCAACAGTGGCCACAGGATTGGAAAAAGGTCAGTTTAAGTTCCAATTCCAAAGAAGGGCAATGCCAAATAATGTTCAAACTACCGTACAATTGCGCTCATTTCACATGCTAGCAAGGTTATGCTCAAAATCCTACAAGCTAGGCTTCAGCAGCATGTGAACCGAGAACTACCAGAAGTGCAAGCTGGGTTTCGAAGAGGCAGAGGAACTAGAGATCAGATTGCCAACATTCACTGGATCATGGAAAAAGCAAGAGAGTTCCAGAAAAACATCTACTTCTGCTTCACTGACTACGCTAAAGCCTTTGATTGTGTGGATCACAACAAACTGTGGCAAAGTCTTAAAGAGATGGGAGTACCAGACCACCTTACCTGTCTCCTGAGAAACCTGTATGCGGGTCAAGAAGCAACAGTTAGAACCGGACATGGAACAACCGACTGGTTCAAAATTGGGAAAGGAGTACGACAAGGCTGTATATTATCACCCTGCTTATTTAACTTATATGCAGAGTACATCATGAGAAATGCCGGGCTGGATGAATCACAAGCCGGAGTTAAGATTGCCGGGAGAAATATCAACAACCTCAGATATGCAGACGATACCACCCTAATGGCAGAAAGTGAAGAGGAACTAAAGAGCCTCTTGATGAGGGTGAAAGAGGAGAGTGCAAAAGCTGGCTTGAAACTCAACATTAAAAAAACCCAGATCATGGCATCTGGTCCCACCACTTCCTGGCAAATAGAAGGGGAAGAAATGGAAGCAGTGACAGATTTTATTTTCTTGGGCTCCAAGATCACCGCAGATGGTGACTGCAGCCATGAAATTAAAAGACGCTTGCTCCTTGGTAGGAAAGCTATGGCAAACCTAGACAGCATATTAAAAAGCAGAGACATCACCTTGCCGACAAAGGTCCGTATAGTTAATGCTATGGTTTTTCCAGTAGTAATGTATGGCTGTGAGAGTTGGACCATAAGGAAGGCTGAGCGCCAAAGAATTGATGCTTTCAAACTGTGGTGCTGGAGAAGACTCTTAAGAGTCCCTTGGACTGCAAGGAGGTCAAATCAGTCAATCCTAAAGGAAATCAACCCTGACTGCTCATTGGAAGGACAGATACTGAAGCTGAAGCTCAAATACTTTGGCCACCTAATGCGAAGAGAGGACTCCCTGGAAAAGACCCTGATGCTGGGGAAGACTGAAGGCAAAAGGAGAAGGGGACGGCAGAGGATGAGATGGTTAGATAGCATCACCGATGTGATGAACATGAACTTGAGTAAACTCCGGGAGGCAGTGGAGGACAGGAAGGCCTGGCGTGCTGTGGTCCATGGGGTCACGAAGAGTCGGACACGACTAAACGACTGAACAACAAAAAACCTTTGTTCAATCTCAGATATAGAAATACAATTCTCAGCTCTTATAGACTCAGGTGCCACAGTTAATTTCATAAATGAGTGCAACAGTTTAAATTGCTTACACAATTATTAGAAAAACCAGTTCTTGTGAAAACTATTGACTAACAATACGTCTATGAAGGTTCTCAGTCATCCAGGTGGAATTGTCTGTAGCTTGAATCATGTCAACTGGATTTCTATTTTCTCAGTGGAAACGTTTCCACTGAGAAAATAGAAATCCAATTGACATGATTCAAGCTACAGACACATTGACTAACAAGTGCTTCGCAGGTCCTGTTTTGCAATACACAATATTTTATTTATTTATTTATCCAACTTCTATCACCGCCCATTGCACAGTACCTTTGCAACTGACAATAAATGATCATACAGAATTCTTGCCACTCTATGTCCCAGCTGCCTTAGAAGATCTATCGTGCTATGGTCCATGAGGTCACGAAGAGTCGGACACGACTAAACGACTGAACAACAACAACAACCAAAAATAAAGGAGGAAAGTGAAAGTAATGATACTGTATCTTGGCCATCTTAGATCTTCTGTTTTCCCAGTCCACATGCTAGCAATATTTCCCCAAGCCAACAGTTTAGGTCCATCACCCCTAGCCAGCAGCAGCAAAAATCAAAATAGGAAGCTGTGTTGCCTGCAGCAACAAAAATCAAACATCAACATCCTTTTCCTCCTTAAAACCATGGAAAGTGTCAGTGTCGTATTCTGAAGACAATTCCACAGCTGTTTGGTTGGTATAGCTACCATTGTAAAGTAGCTGATGATCGTGGCTTGGGTGGTCCTTATTTCCAAAACCCTCTAGGTATTATTATTGTTTTTTATTTGTTTCTGATTCTTGGGGACCTGATGGATATCATTTTGAATCCTAGTAAGCTTGCGCTTGTCTACTTTGTTTATTTATTTATTTATTTATTTATTTAATTTATTTGACCACCCATCTCCCCCAATGTGGGACTCTGGGCGGTTTACTTTTAGCCCCCTTTTTGATAGCCGTTTACTTTTCCAAGCATCAAAATTTTCTTCTGTGACTCTTACCTTTGTATTACAGTATGTGTCCAAAACATTTAAACTTTAGTCCCATTATTAGAGCTTTCAGTGAGTAGTCTGGTTTTATTTCATCTAGTATTGAATGAAATGTCTCCAGAAAATCAAAGACTTAAAAATAGAAGAAGATGAAATTATGGTGTCACTTGATGTCATTGCACTCTTTACATCCATAGACCCAGCACTAGCGAAAGAATCCATGGCAGCAGTTCTATGAAACACACCTGACCTAGTCAAATACACTAAGATAGAAATACCCAGAATCATGGACCTCATCGACCTCTGCCTCACTACCTACTTTCAGTTTGATGGACAAATATACCAACAAATCAAAGGAACACCCATGGGATCACCACTTTCAGGACTCATAGCAGAGATTGTAATGCAGCGTCCAGAAAGGATAGCACTTCCATGTATACAACCCAAAGTACGGCTCCGGTATGTAGATGACAATAAAATTCACAAGGGAAGAAGAAAACAATAACGCACTACCCTTCTTGGACATCCTCATCAGTAGAGGAAATGATGGCATTCTAGAAACACAAGTCTACCGGAAATCTACCCACACTAACCAAGTGCTCCATTACCAAAGCAACAACCCAACCTCCTACAAGAGAAGCTGTGTAAGAACATTATTCAGACGAGCACTAATGCACTGCAGCAACCCAGAGCACCAGAAAAAGGAAACAGATCATCTATACAGCATCTTCCAGCAAAATGGATACCCATGCAACTTTATCAAAAAGTGCCTGACTACCCAACCCACTACAACACAACCAACAGAAGCTATGAAAAGTATAACACTGCCATACATAAGAAACATCTCAGAAACTACCAATAGACTGTTACAACCACATGGCATCACCGTAGCACATAAACCAACCAAAACCCTTCAGAACATCTTAAGTAACCCAAAAGACCCAGTAGCCCAAGAAGAAAAAACAGGAGTTATCTACAACATACAGTGTAAGGACTGTAGCAGCCACTATGTAGGACAGATGGGCAGAAGACAGAAGAGCGCATCCATGAACACCAACTAGCAGTCAGAAGACACAATGAAAATTCCTTAATCTCACAACACATGGACAGACTCACCCATACTTTCAACTGAGAAACTGTGAGCATCCTAAACCAAGCCAAATCCAAAAATGCTAGAGAATTCCTGGAAGCTTGGCACTCAGACAAAGCAGCCATCAACAGACACATAGAGGTAAACAACATTTACATACCATTCATAAGAGACAATAGAAAAGCCAGAAGACCAGAACACCTCCTTGCCAGCAATCAACACCCAGATATGCAAAGATTAGCACCAGAGGAACAATCAAACAGCACAATATACCCTAATCAAGGAACGATTAACTCAGTCAATCAACCAAGCAGCAAACAACAGCCCAATCAAGGAACTCCTAAGGGGAGAACAACACCTCCACCAACACAGGCAGGACAAGCCAGGGTATATAAACAGAGAGCAAGTCCCACTCCCTTTTTACACTGAAGATGTTGCTTAGTCTGTCAATGAAACGGTCTGCAAGAAAACAAGGCTCAGAGAGCACCAAGGACTACACAGTTCAACCCTGAGCTACAAATATTCTCTTTGATTGGTAATCTGCTATCTGACCAAATGTTTGTTCAGCAAATATGTTAATGAAAGAAAAACTGGATGCTAGTTCTCTGATGTTCTACACAACTTGTTGACAAGACTGGTTTTAGAAAATGCTGTTTTGATTCTAAACTTGTTTTATTGTTGAAATAACAAACAGCAGTGCCATTAAAAGCAGCAGGGTGTAATGTGCTTCCTAGTTAGTTTGTTTGCTTTTGTGCTGTGGTAGAAGAGAGATAATATTTCCCCACAGGAGATTTTTCAAATGACCACATTAACATCTTAATACATTTTTTTTTCTAAAAAGGAATGCCTGTCCTCTTTAAAAAAAAGAAAAGGAAAAACCAATTGAAAATGTGAATGTTGATACATTTTCTGCCTTTCCTGTTCTCATCGGTGTTAGCATGAATACTTTCATTACGCATCTATGGTTACACATAACATTTTTCCTGTTTCTGGAAATTAAATAAGAAAGAGGAACGTGTAACTCTTAACATGCTTTTTGTTGTAAACTAATTAAGAACGTGAAACATAGATCTTTAAGTGCCTGTGAATTCTCAGTTCTGATACATGTTTACAGAATAATTAATAAGAACACTATTAATTTTAAACAGGTGGAATTAGCAGAACCAGTGAACATCAGGGCCATTTTTTGGTAGTGGGGAAATATGACATTAACAAACTTTGACTAGTGTTCTACAGCTTGATACTTTTCAGTTTTGTTAGGACTATTACACATAGATCTGTAATAGTACTTCAACAATAGTACTTCTGGAGTCATATTCCCAAAATATCTGAAAGACACCAGGTTGGGAAACTTTGCTTAGCACTATTTATTTCACAGACTGAAATGGTGCAGGTAAAACAACTTTGCGCTGTATGATTTTACAAAGCAAAGAAGCAATGAATATATCGCAATACAGCAAATCTATTCCTACAGTGAAGTGAGTAGATTACGGGAAAGCTATACTAGCCTGGTGCGCGTCATGCCGGCCACATGACCGCGGAAGCGTCTTCGGACAATGCTGGCTCTTCGGCTAACAAACGGAGATGAGCACCGGCCCCTAGAGTTGGACACGACTGCACAAATGTGCAGGGGGAATCTTTACCTTTACCTATACTAGCCTGGACTTTTCAACTAACTGTGATTAAAATATGACTCTCCATTGCAGTCAGAAATAATGCCATTCCAATTCTATCCCCACAGCCAATAGTCTTCCTAGGATCCTGAGAAAGTTGCTTGTATGGCTTGGGAGTGCTAATAGCTATGCTGCTTTTTCCCATGTCCCAAAGCCTAGGGCCAGAAGTGTGGGTTGTGGCTTCTCCCCATACCTGTATTGACTTAGTGTTTGGCAGGGGCAATCACAATGCAGGTAGGAACTACAGAATGGACTCCCCCCCCCTTCCCCTTTTTGTCTAGGTTATTTGACATTGCCTTTGTGGTGAAGGAAAAAATAGTGCTGGAGATGCTCCTGCACCACAAAATGAAAACGAATAGAGATGTGCAATATCAATCAAGGCAAGACAAGTCAAGGTAGAAAAATTATGGTATAATCATTTGTATTGATGAAATGTTTGTTGAATACTGTGTAATGGGTTTAGGATAAAAATAGCAATTGGAAAGAACATACTTCTCTTGAATTGACATTGAATGTTGTTCTATCTAGCACATGCTAGATCTTTCAGTATAAATTATCAACAAATGATTTCTGAATCTAATGTTGACCATCATCTTATATTATTGGAATCTGAGCTTGTATACAAGAGAATGTTAAGCAGCGTATTTAAGGATGCAGATGCTTTAGTGATTTTGTAGGTCAGCATGTTTTATTACTCTCTGTCAAATAAATTGGCTGCAGCCTTGCAGACATATTCTGCTTTTATACTTAGTACTTTGATTCTTTGCTATGTCAAACATTGTAGAAAGTTTTAAGAGAAAATTGATAGTTAATAGTTTTCAGACCTAAATTGATGTTGCTAATAGGATTCTAAATATGAAATGAATTGATTTTGATAATAAAGAATTAGAATTGTTTACATTTGGGTTTTATGAAAATATTGGTTTCCTTGACTATGGGTCACAGTGTACATGGGATTTTTAAATTACTTTTTGTTTTGTAAGCAGGATCTTTATTATAACATTTTCTGACAGGGATTTTAAGAATGTAGATTTCTTATTTATAGATCTCCATGCATGACAAATGTAATGTATTGTTGCAGACTACATAATATAATTAAATGATACATTGATGAAGACTAGACTGTTTCTAAAATATTTATATTCCAATTAGTTTATATTTCATTTAATGTATATGTCACTTTTGATACAGTAAATGTCATGAAAAGCAGGGTGGTTGACCTGTATTTATGCTAAAATGTCAGGACAGTACTTTTTATTACCTACTATCTGTGTTTTAAATTGTATGAAGTTAAAAAGTACTCTGTATCAGCTAATAATCATCAACTTTATGTCTAGGAAACTATTACTTCCTTCATGATTAAAGTTACTTATAAGGACCTGAAGAGATTTAATGGGGAAGTTAAGTTTGGACTGCTATTGTTTTTGAGAATAGTTAAGTTACAGTTAATAGCACCATTCCCATTACTGGTTCTTGAGGGTCCTTTGCTGTTTGTTTTTTCCCACTGTGAAAGATGTCTAATTACTTTTACCTTAAACTATTGGGTTTTAATCCATGTCACATCTATAATGGTTATCTGTTATCTTGTACTAGGAGGATTAAGGGCTTTTCCCCTCATTTTTCTTGTGATTGATATCCACTTGTTCCATGATTACATATCTATCCCCAGCATACTTTTTTACATCTTTTTCTCAGCAGAAGGAATCTGACACTCCAGATGTTTTAGACAAAAGCCCCCATTACCCCCACTGTTGGCCATATTGATTGAGATTTATCAGACTTGTAGTCCAAAACTTCTGGAGGGCACAAGACTGCCTATGTCCAACCTAATCTTCACTATCTATGGACTCAGTTTGCTAAGTCTTGATCAGTCACATATAGTGATCCATCAGAACTCTGATACCACCTAGTTTTGCTTCTAGTCAGAGATGGAGGGGTTTAGTGTCCATTTTCTTGCATATTCATTAAAATAAGTAGTTCAGTATGACTTCGTAATTCAAAATTATGAAAATTCAATCTTGATCATTTGAATTTCCACAACTTTCATACAAAGCCTGTAAATTACTATTTGGTTAATATATGTTCCTTTCAAATCTACGTTTTTACATTTTTCATGGCTACTAACATTCCCACCCCCCACTCCACACCAATACATGTGATGTAAGTAAGTAAGTAAGTAAGTAAGTAAGTAAGTAAGTAAAGTTTATTGTTGTAACCACATAAGAATGCAATAAAATACAATAAAATATAATAATAAAACAATAAAATTATAAATGAAATTATAAAATAAAATAATAAAAGAAACATTAAATATAAAAAGGGTTAGGGTTGGGTTATGTACTACAATGGCATACCATACTATGATCTGTGCATATTTAACATTTCTACTGATGTCAAGCCTTTCGGATTAGGCCAGGTCAGGGAACAGACATCATACGGATTCCTGGAACTTTATTGTTGCAGGGTATAATAACAGGATCTTGAAAGTCTGGCACCTTTTCTCTCTGCCCCTTTTTAGACCAGAGAGAATCAAAATAGGGTTATCTTGAGTTTCTTTCTCACTCCCTCTTCTTTCCCAGGGCTAAGCCGGTGGTTATTTAACTGTTCTTCCATTCCTTCTTCAAGTTTATCTCTATATTCCTCTACAGCAACTTCTTAATATCCCTTGTTTTGTCAAAGTGATTCCAGACTATCTTGGGCTTCCTTTGCATGAATTATCTGCATTCCATGTGATTCTGTCGTCTTCACCACCTGTTTTCTTCCTTCCTCCTCCTCCACCTTCTGCATCATGCCTCCCTCCATCATTCTTCTGAAATTTGTTGAGGCCTTAATCTGCTGTTTTAGACGTTACCTTATGTGTGTCTTTGTCCTTGCTGTCACAGTGTCTCCCAGTATTCACTATGTGGAAAGACATTATTAATTTGTCATTTATTTTCCTGTGGTTGTAAATGATGATCACTTGCTTAAATTCCATATTCCAAAAATATGCTATCTTTTCATAGATGTTTGTAGAGAATAGGAAAGGAGCTAGGCACAGGTATGGTAACATTCAGTGAGCAGTCAGAAACAGAGCTAGCAGGTGAGGTTTGGCTGAAAACCTTTTTGGATGTGGGGAGAGAGGATAGGCTGGGGTTTGTATATTGCCATCTTACTTCAGAAATGGAGGGAACCAATGCATCTGATTTATGAGGTTTTGTAAGGCATATTTGTCTAACTAAATCTCCATAAAAATCATTTCTGCCACTTCTGTTGTTGAATAAATAGTACTTTTAGAAATGTAATTTATGTACAACAATACAGTTGTATTGTTTTAAATTTGGAGGGCTAAAACAAATGTTGACAGAAATAGTTATGGCTATTACTTGCAAATCAGAGGTGATGACTTTCATTGTTTGTAATAGCTTTGTTTAGATTTTTTATATACTGTGTTATGTCCTTTCAGGGCCATGAATATTGGTATTTATTGAGATCATAACCCCTAACTGAATTAGTTGCTTAATCAACTAAACATTTAATTGCAGATGAAATTTGCTCTCCAGTTAATCAGTGGAACATGCTGCTAGGCTGGCTATGTAGACACGCCACCAAATTTAATGATAAAGAAATGTAAAAGAAGGCATTTCAGTTTGGATACATGCATTTTTTATTTCAATAACAATTATAGGCTACTGAAGTTCATAGAGCTCAGCTAAAATCAGTATCAATATGCCTTACAACCAAGATTTGCCATAATATTGATGGGAATTGAACATTCATATTGAAACTATTTCACTGTGTTATATTACTGTAACTGAAATATCCTATATTTCAAGTTTCCAAGCTGATGGAAGTAAATATTAAAGCTATATTTTCTTCCATTAATAGGTAGTTTTTGTTCACTGAATTGTAAATATTGTCATGCAATTAAAGAGAAGCTGTTTTCTTTCAATATATTAAAAATACATGGTTATATTTTGACAAACATGCATAAGTATGTAAATCTTTATGATTTAAGGCACTAAACCAGTTTACATTATTTTGTTGGTTGACAGCCATTTTTTAAAATCCTTCTTTATTATTCATGCCACTCTGATAAATTCTGCATTGAAATATCCATTAAATAACCCAATTGTTTCTTTTTTATTGTTCTTTCTGGGGCAGAATTTGTGCTCTAAAATATTATTATCCAGAGAAATAGGAAGCAATTGTTTTTAATTATTTTGCCTTTGAAGTGTTGTGTGCAAAGCACTGTCATCTAAATAGACTACAGCTGTATTGCAATTACAGAATTAAGCTCACAAGTCATTAGTCGTTTATGCTTGTAAGAAGACAAAGGATATTAATTCATGCTAAGCATGATCTCCTTTGGTAAAATTTAGTGGTCTTTTTAATGCACACAAATCAAAGATAGGAGTGTAAAATGAAGATTAAAAGCAGGTACCCGATAATCAGAAGTGAGCCGATTTGTTGTAACTTGTTCAGTTTAAATATTTGTGCTTGTAAATTGTTTAACTGGCAGATTCTCACATTCATGTTTCCTAACCTTCCAGTTTGGGTTATTTTATTGTATAAAATATCCTGGCAGCTATTCAGTTCCTATTCATATTTTGTATTGCATTATCCTCCCTGTTGCTGATACAGTTATAGAAAAAAAAACATGCACAGAAACAAACACACACACAACCCCCCCTCCCATTTGTAGATATTTCTTCTTATATGATTTTCTCCCACATTTACCATGTTCGTGTTTTGAAGGTTAATGCCCAAAGTCAAGCAGACAGAAGCCAAGTGCTGCAAGGTTTTCCAAGATTAGGACCGATTCCTTTCGCAGAAATAAATGATTCCTGCCATGTGCAGTGATTTTGTGCAGCGCTACTCACGGCTGAGTGAGTGCATCAATACTGTAGCCCTTACATGCTGTACATACTGATGACACTGTGTTAACTTGATTGACTGAGCAGTGTACGGGAGAAGATGCACCTGCAAGAGATGTACAGACATGCAGTTTTAGTCTGGTTTTGAAATATTTATTTTTAGATTTGTTTTACTTGAAAATCTCAGTTTTAAATTCCATGGGTTCTCATGTTTCTGCTGCTAAGGTAGAGCAAACAGTTATGAATGCTTCTTTGTTGTCAACATTGTTCTGGATTTTAAAGGTGCATCTTCTTTATGCTTAAATTAAAATATAGGGAGATTGAACGAGAGAGAGATGAAATAGAAGAGTGGAAAATTTGCAGCTGGATGGATATTGTTATCTTAAGGAGCTTAGCTGAATGAAAGGGGAATGTTTTGTGTCATTCACTTGTGAGCAGCATTTTGTGTTATATTTTTCTGTTTTGTTTTGTTCTTTGTAGGCTTTGAGACAGCAGCAGAAAAGAAGAAATGGAGTCTCAATGATGGTAAACAAGACTGTTCCTCGTGTTGTTTTGACACCATTAAAGGTGTCTGATGAGCAGTCGGATTCACCTTCAGGTAAATAGCTACAGACTGACTGCGACAACAGTTTCTAGTCAAAGAGCCCTCCCTATGGGTGAGAGCTATAGTGTACAAAATTAGGATGTTGAGAAATAATGATGGTGTTCCCACAAGATGGATTCTGCTTTCATTTTTTTAAAACCAATTTTATTAATTCCAAGAAGGAAAAATTTAATTCCATTGCTTGGAGGGGGGAGGGGAAGATCAAGAGAGAAAGACTGTCTAAAAAAAATTAAAATTACAACAGCTGCTTTAAAGGAATGCAAAGTAGTCTTTTTGGATGCTGATTCTTAATGGGAGAGCTACGTATTGGCATTCTGTGCCATCAGGGAGCCAAATAAATAACCATCACAACTCCTCTGGGAGTGCGAATTACTCTCATACTCCTGTCTTGCAATAACAGTTGTCCTTTTAATAAGATTTTGTGTTCTGGCACCATCTTAATCACCACAGTGCAACCCTGACCTTTACTTTTGGCTGTTACATGCTTCACTGTGAATGAATCGTGCAGAGATCTGTGTCACTTTTTATTGTAGATTGTTTTTTTTTCCCCAGACGTGGGAGAAAATTAACTTACCAAGGGAGGATTTCCTATTCTTCCTTTTATTTCTTTGTTCCCTTATAAAGGGAGCGTTATTATTTTTAAAGAGGTCTCTGCTATCTGAGAAGAAGCTTATTTATATTGGATTAGCAAACATCTTTATTGACTGTTACATTCAGGAAACTTGTTTTCATCACTTAATGGATTTATGAGCTTTTGCTTCATTGCTTCTAGTGACAGGGAATCAACTTGTCAGCAGAAAACATAACCTTTAAATAGGGTAACAGATAAAGATGTCACTATCAGGTTTTTTTTTCTTTTTTCTTTTTTTAAAAAATCTAGCTTTGTTTTTGGTTTTGGTTTTTCCCAAACGGGGAAGCACTTCAGTATAATGTTTGCTTTTTTAAAGGATCTGAATCTAAAAATGGTGAAGCAGACAATTCTGATAAAGAAATGAAACATGGGCCAAAGTCTCCAACTGGAAAACAAATGAGCCAGCATTTAAAGAGATTAAAAAAATCTGGTTTAGGTGAGTAGGTCTCTAAAATGTCCTTCCCCCCCCCCCTCATCTTTTTACTTTATAGAATACATAGAAAAGGTGAAAACTCACTATACAAAATTTCACATTTTGTTTCTTGATGTTTTGGCTATTTTTTCAGTGCACAAGGGCTTCCCTTGCTGTGTTCTTTTGTCCCTTTGAACTCTGCAGGAGTGTCCCCTTTCAGGGCACCTTTCTCCAGCAGGCCTTTCTGTCAAAACCCTTTTCAATCTGACAGACGAGCTACCCTAAATTGGCCATTTTGAAGCCAGCTGTTTCTTGCTTCACCATCTTCTCACGGAGGACTATTCTTACTTTTTTCCCCTTTATCTTTTTTCATTATTCCTCAATGGAATAACGTGTTATTACATATTTCTCTGGGTCAGTCACATTTCTTTTCTTACTTTGGCTTTCCTTTCTCATTCTTTAGTAGCATAAAATAGCTGAGATTATATTGTAAACTAATATTTACATTCACCCTATTAGACTTTTAAGTGCTGTGTTGGGCTCCCCCCTCCCCTTTTTGCTAATTTCTATGCAATATATTTATCCTAGGCAATAAGATAACTAAATAATAGGACCAACATGTCTCAGTATCCAAATAAACAGGCAAATGTTTCTGCTTTGTGTTGGATTCTTTGGTCTATTAAGAAATAACATGTTTCCAGTCACACTCTGCATTTATTCCTTTCTTAGCTTTTTGTTTGCAACCTACACCTAGTTTAAGATTTTAAAATATTTTGAAAATGCTAATGATATAGCTGTTCCTTATCTTCCTTAAACTTGGGGCCATTCCATACTATTAGCTAATGGTGTGACTACCCCAAATAAATTAGCAATAAGCTCACAAACAAGTTATTTCTCCTTTAAAATTGCAATTTGCTATTGGTGGCATCAGTATCTTCCTTATCTTATTTGTTTTTCTTTAAGTTTCTCTTCCTATCTTTTTATTCTTTGTGAATTAATTCAGAATTATATCTTATATTATATATATTATAACACAAATTTTGCTTGATAATTAAAGCTGTGGTTAAAAAAAACTTAACTATCATTCATTAAATACAGTATCTACCATTCTTCTCATCCATCTGGATAAAATTAAAATCTTTGTTTTAGCAACAAAGGTCTTTCTAGTGTGTGTGTGTGTGTGTGTGTGTGTGTGAAGTGCGCTGATTTACTCTTTAATGCATGGCATTGTTTTAAATTAGGAATCTTGAGAAGAAGCTGTAAATGTGAAAAAATGGCCATTTCTGGGTCAGTGGTTGATAAGCTTCATTGTATTATATCTTTCCTTTTCCAGTTAATTAAATAATCAAAACTAGCATTTACTCTTTTAAAAGACCAGATTGAACATCTTGTAGAATTTTGTTTACCTGTGTTTAGGCATCTATTTTTTGCAGTAATTTATTACAGCTTGGCAGAAAAGGGAGGAAAAGACAGACATACAGGGCTGCTTTTCTTTTCAAAAATGGGATTTTTTTCAGGTGATATTTTTATGTGAAACATTTTGCATAAAGTAAAATCCTTTTCTTCATCCTTTGATAGCTTCCTGTCTATAAAACACGATTCAGTTTCCTTCAGTGACATGCTTAGAAGTTTTCAGAGGCTCTCTCTGATAGCAAAAGAATGACTGGCTCGGAAGAGTGCCATAAGTTTATAAAGTCTAACTTGGAAGCACAATTAATGAAGAGGAGGTGGGAGAATTTTTCTTCCTGCATTTGAATATGCTTTAAATATTAGATAATATGAGGATCTAAATTCGCTGACTATAGGGCTAAGATAAACTATGGCTTGTAATCTAGGAGCATAGAAATAGGAAGGCCATGCTTGTCTTCCCCATATTTTCCTCCCTCTTGAATCCCAAGAGCCTGTCTGGAAGGTCCAGGATTCCTGAAGGAATGGCATGCATTAAGGAGAACTGTAGAGTAGTGTTTCTCAACCTTGGCAACTTTAAGATGTGTGGACTTCAACTCCCAGAATTCCCGAGCCAGCAGCACATCTTAAAGTTGCCAAGGTTGAGAAACACTGTTGTAGAGGAAGGGTGGAATTATCCATTAAGATATTTATGCAAATTTCTGCTCCCTCAGACTGCCCATTTCTGATTTGGGATCAAATCCCACATCCCTCCCACCACAACCATTATGACATAATCTCTGCTATTCAGGAGTGGTTACTAACTACACTTCCAGAAAGGCTTTTCAGGGCACATAGCTAGTGGGGACAGGGAAGTTAGAGAGGTAGTTGGGTTTGCTTCTTTAAGGTGATTAAAATAAAACAGATTTTGAAAAATTCCAATACAGTATCTCCAAGAGGGCATTAGAATTTCAAACATTGTTCAGTAATGCAAATTGAGATTTTAAAAATCTGCTTTACCCACGTGCTGATAAAGTCTGAAGCCTTGATGGTGACTGTGGTGACTGTTGAAAAAAATGGATTTTTAGTGCCTAGTTTGATGAAAGCATCGCTGCCTTTTGAGGCTCTTGTGAAAAGTGCAGTTTGGTGCATTCAGTTGAAATTAAGTGGTGGCAGTCATTAGTAAAGGACTGAAGATAAATCTGTCACAATGATAATGAAACACATTCTAATCCATAGTGTAACTGCCCTTGGTTTACCACTTACAGTTGTGCTCACTGCACCACCAAAACAGTATTATTGACTCGCAAAAGGTGCAAAAAAGTGTATGAGCATCTTCCATATGAGATAAAGTCACATTTGTGACTAATGAGTTTAGAAGAAATTGAGTAAATGGGACATGACAGAAGTATCTAAACTGTGTGTGGTATAGAAAAAGTGGAGTGGAACATGGGGTCATCTGATGAAATTGGATAGTTAAAAATTCAGTTAATATATCATAGATTTTTATTTTTTTATTTTTTTTATTTTTATCCCGCCTTTATTAATTTTATAAATAACTCAAGGCGGCAAACATACCTAATACTCCTTCCTCCTCCTATTTTCCCCACAACAACCCTGTGAGGTGAGTTGGGCTGAGAGAGAGTGACTGGCCCAAGGTCACCCAGCCGGCTTTCATGCCTAAGGCAGGACTAGAACTCACAGACTCCTGGTTTCTAGCCCAGCACCTTAACCACTAGACCAAACTGGCTCTCATATGGTTGCTAAATTGACCTCAATATATTCTTAGGATATTTCACATGGTTTTGTTAAGTTTCCTTTCTTCGGAGTTTTGAATAAGTAAAGACAAACCATCTCCCCACCCCACCCACACCAACAGTTGGAGATGAGTAAATGGGAACAATACCTAGCAAAGAGTTGGCAGAAAGGTTGACACATGAGGTTGGTATGAATTACGGCAGCATGTTGCAATTTTTATATTGATTTATTTATTTTGTAAAAAAGAGAATCCACCATTAGGAAATGTCATATCCCTCCTAAATGTATATCAAGTAAATATTTTAAAACATCAGCTTTAAAAGAATCAGTGATGTCTGACAATTTGGATGATTATAAAAAAGAATTTGTCAAATGCATGAAGCATAAAATTATCAATAATTTCCAGTCCTGATGGCTTTGTATTGCTCTCTGTCTCTGAAGTTGCATGTCTCTGAATGCCAGTTGCTGTGGATCATGAAGAGGAAAATATTGCTGTACTTGTATTCTGCTTATTGCCTTTCCACAGGCATTTAACTGGGCATTGTGGGGACAGAATGCTAGATTAGGTAGCCACAGCTGCTTTTTATGAATGAAAATGTGGTTGCCTTCCACTTAAAGAACCATTGAATACAATCCTCTTTGCCTAATCTCATTAAAAATAAGTGGAACATTCTATTTTTTGTAACTGTTAAATTGTGATATTTACAGTTTTAAAGATCTTGTGGCATTTCAGGGGATAATTGAACCATCAATCTTTGCTGAAAACTGTTCTGTGCTATATAATATCGGGATAGCTTCCTTACAGCCAAATGATTAGAATTCAAAGAGGTCCATGTAGGCACAAAAATACTTCTGTGTCTGGGAGAAGGGATGTTAATTTTCCATTTCTGTACAGCCAGTTGAGCCTCTGGTTATATGAGGATATCTGACTAAAAGTTTTCAGGGAATGTAGAAGGCTCCCTAAGTTTTGCAGCACCATCAGTATAGAAAACTAATACAATATGAGCCACTAAAAAGTATAGCTGTCTATGCACAGTCCTTTATGTCCAAACCAGTAACTAATGTTCTGCTCCACAATTAATGGGAAAACATTATTTGCTTGCTTGCTTGCTTGCTTATTTATTTCACAGTATTTAGAAGCTGCCCCAATCAGAGATTCTGGCAGCTCACAATGATAAAAACATATAATAAAACATCAATCAATATAAAATAATAAAAAGTATGCAATAAAACTATAAAGCATGATTAACACATATGTGTTGTTGTTCTGAAGATATAGGACCACTGCCTGGGACTGAGAGCCATGGTTTCATTCAAAAGTTATGGAAATGTATACATTCATGCAGAAGTATTGTACCTTTTTTCAAATACGACCATTTGTCCTTTCCACTAATTTGTTTTTGACTAAGTACATTTTTCATATAGATGGGTGAATCTTGTGCAGAGGCAGGATTTCTAGAGTACAGAATTCAGCTTCCTGGGAAACATAGCTTTTGTTTTAAAAAACATTTTTCTAGCACTCAACAATTCCTGAGGATGGTTAAGATGTTGGTATGACCAGGAGAACTGGCTCAGGTCCCCACATAACCATAGAGTTCCTTGCATGTTTGTGTGTGTGTGTGTGTTATATTCTCTTGGACTACAGACTGTGCTGTTGCTGTAAGATAAATGTCACTCCCCCCCTCCCCTCATATGTGTGCCACCTTGACATCTTGCAGGAAAGATAGATTACAAATGTAATAAATCAGTAAATCAATAAATCTCAAAAATCAGGAGATGGGCTAAGTAGAATTTCTGTGGTCTAGATGTCTTCGTTTTTAGCTATTATTAACTACTAGAATTATTACCTCATGAGACAGCCTGATGGCATATGATACCACTATCCTGCTTAAACTAAGCATTTCTGCTTAGTTTCTGGTAACTTTATGTACCACCATCTTCAGTTTCATGAAGAATGGAAGAAGGAAAGTAAGTGCATCTAATAAATTATTTTGAAAGTTAAATTAAACAAAATTAGAAAACATCTTTGCTGAGTTTTTATTGTTTATATCATTGATAGAATACGGCCTTAATGGACACGGAATTTTGAATTTTGTTTTAAGATTCTGTGCTCCCCAGCCCCATGATGTCTTCCCCTGGATATCATGAATTCAATTTAACTCAGTCAATCAACCAAGCAACAAACAACAGCCCAATCAAGGAACTACCAAGGAGAAAACAACACCCCCACCAACAAAAGCAGGACAAGCCATGGTATATAAACAGAGAGCAAGTCCCACTCCCTTTTCACACTGAAGATGTTGTCTAGCCTGGCAATGAAATGTCTGCAAGAAAACAACAAGGCTCAGAGAGCACCAAGGACTCCACAATTCAAGGATAACATGACCATTTCCCCCAAGCTACCAGTCACCTTTACTACTTCAACCAATTCCTTCATGCTAGTGATGATTAGGTCTAAGATGGCAGACACTGTTCTTTCACTTTCTGACAAATAAAGTTGTCATCAAGAGAGGACAAACAGTTGTTGGACTTCTGACTCTTGGCAGAGTTAAGTAGATTCCCAGCAGATGTCATTATAATTAAAATCTCCACTATTGCTATAGTGTTCATCTTCAAAAGATTGGTGATCTGACACAAATGCTTCATCCATATCTTCTGCCTGCCAAGGTGGTCTGTAATAAATTCCCACAACAATATCACCTTTGTCTCTTTGTTCTCCTTTTATTCTTATACACATGCTTTCAGTAGAGTATTAATGCTCTGATTACTGAATTTACAGTATATGCAAGTATATTTTTCCTTTACATACACATACATTGTCACTCCCCTCCCATTTTTTGTTGGGTCTGTTCCTTTTGAATAAGTTGTAGCTTTCCTGTGCTATGTGCCAGTCATAAGTAGAAACCACCAGATTTAAGTCTTTGTGATCGTCTTGTTAATTTAGGATTCTAGTTCTCCCTATTTATTTCCCGTACTCTATGCATATGTGCAGAAACAACTGAGATTTTGAGTGGCACCGACTACTGGACTCTCTGTGAAACTCTGAGTTTGCATTTTGGCCTCCTGCTTTTCCTTTTATAATCTGCTTTCTTGGCTCTAATCCTTGGGTGCATATTTTTTTCCTGAACTCTTGCCACTCTTCCCTTTTCTTCTAGTTTAACACCCTCCTGATGAGATCAGTGTAGTGTCTACTCTAGCAGTCCTTCATGAAGGTTACTTAGGCCATTGTCATAGAATCCAAACTCTTCTCAGCAACACTGTCTATGTAACCAGTTGTTGACCTCCAGCATCTTGTTTTGTCTTCTAGTTCTTATTGGTTCCTACCTTACCAACTCAATCTTCATAGAAGATGAAAATGTAGACTTATAAGAAAGATTAATTCATAACTTTACAATGTATTAATGGGTTTGGTTCCTTCATGAAAGTGTACAAAGAACAATTTATGATGTAGTGTGCTTTTGCTTGAAAAGTACTGTTTCTATTTTAAAACAGCTTTTATTGTGGGTTTCTAACACATTTTATTGGTTTCTAACACATTTTGCTTAGCAACTGATTTTAACAGCATAGTTTGATGAAGTAATGAGACTGGAAGTTAACTCATTTTCTATACTTATCTATGAAATAAAGAGACAGCATTATTTTGATAATATGAAAAGAGAAAAAATGCTATGTACATGTGAAAGGAAGTGTGTGGTGTGTAGGAGCATGCTCTCAAAAGTGTTGGAAAAGAAAGCACTCCTCTCCTTAGCATGGACAGTTGCTATACTATATCAGATATAAATGTTTTGAATTTTACTTATTAAATGTACCTACTCCTCCTTTTGTTTGTGATAGAGTTAAATGTGTTCTTATTTGTTTAATCCAGGACACTTGAAATGGACCAAAGCCGAGGACATTGATATAGAAACACCAGGATCTATTCTTGTGAATACCAACTTGAGGGCTTTAATAAACAAACACACATTTCTTTCATTACCTCAGCATTTCCAACAATACCTCCTGCTTTTACTTCCAGAAGTAGATAGGCAGGTAAGTAAATGTACAGTAACTGCCTTCATAGTAAATCTTTTTCAATTGCTATTTTTCTGTAGCTTAGCTTGATTAATATTGTTCAGACTGAGTGACACAAGTGTTTCTCCACAACATATATAACTTAGTTATGGAAATTGTTCTGATGGGCAGTAGCAAAGGCCATTTTAAAAAAAATCAAGGCGTACCTTTTAGGTGAAAAGGTCTAACAGAGGGTTTTTGCCATGACAGCAAAAGATGAGCTTTCTTTCAGACTGTGGTGTCCTTTTGACATAAACAACGTAGATGAATCACTTTTCCTGTCATTCTACCCTACAGCATACCTGAAACATCTATTAATGCCCATTTCCTTAAAGCCTTAGGCATTAATAAACATTAAACCTTAATGCCCATTTCCCCTCTTAATTTAGCTGCTTGAAGTGGTCTCTCATTTCATGGAAAGGAAATATTTGCAAACCAATCACATCAGTTTCAAAAAGAGCTAGAGATGTTGCTATTTTGAAACATGCAGGTTCTTATGAGCTCATAGAGTTTGTTTTACTGTTCTTTGAATCTCAGATCAAGTTATATATTAATAGACTCATTAATTAACAGTAGACACGTATACTTTTGACACAAAGCCACTAGCTTTCAACATATTTCTTTAAATTTAGTCAACTGCTTGTGGGCATTACTCATTTGTAAATTAATATTTCTCTCCGCAAGTAGAGGATGCCTCCCAAGGAGAAAGGACCCTGCTCCAGGGCTAAGAAGGAAATCTCTAAACACCCCTGCCTGGTAGACAAGCTAGCCCTCCAGAACCCCCCCCCCCCCAATGAGCAGACCTCTCTCCCTCCCTTACTCTGTACCCTGGTCTTTTGTATTATCGCATATTTCACTGTACCACACTTTCCTGTTCAGTCCTTAAGATTCCTTCTGTCCTTCTTATATTGGACCTGATTTATTTTCCACTGAGACAGGAACAGCCCTCATAGGAGTTTACCCTGGCTATCCACCCTGACCCCCCTCCCCCCAGTGCTGCGTATCTGTCATTTTTATGCTATTTTGAAAACTTAAAGACTGGGGGGGGGGGGAATTAAAAAAATAGAAAATCTCTAAATTACTTCTGGGGAGGGAAATGACATCCTCTTAGACCTTTTCCTTTAAGACTATCTGACTTTAACAATAACAGGCAGATATGACAGAATCCTTGACTTAAGATAGCCTACTTTCCAAAATTAAAAAAAAACAGCAATGGTATACTAATATATATAATGTATAATGGATTGAGAACGGCCTTTGCGCTCTGGATTTGAGGAAGAACTGTAGCCATCTGGATTCCATTTTATTTTATTTATATCTTTTAATAATTATAACAATATTATATATTTATTTCACTTTTATTGGGATTTGTTTCGTATTTTAACTCCGGTTTTATTGTAAACTGCCCAGAGTTCCCCCTTCAGGGGAAGATGGGCGGTAATATAAATTAAATAAATAATAATAATAATAATTTGTTGTTTATTCGTTCAGCCGCTTCCGACTCTTCGTGACTTCATGGAACAGCCCACGCCAGAGCTTCCTGTCGGCTGTCACCATCCCCAGCTCCCCCATGGTTGAGTCTGTCACCTCCAGAATATCATCCATCCATCTTGTCCTTGGTCGGCCCCTCTTCCTTTTGCCTCCCACTTTCCCTAGCATCAGCTTCTTCTCCAGGGTATCCTGTCTTCTCATTATGTGGCCAAAGTACTTCAGTTTTGCCTTTAATATCATTCCCTCAAGTGAGCAGTCTGGCTTTATTTCCTGGAGTATGGACTGGTTTGATCTTCTTGCAGTCCAAGGCACTCTCAGAATTTTCCTCCAACACCACAGTTCAAAAGCATCTATCTTCCTTCGCTCAGCCTTCCTTATGGTCCAGCTCTCGCAGCCATAGGTTACTACAGGGAATACCATTGCTTTAACTATGCGGACCTTTGTTGTCAGTGTGATGTCTCTGCTCTTAACTATTTTATCAAGATTTGCCATTGCTCTCCTCCCAAGAAGTAGACGTCTTCTGATTTCCTGGCTGCAGTCAGCATCTGCAGTAATCTTTGCGCCTAGAAATACAAAGTCTGTCACTGCCTCCACTTTTTCTCCCTCTATTTGCCAGTTATCAATCAAGCTGGTTGCCATAATCTTGGTTTTTTTGAGGTTTAACTGCAACCCAACTTTTGCAACCCATAATAATAATAATAATAATAATAATAATAATAATAATACCAAAATAAATAAATAAAATACTCCCAGCAGCTTCTAAGATGAGAGTGGGACAAAGAGAAAAGTCATCATGGTCATGCTATTTTAGCATACAGGTCTCTTGATCAGGAAGGTAAAAGAGACTGCCACTTTAGGGATTTTCCACCCCCACCTCTTATGCTACAAGGTTTGGTAAATTATTTGCACAGTTAGAGCCAGAGTTTTCATCCCCTGAATATACCAATAGATATACAGCTTTGGCTTCAGATACTTAAATTCTCTTCCCAGTCATCAAGAAACAAGGTCCTTTAGAGTGGCACAATGGCTCCACCACAATGTGATTCCACTCTTGAGGAATCCATAGGCACCATTCCTATTGCATGGCCCATACATTGCTACTGGTCTGGTGACCATTCAGTAGAATTTCCAGAGTCACTGGGAGCCGGGCGGCGGCATCATCATCATCATTATTATTATTATTATTATTATTATTATTATTATTATTATTTTATTTCGGGTATCATATCTAGAATAAAATTCCATTACAGTTTATTGTATTCTTCTTGGGATACCAGTTTAACTTGAAAATCGGAGACCTGCCCAAACAGTGAAGATTCTTCAGAGTTGTACCTTTCTTGGAATCCATGTTAAATATTTCTCTTTATGCCAGTTTTAGCTGTTGGGAAAACTGGAACAACATGTATTTCATAGAGTTCAGAATCATCATGGCCACACTCTTCTATTTCAACTATTTTTCAAATTCAGTGTGTGCCGATCAATATAAACAACATGACATCCAAGATTCACATTAGGGCAGCATATCCACAAATACTCTTCTAAAAGCACTCAAAGCATCCATTTTTAGAAACAGACATAATGTTTAGTTTACCAAAGTATCTTTGATAATATTGGCCACAGTGACTTTATGATGTTGATTCATCTTGGTTTCTATACTCCTCCATTAAGATCTAGACTTTCAGTGTTCTCTAAAATCCTGAGGATTGATCTATATCAGAATTTTTCATGGATGATAGTTGTCATTAAACATCCCATGATTCATAGAGTGCCCACATGGAAAAAATTTTGAGCCTGTACTGAAAATATTTATTCCACTGGTCAATTCAGTATTTTATAGGATTCAATATATGATCTTTATTTCCTTCTGACTTTGTTAACTTTCTTCATCTTTTGGAAGGGAAAACATTCCTTAGATGTATATAGAGCTATTGAAACTTACATTGATAGGAGAAGACAGCATCATCAATACTATTGATCTCCTTCAGGAACTTGTCCCTCAATCAGAGGACTTTCTTTCTTTCTTTCTTTCTTTCTTTCTTTCTTTCTTTCTTTCTTTCTTTCTTTCTTTCTTTCTCATTCATTCATTCATTCATTCATTCATTCATTCATTCATTCATTCAGAAATTTATATGACTGCCTATCTTAAACAAGGTGATCCTAGGTGGCTCACAATAATATTAAATAAAAACAGAAGAAATAGAATAGACCACAATAGCAACACATATCCCAAATGCAGCACCACAACATCACATAGCCTTCCCACACTCTTAACATTTGCTGGGCTCACTTCTATCCTAACCCAAAGCCTGGGTAAAGACCCAGGTTTTTACAGCCCTCTGAAAGGCTAATACAGTGGGTTCCTCTGAATCTCAGTGTGGAGCCTATCTGGTCTTTGTGCTAACCTGTAGCCAATATTGTAAAACAGGGGTCCCCAACCTGTGGGCCGCAGCCTGTTAGGAAGTGGGCCGCGGGGCTCCTGCCTGCAAACCCCGCCCTCCGATGTGTGTGATTACCCATCCCGGTGCGCGCGATTGGCTCCCGTCTGCAAACCCCACCCCCCGGTCCATGGAAAAAATGTCTTCCACGACCAGTCCCTGGTGCCAAAAAGGTTGGGGAAGGCTGTTGTAAAACACAGACTTTCACTTCCTTTGAGAATGAGTGTGACACACTGAGCATCCTGCTGCATATTGTTATTTTTTAGCTTCTATAGAGTTGGTAGAGTTGGTTTGCTCAGCTGTGTTTTCTCTTACTCTGGGGAGAAGATTAGTAATGTTTCTCCACACTTGGTTTAAAGTGTCTGAGGATGTCAAAGGGGACATTTCCCATCTTGGAAATAGCTTGGAGATAGCATTCATGAGGAGTCCAGTGAAATGGCTTGTCCTATGCTAGTTGCCTTCTTTCTCTCAAGAAGAAGAGATGTAATGTACTACAGATTTAGTGCATACCAAAACTGTACAAATTTCATAATCTTAGTGAATATTTTATAAGGTTGTATCCCAAAACTAAAGTTGTAACACACCCTAAGAATATGGTTGAAGGACAATTCAAAAACTATTTATTTATTTAGAATACATACATATAGTTAACATAACAAATGAATGAAGTTAGCAATATAATCAGGGCCACAAAATCAATACATGAATAGATTAATGTTGTTTAATTTATGTGAACATATTTAGAGTTAGGATTGAAGGATAAAATATCTTAATCATCATGTCTATGAAGGTTCTCAGTCATCCAGGTGGAATTGTCTGTAGCTTGAATCATGTCAACTGGATTTCTATTTTCTCAGTGGAAACGTTTCGCTCCTTATCCAAGGAGCTTCTTCAGTCTGAGCAAAGTTAGTAAGGGAATGAATATCTTAATCATCATATTTTCATTTATCTCTCTCAAAATTAATTTGGTACAATAACATTTTATTGTTCATGATCTTTGATAGTTCAATTGTCTTGTACCTGAAGGAGGTTATATGGAAGCAGTCCTGCTGAACTAGCTAGATTTAGCTTTCTTTTATATACAAAAAAAAAAAAAACCCTTCTCACCCCTATGCGTGGTATGTGTCTTCCTCAACCTCGGGTCCTCTACCAGAGACCTGGGAGTTTGAGGGTTCTGCACAGTATTTTAGCTGTTCCTAGCACTGCACTCTTCTGGACAGAGCACTCGGATGTTGTTCCCGGAATCTGTTGGAGCCACAATCTGTTGGAGCAACTTAGGAGTCACAGCCTTGA
Organism: Charina bottae; assembly: GCA_023362775.1. NCBI lineage: Eukaryota > Metazoa > Chordata > Lepidosauria > Squamata > Charinaidae > Charina > Charina bottae. The sequence goes on along the minus strand of JALMGJ010000003.1, from coordinate 170,592,442 downwards.
GTGCTCCTACCACCACTGGGACCACTTTGGCCTTCACTTTCCACATCCTCTCTAGTTCCTCTTTCAGGCCCTGGTACTTCTCCAGCTGAATGGGAGGAAGGGAGGGAGGGAAGCTAAATCTGATGGTGGGATAGTTGTACTTTCAGACTTGCAAGATTCTGTTAATGTAGCCTTACAATAAAGCAGAATTAGCTTGTCTTGTTGTGTTTCCTCTCTGGCTGACATCAATCTTGCAAGTCTGAAAATACAAATCTCCCACCATCTCTTTTTACCGCCTGACAAATTAGGGCGGATCCTTTCTAAGTTTCTTTCTCTGCCCATTATGCAGTTGCGGACTCCTCCCCCTTTTCTCTGATCATACCCTAGGCAGCATCTCTTCCCCTCATCTCTCAGGGTCATTCCCACATACCATTACAGCATGGACTCAACTGCAAGTCACTTCTCTGCCCGCTTTTACAACCCAGGAGGGGCCCAGATCCAGTAAACAGGTGGTTAAGCTGACAGCACAGGGAACCTTGTCCACTTCCTCAGGTGTCACCAGCTTAAACTCATCCCAGATCACACTGCCAGACCATACCCCATGCACCTAGACCTGCCCTTCCCAGGGTCCAGATCTGAGTGATTTTATCTACCAGATAGCCTGAATAATCCTCACAGCGGCCCAGGAGATATCCCAAGGGATCCTCCCTGCCCAACGTAGCCACTGGATGATTATCAACAGACACACTAGGAGCAAAGAAATACTGATGTGTTGCTGCTCTTACTGGTACATGGTAATCCTAATGTGGTCTCTTACCCATGTCCAGTCAGACTCGCTTTGAGTCTTTCTCCAATAGCATTCCAGGCATTTCTTCTGGCACTTCATTCCCTGGAGCTCCTAGGTAAGCCAAGGTACACTCTCCAGTACAGAGAGAAGCCCATAGAGGCGATACAGTCCAAGGCCCCATCCACCCTCTCATTATAGGCAGCAGCTAAGGCATCAAGAGAACTGCCCACCAAGTCCTCAGGAAAACTCCAAGCTCTCTCTGGAACCATATTGGTTCCATCAGTTGCCCGTAAACTTCTTGACTTGGTCACATGGTCCTAAATACAATTGTCTCTTTATAAACATTCCTTAAATACAGGTAGTCCTTGTTTAGCAATTGCCTCAGACTGTTCGCAAATATGAAAGTAATAAACAGTAGTTAAAAAATCATTTTCTGACCAATCCACATATTTACTCCCAAATTTCTGCACCTGAGAGCAATGCAAGAGTAACCCTGGCATTGCTGCAGAAGAAAACTTTATCTAAATGAGATGGCAGCAATCAGTGATCTTCACAGTCTCTCTCTCTCTCTCTCTCTCTCTCTCTCTCTCTCTCTCTCTCTCTCTCTCTCTCTCTCTCTCATCATGTGGTTCGCTTAGCGACCATGTCATTGGAACCAATTGTGGTTGCTAAATGAGGACTACCTGTATCCAGTAATCCTCTCTTAATGAGTTTTTCTACTAAATATTACCTCTAATTCCAGAACTCCAATCTAATACAGAGGATTACAAAGCAGAGTACATTATAGACAAAATCCAATTGAGAGCCTATCAACAGAAAGGCAGAAAATGAATGAATGAATGAATGAATGAATGAATGAATGAATGAATGAATGAATGAGCAAGCCAGTTTCCCAGTCCCACTTATTCTACGATAAAGCATTTCAATGGTGCAGGAATCACCCATTTCTAAGTCTTGACAGCCAGATTGCGAAGTGACAGGTCAACTTTTATCCTTGTTTTCCTGGTATTCCTATAAATTCTCACCCACTGACATGAATGGAAAGGAAAATGACAGTGTCCATTCTGTGGGTTTGTTGATAGACTGAGGCAACGATCCTTGACACACCTTTGAATTCTTTGTTCTAGCTATACCAACAGCAGAGATATAATATTATCTCTATATCCATGGATATTTACCACCACCATACTGGGAGCCTCTAAAACAGAGCTATCATCCTCCCAGTGGGATTTGTGATCTATCTGCAAACAGCATTAAATGACTGTTCAGCTAGTGTTTAGGAAGAATTTGGATTTCTCTGTAAAACTATTCATCATAAAATAAAATTACCTACTTCTCCTCCTGGGACAAGCTACTTTCATCCATCTAATGAGAAGCTTATTCAGGTTGTGCACAGTTGGCAAGATAGCTGCATAAAATATCATACATGATGTTGCACGTCCATATAATACTTGTATTATATTATTAGATGTCTTTAATATCTATATAATATATGTTTTCATTAATATTATATATTTATGTAATAGGATTTTTTTTCTTTTTCTTTTCTCTCTCTGTTGTTTACATTTGTCTTCCCAGAATGATCAAATATCAGAATCTGATCTGATTTTATTTCTTATTTATTACAATGATTCCTACCTTTTTGGATCAAAGTGACTTACTGGCAATATGAAATTGTAAATAAAAATTCATGAATATTATTTAAAACCCAAGAAAGAAACAGAGGAACAATGGCCCAGGCAGGAGGGAGAAAAAAGTCTACTTGAGCAGGTTATCAATGCTAATCATTGCTTACCTGCCTTCCTCCCCCTCCCAAAATTTTTTTTAGAGGGTGATTGTTGTTAATGGCCTGGGATGGAGAAGTATCGAAGAGTTGGATTCTGCATATATCATTACTTGTATTAATTCCTACTCTTTTAACGTTATAGTTCTATATCACTAAGCAGATTCTGAATGCACTGGACTTCTTCATTAGGGTGTGAATAAATGCTTATAAAACTTTTAGGATGTAGAAACCTGGGGTAAAATATTTATTTGCACCACATGTTCATCTAGAGATATTTTACAAACAAACAAAAACTTTATTATGGCCAAAGATCAGCATACAGGTAGTCCTTGCTTTCTTTTTGTTAATTTTTCTCTATTTTTCTTTATCTCTGGCCTTTAGAAGACTGAGAAGATCCAGATGTTCCTTACTACCCCAAATTCTTTCTAAAGACAGATGTTTTGAAGCCATGGAATAAGGGGGGGGGCAGAATTCTTGGAGCTGTTTTCCTTATCAGACCAACCTCCATACCTTTTTTTTTTTTAAAAAAAAAACACATTTATTATATAGAAGTATTTTTGGCCTGAGTGCCAATCTAAAACCTATATTACCCTTCTAAATTTTGACCTATCAGTTTCTCTTTCTACAAAGAATTTGTTGAAACATCCAGAGGTTAGTTGATAAATGAAGGGGCTGCTGACTTTTTCCCATTAAACAAGAAGTCCATGGAATATTCCACTCCGTAATGAAGAACTCACATAAACTATCTGCCAATCATGCTGTAAGGGTAGTTGGCTCCTGTATCTCTTATAATGTACTCAGTGATATCTTTCTTCTTTATATCTCCAATGTCCTGCCAAGATGGTTTATGCCTTTCCATCTATGTGACCTATTATCTCCCTGACCATTTGATATTAGATTTCTTATCCCAAATACTGTGCCAGTTTTGATTTCCAGAGGCTTCTCCCATGTTCTCCCAAGGCTCTGGACAAGAATCAGTATCCACTCCTGATCTAGAACAACCTAAATTGATCCTCTTTTACCCTGATGACACTTAAGGCAGGATGAGAAAGTTGAGAAATGGGTTGCACATCATCTTCTATCTCTAACCTTTGATTTTGGAAGCATTAGTAGAGCCCAATAAGATGTTGTCTATGGGGGAGCCTCAAGTAGCGAAGCAAAAAAGGGCTTGGTTACAGAGTCTAAATTTATCAATAAAATTGTTTTTTGTTTTTTGGTTTGGTTTGCCACAGTATCAGTTAATGTAATGGGACAGATGGTATGGTTTCCAAAAACACTTAGTCTACCACATGATTAATGCCCAACGTTCCATTAGAAAAATGGAGCATCAACTTTTTAAATGCTTTTATCCTTGGGTAATACATAAAGTTTATTTATATCCCTTTTTAATAGAAATCACTCAGTTACTATAATGAAAAATTATTTTAAGCTGTTGGCAGCAACCCAAAATACTGTATACAGAAAAAAACTTTATTTTCTTTATTCTGGCATTACTCCCCCCTTCTTCCTCTGCTTGTTGCAAATAGTAACCTGTTTTTCGAGTAAGCTGATGGATCCTTTGCTTGTGCTTTTCTGAATTGTGGCTGTTAAATTTAAGAAATTGGTTTGCAGTCCAATTTTCTTTTGCTTCTCTTGGGAAGATACATTCTTGATTACCTGCAGTTTTTCTTAGACATACCTGTTTACATACTTTCTAGTCTCTAACACACTGGGATTGGCTTACACAGCCTCTGTATACAGAGATAGAATATAAAACTAGGTTTGCATTGCAATCATGTGGCAAGGGCAGCATTATTCAGTTGCAATTCTGGGGTTACAATTTAGGATGAGCACAAGTTTTGTAAGCAGAATGTCCTTAGTTCAGTTCCTTAAAGGAACAGATTTAAGGCAGCAAATGTCAGTAAACAATCTCACCAGAAATTTGTCACTCAGAGCAGACAATGTTGGTCTAAATAGATTGATGGCCTGATTCAGTAAATTTCATGTATCAATTCACTAGCCATGAATGACAGTTTCAATAAGTGTAACAATCACATACTCACTTTATGTTACCTAGCTGCACTGCTCATATACCTGAACGTCATGTTGGTATGCATAGTATATGAATTGGCACCTAGTAGGTAAGCACTTTAAGCCTTTTCATATTTTCAGAGCCAGATTTAAATCTGTCACCATGCCCAATCTCAGTGAATTGTTATGATTCTGGCTGAGATCACCTCATGGAGCCAGTTGTACAATTAACATCTCCACATGGTGACTGAATGTTCAGCTGACTTGTAACCCATTCAGCCACATGGAATACAAGGGGTACTTTGAAACATATTCATTTAGTTGTTTTATTTGCATGTCCATTGCAACATGCATTTGGTAATATTTGGCCCAATGTTTCCTCAGTTTCATTTAGCTACAGCCAGAGGAAGTTGAAATTACTGGGATAAGTTTATCATGACATGTATAACTGATACTGTATATGTGTCCCACTAAGCACACATACTTTTCTACCCATACATTCCACAAACTGACAATATATATTATCAGTTAATACAAATTATTTTACTTGGAAAATAATTTTTCATTTCCCATTCAGTATGTAAAATAAGATTAAAGATTAATCATTTATATTTATATATAAATGTAATTAAACCTCTCTCCACAAAAATCTATACCACCCTCTTTTTGCATTTCACTTGGCCTTCCCATATAAGATTCATTCACATGGTTAAGGAATGGGTCATCTGGAATTCTCAGGGTAATCCAGACTGGGAATATTGCCAACTCATCTGGTGTATACCATGTTGAAAAAATAGTAACATTAGTCACTTCCTTGTATAGTGTATTGTTTTGAAGTAGCTTTGGCATTTATGTATTTTAGAATAGTTTAATCATTGATGCATCCCTGCAGTATGATAGTTGATATTAAGGTGTGTATCAGGATCATCAAACCCCCCATTCCCATGGCAGAATAGGATAATTTAAGAATGTTAGTTTTCCCATTGCAGAATGGTAACATTAAGTCTATTCTGAGTTTGGACCTAAAAAAAGCTTCAGCCTGGATTTGTTTCTCCTGGGTTTCAAGGTGCAAAGAGTGACCATAAAGTATGCATATATGCCAGCTGCACACACACACACACACACACACACACACACACAAACACATCCCTTTGTAATTTATGTAAAATATGATAGGGAAAGGAAGAATTGGATTTCAGTGACTGAGAGATTGGCTGCCAATTCCAAGTGGTCCTAGCAATTAGACCACTGCTGATCACTCAGTTTAGATAGCCGATCACACAATGGCATGTAAAGTTCCATGTAGTCCTCCCTCATTGTTACCCCTTCAAATCCAAGGATATAGCTAGACTGGACTATTTCTAGAATGGCACACATCAGAGCAGGTGGTTTCCAAAGAATTGGTCAAGGAAGCTCACCTAGTTGCTATGTTTCCTTGTTGAGAAATGTATTTTTTAGGGAAGTTGCTCAGTTGAGGTGTTTGGGTATATTGTAATTTCTACTAGATTGTAATTCATGCAACAGTTTTCAGTGATCTTTTAAAATTACTTACAATATGTGGAGGGTAAGACGCCATGCTTGTCAATCGGAAGATCGCAAGTTCGGAGGTTCGAATCCCTAGCCCCGAGTGACAGAGTGAGCTCCCGCACTAGCCCCAGCTCTTGCCAACCTAGCAATTCGAAAGCATGCAAATGCAAGTAGATGAATAGGTACCACTTCGGTGGGTAGGTAACAGCGTTCTGCACATGTCATGCCGGCTACATGACCGCGGAAGCGTCTTCGGACAACGCTGGCTCTTCGGCTAACAAACAGAGTTGAGCACCGGCCCCTAGAGTCGGACACGACTGTGCAGGGGAAACCTTTACCTTTACAATGTGTGGATGTTTTTGCTCTGAACTTGCCAGCCATGGACATTTTTCTATTAATTTGCTAACACTTATTACCTATTTGAATCTTTAGAATGCCACAATCTTTCTTTGATAGTGTGTTTATTTCATATCACATAGTAGTAAAAGCTACAATATCAGACTCCAAATCTCTTCATGCCTCGAAAGATACATTGGATTAAAGGTCAAACTTTGTAGTGGCCAGATTTGGATATGAAATGGAGTCACATTTTACACATTGAAAAATAGGCTCCTATGACATTTGACCAAACTGTCAAGTCATGGAATGATAAATATTCAGCCTTATTTTATAGACTGTCTTAAATATAGCTTTAATCTGTGTGTGTTATTAAATTTCTAAAAAACATGATAGTCAATCACTTTCTTTACTGGCACCTTCCTCTTAAATGTCTTCAAGAAAGTATCTAAAATAATATTTTCTTCACACATTTCTAAAATGCAATAATAATTTAATATTTCCCTTTAAAAATGGGAAATCTATATTGGATGATATAATGTTAATTTACTAAAGTAAGCCTTTGGTGTTGTAAAGCTAAAGGTTTACTATCATAGTATAATCAAATGATGTAACATCTATTACTGCTTAATTAACTATAGAATTACAACCTATAATAACTGAATCTTTTATCTGAGAAATATTTCTGCTTATCAATTACGTAGAAAGGTTGAGCAGTAGCTTTATATTACAGTAATGGTAATATTGGATTGAGCTGTAGGGAGTCAGTTAATGGATTTAAATGGTTGAATGCTTCTTAATATATCAGCTATATAGAAGAATCTGAGCACGTGTAAAATAATACATTATTTCAAGAAATCATGAAGATTTGATAGAATTTTTATAGAATGAATATTTACATGGTATAATATGTACTCCAGTTACAAAAAAATATTTACTAAGATTTGAGATTTTCTTGGTTTATGGAAATAACTAGTGGGTTCTAACAAATATTTTTTCTCTTAAATATATATATATTTAAATTAACATTTTTGCAAAATTCTTCATAAATTGCATGCCTGGAGAATAGTAGCTTCATTGTATTTAATTGGACAAAATCAGAATTCCAAACCCCAAAGAAGAAGAAAATAACTTTCAAAAACATTTGTTGTTCTGGCTCATTAAAGCATTCTCTCTGTTGGATAGCATTTCTTGAGGACCGTAAAAATTAATAGTGTACTTTAAAAGTACTTTATTAGCATGTTCCTCCAAATACTAATTTAATTTTAGTGGTTAATTGTGCCATCTTTGTAACTTAGACTATTGAATTAAGTGTCTATTTAAAAATTTTAAGTTTTCTCTTCCTTTCATTTTCTTTAATTCCATCTGAGAATACATACTCTAAAGATTTAAAAACATTCTGACATAGTGGTTGATACTGACCAGAAGTCTTCAAAGAAGCTCATAACAATTAGATTTAACTGACAGATTTTCCTCTATTCTTTTTCCTTTTGAGAGCAATATATTTTATTTAATATATTTAAATTAGATCATGAGAAGTGTGAAACTCTACTTGATGTAAAATGGATACTTTTGTATTTCAAAAGTTTCTAGTGAAAAAAGTTGCCTGACTTCCAACCTTGATTCTATATAAAAAGAGATTCAGAGGAATGGAGGAAGCTAGAAGCTAGAACTGCCAGTTCTTCTTTTGGTTTTTCTTAATCATTACTTTGCTATTCACAATACAATTCACTCTGCAAAGTCTAGCATAACATTGTGATCATGCATTGATATTACATGAAAAGTCTCCTCCTTCTTATCAGTTCTATTAATAATTGCTTTAAGCCACATCACCTACTGCAGGGGTGGATGGGCAGCCTGTGGGCCAAAAGGTGCCATAAAGCCCATTTTTGCATTACCAAGCCCTCCTAGTTTGCACCATTAAAATTTGGGGGCTATCAGCCAAAAAATTAACTCCACTGAAAGTCATTGGATTCCTGCAGGATGCAAATTGAATGAATAAACAACAACAACAACAAAAACCTGGCCTACAGATTTTAATAAATGTTTTCAAGAAAAAAATTAAATGAAATTCTACTTCCATGAATGGCATAATTGTATCACTACTCTGCACATTGTAGACTTTAAGAACCGAAGTGTAGCCCCCAGCTACCAAGAAAAATGTTGCCCACACCTCTTAATGTATCTAAATATGTTACCTCCATTGCAAGTCATCCACTGCACTTCATTCATCTCAAGATCATCATTAGAAACTTGATTGAAGGAAGGCTCACAGAATCCTAGTAGTATATTGTTTTATTAGCTTTGACTTTCCATCCATTGCAATTCTGTGAAATAATGTATTTCATTCAAGATTTCTTAGTTAAGTTTTCTTAACTTTGTATAAAGCTTGGAGATACTATTGGTCTAATAATTGCTTGCTAATCACTGAAGTAACATCACAGAAAATGTATTATTTTTTTTAGAGATGAGTAATAAATGTTGGACATCAATTAATGTTTCCGATGTTGCTATTGTTGGTTCCACCTTGAAAATGTTTGCTTGATTTGCTGCTAGATCATAAACGAAGACTGCATCATTATTTGGAAATTAGCCCCCTTGGACAAAATGGACTTACCGTTTCCACGTAAACATGCATAGGATTCCACTGTCGTAATCAACAGAACATTATTATAGGCACACTGATGCTGGATTAGGCCACTTGCATTTAATTTGATGACTATAATGAAAATGCTATTTAATATTAGCAAATTATTCCCTATGTTATTCCTACTTTCTATCCTTCCCCATTTCACATAATCGGAGCTCTCTTCTTATGTACTCTTAGTTGAAGCAATCTCTGACAGTGTCTTCTGCTACCATCGGCTTATTTTCTAGATGGGAAGTGATGGAGTTTTGCGCCTCAGTAGTTCCGCTCTAAATAATGAATTCTTTGCATATGCAGCACAAGGGTGGAAACAACGATTGGCAGAAGGTAATTTTCTACTTGTTACTAGATTTAACCCATAGTGTTTTTCCCTCCATAAAGAGATGCCTTCTTGTGTCACAGCCAGGAAAACATACATTTCTATACTTTTAATACTTTATTCTCTCTCAACCCAACGTACCTTGCACAGTTGTTGTGGGGAAAAATTGGAGGAGGGAGTGCTATAACGCTGCCTTGAGCTCCTGGAGGAAAGGCGGGATAGAAAACTAAGAAATGAAATCAAGAACATGCAAAGTGGCGAGATTTCAAAATTATGTACACTGGATCATCTTCCAGTTGTGTTAAGCACATCGGTTTATTAAACCTCACAATAGATTATCATTGGGTACTTTCATTTAAAATATGAACAAGCATTTTCATCAGTGTCAGCTTTGGAAACCTAAATGCATGTGACTAAATCCCACCATTACACTCTAGAAATACTAAAAACAGCACTACAAATACCATCTTAGCATAGGTTTCTCTCAGGTTAATTTTGGATTGAGTTATCTATTGAACCACGGTAGTTGTAATAGGGGAGAACTGCAGCCATCCCTGCTTCGCGAAAAACTGCTGCCCGGAGGTGGGGGCTCCTCAAGCAGCAGCTAGCAGAGCACAGGAATCGCAGCCGGAGTATGATGCTTAGGAAGGCAACGTGTGGCAGCACTTCAGGATGTGCAAAAAATCTTTGAAACTTGTCCAACTTTCGAAACCCTACAGCACAGTTGGCCAAGCAACTTTTGCACACACAGCATTTGTATAAGGGATCACCTGCAGAGATTCCTACACTACACAAAACTCAGTTGCACCCTGAGATTAATTCTTTGGACCTTCTATTCAACCTTCCATTACTTGTATCTTTTAGGAGAATTTACCCCTGAAATGCAGTTGCGCATCAGGCAAGAAATTGAAAAGGAAAAGAAAACAGAACCCTGGAAAGAGAAGTTCTTTGAAAGATTTTATGGAGAAAAGTAAGTATCGAAGAAAAAGAAAGAAATGGCCTTAGATATACATCAATGTGCATAGATACATTTGTCTTTCATGTAGACTAAATTTTAGTTTAAAAAATAAATGCCTAATAAATTTACCAATTATTTTTGTTCCTATTGCCATTGCTAAAAGCTTCCTTGGATTTATTTCTTCAAACATTTCTCAACCTCCTACTTTAAACATTATAGGTAGTCTACAATTTCGCCCCCCCCCTCCCCAAATATATTAAACACAGATATGTAAAATTGAAATACAGATAATACAATACAAATAGAATATAAGAGTAGGTAAAACTCATTCTTTTTTTTAACCTTCAAATTTCAGAAGGAAGCAAAGATAATAAAATCAGATAAAATATAATCAAATATAAAAATTATTTTAGTACTTTTTTCCCCACATGATCCTCTTTACTAGGTCATTGACTTGAGTGAATAAAAACAATGTATGTGTGTATGTATATTATATTGTATATAAATATACATGTATATTGTATATGTTTGTGTGTGGAAAAGGGTTCAGAGTAATATGCTTGGTTCTTTCATAAAGTAGTATTAAGCTATTATACACACACACATTCAATATTATCTATTTAATCATTTAAGCAGATGAAATTATTTTCTAATCAGAAAAGGAACAGTTACATTAGACATTTATGCCAGATTATCAAATTCACTGCAGGTGATCACATATATTATATCAGCAGAACAGCATCCATTTTACTTCCTTTGTATATATTTTCAGTTTTGAAAAAAATATTTAAAAGCTTTCAAAAGAAGTTCTATCTAAAAGTCATTCTTTGGTTAGGAATATTGTATACAGATTGACTATATCATTGTAGTAATATCAGTCCATGTTTTTGCAAATTATATTCATAAGTATTTTCTGTTTTTGGAGACAAATATATTTCATAGTTATGATATGAAAAATATTTTTCCTATCCCTTTTTTAAAAAATGCATCCAGATTAACACAAAAACTTTTGTAAGATTACTCCCCAATTTGGAGTTTGGAAATCCATGGAGGCAAATTTGTCCAGAAAGAATATCACTTCTAGTTTTCCAAAATGGCTATTTCATCTTCCATCTCTTTTTCAGAAGGCTCAATGGCCCCATTTTTGTTCATTTTTGACACACTAGTACTTAAAATATGTGTAGAGATTACAGACCGCATCTGTACTACCCGAACCTTTACCAAATTATCTAGTGTCTTCTCATTCTCGGAAAAATGGGTCTGATATGCCTCTTCTGGCTTAATCCATCTTTTACCCCACCTGGTCTCCTCCTATAATCCCTAGTACAAGTAGCTATTGGCTAGTCGGGGCTGTTTGGAATTGTAGTTCAGCTCATCTGAAGAGCATTACATTAATATATAAACATTTTCAAGAAAACTATATTAGCCATGAGGTCACCTCTCTCTCATAACAAATCCAAACATAGCATATTATATCATATTAACACAGTGTAGTTGTGAACATTTATGCTCAGAAAGAAGTGCTGTTAAATTTGCTTCCAGAAAGCACTGCCAAATCACATCAGCACTGTTACCAAGAAAATTACAAGGATGTATCCATAAAGTTGAACTTGACTCAAAGAAGAGTTTACATGTGTAGGAGTACACAAGAAGGAAATATTAAATGACTAATTATATTAGTTGTGTTTAATTATTTTTAAAATGAAATTCAGATTTCAATAAATCAATTTTTTTTGGCCACATCTACATTTTAAAAGTGCAGCTCTGACACATCACTAAAAGCCAATCAGGCCCTCAGCTCTGAAAATATTGTGCACCCTAAATATACAGGCATGCTATCTTTATAGTGGCAGAATAGGTAGATAAGACAAAAATAGTTTTTATCAGTATACTGAAATAAAAAACACCAGTGGATGAAATTAAAAACAACAAAACATGAGGTAAACATAGGGCATTTCCTCATTAGAGACTTATAGCACTTTCATGGGATCATCCAGCCATGAATACTGACAGGGCCGCAACTAGGGGGGCGCCAAAATGACAAAATAACCCATGGGGCGGGGTGCAGAATCCATGTTTGCCCCGGGTGACACAGACCCTAGTTCCATCCCTGAATACTGAAGTGGTATAGAGCCTGTCCTAATTACTGTCATTTCATTACTGTCACAATAATGGTTGGATGACTCTAGAAGATGCTATAAACTGCTAGTGGAGAAATGACCAGAGATGACAGGCTTTTAACACAATCTCCAGCCCACTGATGGATTTTCTATGATATCACTGAAGGCTGGATACCAGAGCAGGCAGAGTCATTTTCTGTATGTAACTGTGTGATGTCTCTTTGCCCTAGCTTTAGTTGAGTAAGTATCACTGTGGAATTAAATGTCAAGACCTGCATGTAAATGGCAAAAATTGTTTTTTATAGAATTAGCCCATTTTAAAATAATTATATTAGTCAAATGCACTGTTTGTAGATCAGGAATTTGATATTATCTTTGACTCCTCTAGAGACCGTATGTTTGTAACACAGAATGAAACTCATGGTTTTTCTGACATATAATGTTTCTTGAAATATGGATGTATAATTTAACTGTGATCTCTGACTAGGCTGGGGATGTCAATGGAAGAATCTAGGAAGCTTACATCAATACAAAATAATGAAGATGATAATAAATCCCTCTGTGGTTCTTCGGATTTGCCTGGCCCTTCAAGAGAGCCCTCTTTTGATGACCATGAAGAAAAAAGCATCCAGTTGCCACTCTTGCCAGAGAGAGATTTCTGTCAGGCACTTTGCAACATGGAACATGTTCCTTCCAAGGATCTAATGGCAGAAACAGAAGACATTTTGATTCCTGAAGAATCTATTATTCAAGAAGAAATTGCTGAGGAGGTTGAGACAAGTATTTGTGAATGTCAGGAAGAGAACCAAAAAGAACATGTGAATTCTGAACAACCAGTTAGTCCAGTTGGTACAAATGAAGAAACGGATGTTTTACCACTTACAGGGAATTCTGAATCCTGTGTTGCGATGAATGATGTATTAAGTCCATTATCTCATGTTGAAATCAAGGTAGAGGAAAGATTGGAGTATCCCCAGGAAGAAATGCCAGTCATAACAGATCAGTTAGAAAGTAGTTTATCACCTTCACAGTCTGCTTCATCTACAAATTCTGTCAGTAATGTGGAAGAAAAAGATTTGGAATCCATAAAAGAGCTTAGTCCTCATGGAAAATATTCCCCTGTCCTTAATGGTTCCTTATTCACTGGTGGAGGTGTTGCAGTACATATGGAATTGCAAAGTGACCCTGATGAACTGTCATCTGAAAATGCTTGCATTTCTGAAACTTCTTTTTCTGCTGAAAGCCCGGAAGAACCGTCTGCCAGTATTGCATCTCCTGGCGGTGACACACAGTCTACTTCAGAGGAACCTAGTACACCAGTATCTCTCGAAACTGTGTGCTCATCAGACATGTCTTGCACTGAAAACACTGAAACTGATACTCAACAAAAACCTGTTGATGATAATCTGAATACATCTTTAATGTCTGAAATATCTCCAATGCCTGCCTCACCTGTAACATCAGAAGCATCTCTGTTATCAAATTTGCCCCTAACTTCAGAGGCATCACCAGTTTCTAATTTACCTTTACCATCAGAAACCTCCCCAATGTCTGATTTGCCCTTGACATCTGAAACTTCTTCAGTGTCTTCTGTTCTTTTAGCTTCTGAAACATCTCATTCAAACAGTTTACTATTACCTTCAGAAGCATCTCCACTTTCCAATTCTCCAGTGAGTGAAAGATTTATTCAGCAAAGAAAATCGTTGTGTTTGTCTGAAGAATCCCTGTCACCACTGAAAGAAGAAACCTGTGGCATTCCTAATACTCTACAAGAAGATAATATTCCATCACAACAAAAATTGCTTCAAGGTGTACCTGATGCTGTGAAAGCTGTCATATCAGAACCTTCAACAGTAGAAGGATCCCAGTCTAGAAATCTTACTAATCAAACATGTAGGTCACATATTGAAATAGAGAACCCTTTCATTTCTTCTCTTGCAGAAAGCTCTTCTCCAGAAATGATAAAAATGAGAAACCATGGTGGCCAGCAACGTTCTGAAAAGAAAAGTGCAATCTCTCAGCTGGAAGTATCTGTCCTAACAGAAGTGGCAGGGTGCAAAAATGAATCTCTTCCATCTAAGTCTCATGATAAGCTATATACCTCAACATCATCTTTAGAAATAGGCAGAAATAAGTCTCACAAACTTCAAGGGACTGTACAGAATCGCTTTGAAAGTTCCTATTCTTCGAAGTCAAGTGAAGCCACCAAGTCACCTGAAGTAAGAAGTGAAAGCAGGGACCTGGAGATTCCAAAGAGGAAGACAGCTGAACACCATGGTTTTGGAATCTGTAAAGAGAAGAGAGCTAGAATTGAAGATGACCAGGCCCATCGTAATGCATCAACAAGCTCATCTGAAAGAGAGCCGCCACCTAGAGAAGAGCCCAGAGTCCCACCCTTAAAGGTAAATTGAAATAGATCTTTGGAAACTTACATGTTACCTACACTGTATTTTTAGCTAATTCAGGAAACATTTCTAGATAGAGAAAGCTAGCAGTTTCCACAAACGGTTTCCACAAATAACCGGCACCTCATAATTACTCATTTTTGCCCGCAAAATCACTTCATTTTTGTAAGGTACCAATAAATAGATTTCCATATAACATCCTCTGACTAATTAAACTCAGTTGACATATCACCATTACGAAGTACTATATTATATAAAAGTGATTTTCCCCCCTCAAGAACACATTAGCATTAGAAGTTGTCTTCTAATTAGCATTAGAAGTTGTCGATAGTGCCTTGCAAATGTTTATTTTGCCATTGAGTAATGCATTAATGAAAAAGGAAAATTGTTCACTGTAACATTTGTAAAATCATAGACTGTGTCATTCATGCCACTAGTTCTTAATTGTATTATACAAAGAAAAAAGAATAGAATCGGTAACCATAAATGAGAGAAATCATATGAGAGACAAAAGAGTGACATCCTCAGGGCTTTGTGGAGTTTTGTCAGCTACCTAGATAGCAGATGGTCAGCCATACAAATTTTGTAGAATACAAACAATAAACATTGAATTCTGTTTGCTTTATTTGGTCATTGTA
Source organism: Charina bottae (assembly GCA_023362775.1). Classification (NCBI taxonomy): domain Eukaryota; kingdom Metazoa; phylum Chordata; class Lepidosauria; order Squamata; family Charinaidae; genus Charina; species Charina bottae. The sequence continues at coordinate 170,576,930 of JALMGJ010000003.1, read as the reverse complement.
CATGCATAGTTCCCTTGTAACAGAGCTCCTTGGAAGTGGTGTTCAAATACTACCAAAAGTGGGGTTAAGATATTTAAACTCTGATTCATTAAATTATAACCATGGCTAGAAAATAAAGAGAAAATACCAATGAAAATAATTTGGATCTTTTTTTCTGGCTTCTAATTTTGCAAAGCCTATAGAAAATTCAGTGAAATCTTTTTTTCAAACACCTACATTCTGAATATGAAACTGAAAATCAGAAAATATGATTGTGAAAAGCAAACAAGTACATTTTGTATAATAATACATATACACAGAGAAAGAGGTATGCAGCAAAAATTGAAATGCTGGAAAATATGAAAGGGCCTTGAAACTGAAATAGTTATTTCCTTCAGTTCGTAAAGCAATACATTAATGAGGAGAATTATTCATATATAGAATATTAAGCATTTGCTTGTGCTAAATAAGATTTTCCACCATCATATGGTAAAACCCTGAAGTTATTCACTGTAAATTATAATTTCCAATATGATTTTCATATATTCCCTTTTCCCATCCAGATTCAACTTTCAAAAATTGGCCCACCCTTTATCATCAAGAGCCAGCCGGTTTCCAAACCAGAACCCAGAGCTGCTCCAAGTGCCTCCGTGAGCAGCGGGAGGAACACGGGGGCCAGAACGCTTGCAGATATCAAAGCAAGAGCCCAGCAAGCCAGAGCTCAGAGGGAGGCAGCCGCCGCAGCTGCAGTTGCTGCAGCTGCAAGCATTGTTTCTGGGGGGCTAGGGAGCCCCTGTGAAGGTGGAAAGACCAGGACGTTGGCCCACATCAAGGAGCAGACAAAGGCCAAGTTGTTTGCAAAGCACCAAGCAAGAGCCCACTTGCTCCAGAACAACAAGGAAAGCAAGTCTCAACAGGCCTTGAAAGAAGGTCCATCAACTGTGGAGACCTCTGCGGCGGCTTCTGAAACAAAGATTGAAGGTTCTACTGGTGTAATTATAGTTAATCCTAACTGCCGGTCTCCTAGCAACAAATCTGCTCACCTTCGTGAAGCTACTGCTGTATTGCAACACTCTCTTAATGCCACTACTTTGCCAGAAACTAGTACTGATATCCCTGTTCACAATTCTGATGAAAGCATATCTGTGTCTCATTTATGTGAGAAAATGCTGTCTACCTCTCCAGAAAGTAACAGTGTTTCAGTTCTATATAACAAGAACTCAGTTCCTGGATCTGTGTGTAACACTGCTATGTCAGGAGCAATTAAGGAACTTCCTTTTGCAGGTACTCTTGATAAGTCCTCTGTTTTAATGTCTGTTGAAAGTACAGACACAAAGGCTAGCAATATAACTATGCTGAAATCCATCCAAGGGGCCGACACTCCATGCATTGCTATTGTGCCAAAATGTCACGAGAACTCTGCTCCTCCAGCCACAGCCAACAGCACAGTCTTGTCAGATTCCTTAGAGGAGAAAATATTACCGATGCCAAGTAGCAGTGCAACTAGTGCAATTTCGAGTCAGTATACCACTGTGCCAACTTCATCTATTGCGAGTAATTTGCCAGATCACCTGTCTGGCAGCTCTGTTTTGATTCCTCCAGTGGGGTCTATAAGTAGATATCCTTCTGATAAGATATCCCTGACTGGGTGCAGTGACCCAAGCGCTTTGTCAAACAGCATCTCTGTTAGGGCAGCTTTACATGGAGGTGAGGCACTTCCAGTAGGCGATTCCATCGGCAGGACTTCCATTTCTATATTTGCCAGCAACATGATGACTGTAAATTCTTATGAGAACTCCACCAAAATGAGTACTGATGGCATAGAGAGAAATTCGGGGCTGAGAAGCCGGTTAGATGTGTCTGGTAAATCCTCAGTAGGATACATACAGGCACCTGTGAACAGATCCATTCCTTGTAAAGTCATTGTTGACCACACAATGACAACAATGAATTCAAACTTATCTCTCGGTCTTTCCACCGAAAGTACAGAAAGTAGCACGGAAATGCAGAGCAGGCCAATTAGGACTGAAACTGCTTTACAAAACATAACATGTCCTCAAGTGTCTGTCATAAGCAGGCCAGAGCTACTTAGTAATGAAAATCTGGAGCACAGCTCTGGTTTTAACAATGTTCCAACAAAGCAAGATGGCAAGCATTTGCAAGCAGCATGTACTGCTCTTCGAGAAGTGCCTCTTGGGCCTCAAGATAAACAACTGGATGTTGTTCCTCCTACCCAGGGTTTTTCAGAACAGTTTCAAGGTCCTTTGACTTTCAAGAGTGAAGCCGAAAGTATCTGTGCCAACCCATATAATCCCAACAGCCGAATCTGTTGGAATGACGATGAGGTAATGAATACTGAGCAGTCTTTGGTCAGTCATCTTAACCCAAGTAAGCATAAGGAATATTCAGAGAATAACTGTTTAAAAAATGTGAAAACAGAGCCTTCAGGTTTGGTACATCTGCATGAGATGCATGCAAGAAATGTTGTGACAAGCATAGCCTTGCCTGTTAAGTCAGAGGGAAATGAATCTGACAAATGCTTTAGGATGGACACAGAAGATTTTGCAAGACCTGAAATGCCTGTGCAGGCTGCAGAAATAGCCCCAAGTTCACAGCCAGCTCAGAGCTCCAAGAGATCTGTTACAGATTCCATGGAGCACTCTTTGTCATTGACAACAGAGACACTGAAAAGAGTTACAAATGCTGGAACCTCTAGTTGCCGCTTGTCATCAGTAGAAGCCAACAATCCTCTAGTGACCCAGTTACTGCAAGGCAACTTGCCATTGGAGAAAGTATTGCCACAGCCCAGGTTAGGGGCCAAACTAGAAATCAGTCGGCTTCCTTTGCCTTTGCAAACTACCTCCAGGTGTAAATCAGCCACATCTGAGCGAAATGCAGTAGAAAACCCTTCCAGCTCCCCAAATGGAGATGGGAGAGATTTTACAGCCACAAATATACCCCCCTTACAAATCCGCAAGCGTGAAAATCATCCCAAAAAGAGAGTAGCCAGGACAGTTGGGGAAATTAAATGTGAGCCTGGGAAGCCATCAATGGATACAGATGTTAAAGTGGCTCCTTGCATAATCACTTCTAGCATGAATCAACTTGGACATGGTCAGCTGTTTAAACAGGAGTGGCCAAGCAAGCATACCATTCAAAGCAGAATAGCTCACAGTCCAGAGATTAAGCAGCAGAAAAGGCCACTGCCCTCATGCAGTTTCCAGAAGAACTTATTTAGTGTAGAGAAAAATGGCAGCTTCCACACCGAAGCAAGTACCTCCCATCAACAGCATTTCTACCAAATGCCAATGGCTGCCCGAGGCCCTGTTACTACGACCACTTTGATGCAGGCAACTTTAAAAGCCCCATCTGGCTGCAGTTCCTTTGCTTTCAGCAGGCACCTTGAGCAGAAGGCCCTGGGAGAGGTCAATATGTCTACAGCACCTCACCAGCTGAGGCTGGCAACTGTTTTTTCCCCAAACATTCAAATTAAGGAAAGTGATGACATCCCCAGTGCCTCACAAACTCTGCAGAATAAATCATTAGTGCATCCCCCACCCCCTCCACACCCTCCCCCTCCCAGTGCAGAAGCTCCATCTGATCACAAACAACCAGGAGTTACTATGGAAACCACCAAAAGACTTAGTTGGCCTCAGCCGGCAAACGTCTGTAGCAATATAAAATCAGAACCTGTTTCTTTGGAGGAAGGCTTAAGCAGCAGCTGTGAACTAGGCATGAAACAAGCTTCCTATGATCAGAATGAAGTCAAAGAACAGTTGAAAGCTTTTGCATTGAAAAATGCCGACTTCCCTTCCTATTTACTTTCAGAATCACAGAAGCCTTTTGCCCCACTAACTGCTCCAAAAGTGCAGACGCAGCAGCAGCGTGGAAATTACCCTACAATACACTTTGGTAGCACAAGTTTTAAAAGGGCAACCTCTGCAATTGAAAAATCTATTGGGATTTTAGGGAATAGTTCAACTACAGCCACAAGCCTACCTATTCAAAATGCCCAAGTCCCAGTTCAGAAATTTGCTGACAGCAGCAGTGCAGATGAGTTGGAACTGAAATGCTCTTGCAGGCTGAAAGCCATGATAGTATGCAAGGGCTGTGGCGCCTTCTGCCATGATGACTGCATAGGTCCTTCCAAATTGTGTGTAGCTTGTTTAGTTGTTCGGTAGAATCCAAAGCACATTCCTTGTTCACACAGGAAAGCAAAAGAGAAGAACAACTGGAATGCTGTAGGCCATACTGTATCTGGATGAAAAATGTTGCTAGGGATGCTTTAGAACGGAGTGTTTTTGGTGTGCATGGCTCTCCCTGGTAATTCCCCTTCAAGAAATGCCCAGCATTCTTACTGTCTTAAAATACAGCATTGTCCATGTCTTAGTGCAGAATTTTATTTTTACCATTTATAAGCCAATCTTCCCAGTGAAAAGAATTACAAACCTTGCAGTGTCCACATTTCTGTGCATGAAAGAGCACATAGCCCATGAAGAAAAGAGAATAGTCAAAAAGAATGAGAGTCGGGTTCCCTTAGCAGGCCATCGGGCCATTAGGCAGGTTTTGCATACCTGGAGCCAAGATAGCCAGCAGTGATTGACTCTGATCCATTGGCTCCTGATGTGGGTAATTTGGTCCCTTCATAAGAAGCTGTCATACTTAAGTAGTTTATAATTAAACCAGGCAACAGATAAGTTGTAACAAACTAGAATCTTCGGTGTTTTAGAAGTCCAGGGGAAGGAGAATAAGTACAGCTATTATAATAGAATTTATTAATTCATTTATCTTCCTCAAATTTCACTTATAATTTTGTCCTAAAGTGAGATACTTAACATATATACATAGTATGCGCCATATTATATCTAAACAAGTGTGTTTTGAGCAGTGATATCATTTCAGCAACCCAAAAGTGACCCTTTGTTTCTGTAGATTCAAAAGAACAAAGCAAGTGTATGATTTATAGACCTTTTAAATATGTTTACAACTTGGGATATTTTAAAATAACTTTTATTTTAAAACATTTTTGTCAGTTACACAACTTACCCCACAAATATTGTATAGCCTTGTAGAGGAATGAAGAGATTTTAAAGGGATACTAAATCTTACTCTCAATATTGTATTTTACAATACAATATTACAATCTTACTCTCAATATTGTATTTACTAGTAGTTTATGTTAGTTATATACAAAATATATAGCCACCAAACTATTTTGGAAGAACTGTAGCAATTGCTAAGTTCTTTGTACTGATAAGAAAAGTATTGTAAAGGGTTAAAAATATGGAACTGGACAAGAGGAGATGCTTGGTTATCTTAAAACTGAGGGGGGTTTCCTCTAAAGTGAACATAAAATGTAAAGTGGAAGCAACTTGCATGCTATCACATGAATTTAATCACCAGAACTTAATAAATGTTAGAGAAATATACCATTCCTACCCACACAGTAGAACCTTACTAACTTCATGCCTGGTAATCCATTCACAAAACTGACATTTTTTCCCACCTCTTATAATAGCAAGATGCTGCACTGGAATCTCTGCTAATACTTTCTTATTTGAAATAAACAATTCTACATTTATTTTGTATTCTCAAGTATTAATGTAATGAGGATTTTTAAAAAATAAGTATAACATTAAAATATACTTCAGTGTATTATATGTATTTTATCCTCTCTTATTATTAAACAGTATATAAGACTTCCAGGCATTTCTACCTATTAGTAAAGCTCTACTGTTTGGAGATTATACTTTTATGGGGCCATATTAAACATGAAACCTATTTTCCTTAATGAGCTGGAATAAGCAGGCTTACATTCCTTTAGCCAGAGGTCTTGTAGCTTGACTGGATTAGATTCCTGTTCTGTTTTCATAGCAGATGTACTAACAGTAGCCTTGATATTCTACAGTATAAACAAATTAACCATTATAATTGCCTTACTAAAGCACTCATTTTAGAAGATTTATGCATATTTCAGCACTTTCAGGTACCCATGGAGAGATTCTTTTCAAAATATAGATCTAAAAGGCATGTTTTTGTAAAGTTCAGAATAGATGGACTTGTTAAACATGCATGTGTCTCCGTGTTCGCTAAATTCAAGATCTTGAAAGACCCTTTTGGTACAGTATTAAATACAGTCCCAGACTCAGTAATTGTGAACAGTTTTTAGCTGGAATGTCTTCTATCATTCCTAAAGAAATGGTAGCTCCCACAGCATGCCATAGGACATATGAGCACAATTCAGAGAAAGTTAAGCACTTAGAGTCATAATCTTATGCATTCTGACCTGCATTGAATATCATAAACATGCATAGGATTTGTCTGGAAGCATCATGGTCTGGAATGGAAGTTTGGACTGCCTGGGTGTCTCCAGATTACATCATTTGTTTGTCTATGTGGTATGGCTAACATAACATTAAAACAATTCTGTTTTAACTGTTGGAGTAAGTGGGGCAGGAAACTAGATATAATGACCATTGATAAAAATGTTTTAAAAGCTGGATGTTCCTGAATCTGAGCAATTCCTTGATAAAGGCACTCACATTCTTCCTGGAACTATGTTCCTACAGCATCTTCTCCCAGGCCCAGTTTACTGACCTCTGGTAGCAGATACAAGCTTAGCTGGGAAAAAATGATGCCTCGTGCATAATATAATTTACCTGACTGATAAACAGCAGGCAAAGGAAGCTTCAGTATTCCTTCCCTGTGTACCCATTTTGCAATTTAATACACCCATCTACATATATGCAGAGCTCTTTCCACACAATTTTTTCACTCAGATCTACCACTATTAAATCTAAATCAGCTTTGGCTAATGATGGAAAAGTAACTCCTTTCATAATGGGTACATGCCAACATATATAAGGATGACGTGCATGTAGATTATTAATATAGCATGTAAGAAGAAGGATTTGGCAAGAGGCTGAATATTATTACATACCTGTCAACATTTCTCCACTGCGAATCTTAAGCTACTATTTCTTACTGTTCCATCTGAAATTAATTTGATTTGCTATTTGGAAATGCCTGGTGGTGGCAGTAGTGGCTTATAATATTTCTTATCTGGAAGAAAAAAGTATTACATTAATTTTGCATATTCTTGTCTTCCCTCATTTTTGCCCAAAAATTGGTACTATGTCAATACTCTTCAGGGTTGTCTTGTGGAAGTTTTTGACATGAATTTATCTATAGAATGGGCAAGGGTGCTCTATCCATGTGTGGTTATGCTAGGGACTTCTTACACCAGCAACTTTCCTTCTGTTTCATTTCAAACTATGTAGCATCCTATGTATGTGTGTGTGTGTGTATTCATATACATATACACAAAGCTTCCTCCTCTGCGAATTGAGTGGCTATAGTAAAAAGAGAGAGAACACACGCTTTCATCTTCCCATGGATTATTTTTAAAGTAGCAGATTAAAAAATAGTATGGGCCTTAGAATTTTGAAATAGCGTAAGGCAGTAGCTAGGGTATTGGACAAAATGCTGTGGGAAAGTTTGGGTTTTTTAAGGAAGAGATCATTAGCTAGGGGAACTCTATTTGCAACTGTCTAACCTCCACAGGTAAGCGGCAGCGTGACACGGCGTTAGTCTGCATGAAAAGGCACTGTAACTTTATAGGAAGAAACTCGCGGAAATGGCTTCTTGTTCATATCTTGAAAAAAGACAACATGCATTTGCTGTTTTAATTTCATAAAAGGAGAAGCATTTTTCCTTGGGGAGGATAGTCAGATGCACCAGCTCAAAGAACTGAGTGGCTTACATTAGGGCTATGTTTGAATAATGATGAATTTAAATTTTTCATACAAGTGTAATGGCTATGAGGCAGGTATCTGTGAAACACCTATCATCTAATCTTCTACATGTATTTTTCATGTCTGTTCACAGCTTTTGTTTCCATTATCTGCTGCTGTGCATTTTTAACTTGAAAGGATTTGCACGATCCCAATCAATCAGGAATCATATAGGGAACACATTTGGGTCCTGGTGCAAGGTGGCTAGTCATGTTTAGCTACTTGATGTCATTTAAGGCAAACAAAGCTGTCCTATTGGCTTTCAATGGAGAGAAAGACACCTCCTGGCAGTTGGGCCAATGTGCCCTCTCTTGCAGTGCAATATGTATAGTGTAGCCCCCCTGGAAACATTGCAGCAGCAAGATTTCTGCTTGGTGCTTTTTTTGTGTGTGTGTGTATTTCAGTCAGTCTTGACTCCTGGCGACTGTCTGGACAAGTCCCTGCAACTTTCTTGGCAAGATTTCGGAAGTTGTTTGCCATCGCCTTCTTCCCAGGACTGAGAAAGAATGACTAGCCCAAGGTCACCCAGCTGGCTTTGTGCCCAAGGCAGGACTAGAACTTGGTGCATTTTAGGAAGATCTTAACAAAGATGTTCACCTTTCCATGGCATTTATGACATTTGTCATTTTTGCCATGGGTGCCTCAGTATCTCTTCTAACAAAAATGTAGGGTGTTAATATGAGCTTCACATCTTAAAATACTGGAAAAAGAATATTCAGGAACCCAAGTCAAGTTGTCATTAATTCCAAAGCATGTGTACAGTATATGAAACTTTTAAAATTAAATTTCTCACATTCCCTCTTTACACTTTACTGAATATGTTCAGCTCCAGATGCTAATTTAAAGGAAAAAAAGAAATAATAAGATAATCAGGATATGAGATAAGGCTGCACTGGCTCCTTTTCTGTTCTCTGTGATACAACATATAAAAACCAACCAGCACAAAAAGTCATCGTACGTTCATATTCATGCATGATGATAACATCTATTTTAAAAAGTGGTAAATATCCAAAGTTTTTCATCTTTGTTTTCAAGCTTTTTTTTTGAGAAAGATAGATATTCCATCATCTTTACTGTTTTTTTACAAACATTGTTAAGATCTGTACATACTGTTGGGACATTTCCCATGTGGATTTTGTCTTTTGCAAAATGTTTTCTAAGTGGAAATCCTCTACTTTATTGAAATAATGATGTAAAAAATTGAAGTTGGCACTCACAGTTTTATATTCCATTTACCCCCTATGATCTAGAGCATGAAATTAATCTGGTTTGGGGAGGGAAAGGTTGAGCCATAAAGCAAAAATGTGTCCTATAGATTATCTTTAAAAGTGGTATGTGTTGTCAGGGTGAGTTACTGAATTCTCTTTTCAGGACCATAGAATTTCTTGCTCAGTTTCTTCTGAACTGGTGCAGATGGTGCTTTATAATGCAGTTTCTAAAGAGAAATGTTCATATGCTGCAGTCCTTATAAACACGCACACAATTTCAGAGAAGTTGTTCCAGTCTCTGGTTTTGCATAATACGTTGAAGGCCAAGGACCAGCACTCAGGAGGAGATCAGAAACCCCATCTAGCAGGATCACCTTAGCTTCCATATGGGAGGATGTATCAGACACTGAATTCCTGTGGGTGACAGCAGGAATCCTGCGCCACACTAGGGAGAAGACCTATTGGCAGATAAGCATGGACCTGTGTGGCCAAATGTTTCTGAATTGAAGGGGGAAGTCCTGTTGTCTTCAGTCATCATGCTTTGTCATTGTAAAACCAACAAAATAGTATTTTTTGCCTAATTTAAAGGAGCTGCTTTTTTTATAGCACATATTTCTCTTTGTACTATATTTGATAGTTAAAAGATAATTTAGCCTGTAGAAATACTTTGTTGTCTTTGTACTGTTCATGAATGTTACAAGAAAAGTGCTTTACTTTGTTGCCATAATTCTCTTGTACTGCTGTAAAGTGGTGGGTTTTGTTTCGTTTTTTTTGTTACTGCTTTCCAAACACCTGAGTCGATCAACATTTTTGGTACTGAGTTTTGTATGTTTTTATTATTATTATTATTATTATTTGTCAGTATTTTGAATGTTTACATCTCTTTTGACACTAGCCATTCAATGCCTTTTTTAGGGAAGTATTTCTCCCACCCAGGATTGAAGCAATGTGAAATCAACCCATATCTAACATGCATGAGGAACACACATTTATGTATCCTTACCATAAATAGATATTTTTGTCCTTGGATAGAGAAATAAAAACGCCTCTCAGTCCTCTACCAAAGAAGTACACAAACGCACACACACACATACACTTTGTGTTAAATTCTCAGAAAGGGGAACAATTGATTTCAGCGGCATTGCTGTGGTTTATTATTCTTTATTACCTGACTAAATGTGACCGAGTGATTTTTCTTTTCTTTTAAGATACAGTGTTTGGTTTAGAATTCAGGGATCATGCTTCATCAGTGGTGCTGTTTGTCTTTTATTTTCTTTTTTTTAAAAAAAAGAAAACATTGTTTGCTTACAAAAATAATTGATCACAAGATTATAATACAAATGGAAAGTTTTGTTCTGTCTACATGTTTGCTCTACCCTCCCAGTCCCTTTAAAGTAACCATTTGGGCTTCAGTATCAAAATATTCTAAACAAAATAAAAACAAAAATAAACATTGGTTGGTTGATTATTCCACCACCCCCCGCCCTTCTTTTAAATGTGCTAAAAGAAGATAAGGTACTCATTGGATATTTGAAAGATGGTTACTCAAAGAGGAGAAAGCATGAGTATGTTTTAGTTGATAATGGTCTACTCAGTTTATAAGTGGCATAGACTATTGTTTCTATTTATTTCTTTTTAAAAATAGTTGTATGCACTAAATTAGAGATGGGCAACCTTTTGGTGGGCAAGGCCCACACCTTACTGTTTTGTGGGATGAAAGCCACAAAGTAGATGGGAGGTTTGGAAGGCATTTGGGTGGTATTTTGTTATCAGTGATTAGCCTTTTTTAGGGCTAACACTATTGATTTGATGTTTCACTGCTGCTCCAAATTACCACAATTTCGGAGATCAGAAATCATACGTCAGCCAATTTTTTTTGTTTATTCGTTCAGTCGCTTCCGACTCTTCGTGACTTCATGGGACCAGCCCATGCCAGAGCTTCCTGTCGGCTGTCGCCACCCCCAGCTCCCCCAAGGTTGAGTCCATCACAATCTCATGGTCCCTAGGATGGTATTACAGAGACCATACGATGATTTGATGTTCCTCAAAGAGTTTTGACTTCAGAAGGATCAGGAAAAAAAAATCATTTACCTCTCTCTTTGTAGGGGAAATAGGGGAAGAAAATGGCATGCAGAATGCTGGGAGAATCTATGGGTTCTCTGAACCTAAAGTTATTTCAGCCCTCCGCAATTCCCAACCCAAAAAAACCTTTAGATCAGCTGTCCAAGTTACAGTGGTAAGGAATCTCTCTGTTTCTCTCAAGGGGGCATGGACGACACACAACTATTATTTTCACCTTGCTAGTTTTTTGCTAGCAATACTTTAGAAATATTAGATCTTCATGACAGAGTACTTGGAGGTTAGGATTGTTTCTAAGTTATATGCAAGACACATACAGTGAAAGCAATTCAGTTAAATACAAACTGATTATTTTCAGTGAATTTTGTACCGGTATGACTAAATCTAGTTTCAATATTTTGATTCTGCAAACTATTAATGCATGGAGGACAATGGTCAAAACTATACCTTACATAGCAGAAAGCAGCTTTGTTTTCAGGCAGAGATATATTGGATTGTCATATCCATACCAAAGTGAACTGTCACATCACAGTAATACTATAATGGGGGTAAAAAGATGCACTGAGTGAATTTCTCCTTTCTGTGTCATTATTAGGGATCCAAGGGCCTCTATAGGAAAGAGCAAGGCCCAAGCAGCTGGGAGAAGGCCACAAGTTAGTATAAATTAGCCAGGTCAGCCCAGAGCATGGAAGGAGGAGTGGTCCTTAAGAGTAATTTTCCAGGGATGCGTTTTATGTCTCAAGTGTGCCAATAATTGGTGCAAATAAAATTCATGCTCAGCTTAGAAAAGTTTTAAGAATAAAATTAAGAAAGACTTGAGTAAATCAGGTCTTTTTTCCCCCATGTATGCTGCTTCAGGACAGGAAATCCAGATCTTGTACAAGCTTCTCTATTTTTTTCTTCATGTACAATAACATCTGAGTTAGTCTGCCTAGTAGGATATGGAAAAGTGGCTCATTTTAGCTTTCCTGACAGTACTGCTTTAATTTTTCATCTTTCTGCTTTAGAAAAGCATGTCATTTTAAAATACTAAAGACATGAATCCTGGATTATAACTACAAACAGCTTGAATATTACTCTTATCCAAACTGCAAAAAATAGTAGGATTTTAATGAAGAAATAATTTGAGAATGACAGGTCTTCATGTCATGCCTAGAAAGTGGAACGTTTTTTTTTTCCCCCTCATCTACTGTCCTGGCATGTGTGAAAGTGCATTATTTTGGGGAAGTAACAGACAGTTTATGCTCTGATTGATTGATTGATTGATTGATTGATTATGTGCCATCAAGTTGGCGTTGACTCTTAGCAACCACATAGATTTTCTCTATGACAATCTGTCTCTAACTTGGTCATTCACCTTTCTGCTGGTTGTCCTCTTTTTCCCTTTCCTTCCACCTTTCCCAGCATTAGAGCCTTCTCCAGAGAGCTGAGTCTTCGCATAAAGTGTCCAAAGTAGGATAATTTGAGCCTGGTCATTTGTGCTTCTGGTGAGAACTCTGGATTGATTTGTTCAATGATCCATTGGTTTGTTTTCTTGGCTCTCCATAATATTCTTAGGAGTTTTCTCTAACACCAAAGTTCAAAAACATCAATACTCTTTCTATTCTGCTTCTGCAAAGTCCAACTTTCGCTTTCATAGAGAATACCATTGCTGGAACTATTCTGATCATTGTAAGTATAGATACATCACGGCATTTGAATATCTTTTCCAAGGCCTTCATGGCTGCTAGTGCTAGCCTGCAATGTCTTTCTTGACTACTTGTTCCTTTACTGTTGATGGTTGATCCTAAAAGGTAGAAGCTATCTACTACTACAATATCTTCATTTTCATTTCTAAGACTGGTTGGTGTATGCGCTGTCATTAGTTTGGTCTTCTTTATATTTAATTTTAGTCCCATTTTTTCACTGTGATCCTTGACTTTTTGTTTCTAGAGTTTGCAGATCCTTTGCTTTATTTGTGCTGTAATAGGAAGCAATTGCTGCATTCAAAAGTATCTGAACACAACATAATTGAACCTAAAATTATATTAATTCCATTTAATGTAACAGCTTTTTCTAAGTTTTATTCACCAAGGACTTCCTACATAACACTAATAATAGCATTCCTGCTGTTCCCATACATATTAATTAAATTACATTTATGCTACTGTGAATGTTAATCAGTTGGGGCTTGACAATTTTATTTTGACACAGAAATAATCAATTACTATGGGTTGATAATATTGCTGGGTTGTTTGTGATATAAGCAGCCTGCAGACACAATATTATGAATTGTAATTATGAATATTAATTATAAGGTTTTATTAAAATATTTGAAATTGTTATAGAAAGCAATATTTGGCACAATACGATGGATAGCACAGCTACCATTCTGTTCATAGAAAACTATGTCCAAAAGAAACTTTTCTCTCTGAATAGCAAATACGAGAAAATACCTCTAGTTCACATTTTATAATAAAGAGGCATTAGCACACAAGGATTAAAAGCTGCTCAGGAGCCCTGTGATTCCATGATGTCTGCTGGCTTCAAGAAGCGAGGCTGTTTATTTCCAGCTCAGCTGTGATGTATTGGAGACTGCAGCAAAGCTAGTGCTCATTTGCAGGGCTTTGCAATGCTTAGCATGTGGGTCATCTGGTTTCCCCACTGGTCAGAGCTCTTCTCACAATCATTTCCTGGTTCCTGAACTCGAGTGCAACCAATACTCCCCCACTACCACCAACATGGACCTTCACCTTAAACAGTGTTTCTCAACCTTGGGAACTTTAAGATGTGTGGACTTCAACTCCCAGAATTCTGGGAGTTGAAGTCCACGCATCTTAAAGTTCCCAAGGTTGAGAAACACTACCTTAGACCATATCGCTTGATATTATCTAAACTGAAAGTGGCTGCAGGGCGGAGCAAGCAAACCTAAATGGTTGCTTGGTGCTTTGCAGGCAGCAATTCTCCACCAAAGAGAAGAGGAAAGAGAACTGTTTCACCCTGTTTTGCTTCACCTGGGCTTCTGTGCACCTTGGAGGACTTGCGAGCATCCACAAACAGCCAAACACATTTCCTCACACCTGACATCACAGCAAGAAACTGTCCTGGTTAGCTCTGTTTTGAAAAGAGTTTGCTTAGAAAATTCTTGGTGTCTTTGGCTTTATTAAGAAAAGAAAGAGAAACAATTTCGTCTTAGACGTCTTAGGTTTCCCACTCCTAGTCTGGCTCCTTAACCATTGGACCAAACTAGCTCTCCATGCATCACTTTATACTTCCTTAAATTGAACTACATTTGCCATTTTTAGCATTCACCCAGTTTGAAGAAGTTCATCTGGAGCTCTTCACAATCACATTTGGTTTTTACCATCCTGCATATCAGTAACCTCTTCTATAGGTAACTGCTTCTAGAATACTAGAGTCCATATTACTACAGCCGGTGTGATGTATAGTGATTAAAACATTCAACTAAGGATTGAGCAGCTGAGGTTCAAATCTACCCTCAGAGTGAAAGCTCACAGGATGACTTTAACCCAGTTACTCCCTCTCAGTCCAACTTACCTCACAGGGCTGTTTTTGCAAATCAAAACAGGAGTGCTACACACACCTCAAACTCCTGGATGGAAGGCAGGATACCATCTAACAAACAAAACAAAATCTTTAAAAAGGCAAAAAGGAAATTGGAAATATAACAAGAAATGAAAGCTATAATATATAGCATTTTCAGAAGCTGCCTCTCTGCTTTGGAGCTATAAATAAATACTGAACTTTCAACAGATGCCAGAATAATGGTTTAATTTTATTGGATCTTAATATGGAAATGTTGAGATGGGTGTTTCAGTTTAATTTTGAGTGACCCAAGCTTTATAATTTTTCTAGTGCTAGTAGTAAAATTGTAAAACCTCTTAAAATCTTCTGTTACGATATTAGTAACCTGATTTCACTATGCTGGAAGAGGGAGAAAGAAGACAAATGAGATTCCCAGTTCCCAGCTGCTATAGAACATCTCCCATTCACAGGGATCTGCTAATCATTTTAAATTCTTTCTCTGGTGTAAATTTGATCTAGTTGTTAATATTTGATTTAGGTATGTTGACATCTTCAAAAACAGAATCTTTGGAATTTATATATCTAAATAGCATAGGATATGACCCAAATATTTATTCATATCATGGTGAAATTTCAGGCAACAGATTTCTACATACAACTTCAGAGTAAAGTCCAGTAAACTCAGTAGAATTTACTTTTGAAATAACAATAGGCATTGTTTGGTTGGATTGTTCTGTCAATCTCTCTCCCTGGTGTATATCTAATTTGTCTCAGCTGAAGTTCCTTTCTGATAGTAACAAGTACATTCTTGCAATACTAAGTGCTAATCATATGGAGAAAATATATTTAAAGTTGCTCTGAAGAGAATATGTTGTTTTATTTGAAATAAGTCAATTATTAATTGCCAATCCCTGTTTGTATGAATCAGCTAAGATTTTATTCAAATCTGAATTTTGAGATTGAAAAGACAACACAGTTCTAATCAAATTGATTTGAGATTTGATAAAAGTTTGACAGGGATGAGGAAAGCATCTAAATTCCTGCAACTGCTTTATTTCATGCAAATTAGGAAGTAAAAGCAGAGCTAGTAATTCTTTAGAGCAGTGTTTTTCAACCTTGGCAACTTCAAGACGTGTGGACTTCAACTTCCAGAATTCCCCATGCTGGCTGGGGAATTCTGGGAGTTGAAGTCCACACATCTTAAAGCTGCCATGGTTGAGAAACACTGCTTTAGAGAACATTAATCTTCAAAGTTTCAATTGTATAGTTTCCAGGGTGCTTTCTCCTGCATCTCTTCTAACACAGAGATAACAGGAATGTTAAAAGGACAGTAGCTTCTGAATTGTCCCAGCACGGGCCCTATAGTAAACCGTTGCTGAACCAATGTGGAAAGTATCCTAAGGTAAAGGTTCCCCCCGCACATTTGTGCAGCCGTCTCCGACTCTAGGGGCCGGTGCTCATCTCCGTTTGTTAGCCAAAGAGCCAGCGTTGTCCGAAGACGCTTCCACGGTCATGTGGCCGCATGACACGCCCGGAACGCTGTTACCTACCCACCGAAGTGGTACCTATTCATCTACTTGCATTTGCATGCTTTCGAATTGCTAGGTTGGCAAGAGCTGGAGCTAGTGCGGGAGCTCACTCCGCACGCAGGGCTAGGGATTCGAACCTCCGAACTTCAATTTAAAAATAGATACTTTTCAAAACTTAAGCTTTTACTAAAGAGTGAAGAATCCACCATCTCCAAACAACCACTTTGATAAAAAGCTGCCCCACGTATGAGATTCTGCAAAGCCATAAAGTCCTTCAAATTTTCAAATCACTTTCAAATATCTCAGAAGCAATTCAAAAAACTTGATTCGAATGGATGATTTGACCACCTTTCCTTTGAATTAGATAATTCATTCAAAGCTTTGTACAACCTAATACACATTCATTCTCCCAAACATCAGTCTATAGTTTAGAGTTTGTATTATTATTTGCATTGCAACTGGATATTTACATTGTACCTGTGGCTAATTCAGATATTTTGGGACCAGTATAGTTAGTGGATTAACTTCCCCTTTATAAGCCTGCACAATCAATAAAATAATCTAGAGGGATCCTACTTAGGGTATCATGAATTATCGAGTGATATCTCCAGTAGAATAATCAAATAGCCCTTTTCAAC
This sequence comes from Charina bottae, assembly GCA_023362775.1. Taxonomy (NCBI): domain Eukaryota; kingdom Metazoa; phylum Chordata; class Lepidosauria; order Squamata; family Charinaidae; genus Charina; species Charina bottae. Next base: position 170,560,179 of record JALMGJ010000003.1, on the reverse strand, counting down.
TTCAGTTCTTGATCTTTGGACGCCTCTTCTTCTCACTAGTAATCAAGGGGACCTAGTTTTACATAATTAAAATCTCCTACTGAAGCTCTATCTTTTCTCCCAAGCAAGACATACAGCCCTATTTTTATTCCCATCCATTTTTACTGTACTTGTTATAAATTAACTTTTTTTTAACAAAGTTGTTTTTTTAAATGAATAGTGTATACCATTTTAAGATGTTTTACAGGAGGCAATATACTGTATAAATATACATAATAATAAATATTAGTTTTTTTCCCATTCATAATGATTATTTAAATTAAAGGACTTTATTTATTTATTTTATTTTTATCCTGCCTTTATTATTTTTATAAATAACTAAAGGCGGCGAACATACCAAATACTCCTTCCTCCTCCTCCTATTTTCACCACAACAGCAACCCTGTGAGGTGAGTTGGGCTGAGAGAGAGTGACTGGCCCAAGGTCACCCAGCCGGCTTTCATGCCTAAGGCAGGACTAGAACTCTCGGTCTCCTGGTTTCTAGCCCGTTGCCTTAACCACTAGACCAAACTGGCTCTCTTTATGTTGTTATAATAAAAGATAATGAGTGGGAATAATATTTGTTAGAGTTTATTACTGTCAAACCTCATTTTAATGGACCATGGGGGGTCCATTTCTCATGAATTTCCATTAAATGTGTCATCATGGCAGTTTATGTCATTTGAGTAATGACATCATGATGCAATTGCAGAGGATGTTGCAAAATTAAGTTTATACATATACGTATACGTATACGTATACGTATATGTATATGTATACGTATACATATACATCTGCCTTGTCCAATTACTTTAGATGCACCAGACACCTCTTATTTCAGGGAGATGTCCAGGTAGTTATTTGAACCACTGAACCTGAAGTTCATTAAACAGGGTCCATTAAATCAAAGTTTCACTGTATATGGATATGGATCCAGGAAGGACGGAAGGTCCAATAAAGACTACATCTAATATTTTCTTTTAATATTTTAGATGAATCAAAAGTTTATACATATATATATATATATATATATATATATATATATATACACACACACACACACACACACACACGCACACACACACACACACACACACCCATCATGCTATTCCATTTTGTGGTGAGCAACATTATGCAGAAACGGAGTAAGATGTGCTGAGCCAAAGAAATTAAAAGCATAAGATTTTTTAAGAGAACAAAATATTGCTAAAACTAGCTTCCACCAAACATTCACAACACCCTCCATACCTTTCTGTCCTTGCAAGCTATCCTAGCTTCCACCAGATCCATACACTGAGTCTTGTTCTTTGAACTCCTCACTTCTCTCTTTTTCCTCATTTGACCAAACCATTTCAATATACTTCTTTTATACTGGTCACTCGCATTTGCATTCAATCCAGATTCATCTAGCACCCATTCATTCTTAACCTATATCTTCATCTTTAGTGCATGTGCACACTTCTTAAGTAACTCATTCTGATTCCATTCAATTTACTTCTATGTTCCTCCTGGCATACCCTACTCTCACTTTCATATAAGTATGGCAGAAGGATGTTCTTATACACAGCTAATTTTGTTCTTTCAACAAACATTCATTCTTTGCAATGGACCACATAGTACCCATTACCTTTCTACCAGCATTTGCATGTCTCAAAATTTCTCCATCCATTTCCCCATCTTCACTAAACATTCTACACAACTACCTTCAACTTTGATAGATTTTTAGAGCCATACCCCTGATTGCATCATACAGTCTAACATTTGCTTCAAATCTTTCAGGTTATCAGCCAACAATGGCCACATCTTCTCCTTACAAAAGCCGATGTACACTTTACTTCCCTAATCAACATCAAAACTTCACTATAAACATTCCTTATACATTTATCTATGAATACATTAAACAACCAAGAGAGTATTGCACATTTGGAGGGCCATAGGATCTCTACCCCCATTTTAAGACTTCCAAGCAAGTACCTTAAAAATATTCCTTTGATTGCTGCATGGACAAATGACAGCATTGTATACCTGCTTGGTAGAAGCAGACTGACAGCTTTAGCATTTATGTGAGCATGATATTGACTCCTATGAGGAATCTCCTTGCCTTCAGTATGCTGTTGTTCGTATCTAGCCAATGGCTCAAATCAAAACAAGCTTATGAAGCAGTTAGTAACAAGCAACTAGCATTCACACCAATCAACTCTTAGGGAGGTGGGGAAAGGAACACCAAGCTCTGCTTCTTCCTTTACTATTAATGCTTTGTTGAGGAGCCATGTGAGCAATCCCCATGAGCATCTACTGCTCATCCAGTCATGTTTCCAATGAGTAGTTGGCCACTGGCTTCTATACGTGAGTGCCCATAACTCCTGTTCCTATACGTTTACTCCATAAAGAAGAAGAAATAGCAAATACTGTATTTGCCAGTAGTATTTGATAATATTTATTTAACTATATGTAACTCAGAGCAATTCAAGTTCAAAAGGACAGGAAAGATGTGTTGCCTAGTACATATGGTTTTGTTAAAGATTAAACAAACTGTAAATCGATACAGGGTGCTTCATTAGTGAAGCAATAATATTTCGAATATCATAGCTTCACTTTTAGCTGAAATGTTACAAAGGATTTAGCTCTTCAAATAAACAAAATGACTGCTGGTTAGGATGGATTAGCATTGATCTGACTATGAGGTAGACTACTTTCTACCACTTAGTGTAGTAAGTTTTTTTCCACCACACAAAGGATCAGTTTCCAGGAGTGAACAAAATGCGCTTAATTCCAACAGAATTCTGTATGAATCACAGCTTCATTGCACTGTGATTGTATGGAGCTGGTTACTAATGCAATTTCCAAACCATGGATTTTAGGGGCAAATCTCCCTGGGATAGAACTTAGCCTCCATCACTTCAGTGCCAATTCAGGTTATGTGAGTCCCAAACCTTTACTCACTCTGCTACCCAGAATAAAAACTTCCCAAGACATTTCCATGCTACAAGCATCCTTTATTGTAACAAGACAACTCATGACGGTAAGTAAAGGTAAAGGTTCCCCCCGCACATTTGTGCAGTCGTGTCCGACTCTAGGGGCCGGTGCTCATCTCCGTTTGTTAGCCGAAGAGCCAGCGTTGTCCATAAGCTGCCAAATATTTGACTCTCTTCTTTCCACTGCCAGTCCAGTCCTCTGTTATTATGGTGGGTGGGTGTGGCAGGGGGAGGGGATATGCATGCACACCTGTTATACAGGGACATAATATCAGGTGGAATCGGCCATAATGCAAATATCTAATTAGGGTTATTTCCACTTCTGTTGCCTGAATAGACTTCTCTGGAGAGAGAGCCAGGAGGAAACATAGCAGAGAAAGGGCTGATAGACCTACCAACCCCTGAGGCCACTGCATGGGAGGGCAGGGAAGCTGCCTCACCTGTCACCTGCTGGGCAGAGAGTGAGGGCAGGGTTTGTTCAAGCAAGTGCAGAGCTTGTTGTTTACTTAGCAAGGTTGGCAGCTGCTGCCTCAGAGCAATTAAAAGACACATTCAAGAAGAGGTTGCCAGGTGCTCTCCTGGCTGTCCTATCTGTTGTGACGGGCGGGGCAACATTTCATGTAAATACTTGCCAGCATCCCAGGCAAACCTGAGCTAATGGGAGGTTGTATACCTACCATTAAGCCATTTGTAGGCTTAGCTGACGGCTTTGTGAGCTCAGTAGCTGCCCTCCCCCCCCCAACAGGTGTATGATTAGAAGGGTTTTGAAATCTCACAATAATGGCAGACGTTGCCATTTCAATATAATAGTGACATCTGTTCCACTGGTGTAGGCCAGACTAGCAACCCCCCTTAAATCCTGCAGAAGTAAAGAGTCAGGGCTGGAATTGTTTACTTTAAGCCAGTTGGCCACCCACATTTTTTGTTCCATAAGATGGCTCTCTTTCCAAAATTTTCAAAGTGGGTACTCTGTCCTAAAGCTACAAGATTTGAAGTGATTAAGTTTTAAAATATAGCTCTGGAATACTAATAAGTGGTGCAAGTTATTTTACTTTATAATATAAATATATTGTATCATATTATATTATATTTCAATATAATAACTTTATATTACTTCATAAAGACACATTGCTTTTGACATTTTGTTTAATAACTGTTAAGATTTCCAAACTTTTATAAAGTGGGCAAGGGGCACGATGGCTCAGTGGTTAAGATGCCAGGCTTGTCGATCGGAAGGTCGGCGGTTCGAATCCCTAGTCCTGCATGACGGAGTGAGCTCCCGCACTCACCCCAGCTCTTGCCAACCTAGCAATTCGAAAGCATGCAAATGCAAGTAGATAAATAGGTACTGCTTCAGTGGGATGGTAACAGCGTTCTGCGTGCGTCATGCCAGCCACACGACCGCGGAAGCATCTTCGGACAGCGCTGGCTTTTTGGCTAAGAAACAGAGATGAGCACCGCCCCCTAGAGTTGGACACGACTGTGCAGGGGAAACCTTTACCTATAAAGTGGGCACTCTAACAGCATCACTAATCATCCTATGGGGAATGGGACATCTCTCTCTTTCTCTCTCTTAATTGGATACTTCCATGTGAAATGGAACTTCCCTTCATCTCTTCCCTCCTGTATTCCTTTCCATCTTCTGCTCCAAATTCTCTGGGACAGACTTGCAGGAGGTTGGGAAAGCTGTTATGGCACTGGTGTGTCTATGTCATTGCTGGACAGAGCGTGCCTTTTGTGACAACCCTTTTAATGAAATATGCAGCTGTTGCTCATTTATTACATACAAGTATAAGCCTCTTCTATCAGAATAGCATTTAGTTTTCAGAAATGTGATGATCAAATCTCACAATAGTTATGTATCCACTAGGTGACTTTTAAAAAAAACACCATCACTCAATCTCAATCAATCTAGAGTTAGTTGGAGTGACATCCAAGCTGAATGAATGAATTAATTAATTAATGAATGAATGAATCATTGTTTAAATTAGGGCAATACTGAATTACTAACTACATTTGAACTGCACTGAAAACATTCAAAAACTATTCCAAAAATAATGATAATGATGATTAAATGAATGGTGCAAAATCATATAACATGGAGCAGATTTCCAGTTTCTTTTGTTAGGCTATAGCTGCACATTGTCAGGTCAGCACCCAAATCTACTACAGTTTACTTTCTCCTATTATTTATTTATTTATTTAATTTATATGACCACCCATCTCCCCCCATGGGGAACTCTGGGTGGTTCACAATAAATAAGTTAAAAAAGGATCTAAAATATATAAAGCCACAATTGTACAATACAATAATAATTATGAAATCCAGATGGACAAAGGTATTCATTAAAAGAAGGACATTAAAATTAGGGGATTAGCCACCCCCATGAGGAACTATCCCTTCCTCCTTCCCATGCCAGGCAGCAGAACCAGGTCTTCAGCTCTTTCCTAAAGGTCGGGAGGGAGGAAATCTGTCTCAACTCTGGGGGCAAGATGTTCCATAGAGTGGGCGCTGTCACAGAGAAGGCCCGCCTCCTAGACCCCATCAGATGGCATTCTCTAATTGATCGGGTTCGTAGCAGGCCCTCTCTGAATGACCAGGTGGGGCGGGTCGATTACATGGGGATAAGACGGTCCCTCAGGTATTCTGATCCCATGCCATGTAGGGCTTTAAAGGTGATAACCAACAACTTGAATTGTACCCGGAAGCAAACCGGCACCCAATGCAGCTCGCGGAGCAACAGTGTTACATGTGCAGATCTTGGCGCACCAAAAACTGCCCGTGCGGCCGCATTCTGCACCAGCTGAAGCTTCTGGATAGTCTTCAAGGGTAGCCCCATGTAGAGCGCATTGCAATAATCTACATGGGAGATGACGAGAGCATGAGTGACTGTACGGAGGGCGTCGTGCTCCAGGAATGGGCGTAACTGGCGCACTAACCGAAGTTGTGCAAAAGCCCTCCTAGCCATGACTGCCACCTGCTCTTCAAGCAGGAGTCGTGAGTCTAGAAGAAACCCCAGATTACGCACCGGTTCCGAACGGGGTAGTGCTACCCCATTGAGAACCAAAGATGATAATTTCCCAGAAGACGCTAAGCCATCAACCCACAGCCACTCGGTCTTACCAGGGTTCAACTGAAGCCTGTTGTTCCCCATCCAGGCCCTCACAGCCCCCAGGCACTGGGACAGGGTGGACACTGCATCACTTACTTCACCAGGGATGGAGATATACAATTGAGTATCATCCGCATACTGATGATACCTCATCCCATGGTGTCGGATGACCTCACCCAGTGGTTTCATGTAGATGTTAAATAGGAGAGGAGAGAGAACAGAACCCTGCGGCACCCCACACAGGAGCGGACGCGTGCTGGATCTCTCCTCCCCTATCACCACCGACTGGGAGCAGCCCCAGAGGAAGGAGGTGAACCAGCGTAAAACTACGCCGCCCACCCCCAACTCCCTAAGCCGCCCCAAAAGGATACCATGGTCAATGGTATCGAAAGCCGCTGAGAGATCCAAGAGAGCCAGGATGGATGCACTACCTCCATCCCGCTCCCGCCAGAAATCATCCGTAAGCGCGACCAATGCAGTCTGCATCCCATATCCCGGCCTGAAACCTGACTGGAAAGGGTCTAGATAATCCACTTCATCCAGGGTCCTTTGAAGTTGCAACGCCACCACTTTCTCAACCACTTTTCCCAAAAAGGGAAGGTGGGAGACTGGACGAAAGTTGTCCAGGATGGTAGGGTCCAGGGATGGCTTCTTGAGGAGGCGGTGCATCAAGACCCTCAACTCCTCCGTAAACCACGGGGAGTGACGGGTCGAATGGGGCTTGAGAGGTCGCATCGGCGCGATCCTGTCCAAGGCACCGGCCGCCTCCCTATTCCAGGTTGCGGCCAGTGTCTCCGCTGGACCGTGCAGCAGATCCTCAGGTATTACCCCCAGCTCCCTCTGAAACCTCAATGGGTCCATAAGTCGCCGGGGGCGGACCAATCAAATAGGTCCAGCCTCCCTGCGGAGTGGGGTGGCATAAGAGAATCCTAGGGATACCAGGACGTGATCTGACCATGACAACGGGGATAGTTCTAACTTTCCCCTCAGGTCACTTTGCCATTGCTCTGACAAGAAAACCAAATCTGGAGTGAGTCCACTGTCTCGAGTCAGATCCCGAATAATCTGGGACAGGCCCATGGCTGCCATGGTAGCCATGAACTCCCGAGCTGCTTCCGAGGCACGTCCCAGGGACGGCAAGTTAAAATCCCCCAGGACCATTAGCCTGGGGAACTCCACCGCCAACCCGGAGACGGCCTCCAGCAGCTCAGGCAGGGAGGTTGCTATGCAGCAGGGAGGCTGGTACAATAGCAACACTCCCAACTGTTCACGGGTACCCAACTTGAAAAACAGGGTCTCACATACGGCTACTTGTGGAGCAAGGCCCCTGAAAACCACCAAGGATTCTCTGATAACAACTGCCACCCCCCCTCCCCTACCCCGGTCTCTCAGCTGGTGCCACACCCGAAATCCGGCCGGGCACATCTCCGAGAGGGCTACTCCTCCCTCTGGGCCCAGCCAGGTTTCGGTAATACACGCCAGGTCCGCCCCCCTCTCTGTGATTAATTCACTTATGAGAGGGGCTTTGTTATTTACTGACCTGGCATTGAGTAGCAGCAGCCGGAAGCCGGGACCCTCAAGGATCCGCTGTCCAGAACCTGGGGTTGAACTCGGAGGACCGGAACGCGCCACCGGCACTGAACACCGGGGGCGCCTTCCCTGAAGATGGCCTGTCCTCTGGTTCCCGTCACAGTATCTCCTGCCCGTCACCACCTCGATCGGATTGCCCACATTATAGTCCCCAGAGTTTCCTGATCCGGTTGCCTCCACTCCCGAATCCCTCGAAAACCTGGATCTAAGCAGGGGTCTCTTCCATACATCCCTCCTTTCACTCCCAAACCTCCTGGGCAGTCATATGCCACCAGTGCAACCAGCTGAAGCTCTCGGTGCTGGTAAGCCCCAACCGCCCCTTCCATTCACCATCCAGTCACTCACTATGCCCCTTGTGGCCTCTCTCACTAGCCACAAAGGGGCAACCAGTCACTCCTACCTACCCTGTCTCTCACTCAGGGTCAGGTACTCTTCCAAACACATACAGTCCTGGGCCCCCACCTGCGACTCTCACGGGGGGAACCACACTCATACAAGAGACCCCCGCACTTTTCTGCTGCCCTGGCAGCAGGGGTGGTTGTCCTTCAAGTAACCAGGAAGCTGCACCACTACTGGACAATCTTAATAATTTCAGTAGTGGGGTCCAGATAAAAATAAACGAGTCCGTCCTATCCCAGGGAGCATCCCAGTTCCAGGGCCAATTTCCGAGCCCACCACCGGTTCCAGTTCCAGCCGGCCTCCGCTGGTCTCTACAGGCCTCCACAGGTCTCCACAGGCCTCCACCGGCCTCCACAGGCCCTGGCTCTACAGCTCTCTAGGCCCCCCAGTTCCTCAGTCTTTGTGGGGTTACTCCACCGGTTCTTTGTGCTGGTTCTAATTGATCTCCACCGGCCACCTTAGGCATCCCTTCTCTGGCTGCTGAGGCCAAAGCAGCAGCCATCCACTCCGTACAGGGGCCTCCCAGGTCTGTCGGACCCGCCGGACTCTGCAACGCCACTCCGTCTGGGAAGGCCACTGGTTCCACAAGGCCACCGGTTCTACAAACCGTCAAGCCTCACCAGTCCGCGACTCCGACAACTCCGCTGGCCGCCACTCTGCAGTTCCACTGGGCTCCATCGGGCTCCGCAGCCTCCTCCAGGCTCCACCGCCTCCCCCAGGCTCTGCCTCCCCCCACTAGGTCGCAAGCTCCAGCAACTTCGCTGGGCCCAAAAAGAAGCCCCGGTTCGTCGCACCAGCTCCATCCGGCCCCACCAACTCCACCAGGCCGGCAGCTCCGATAACTTGTCGCAAGACCGTTGGGCTGCAACTCCGTCGCAGCCCCAACCACCGAACTCCGCTCACCATTCTGTCTGGAGAAGTCTGCTCACCCCCAACTCTGATGTAGCTTCTCCAGCCTCCACGGTAAAATTTGTGGGGTCTAAGGAGGGTTTTTGGGGTTTAGAGCTCACTTCTCCCGGAGTGGCTGCCGGCGTTTGCATGCGGTCGCCATCTTGGATTGGGAATATTATTATTATTATATGCTGCTCAAAAAAATAAAGGGAACACTGAAATAAGACATCCTAGATCTGAATGAATGAAATATTCGTATTAATTACTTTGTTCATTACATAGTTGAATGTGCTGACAACAAAATCACACGAAAAGCAATGGAAATCAAATGTAAGCAACCCCTGGAGGTCTGGATGTGGAATTACACTCAAAAATTAAAGTGGAAAAGAACACTACAGGCTGATCCAACGTTGATGTAATGTCCTTAAAACAAGTCAAAATGAGGCTCAGTAGTGTGTGTGGCCTCCACGTGCCTGTATGACCTCCCTACAATGCCTGGGCATGCTCCTGATGAGGTGGCGGATGGTCTCCTGAGGGATCTCCTCCCACACCTGGACTAAAGCATCCCCCAACTCCTGGACAGTCTGTGGTGCAACGTGGCGTTGGTGGATGGAGCGAGACATGATGTCCCAGATGTGCTCAATTGGATTCAGGTCTGGGGAACGGGCGGGCCAGTCCATAGCATCAATGCCTTCATCTTGCAGGAACTGCTGGCACACTCCAGCCACATGAGGTCTAGCATTGTCTTGCATTAGGAGGAACCCAGGGCCAACCGCACCAGCATATGGTCTCACAAGGGGTCTGCGGATCGCATCTCGGTACCTAATGGCAGTCAGGCTACCTCTGGCGAGCACATGGAGGGCTGTGTGGCCCCCTAAAGAAATGCCACCCCACACCATTACTGACCCACTGCCAAACCGGTCATGCTGGAGGATGTTGCAGGCAGCAGAACGTTCTCCACGGCGTCTCCAGACCCTGTCACGTCTGTCACATGTGCTCAGTGTGAACCTGCTTTCATCTGTGAAGAGCACAGGGCGCCAGTGGCGAAGTTGCCAATCTTGTGTTCTCTGGCAAATGCCAAAAGTCCTGCACGGTGTTGGGCTGTAAGCACAACCCCCACCTGTGGACGTCGGGCCCTCATACCACCCTCATGGAGTCTGACCGTTTGAACAGCCACACGCACATTTGTGGCCCACTGGAGGTCATTTTGCAGGGCTCTGGCAGTGCTCCTCCTGTCCCTCCTTGCACAAAGGCGGAGGTAGCGGTCCTGCTGCTGGGTTGTTGCCCTCCTACGGCCTCCTCCACGTCTCCTGATGTACTGACCTGTCTCCTGGTAGCGCCTCCATGCTCTGGACACTACGCTGACAGACACAGCAAACCTTCTTGCCACAGCTCGCATTGATGTGCCATCCTGGATGAGCTGCACTACCTGAGCCACTTGTGTGGGTTGTAGACTCCGTCTCATGCTACCACTAGAGTGGAAGCACCGCCAGCATTCAAAAGTGACCAAAGCATCAGCCAGAAAGCATAGGAACTGAGAAGTGGTCTGTGGTCACCACCTGCAGATCCACTCCTTTATTGGGGATGTCTTGCTAACTGCCTATGCTTTCCGCCTGTTGTCTATTCCATGTGCACAACAGCATGTGAAATTGATTGTCAAACAGTGTTGCTACCTAAGTGGACAGTTTGATTTCACAGAAGTGTGATTGACTTGGACTTACATTGTGTTGTTTCAGTGTTCCCTTTATTTTTTTGAGCAGTGTATATTATATATTATTCCTTCTCACAACCTGGGACTTTCCAATAAAGTGAATTAAACAGTAACAATGATTGCTGCCAATTAGGATACTAAATACTGGAATCAGAAGTGAAACTTCTTCTCACAGTGAGAAAAAGACTCCATGTAAGACATGATCACTGTGACACCTTGATTTATTCCTGTATGTAATGTCAATATAAACTTTTCTTCCTTTTCATTATCATAACACATCATCTATTACATGAACTCAAATCATCATTTCTAAATTCCTGTTACAAAATGTATGAAGAATAATATTCTGAGACAGAAATATATGTCACTGAAAATCTTTTTCAGAATATACATTCAGGCTATGTGCTGATATAATAGGCAACAAGAATGCAGGAAGAGGGAAGCCCTTGCGGTAGTCTTCATGCCATACCTGGTTCTTGAGTGTCTCCATAAATGCTTGTACTGTAACTGCCTAAAAGTTGGTCTATGCTCTGTCAGATAATTGTTCTCAAAAGGGGAACCTATCAGTTAAAAGACCTGGAGCACAATACAATGTACTGGGTTCCAGTTTTCCAATCCCTCTGAAAGAATGGAGAGGGACAAAGATTAATTGTGTTGCAAATGCCATTTAAAGCACGCCCCCGCCACCGCTTCCGGGTTGTGTTGCGACACACCAAACTGTGTGTTGCGACACACTAAAGTGTCGCGACACACAGTTTGGAAAGCTATGATGTAACCAATACAGAACTACACATGGACATGTCAAAAGCTATGCACTAACATTCCTTCCAATTTGTTACATCTCCAACATAAAAAGGATCATGGCAACTTTTTAAAAACATCCTTTAAGGAATCCAGTAAATCTGTAAAGAATTTTTTGCTGAGCCAACTGGGATTTTAAATGATAAGAAACATATTTAATCTTTCTCCCAACCTGAAATTGTTGATTTTGCAAAACAGGATACTCCAGTTGACTATTGCAGATTTCTTATGTATTATATATTTTTACTGTTGTTTTTTAAAAAATGTTTTAAATATGGAATTGTTGGCTTAGTTTCTATAAAAACCTTCTCCAATACACCCAGAGTTACTGGGATTTTAAAAGTTGCTAAGGTATCACAACCAAACAAGGAACATCAGAAATGTTTTGATTATATATTGCTATTTGGCTTTTTTGATAAACTATATTCCTTTTGTAATTTTTCAGAAGTTTTAAAGTTATCATTGCTTATTAACTGATGAAGAATAATTATCCCACTTTCAACCCATGTTGCCCCCTCCAAAAGTTTTAAATAAGTATTTTTCCAAAGCATCAGTTTTCTATGAGAACCAAAATCAAATTTTAATTTTTTTCCAATAAAACTCAAATATATCCCACCATATTAAGCACTGGAAAATTCATGGAGTTCTTGACTTCAAGGGTACTAAATAATAGTCTTCAAGTTGAGCCCACAATAGTATATATTCAATATCATTTTCATTCCAATACATTATTGAAGTTAATAAATTTAGTGGTAGTTGAAGTTAATAAATAAAATAGTGGCATATTTTAAAATTAGGAAACTCAAAGCCACTAATATCAGTTGAAAACCAGAGCTTTGAAAGAGAAATCCAAGTATTTGTACCTTTTATAAGAAGTTAACCATTAACTTATCAATCTGTTTGAAATACATAAGTAGAACCAACGTAAGCAAAGCTGTCAAAATATATAAGTACCTTATCACCAAATATTCCAACTTATTGTGTATCCAGAATATTTACCATATTGTTGTTTCAATTCTACAAATCAAGGTAAATTTCTTCAGTAATAATTAAGCAAAAGCAAATATCATCTGCATATCACAATGTACATTCAGATTCTGCTCCATACACCTCCTGAATATCACCATATTGTCTAATTAATTATTAAAAGAGACAAGGGACTGCCTCAGTGCATTTGGTATCTCATTTTATTTATTTATTTATTTATTTATTTATTTATTTATTTATTTATTTATTTTTTAAATTTATCCCCGCCCATCTCCCGGAATAAGGGACTCTGGGCGGTTTACAGGATAAAATGGTTAAAAAACTATACATAAAAATTACAGACCATATAAAATAATTATAAATTATGAATCCAGATGTGTAAAATATTTGTTAAAGAAGGACAATAAAATCAAGGGATTAGCCATCTCCATGATGAACTATCCCTTCCTCCATCCCATGCCAGGCAGCAGAACCAGGTCTTCAGCTCTTTCCTAAAGGTCGGGAGGGAGGAGATCTGCCTTAACTCTGGGGGCAAGCTGTTCCATAGCGTGGGCGTTGTCACAGAGAAGGCCCGCCTCCTAGACCCCATCAGATGACATTCTCTAATTGATGGGGTACGTAGCAGGCCCTCTCTGAATGACCGGGTGGGGCGGGTCGATAACATGGGGATAAGACGGTCCCTCAGGTATTCTGGTCCCATGCCATGTAGGGCTTTAAAGGTGATAACCAACACCTTGAATTGTACCCAGAAGCAAACCGGCACCCAATGAAGCTCGCGGAGCAATGGTGTTACATGTGCAGATCTTGGAGCACCCAATACTGCCCGCGCGGCCGCATTCTGCACCAGCTGAAGCTTCCGGATAGTCTTCAAGGGTAGCCCCATGTAGAGCGCATTGCAATAATCTACATGGGAGATGACGAGAGCATGAGTGACTGTACGGAGGGCATCGCGTTCCAGGAATGGGCGTAACTGGCGCACCAACCGAAGTTGCGCAAAAGCCCTCCTAGCCACGACTGCCACCTGCTCTTTGAGCAGGAGTCGTGAGTCTAGAAGAACTCCCAGATTATGCACCGGTTCTGAACGGGGCAGTGCTACCCCATCGAGAACCAAAGATGATAATTTCCCAGAAGACGCTGAGCCATCAATCCACAGCCACTCGGTCTTACCAGGGTTCAACTGAAGCCCGTTGTTCCCCATCCAGGCCCTCACAGCCCCCAGGCACTGGGACAGGGTGGACACTGCATCACTTACTTCACCAGGGATGGAGATATACAATTGAGTATCATCCGCATACTGATGATACCTCATCCCATGGTGTCGGATGACCTCACCCAGCAGTTTCATGTAGATGTTGAACAGGAGAGGAGAGAGAACCGAACCCTGCGGCACCCCACATGGGAGCGAACGCGGGCTGGATCTCTCCTCCCCTATCACCACCGACTGGGAGCAGCCCCGGAGGAAGGAGGTGAACCAGCGCAAAACTACGCTGCCCACCACCAACTCCCTAAGCCGCCCCAAAAGGATACCATGGTCGATGGTATCGAAAGCCACTGAGAGATCCAAGAGAGCCAGGATGGATGCACTACCTCCATCCCGCTCCCGCCAGAGGTCGTCCGTAAGCGCGACCAATGCAGTCTCCATCCCATATCCTGGCCTGAAACCTGACTGAAAAGGGTCTAGATAATCCACTTCATCCAGGGTCCTTTGAAGTTGCAACACCACCACTTTCTCAACCACTTTTCCCAAAAAGGGAAGATGGGAGACTGGACGAAAGTTGTCCAGGATGGTAGGGTCCAGGGATGGCTTCTTGAGGAGGGGGTGCACTAGCGCCTCCTTAAAGGCAGTTGGAACCACCCCCTCCAACAAGGATGTATTAATCATAGCCCGGACCCATCCACCTGTCACCTCCCCGGCCAATTTCACCAGCCAGGAAGGGCAGAGATCTAAATAGCATGTGGTGGGATTAACAATTCGAAGGATCCTGTCCACTTCCTCAGGTCCAACAGGATCAAATCGTTCCCAGATAATAGGGTAAGACCGCTCTCCCGGTATCTCCCCAGACTGCAATCCAGGCATGGAGTCCAACTTAGACTGAATCCGAGCGATTTTATCCTGCAGACATTCAGAAAATTCCTCCGCACGGCCCTGCAGGTGGGTGGTCGAAACCACCCTACCCAAGAGAGATCGAGTAATCTTAAACAGGGCTGTCAGGCGGCATTCTGCGGATGCAATAAGAGCGGCGAAATATTTACGTTTCGCCGCTCTTACCGCCAAAAGGTAGGCCTTAATAGCGGCTCTAGATTGTGTTCGGTCGAATTCCGTCTTCGTCTTTCTCCAGCGGCGCTCTAGACGTCTCTTCACCCTCTTCAAGACCCTCAACTCCTCCGTAAACCACGGGGAGTGACGGGTCGAATGGGGCTTGAGAGGTCGCATTGGCGCGATCCTGTCCAAGGCACCGGCCGCCTCCCTATTCCAGGTTGCGGCCAGTGTCTCCGCTGGACCGTGCAGCAGATCCTCGGGTATTACCCCCAGCTCCCTCTGAAACCTCAATGGGTCCATAAGTCACCGGGGGCGGACCAATCAAATAGGTCCAGCCTCCCTGCGGAGTGGGGTGGCATAAGAGAATCCTAGGGATACCAGGACGTGATCTGACCATGACAACGGGGATAGTTCTAACTTTCCCCTCAGGTCACTTTGCCATTGCTCTGACAAGAAAACCAAATCCGGAGTGAGTCCACTGTCTCGAGTCAGATCCCGAATAATCTGGGACAGGCCCATGGCTGCCATGGTAGCCATGAACTCCCGAGCCGCTTCCGAGGCACGCCCCAAGGACGGCAAGTTAAAATCCCCCAGGACCATAAGCCTGGGGAACTCCACTGCCAACCCCGAGACAGCCTCCAGCAGCTCAGGCAAGGAGGTTGCTATGCAGCAGGGAGGCTGGTACAATAGCAACACTCCCAACTGTTCACGGGTACCCAACTTGAAAAACAGGGTCTCACATACGGCTACTTGTGGAGCAAGGCCCCTGAAAACCACCAAGGATTCTCTGATAACAACTGCCACCCCCCCTCCCCTACCCCAGTCTCTCGGCTGGTGCCACACCCGAAATCCGGCCGGGCACATCTCCGAGAGGGCTACTCCTCCCTCTGGGCCCAGCCAGGTTTCGGTAATACACGCCAGGTCCGCCCCCCTCTCTGTGATTAATTCACTTATGAGAGGGGCTTTGTTATTTACTGACCTGGCGTTGAGTAGCAGCAGCCGGAAGCCGGGACCCTCAAGGATTTTGATTCGAGAGTAGATCATCCCATTTGTAATTACCCAACAAAAGGGATTGAAACCATAAATTTTAATCCAGGAAATAAATTCTGCAAGAAATCAATTTTTCTTCATAACTTGCTAAAAAACTCAATATGCACCACATTTATGTATGTACCTATCTTTTGTGTCTAATGATGTCAAAACAGCTATTTCTTTTTTTGTCAGCATACCATGCTAATACATTTATCAAACACCTATTTTCAAGAGGTTTGTCAACCTTTCATAAAACTAGGTTTCACTGAATGAAATATTGAGGGTAATACCTTCTGTAATCTCCTTGCCAAATCTTTGAATCAACTTTTATCAAACATCATTCATCATTGGCGATCACTCATATTGGTTAATGAATTGCAAAATCCATAGAGTCCTTTACTACTTTCCAAATAACTGTTATATTATGTAAGCCTCATAATATGTTGCAGGTAGGGCCCTTTTTCAAAAGATTCCTTATACTCTAACAGAATAGGAGCCAAACTTTCCTAAATGTTTTATACCATAATAGGTATATAACTTCTGGCTTATTTTATTATTTCAGTAGTGTCAAATCCCTTGAATGGGCAACCAAGATTTCTGAGAGATTTATCCCATTTAAGAAGACATACCTGGCTATTTCTTCATTTATAGAATATAAACTGTTATAGAACTCGATAAATTTAGAGTTGTTTGTTATAATCATTATAAGTTATCCCCCATCAATATCTATCTATCTATCTATCTATCTATCTATCTATCTATCTATCTATCTATCTATCTATCTATCATCTATCGCTGTTAAAGTGCTGCACTCAATATGCCAACAAATTTGGAAAACTCAACAGTGGCCACAGGATTGGAAAAGGTCAGTTTACGTTCCAATTCCAAAGAAAGGCAATGCCAAAGAATGCTCAAACTACCATACAATTGCGCTCATTTCACATGCTAGCAAGGTTATGCTCAAAATCCTACAAGCTAGGCTTCAGCAGTATGTGAACCGAGAACTACCAGAAGTGTAAGCTGGGTTTCGAAGAGGCAGAGGAACTAGAGATCAGATTGCCAACATTCGCTGGATCATGGAAAAAGCAAGAGAGTTCCAGAAAAACATCTACTTCTGCTTCATTAACTACGCTAAAGCCTTTGATTGTGTGGATCACAACAAACTGTGGCAAAGTCTTAAAGAGATGGGAGTACCAGACCACCTTACCTGTCTCCTGAGAAACCTGTATGTGGGTCAAGAAGCAACAGTTAGAACCGGACATGGAACAACCGACTGGTTCAAAATTGGGAAAGGAGTACGACAAGGCTGTATATTATCACCCTGCTTATTTAACTTATATGCAGAGTACATCATGAGAAATGCCGGGCTGGATGAATCACAAGCCGGAGTTAAGATTGCCGGGAGAAATATCAACAACCTCAGATATGCAGACGATACCACCCTAATGGCAGAAAGTGAAGAGGAACTAAAGAGCCTCTTGATGAGGGTGAAAGGAGAGAGTGCAAAAGCTGGCTTGAAACTCAACATTAAAAAAACCCAGATCATGGCATCTGGTCCCATCACCTCCTGGCAAATAGAAGGGGAAGAAATGGAAGCAGTGACAGATTTTATTTTCTTGGGCTCCAAGATCACCGCAGACGGTGACTGCAGCCATGAAATTAAAAGACGCTTGCTCCTTGGTAGGAAAGCTATGGCAAACCTAGACAGCATATTAAAAAGCAGAGACATCACCTTGCCGACAAAGGTCCGTATAGTTAAAGCTATGGTTTTTCCAGTAGCAATGTATGGCTGTGAGAGTTGGACCATAAGGAAGGCTGAGCGCCGAAGAATTGATGCTTTCGAACTGTGGTGCTGGAGAAGACTCTTGAGAGTCCCTTGGACTGCAAGGAGGTCAAACCAGTCAATCCTAAAGGAAATCAACCCTGACTGCTCATTGGAAGGACAGATGCTGAAGCTGAAGCTCAAATACTTTGGCCACCTAATGCGAAGAGAGGACTCACTGGAAAAGACCCTGATGCTGGGAAAGACTGAAGGCAAAAGGAGGGGACGGCAGAGGATGAGATGGTTAGATAGCATCACCGATGTAATGAACATGAACTTGAGCAAACTCCAAGAGACAGTGGAGGACAGGAAGGCCTGGCGTGCTATGGTCCATGAGGTCACGAAGAGTCGGACACGACTAAACGACTGAACAACAAAATCTATCTATCTACCTACCTACCTACCTACCTATATCTATATCCATCCATCCATCCATCCATCCATCCATTTATCATATGATTCTGAGCATCTTACACTCCTAAATCAGTACAAGTAAACAACATAAACCATATTCAATATTTAAAATAATTGTCTTATATATCAAGGGACTGTCAAATCACCTGTTAACAAACACTGTCCCTGAAGGAAGGATGACAACCTCTAACACATCATTCCCAAATGGCCTTCTGAAATCCTAGCAGGATGGGAGCTAATCCGATTTCACGGGAACTGCTGTGTTAGAGAAGGGGGACAGTTACTGTAGGTATTGTCTTCTTTGCTTACTGTTGTTTCAAACAAGAAGCTGATAATTTACCAAGTTTTTCTCACTGTTGCTGTTACCTCTGTTTCAATGCACTTTAATTACTATTCAGTATTCAAAGCATATAATTGAACAAGCTCCGATTTAAGTAATCTAAAAGTATAACACACAGCTAGAATGAAGTGTATACATTCAAAGCTTGTTTTACTTCCTTTTCTAACTTTCTGTAATGTGATTCACTTTTTTTTCTCTAAGAGACATAGGGTATTGATTATGTATAAATACATCCCAGACAATTTCCCATTAGTCAAATTTCTATTTATTTGAAAGGAAAAAAAGGTATATATATATATATATTTTGGTGTTGTTGGAGAAGTTGAGGATTGTTTAGCAATAAAATATTAAAATACCACCTTCCAGTAACTTTATAGCTCCAGAGCTCTATAGTGTTTTTATTATTCTGGTTTTTAAACTTATTTCATTCCAACTTAAGCTTTTACATTTGACTTATAGCCTACTTTAAGCAGTCCTACTGAACAGAATAAATGATATGTTAATGCTGTTGTCCATGCAAGTGTTTGCATAATGTTATGCCACTCAACTCTTACAGCTAAGTCTTTGCTGCCATTTATTGATTGTCAGGAATTTTGCAACCCAGATTTGAAAGCCCTGTTCATAGCTAAGGAAGACCTATAGAAAGATAGTACCCTTCAGTGGTAGCAGAAAACTATCTTAAGGATAAATGAACATTTTATTTCAGTCCAAGACCAGATCATGAAAGCTAAAACAACCAAGTACAATCTGATACAGCTGCTCGGAGGCCTCGGGGTCCCACCTCGGCCAACGTGCATCGGCCTCCACCTTCATTGCACCGTGGGGCTTT
Organism: Charina bottae; assembly: GCA_023362775.1. Taxonomy (NCBI): domain Eukaryota; kingdom Metazoa; phylum Chordata; class Lepidosauria; order Squamata; family Charinaidae; genus Charina; species Charina bottae. The sequence continues at coordinate 170,540,997 of JALMGJ010000003.1, read as the reverse complement.
CGACTCCAGCCTCTGATTTGCACACACGTTAGACTCCTTGATCCGTGTTTCAAGATGAGTCGTGGGGACGTCTCCGCAGATCCCGGGTGCCTGGCACAGCCCATCCCTGTCCAGCAGTGTGACACGGTCAGGGCACACTGAGGAAAGCTAAAACAACCAAATACAATTAATAAGATTGAGTAATCTTATTAATTAAATAAATAACCTACTTCTGTTTCAGGTCTTAATATAACAAAGCCTTTTGGCATAGGCACAGAATTTAGCAATTGTGTAGGTGATTTCAGAGCACTTAAGTTTTAGGGAATGTTGTAACTACCATTTGTCAAAATGGCCAAGCTGCCTCTTTATTAAGGGTAGGATTAGTAGGGAATGCAGTTCCTTCTAAAATCTACACCCCAGAAAGACATGTCCTAAGGTTTCAATTTCAGCAGAGGCACAGGGGCATTGTCTATGGGAAGGGCATTGAAATGTGCTGTAAAGAAGGCCCAGCAATATTAGGAATAGGATAATGCGTAGGCTGACCATACGTCCTGTTTTGAATGGGACAGTCCTGTTCTTTTAGCATTTTTCAACCGTCCCGTTGTTTTGATAAAAATCTCAATTTTGTCCCATTTTTGAAACCCGTCGGGAATGGCACGGAAGGAAGATCCAAGCCGGAGCTGCCGATTGGAAGGTTAGAGGAAGCCCTCCCGCCTATCAGCATGCAGCAAAGGAGGGACTGGGGGTGGAGTTTGCAGGCGGGAGCCAATTGCACGGATCGGGGGGTGGGATTTACAGGCGGGAGCCAATTGCGCAGACCAGGGTGGGGTTTGCAAGCGGGAGCCAATCACGCAGACTGGGGGGTGGGGGTTGCAGGCGGGAGCCAATCACGCGGACCGGGGGGCGCGGACCTGTCTTTTTCATGAATATGGAATATTACATAAGACCCCGTCCCGTTTTGCCATCCCAATGTCCCGTTTTTGTCTCAAGGAAATATGGTCAGCCTATGCATATGGGTATTGTGTGGGTTGCAGTTTCCTTGATATCAAAGAATATAAAGTTGGTATAGCCTTGGGGCAGCTGCAAGGTTATTCTGGAGTTCCATATCTTCTAGTCTTTGATGGCCTCCTTTGCTTTAGATTAGAAGGGAATCAAAAGACATACCCAAATGGAGCAGCTCACTAAATAAAGTTCTGCACCATTTGGATGTCCTCCACTAAAAAGGACAGGATGTATAAATCTTTCGTTATGTTTTTGTCTGGTTTCTAATTGCACTTCTTATTTTTAGCTTCTGATTTAGGTTTAAATCTTCTTGGAGAATTATTAACAAGCATTCAGAACTGGAGCTTCAGGACTGCCATAAGGAAGCTATAGACCAAAATGCAATGTAGCATGTTATCTGAAAAAGAAATGCTGGATAAACCAGGGTGCCATGTCGCAAAGACTCAATGCTACACGAAATAGATATTGAGTTAAGTAGAAGCAGCTAGGTAAAAAGGAAGCCCATACCTGTTGGTCCATAATCATGCTGCACATTATCCAATGAACATAATACCCTTCCATAAAATATCAATCATTTCATAAAGTTAAAAAAGAGATTGAAGCTTAGGGAAGGAGAATATATATCAGACAATTAAAACATTGACATATGTTGTAACAGGAAGCCCACACCAGTTTATACATTTCAAATTGTATCTATAGCTCTCATTGCCATCTGCTGGCTGCATTTGTTTTGTGTATGTCAGAGTGTTTGACTGTCAAGATATAGGGCATATTATTTTTGTTCTTCTGGAAGACAATCACAGAAGGGCAAACTTACAACAGCTAAGGAATCAAATAGATGTTACCTAAATGGCCAATAATGTAAAAATAGCAGCAGGAATACATACATGCAAACATAAATACATGCTATTAGAGATGGAGTAAGAAGGCAACAGTGTTTTAAGTTTGATTGTGTCCTTGTTATAGAAGGAAATATGGCACTGTTCCCTTGTGGGGGTAGTTTATTAAAAGAAAGAAGGAATAACCAGAAAAGAAAAAAGAGATTTGATATCTCAAGGCAAGATTTCTCTGAAAAAAAAAGTACAGCCAAAACTCAACCTTGCTTGTGTGAGTTTACAGAAACATATGAGCAAACCAAATAAACTGCTGTTACATGTATATTAAATTTTACTAGTGCCAGCAATACTATTCAGCTCATTAATGAGCTAATTTTTCTGTTAGACTGCCATTTGTATAACAACTGCTATTCAGCCATTAAACATCCCATTGCATGTCTAACGCATTACAAACAATGACCAATTAGCAGTCGCTAGCAACACTAAAGATTTATTTAACTTCCAGATGGACTTTCTATCTCTGCCATAGAACCCAATTTCATATCTGGATGCATGAAAATTGCATTTAGAATGAGAAAGTAAAATTGGATGCTTAAATGATGGTAATGAGCCTTCTGTTGTTATATGCTTTCTAGAATATTGATTTAAATAGGCAGCATGATAATAAAACTTCCCTCTGTGGGATTTGGCTATATCAATCTGCAGACTGACCCACATCTCACCTATCTTCCTGGCATGGAGACATCTGTAGAAGTGTTGACTCTGAGATAAGCGCCAGCTGTTGGTTAAGTCACCTATAGCTTTTCTCACATGGAAACTATTCCTTATTACCTCCAACCACCCTTGATTTCACAGAAGGTAACCATATGCGGAGCAGAAGATGCCTTGTAGCAATCTTTGCTTCCTTGGCACTCATTGAGTTAATTATTGTATAATATTACAGTAAAGCTTTGGGTTCTTTGAGAGGCCATGCCAGCTGATGAATATATTACAATACTGACTACAAGTGCCATTCAACTAACAAAGAATGTGCAAAGGATAAGCTGTTGCTATCCAAGAATGTTATGCTTGTTATTGTGCACACATTCTGAAATTTCAAAATCTCTTACTTGCAGCTAATGGGAAATTAGAAAATTGTGTGGGCATTGATCTCTTGATGGTCTGAAGGGCCAATGAAACAACCAGGCTAAGGAATACCCCCATGCTAATGCCACTAGGAGTGTCACTGAGGGACAATTAAATAAAAGGGGAGGTGAAGCTGTGGGAGTTTGATAAACCACTGGATGAGAATGCCAAATATATTTTCAAAGCTTGCAGAGCTTTACTGCCCTCATACCATCTCCCATGCATGTGTGAGACAGGCTTAAGTCATCATGGCTGTATAAACATTAGAATAGTGTTTTCCCTCTTAACCAGAGAGCATCCAATAAGAGCCGCAAATTTTGTAAAAATTGTCCCAGTTTCTCCAACGTTATTTTAGAGCACTCAGAGAAACTGATTGGCCAGTTCAGGCTGATTTGGGGAAGGCCCCTCCTGCCAGTTCCTGGTTACCCTCATCTACTACCCTTTTGCTGTTGCCTCCTAAGCAGCTGGACACAGTACAGGTAGTCCTCAGTTAACAACCACAACTGGGACCGGAATTTCGGTTGCTAAGCGAAGTGGTCATTACATGAATCTGACCCGATTTTATGACTTTTGCAGCAGTTGTTAAGCGAATCACTGCGGGCGTAAAGTGAACCATGTGGCCGTTAAGCAAATCACGTGGTTCCCCATTGATTTTGCTCGCCAGAAGCTGGCCGGGAAGGTGTGACAGTCATAAGCGTGAGGATGGGTTGTAAGTAGGTTTTTTCAGCATCGTCGTAAGTCCAAACCATCATTAAACAAATGGTTGTTAAGCGAGGACTACCTGTAGTGCCTGAAAAGTCCTGCTGGAAGCTGGAAATAGCATAACAGTGAAACGGGTGCATGGGAGAGGGATGTGAAACAGTATATCAAGATGAAACACTGAAATCATAGGTCCAATTCTCCACTCCCTCTCCCCATTGCCTCCTGAACAGAACAAAGATGAATCTGGAAACCAACATTTGTGGTTTATATAAAGAAAGGAAAGGAAGAGGAGAGAATTCCTAAATAAACATGCTGTTTGTGACTTGGCTTACTTTGTGATTCTGATCTCTCTCTCCCTGTGTGTGTGTGTGTGTGTATTTCAAACTTTATTCAACTTGGGTTACAACAAAATGGAGACCAAAAGAAGGGTTAGAGGAAGAAGCTTAGACATGACAGCACTCAGCAGTCCTACCCAGCTCTGCTGCAATGGTGTGATTGGGGAATGTTTTTCCTGTCAGCTGGTGACATACTGAAGAAGGAGGGCAACAAAGCTGGAGGAATCAGTTAATTGCTTTCCTTGCTGCATGCACACCATCAGACTATCACTGTTCGGTATTGACTCAAAACAGACGTGGTAGAGGCAGAATACAAATCAACCAAGGGGGAAGCAAATTTCTTTCCAGTATGATTTATTGCCAACTCAAAGTTGGGTGGATAACACTTTAACTTAACAATGGGGAAGGCCCTAAGGGTGTGCCAAAGAGCCAAATTAACCAAATTATGTGTTCCTCACTGCAGGATCAGTATCTTGGGTGGGACCTCGCTATAAAATGATTGAGAAGACTACCCAGAGTTGGTTTTCTTGCTAATCTTCCATGTAGGGCCACTACCTCTCCAGTATGTGAGGCAAATCTGTCACCCCTTGGTGATGGTGGCAAATTTTGTTCACACATTGAAGAAAGTTCCCCTTGGTCTTCTATCCTTGTTCGTGCAGCTGGGATCAAGAAAGTAATTTGACTGCTGCGGATGCAGTGTGATGGATATATTAAACAAAAGAAAGCCAAATACTTTGGATATGTTAATCATGGTTGAGTTGCTGGGGGCAGTACTTTTTATTAAGTAGATTTACCTGCATCATCATTTTTTTTAAATTTGGGATGTGATTTTAATACAATGGATTCTGTTTTTGTCAGGAAAAATTCATTTTTCCCTCCAAGATGAGGCAATGTGAGTGGTAAACATGGGCATCCTCAGGCTCCTGCTGTTTTTGTCAAAATGGTGGAAGCAGCATCATGCTGTTGTGCCACAAGCGCCACCCACTTGGGGTGTGTGCAGGCACCAAATGGATGGGGCTTGTGTCACAATGCCAGAATGCTACTTCTATCAGACTGAACTCTTTGACCCCTCCTCCAAGGATGCCACCAGTGGTACACAAGGTGCAGTTCCACCGATACATATTCATGATTATTACTCAACTTTAACCCCTTTCTTCATACAGAACTGGATGTCAAGGAAAAACTGTAATCTTCTGGAACCTTACTGTACAGCTTCCCCAAACCTCGATTTTTGGATATCTTGTATTTGTTTTGCTGGCCATCTTTTGGACAGTCATACTGTGATGGGACCTTCCTATGCCTTGATAATATATTTGTTGTCTACTCCTCTGCAAGCCATTGTGCTTGGTATCACTCCTCTTGTTCCAGAGATCTAAGCACAGCCAGAATGCGGCTGGATGCATGTAGATAAGATCTAAACAAGTTGGTTTATCATGAATGGACACCATTATTTTAGCACAATACAGCACAGTCACATGCAGTAGAGGCTATGGCAGTGGGAGAAAGTTGTGGTATATCTTTAGCCAATCTTCTACATCTGTCTTTTGACATGTCCAAAGGATTGGATAGTGTCCACAATCTCTAATGCAATGTCATAATTTAACTTGTCAAAACACATAATAAGTCATCTTAAGTTTCCTCTCCTTTCCTGTCAGCATTTATTTGTGTATACATTCTGTTCATTTGATAAGTCTTTTTTCTTTTTAAATAATGATGAGTACCTTACCAAGTTTGAATTGCTAGTGGAGTTTCCAAGGTTTCAATCCCAGCACTAGATCCAGTTTGTGCTGCAGCACTGCAAAGATATTAGGACCTCTCCTTGGGATCCTACAAATCTTCACCACCTACTTGTGAGATATACTAATTAAAAAAAAGTTCCATAGGCAAATTAAACAGCAACAATTTCACTGAAATCTAGGCAATGATGCCAGCAAGATTTATGCAAAACATGCTTCTATTTGACTATCTAAACCGTTTTTATGTTCAAATGAGTATTTTATATTTTATAACTTGGATTTAAATTGCCCTGAGAGTGAAGACAAAATTTTATGTCAAAACACGATTTCACAAGCATGTATTGAAACACAGAAGTTTATTTACCCAAACAAAACTGAAGATTGTTCCCCCAGCCCTCGTTTTTTTAAAATTTCATTTAAATTTGTGAACAATTGAGTCTACAACTTAACAGTTTGTGTACTTAGGTATCTCCAAAACACTCATTTCAATAGGCTTTTTCACACTGATATTCACCAACAGTATCACAAAAGTTGTCTTTTTAAAACATAACTGTATGCAACAGTAATTCTAGAAACACTAAAGGGAAAAAGCATAGCAATGTCCAGTTACAAGAAGAAAGTGCACATTACTTTGTCACAACCACAGTCATTACTTGAAAAACTATATGTAACAAGTAGATAGAAAATATCACTGATGCCTTAAACTCATTGTCGAAAAACCAAAGTACATAAAAAATTGTACACAAAAATAAGGCAAATTTAGGAATGCACAAGGAACTTGTTATTTAACAAAAGCTAATCAACAGAACAGATATTACATAAGCCTGAAGTAAAATACTTCTCTCTAAATACATAAAAATAAGCTTTCCTTAGCACACAGCAAACACCACTGATGTGTATTTGACATCCTAAAGTAAGAAATGGGGATGGGGTAGGGGAGGGGGGAATTCAAGGGAAGGGAATTTTGTTTAAATGGCAGCTGCATCCTTTACCATTTTTGTACAATTTTTTGTTTAGCATAAGCACTATAAAATCACATCAGAAGTGTCAATGGCCCTTTTCAGTTACATATTCATTTAGAAAGAAAGAAAAGAAATATACACAAGAGTGCAAATTTTCCGATTGTCACTTGCAACCTCTTCACATTCAGTCATCTACATCCATTCACTACTAGAAGGATTTGTACAAGACAGCAGCAGCAATTGTGGAGTTAAATGAGCTGGCTTGTAGGAAATCCCTTTAAAAACAAAATTAATGATATGTCTTTTAAAAATATCTCTCACATCTTCATCAATTACTAATAAAGTTGCAACTCATTATGAAACATAAGCAAAAATGGTATGAGTTCAGGAAAGTCTGCTTCCTGCAGAAGTCAGTCCAGAGATAATTGTATAGGAAACTTCCAGGGAACGGGCTGCTCAGCATGAAAAATACGCCTTGAGGACAGAGGTGAATTGGAGAGGGGATTAAAATTTCATTGAGGAGGACTTCACAACAGCTCCTCAAAACTTCATTTGAAAAATCTGTGAAAAATTTACCAAAGTAAAAATGATCAATTTAGAATGTGAACTAACATTTTTGTCTTGTTTTTTTCCTATAAAAATTACATTTTATTTAAAATACAAGATCCTTTTCATTGCAATTACATCCTGTTAATATCAGGGCATTTGGCAACATTTTGCCATATAATGCAGCTTTGAGTCCACTGAGTTAGTAGCACATTCCACTAATATTGCACTTGGATTCTGAATCAAATTTGAAACCCCAGTATGTATCTGTTGTTTCTGTCCATGTTAGAATGGGTTAACACTTCTAGTCACTTTTTTGCTATTGAGGCTGACACATGAAAACAAACCAAACTGGTATTATAAAGGATCTTTAAAATGTCAGAGATCCAAGTTCACTTGGAGAACCATAACACACCAAGTACACTGAGAACAGTGTGGCATAATGGAAATTAACTCGTCAACAAGACCGCAGCACATGAAAGATCTGCTCTGGAATATCCAAATGTCATTAGTGGAAATTCTATGATAAAACTAGATCAGCAAGATAATAATGTGTCTCAGTTCTGCTGCAAAATAAGGTTTTCCAGTTCATCTGCAGAACGCAATAAAAATGCTGCTGATTCTCTATATCCTGCAACCAATTGCCGTACTGCATTAATTTCAGTTGGACTCAGCTGAGGTCTAGAGCTGGTATTGCTAGAAGACCCCGAAGTGCTTGCTAGCTGCCTCTTCATACTGAGATCAGTTGGACCTGAGAAAGAGAATTAGAAATGAATGAGATATCAAGGTATCTTCATAGAATCATAGCATTTGAAAGGACTTTGGAGAACTAGTTAAACTTCCTGCTCAATGCAGGATATGCAATGTAGGATGTTGCTACATTATCCTTAATATCCTGATGAGAAGGCTTTCCATTCATACTGGTCCCAAACCAAGATTTCCCTTTCCATATTGTCTCTGACACAGAACTCCTATTGAATACAAATTGGGAATGGTTGCTTTTGTCCCATATAACAGTAGAAATATCCAAACCACATTTTACCATCTTATCAACAAGGATCTCTTGGAGATTTCATTGAATGCTTTGTGGAAATCAATATACTGTATACTGGTGCATGTATTATCTCCCAGACTAGTGACTCTATGCAAAAAAAGATAAAGCTGGTCTGGTGTAATACATCCTCGCCAAACCCATACTGTAATGAATTCTAGCGATCAGTTATAATTTTCTAGTTGCAATCAGGTCAGCTGCTTAATAGCCTGTTCTAGAATTTTGTTCAGAACTGACATCAGACTGACTGGTCTCTGGTTTTCTGAAGCCATCATTCTTTCTTTGATAAAAACTGGAGTATGCCAAGTGCACAGATAAGCTGGGGACAGCTTATGCATATATTATATCACTTAGCTTTTAAATTCTTACCAAACTACATTCACTTTTACAGCTCTGTCAGCACTCTCTATACTGCTGAATCATCAACGGTGACAAATCAATTGATTGATCTGTTGCTTACTGGACTTCAATTGTAGTATTTTATGCAAAGCTGTGTTCTAGCTTCAAAAGTTACACTGGGAATGAAGTTACAAACAGATAGTTGGAAGGAAGGAATGAACAACTGTTTATTCTCTGGGGACCATATCATCCCCATACAGAACATACAGAAGTAAAAATAAATCCTGAAAAATCAAGAAAAAGCCTGTCTTTTTTCTATTTTATCCAAGGTCATTTGAGAGGGAGTTCTACTTTTTCCCCAAAATGTAAATATTGGGGAAAAATGGATTGTGGAATGTTTCCTAATATATATTTTTTGACCAACACATAAAAGTGATTAAGTTGTAAAATAAGATGATCAATGTTTAAAAATACCAATATGATATTAAGAAATAAATATGTGGAAGGATCTAGAAGGTTTGGCTTAGGAAGTAGAACCTGCTGACAGATAATATCTCAGATTCTGAAAATAATTAGATAACATTTCATTTGTGGCAACTTGTGTATTCTGAAATTTAGTGCGGTGTATAATGGAAGACCTTGCCGACAAAGGTCCGTATAGTTAAAGCTATGGTTTTTCCAGTAGTAATGTATGGCTGTGAGAGTTGGACCATAAGGAAGGCTGAGCGCTGAAGAATTGATGCTTTCGAACTGTGGTGCTGGAGAAGACTCTTGAGAGTCCCTTGGACTGCAAGGAGGTCAAACCAGTCAATCCTAAAGGAAATCAACCCTGACTGCTCATTGGAAGGACAGATGCTGAAGCTGAAGCTCAAATACTTTGGCCACCTAATGCGAAGAGAGGACTCACTGGAAAAGACCCTGATGCTGGGAAAGACTGAAGGCCAAAGGAGAAGGGGACGGCAGAGGATGAGATGGTTAGATAGCATCACCGATGTAATGAACATGAATTTGAGTAAACTCCGAGAGACAGTGGAGGACAGGAAGGCCTGGCGTGCTATGGTCCATGAGGTCACGAAGAGTCGGACACGACTAAACGACTGAACAACAACAACAAATAATGGAAGACAAAATCCAGAATGCCTAACTTTTACTATAATGTGATGGTTTCATCTGTTTTCAAAATTAATCTTTTGTTTGTCCATTTTCCTACACAGGCAAAAACGAAGAGATGATATTTCCTTAAAAGTTCATCAACTTGTACATCTATTTAACTGGATATGACCATAATAAAGATTTGATTTGATTTGTTAATCTATTTATATAAACAATAAATCATTTCACTATAATTTCAATCAAATGTAAAATTATCAGAATAAACTATGCTTTTCAGTTTTATATACAACCTACTTTTGAGCAGATCAAGTTGAACTTTTATAAACAGTAAAAAGTATGCTAAACAATAAAAATTGCACATATTTCAATTTTCCTCTCCAAATTCCATTTCTTTCTCAAAACTAACATAAAAAAAAATCCAGAAGTTTCACATCTCTAGTAGGACTCCACCCTACCTCATGAACCATTCTTATTATCAATACAACACTATAAATATAAATGTGTCTTTACATATACTACAAATATGTGCATTTTTTGCACTAGTGAGATTGCTCCCTCCACTGTGTTCAGAACCGGAGGGCATACAATGACGATATATTTATGAATTATTGGAGATCTCAGCCTTGCCAATGCCAGTAAGGGCAACTACTTGGGAATCAGATCTAAGCCATTGGGAGCTTCTCAGAGGCCCAGTGGGATATAATATAAATCATCATTATAATGGAATTGCTGCAGAAGACATATTTTGATTTATCAGCAAATGTATGGACTACTTCAAGGACTTCATAACTCCCCTGAGTCTTAAAAACTGATATTTAGATCTCCTTGCACAGGGTACTGTGATTTGTGGTTTAAGAGCCCAGAGAAAAGCAGAACAGTATCTAGTTTAATATATGATTGTGGATTTTTTCAAAAAAAAACCCTTTCAAATACAGTTCTTAACACAAAGAAAAATAAAAACATAAAAATTTGGTTCATCCTACCCTTTTGACCTGATTCATAGTTTGTGCTAAGCCATGGTTTGTTTAACTATAATTTATTGAATAATTCACAACAGATTGAGTTCACACATGAGACCATAAACCATGATTTACAAACTACAATGGAGTTATACAACATGCTAAGTCAAAACATAAATAAGCACCACTCCGTGCAGTAGATGAAGCTAGTCACTGAGATCCACAGGCATAGCTTTCCTTATATTTGGATTTATACTTAGTACTTGATTAATTTGGAGAGGATATGCAGACAGACCAGTGTGTTACTACTGAGAACAAATGCCCAAAATTCACAGGCCTGACCCCCGCTGCTCTAAGACTTAAGGGCCATCATTCTACATTCTCTTATTCTCTCATGTGTACAGAAGTCCAACCTCTTCTAGAGTAGCAAATTATACCTGAAGTTTTAAAAAATCTTCTCCGTCACATCCTTTTCAGTGCTCAAGGAATTTTATTTCCCTTGCCATCATTGAGGTACTGTAGCTCAGTCATTTATATTGCAAGTAGTTACTGCCTATGTTTTATGGATTCATTTCATTTACAGAGACATCACATATGTTTGGAAGCTAAGCAGTTCTTCTTTTAACTAAATCATTCAAAATGCTACAAGCACTGCGAATCCTCTCCAAGAGCTAGACGTTCATTTATCATATTAGCTGCTGAGTAAATCTGACATTAAATACACTGCTGGACAAATGATTTGCAAGATTTAACAGGAGGTAGTTATTGCTCCATAAATTACTTCTTGGCATCATCAATTACTTAGAATTCTAAAATGCAAGTCAGAATAAGATACATGCTTATTTCACTGAAAAAGCACAGACGGCTTACGAGCAGGAAAGCCACGTCTGAGTTGCTCCCACAATAATCCATCCTAGTGACTAGTATGAGACAGCCAGTTTGAGATTCAATAGTCTGTCCAAAACATTAGGTTCTAGCAAAATTAACCATTATCTTTAAGTGGTGAAAAAGTAGTACCTCTTATATTAATACTGCTAATAATTAATTTTATAAAGTAGAACGCTGTTTCAAGATGTGAGTGGGAGGGGGAGGTACTGCAATTAACACTGGCAAGATCCAAAGAACTGGAAACTAGATCATTAAGTCAGGGAAATATTCTCTCATTTTTCTTGGAAATCAGCCCTCACACATTACATGGAAGACTCTGAGGAGTTCGCAAGCAAGGACACATTCAGCTTTCAAATGGAGGAGGAATCATTCTTTTTCAAATGCCAAGCAGATTATGCTGTTAAGCCCCCAATCATGTAATAATATTATCAAAGGCATGTTAAAGGAACTATTTATTTAATAATTTTAAGCACTGGGTTAAGTTTTGGATTGCATTTTGCTTGTCAATCATTTTAACAAATATGAATAGCCATTAATGCTCTTTTCTTTTCTTTTCTTTTCTCTTTTCTTTCTTTTCTTTTTTTGTAAATTAAACCTAAAATAGTGAAAGAACTCAATAATTCTCTAGCACATAGCTTTCCAAAGTGTGTGTCGCGACACACTATGTTGCCTGCGGTGTCCTGGTGTGTCGTGCGCAAACCCGGAAGCACTGATGGGGGGAACCAGAAGGAGCGGCACCCCCGCCAATCAGCGCCACTCCTTCTGGTTCCCCCCATCAGCGCTTCCGGGTTTGCGCGTGACACACCAGGACACCGCAGGCTGCGCCGCCATGAAAAGTTTGGAAAGCTCTGCTCTAGCAACTGTCCAAATTCAGGATATTCATTGATGATTTGTCAGAAGACATTGGTTACTCGAGAACTGCACTAGAGAAACATTGCCATCAGCATAAACATAAGCTTGGGGCAGTGACTGGATGAAGGAAAGGGGGTTCTACTTCCTCATTCTTGGGGAACCCTCTTCCTGCTTCTTCCTAGGAAACTGTCAGAAGCAAGTCCTGCAGGAGAGAGTAAGTAGGCAGAATACCTCAACTCCTCCCTTTGCTTCCAAAATTCCAACAAGCTACTGTGAACCTTTTTTGTATCTACGGGGGAGGCAACTGGGGATGTCTTGATTATTTCATTTGAAATATTCACTGCAGATGCTGGCCTATTACCTATCTGTATATTATTTGTTTACTTGCCTAATCAACAAGTTGAAAACATTTAGAACAGTTCACACTATACCAGCAGGAAAAAAAATATGACAGCATAGCAACATTTGAGATTTGTTAGAAAGCTGCCTCTGGAGGAATGTGCCACTGGAAAAAAAATGGGCAGAGAATGGATATAATGCATGAGAAAAAGTAAGATTAGGAGCATCTTATGTTTCACTTGTTCTTTCATTTCTGAGAATTTTCTGTCAGCCCTAACCCTAACCCAATACCATGTGGGTCAGTACTATTTTTATTGTAAAACTACAGTAACAGAATCTTGCAAGTCTGAATGCACTTTCCCCCTCCCTCCCTTCGTCTTCATGAGAACTAGGTAGAGGCTCTTCCTCCTGTCCTTCAAGGCCATTCTCTCTTCCCTCTATACTGTTTTGCCATGGTTGTACAGCCAATCAAATGGGTGGAATCTGTCAGAACCGGAGTAATCCAGAGGCAATAGTTAATGGCATCTGGATTTATCCTCCTGACATGGGTTTTGTAGTTAAGGGGTTTTGTAGTTAGTTTGTAGTTAGCATAGTAGAGATCAGGAGAGATAGGACTGCAGCAAAGTCGAACAGCTTTCTCCCACGCTTGCATTCTTGCAGATCATAAAACTCTGTTTGTGAAAACTTTATCACAGCCTGGTGGAGATCAAAGGTGAGGTGAACTAGAGAGGGTCATCAAGGACTGGTAGTCATGACAACGAAGGACTGGTAGCCAGGGCAACGAAGAAAGAGGGGAGAGAGCAGTTTTGTTCCACAGCTTTCGTGCCAAGCAACATTTGTGCCTTTGAATCCAGATTGATGGTCACTTCTCCCTATTACAGAATCTATGTATATCTGAATGACGTGCACTGTGGATTACTGAGAGTAAGGGTGCAAGGGCCACGATCCTCACAGAAAGGCACAAATCCTACTAACATCTGTACCAGATGGCAACCTATCCGGAAGAATTCTCTAACCAGGAGGGTTGCTCCATGGAGGCTTTATCGGAGACTTGCCGAAGTCTTCAGGAAGGTCTCTTAAACAAAATATTAGAGGCAGAGGCTCACTCACAGAGAACGGCAGAGATCAAGGGAGAGTGGCTAGGTGCCATACCGAACAAGGACCTAGGCACCCTGCCAGTACCACCACCCCGCGAGCAGCGAGAGCACGGGAGCTCAGAAGCATGAGGGATTCTAACAGTGCTGCAGTCGATCCATGAAATCATGGCTGCAGAGAAGACGAAACCCCCCACGGCCACAGAAGTTGGTGTCGGACCCCCATATGACCCATTTGGTAAATGTGCGGGATAGGAAGGGCCGCCACCAAGACTTAGAGATGGGAACCCTGGTGGAGGAGCTGGAGCAAGAGGTGGGCTCCATAGATGCCTGACTGTCCCAGCTGCAGGGAGCAATGGAACGCTTACTGGTGAAGCTCGAACAGGGCCTGACCAGGGATGGGGGAACAAGCGTGCCGGCGGCAGTGTGGCAGTAGGGGTCCCCAGGGGAAAGGAGGACCAGCAGGTAAGCAGGACCCAGAAGGTCTGTAGGTTGGTCCACCACTGCACCAACCTCCCAAGCGGCCAGCCCATCAAGAATGAGCCTAGGATGGAGGAGGGATGAGGGGTTTGGAGGCCGAGAATTGAACATGAAATTCAATGGTGACCCCAAATGCCTGGCCCATTTCCTGAATCGGGTGAGGGCTTTCATGAAGGAGTTCGAGGACCAGTTCCCCTCGGAGGATGTCAGAATGCAATCAGAGCTCTGCAGCAACAGCGGGAAAATTGCAACAGAGCTCAATTTGGCAGTTGAAAAGTGCATGAAAAGGAAAACAAGCCCATTGGCTGATATTCCTAAATGGCGGGAAAGGAAAAGAATAAAAAGACGGCAAAAGGAGGAACGGGTTGTCGGGGACAACCATTCATCAGACTCAGTTTCAAGACCTCGTCTCTTGCCTCCAGCCCAAGCCTCTGTAGAATTGGAACCTGAGAATACCTTCCAGCTTTTGCCTACCCTTTCTGCTACAGGATCCTGCCTTCCTACACCTTCTTTACCCACTGCAACCAAAACCTTCCGTCCCACACCTTCTCCGCCTGCTGCCACAACCGAAGCCTTCTGTCCCACATCTTCCTTGCCCACCACCACAACTGAAGCTCGTCTTTCCAACCCTGCTCCACCCACTGACATTCCGGATCCTGCCTTACCCTTCCGGTCATCAGGAGTTCCTGCCTTCCTGTGCCTGCTTTGGCTGCCACAGCTCCCAATCCAGCCTCGCCTCTCCAGCCTGCTGCCTAATTCCGCCTTGCCACCTTTTGTCTGTCCTGTTCCGACTAAGACTGGACGCGCCAGTTCTTGCCTCTTTTTCCTTGCCCAGGAGTCGGCTCCTTGTTGTTCCCGAATCCGTTGGCTTAGATCACCCTGTACGGTGATAGCAGAAAACCGCTCCGGAGGAATGATGGGTTGAGGCGGTGCTGGAGGTTCTAGGCGATCGTATTCCGGTTTCCTCGAAAGTGCGTCTGCTCGTTGGTTCTGGCCTCTCGGAATGTAAGTTACCTTGAAGTCGAACCGGGAAAAGAACAAGGACCATCGTATTTGCCGCTGGTTCAAGGTCCTGGCGGTCCTCAAATGTTCTAAGTTCCGGTGGTCGGTCCTTACTTCCACGGGGTGTTGTGCCCCTTCCAAATGGTGTCTCCATGTCTCGAATGCCACCTTAATGGCCAGGAGCTCTTTGACCCAAATGGTATAGGCCTTCTCGGCGGGGGCGAGCTTCCGGGAGTGGTAAGCACAAGGGCGAAGGGTGCCGGTCTGGGTGTCGGCCTGGAGCAAGATGGCGCCGACAGCTACATCGGATGCGTCAGTTTCGACAACAAACGGCCGGAGCGGGTCTGGGTGCCTGAGGATAGGCTCAGTGGTAAAGGCTAGTTTGAGCCTATCGAAAGCGCGTTGTTCCGTGTCTCCCCAGTGAAACTTGGTCTTCTTCCAGAGTAGGTTTGACAAGGGTGTGGTTAGTTCTGCGAATTGAGGAATGAAGTTCCGATAGTAATTAGCAAACCCGAGCAGTCGTTGAATGTCCTTGGCCCGACGTGGAGGCTGCCAAGTTTGCAACGCCTCCACCTTGCCTGGTTCCATGGCGATGCCGGTAGCAGAGATCCGGTGTCCCAGGAACTCCACGGTTTCGCAGGCAAATTGGCACTTCTCCAACTTGGCATACAGGTGGTGCTCCTGCAACCGTTGCAATACAGTGCGGACCTGCTAATCGTGGTCGCTCGGAGAGGATGAAAAGATCAGAATGTCATCAAGATAGATTATCAGGTACTGGTCCAGAAGGTCCTTGAAGATGTCATTCATGAAATGCATGAAGACCGCCGGGGCGTTAGATAGTCCAAATGGGATGACCATGAAATCGTAGTGGCCGTAGCGAGTACAGAATGCAGTTTTCCATTCATCACCCTGTCGGATACGGACCAGGTTGTTTGCCCCCCTCAGGTCCAACTTTGTGAACAGGCGAGCATCGCGGAGTCGTTCCAGGAGCTCTGGTATCAGTGGCAGGGGGCACCGGTTTTTGATAGTGATTTCGTTTAATTTCCGGTAGTCACAACACATCCTGAGCTCACCTGATTTCTTTTTGACAAACAACACGGGGGCAGCCATCGGAGAGGTAGAAGGACGGATGAATCCCCTCCTGAGGTTGGTGTCAATAAAATCCTTGAGGGCCGCCCGCTCTGGTTCTGATAGAGAGTATATCCGGCCTACTGGGAGCCTTGCGCCCGGGACCAGGTCAATAGGGCAGTCGTAAGGCCGATGTGGCGGAAGTTGGTCTGCCTCCCTTTAATCAAAAACGTCCGCATAGTCCTGGAATTGTGCAGAGAGCTGGGATTTTAAGGTGACCGGTTGTAACACGGCAAGTGTTTTGCTGGCATGGGTGACGCAACTTGGGTGAGAGAACACGACCTTCCCCATTGTCCAGGTGATTTGAGGCTCGTGTGTCTGGAGCCACACCAATCCCAGCACGAGGGGGCAGTGGGGCGTAGTGACCACATAAAACTCCAGCCACTCCCGATGGTTCCCTACACACATTAGCATACGTTGGGTGGCAGTGGTCACCGGGCCGGAACGGAGGGTGCGGCCATCAATTGTCTCAACCACCAGCGGAGGATCCACCTCACGTTGGGGAATTCCCCACTTTTCGGCAAACCCAATGTCCATGAAGTTAAAGGTAGCCCCCGAGTCTACCATGGCTTGGACCCTCAGGGTAGGATCCATCGGCACCTGGAGGGTGACTGTGATGGAGAGGTGCTTGGGGGGACAAGGAGACAACTGGAGACTTGGCAGGACAATTTGCTATGCGGTGATCCGCTCCCCCGCAATACAGGCATAGACCCTCCCGGTGGCGGCGGTCCTTCTCGACAGGCACGAGGCAGGGTCTGGCATCCCCCATCTGTACCGGCTCCACTATGGCTCGAGGACGCGGGAGGAATGGTGTGAGCTGAGCGACCTGCTGGGATAGCTGCACATTTTCCATAGAGGAATACCAGGACAATAACGCTTCCTTCCTTCCCAGTGGAAGTGTGGACCGGAGACAATCTGTCCTGTTCCGACTAAGACTGGACATGGAAGCATTACTAAAATTAACTTTATTTACGCGGTTACACAAGCAGCCCGATTTATACTGTCCTCTTCTTCTTCTGCAGGCTGTACCACAACAAGTCCGGAGAACGTTCCTGGCCCAACCAGAAGGACCAGAGAGGGTACAGGCGCGGTGGTAGATGCTGCAGCTGGTGGCGATCCGGAGGTGACAGGCAAGGTGACCGCGGGTGTGGAGTTAGCTTGGCTGTCGGGGCTAGAAGTAGACCGGAGACCAACAAAGGCAGCCCGCTGGTGACCGGTGTCCGCTAGGCTTGGCTGCTGTCCTGGGCTGGTAGCCGTCTGGGTAGACCGGGGCCCGACAAAGGCAGCCCAATGGTGACCGGCGTCGGCTGGGCTTGGCTGCTGGTCTGGACTGGTGGCCGTCTGGGTAGGCCGGGGCCCGACAAAGGCAGCCCACTGGTGACCGGCGTCGACTGGGCTTGGCTGCTGGTCTGGGCTGGTGGCCGTCTGGGTAGACTGGGGCCTGACAAAGGCAGCCCACTGGTGACTGGCGTTGGCTGGGCTTGGCTGCTGATCTGGGCTGGTGGCCGTCTGGGTGGACCAGGACCTGACAAAGGAAGCCCACTGGTGACCGACGTCGACTGGGTCCGGAGAGGAGGGCAACGGGGCGGTGGTGGCTCGGGTAGTCGGGGAAGGAGCAGGCAGGACGGCAGCGCTTACCCCGATGCTGGCTTGTTCCACAGGGAACAAGGACGGAGGCGTGGCGACTGGAGGAGGTTCGGGCACAAGGCGTGGCACGGCAGCAAGGTAAGGCGTGGTTTCAAGGCTTGGCGCAGCGGCGAGGCAAGGCAGGGAGTCCGGGTCCAGCGCGGCAGGGTTGGGCTCGTCAGCGAGGTCTGGAACAGTGGCAAGGCAGGGCTCTAGATCGAGGTCCGGGGTGACAGCAAGGCAGGGCTCTAGCTTGAGGTCCGGGGCGGCGGCAAGGCAGGGCTCGGGAACAGGGTCCGGCGTGGAGTCTGGAGGCTTCAGCGTGGAGCAGGTAGAACGGTTGTCTCCGGCAATGGAGGTAAGTCACGCCGGTCTTTTATTTCGTTTTTCGTGCCTTTGGAAAGCAGGGGCCAATCGGGCTTCGCGTTGTTCGGCCCGCCTCTCTGCTCTCCTTTGGCACACGCTGATTGGTGGAGGCGTCCTTTCTTCTGAGCCTCTGCCAATCAGCGTCTCTGTTTCCACAGGGTTCGTGCCAAGCCTGCTGCTTCTGGGGGGTGGCTCCTCTTCTGGATCGGACTCTTCCGGATCGGATGGCAGACAGGTAAGTGGCCCGCCTCGTGGCCCAACTCTCACATTGACAAGTCACCTTGCCAGAACTTCTTCGCAGTGTCGCTGCAGCCAATTGCCACACCCCCTTGGTAATTAAGTGTGTCAGCCTTGCTGAGTCTTGCTCCTTACCTCCAAGCCTTGCCTTGTCATGTTCCCTCCTTGCCAAGTGTGTCAGCCTTGCTGAATCTTGCTCCTTTCCTCCAAGCCCTGTTTTGTCGTGTCCTCTCCTTGCCAAGGGTGTCAATCTAGCTGAGTCTTGTTCCTCACCTACTTTAACTCTGGAGGTGATTCCTGCCTAGTGGTCTTCCGGAGCCAGTGTTCCAGATCTGCCAGTCATCGCTTATGCCCAGTCTTGCTGCATGCCACCAATCCAAGAAAAAGATATAACCTGTACCATGGGGGCTTGTCATCAAGGGTTTCAATAACAGAATTGTAATTCTAATAAAACCACTGAATTCAAATCCAGTGTGTGTCAGTACTCAGTCAGAACAGGACAGAGGAGGCCAAGGTGAACTACGTGGCGGAATGCCTTGAAGGTGAGGCCGCAGAGTGGGTGGTGGAGCTGGATGATGCAGAGGCCTCAGAAATGGAGTGCTTCCAAGAGTTCATGTACGTGCTGAGAGAGAGGTTCAAAGACCCATTACTGAAATTAAAAGCCAAGTCTGGCCTTCACCAAATCAGGCAAGGGAGTAGATTGGTGTCAGAGTATGCCCTGGAGTTTAGGAGACTTGCCAGTAAACTGGACTGGCTGGAGTCTCTGAAGATAGAACACTATAGAACCGGGTTGAGACCTCAGATCCTAGAATGGTCCCTAGCTCAGGGAAGCCCATGCATGCTGTGAGAATGGGTTTGCTTGGCCAGGGAAGTGGAGGACGTATGCCTTGAAATCAAGTGGCAAAACTGCTCATATGGATCTGGAAGGCGCTTCAGCTCCGCCAGCCCCTCGGCTAGCAGGAGAAGCACTAGCAAGTCCTGGGAAGGGATTTGTGCTTCAAATGTGGCAAGGAGGGACACCGAGATGCCAACTGTCCCCAGATCGCAGCTCCAGGGAAGACTAAACCAGAAGGTGGGAGTGCGAAAATGCTGGGATGTAAATCAAAAGGGACAGTGGCCGCTGTAACAGAGAGGAGAAGTGGTGGGCCCCACACCGACCCTGAGAGCTCCATAGATGATGAGTGCCAGCCGGTGGGAAACGAAGGGAGCCTGTCCTGAGTGGTGCCAAAGGACAGGTGCAGTGCCATGGGCGCGAAGATCCATTGGTGAGAGGGGACTGCCCCGCAATGTTAGTGGGAGTACATTTAGAGGAACTGGAAGATGGCAGGGGGGCAGACCTCACAGGGCTTAAAGTGGGGAAGAGACTTAAAGTGGGAAAGCTAAAAGATCCCATCATTTTCCCTCAGACGGGTCAGACATGAAAGGGGGCCAGTGGAATATTACATTGAATCAGTGAGGATGTGAGTGGGTACTCATGAAGAGATACTAAGATTCCTCATGGCCCCAATTGCCAGCCAATCCATAATCCTGGGTCTGGCATGGCTGAGGGATAGAAACCCAAAAGTGGACTGGAGGTCGGGGCAGATGGTGTTTGGTGATGGGATTTACCCAGGCATGAGCCCAATTGAACCAGACCCTGAGACAGAGATAGTGGGAGTCCTATGCAAAACGGGGGGCAAGGCAGCAATGGAGGAGGAATGCAGCATCCCACCGCAATATCATAAGTGGAGGGGAGTCTTCAGCAAGGCTGAATCAGACCAACTGCCACCTCACAGAAAATCAGACTGTGCCATAGAATTGATCCTTGGAGTGGAGTTACCAAAGACAAAGCTGTATCCCATGACCCTTAAAGAACGTGAAGTGCTGCGCAAATTCATCAACAAGAACCTAGAGTGGGGATACATCCACCCTGCATTGTCATCCATGGCTGCCCCCGTCCTGTTTAGGACCAAGAAAGATGGGTCACTAAGATTGTGTACTGACTCCCGGGGCCTGAACGTAGTTTGCACCTCCAATAAGTATCCCCTCCCCTTAATGAAGGATATGCTTGCTCACTTCTCAAAAGAGAAGATCTTCATGAAACTGGACTTGAGAGAGGCCTACTTCCGCGTGCGCATCTGGGAGGAGGATGAGTGGAAGATGGTGTTTAACTGTCAACTAGGTTCATTTGAATATCTTGTGATGCCCTTTGGGCTTCAGGGGGCTCCAGGGGTCTTCATGCACCTGATAAATGAGGTGCTTCATGATTTTCTGTACCAGGGAGTGTTAGTCTACTTATATGATATCTTAATCTACACCGAGACAATGGAAGAACATGTGAAGCTGGTGAGGGAGGTGTTGAAAAGGCTGTTGAAGAACCAACTATATGCTAAGCTGTCCAAGTGCGAATTCCACAAAGAGCAACTTGACTACCTAGGGTACCGAGTTTCCAGCAAGGGCATCAAGAAGGACCCAGCGAAGGTTCGAGATGTTGTGGCTTGGGAGCCCCCTAGAACTAGAAGGCAACTCCAGAGCTTCTTAGGATTTGCTAATTTCTACTGGCAATTTATTCTGAATTTTGCGCAAATTGCATTGCCTCTCACTGACTTACTGAAAACCAAAGGAAAAGGGGACCCAAAAGCGATGAAAGGCCGGGAATGGTGCTTAAATGGACAGCCGAGTGTCAGGAGGCCTTTGACCGTCTGAAAGCATTATTCATGTCCGAACCAGCCTTGAAACACCCAGACCCAGCACATCCCCTGGTCGTCCAAGCAGATGTATCTGATGTGGCAATCGGCGCCATTTTGCTGCAAAGGGACAAGGAAGGGAGCCTGTGCCCATGCACTTACCTATCCCAAAAATTCACTGAGGCAGACAGGCGCTGGCACATTTGCGAAAAAGAGGCTTTTGCTGTGAAGTGGGCACTAGCATCATGGAGACACTTATTGGAGCCCCCCCCCCATTCAAGGTGTGGACTGATCATAAGAATTTAGAAGCCCTGAAAACCCCAAGGAAATTAAACCCCAAGAGATCAGATGGGCACAATTTTTCAGTAGATTCAATTTCATATTAAAATACTGTACCTACCAGGAGGAAAGAGCTTCCTGGCTGATGCATTATCCAGACTGCCTCAACACGATTGCCAAAGATAAGAAGTGGTGGACTCAGACATTCACCCTTCCCAAATTAGCATGGCAGTGACCACCAGAAGAATAAGGTAGTCCCAAAAGTAGAGGGGGACTTGCAAAGTGAATTGCTATGCACCGTACAGCAAGACAAGTGGCTGCAGGAAAATAAAACCTTTTTTTACAGAGAAACAAGGACTGTGGTGGAAAGGGGAAAGGCTTTACGTTCCTGAAGAGTTACGAAAAAGAATACTTGAGCGATGCCATGATTCCAAATCAGCTGGCCATTTTGGTTTCATAAAGACGTTACACTTGGTAAGACGTCAATTTTGGTGGCCAGCCCTACGCAAAGATGTTGAGGAATATGTAACTAGTTGCCCCATGTGTGCAATAGCAAAAAGAGCTGGGGGCAAGCCTAAGGGACTGTTGCAAAACGTGGTAAGCCCTACTTGACCATGGAAAGAAATTGCCATGGATTTCATAGTCGAATTACCCGAAAGTAAAAAGAAAATGGTTATTTGGGTAGTTACAGACTTATTCTCCAAACAAACTCATTTCATCCCTTGTGCAGGGGTGCCCACAGCAGGGCAACTAGCCAAGATGTACATCCAACGCATATACCACTTACATGGAGCCCCCGAAAGAGTCATCAGTGATTGAGGTGTGCAGTTCACCTCAAAGTTCTGGAAGCAATTTCTTAAGCTTATAGGGGTGGAGCAAGGCTTAAGCTCCTCCTATCATCCACAGACAGATGGAGCTTCTAAACAACCTCATCCTCCTGACATGGGTTTTGTAGTTAAGGGGTTTTGTAGTTAGTTTGTAGTTAGCATAGTAGAGATCAGGAGAGATAGGACTGCAGCAAAGTCGAACAGCTTTCTCCCACGCTTGCATTCTTGCAGATCATAAAACTCTGTTTGTGAAAACTTTATCACAGCCTGGTGGAGATCAAAGGTGAGGTGAACTAGAGAGGGTAATCAAGGACTGGTAGTCATGACAACAAAGGACTGGTAGCCAGGGCAACGAAGAAAGAGGGGAGAGAGCAGTTTTGTTCCACAGCTTTCACGCCAAGCAACATTTGTGCCTTTGAATCCAGATTGATGGTCACTTCTCCTATTACAGAATCTACATATATCCGAATGGCGTGTACTGTGGATTACTGAGAGTAAGGGTGCAAGGGCCACAATCCTCACAGAATCTCTCAGATGTTTATGGAGTTTCTGATGAACATCTAAAAATGCATAAATCCTTGCCCTAGAAGGTGGTATCTTTTTTCTCTCCCTGCATACTTGTGCAATGTTTTGCATTTTATTATCCATTTTCAAATGCACTCATATGCAGTATTGTTGTTCAAAGGCAACATCTATATATCTTCTGTCTATGGATTTGGACATTTTTAAAATCTACATCCTAATCTAATTACATTTTAACTAGCTGCCATTTTATGTGCTTTTATTTGGATTTAGACAATTTTATATTGCTTTTTAATATTATGTTGCATTATTGTTCTATGCCTTTAGAGTTTTTTTATGGGAAGCAGTATTTAATTGTAAGTAGTAAGAATAAATAAACAGGTAATCATCTAGATATTAAGCTGCCATTCCAATCTCACTGCCATATTTTGTTATCTGTGTTAGACAATAATTTTGGGCAAATAGATTGAATATGACAATGCTTACTAAACCTATAAAGTTTGGATGACTGGACAGCAAACTTTGTTTCAGACCAATAACTCTTCTCCATGCACCTAACCATCATCAGTTTAATCATTAAGAGATAGATTATCCCAGACAAAAAGTTAGTAATCTTTGGTTTCTGAATTATCTCTTAAGTCCATTCCTATTATCTCTTAAACTCTTTCCTATTCCAAGAATAAAAACTCACTGAAACTACCACTGAGACAGTGTACCACATCTCAGGACAGTAAACTAGTATAGGGGCATAGGACATGCTATATAGCACATCTGTTATTTAACATTCCACTGATGCGCTCTGGAATTTGCTAACTAAAGCACCTAAGGAAGAAAAATGAGTAGGGGTGAATAGAATGTGAGTTTATTGAATTTCTCAGTTTCCAACTGTGGAAATTAATATGTATTTTATGTGCATTTCTCATAAGTATGTGAGGTGTATGTGTGTGTATACACACACACAAATCTCACATTGTACATAATCTACTTCATGCATATATTTCCAACCTTCACAGCCCTCCAATGGTGCTTTTTATTAAAATATCAGCATTTTTGTTATACCTATGTGAATACTACAGCCATTTTGTTCTAAGAAGTTTCACACATTTATTACATTCATAATAACTTGTCAGGCAAGATTGAAGATTATAGTATTGTTTTATAGTATAGTATTACGATATTTTGTCCTTCGTGTGTTTTAAAAGCCAGATTAAATATATGCATAATTTTTTTAAAAGCTCAGAATTCATTTTACATTATCACTCATTCTTCAAGCATGTTTTTATAGGAAAGAAGTGATTCTAATTACATGCATAATTTAAGCATCTGAGTTTTACACTTGTTTTGCCAGCGGAAACAATTCCATAATATAGTTCACTGCAATGCTGAGAAGAAAGTTTTGTTAAATTAAATGGGACACCCTTTTCTAAATAAACATGGTTAGAATCAGGGTATGAAGTTAGAATTATTCAAGCATCCTTCCAAGATGTTGCTGTCACAGAGGAGATTACAAACACTGCTATATATACTCATTCTTCATGATGCATTGCCCTCTATATTACAAATGTAAATGATAAAGCATTCAAAGAAGTACTTTATATGCTTGTTTTCCACATTTCTTGAGGCAGAATGACATTAAATATATGGCGATGGTAGCTCCTACAATGGGGAACATCTGTGCCACATTTCCAGACAGATAGGTTGAGAGAGTTTTGTGCAAATGAGAATCATAAGGAATAATGATGTTCCTTATTGAATATAGTGATTATCAGAAGTTGAAGTGAAAGTATAAAGATGGCCAGTTCAGCTAGCTAATCTTGATCACAAAATATAGTCACAGAATTGCTCAGAACAAGAACCTGGGCAATAGTGATTTGGAGCAAACAGTAACAATCTCTCATTCCCATAGATGAGGTGTTAGAGGTAACTAATTGATCACAAGTGTTACTCCAACTTGAAGGTAGATATATCAGTTATTGACTCCAATACTCCCATATTTCCCCATGAATTATATCAGAACGATGAATATTTTTTCCTCTTTTTAGTACAACTGCTGTGATATCCTTTAACAATATGACTGAGTTTCAGAGAAACTGAAGGGAATGAAACATCATGGAGGCTGAGAAATGAACTACAACAGGTTCAGACTTGTCTGCTCCATTCCAGCAGACAATTCCATTCCATTAAATGAAAATTCTTTCCAATTACCCTGCTCTGCTATGATTCTTTTTGCTTTTCCCCAGTCTAATACTCTACACTTTATAATATATAGATCTAGGTTTAATTCGAGAAAGAGCTGAGGTTCAAATATTATTTTAAAAAGTAATCTGTGTCCATTAACACAATATTAGGATGGTAGCCCATAATTTAAGTCTAAAGCAACTGAATGGTTTGGCTAATTTTTATTCTGACATAAATGAGGGAGCAATTTTCCCAACAGGAGGAGATTCATGCATGCAAACATATATGCTAAAGTGCAAAAACACTCACCGCTAGTAGAAGCATCACTGAGATTTAACAGACCTCCTCCTAACCCTCTGTAACTATGGTAACTGTAGGTCCCATTTCCATTGATGTACAACACCTCCTGTGTGCTGGAAACAGCTGATGTTGAGTATGTGACCTGGGTTGGTTCCTGTTTATATGGTTTGTCAGCTGAAGCAGTCTCATCCTGCAAGAACAATGTTCAGTGAACAGTGTCAAATTAGGGGAGCATATGTCTCATAAAAAGTATAAGACATTATACTGTTGTTTAATGGACTTTTTCTGAATTACTTTCAAAATATTAAAGGAAGATGTAAAACAAGCACAGCAAGGTTTTAACTGCCAGATATAAAACACAAGAAGCTCTCCATATTCTTTAATAGTCATTGTTATCATAGGGATCAAATGTATGACCAATTCTATCAATCCGTAGTCTCCACCTTTTTTACTATGAAGGATACCTCAGAGCATGGAACCTTGAAGTGAAACTACAGATAAAACTGAGAGACAACGATTATGCTGGTGTTTGAACTTGATTGGCTTGCTGTCATGATACCAAGATGAATTGTGTAATGGAATGATAGAAGAAACATGGAAGAAATAAGCCATCATGAGTCATTGCATTTAACCCACTGCCAAACACATGTTCTATCTGAACCAAGAGGTACTCATCCACATGTCTGACTGATAGATAACCCTGGCTATGTTTCAGAAAGTATAATTAAGATGAATTTTAATGCAACAATTCTAGGAGGAATCTTTAATCATTAAACATGATTAATCTCCTGGAGTGGCATGGGAACTTATTGTATGCCACAGAATCCTGCACTGTCCCAATAATCTCTTTAGAAAGGTTTTATGAGGAACAAATGAATTATATGGGTTCTTCTCATGTGGGATATTGGCTACTCAAGAAAAATAATGCTGGTGTGGGAATGAACTATACTATCCACTCAGTCCTGACAGAATTACAGACATCATAGCAGCATGAGAACAATATCATAGCAGCAATGAGCAGTTGCATACAAATGCATTGTTACTGAGTTTATTGTAAATTGTTGATATATAAATGCTAAGGATACAGGTGGTGTATGATATAAATTGCAATGTTTTGTGAAATTCTGGAATTTAGATGGATAATCTAAGACACTCTAGTATATGCGGAATTTACTGTTTTGAAAATTATGTTATCATTATCCATCATTGGTTTAAAATGCTAATGCTGTATAATCCAGGGATCTACTTTCTACAGTTATTCGGAGAGATGAAGCTTGATATGAGATATTACCTATATCCAAGTATTGTGTGTGTATTTGTATGTGTGATATAATTTGCAACTCTAGCCATTATCAATCTTGTAGCAAAAATGTCAGTACGAATATTGAACAGCAACAATTTTTGGCAAATTTGCAACACATTCATTCTGATCCAAGAACGGAAGAGGTGCAACTTTTGATGTAAATGGAAATGCACATTCTTATCCAAGTCTATTAGTTGCTGAATGTGACCAGCTGTGCAGATGGGGATTGAGGGCATTTTCTTTAGTGTTCTTGGTCTGATTGGACAATGCTGCTTTTTGCATACAGTATAATCTAGTAAAGAACCATCTTGACATAATGTTGTGTTTTCCATTAGGTTTAATTCTTCTGGGCTTGACCCAGTTTAAATTTTATGAGCAATAAACTTAAAAGCTCAAATTACAGCTGAGTGTTTTGGCATATCAGACTGGCCAAGAATTTCTTTCAATTTCAATAAGGTTACAGAGTTGATGTGATCAGTAGAGATGGAAAATTTTATTTCTAAGCAGGGACTAGATGCTGTTTGGCTGTTGATTTGGTTCATTAAATCCCATTAACATTAAGTGTTCAGGGAACATTATCTGAATAAAAATGCATTAACCCTACAGGATCATGAGCTAGTTAAACAGAAGAGCTCAGTATGCTTCAACTTACATAAAATAAAGTTCCAGTATGGATGGAGGCCAATACCTATCTTACAAGAAAATATGGAGTACTTTTTTTTAGACAAAATTATATGTGTATCTTCAAGAAAATGAAAGTAATTCTACTGGATCAGATCAAAAGCCTCTCCAGTTCTATATTCTGCTCCCAAACTGGCCAAAACCAGATGTCTACAGGAAGCCCACAAAAAGGATGTAGGTACAAATGGTACTTAGAAGTAAAATGCCTCTAGTAGATTTCCTCAGATAAAGTTATTCCAGACTGTTGATAATTTGGTTCGCCTTTTTCTGCCCTTTCCCAGTTTTACAATATCATTTTCAAAGTATGCTGACTTTCCTGCCAACTGCATTCTAAGCAGGGCTGTTCCTTTCAAAATCCTAGTAAATTCTGTCTCAAACAGCAGATTAGGAATGGAAACATATTGGGGCCCCTCTACCTGTTGCTTCTCCAGAGTTGTGGACCAGTATTGTTTTTGTTTTGAAGACTTCCCAGAGCTACTCTGGAATAGCAGCCACCACCACTCTGGAGAGCCATGACAAAAGAATGGTCAGCCTGACTCTTAAAAACACCTAAGTGGCTCAAATGCCTTGCTCTGAGGGCTCCTTCGTCAGAATAGGCTACTGTGGTCATTTGTCTGGATACAGTAGGTTGCTGTACCATAGAGACAATCTGCCCATTAGGGAGATGAGTATGGAGAAGTAAAGCAGTGATTAGTCATGTCATTTTAGGTGGAAAATGCTTTTGGGGTGCTGTCAAGTGTGGTTATGCTAGAGATGTATATGCATTTGTATATTAGTCCAGCTTTGTTTCAAGTTTTGGTTGCCTATGGTTTGCACTGCTTTATATATTCATAAACATGTATTAATAAATACTTTCATTTTCTCTTCACTGTATCAAAGATAGCACATAGAGAGTAAAATGAAGCACATACATTGTTTTGCTAGTGTGCATTTTTCAAAAATGATTAGGAAGTCTTAATCTTAACGAGAGGATTTATTAAAGCAACATCCATTAAAAACCAAAGCAAATAAAAATACATTCGTTGTTCACTTTTCAGCAAGCACTACAGAAAGCACTCTAACTCATTTGGGAAGACAGTTCCATAGGAAAAAAGGCACCACAGAGAAAACTTACCTTGTGTTTCTACCAATTTAATTTAATGGTGGCATTGGCAAACAAACAGGAGGGACCTTTCTCAGAGACTACACATAAACTCTGAAAGTCCCTGATTCAAAAAACCGGAATGGCCCCATTTTTTTGTTGGCTACTTAAGGCCTTCCTCTGTAGAAAGGTATTCATTCCACAGATAACATAACATTTTATTTACATATGTTATCTGTTATCTCTGCCTGCTCTTATTATATAATTTTGTACCTGTTTTTAACCTTTGGCTGTTAGCTAACCTGAGGGATACATACAATTTTCAGGGGCTACATATGCATTACAATGGTACAGTTTTGTATTTAAATAGAATTAAAAATTTAATCTTTTTTTACAACTTTCTCCATGACATTTGGAAGATTCCCACTGAAGCAGTGGAGATATCCTTATTTATATACTATTCTTATTTATCTCTGTTATTTTACAATAAAATATTGACAATGAGACTTTCAGTGTGCAATGATAACCCCATTTTTTTTAAAAAAAGTACTTTCAGATGTTCACAATATGCTTCCAAGCCATGTTACAAATTTGCCTTAACAATAAACAATTGAGCACATGGGTAATCAAATACTGATTGAAGCCTAGGTATCTTCCTATTCCTAGTTCTTTCTCTCCTGTTTCCTCTAATATAAGCTAGGGAAGTTTCCTGCCTTTTATTAGAAAAGTTATTTGAAACTGTATGAACAGGCTGAGAGTCCTCTAGTTATATTATATCACTCATACATTATTACTTTGGACTGGAAAAACAACAACAATAGAGCCTTTAAGAGAATTATGAGAAAAATTACCTACATCTCCTTACAGGTTTTACCATCTCTATAAACTCTTTTTGTTCAGACAACTGACATCTGAACATGCATCTTGTATCCCCCATTTCTCATGCACATCACTGTACCTGCTGCTGTCGGTCTAATCGCATGCGCTTTGCAGCATTTCTGCTTTCACTTTCACAGGCAGAAGCTAGGATACTCTCAGCTACTGCGGAAGTAAGATGTGAGGGAATGGGTCTTGACTATGAAAAAGAAAAAGAGAGAGAAAATATAAAAAAGATTACTTGGACCATCACTAAATTCATAATAATGTGGACAAGCAGTCAATACACAACCACATATTTTATTTCAACAAAAAGTAGAAATGAAGATTGTCAAAATGGAAAAATGAAAATTGGAGATTGCACCTGCAGTTCATCCACAGATCCTCAGATATGTGTTTCTCCCTGCATATTTTCATGTGGATTCTCATACAAACCTTTAGGGCAATGCATTTGAAGGGGCCTCTGTGATATATCAACACTGGTGAAATAGTGGCTAAAGTACTGAGTTATGAATGCAAAAGTCCCTAGATTCTTACCCTTGCCATTAATTGAATGGCAGTCCCTCTCAACTCCACTCTCAGTGCAATACAGGGATAACAATGCTGACTTACCACACAGTGTTGTTATAAGAATATCAGTTAGATAATCAATGTGAAGGACTTAAAACAAGTGTGTTGTACAAGTATTAAGTAATTAGTAGTATTATTGAAATATACCTTGGGTCTTAATTAATAAAAATACTGCAATAATATATGTTTTACTACTACGTCCTTAATGCCTTTTTCTTTGGCTAGTTATGCAAATGAATATTTGCAAAATATGGGATAGCCACGATCTTTAAGCAATTTAATTTTGCTGAAGAAATATATAAGAAACTGTACACAGATTTATCCAATGGGTTGTAAAATCTTCCATAAAGAATAATAAAAAGGTGTTTGTAATGTTTTTTTTATTACAATGAAAAACTGTAATGCTACTATACTGCTTATCTTAACCCTTTAAGAATTATCTTCAAATGCTATAAATTACTAATTTCTTTACTACAGACCAGGGTCATGAACATTTCTATAAAATCAAATATTAGTTGAACACTGCTTTTATTATTAATGAAATTCATTGATTTTCTTTTATTCAATGTGTATTCATTTCCCCCAACACCACCCATTAAATACTTATACAAACACAAATATAGCTAATATTTTTGCTTAAGTTAAGTCATAGGTTGGGTGTCACACACATAACCACACACAAGTATCAACAGAATTGGTGGTGATGCTAAGCGACAGGACTCATTCTCGCCCTTCTAACAATCTTGCTAGAGACAACTCAATTTGCCACTGTCATGGCCATTCAAGCAATGAGTAAGAATTGTCCCTCTCCTTCACAGGGATCCTGCTCCATATTATGTCATTTCCATTACAAGTGGCAATGGGGAAGCAATTATTTTAAGCGGGGTCAGTGGGAATAGAAAAAAAAACTTCCACTGTTCTGTCTCCTAGCAATACTGCCACTTCTTTATTTCCCATCATGATAGTCCATGCTTCTCGGTATCGAAATACTGATGGGAAATCAAACAGCATAAGCCATCATGTTGGAGAAGTTTTCTTCTTCTGCATAATAGATTTCCCCTGGAGGGGATCACAGGGGTACAGCTCCTGCAAGAGGACCTCAGCTGCCCATTCATAGAGATTGCATGCCCATGCTTCAGAAAGTAATGTAGATTTTGTGTCTATGCTGACTTAACCCTGCTGGTTGTAGTTTAAGAAAGATTCAGTTATAGGCTTAAAGTAGAAAGAATACAACACTTCCTGGCAAATAGAAGGGGAAGAAATGGAAGCAGTGACAGATTTTATTTTCTTGGGCTCCAAGATCACCGCAGATGGTGACTGCAGCCATGAAATTAAAAGACGCTTGCTCCTTGGGAGGAAAGCTATGGCAAACCTAGACAGCATATTAAAAAGCAGAGACATCACCTTGCCGACAAAGGTCCGTATAGTTAAAGCTATGGTTTTTCCAGTAGCAATGTATGGCTGTGAGAGTTGGACCATAAGGAAGGCTGAGCGTCGAAGAATTGATGCTTTCGAACTGTGGTGCTGGAGAAGACTCTTAAGAGTCCCTTGGACTGCAAGGAGGTCAAATCAGTCAATCCTAAAGGAAATCAACCCTGACTGCTCATTGGAAGGACAGATGCTGAAGCTGAAGCTCAAATACTTTGGCCAACTAATGCGAAGAGAGGACTCACTGGAAAAGACCCTGATGCTGGGAAAGACTGAAGGCAAAAGGAGAAGGGGACGGCAGAGGATGAGATGGTTAGATAGCATCACCGATGTAATGAACATGAACTTGAGCAAACTCCAAGAGACAGTGGAGGACAGGAAGGCCTGGCGTGCTATGGTCCATGGGGTCATGAAGAGTCGAACACGACTTAACAACTGAACAACAACAATCCATCATATTTGCATAATCTTACATAAGAACTTTCGATTACATGTACACTCAATTTATTTTTATTATTTTTAAAGGGTTTATTGTTTAAAAACAGAGAAAAGCAGATGTTTTATAAAGGTAAAGTCCACTATAGCCCACAGGGGAAAGTTATTGAAGAGTAAGTTACTCTTACTGCATTTGCTGAAAATATTCTGCATGCAAACTTACGCACACCCTCACATTCAGACACTCTTAGCTGTTTACATAAGATTCAACATTTACAAAATATAAAGTATAGAGGATTGAAGCACTTGGAGAAAACATACTCTTCTGGAAATAAGGAGCTACAAAAAAAGTAAAATATATTTAGAAAAAATAAATACTATCCTGTATTTTGTACGTTTCTAAAATAAAAGAATTCAGTTTAGTAAGGTGCTGTGATCATATAAACATGTAGGCCTTCACTGAACTTTATACAGTCTTTCAGCTTCTTATTGGTTCATGTCCTTCCCATATAAATCAACACTGATCTTGATAGCTGAACTTCCAATGTCAGGGACAATGGCATTAGCAAAGAAAGTGTTACCTTTTTGAAAGGTCAGGATCTGATTTTGCTTTAAAACGTTTACTTTTGTGTTATTACTTTTGATATTACTGATTAGAATATAATGAATGATTAGGGTTGAAATATTAGTAAATTAACAGTTTAGCAGTATATATGTTCATCTCATTTACTGCTACCTTATTTGAATAAAGTGCATGTGCAAGCCATAAAATACTAGGAAGCCAAGCACATACATACTTCAATGACCTGTCCTGATGAATTATTTGACCTCAAAATCTGTCATCCCTGTTAGATTAGACTAATTGAAATGTGTGATGACTTTTTAGCAATGCCTATATATACACAGATACAAAATTCTATCAGAAAATCCTTTGAACTTTCAAAAATTGCACATATCATAGGACTAGTAATAATATCCAAAATCTTACACAGAGAAAGTCATTACTTGTAGCCAAATTTAGAGAAGATCCATGAAGAAGGCACAGACACACACCCAAATGTAATAGTATTTTTAATTAGGCATTGGTGTCAGGATATCTCTCTCTAGAGATAGAGATAGAGATATACACACCAAGAGGTCTACAGTGTTGTTTGATATAAAATAGAAGAATAGAATAGAAATACTTGTAGTATCTTTTCCAGACATAGGAGAAAGGGGAAATGTACATACTTAGATTAGATTATAATAATTACATTTAAAGCAGTAATTGGTCCATGTGCAATACATCCAAAACTAGGTTTAAGAATGAAACCTTATATGTGCCATCTTTTTACTTGAATGTACAAAAAATAAGCACATTTATAAAAAATCAAATTAAGCATATTTTCAGGTTTGAATAAATACATTTATGTTCTATCAGTTCAACCTTTTAAAAAACATGTCTCTTTAACATATATATGCTCTAAATGTTTTCTAAAGCAGCTTTCTTAATTTATTCCTTAATATCAAAATGTTCAGTAATTCTAACAGTGGGATACAGAGCTGCTTTCATTTTATGAATAGTTAAACTTCAAATATCTAAAAAAAGATTCTGTCAATTAAATCAGAATACCTCAACAGAATCAAAACTACTCACCAACATCCTGTTATAGAATTAAGACTGGAAAGTGACTCTTGAGAATAGTGGTGACATGTGTTTGAAATATTCATAATAAGAGAAAAATAAGACATGCAATTCAAATGAACATAATGTGCATGTTTGAGCAACATTCTTATACAAACTAAGAACAGCACTGCACTCTGTTGGATTGCCTGATATTGTCCTAATTTAACGTGGCCTCATATCCTTAGCAAATAGACATATATTGATGTTATCATTTTGATGCTTGCAACATTGCATTTGATAGCAGTTTCAGTGTTTTTTCATTCATGTTGCATATGGACAGAAGTATAAGAAGCAAAATGTCAGTAAGTAACTATTAGCAAAATGAAGGAGTGCAACAGCAGCTGAAACTATTTTAAAAGGAGACCTTTGGACAAAATAATTTACAAAATGCAACTTTAGTTTTCAAAATCAGTTGTTCATTCAGTGACAAAAACAGTGTACATTATTAACTTTTTTTCCCAGCAAACTGATTATAATAGACAAAAGTAAGGGACTATTTCCCACAGATACCAGGTTTAGAGCATTTATCTATGCTCTACATGGCTACAAAGCAGCAATAATTGTCCAAGATGCTAATTTCGACAAAACTAAAGTCACAGAATAAAAAGAAGCAACAACTACTCTCTAGCTAATTAGAAAGTTTTCCCCCTATAGTGGTATGCAGGTACATAATACCAATTTGTGACCCAATTTATTCCTGTCACAGTGAAATGGGGAAGGCTACATGCAAAAGTAAATTCATACACAATTTGACAGGGTAAAAGCTAGATAATGTAACAGGTATGTCTTCTGATATTTATGTTTTAGGATTTCCTAATCAGTTGATGTTATTTTTTCTTGAGACAGGTACAAAGCTGATGGTTCATAAAGGCAGGGAGATGTGAAGAGAGGTTTAGCAAACAGCCATCACCAAAACGTAATGAATGGAGAATATTGTGATAACTCAGTTTTCCAATTAGCCAAAAACTACATGTTCCTTGTAGTCCATTTAAATAAAATGAGATTTATTTAGTGCTTTGGTTATGAATTTGTATTTCTATCTCTATGAAATTTTGTTAATGTGGTTTTTTCATGTTCTCATCATATGAATAATTCTATCAAAATTTGAAAATGGAGTCCTGAAATCTAAATTGAACCTGTTTCTAAGTAAGTGTGTTTCATTCAGTTTAAGAGTAGCAACACAACCATTAAAGGGTCAGCACTCCTTATTCCAATCCTCTAACTTGTATTTGCCACAAATATATGCCAGATTATTTTCAGCCAGAAATGCAAACATGCTACAAGCAAGTCATGACTGCTGAGTCAGATTTATTCATCTTCACTGCTGCTTCTTCAGGCACCACCAATTAGTTAGTTGGATGACATCTAGTCAGGCTTGACTCCTGGTGACTACATAACAAATGTTCACCATCTCAACCTGTTCCTCATCTGTACTCTTCCAAGGATCTTCCTATGATTTCTTTGATAACATTATCTGCTGTCTTCTACTTCTTCTACTTCCCTCAGCTTTGTGAAGCATCGTCATTTTTTCTATACTCACAACAAATGCCATATATGTGAATTTTTGATTTCTAATTGTCAACCCAAGGGACCAGTCAGTTTTTATTTGCTCCAGGTTCTTCTTGTAGTCTATGATACTCTTAGCAACCATATTTGTGTTTATCTTATTACTCATACTCTTTTTCAAGGCTTAGCTTTCACAGCTAATTACTATTGGAAAGATTATTGCTTTAACTATTCTGATCTTTGTGGTCAAAGAAATAATCTTATCCTTCACAATCTTGTCTAAGTTTTACATTGTCTTCCTCCCTCAGATTAATTTTCTCCTTAAACATTGTTAATCTTTATAATTCAGCTAAAGAAAACAAAACCAGCTACCATTTTCACTTCCCTGCCAATTGTAAATTCACTAAGCATGTTGGTTGACATTAGCCCTGTCTTCTTAATGTTTAATATTAACCTAGATTTTTCACTTTCTATTTTTTAATAAGAATTTTATTAGATTTCAGATAAAGATGAAAACTACTGAAAAACAAAAAACTACAAAGAATAAAAAACTAAAAAAGAGTGAAAACACAAGAAATTTTTTTTTTTAAGGTTACAGAAAGAGGTGACTTCCGACTTTTAACAGCAAGGATATACAACAATCTCCATAATCAATCCCTTACTCTATATTAAACCAAAATCACATTATTTCTATAAATCATTCCATTGGTACAATATAAAAATCACTAAATACAATTGCTCCCTCCCCTTATGTTAAAAAAAGAAAAAGAAAAAAAATATAAACCTCCTAATCAACTTTCCCCCACCCAAGGTAAACATTTATTTAATTACTTCCTTCCTACTATTATTCTATACATTCCTGTCTACTATAATAAAGATCAAACTAAAAAAAACATGTAAATTGTCTGCCATTGTAATTAATAATACAATTATAATAACATTAATCATATTAAGACTAAAACCAAACATTTATTTATTATTTCTTTTTTTATATACCTTAATAATCTTAATCCAAATCATTAAAGATAAGTGAAGTCAACCAAACCTTAAAAGCAATCCAGATAAATATTCTAAAACCCTTACCCCACTTCAAAATAAACCAAAGCATTTACATATCTCCACAATACACACAGAGCTTTTTTCATAAAGAGATCAAACAGCCCAACTGCCCCCCTTAAAAACTCTGACTTCTCTTCAGAAAACCTTCCATACATAATAACCCCTTCTTTTCCATGGCATTCCATCAGAAAGTCAATTTCAGTTATAGCTTGCAACTCGATCCCTCCGCTTAATTTCTTCAACTCGATTAACCGATCTTCATCCAGCATTTCAGTAGAAGCTCCAATCTCACTATCAAATGAGACATTTCTATTGCTGTTAAGATCTTCAATTTCTTCTACAACATCCCCAGCCAGATTACACATTTTAAACCACATGTTTTCCACAATGTCCTGAATACCTTGCATAAAAGTTTGGCAGGAATCAGAAAGCATCTGTTTAAAGCCTCGGTGAAAGTCGGAAAAAGTCTGATTGAAATCCTCCATGTCTCATGCAGTAGATTATGGTGCCCCCTAGGTACTTAACCAGCAAAATGAGAGATAATAGAAGAATTTCCGGAATATGTTTACACAAGTGAAAGTAAACTAACAGGCAATTCCTCAGGGAAAGTAGCAGGAGAAAGCTGAAAGTTCAAAACAGCAGATTCAACGTGAAGGAAAATGCTAAAATCTTCAAATCTAGTACAAAAATAATAACATGGAGATGATTACATAGTCTCAACCCTCCTTAATATTTGGATGGAAAGCAAAATCCAAAGCTTAAAAAGAATTTTTTTAAAAAGAATTAATCACAAAAATAATGAT
This sequence comes from Charina bottae, assembly GCA_023362775.1. Taxonomy (NCBI): domain Eukaryota; kingdom Metazoa; phylum Chordata; class Lepidosauria; order Squamata; family Charinaidae; genus Charina; species Charina bottae. The sequence continues at coordinate 170,504,120 of JALMGJ010000003.1, read as the reverse complement.
AAGCACCAAGAAAGCCATTTCTCCTTGCTGTAGAAAGCCTCTCTTAGGGTACACATCCTTAAAAGAAAAATAAATTGGGTGATTTAGAAATGGGGTGGCTGGTCTTAACATCCCTTAAAGGCTACAGTGCGGCTTGGAAATGGTGATGCCCCAGCCTCCCGGCTGCTCTTACCAGTTGAACATGAACTCTGTTTCCGATCTTCTGGCTGCAAGCAGCCATCTGGAGGACAGATGGGGTGATTCCAAGTGTTTTCCTTTCTTCGGAAAAACGCTCCAGGGCTTCAGGAAAAACCTGCCTGAGCCCAAAAAAATTGCCGCATTGTCAGTTCTGTCCGCAGAGCCCGCAGGCCAGCTGTTCAGACCTCCATGTCCCCACCGGAAGTCCAATTTTTCACTTTCTATTTTCACTTTCATAATGAGGCTAATAGGTATAGAACACCTGAGTTTTCTCCTGGGAAAACTTTACAGTGAATAATAAGTGATTTTGAGAAACAGGTTGGTTCAGAATAGGATAGAGACAGGATAAATATTATTTGTCTGTTTACCTTATATAGCAAATATATTATCTGAATGGCAGGATTTGAAAAGATGACAGCTAGAAGCAATATAGGAAGATGAAATATTTACAATCGGAATATATAAATAACACTGCTTTGTTAGCTGAAAGAAAAGAAAAGCTTCACCAGAAGGAAGACTTATTTTTTGTTCCTTGCCTGGTCTCTCAAGTTACCCAATTACACAAGACCAAGTTAGGGAAAAAAATGTGTTATGAATATTCCTCCTAAACTCCCCTTCCAAACTTTAATTGATCCTTTCCGTTCACTTCTTCAGTGAACTTGGTCCCTAGACAATAGCAGCCTTATATTCCTCCAGGTTCTGCAACAAACTCTGCTTGCTCAGCAGGAAGCAGTCACTCCTTGTAATGGGTATCAACATCTCCCATCCAAGTTCTAATCAGGTTTGATCCTGTTTAGCTTTTTGAGATCAGCCTAGGTGATAGGCATTTCTCACAAAGGGACATCCTTGCCACTATTCCTTTTCTTTGCCAAAACAACAACAACAATAACCTCCTTCAATCTATCTCCATGAAATTTGCTATGGAGATTCCTCATTTTTATTGCCAACTTCAGCACATTCTATCTCAAAACAACCTGACACTTTAAAAAAAATAAAACCCAGCATCAAATTCTATCAGGCCTGTGCCATTCTTCTTCTATTGGTCTAGCTTTTCTGTAAATATTATCCTCTGGGGAAATTTTAAATAAACAGGTTTTAAAGGAGTATACCGTAGCTTGAACATCTCTAATTTCTATGATTTCTATGAAATGCAGTAAATTTTATCTCTTCGTAATTCCTTCATGTTCATACAAATATCACTCTATTTGAATAAATAGCAGTATATATGTTTTTCTCATACTTGAAAGTGAGAAGGCAGTGCACCAGTTTGTTTTGAACCTGAGGTGGACAGGTCTGTTTGCAGAATCACAGCACCAACCTCTGGACAGGTAAGGCAGTCTATGCACAACCATGATATTAGGCAGGACACTATTATTATAGCAGCTGTTATTTCTTAGATTCATATCTCACCTTTTCTCTAGGAGCATAAGATATTTTATACAGGGAATTTCCTAAATTTTATCTCCAGAACAACCACTGTGTCTGGGCTGAAAGTTATTGGCCCAAAATCAACTGGTGAGTTTCAAGGCTCAGGTAAATCTGGGTCTCGCCAGTCCTAGGCCAAGACCTTAATCACTACATTACAGTGGAACTCCCTTGAGTGGGAGTGAAAAATAATTCCTTCTGGGATCCTAGACATCGTCCAGTTTACCTGAAATGACATTATCATTACTGCCCAAAGAGGACTGGTGACAGTCATTAACTTGTTATAACGTTATAAACTTGTGATAGTAGCAGACATTTCCAGTCCTTTTGGCATGATCCAGCATATGGGCTAGGCTAAACTTTTCTAAACACATTTTGGTTGCCTGAAGAAAATTCCTCAATAACATATCATGATTTTGCTTTGTGAAACTCTGTCCAATAAACTTTCTGCCTAGTTTCTATCTAAGTCATTTAAGGAATATGGGGCTCAATGCAAAACAAGGTTTGAAGGCCTTCCCTCTTCACACAGCCCTAGATTAACTTTGCAGATGGATTCCTGCAATCAGAGATGGAAAAGGAAGAAGGGACAATGTGCTTTCAAAGAAATAGCAATTTACTCTGATAAAATGATCTGAAAAAAGCAGCACTATTCATCATGCAGTAAAATTCTGCTTAAGAAAATGACCCTACCAGACCTCATTATACCTGTTGGCTAAGACAGAACTGTCTTAACTTATGGGTGGATATGCCCACTCCAAATCTTGGTGAAGTGAACACAAGACTACAAGACATTATTTGGGCGATGGAGCAGTTTGCTTTCAGATTCACTTGTTATGTACAGCTCACTTGCACCTGCTTCCTGGTGTGCAGTTAAGCTGTATATTCTGGCACCTCCCTAAACTGGCCTGCTAAATTGTGTGTCCTGAGTTCTTTCTCTCCTTGCCTATCTTATCCCACCTGTTATTATTTTGCAGTGTCACTTGTAGGTCTAGCTTACTTGAATCTTAATGTTATCTGTTTAGGCATAAAGCCTCTATTACAGAATAACTATCAGCAACGTGATAGATAAAATTCTTTATTAGGGATATTTGGGGGGAAAATGTAGTTTACTTATTACAACTTTTAAAAAAAATTAGAAATATTAAAAGAAAGAACTTAAGACTGGAAGGACCATTTTAAATGACCAAACGTTGGACAATGTGGCTCTGTCTAGCCTTACCACAAGGTGCATCCCATGACTTACAGTCTTATCTGCTACAAAGGTTTAATTATGCTAAATTCAATTAAATTCAAAATAGGCCCCCAATAAGGGTATGTTACAAATCACAATGTCCCAAAACAACACAGTTTATCATTAAAACTTTGTGGAAACCTAATCATTTCTGAGTGGCAAGATTGAATAATAGCTTACTTAGGCTGCAATCCAATATTGAGTTTCCTAGGAATAAGATCCATTAAACTCCATGGAACCACAGATGTCCATTTCTAACCATGATGATGCCAAAATGACAAAATATGTGTCATGAAGTCAAGATGCAAAGTCTGCCCTTCTGTACTTGTATTTCACCATTGCACACAAGTACACAAAGGGTGGAGTTTGTATTGCAATGTCAGAATGCTCATTTTGTCATTCCCCCCCCTTGCCCTCCCATGAATGCCTATGCATGGGACTTAACTTGAAGAGACATGCATAGGTTACACTGTTAATCTATTGTTAAGTATTAGAATGATAATGAGAAAGGGAATCAATCTCAGTCCAACAACTCCCAGTCAACTGAAATGATGGAGGCCGTGGTCCAACATCTCTGAAAAGGACCAGGTTAGGTAAGGTTGGATTAAGCCTAGAATGAAAAACCCAGATCTATATTCCATGTATGACAAAAATGGTATATAAAAAACGCTATCTCGCCTAAAAACATGTCTCAGAATATACTGAAAGTGTGTTCAGACCACATTCAACACAGTTCAGAATGTCTGTCAATCTACCTTGCTCCTTCAAGTTAGTAAAGATCATTTATTTACTTAAGGTAAGGGCCATATTTCAGTTTATACTGAAGAAATAAATAAAACGTAGTAAAAGTTAGTCAACCTCCTGGATTTTTCATTCCTCTGTTTTCTAATTTCAGTTTGCATTCTATGCCCAGATAGCAATAAAAACAGGTTTGCCTGTTATTAATTTGCTGCTAAAAATAATTTTAAAATGTTGAATTTATGAAACAGAAGGGTGGATTAACTATTATATAATTTAGATGTCTGGTTCCTGATTGGGGAGGGGGGAACTGAACAGTTGGAGGTAGTCCAGTGAGATCCACATGCTCACATTCCCTTATTGTGAGTGTGTGTGCGGGGGGGGGGTGTGTGCCCTTCCTTCTGGTCTGCCCTCTATGTGATGGGACCACTGCCCTGTCTTGTGACTAGTCACTGGCACTTCTGGGCTGGCATCATCTGGCACTTTTAGAAGGGCTGTGCTGCTGTATGTTCACCTTCCTAAGAGCACTGACTGCCACATCCTACAAAAACTCAACAGAGAGATGCCCCATCCTTTGATCCTAGATGGATACAGCTAATTATTTCTCATGGATGTGAAAGTTGGCAGATTGCTGCTCTCCTCCACTTGGAAATAACACCCCCTGCCAAAGAGGATATTAAAGAGATAACTTAAAGTAATTCTTTCAGATATTTGAATAATATTGTAGTTGCTGTCATGGTCCTACATAGTCTCTTCTCAAGTTTAACATGCCAGGTCCTTCAAACTCTCTTCATAGGATTTAGTTTCTAATCCTCTGATCATCTCATTGCCATTCCCTGTACTTGTTCCACTATGTCTGAATACTTCTTAAAGTACGTTGCCCAGAACTATAAACAATAATTAGGTTGTGAAAAATGCAACACAAACCAGAATTACTACTTCCCATAAGTTGAAACTATTGTGTTGATGTAGCCTTAGACTGCATTTGTTTTCTGGTAGTCATCCCAGCACTGATTGCCATTTTGTTTGCAATCAGTGACCATTCCAAGGACTTGCCATTGAAAGTTAAAATTTGGTAAGAACTCTTGAAGGCCTCTAGAAGCCATATCTAGGGGCTTAAAGACTGCAAGTGGCCTTAGAGCCTCAGGATGTACACCTCTTTTCAACAAAGATATCCCATTTGGCAGTGTAATACAATATTATTTGAAGTACCATTAATTTAAACAGGGTCAATTTAAACATGTTTAACTATCTTACTGGGCAAGTTAACTCTCCTGCTGGGAATGGTTACATAACAGAGCCATAATTATGGCTTATAAAAATGCATTCTTGGCTATCTTTTAGATCCTTACTCTGAGTGTTAAGGCTAGGAACCACCCACCTGTGATTTTTTAAAAATTTACTGTATTGTCTGCAGTGTACTTCAGTGTACAGACAGACCTAATTTTTTTAAAAAAACCTGAATATCACATAAGTGTAGAACAAGCCTTGAATAGCTGTTTCCTAACGACATCATTTAGTGAGCAAATCAATGAGGCATAAAGAGGAGGGTTTCTTGATAAGCTGTGATTATGGATAGTTGAATCATTAGAGTATGCCTACTGATTTGAACATATTTTTTAAAATTATTTTTAAAATGTATGCTTAAAATGTGTAATAAAAATATTTATAGGGGAGAACTTAAGTTGATGACAAATTTCCATCAACATTGCCACAGTCATATTTTGAGAACAGCTTTAGGCAGGCATCCATCTAGTTAAGACCATTAGTCACTATTACTCTATATTATCTTCACTAGAGGAAGCTACAGTAAGTATAGCTGGCAATGCTGATATGGAGGAAGGGATGTAGAGAATTTACAGAATAAAATCCATTGCTTCCTTCACTCAACTGTGGTTAGAGCATTGCATACAGTTGTCCCCATTGATGAGGGAAGGAAACTGGCCATCACTTTTCTTGTAAACAATAGAATAATTTCTTGCTATACTTTCTTATCTATAAAGCCTGACTCTTTAATTGGACCTGTCTCTTGGTAATGCTGGAGCATAACTTCATGTACCTATTTATTTATTTATAAATAAGAATGTCTGCCCCCTCTAGTATGTATAACAGTAAGTATGGCTTACAATAATTATGGTTATACAACACTTTTGAGACCACATATTTGTAGAACATGAAACAAGTTACATAAAATTTGTCCAAGGAAGACAGGAAAGTTATCAAAATCGGACAACTGCACAAATATTTTTATTCTACCAAATAACTTAGTCAAAATAAATGTGGAAGTACACTACTGTATTTCCTAAATACACTTGCCATTATTTCAAATTACTGTATACTTCAACATATCATATATATATACACACACATTTTGGCATGTGAACTGAACAGATACTTTTGCATTACTCTTTGTACCTTGTTTCCCTTGTTTATAACTAGCCATTATTTTTTGTGAAAAGCAGTGCAAATGTACAATATGTGTATAACAATACAAATGCATTTGACTATACTAATATTTTCTTTTATTTCTTTTCCTAAGCTAGTGATTTTATCAGATGTGTTCTTCTATTTTGAACATAGCCATCTGAAGTTCTAAAACAGAGAGAGAGAGAATGAGGAAGGAAGGAAGGAAGGAAGGAAGGAAGGAAGGAAGGAAGGAAGGAAGGAAGGAAGGAAGGAAGGAAGGAAGGAAGGAAGGACTGTTGATGTATTTCTTAAAATTACACTTGAAATAAAAAATGATATTTGGAAAATATGAAGGGAAGGGTTTGGAGTTTGAATTTTTGGTCTTTTTATAGAAATGCTAATAATGCTAATAATAATAATAATAATAATTTTCATCAGGTCTCTTCTTTTTCTTCTGTGATCAGATAAGATGTGATTTGGTATTTTATTTCCAGTCAGACATTTAAATGAAAACATGGTTTATTTACAGCCACTATCCAACATTCATTTATGTTTTATATATTTCTTTTCCAGGAAAACTGAAAGATTGAAAAAGGCTCTCTGTTTTATTTAAACTCATAAATAAGTATGCTTTAAAATATGCTTTACCTAAATGCTAAAAATCACAACAAAACCTTAAAGGGTTGTGCATGCTTCAAAAATGGTTTCGATCTTGCACAAGCACAACAGCTCTGTACTACTTATTAAAGCATACATGTCTGTTTTTCAGGCTTCAGTCACATTAAAAACATGGTGCTTTAATGTTTTGCTTTATTAAACCAGCAGCATCTTTTTTCAGGCTCACACAGAAGCCTGAAAAAAACGTGTGCACTTTAATGAGAATTATTGCGCTCATACAAGGTCCAAACACTTCTTCCAAATCATTTTTGAAGTGGGCACAGCCTTAAAAAGATAATTAGTAATTAGGCATGGGCATGTGTAGCATGCTAAATTGCAAGTATGCAGCTCATTTAAGAAACATGTTACCTATGCATTCTGTTGTATAAATGTTAGAATAATGAAAATATGAAGGAAACTTCTTTCTATGTGTTTGTTCCTTTATATCTTGTGGTGCTCATCAGTTTTGATAAATTTATATTAGACATAAATGTGTGCTTTACTTGGCAAAGCATTTCAAATGCACTGTACAAAGGAGAAGGGATTCCAGGTAATATGAAAGGAGGAGAATAACCTCTGACCTGACAGTACCAAAAATACAAATAAAAAGAGACACTAAGATGAAAACAAAATAGTGTCATGGATTTACATATGGGGGTTTTGATGAAAACTAGGGCTGGGTTTTAAATCAAAACTCACCATCTCAAAACCACTCCTTTTCATCCGCCTGCAGGACTTGAGGTAAGTACGTATACGCTTTCTGGCACGCTCTTGGTACTCAGGGAATTGTCGCCTGCATGAGTCAATGATAGCCTGGATCTTTTCTTTGGGCTGCTTAGAGATTGGGACCATTCGGTCCAAGTTTTCATCTACAAACAGCCTGACAAACATCTGTTGGCAAGAGGGAGACAGAGGAGAAGGATTTGGAGGGGTACTTGCTTTCTAAGCTTCCTGTCTCAGTTACAGATAGGAAGCCTGCTTTTTTTCTTTAATTAGAAAAGAAAAACACAGTGAAGAGCTTTGTGATGGAAAGCCAGAAATGTTAAGCAACCAAGGATTTTATTTTAGGACTGACAAAAGACAAGAAAAGATTAGATTATAGTATATAGAAATCATGAGGAAAATAAAACACAGATTGTAAAAATAAGCACCATTTCATGTCTCTTATTAACAATGTGCTATGACTGCTTTATTGTTCTGCAGAGCCCTTATCTCTTATTCTTCCCCTGTGGTGAACATTTTATGGTGTGTGTATTGTCATGCAAAATTATATAAAATTTGAAAAATAATAGAAAATAGCTGACCAGTGGAATAAACGACCTACAAGCCCCCTCCCCACTGCCTCCATTTGCTGGACAAACATACACACACACACATACACGTGCACAATACGCAGCTGAAATTTCTCCAATAGATGAGTATTAAATAGCTAAATTAAATGAACCTGGTATCTCTTTGAAAATGTTTTACAGTACAATCCTATACATGTCTATTCAGAAGTAAGTTCCATTGAGTTCAGTGGGGCTTACTCCCAGGCAAGTGGGTATAGGATTGCAGCCTTTATGTATGGTCACTGAGAAGGGGAGAGATCCCCTTGCATATTTTTTTTAAATACACCTCTTTAATTCTCACATTAACCCATAAACATATGCCCCAAATAATAAATAAATAACTAAATAAAATTCAAAGGACATAAGAAGAATCATATAACTCACATTAAAAGCTTTCAGGCGCTCAGCTTCTACTCCATCAGATTCATTAACTTTCTCAGCATCTTCATGGTCATCATGGTCATCCTCATCTTCTTCTCCCCGGTTCAGGGAAAGGTCTTCAGCACCTCTGTCCATGTTTTCATTCTTGCCAGAATCATAGCTTGAATAACTATGGGCAGGTGACTAGGATGAAAGAAATGTCATTTTAAGAAACCTGCTTGAGGAAAGTATCTGCCTTACTTTGGAGGAGAAGGAGGAGAAAGAGGAATAAATTCATAGGTATATTTTTCTTAATCAAGTCAATAATACAAACACAATTTAACATGTATTATACATTTACAAATTCATAAATTAGTCATTACTTTAACTTTAGAAGACATGAACAAGCCAAGTGACTTTAGTGGACATAAAGCTGAATTGAACATATAAGAATTAATGGAATACTCTAGTTCCACCATTGAATCAAATCCGGCCTGAGGCAAATTACTAACTACCTTTAGTAACTGAGAATGCTTCTGTTCTTATAACCACTGCTTCCTACTACTGATTGCTAGTCTTGCCTCAAAAATATATGCAAGTTATATATGTCTGTTCCCCGCATAACTTACACAGTATGTCTGTATTTCAGTTTAGATATAGAAATTTAAAAGTATATTGTAAGAAGCAGCTTTCTATTTCCAGTTAGCTTCCCCTTTGTTTTCTCCTCTTTTTTCTGTATAATACAAAAATTGTCTTTCTTATACATGGAATTTTCACTAGATAACCATAGAGTTTAGGATTATAGTTCTCTCCATTTTCTGGGTGGTTGTAACATAATAGAAACACATGCTTTCCTTAAGGAGATGGAAAAAGAGAGAAATAAAATGGTGGGAAAATTCACGTACTCCTAAAGACAAAACAATGTTAAGGCTTAAGATACTCATTTCACCTCTTTAAACCATTCCCCAATGCTCCCCAACAAGCTGAAAAGTTCATCTTCCCCAGCTCAGGGGATTCAGAGGAATGCAGGCACCCCATAATTACCCATCCCTGCTATAATGGATCTGTATTGCAGATCAGTATGATTAGGAATGCTTTATCAAGAAGGGCTGCTCTGGATCTAGGACAGATTTTTACATACCAGAGGCAGGGCAATTGCTCTGACCTGCCTCCCCAAGTTAAAAACCTCCACGAAGCTCTAGCCATGATTTTTGCTTCTGCTATGCTATAAAAGCTATAAATAATAGTTCCTCTGCAGCTGCACCAAAGTGGGAGGCATCTTTAGTCCAGAGAACACAGTCTGAAAGATAGTTGGTGGTGCCCAGTCAAAACATAATGTGATTTCACTTTATTAACCTTTAATTAAATATATAAACTATTGCTCTTTAGTCATGTTTTCAACAATTTCCTTCTTCTGCCTCATTAAAAATTGCAATTTAATCACAGGTTTTAGAGGTCTCTGGGGGCCAGGCCCAAGTCTTTGGGGGGTCATGTGTGGCCCTAGGGCCTCAGAATAGAGACTTCTGCTTTGCTTGCATAAAACAACATGATGGGGAGCCAAGGGAAAAGGAGTACTGAATGACTGAGAGTGATGGCAGACTGCTAACAGTCCCCCCAACTGCAGTCTCTTGGAAGGTGCAGTTGTGGGTGCAATGGAAGTGATCTGAATAAATTGTTGCTACAGTTAAAAGACAAGAAACAAAAATGCAGTATTACAAACAACAAACAAACAAATCTTTATTATGGTCAAAGACCAGCATAAGCAGTATTAAATACCCATGAAGGGTCATGCCAGACCCAGAATGACTGTGGTTTGTCATGGGAGACATCAGGATTGCTGTCACAGAGTAGATCCTTTTTGGTCCTGCACTGGAGGTTGATTCTGTAGACTTGGGATGTGTCCATGTGTAGAGAGTTATAGAAATTTTGGAAGTGGCTGTCTTGGGGAAAAGAGTGATGGAGTTTTGAAGGTTAATAAAACAACTCCAAGCAGCTAACAACAACCTTGCAAAGTAGAAGCGTGAACCAAAGGGGACTTGCACATTACGCTTAATTACGTTGAGAAATAAATTTAGTCTTCACATAGTACGTAGTTAGATGAAAAAATAAAGATAGCTTACATTTATTCAGTAGATCTGGATACAAGTAGATTCATAGTAGATCTGTGTGCAAGCAAGATGAAATGGATGAGAGCTGCATCTTGCAGCACCTCCTGCTTGAAGGTGTGCCCAAAGAGTAATGGAGATTGTTAATCCCCACACTCAAGAAGGAGGAGAAAGTGGAAATCAGGTGACCCATGTGACATCCCACAAGCACAATAGAGATGCATTTACTAGAAAGGACCTCCCTTATGCTTATGAGACAATGCTGAGTTGACCCCTGATAATTCCAACACCCCTTCTCAAGTTAGCATGTCTCAGAGTCCACAAGGTTCAACTACTTCTGCAGTTCTTGGTAACTGCTCCTCGGCAACGGCTTCATGAGAAAGTCCACAGTCATGTTCCTTGTGGGACAATAGTCTAGTCTGACTATTCCTTGCTCTTGCAAGTCTCTTATTACATGATACTTAACATCAATGTGTTTAGTTCTCCCATTAATCTTTTCTGACCGTGAGAGCCTAATACAACTTTGGTTGTCTTCATAGACCTGAATAGGGGTAGGTTCATCTATCCCCATGTGTTCAAGCAGTAGCTTGAGCCATGAACCTCTTTGCATGCTTCTGCTGCTGACACATACTCTGCCTCTGAGGATGAATGTGCGACTGTATCTTGCTTACGGCTTCCCCAGCTTACTGCCCCACCCCCATAGAAAAATACATGCCCACTAGTGGATTTACGGTCAGTAATGTCTTCTGCCCAATCTGCATCTGTAAACCCCACTAGTTTAGGATTGTCAGTGGCTGGTAGCTTTAGTTTTAGGTGTATGGTGCCCTTTAGGTACCTTCCCACCTGCTTAACACCAGTCCACTCTCTCTGTGTGGGTGTGCTAGTCTTTCTACATAGAATGTTTACTGCAGCTATGTCTGGCCTAGTGGTAGTGGCTAGATACAACAGCTTACCTATGGCACTTTTATAGCTGTTGTTCTCTGGTAAAAGTTCACTAGGTTCCTGTTGCTTGTGGAAACCTGTTTCCATTGGTGTTGGCATAGGATTGGCATTTTGCAGTCCTAAGCTTTCCAACAGTTCTAGGATCTTTTGCTTCTGGCTTAGAAGAAAGCTTCCATCTTCTTCCTTTTCGATCTGTATCCCCAAGTAGTAGCTGGCATTGCCCAGATGCTTGACTTATACTTCTTTGTTCAGGTTGGACATGATTTCATCAAAGTCTCTTTTGTTATTATGGCAAATCATCAAATCATCCACATAACAAAGAACGTACACCTCTCTGCCATTTCTGTGTCTTGTGTAGAGACAGGGATCATATTTGCCTTGAACAAAGCCTTGCTTAAGAAGTACTTGGTTTAACTTCTTATTCCATGCTCTGGCTGCTTGCTTCAGGCCATAAATCCGCTTCTGAAGTTTGCAAACAATTTGCTGCATCTTGGGATTGGCGAAGCCTGGAGGTTGTAGCATGTACAGTTCTTACTCTATCTCTCCATGTAGAAATGCAATCTTTACATCTAGGTGTTCAACACTCATGTTCCTGGAAGCTGCTAGACTCAGGAGCATTCTGATTGTGGTACGTTTTACAACAGGAGCAAAACATTCATCGTAATCAAGTCCATATTTTTGTGAATAGCCTTTTGCTACTAGTCTAGCTTTGTATCTTTATACTTCTCCATTTTCATCTTGTTTGGTTTTGAAAACCCATTTGCAACATATGGCTTTCTTGCCTGTTGGTAGTTTTGTCAAAATCCACGTTTTGTTCTTGTGTAGCGCTTCTAGCTCTTCTTGTGCTGCTTTCTTCCACTTACTTGCTTCATCTGGTGGCATTTGCTGCACTTAGTTCCATGATGCAGGTTCTTTTGGTAATGATGACCTTGTCAGGTAGGTGAGTCTCTTGGCTGGAACTCCTTTGTTGGGTTGTGATGAGCATCTTGGAGCAGGTTCAGGAGTGGCACTTGGTGGCTCAACCCCTTCTGCATCCTCGGCCTCGTCATCTGACTCTGGTGGAGTTTCTTCCTGGGCTTCTATCTCCCTCTGGGTCAGTGTGATGGTTGTGTCTTCGGATGTTGGGCTAAACATCTCAAGCTGGTAACTGCCACTGTCGGTTTCTGCGCAGTCATTGTCAGCATGACTATGGTAGCCTTTCTCTCGTTCATCAAAGTACACCACTCTGCATGTGCTTACTTTTCCTGTCTTTGGGTTCAGTATTCTGTATCCCTTGCTTCCTGGAGCATACCCAATCATGATGCCTTCTTCAGCTCTGGGGTCTAGTTTGGATCTCTTTTCTTTTGGTATGTGTGCATAAGCCTTGGATCCAAATACTCTCAGATGCTTCACACTTGGTTTGCATTCATGCCATAGCTCAAAAGGTGTTACCTCATTGGCTTTGGTTGGCAGTCTATTCTGTAGCTGTTAAAACAGCATCTGCCCAGTATTTGTCAGGCAGATCTGCTCCTAAAAGCATACATCTTACCATGTCCATTAGTGAGCGATTTTTCCTTTCTGCAACTCCATTTTGTTCAGGTGTGTATGGAGTGGTAAGTCTGTGTTCTATACCTAGCTGTGTTGGGTATGTTTGCATGGTTTGTGAAATGAACTCACCTCCTCGGTCGCTTTGGGGGGCTTGAGGGGTTCTGTTGAACTTGTTGGTCACCATGGCTACATACGCTTTCAGCATGTCCGCTGTTTGGGATTTCTCCTTCATTAGGTAGGTTACACAGTATCTGGAAAAATTGTCTATAAAGCATAAAACATATTTATTTCTCCCCTCTGATGGTTGAAGAGGTCCACACAAATCAGTGTGGATAGGTTTGAGTGGCTTAGTTGCCTGCCTTTCCCTTTGTTTGGGTATGGCTGGTCTTGTTGCTTTTCCTTTGATGCATATCACACATTTTGTTTGGCATTCATCATCATTGCTTATTTCAAAATCTCTTACCATGCCTTCAGTTTTCATTCTTAAAATTGTGTTAAAATCATGGTGCGCAAAACATCTGTGCCAGGTGGTGGCGCTGTTGTCCTCCTTTTGCTGCTGATAGGCAAGGCTGATATCTGGTAGTGGTTGTTCGCAGTGCACCTGGTAGATGCCATCTTTTTGAAAACCTGTAACATAAATCTTTTCTCCACTGGTGACTTTACATTGTCCATTAGCATTAAAAATCACATCAAAACCTTTGTTATTCAATGTTGAGACACTCCGTAAATTGTCTTCTAAGTCTGGTACATAGAAAACATCTGTTGCCATAAGATCTTTCTGTTCACTTCCATTGATGTATCGCAATGGCACACTTCCTTTTCCTTGAATCAAAATTGAATTGCCATCTGCTAATGTTATGCTTCCTTCTGTGTTTTCACTTAGCTCACAAAAGTCATGTATATTCCCACATAGATGCCTGCTGGCCCCCGAATCAATTACCCATTGTCTAGGACATTTATTGGTATCAGCTTTATAATCAGTGTGTAAAGCCTTCTCACTTTTTTAAAAAAATTCTTTGGATTTATCCTTGGAAAAATCTCTCTTGTCTCTATTTCTGCAAAACCTTCCAATATGCCCTGGCTTTTTACATGAATTACAGGCAATGGAACTTTTGGGTTTCTGATGAGTCCTTGATTGCTCTGGCTCATGTTTAACCTTCGTTGCTAGGTAACCAATGTCTCTGCCAGGCTCTCTATTGTTTTGCAAATTCTCTTGCCTTCAACATTCCAATCTGATGGCTCCTAGAAGCTGAGAAAAAAAATTGCTTTCTAAATTCAAGCCAGCAACAAATGGGAAAAATCTATTTGGTAATGTACTCAGCACAAAAGACATCGTAAGTTTTTTGTTCATGAGACTCTGGACTGTGCTCAGCTGATCAAAGATTGCCTGTATCCTGATCAGGTGGTCATTTACATTTCCACTGTCTTCCAAATTGCATGCATGCAGTTCTTGTAACAAAAAGATCACTTTCTGATCATGAGCTTCTGAATATAGGGTGCATAAATTCTCAGTTATTTCCTTAGCAGTAGAAATATTTTTAATCTCTGCTAATCTGTGATCTGGAAGAAATCTAGCAATAAGAATTTTAGCTCTCTTATCCTTTTTCTTCCACTGTCTTTTGGCTTCCTCCCCATCCTCTGGTTTAGGTTCAGGTAAATCCAGAACATCCAAACAATCTTCAAAATCTAGCTGCATCCTCAATCTGAATAGCCATGCCGAGTAATTATCCTCAGTAAATTTTGGTATGTGGGGAGCACCCTCCTCTTTCTCCAGTGTTCAGAGAGACGGAAAAAAAATGTCTGAACTTTGTTTTTAAATGTGCAAGTGGTTTCCCTTTTTTCTTTGGCTGTGAGGCCAAAAAAAAACTTTTCAAAGAATCAGTTCTTGGTCAGTATACTGGACTGCTGGGCTGCACTGGTTTGTAATGGTTTGTACTGGTTTGTACTGGGCCCATAACCCTTGATGGAGTTTTGAAGGTTAATAAAAGACCTCCAAGCAGCTAACAACAATATTGTAAAGTAGAAGCGTGAACCAAAGGGGACTTGCATATTATGCTTAATTACATTCAGAAATAAATTCAGTCTTCACATAGTAGTTAGATGAAGAAAAATAGAGATAGCTTACATTTATTCAGTAGATCTGGATACAAGTAGATTCATAGTAGGTCTGTGTGCAAGAGAGATGAAATGGACGAGAGCTGCATCTTGCAGCACCTCCTGCTTGCAGGTGTGCCCAAACAGTAATGGAGATTGTTAATCCCCAAACTCAAGGAGGAGGAGGAAGTGGAAATCAGGTGACCCATGTGACATCCCACAAGCACAATAGAGATGCATTTACTAGAAAGGACCCTCCTTATGTTTATGAGACAATGCTGAGTTGACCCCTGATAATTCCAACAAAGAGATAAAAGGAGCCGTGGTTGTACCACAGTGACTGGATCTTCACTACTTTCTCTGTTAAAGGATAGAGAGAAAACATATGCATACCCCTGAAGGCGACTTTCCTGAATCATTTTCTGGGATAAGCCAGTTTGGTGTACTGGTGCTGACCTAGGAACTAGGAGACTGTGAGTTCTAGGCCTGCTTTAGGCATGAAAGCTGGCTGGGTGACTTTGGGCCACTCACTATCTCTCAGCCCAACCCATCTCACAGGGTTGTTGTGGGGAAAAAGAAGCAGGAGTATTAGGTATATTTTCTGCCTTGAGTTGACCAAAATATATAACTATATAAACAGGATAAAAAGAGGAGGAGGAGGAGGAGGAGGCAGAAACAGGATGGATTACCCAACAGTGACCTGAGGTGGGATGGACTACTTCTAGAACATTAGATCAAATTCTTGAAGAGAGTTGGGTAGTCCCTTCATACTCCTAATGTGTAAATATAGAGAGCAAGGAAGATTTTAAACTGCTTGCTTGCTTGCTTGCTTGCTTGCTTGCTTGCTTGCTTGCTTGCTTATTTATTTATTTATTTATTTATTTATTTATTTCAACTTGTCTGGGATTAGTACACAAAAGTGCTGTTTTTGTGTGGTCTATTGACTTTGATAATTCATCTGGGCTCCACACGTGTTGGAAATGAGACAACTTTATTAAACAGGATAATATACAGCCAATTAGCAATGTATAGGAGATGATTTCTCTTAGTCCAAGAAAAAAGAGATGGAAGGGAGAGCCTGCAATTTACCCAGCCTTACTGTTAGGAACTGAAAGTGGCTCCTTCACTTCCTTATGGTCATGAACAAGGAGTGTGATGTTTAGGAGGATAAACTTCTGTGTACTATCCCGCCTGGCCTGCACCCATTACATTAGCTATATTTCCTTAGAGTGGTGGAAGACATTGTCCTATCACTAATGTTAAATAACAGATAAAGAACTTGTACTCTAGTACAAAAAACTAGTACAAAAAACTAGTCTGTTACTTTAAATGTAATATAAAGTACCCTCTTATGCTTGCTTCAGGCAGTAACATTCCTTGGGAAGCCCTTTCAGAGGAGCATTTTCCATATTTTGACTCAGGAAATGACATACTTTGTCCGATTTTACATAAGTAAGAATTTTAAAAAAATATATCCTTATAGATTGTACTTCCTTTTTATCCTGACAAATTGCGGTAATGCATCAGATTTCAAATTAAGTACAAGAGAATGCATTATATTCCAATATTCAACTGCTTGTACTTAACATGTAATCTGAAATTTATTCTAATGATTAGGGAAAGGGAGGAATCCTGTAGAAAATGATGGGATTTCTATTCATCAACTAGACAACCCGTGACCCGGTGGATCATTGTTTCAGAGATATTTCCTTACCAGATTCCTCAATGCCTTCAACAATGGCAGAGCTTCTAATGTACTGGAAAAGTTCTTAAAAATTCAGGGAGACATTCAGAGATGTATCTGCCTTGAAAGTAGCCAAAGTTGAACTGTATAGCACAGTCAAACATCAGGAGTTGACCACAAAAAATGTTTTATGACATTTTGTATTATGTCATAAAATGTTTTATGATAATTTTATGTCATAAAATGTTTTATAAAATTTGCCAAATTTCAATTGCACAGGAGTCGTGGGTCCCAGATTTTGGACACATTCTGTAAGTTAGCCCATTTGAGGTATCTTGCTTCGAAAATTGTTGGCCTGTGATGCACTTCTTCATAAGTATCAGCTAATTGTGTTTTCATAGTAAGCAAATGTGCAGTTATGAAATATAAGGAGTGAGATAAAAATAAAACAGCAGATACATGACAATACTTTTATAGAAATGAATGTTGTATCCACATTTAGAATACCATGCATTATTGGCTTATTCCAAAATCAAATAAAGTGATACTGTAGAGCTTAAAAAGATACTGAAAAATGCAGCTAAAGTGGTCTCCAGACTGGAACAGCAACTGCTGGTTGGTGAATCACTGTAGTGCATCATGTCTGGAAAATACTAGATTAAGAAGGATGCTTTAAGATATGTCCTAAAACATAAATAGAACTCTATGGAAAACACATTCTAAGTTTGCACCACTACTGAAAAAATATTGCCTTCCCATCCTACCTGTCTGATCTCTGATAAGGGTAGCATTGAAAACAGAGCCTATAATATTGATCTTATCTGGTGAACAAGTTCATATCATAACAAGTGGTTCTTGAAGTGATTTGGCCCAATCCATTTAATCTGAATAAAAATAAATTTCAGGGGTTGGAGCTGATGTAAAGATATCATGCATATTAAAGATTATAAAGTCATGGGAGAGTTAATAGAAAGAAATTATTCTTTGTATTTTAGTGTAATAGAACTCAAATTCAGCAAATTAAACAGCTGGCACTAGCAAGCTCAAAGGAAAATAAAGTGTTCTTCTTCCCCCCACACCCAATACAGTATATAGTAAATTCTTAACTATTTATTGTGGAAATATTGTGGGTAATGGCAAATTCATAAGTACCTTTGACAGTGAAAATGGCTATAGTAGCTAAAAATGAGATACCCACATTAAGGTAAAGGTAAAGGTTCCCCCACACAGTCGTGTCCGACTCTAGGGGCCGGTGCTCATCTCCGTTTGTTAGCTGAAGAGCCGGCGTTGTCCGAAGATGCTTCTGCGGTCATGTGGCCAGCATGACACACACGGAACGCTGTTACCTTCCCACCAGAGTGGTACCTATCTATCTACTTGCATTTGCATGCTTTCAAATTTCTAGATACCCACATTAGGAATTACATATTTATTTATTTAATTTTTATCCTGCCTTTATTATTTTTATAAATAACTCAAGGTGGCGAACATACCTAATATTCCTTCCTCCTCCTATTTTCCCCAGAACAGCAACCCTGTGAGGTGAGTTGGGCTGAGAGAGTGACTGGCCCAAGGTCACCCAGCCGGCTTTCAGGGCTAAGGTGGGACTAGAACTCACAGTCTCCTGGTTTCTAGCCCATTGCCTTAACCACTAGACCAAAGTGGTCTAGTATTACAGTACATACAGATTCCGTTCTTCTCTCCATCCTGCCTATAAGGATGCATCATCAAATCCTGTTTCACAGCACACTTATGGTAATTGTGGTCACTTTCTGAATTTTCCTGACTTGCAAAAATCTGCAGGACCTTCCTTTTAACAAAATATTGGTCTCTTGCCCATCTATTTCTTTAGACAGGCTTTTGGTTGCATCTGCATTATTATTATTGTTGTTGTTGTTATTGTTGCTGTTGTGATTTATAATTTGATATTTTCTTTTACACTCATTTATTATTTAAACCATCTTTCATACTATTGGGTTTCAGGGTAATGTACAATTTAAAATCTTACCACAATAGAACTATAAAATATAAATAATTAAATGCTAAAGTTCTAGAAGAAACCTCAAAGCAAAAGTGGATTAAAAAACCTGGGAAAAGTAAGGTGGGGGACTAAACTTTCTTATCCAGTGCTAAAAAGATTGTATTATAGGCCCCTAATAGACCTCCTTAAGGAGAACATACTATAATTGAGCTGTCACAGCTGGGAAAAAACCTTATATTTACACATTTAATCTTTGATACAAAGGATACCTACTAAGATCTCAGAAGAAAATCTTAAATATATAGAACCAGATCAGCCTTCTCTAACCTGGCAGCTTCTAGTATATTAGCTTGTAACTTCTGCAATTGAAATTATTTATTTTATTTATTTATATATCACATTTATTCCCCACCCATCTCACTCAGAATGCGACTCTGAAAATTGCTGACTCTGAATCACAGGAACTAGAAACACCAACTATACCATACTTATACAAAAGGAATATGACACTGAATGTAAGATGACCCCAAATGGTAAAGTCAGCAGAATTATCAACAGACAAGAATCCTGTGCAGAGCTCAGCTCTACCACTCTTCTGTCTAGGGTTGCTGAAACCAATCTTGGAGATTCCCTCCCCAGCATGTGATACACTTGTACAGTATTCCTACCAGAAACCACACTCCAAAAAAAAGAGGGGGAGGGGGGCAATGAAAAAGCATAGATTTATATTAATTGGATTAAAAACTACAGTAGATAATAAAATTTATTACCTGTAAAAGAAAATACCCCATTTACAAAATGTATGGATTTCCATCTACATATACTAGCCACTATCTTTCACACATAAACCACTCTCATACTCAGAAAGATACATGTACACACAGAGATCCCCCTCTTTCCTTCCAGCAGAAGCAGCAAAAAGAAGAGAAAAAAGTGAAGGCTGAAGAGTAGCTACACTCCAAAGAGAGGAAAAAGAGAAAGGATAAGCAAAGCTTTATGAAGATTAGACCAGGTAACTGATCAAGAAGGAAAAAGAGAGAAGTGTGGTTTACTTAATGTCTGAGCAGATAGAAGAATCTGGCTGACTTGGTCTGGAATTGGATGTAAGCAGGGTCAAGCCTGGTTAGTACTTTGAAGGGACTGGAACTCTCCAGAGATTACCAAAGCTGTAAGCTAGACAGGGAAGTTAAAAAACATCCTAGAAGATGGCAATGGCAAATCATTTTGTTGTTTCTCCATTGTTTCCAAGAAAACTAAGGGGCGTGGTGGCTCAGTGGGTAAGACGCCAGGCTTGTCGATCGGAAGATTGCAAGTTCGGAGGTTCGAATCCCTAGCCCTGTGTGACGGAGTGAGCTCCCGCACTAGCTCCAGCTCTTGCCAACCTAGCAATTTGAAAGCATGCAAATGCAAGTAGATTAATAGGTACCACTTCGGTGGGTAGGTAACAGCGTTCTGCGTGTGTCATGCGGCCACATGACCATGGAAGCGTCTTCGGACACCTGGCTCTTTGGCTAACAAACGGAGATGAGCACCGGCCCCTAGAGTCAGACACGACTGCACAAATGTGCGGGGGGTACCTTTACCTTTACCTTTTATGACCTTGAAGTCACCAGAAATCAATCCTGAAGAAGACTTAACCTTATTTACCTAATATCAATGGTATTAATATTCTTTTTAAAGCTCACACCATCATGAAATCCCAGGTTAGGGCTAGGGAGATAGAAATATCCTGAAAAATATAATGACAAGCCACTTATTGTTGTCAAGAGAATAATACGGGGGGAGGGAGACTTTGTTAAAACTGGGTCAAATCACCCCAGATCTTTGGGAAGAACTGCAATACTATTATATGCTGCCAGGCAGGAAAGTATTTCCAAATTAAAGAAATCTGGTCTCTCCTCCCATATTTCACAGTGTAGTTGTGCCTCTGTAAAGGTATCTAGGCCATGCAGAACAGGGGGAGCCAAAGTCTCCAAAAGTTGGCATAATGGCCATTCTGACAGAACAGATGAAGTCATGCATGTAGTTACCTTAACAGCAAGGGCATTAAATGTGAAGGTATCCCTGGAAGAAGGCAGAGCTAGTGGTTCAAGAAACAAAGCCTATTATTGCAATCACACTATTCTTAATACTTTTCCTTCCTTCTTATTAATTTTGCCAAAGTATTGGGAGTGGTTTAAGTGTATTTCAGCCAAAAGGATATAAATATGTCTATTCATTGGTTTATTTATGTATTTATTTTTCTGACAAATTTCTAGGCTGCCCAACTCTCAAACAACTCTTGGGAACTTGGTTTATTAAAAGACTACTGGAACAATATGGTTATAAACAAGTTGCTATCATATCAGGAATGTATGGCTGCAGTTCATTACTTGGTTAAAAAAAATATGTTAAAAGGGGAAGTTAAAAGGGTCAAATCACTCCAGAAGACTTTGGGAGGTGTTGAAAAATGCAGTAAGAAAAATTGCCAGGCAGACAAAGTGTTTCCAAATCCATGAGGTAACTGCATGGATAATGAATTGCATGAAGGATCCTAAGAGGGGATTCTTCTTCCCCACAAAGAGGAAGTTTTGCCCAGATGAGGAAAACAAAAGAGCAAACCTGTGCAAATTCATCAATGCAAAAGTCCCATTTAGGAGATAAAAAGAAGTATAGAACTCACCACACAAGCAACAGCGAACTGCCCTTCCCTTATATCAAGCGTCAAGATCACGTGGAAACCTTTAGGTGTACAGCTATAGCCACAAAGGTTTCCTTGTTCAAGAGCAACACTCTTTTGAAGAGGCTGGTTCAAAGAAGACTGGCTATTCTCTGAGGTCACAGCACAAACTCCAGATAGAAGAGGCTGTTCTCCACTGCTTGTGTGATGAGTTCTTTGCTTGCTTGTACCACTTGACAGGGCTATAAAGAGATGGTGAAAATGATTTTTAAGAGCACTAATAATTCCCTGAACCAAAAATAAGTAATACATCATAATCAGGAGACTGATGAGAGAAATGTTTACTTTGTTGGATGTCATAGGAGTCAAAGGAGTACTAAAGAAGGATAAGGAGATTGCAGGTAAGTCTGAATTAATTATTTGTATCTCCACAGTATAAAATGTAAGGCAGATAACTTATCTCTGAACTGAGATTGTCAGGAAATGAGTCTAACGCAAATAGTCAAAGTTGGAGGTGAACTGAAGACAAATTGCAAAAGAATCATTGGATTCCAGTGATAGCCACTTGAGAGTTCTAACTTTCACACAGAAGTGTCCTAACACATTTCTAACATTGGCAAAGATCCTAGAAATGGTCAATGCCAATGTATAAAAAGGAATTCCAGGAAGGAATCCAGTAAATTGTATAAATTGATTATACTGTGGAAAGCATTACTAAAGATAAAATTATCAGACATATCATGATTTCTGCAAAATTAACATTTATTTATCTGTTAGAAGCCTTTAAGAATATCAGCAAATAGGTGGATAGGGATGATCTGGTAGATATCATGTACTTTGAAAAGGGTTTTGATAGAACCCCTTCTCAAAAATTCTTGAGTCATGACATAAAACGAGAGGTGCTTTTGTGGATTAATAACAGATCAAATAAAAATGGAAAATAAATACAAATGGCCAGTTCTCACAGTGGAAGGATGCAACCTAATATTGCCAGGAGCTCTTTGGGGAACCTTGGTGTTTTTAATTGGTTCATAAATTATCTGGAGATAGTGGTAAGGCGAGGTGATCATATTTGCCAACAACATCAAAATTATTTAGGGTGGTTAATTCTTGTCTCATATACTATGCTGGAAGTATGGAGACATGCTGTCTCCATGTTATGGAAATGCATATGCTCCGTTGGATATAGGGCATCTCCCTACTCGACCATGAAACAAATGATGCCATTCAACAACAACTAGGTGTGTCATTAATTACAGAGAAAGTGAGAGAAAGCCGGTTTCGTTGGTATGGACATGTCCTTAGAGCGGCACCTTCCACTGTTGCCAAAATAGCTTACCATCTTAAAATCGATGGCCGACAGCCATGTGGGCGACCAAAACAGAGATGGCAGGACACCATCAATAAGGACATGCAAATTGATGGGCTACGCCCTGAGGATGTGGAAGATCGGGCAAAGTGGTGTTTCAGGATCCGAAAAGCAGACCCCACAAAAATAGTGGGAAAATGCTAGGAAGAAGAAGAAGAAGATACTATGCTGGAAGTGTCATAACTAACTGTGGCATTGTAGTGGATAGCATGATGACAATGTTGAAATGGGTACTAACTCCACATTGGAAATCACAAAGAAGGGGATTAAATTTGGTTCTACCATTTTTGGAATACTGAGCTCATTTTTAGTTAAAAATTGCAGGAATAATATAATATATTTGGAAAAGATACAGAAACAGAAACTAAAGTTATCAACAGACTGGAACACCTTTATGAAGAAAGTTGTGTTTAGATTTTACTGATTTATTTTTGGTAGAAAAAAGTGAGTAAGGTAACATGGACATGTATTGAATTATGTATGTTGCGGAGAAAGTGGTTAGAATTTTTCTCTCTCTTTCTCATTATATTAAAACCTGAAGTTATCTAACAACTCTGATAACACATGTAAGGAAGTACCTCATGTAGCACAAAGTTAAATTATGGAGTTTCTAGGCACAAGATGTAGGAATGAGAAGCTCCGTTTATGGGGAATTGTGCTTTCAAGGGGTCAGTCATGATAACTATATAGTATCTCCTGTGGTGTTAGAATGCTTCCCAGTACAGTGATTGGCCATTATAAGCTTAGAGTGCTGAACAAAGGCCTTTGATTTATATCTAGCGTTGCTTCTCTTGTTTTCTTCATGTGGATTTTGAGTAAATCTAGAATGCATTTTCCCATTATTTATTTTAAGTGAACCCAAATGATTTAAGCCATTCTTAAATCATGTATGAAAAAAAAATATTTTCTCACATTAATAGTTGACAAACACAATTGCAAAGCTCACTGGCATTCCAGTTTTTGTCAAAGTAATTTGTGATTATTTTTCCTGATCATAATGAGCATTCCTTTCAGTATTTAGTTCTGTAGAATAACTTAATAACTAATGGGCATACTTGATTTTTTTTAAAAAAAAGCTGGAGTTGACAACAAGCGCACCATAAAGTATCAGTAGAAAAATCCCATTAGATTGTTCATCTCTTCATTCTTTTTATAATACACATTAAGGGCAAATGCATTCTCATTATAGATATCAAATTTCCTAGATCTGACTTATCTACACATGGCCTCTTTATTCTGTTCAAGCTGATATAACAGAAGCAAGAGTGATGAGAGCCTTTAGGAAATCTTAGCTTCTGTATCTGCATCCATGCAATAAATGTCAATGAAGGACTTTAGTGTCAATTTGACAGAGTAATGACATTCATCTATACTGAATAAGGGCATCAGCTGTGTGTGTGATTCATTCAACAGGAAGATTCTACATTTTTCTTTAAATATTCCTAATCAGAAACAAAAAAAAACTATTTGTGGTTGGGAAAATGTTGCATTTGTTAATATACAAATAAGAATTAATAAGGGAAACACAAAACCCCACAAAGACAACTTATTAATGACCAAACTTAAACCTTTACCACTTTTATATTAAATTTTAAAAACAAATCTTACTAGGCTCTGCTCTAGAAATACCTTGTAAACATGTAAGCATCTTACCTTGCTTCCATTTTCTTTTGCCTCTTGCTCCATCTTAAGATCAGATACTAGGATGTTCTTGTACTTGCTCTTTCCATCATTGTTTGGGTCATCTAACCTGTATTCTGAAGTAAGCTGAGCAGAAAAGGGGCTGTCACTCAGGTTCAGAGGCTGTTCATCCAACTCCAAAGTTGTTTTACCATTACTGTTCGCTTCTGCAACTTCCCTGCAGTGTGTTCCCCCTGAAGTGTTGGAACTGTGTCCTGCAGTCTCATTGCCATTAAAACTTTCTGCAGCTGAATCATCTATGAAACACATGGAATTACAGATGCTTAGTGCCATGCCATGAACATTTTATTCAAATAAAACTACCAATTTCTACTTGCACAGAATTTTCAATGGTATTTTGTTTGATATTTCACCTGCCCTGTAATCAGAATATTATGCATAGAAAATTAAAGTGTGAAAATATAGTGTTACAAATATATATCATGTAACCTCATATAATACCAGTATCTGTCATCATCCCAGTATATTTGATAGGATCAAGGGTATCCCACAACAATCTATGAAATGGACATACTGTGGTAAATTAAACTAACCAACACTATGAGCTGATTTTGCTGACGGCACTCGATTAACTAAACCCAGAATAATGACTTACAGGGCTTTCCTACAATTAAATTTTTTATTGTGCTATGAAATAATAATACCTGCCTTCATTGAGTCTCATTGCAGTCATATTATTAATAGCACATATTATTATTTATTTTATTGCCTAATTAATTTATTATTCCAGGAAAAAAATTAATTCCACTTCACTGAGTTAGGTCAGTTTACCTTTACCGTTAAAAACAGTATTAAGTAACTTAAAATTTATATCTTACTACATTGTGCACAGATATAAAATTGCAGAGCAATATTAGACATATTGAGTTTATTAATATTGCTTACAATATTAGCATTATATGCTATTCTTTGACATTCATGGACAATGCCTCCTACATAGATTTACATTCTGCAGGTTACACATTCTTTATACATACATATATACATACATACATACATACATACATAATCACATATATACAGGTAGTCCTCAAGTTATGACAGTAATTGGAACCAGAATTTCCATTGCTAAGTGATGCAGTTGTAAAGCGCAACGTCAAGTGACCGTATTGCTTAGTGATGGCAATCATGGCATTCCCCATTGCCATTGTTAACCGAATCCCACCAGTCATTAGTCAAGGACCCACCCCGATCCAAGTCACTCCCGACTTGGACTCTCCCAGCCCTGAGCCTCAGTAAGGTAAGGGACTGCCTCCTCTTCAACTCCCCCCACCCACCTACCTCCCCCCATCTCTGCCCTTTTGGCTGCCTTGTACTCTGCCACCTCCACCCTACACTCTGCTTGCCCTGCCACCCTGCTGGCCCTGCCGCTCTGCCAGTCCTGCCACCCTGTAATAGTATGTGAGAAAGACCTTGAGAAACGAGGCTAATAGATGCTGCCTAGGAAATGGTCAGATAAGAAAGGGCATAGCCTGCAGCTGCATAATGGGTAGAGAAAGAGGCTCAGAAGGGACCCTCCCTGACTTCTCAGGCTGTAAAGGAGACAGTGGGAGATTTGTACTTTCAGACTTGCAAGATTCTGTTAATGTAGCCTTACAATAAATTACAATTAGCTCATCTGGTTGTGATTCCTGTGTAGTCTACCTGGGAAGGCTGACATCAATCAGATTTTTCACAACATTCTGGACCGAGGGGAGGGGGAACATTTCTACTTATGCAGTAAGTTACTGGTGTTTTTTTTAAAAAAAATCTGAATAAAAAAACAATAAAAAGATTTTGTCTAAGTTACAAAACATTAGAAGAAATACCCCAATTCTGAAATTTAGCTGGAAACAAAAAGGAAATAAAGAGTATGTAGACCTCAAATAATTATAAGAGTAATTTTAATTAATTAAAATAAAAGTGTCTTTCACAAGACACCATTATTCAGCAAATATTCAAGCATTCAGACATATTTCAAAAGATAGTTATGGATAAATGAATATTCACAAGGCCAAAAAAAAAAACACCTGAACATGACATGGGAGGGCAATGGTTTATAGTAATACATCAAGTTAATATATGTCAAGTTAAGACTGTCCTGAAATTAACATCTGGAGGAACTGAAGTGAGTCCTTTGTTAAATTGCTATTATTTTTTTTTCAGAACTGCTGTTTTGTGAGGGAAGAGCCTCAAATGATTCATCAGTTGTAGAAATGCCAGTAAAATTATGTAGAAATGTTATTGAAGCAGAACATAGGAGCTAGTGAACCCTGCCCCCAAATGAAATGTGAGGTTTTAAAACACCAATTACTTCTCAACCGAGAGTAAAAATTCATGATAAAGAATTCCCAGTTCCCTTCCTCTGCCCTCACAAGCACTCCATCTTCAAAACATGTCCCCAACAGCCAGAGAAGACTCCTGCAGCACAGCCTCTCCACCCTCACTATATTGACCAGCCACTGAGGGCTGTACAAGCAGTGGAGGCATGAAGGAACTGGGCACTAGGGAAGCATGTCTTTTCCGCTGCCTCTCTGGTGTTCTGCACCGGCAATGAGATAAGAGGAAGAGTCAAACTGCTCCTTCCCTTACATACTGTACTTTGCAGCACTTCAGGTAACCTGAGAAAGGTAAATAGAGAAAGGGGGAGGGCCTTGGGGAAGGGGCTAAGGCTCATGTTCTGAACCTTAAATTGGATTGGAGAAGATCCAAGTTCTTCCCAGGTAGGGGGGTTTGTAGTGTTCTGGAAAATACTGGGATAATATCCAAGTTAGTGCAAGGCAAGTAACAATATGTCATCTGTCATTGCCTATTTATCTTCCCTTTATCTCTTCAAACTCCTATGAAGGAAAACTGCTAAGTTATTCAACAGGTTTGTGTGTATGTGTGTGTATATACACATACATGCATATTGTAAGTCTCCTTGATAGTTCTTTGTGGAATATAAATCTTCTCTTTCACCATCAACATTATCTTCAAATGGACTTGCAGTAATGTGTGTGCCTTTCTTAACAAATTCCATATTAAAACTATCTAAAATAAGCATGACCAGAGATCTCAGATCTTCTTAATTACAATACATCAAAAATGCAACTTTCAGTAGAAGTAAAAACTTATTTTATAGTGTTTTTTCCAGGTGGTCGTAGCAATCACAGCTTCTCTGAGTTGTTAAATACAATTATTTTGAAGTTGTACTATTTGTACTATCTACATACTACTTATATAAGTAGTGAAAATCCAGCTAGGGAGTTTTCTACTGGGAAACCAACTAGAAGGAATGAAAATGAGATATGATACAATGGATTGTAAAATTAACTAGACAGTGAGCAGGACAAAGCCTTCTGATCTCTCTTTCACTCAAAGACTGAAAAAGAACAGGTTAATTTATTTTTTAAAATCTACAAATGTACAAAAAAAAAGACATGATGTTTTAAACTTGTGCAATGTGCAAGTTCATGAACTAAACAAACATACATGGAAACAATTGCACCTTGCAACTGCAGTGCTATTTGTTGCCCTAGATCTCTGGGATTTTTAGCATCTCATACATTTCTTACATTCAAACCTAGCAGCAGGGATGGAAATTAGGTTGCAGCAGTGTATGCACCCATGGGGGTCATTGCTGTAGACGAGGCAGCAGTAGGGGCACAGACAGCAAGAGGATGGAGGCAAGCAGCCCAGGATTGCTGCTGGAGATTGGGAGATTTTCAGAGCCTGGCAATTCTTCAGAAGAAAAGGAAGAATTCAACAGCTACTTCCCAAGAACCAGAGCAAACCAGCTAGATAACACCTTGGCATAGCATAGCTTGTCATCCTGTTTTTCATATCCTTACTAGCAGTAGCTTCATTTTGAAGAAATTCTGCTACCATGATGTGTTACATGTGGAAGCAGTTCTCCTTTGGATCCAGCCTCAGTTCCTGCACTCCATTGCACCATTTAATTATATGTAAATATATAACTATTAATAAAGCTTTTTAGGAAGTAGTTCCCAAGTATAACACAGTTGATTCAGACTGTCCTGAATCCATTGCAATGTTGGTTAAATCACGGGCTAGGATTTTTATTTGGTGATATTATACTATGAAGCTCATAGCCTTCTAGAACCTATATTCTGCTTTCTAGGCTTTTAATATATTTTATGTCATCAGTAACTGCTAAAATTAGGCTGACCATATGTACCGTTTTGAACGGGACAGTCCCGTTTTTTTACATTTTCCATACCGTACCATCTTTTTCTTTAAAAACTCAATTTCGTCCCGTTTTTGAAGGGATGGAAGGCGTGCATGTGCGTTCGTGTGCCAGTGTGTGTGCCTATACACGCGTGCGCCTGCATGTATGCATGCCTGCGTGCACGCATGTGCCAGCGTGCATGCCTGCATGTGTGCTGGTGTTCTGGTGTGCGTGCCTGCGTGCATGCGCACGCTCATGCTGGTGTGCTGGCACACACATGTGCGCGCGTTAGGGTCCCGTTTCCATCTCAGGGAAATATGGTCAGCCTAGCTAAAATAAATCCCTGCACTGTGGGAAATGTTTCAATATTTTTGTTATACCTGTTCATACTGTTCTCTGCAACTATTAAATTCCTCATTTAAAAGGCTCTGATCTCTGCTCTATCTAATTAAAAAACTTATTTCAATTCAGCTTATTGCACAAGAGATAGAAGAGTTATAGTTAATATAAAAAGAAAAGTATAAATCTTTGATAAAGTATACTTACTGCCTCCGAGTTTTTTAGAATACGCAGAAGTTACTTAAAAAGCAGGCAATGGGATGTATTGATTTGATAACAGCAGTAAAGCTATAATAGCTACAAAACTCTAACCACATTTTCAGCTCACTATCTTTGTTCAATTTTACAAGAAAAATTAAATAAATAAGTATAAATTGTGCTTTATGTTACAAGGAAAATCAACATAGAGCTCAGAAGCTCAATATTTATTTCTTATCTCATACATATTTCATCTCTATCCCCACAGAAACACATTTACACAAACATACACACATCTCATCAGAATAATCCACAAAGCATATCCCTTTTTAGTGTAACTTGTGCTAAAAGCTAGCATAAAGCTTGGTACTTTATACTTGCCATCTTTTCTAGTGTTTTCAAAGCTTGCTATATAGTTTATGACTGAATGCTAAAATAGTACAGTGCTGATACAGTGCTGCATCAGAAAAACACCACACATGAGGTTGTTATTCTAATTTACTTGCCCCCTTATTTCCTTGAGAGTTCTAAATGAAGTTCATATATCAACAGTAAAATAATGTCTAAACTTGCATGGACAAAATTGATTGCTCAGAGTTTTCATAAGTTGGAATTGCTGCAGTACGGTTTCCACTTCTCCAGGTTTTCTAGCTTCCTTTTCAGCCTCAATGTCAGGGCTTTTAATACAACCCATAAATATATCTTGTAGGTACATACGTGGTAGTTAGATTAGGACATTTTTTCCCCACAGTTCCTGTATTAAATAAAGCTTACTGTCTCTATGTTCTAAACTAGTGAAGATCCTGATATGCCACACAGAGCTGCCTAATGTCATTTGCGGGTATGGGACATTCTTCAACAAACCTTAGAAAGCCCTGAGCCAATATTGCACTCCAGAGCAGCTGACAATTACTGTGAATTCTGCTCTTTAACTTAAATACCAGAATCGGTGGCAGGCCAATTCTATCGTTGCTGATACAGGATCCCCTAGGTGAGGTCCAACCTTTTTCTTACACTGCACCCTGGGATTAGCTTGACTCCCCCTATGTTTCTCCACTGCACAGTAAGAGCTAATCGTTCCTGCATGAAGCAAGAGATGTTGCTGCCATGACAACACATTCTAGCAGTGGGACTACTGACATTAGTTGAAAAGATTACAGGAAGGCTGTATCAACCTTCCACCAGGGCTATGGGTTCTTCCTCTAAAATATAATTATTCTAAGTTTACTACAGCCTGGGATTATCTATTAATTTTGCTGTGGGATGATTAATAAGTTGGGAATAGGTTTGATAGATATATTAGAGTATTGTTTACACAGGTATTGGCCCCACTCTGAGTGGATTTTGAATGCAATATACTGTAGCTCCCTTTGAAATATTATACTGTACATTCCTCCATGTTATGTTATACTCTCTTACATCCTACAAAGGACAAGTTAAAATGGTCCAATCCTGACACCTAATGGATCCACATGGCTGCCTGAATGCAACATGGAATTTCCCGTGTTGTCTGTTGACAATATTGCTGATGCCCTGCCTGATCTCTTCAATAAAGAGATGGCCTAGGTCATTAACGCTATTATCTTGATGTTGCTAGAGATATCAGGTTTCAACCAAGCACATCTCACACAAGCTTGAAGGAGGGGCAGTCCTGCTGCAGCCTAATCTTACTTGCTTTGTGTGGGAGGGGCTTGAATTCCAATTTCCTGTTCCTGTTTTTTTTTTCTCTTTTCTCTTTTCCTGCTTGAATCTCCACCAGGGAGGATGGTCATCCATGGCTGTCCACGTTGCTCATACTTGCATTCAGCAAGGCCACATTAAGAAGACTGTGGGTTTGGTCAGAACCTATCGCTCGCACGCATGAACTGTTTGCTACCATGAAATTGATCTACAATAAAACTGTAAGCTATTTTTCTGTAACTTTACATTAACGTGTGAAGTGTGCTTATTTTACTCTGAACTGAATTGAGCCTTATGTGCAAGATTATTACTGGACACTTTTTTACTCTGCTAAACTAGATAAACGCTGCGTGGGTTTTTTTCTGTTATTAGCATTTCAGAATTCCCAACAGATGTGCCCTCAGCTGTTATTGGATTTGCAGACGATAGCTCTAATGATTAGTATTTTTGCACCATTACAACTGGTGTGTTAGCTGTAGCCCTCCCTAAACCAATCAGATTTTGAGAAGATTATCCACACTGGTGCCTCTGATCTAACCATTGAGCACACGCCTATCCAAAAGTGTCAGTGTGGGATCATATGCCTGTACAGAACATCTGCATTGGTTACCAGATGCTGATTGGATGCACTTTAAGATGCCAGCCTTTAAAAGTGCTATCTTAGGGCCTGGTTACCTACAGGATCACCCCATTCATTATGAACCTGCCATCTGTTAAGAGTTGCAGGAGAGATCATTTGAAGATGCTCCCATTGTCTGAGTCCAGTCTTTCTGACACATGGAAAAGAGATGTACACTCGTTAGGGAAATGCATTTGCCTCTTACTTTCTTAGTGTTCATCTGTTTTTTATAAATTGTATTTTAAACTTTTGAAATATTCTGATTCTGATCTTTAAAATTTTCTTGCTGCTTTGACAACCTCTAGAATAGAAAGGTAAGGTATAACTTGGCTGAATAAATCCCAACATCACAGAACACTCATTGTGTGAAAAGAAAGATATACACTAAGTCTAATCCTTAGCACCAATATAATCTTATTTTTAAGCATCAAGTTCATACCAAGAGTTTAATATAACATCAAAGTCTAACAAACTATAATTCTAGAGGAAGGGGCATGAGATGACTAAAAAAGTAAATTTCAAGGGCCTAATTTTTCATTTAGCTATTATAAAAACAAATAAAGTAAAAGTGAAATTCAGTCATTCATATAAAAGACAATACCTTGAGACGATAATTTAGCTATGTTTTATTTTTTTTAGTTACAATAAAAATAGCATTTCAGAATGTCTTTTTCTTAAATTCACGTATTAATCTGAATATATCCTCTTTTTTTCAAATTTTATTAGAGTTTTTAATATACATAGTTAAAAGATGAAAATGAAAAAGAAATAGAAATACAAATCAAGTAAAGAAATAAAAGTGTATAGAAAAGAAAAGAAAAAAAGAAAAAGATAAAGCATAGAAATTGGTCAACTTCCGATTTATCTCTGGTCTTAGTAATTTAAAAAAAAAAACTTTACATGCTAGCTCTATATGTAACATACAAAAACATTTACTGTCTAATATATCAATTTATATATATTTTAGTCTTCAAAACCCCAGATAAGCTTCGCCCCACCTGCATGTTGCAAATAGTCCATTAATGGTTTCCATTCTTTAAGAAAGTAACAGTTTGAGTTTTCTTTTAATAAGCATGTCAATTTGTCATTTTCTGCCATATCCATCAGTTTTAACATCCAATCTTGTATCGTAGGTAAAATCTGATTTTTCCAATTTTGAGCATATACAAGTCGTGCTGCTGTAATCATATATTGCATAATTCTTACAAATTGTTTTCCTATTTGTTCTTCCCATATTCCCAATAAAAATAATTCCGGTTTAAATGGGACTCGAATTTGTAAAATATTTTGCATCAATGAATGTATCTGAGTCCAAAATTTCTTTGCAATTTCACATGTCCACCACATATGATAAAAAGACCCCTCTTTTTTTTTACATTTCCAACACAAGTTGGAAACATTCCGATACATTTTTGCAAGTTTTTGTGGGGTCATATACCATCTATACATCATCTTATAAAAATTTTCCTTCAAATTATAGCACAAAGTAAATTTTAACCCTTTGTTCCACATATCTTCCCATTGCTGCATTTGTATATTATGTCCAATATTTTTTACCCATTTTATCATACAATCTTTAACTTGTTCCTCTACCATTTCTCCTTTTAACAATAATTTATACATTTTAGCAATTAAATGATCATCTGTCTCACATAATTGTATCTCAAATTCCGATTTAGTTTGTTCAAATACATTTTTTTTATCTAATTTAAATTTTTCTACAAGTTGCATATATGAAAGCCATTGGAATGTATATCCTTCTAGAGCAAGTTCTTCTTTTGTTTTAATTATATATTGTCCTTGTTCTTTCTTTAAAAAGTCCTTATAAGTCAGCCATTTATCTTTATTTCTTACTTCTGTTCCATGCTTCTTGCATGGAAATCCATAAAGGTCTTTTATAACATAAAGTTTGTTTATATTTACTCCAAATTCTTAACAATGATCTTCTAATATAATGGTTTTTAAAGTCCACATTAATTTTAACTTTGTCGTACCACAAATATCCATGCCATCCATATCTTAATTCATGACCCTCCAAATTCAGTAATTTTTCATTTTTCTGAACTATCCATTCTTTAATCCATACCAAGCAACAAGCGGCATAATATAACTTCAAATCCGGTAAACCTAGTCCGCCTCTTTCTTTTGAGTCTTGCAAGACTTTATATTTTATTCTTGTTTTTTTTCCTTGCCAAATGAATTTAGAAATGTCCCGTTGCCATTGTTTAAAAGGTTCTTCTGATGCTAATATAGGTAATGTTTGAAAAAGATATAAAATTCGTGGCAGAATGTTCATTTTAATTACTGAAATTCTACCTAACGATGATAATTGTAATTTTTTCCATTGATCCAAGTCTTTTTTAATATCTATCCAAAGTGGAATATAATTATTCTTAAACAACTTAACATTTTTAGATGTTAAATATACTCCCAGATATTTTACTTTTTCTTCCTTGAATATCCCGTTATTTCTTTCAATTTCTCTTGTTGATGGTGATCCATGTTTTTGTCAAAACTTTTGTTTTCTGTAAATTCACTTTAAACCCTGCTAACGACCCAAAGTCTTTTAATTTCTGTATCAATAATTCAATTCCATCTAATGGATTCTCCAAAGTAATGACTAAGTCGTCAGCAAAGGCTCTTAATTTATAAACTTCTTTTTTAACTCTAATACCATGAATACCATCATCTTGTCTAATGTCTCTAAGTAACACCTCTAGTACCAACATAAACAAAAGTTGAGATAATGGACAACCTTGTCTTGTGCCTTTTTGGATTTCACATGGTTTGCTAAATTCTCCATTAACAATTATTTTTGCAAATTGGGGAGTATATATTGATTTAATCCACTTAGTAAAATTTCCTCCAAAATGATAGGATGTACGCTGGCTTATAGGGAAAGAGGCAGAGTAAAGAGACAGACACAGAGGGCAGCATTTCTGGCTAAAAAGTCAGATTATTTACTTTATTTACTATAAATAAAGGCAGAGTTGTATCTACATGGTACAGCATTGCAAAAGGTAAAACAAAACTTACAAGTAGGGTATACACAGAAAATGCACATGTGTTGGCTTCCACTGTACGACAGATATGAAGGAGCATATTGCCATGGCATCACGCACATAGCCAGGTATAGCTCACACTTCTATTAGTCCACAGGAGCAAAAAACACAAATGACATGGCTAAAAGACACAAGAAGTCAAGAAGCATAGGACACCATTTTGCATGGATAGAAATAGGCTTTTTCCAGCTTTCTGATTGGAGGAAAACTTAGGTTAGGCCAAAAGCATAACCTGTCAATAGGTGGCAATGTCGCAGCAAGCATGCTGTCTCCTCCCTCCCTCTGCTCCCCCCGGAGCAGGCTTCCCACAGAGGGAATCAGGAGGACTTGTTCCCATGCAAACATTTAGGAACTAGCCAAAACAATACACACGTGACAGTTGTTATCTGGCCACCTGCACTTCACGTCACCATGAGAAAGCTGTGCTTTGTATAGAAAACAATTTGCCAAAACAATTTTCATGTGGGAAATCTGACATATCTTCATGTGGGAAATCTGACAAATCTTCATATTTTCCAATACTTTAAACATAAAAGGCCAATTTAAATTATCATAAGCTTTTTCAGCATCTATAAATATCAAGGTAGCTTGTTTTTCATAATGTTGTTCCAAATATTCCAGCACATCTAATATATTTCGGACATTGTCTCGGATTTGTCTCTTCGGTAGAAATCCAGCATGATCTTGATGTATAAAGTTTTTAAGGATATTTTTCATTCTTTCTGCCAATATAGTTGTAAATATTTTATAACCATTGTTCAATAAAGATATTGGTCTATAATTCTTAGTTAAAGTCAGATCTTGTTGTTCTTTTGGGATCAATGTTATATGTGCTTCTTTCCAAGTCTCTGGCATGTTTACTTAATCTGAATATATCCTGATATCTGATATTTCACAGAATATATGACATAAAATATTTATCATTATTTGAATTCTTTATAGAATTGAATGATTTTCTGGGTATTTTTGGCCATATATCCATTCTGGCAATGAGTCATTAATGTTTCCTCTAGCTCTGGGATTTGTACAAATGGCGGAGGAACGTATATCTATTCTATCCCTTGTGTCAACATTTTCCAAACTTCTACTCTTAAATTGTTGGACTGTAATTCCCCTTTTTTCAGCCTGCATAGCCAGTAGCTCTCTGGAGGCACTAAACTGGGGAAGGAATACATTATGGTAGATGTGTATTCTGTTATGTGTACATAAATCCACTTTTCATGAAATCTGGAATCAGCAATAGAGGAACTCACTCTTCCTCTGTCATTGTTTTTAGTGAATAACTACAGCTATCCTTTCTTTCTGACATTGCCAGAAACCGCGCTCTCTCTCTATATATATATGTCATTCTAAGATCATGAGGTAAATAACATAATAAATCTGTATTTACTATATAGGATTTCTGTACTTTTAGCATGGAGATTTTGTTATTACTCCTTTCAATGTATAATTTCACAAATGAAATATTGCATTTGATTCAGGTTGCTTTTGATTTCTAATTATGTGAGCATGTCATACAAGACACTTCAAATATACATCAGAAAACACCTAGTATTCTAGATTGCATGGAATCCTTTCAGCACCAAAGCTGCATGCTGTATCAGTTGATGAGTCAGAGGCCACACATTGTTGTACAACTGCATGCATGCATGCACATATTCACATACAGAGAGAGAGTGCGCGCTTCTCCTTCAACAGTGCCTTCTTTTTCTTTCTGATAGCACTTTGCATCAACTAATATATAATTGCTAAACCAAAATGAGTAGACATAGGTGTTGGAATGGCCTTTTCTTGCACTTTTTGGGCTAGCTCAGTTTAACCATATAATATAATTAACAAGGATGGTGACGGCCAACAGGAAGCTCTGGCGTGGGCTAGTCCATGAAGTCACAAAGAGTCGGAAGCGACTGAACGAATAAACAACAAATAATTAACAATATAATTTAATTAAGTCTGAGAACAAAGCAGTGAACATAAACATGCTTAAAACTTTTTCTACTAAAATTATTAGAATTAAAAATAATGTATAGTTGGCTAGGTGACAAAAGCTGGTGGTATTTATTCAGCTTTGGCTAACCTTGAAACAGCTAAGTAAGGTTGGAGCTGGTTAGTACCAGGAATCTCAGAATTTAGGTTGGACTTGGAAGTTGAATAAATATCATAAGAGGCAGTGGGAAACTACTAATGTCAAGATGTGTATGTATATGTGATCTGATGTGTGTGTGTGTGTATAATCTTTTCCAGAGAAATCTCCCCATTGTTTTCTTATTTAAAATATTAGATGAGAAATATGCATTGCACTACTGAAGAGCAAGTGTGCACACATATGCATGCATGCACATATATCTATAATAAATGGCAAAAAAATTGCTGCAGAAAAAATTATTTGAGCCTTGTATTTGCCAGGATTCATTTTCTGTTTAAAGAGGGTACAGAATTCATATGTGGAATATGAAATAACAAAGAGCCATGCTGTTAAAAAAGACATAACTGTATATATTTAAAACACATTGATCTTCTAAAATCTCTGTAGGCATGAGTGACAGAAACCAAATCTATGAAATAAATGATTTGCCATTTTTCAACAGTTGCTCATTAAAGTCTACAATTCTTACAATTAAACAATTATAAACTCACTATCACTAATGAAAAGAGTTTTAAAAACATGATTTACCATTAGTAATTTGGAACAATGCCTTAAACAACTTGCTGTGTTATTTCAAATGTGTTGTCTAGAAAAGTAAAATTGACAAAATCAGTGGTGATTATAGCCATTAAGAGATATGGAGGACAGTGGTAACTTGGGTCATTACTGCACTACGGGCTTAGATAGTCTTCATAACATTATCCAGGCATCGTTAAAGTGATTGTTGTTATTTTGGCAGAATGATTGCTGGGTTACTCCATAATCACTAGTGTAGAAATATACTTAATTTCAATCTTCTCTCAAGGAGTTGTCCAAGGTTCTGGAAAAGGAGTTGTGTGGAAAGAGATAGAGGCACAACAACAAACATAAATCAAACTCTTTGTATATATCCCAATGTTTTTATTTTCCCCTTCTGAAGGGACTCTCCACAATCCAATGTGTATTGTTGTTTATTCGTTCAGTCGCTTCCGACTCTTCGTGACTTCATGGACCAGCCCACGCCAGAGCTTCCTGTCGGCCATCACCATCCCCAGCTCCCCCACGGTTGAGTCCATCACCTCCAGAATATCATCCATCCATCTTGCCCTTGGTCGGCCCCTCTTCCTTTTGCCTTCCACTTTCCCTAGCATCAGCTTCTTCTCCAGGGTATCCTGTCTTCTCATTATGTGGCCAAAGTACTTCAGTTTTGCCTTTAATATCATTCCCTCAAGTGAGCAGTCTGGCTTTATTTCCTGGAGTATGGACTGGTTTGATCTTCTTGCAGTCCAAGGCACTCTCAGAATTTTCCTCCAACACCACAGTTCAAAAGCATCTATCTTTCTTCGTTCAGCCTTTCTTATGGTCCAGCTCTCACAGCCATAGGTTACTACAGGGAATACCATTGCTTTAACTATGCGGACCTTTGTTGTCAGTGTGATGTCTCTGCTCTTAACTATTTTATCAAGATTTGCCATTGCTCTCCTCCCAAGAAGTAGACGTCTTCTGATTTCCTGGCTGCAGTCAGCATCTGCAGTAATCTTTGCGCCTAGAAATACAAAGTCTGTCACTGCCTCCACTTTTTCTCCCTATATTTGCCATTTATCAATCAAGCTGGTTGCCATAATCTTGGTTTTTTTGAGGTTTAATTGTAACCCAGCTTTTGCACTTTCTTCTTTCACCTTCGTCATAAGGCTCCTCAACTCCTCCTCGCTTTCAGCCATCAAAGTGGTATCATCTGCATATCTAAGATTGTTAATGTTTCTTCCAGCGATTTTAACTCCAGCCTTGGATTCCTCAAGCCCAGCATGTCGCATGATGTGTTCTGCGTACAGGTTAAATAGGTAGGGTGAGAGTATACAGCCCTGCCGTACTCCTTTCCCAATCTTAAACCAGTCCGTTGTTCCGTGCTCTGTTCTTACCGTTGCTACTTGGTCGTTATACAGATTCCTCAGGAGGCAGACAAGATGACTTGGTATCCCCATACCACCAAGAACTTGCCACAATTTGTTATGATCCACACAGTCAAAGGCTTTAGAATAGTCAATAAAACAAAAATAGATGTGTTTCTGAAACTCCCTGGCTTTCTCCATTATCCAGCGGATATTGGCACTTTGGTCTCTAGTTCCTCTGCCTTTTCTAAACCCAGCTTGTACATCTGGCAATTCTCGCTCCATGAATTGCTGGAGTCTACCTTGCAAGATCTTGAGCATTACCTTACTGGTATATGAAATAAGTGCCACTGTTCGATAGTTTGAACATTCTTTAGTGCTTCCCTTTTTTGGTATGGGGATATAAGTTGATTTTTTCCAATCTGATGGCCATTCTTGTGTTTTCCAACCAATGTGTATAAATCAGAGCTTTCCAAACTTTTCATGTTGGTGACACACTTTTTAGACATGCATCATTTCGCGACACACTCTTACAGCAGGGCATTATTTCGCGACACACTCTTAAAGCAGGGCACAAGGCAGGCACTAGGACCTGCACAGAATCACAGCAGGTTTAGAGGCAGCAAGGCACAAGGCAGGCACTAGGACCTGCGTGGAATCCTGGCAGGGCTCGGAGGCAGCAGCAGCCGCAACACACCCAGACACTGCATCTGACACACTAACATGTCCCGACACACAGTTTGGAAAGCTCTGGTATAAATTTGCTCAGACTGAAGAAGCTCCTTGGATAAGGAGCGAAACGTTTCCACTGAGAAAATAGAAATCCAGTTGACATGATTCAAGCTACAGACAATTCCACCTGGATGACTGAGAACCTTCATAGATACTCTGGTATAAGTGTTTCTTACATTTATTTTTGCAACATCAGCATCCTTGTTCACACTTCATCTTACTATGGAATAAATTATGGCGCTAAAAGTTGTAATTAGGATATATGTGTTGGGAAAAGTGACCAAGCAGTTGAATCCTAATTATCCCAAACTTTAGCATTTGGTCCAAGCATTCCTATCAACTGCTACTGCTATGAGATGCTCCAAATGTAGCAGATCCAAGATCCAAATGCTTACTGCTTAATATGGACTAATGAGAGGTACTAAGAAT
Source organism: Charina bottae (assembly GCA_023362775.1). Classification (NCBI taxonomy): domain Eukaryota; kingdom Metazoa; phylum Chordata; class Lepidosauria; order Squamata; family Charinaidae; genus Charina; species Charina bottae. The sequence goes on along the minus strand of JALMGJ010000003.1, from coordinate 170,464,510 downwards.
TTCATTTCCCAGGCCACATTAGCAGCAGTGATTGGCCTGACTGAATCATAAAGCTTCTGTAATTTCTGAATGCCTGCACACCAGCCTGCCCTGTTTCTCCTTCACCTTTGACCAGAGTAAATTTTCAGAAACAGAAAAGAAGACTGGGATTAACCTCTCTTACTTTTGCCTTTCCAACAGTCACATTTCACTAGTCACTAGAGGACTCTGTCCCGCCAGGGCTCAACCCAGTCCCAAATTTCTTCGTAACAGTTTATTATTTATTCTGCCCTTTTCAACACGTCACAGCCTTCTGTGGTTTTGTTTTGTTTTTCCTTAACCTGCACATATAATGAACTTCCTTGACCTCATGGTCATAGCTCAGTTATAGACTAGAAGAAAGACCACTTGTGTTCTATTTTGCATGTTTCAATTGTACAATTGAAAAAGCAGGAACAGTGCCACATAGTTGTCTGTAGGATGAAACTGTTCAATACACTACCAGTTGGTTCTCAGGCAGAAAAAGCTACTGGTGCTTAAGATAGAAAGTAAATACTGAGAATCCATTAATAATACAACTATAAGGCCAGTTATGAATTCACATGATCAGTACAGTAATCCAAGCTTTATTGCACTCAGAGTAGAGACCTGCTTTTGGCTTACTGACAATACAAAGTGAACATTGTGAGCACAGCAGTTGCTATGACAATAAGAGCTGTTGTGTAACAGTGACACCATTGAGCATGTCCAAACTGACTTGTCAGTTAACTTTGAGGATCATGAGGTCAGTAAATTTTGATCTAACTCTGTATGGCAAAATATGCAAAAGGCTGGTAAAACAAGTAAGAAATCTTCAGATAGCAAATTCCATCAAGGCTAAAATATTGACAAAAAAGTCACATGGGGCATTATTTATTTACTTATCAGATTTTCTCTTACTTTTCTTTGTGATCATATTCAAAGCTGCTAACCATAATGTTACATTGATATTTAGAAATAATCCAATCTGTATATCAAGTGATTTGTAGTGTAAGAAGAAATCAAGATCTCTCTCTCCCTCCATACTGTCAAGATCTCTTTTTTCCCCTCGATACTGTCTTCCCCAAACACTATTTTTCCCATGGAGTCCTTGGTGCTCTCTGAGCCTTGTTGTTTTCTTGCAGACGTTTCATTGCCAGGCTAGGCAACATCTTCAGTGCAAAAAGGGAGTGGGACTTGCTCTCTGTTTATATACCCTGGCTTGTCCTGCCTGTGTTGGTGGGGGTGTTGTACTCTCCTTGGTAGTTCCTTGGTTGGGCTGTTGTTTGCTGCTTGGTTGATTGACTGAGTTAATAGTTCCTTGATTAGGGTATATTGTGTTGTTTGATTGCTCCTCTGGTGCTAACCTTGGTGTTAATCTTTGCCTATCTGGGTGTTGATTGCTGTCAAGGAGGTGTTCTGGTCTTCTGGCTTTTCTATTGTCTCTTATGAATGGTATGTAAATGTTGTTTACCTCTATGTGTCTGTTGATGGCTGCTTTGTCTGAGTGCCGAGCTTCCAGGAATTCTCTAGCATTTTTGGATTTGGCTTGGTTCAAGATGCTCACAGTAGCCCAGTTGAAAGTATGCTTAAGTCTGTCCATGTGTTGTGAGATTAAGGACTGTTAACTGTTTTTCCCATCACACAGTCTTCCCTTCTCAATCAAGGTTAAAAGTTACAAGAGATTAAAATGCAGCAGGAAGCACCAGGCTATTCAAATGAACATTCCTTTCAGACTTGGCCAGAGATCTTTTAAACAAAAGATCTCTCCTCCCAAAGAAATTAGCAGAGCCCATTCAGGTGAACATTCTTCCTGGTCGAACAGATCTCCATAATCAAATAACAAAAGATTTCTTCCCTAGGAAAGTTAACATTCCAAACTAACAGCGCTAGACAGGAAAAAGCTGCAGCTCAGTAGGAAGCCTAATTGCCCTATACAAAGGAATCCACAACTCAGCAGGGTGCCAGACCACAGAGCGCCTACCCTCTGAACTCTCATGAATTGCACTTTCCTAGTATTCCTAGAGAGTGCCCCCTTCCAAGAAACCGGCTAAGTGTGCTTTCTCAGAAATTCCTAGAGGGCAGGAACAGTTTCGCATAACAGTAGCAAAGGTTTTTATATAAAGGGCTTCCAGGAAATTTTTAAGTGTGGGCACGTCCGACCAGTAGACTTTGTACCATGTTCTCAGAAGATAAACTTCACCTGTGTTCAAGCAATTTCCTATGCATTTTTATTCCCAGCTCAGAACGAACTTGGTAAGTTTTTCTTCCAACAGTAGCAACTTAGAATAATTTCACTGATACCTATATTTGCTCCAAAAAGGGTTACAAACTAAATTTGGATGGTGTGTGTTTACAACATGAGCAAATATATCCATCTCTAACATTTCTTGTTATTGATACTTTCTGTATGCCTAAAAATTCATTCTCCATGCCCCTGTGAAGCCATCAGGCTGCAAGGCTAAATAGAGATAAAAATTTAAGAAGTTTTGTTACAGGAAGGAGTCTAATTTTCATGATGGTGGATACAAATGTTTTTATTATTACAGAAAAATAGGCCTTTTTGTACTTCCAGAATTCCAGTCTGAAAACAAAAATCACACAAAAAAGCAAGTGTGCTTGTGATTTTATAGTCAACTAAACAATACTTCAGGAATTTCAGAATATGTAGTTTAAAAACTACATAGCCAGCTTTGTACAGCAGCTGCATATATGCTCATAACTTCCATCAGTGCAAGTAGATGGGAAAGAAAAAGACTGAGGTGGATAAAATAAGCACATAGAAACCCAGGTATTTTTCATCCTAATCCACTCACTGTGGGGGAATATGACAATACAGTTAAAAAAATTGAAAATAAACAATTCAACTGTCAGGGACGAGCCTACCAGGGACGAGCCGGCCTCCGCCGCCATGCCAGACTCGGAGTTGGAGGAAGATAAGCTGACTACCAGAAGAAGCTGGCATGGCGCGAAAGGGGAATCCAAACCAGAGCTGCCGATTGGAGGCAGCCTGGAAGAAGAAACCCCCTCACCAATCAGCGTGCAGCAGAGGAGGGCAGAAAGGGGGGCCGAGCAGTGCGAGTCCCAATTGGTTCCTAACAGCAAACAGCGCGGCATTCGAACCATAAAAGGGCAAGTGCAGCTGGCGCAAGTCGCCAGAGGCAACCATTCATACCTACAACCTGCACACCTCACGGAGAGCTACCCCACTGCCATATGCAACCCCGGGGCCGAGCCTAGCCACTCCGCTGACTGGGAACCCATCTCCACGCCAGACCCTGCTGCCATATTGGAACTCATTTCGGAACCCGGTCTTGCTGTAGCCTTGCCGCCTGTGTCCGATCTTTGCTCTGTCGCCGCCATTCCTGCTCTTGAATCCCAACCGTTTCCTGTGGCCACATGTCGGCCCAAACCAAAGCCGTTTGCTGCTGACGGGATCTCTGCCTCAGTGAGCATTCCTGCCCTGCAGTCCTGCCTCTCAATCGAGCCAACCCTTGCCTCCCGGCCTCGTCCTGAGACCCTGCCGGTCCCTGCCTTCCAGCCGCAGTTGGATCCCACATCCCGGCCGCCAACCACAGAAGCCTCGCCAAACCCGGCCACGGGCGAACCAGGGCCCAGGGCCGGTTCGGCTGCCTTCTGCGATCTCGGGAGGGAAGAGCCCCAGGTCCGTCTCCCTGCCATGCCAGATGCTGCCTCAGAGAACAGCCCTGCCTTCGAGCCTCACCTGTCCTCCCTGTCTGGGTTGCCGCTCATGGATGCCTTGCCTCCAATGCCGGTCCTGAGCAAGCCCAGGACAAGCGTAGACTGGGCTACCTTCTGCGACCTCATGGGTAAAGACCCTCAGCCTTCCTGGCCTGCCGTTCCAGCCCCTGCCTCCAAATTCTGCTCAGTTCTTGAGTCTTCCCTGCTTTCTGTGAAGGACCCTTCACAGGACTTTTTTGCGAGTGGGCCAGAACCAAGTTTAGACTGGGCAGTCTTTTGTAACTCCTAAATAAAGATATCTAATAACTGCTCATTGGAAGGACAGATACTGAAGCTGAAGCTCAAATACTTTGGCCACCTAATGCGAAGAGAGGACTCACTGGAAAAGACCCTGATGCTGGGAAAGACTGAAGGCAAAAGGAGAAGGGGACAGCAGAGGATGAAATGGTTAGATAGCATCACCGATATAACGAACATGAATTTGAGTAAACTCCGGGAAACAGTGGAGGACAGGAAGGCCTGGCGTGCTATGGTCCATGAGGTCACGAAGAGTCGGACACGACTAAACGACTGAACAACAACAACAACAAATAACGCTTCCTGGTGTTGGTCTTAGTCGGAACAGGACAGAAGTTTTGTTACAGGAAGGAGTCTAATTTTCATGATGGTGGATACAAATGATTTTATTCTTCTTTCTTCTTCTTTTTCCTAGCGTTTTCCCGCTATTTTCGCAGGGTCTGCTTTTCGGATCTTGAAACACCACTTTGCCTGATCATCCGCATCCTCAGGGCGTAGCCCATCAATTTGCATGTCCTTATTGTTGCAAATATACAGAAAAATAGGCCTTTTTGTACTTCCAGAATTCCAGTCTGAAAACAAAAATCACACAAAAAAGCAAGTGTGCTTGTGATTTTATAGTCAACTAAACAATACTTCAGGAATTTCAGAATATGTAGTTTAAAAACTACATAGCCAGCTTTGTACAGCAGCTGCATATATGCTCATAACTTCCATCAGTGCAGGTAGATGGGAAAGAAAAAGACTGAGGTGGATAAAATAAGCACATAGAAACCCAGGTATTTTCCATCCTAATCCACTCATTGTGGGGGAATATGACAATACAATTTAAAAAATTAAAAATAAACAGTTGAACAGCAATAGGAACAAATAATACTGCAATTGTAATGTGAAAGAAGACTCATATCTAGACAACCAAGCTAAATTTGTTTGTACCCAGCATCCTGTTCTGATGACAGAAAACTAGAGTTTCTCTGTTACTGATAATCCATGTAATGTGTATGGCTTTATTGCAAGATCTATATATGCAAGCAACTTTGAAAGGGCAAGCACAATCACAATCAAGCAAATACACATTTCTTGGTGACATGGTCAGTTTCAGTTAATGGGGGTTGTGAGCTGAGATATATATATAAAAGCTTCAATCAATCAATCAGTCTACCAGCAATCCCTTTAAAAATACTATGGCTTTGGTCCTATAGAATTATAACTTAGGAGTAGTCCCACTGAATGCAGTGGAACTCCTTCTGAGCACCATACAGCTGAAACCCTGCACACATTTTTTTCCAGGCAGAAAGTCAGGGGCTAAAACTGAGGCAATTTGTATCAGAGAGTCTGGAAAGCAAGCCACTCTTTTTCACCATAAATCCTATGTATGGCCTTGAGTAAACCTAACTAACAAAGAGTGGTTATGTCTGAGTAAACATAAATTCATGGAATTCATAGGTTTCTGAATAAAGATACTTAGGGTCAAGGTACATTAAGTATTAGGCACAAAAAGGCAATCAGTTCACACTCAATAGTGAATTTCTTTTTAATAAATTAGGAAATTCATTATAGTTGCAGAAATAAATACTTATTGCCTAAGTGTAATACCAGCAGACCTCTAGTGGCTGTTAGTATAAATGATTCTGGCTTCTGTAATTTTGAATTTGAAATGTAAGTTCTACAGGAGGAGGAAATAAATAATATACTAATACAGCAAAGAAGCTTTTTAGTATAGTACTAGTAAAGTCAATGTTATTAGAGAGCCAGTTTGATCTAGTGGTTAAGGTGCTGGGCTAGAAACTAGGAGTCTGTGAGTTCTAGTCCCGCCTTAGGTAGGCTGACCATACATCCCATTTTGAACGGGACAGTCCCGTTTTTTTTAACATTTCCGGACTGTCCCGTCATTTTAATATAAAAGTTAATTTTGTCCCATTTTTAAAAAAAACCTGTCAGGAACTAGCCTGTCCCTGCCACCAGGCCAGACTCCAAGAGCCAGAACCAATAGCTGGAAGTAGCTGGAGTGGCGTGAAAGAGCCAGAGCAGCTGATTGGAGGGAACCCGGAAGAGGAATCGCCTCCACCTATCAGCGAGTGGCCAAGGAGGTGGGAGAGGCGGGCTGAGCAGCGCAATAGGCAGAGGCAATTCCTCTTCCGGGTTCCCTTCAATCAGCTGCTCTGGCTCTTTTGCGCCGCTCCAGCTACTGCTGGCTCTCAGTTCTTGTCCCGTTTTTGTCTCAAAGAAATATGGTCATCCTAGCCTTAGTCATGAAAGCCGGCTGGGTGACCTTGGGCCAGTCACTCTCTCTCAGCCCAACTCACCTCACAGGGTTATTGTTGTGGGGAAAAGATGAGGAGGAAGGAGTATTAGGTATGTTCACTGCCTTGAGTTATTTATAAAAAATAATAATAAAGGTGGGATAAAAAATAAAAAAAATATTAACAATCAGAGTCATTTCTACACCATCACATAAGTTACAGCTATGAAGAAGGAAGCATTTTCTTCAACTTTTAAGTAGTTTTGTATTCCAATTTTAGGAAATATTTATTTATTCAGCATAGCTTATTCATTTGACTAGAAAGTTTAAGAAATTGACATAAATTAAGCCAAATGATTGAATAAAGAGTAATATAGTTTACATAGGAACAGGGCCGCAACTGGGGGGGGGGGGGGGCAAGCAGAGCATGTGCCCTGGGTGCCGCGCAGGGGGGTGCGCCAAAATGATGCCCGGGGGCACCAAAATGACAAAATAACCTATGAAGGGCACAGAATCCATGTTTGCCCTGGGTGACACAGACCCTAGTTCCATCCCTGCATAGGAATATAGTTCATTCTTGACTACTTAGAAAGTTACAATAGATAAATCTGAGGATTCAAATAATGAAATCTTAGAATCTGATATAAGATCCTGTGGGACTTCCAGATCCAGACAGACAGGCAGATACTGGCCAACCAACCAGACATTCTGGTAGTAGACAAGGACCAGAAGACAGTGGTGGTGATAGATGTAGCAGTGCCAGATGACAGCAACATCAGAAGGAGTATGAGAAGCTGGAGGAGGAGGAACTGGAGAGGATGTGGAAAGTGAAGGCCAAAGTGGTCCCAGTGGTAGTAGGAGCACCTGGGGCTGTGACTCCTAAGCTGGGAGAGTGGCTCCAACAGATCCGAGCTCTCTGTCTAGAAGAGTGCAGTGCTAGGAACAGTTAGGATACTGCGCAGAACCCTCAAACTCCCAGGCCTCTGGTAGAGGACGTGAGGTTGAGGAAGACACATACCACCCTTAAGGGTGAGAAAGGAAATTTATATATATATATATATATATATATATATATATATATATATATGTGTGTGTGTGTGTGTGTGTGTGTGTGTGTGTGTGTGTGTTGAAGTTGATTCAGCTACTCCATGACGGAATGACAGGACACATCCTTTATAATGGTGATACGTCAGCTGCATTGGGGTGAAGCACAGTTATGTGCTAGCCCCAGTCCCATTCAATCTGTTCTTTGCTTGCATGTTGTCGCATGCTGTCCAGGGTCTGAAGGAGGGAGTGTACATCAAGTACTGATTGGATGGCTCTCTCTTTGACCTTTGTCGCTTGAACACTGGGACGAAGTGCCTCCATACAGTCATTCAAGAAACCCTCTTTGCTGATGACTGCACGCTCCTGGCGCACAAAGACAGTGATCTACAGTTGATGCTGAACAAATTCTCAGACGCTGCTATGCTCTTCGGTCTGACTATCAGCCTGAACAAGACTGAAGTACTTTACCAGCCTGCGCCAAATACCAACCCCATAGAACCAAAAATCACTGTTGACGACACCCAGCTGACAAATGTAAACAGCTTCAAATACCTGGGAAGCATCATCTCAAGCGATGGTTCTTTGGGCAAAGAAATTGACTCCAGGATCAGCAAGGCCAGCCAGGCTCTGGGGCGGCTGCACACTACAGTTTTCAATCAACACAACATCCATATCTCCACAAAGCTGAAAGTATACAGAGCTGTGGTTATCCCTTCTCTCCTATATGGATGTGAGTCCTGGACTCTATACCGATAACACATCAAACAATTGGAGAAATTTCACATGCATGCTCTCCGCTCCATCCTTGGCATTGGTTGGCAAGACTGTGTCTCCAACCTAGAGGTCTTGGATCATGCAAAGTCCACCAGCATTGAGTCCCTGATTATCAGAGCCCAGATATGGTGGGTGGGACATGACATCAGAATGGATGACCACCATATGCCTCACCAGTTGCTCTATGATGTACTGGAGACTGGGAAGAGACCTCGAGGTTGTCCATGCAAACACTACAAAGATGCGGTGAAAGAAACCTTACACCACTGTGACATCCAGCCAAGGGAACTGTAAGCTGTGGCTACTGACAGAACCCACTGGCAAGCCCTGTGCTATGAAGCCTCCACCAGCTTTGAAGACAGGCACTGCCAAAAACCGTGAGCGGTGTCACAGAATAACACCCACAGTTATTGCAGCAATGGACTTCAAGTGCCCCCATTGTGTTAGACTCTGCACTTCCAGACTGGGACTGCAGAGCCACCTCCGTGTCCACAGATGAACTGCACAACAGCATGTCTTCTTCAAACCCAAAGGTATAGGTGTAGGTGTAGGTGTAGGTGTAGGTGTAGGTGTAGGTGTAGGTGTAGGTGTAGGTGTAGGTGTAGGTGTAGAGAGAGAGAGAGAAAGAGAGGGATAGGGATAGGGATAGAGATCAGTGATTTGTCTATCTTGGTAATTGTTGATGGAGTTATATACTATCTGTAAAACATTTTGTACCAATTTCCCCTTAAATTGTAACTTGGAGTAAATTTTATTGATTTTTTCCCCATAACTTCCCATTGTTATAACGTGCTTATTTCTTTTAAGATTTGCATTCACTTTATCATACAATTTTTTATTTATTCCATGTCATATTTCAATAACAGATTATATATACCTCCTAATTGGTAATCTTGGTTTGGTATTTTCTTTATTTATTAAACAGATTTATAAGGCCGCCCAACTCACATACGGTGACTCCGGGCGGCTTACAGAATTAAAAAACATAAAAACACAATAGATACCTCCCCCGGCTTGAATATAGATTCCATATAGATTTATATAAATCTATCTATCTATCATCTATCTATCTATCTATCTATCTATCTATCTATCTATCTATCTATCATCTATCTATCTATCTATCTATCTATCTATCTATCTATCTATCTATAAATTTGGTATAAATGTTTCAAATTGTGTTTTCTTTCTCAAAGTCCCCACTTCTTTCTTGAGGTCACTTTTTATTCTTCCAGATACTATACATCAACCATGGTAAATTCTTATCTTTGTTAAGCAGTTCTTGCTGTGTCTTTAGTCTGTTTCGTAAGTCTGGACACACCATGTTAGCATATGTAATTAAATTAGTTCTGAGTATGCATGTGTTTTTCTTGAGTATTTTTGCTGAGTTTAAAATGACCACAGAAACAAGAAGTATATACCTCCAATTTCTTTTCTCATTTTCAATTTATATAACTTAGAAATATAATGATTGTGGATTGCACAGATCAATGAACCATGTCAAGTCTGTCAGCACTAGTCATACCTTTCAAGTGTGCATGGTGCAAATGCAGCATAGCAACATAAAAAAGGAAATAATTTGTCTTATTTTATAAAGCTATTTTTATTGTAAACCACCCAGAGTCCCCCCTTGGGGAGGAGATGGGCGGTGGCAAAATTTGATTAAATAAATAAATAAATAAATAAATAAATGCTATTATAGGGTTGTATTTATAATAGATTAGGCTTTGTCATCATTCCTAGTCTGGAATCTATATTCAAGTCTGTTAATCTTGAGCAAGTAGAGTGCTGGACCATTTAATAGCTCCATTATAAAGGTGTCATGTAATTGCTGAATAATATCTATAGCTTATGATGAAGTCTGGCTTATGTCACGAGGAACTGTAATCTAGACACACCAAAGATCACCAAATGAGTTAATGTTGGCCTGTCTAATTGTGTTTCCCCCAACCTATAGTACTGGTAAAGCAAGATTACAATGACACAAGTATTGTTTCCGAATCAATAATCCAAAAATAATACTGTTAAAAAGTGTAGGCAGAAACATGGGGGAAATGTGGGTTGAAAAATACAGAGCCAAGATGGATGTCGGGGGGAAAACATCTTCCACTATTTTTCATGCTTGTTCAGGAGTCTCATCTTGGAGATGTGAATGCTTTGAATAGAAAAAGCCCACCATCTCTTAGATTGGGAATGTAACCAAACTGTGACTTTAAAAAAGGATTTTTATGATTTCACACAAACAGAATAGAGCTACTGTTATTTATTCCATCCTATATTATTAAAATTTATTGAAAAGGACAAGCTATTTGGTCCTTAGTTATACAAATGTGTTTTCTTAAGTTTCTTTGTTTCTTTTCCTCTTCCCTTCAAATCTGCATGAACCTAGTTTAAGAGAATCAGATGAAAAATTACATGTGTAAAGTAACATGAAACCATTCTTTCAAAATTAATTTCGGATAAATGTAAATAATAAAAGCATTTGGAACATCTCAAACTCCCAGGCCTCTGGTAGAGGGCACAAGGTTGAGGAAATCACATACCACCCATAGTGGTGAGAATTTTATATATAAAATTTGTTCAATCATGTTTGATTCTCGGAGATTACCTGGACATGTCCCAGCAATTTTCTTGGCAAGGTTTTTCAGAAGTGGTTTGCCATTGCCTCCTTCCTAGGGCTAAGAGAAAGTGACTGGCCTAAAGCCACCCAGCTGCCTTTGTGCCTAAGGCGGGACTAGAATTCATGGTCTCCTGGTTTCTAGCCTGATGCTTTAACCACTACATCAAACTGGCTCTGTGCATATATTTATCACACAGCAAAAATGAACCTAACTGAAGGATCAAGTAAAACACAAACATCTCTCTGGTAATGGGATCACTTTTTCAGTAAATAAAATTCAAGAGCAGGTGAACATAACATCTTCCTTTATGATTTTTTATACTTTTACCAGTATATGGGTGTGTATTGTTGTTGTTGTTGTTCAGTCGTTCAGTCGTGTCCGACTCTTCGTGACCTCATGGACCATAGCACGCCAGGCCTTCCTGTCCTCCACTGTCTCTCGGAGTTTACTCAAATTCATGTTCATTACATCGGTGATGCTATCTAACCATCTCATCCTCTGCCGTCCCCTTCTCCTTTTGCCCTCAGTCTTTCCCAGCATCAGGGTCTTTTCCAGTGAGTCCTCTCTTCTCATTAGGTGGCCAAAGTATTTGAGCTTCAGCTTCAGCATCTGTCCTTCCAATGAGCAGTCAGGGTTGATTTCCTTTAGGATTGACTGGTTTGACCTCCTTGCAGTCCAAGGGACTCTCAAGAGTCTTCTCCAGCACCACAGCTCGAAAGCATCAATTCTTCGGCGCTCAGCCTTCCTTATGGTCCAACTCTCACAGCCATACATTGCTACTGGAAAAACCATAGCTTTAACTATACGGACCTTTGTCGGCAAGGTGATGTCTCTGCTTTTTAATATGCTGTCTAGGTTTGCCATAGCTTTCCTCCCAAGGAGCAAGCGTCTTTTAATTTCATGGCTGCAGTCACCGTCTGCGGTGATCTTGGAGCCCAAGAAAATAAAATCTGTCACTGCTTCCATTTCTTCCCCTTCTATTTGCCAGGAAGTGATGGGACCAGATGCCATGATCTGGGTTTTTTTAATGTTGAGTTTCAAGCCAGCTTTTGCACTCTCCTCTTTCACCCTCATCAAGAGGCTCTTTAGTTCCTCTTCACTTTCTGCCATTAGGGTGGTATCGTCTGCATATCTGAGGTTGTTGATATTTTTCCCGGCAATCTTAACTCCGGCTTGTGATTCATCCAGCCCGGCATTTCTCATGATGTACTCTGCATATAAGTTAAATAAGCAGGGTGATAATATACAGCCTTGTCGTACTCCTTTCCCAATTTTGAACCAGTCGGTTGTTCCATGTCCGGTTCTAACTGTTGCTTCTTGACCCACATACAGGTTTCTCAGGAGACAGGTAAGGTGGTCTGGTACTCCCATCTCTTTAAGAATTTGCCACAGTTTGTTGTGATCCACACAATCAAAGGCTTTAGCGTAGTCAATGAAGCAGAAGTAGATGTTTTTCTGGAACTCTCTTGCTTTTTCCATGATCCAGCGAATGTTGGCAATCTGATCTCTAGTCCCTCTGCCTCTTCGAAACCCAGCTTGCACTTCTGGTAGTTCTCGGTTCACATGCTGCTGAAGCCTAGCTTGTAGGATTTTGAGCATAACCTTGCTGGCATGTGAAATGAGCGCAATTGTACGGTAGTTTGAACATTCTTTGGCATTGCCTTTCTTTGGAATTGGAACGTAAACTGACCTTTTCCAATCCTGTGGCCACTGTTGAGTTTTCCAAATTTGTTGGCATATTGAGTGCAGCACTTTAACAGCATCATCTTTTAGGATTTTAAATAGCTCAGCTGGGATACTGTCTTCTCCGCTAGCTTTGTTGTTAGTAATGCTTCCTAAGGCCCACTTGACTTCACTCTCTAGGATGTCCGGCTCAAGGTCAGTGACCACACCATCGTATTTATCAGGGATATTAAGATCTTTCTTGTATAGTTCTTCTGTGTATTCTTGCCACCTCTTCTTAATCTCTTCTGCTTCTGTTAGGTCCCTGCCTTTTTTGTCCTTTATCATGCCCATCTTTGCACAAAACGTTCCCTTGATATCTCCGATTTTCTTGAAGAGATCTCTAGTCTTCCCCATTCTATTGTTTTCCTCGATTTCTTTGCATTGTTCATTTAAGAAGGCCTTCTTATCTCTCCTTGCTATTCTCTGGAATTCTGCATTCTGTTGTTTATATCTTTCCCTTTCTCCCTTGCTTTTTGCTTCCCTTCTTTCCTCAGCTATTTGTAAAGCCTCATCAGTCAGCCACTTTGCTTTCTTGCATTTCTTTTTCTTTGGGATGGTTTTAGTTGCTGCCTCCTGTACAATGTTACGAACCTCCATCCATAGTTCTTCAGGCACTCTGTCTACCAGATCTAATCCTTTAAATCTATTCCTCACTTCCACTGTATATTCATAAGGGATATGATTTAGGTCATACCTGATTGGTCTAGTGGTTTTCTCTACATTCTTCAATTTAAGCCTAAATTTTGCAATAAGAAGCTCATGATCTGAGCCACAGTCAGCTCCAGGTCTTGTTTTTGCTGATTGTATAGAGCTTCTCCATCTTTGGCTGCAAAGTATATAATCAATCTGATTTCGGTATTGACCATCTGGTGATGTCCATGTGTAGAGTCGTCTCTTGTGTTGTTGGAAAAGAGTGTTTGCTATGACCAGCGTGTTCTCTTGACAAAACTCTATTAGCCTTTGCCCTGCTTCATTTTGTACTCCGAGGCCAAACTTGCCTGTTATTCCGGTTATTTTTTGACTTCCTACCTTAGCATTCCAGTCCCCTATGATGAAAAGGACATCTTTTTTTGGTGTTAGTTCTAGAAGGTGTTGTAGGTCTTCATAGAACCGGTCAACTTCAGCTTCTTTGGCATCAGTGGTTGGGGCATAGACTTGGATCACTGTGATGTTGAATGGTTTGCCTTGGATTCGAACTGAAAGCATTCTGTCGTTTTTGAGGTTGTACCCCAGTACTGCCTTTCCCACTCTTTTATTGACTATGAGAGCTACTCCATTTCTTCTAAGGGATTCTTGCCCACAGTAGTATATATAATGGTCTCCTGAATTAAATTCGCCCATTCCTGTCCATTTGAGTTCGCTGATTCCCAAGATGTCGATGTTCAATCTTGTCATCTCATGTTTGACCACATCCAGCTTACCTTGATTCATAGTTCTTACATTCCAGGTTCCTATGCAATATTGTTCTTTACAGCATCGGACTTTCCTTCCACTTCCAGATACATCCACAACTGAGCGTCCTTTCGGCTTTGGCCCAGCCGTTTCACACTTTCTGGAGCTACTCGGAATTGCCCTCCGCTCTTCCCCAGTAGCATTTTGGACACCTTCCGACCTGAGGGGCTCATCTTCCGGCGTCATATCTTTTAGCCTTTTGATACTGTCCATGGGTTTTCTTGGCAAGGATACTGGAGTGGTTTGCCATTTCCTCCTCCAGTGGACCACGTTTTGTCAGAACTCTCCATCATGACCTGTTCTTCTTGACATGACTTCATTGAGTTACGCAAGCCCCTTCGCCACGACAAGGCAGTGATCCATGAAGGGGGGTGTGTGTATTGGCTGCTATAAAAAAAAAAAAAAAAAAAAAATTAAAAATCTATTTTTTTTTTATATAGGGTGTGTATTGGCTGCTATAAAAAAATAGAAAAGTGATAAGAACATTAAGCATTTCAGTGTTCTGAAGGAGATAGAAGAAAATTTCATTTGTGAGACCTATGTAATTATGCAATAAAACCAAGAACTTGATTATAATCAGCTGACAGTATATTGTTGCTAAGAAATGAAACACGACAAACAATTTTGAGGCAATTATTGTTATTACAAGCCATATTCAATTGTTCACACTGGACCAGTCAGAACTCTGCACTGCATCTGTCACATACATGATTCACATCTATTAATGAATCATTTTAATCTTCTGAAAACACATTACAGAATAAAATAAAATACAAACAAGTGCAATATTTTTAGGGAAACAGAACAGTCTGAAAAGAAATCAAAGAACATATAGTTAGAAAAAGTCTGTTTTTAAACGTTCTCCTTGCTTGTTTTAATTCTAAATTGATATAGATACTAGTAACCATTCAAAGCACTGATGACTGGCAGACATGTAAGAACTGTTCCATATTTATCTTATTTATAGTATATTTATCCTATTTTTTTCTCTAAGGAATTCAGCAGGATATGTAGTTGTGCTCTGGGCACACAAGGATATTGGTTAGCCCTGATTTCCCAGTAAGAAATAAGCTTCATATGAAGCAGGATTTAAACTCTCAGCCTCTTGGTTCAAGTGTTCTTTACCCAAATGCCTGTTAGCCTGTATGTCACCTACACTCTCTAAAACTATCTTGCCTAGCACAGATTGTTCATAATCATAGCAAAGGCTATAATCATTCATTTCACAGTGACTTAAAACTTAAAAACGAAGCCTTGGAGTAACCTGATCTAAGGAGATTTCAGGGTGCTCTGCTTGTGACAGATGTCCTGGGATCCTTTATTATTGAGATGTGATCACCAGGGATCAACAGCTGCCTGTGCCATCTAAACAATAATCTCTTTTTTACCTTGCCAGTTCTTACTTTTCTCATGAACTATCCATCATTTTGCCATATCACTCCTCTCTGCAACCAGCATCCATTTCCAACTGATAAGATCTTCATCTACATTTCTACTGTACCATAAATTTATCTCTCTAGCTTGAACTTGCTGTAAAACAATACTTATTTTGAACTGCAAGGAAGCACTGAAATGCTACAAGCTTAATGCTGAATACTGATATTTCAGATTTCAGATCCATATTCTCACTTGTAGTCCAATGCTTATTAATTTCCATACAGATGGGTCTTTATATGTGATTCTCATCTTTACATTAGTTTAAAAACAAAACAAAACACCTGCCCGACAACAAAATTTCAGTCTAATACATTATTTTCTTTTTCTATATCTGATTTTATTTTATTAGAGGGACCACATGTTCTACTCTTTATAGAGGACCGTTCTCTCTCTGAAGGCAGCATCTATTTGAACAATTGACCAGGACTGAACAGAAAACTGTAAGGGATGGTGAGCATGGATATTAAACTGCAACAACAGTAAACACTAGTTGAATTGAAACCACAAATATTTTTATTAGGAATGATTCTAGATTGTATAAATGAAAAGTATCACAGCTTCTTGGGATATGTGCTGACAGTGGCAAAAATCAATTTGGCACAATACTGGAAAAGACAAACCTTGTCAACAATACAAGATTGGGAAACCAAATTGGAGAATATGCGGCAATGGAGAAATTGACTTTTTTTATATATTCACAACAGAAGTCTAAACAATTCAAGCAGGAATGGCTCACTTACTGTACATATAACATTTTAAACAGCAAGGCAAGCTAAGGCATTTTGTATATGGCTTTTGAAGAAAAGAAATAGATTAAAATACAACTGAAAAAAAATGACTTAAATAGAAATAAACAACAACTGTAAAAGTTTAAAGTATAATTATCTAAGTAGTAGTTAGTGGTTGGGGGGAAAATGAAAGTAAAGGGGAGAGTACATTACTGAATGCTACATTTTACAATGTATTTTTATTATACTGTATTTTACTTCTTGCATCTCTATTTTTGATCTCCTATTTTGTACAATGCTTAATAACAACAACCAATAAACAATTGGACAGCAGACCACATAGCACACAGGTCAAAAGGTCACAATCTTCCCAATATGATGAGATGTATGTTTATTTAAATTATAATACTTATTTGTAGATTTAAATCTATACATATGAATTATCAACTGCAGATTTTAATTTCAGTTGGGAAAAACAAAACGTATCTGCAGTGCTTCTTGCAATTTATGTGTAGAAATTGCAAGGAACATTATATTTCTAAATGGGCATTTCAAAACTCCTTAGCTGCAATTAAACTTATAAAACCATCTTGCAAGTATTGTATTTCCAAACAAGCAGGAAATGCACAAGAAAAGAAGGATAATATAATAAGATTGAGGAAAAGGGGGAAAGCATGGGGCAATAGCATACACACATTTAAAAGGAGTTTGGAGGTAGAATTATCATGATGTTCCCTTCCTATCATCAACCTTGTTAGAGTAAAATTTCTATGCCTGAGCCCAGGCCCAGGTTTTAAAGAGTCAATAACCAACATCTTCCATAACAGGTATACAGAATGGCAACCAAATGAATCAACAAAAATTTCCTGCATTCCTAGAAAAAGCTGGGCATTTAAAAAAATTCTTGCAAACATATAAATCCCAGTTTCTAATGTCAACCTCCTCAAGAAAATATTATCTTTAGGAATGAGATATTATGAACTATGTTCAAAATACTCAAAGAGTAGATCTAGCAAATTTCAATTTAAAAACAAGATAATAGGAAATTTGTTTTCAGATAGAAAACTTGCAAGCGATGCATTTAGCTGTACTTTTCAGCAGCACATGAGCTATACTACATCCCACAAGGAATAAGTAGACGAAGAGAAGAAGAGTTCCAGTTACTAGGATAGAAGGCTACTTGTGGGTAAATTACAGAGGGTTATATTAGAATTAAGGGGTGTGGTGGCTCAGTGGGTAAGACACCAGGCTTGTCGATCAGAAGATCGCAAGTTCGGAGGTTCGAATCCCTAGCCCCGCGTGACGGAGTGAGCTCCCGCACTTGTCCCAGCTCTTGCCAACCTAGCAATTCGAAAGCATGCAAATGCAAGTAGATTAATAGGTACCACTTCGGTGGGTAGGTAACAGCGTTCTGTGTCATGCCGGCCACATGCGTCTTCGGACAACGCTGGCTCTTTGGCTAACAAACGGAGATGAGCACTGGCCCCTGGAGTCGGACACGACTGCACAAATGTGCGGGGAGAACCTTTACCTTTATATTAGAATTAGTTTAGGGCAGCTGGGCAGAAGCCCAAGGATTCAAATCTAGACTTAGAATTCAACTTTGGAAAAATTATAGCCCTGCTCTAGATGGGTAGACGTTTGAAATATCCACTGACATAGCCAAAGCACTGAAAAATATAACAGGCAGAAGGCAACTGCTTAAGATCAGTTCTGGAAAATAAAAGGAAATAGCCCAGTGGTGACAGATCTCCCCCTATAATGCACTTGTGAACTAGTCTTAGTGAATTGTTTTCTATTATTCCTCTCTAGGGGAAACTTAACTATACATCTGAATTCTAAAGAAGCAGAAACTTAAGTGAAACTGGCAAATGATACAAAAGTAAGACAAATCAATATTTTGGAAAATGATACGAAGTAGGGTGAATTGATTAGAAATAAACAGTGTCTAACAAGTGGCCACATGCACAGCTACTGTTTACAGGTTAGAAACACCCTGGTGAATGAAATAGCTATATCTTCTCCATTAGCCTCTTTTTCATTCTACGGAGCCTGGAAGAAATCAGATGCTATATACTTAATAATAATCATTCATTAAATAGTACAAAGAATTTAAAAGAAGATGCTTCACGAAGTATGTTAGCAACCTTGATTAAAGCATTAAAGCAGCCATGTCCTTGTTAAGGCTTTCAAGGTGGCTTCAAAGGCTGCCCCAATTGCCAGGACATGTCTCTGCATACACAGATAATGCTTCTGCTGTTGTGAAGCAAAGCAAATATATGAAGCAAATACACAAAGATGGCTGGTGACAGCCTTGAAGCATCTTCCAAAGGATGTAACTACTTTAATGATACATTCACACAAACATATCCTGTGAAGAATCTCTTTCAAATGCTTTGAACAGTCCTATTAAATAGTTCCTCACTTATTAAGTAACCAACAATTGAACTGCAAATAAACCGAAATGAACGAAGGAAAAATATAGTAATAAAACTCATCTTCATCTGTTAAACACTAAAATAACTTACCATCTTGCTGACCTTGAAGATTCTGTGGACTTTGAATTCTTTCTTCAAGATTTGAACTGAGGTCAGAGTTCACAGCAGACATTCTGGTAGAATCACTCAGATCAAATTCATCACTTTCTATGGAACTTTCATCCTGAAAAATATAACATTCCATATCCCAGCTTATTAAAAAAATATCAAGGTAATTTTCAGACATGTTTGTACTGAATTGGAATATTTCAAGTAATTACAAATCTAGCACAGACAACCTTAAGTGCTTTGATTCTTTGTATTTAACTATCAATGTAAGAATAATTAAGTGGCTGTTTTTCCCCTGGAAACGTATGTTCAAACACAACTGTTGTGTGTGCATGGAGTAAATTAATGATTTAATTAATGATTAAATAGAAGAGAGATAGAAAGTTGAATTAAAAACAAAAAGCTTCTCCTTCACTAGAGGCCTTCAAACAGAGGGTCATCTGTCAGAGATACTCTAGTGGATCCTGTACTGAGCAGATGGCTGAACCAGAAAACCTCTAAAGTTCCTTCCAAGTGCTACTTAGCAGATGAAGTGTAAGATTCCTTCCAATGCTATATCTCTGGAAAAAAACTCTAAAATTGTTTATGGGGCCCATTTTAGTCATAGAGATATTCTGGGAAATATAGAGTGACACTATTACTCTGGAGATTGCTAACATCCCAATTTTTCAATAAAAGAGTTTAGTTAAAAATATTAAAACACAAGTGGGACAGGGGGCCTAGTGAGAACCATGGGAGAAATTTTTGAGCACACTGATAGAAAAATTAAGTAACTTGAACTTAACATGAAGGACCTTGTTTATTTTAAGCATGACCATTCTGAAAGAAGCCTAGAGAAACTCAACTTATTCATCATCATCATCATCATCATCATCATCATCATCATCATCATCAGTATTTTGTACTATTCCATAACAGTTTTACATCCTAGCAAAGAAAAAGAAAGTCCAAAGGACTTGAATAAGTTCTATCAAACTGTTATAGATGCTATGGTGAGCAATCAGATAAAGGAACAGCAAAATACTTTGGACTTATGGAGGGTAGGGAACAAAATTAATTTTGCGACAATGGAAACAGAGAAATAAATTGTGGACAAGTAATGAATAACAATGGATTATCATTGTTTCAATATTAGATCTCATTACTGAAAAGCATTAATATGTAAACTGAGTTTTATTTCCCACCCAAAATAGATGCAAGCATTATGAATGAATTCTTATAAATAAACATTCAGTATCAATTCAGCATGCATTTTTCAAATTATGAAGGACTACATTACAAATAAAATTTGTTTACATTTTCTACAGGTCTCCCTGTTAATCTATTCTTTACATTATATAATATATCCATGAAATGAACTCTTTCCTAAAGAAAGGATGGAGTTTCACTTTCTATCATATTTATGGTAATCTAGTGTGAAAATTAGTTGGCTAGTCTGACTGGGAAAGTACTCAACAGGAAAAAAATACATTATTTTCCAGAATAAAAATAGTTTGATGTAGGTCTTTTCCTTCAACACAGTTAACATAATGCAAGAGGGAAATGAAACATGCCTGTTGGTCCTGCCTTTGTTTCTCCACCACCTCCATTCCTGGCCACCCATATGTTCACACAGGGGTCTAAACAAGGGAAGATCCTCCATGTAGGGTGTACATCTTCCCCTATCCAGACCTGCACCCACACTGTGTAGATAACCCAGTGTAGAACCCTACTCTACTCCATGCAGTATTTGACTAAGGCTATAACAAGATTATAGTATATATCTAAATGGATAACTAAAATAAACAAACTGACTACTTATGCCTAGGGTCCCCAATTCAGGGGTAACAACTGACCCACAGAACATCCTTCATGCCTTTTATTTTCACTGGGAAAAAAATCTGGCTTGCTCCCAAATAATTCATCAGGCTCCAGAATCATTTTTATTTCCAGCATGCTTCTGGAGCCCCAAATGACTCTCATGAACTTCCCTACAAATTAAAAATAATGGGTGTCTCCCTGTGCTTTTTGGGGGGTGGGGAGTGTGCCTGCTTGTCTCCAAAAGGACAAATATAACCAAAGGTAGTAAGGTACATCCTACAGGGGGGAGTTAGAAGTGTCAGGTGGCATTGTTTTAAATGAGTGTTCTGTAACAGATTATGTCTACACAGAAGTTATTTTATGAATGGGTAATGAATCCTTTGCCAAATAGCCTATTTTGCAAGAGCATTCACATGTACTCAAAATTCTAGTTCTGCTAATCAGCCCAAAAAAGTAGGGAATCTCTGATTTAAACTATAGTAAACAGATTTACTGCAAGTCAGGAGATGGCCTAAACTGCCCTTTTTACAAATGTGTCATTTACAAAACACCAACCACAACCATTCAAGTGTTTATAAGCATATATATAAATACATTCTACTCCTGAAAGGTTGAACTAGCTGCCAACTGTTTTCTAGGTTTATTTCACAGGGGGTTCAAAAAGTCAAGTGGTGGACGTGACTGCATATCAAAGCCCTCCCCCCACCCCTTTAAACATGCAATGTGTATAAAAAGGGGTGAGGCTTAGAGCACAAAGTCTCACTGACCATCTTGATTTTTTGATATCCTTCCCATGGATACCTCTGGGAGATAATGTGGAAGGCAAGCAAATCCAGGCATCATTTCTTGAAATATATAATCTCTACTACACAGAACGCAACAGCCCTTTGTCTCTACAGGTAGTCCTCACTTAACAACCATTCATTTAGTGATGGTTCAGACTTATGACGGTGCTGAAAAAACCAATTTGTGACCAGTTCTAACACTTACGACCGTCGCAGCATCCCCACAGTCACGTGATCACAATTTGGGTGCTTGGCAACCAGTTCGCATTTATGACCATCAGAGCATCACATGGTCATGTGATCACCATTTTCGACCTTCCCAGCTGGCTTATGGAAAGCAAAATCAATGGGGAACCACATGGTTCGCTTAACACCCATGGTGATTCGCTTAACGATTGCCACAAAAAAGGTTGTAAAATCGTGTTGGATTTGCTTAATGACCACTTTGCTTAGCAACCGAAATTCCGGTCCCAATTATGGTCATTAAGTGAGGACTACCTATAAGCCAATTGCAGAAGCTACAGCATGCTTGCTTTCTGCTCCGTAGTCCCAAGCCGACAGACAACTGGAGAAAAATGGGGCAGAACAATGCTCTGCAGTTATACCTTCTTTAGCCAGTGGGTACTGTTATGAGTTGTACTTCCTGGTAGTAAATTGTAACTGAAGTAGTTGAATAGATTAAAAAAAAAAGCTCTTTATACAAAGAGGCAGCTCCCTACACCTGCAAACCTGGAATGTAGCAGTAAAACTTACATGGTTAACTGCTTTGGGTTTCCGTTTATTTCTGGTTGTTGTGATATAACAAATAACAGGTACAGTTGGGCTGGTCTTTCCTTATAATAATGCTCCTTCTGAGAAGTAACAAGTCTAGTTCCACCGTGGCTCATTGTCCCTAGCAAAAGATAGAAGCTCAAATGCATTTCCCTTCCATTCTACAAGGGAAACCAACAGGTGAAGCCAAATATTTTTTAATGCTGGGAGGTAGAAGACAGCTCACTGCAGATTCATGGATTTGCGGGATGGAATCAGGATGTCCTTCCCCTTACAATGAAACTCTTTAGTCTGTGGTATTGTAAGGCTTTCTCCATGAAGAGTAGGAGATGTCCATGAGTGGGGATTAACCTGTTCTGGTGTTACAAGGTGTTGTGGCTTCTATGATGATTTTAGGATTGTGTTGAATTTATGTTGATGGTATTTATTAATACTTGATATATTCGATAATTCTGAAAACTGTTGAATTATTCTAATGTCATGTATTGTATGTTTTGCTGCAACTTTAGAGTCAGATGACTGAAGCAGCATAAAAGCATTTGCAATAAATAAATATCAGTTTTATGCACTCATGTAAAGGGGCGTGGTGGCTCAGCGGGTAAGACGCCAGGCTTGTTGATCGGAAGATTGCAAGTTCAGAGGTTCGAATCCCTAGCCCTGCATGCGGAGTGAGCTCCCGCACTAGCTCCAGCTCTTGCCAACCTAGCAATTCGAAAGCATGCAAATGCAAGTAGATGAATAGGTACCACTTCGGTGGGTAGGTAACAGCGTTCCACGCGTGTCATGCAGCCACATGACCGTGGAAGCGTCTTCGGAAAATGCTGGCTCTTTGGCTAACAAACGGAGATGAGCACCGGCCCCTAGAGTCGGACACGGCTGCACAAATGTGCGGGGGGTACCTTTTTAAAGGTATGTGGGAATGACCTTGGGAGACGGGGGAAACGGTTGGATAAGAGATTGATGTCAGCCTTGTGAGGTAATTCAGACAAGTAGCACACCCAGAAGAACTAGCTCTACTTGATTGTAAGGTTACATTAACAGAATCTTGCAAGTCTGAAAGTACATTTCTCCCCCTTCGCCTTTACAGCCCAAGAAACTAGGGAGGGTCCCTTCTGAGACGTTTTCCATTTCCACATTCCTCCGTGGGCTAAGCTGCCTCTTATCCGACCATTGCCCTGGCTGTGGCTCTTCCCCCTGTCTCCCAAGGTGTCAGCCTCACATGTTCGTATGTTCGTCTGACATTCTTCTCTGAATGCTGTACACATGTAGATTGCTAGCCATGCATTTCATAACTTTGGCGCTAGCCTCCCTCTCGGCATTCCGGCCAGGATCTCTGATAAGCACCTGCTCTTTCAACTCACATTCTGTCAGGAGGAGGGTTGCTTGGAGTGGGAACTGAATTGTTTTGTCTTCACTGTGGCTGATGTCAGAGGGACGTTTTGATAATGCAGCTTTACGCGTGAAAATCTTTATTCGAGACTTCTCCTTGCCTGAAGTGTACTGATTCTAAATAAATGAATCTTTTAGGGTAATTGCCTGAGGGATTTCTTGATTGGGAATTCTGGCACTGAGGGTTATCACACAAGGTCACTCCCACGTACCATTACAACTCATAATCATGCATGGGCTGGGAATGTGTCACGATTCCCCTGCCTCATCTCATTAGTTCAAACAATTCTAAAGAAGTGGTGTTGGACTAGAAGCAAGGAGAACCAGGTTCTAGAACACCCTCAGCCAAAAAATCCAACTAGGTGACTTTGGGGCAGTCACTGTCTTTCAGTTCAACCTACCTCACAGGGTGGTTGTTGTAGGGAAAAATAGGAGGAGGAAATACTGTGTATGCTGCCTTGAGCTCCTGAAGGAAAGGTGGGGTGTCAATCTAATAAATTAATACAGGTAGTCCTCGCTTAACGATCACAATTGGGACCGGAATATCAGTTGCTAAGCAAAGCAGTCGTTAAGCGAATCCAACCCATTTTACGACCTTTTTTACGGCAGTCGTTAAGCAAACCACCATGGGCATTAAGCGAACCACATGGTCATTAAATGAATCACATGGTTCCCCACTGATTTTGCTTGCCAGAAGCTGGCTGGGAAGGTCGAAAATGGCGATCATGTGACCATGTGATGCTGAGACTGTCATAAAAGTGAACCAGTTGCCAAGTGCCCAAATCGTGATCACATGACCAGGGGACACTGTGACGGTCCTAAGTGTTAGAACCAGTCACAAGTTGGTTTTTTCAGCACTGTCGTAAGTCTGAACCATCACTAAACGAATGGTTGTTAAGCGAGGACTACCTGTAAAAATGAATTTAAAAAGCAGAAAGAATGACATATTCAACAAAGCTAATTTAGCTGATACACAATTAGGCTTCTACTTGGCAGCAACCCTTTTTTTAAAAAAAATAGTCAATGGAAAATAATTCAATCTAATGAAAAATATTGGAAATGTTTTGTAGCTCCCATGTTTACAGTGTTATTTTTATGACTAGTACTAAGTCACATGGCTACCACCCTGTTCCTGGTTGTGACCTTGTTACAGATTCAGACTGATCATCCTATCTTCCAGGATCATATAGATTTATAATAGATAAAGAGAGTAAAGGTGGCATAATGTGTTACCCTTGGATGTACTTCTGCAGTATCAGGGCCTGGCACCCTCAGGTAATGGCCATGGCCCCAGGATATTGGCACTGACCACCAGTTCTTACAAATTCCCAGCTGTAAGCCAGGCAGTTGGTATTCAGAGACACCTTTTTTTTATGTACATTATGTACAGGGTGTACATTTGTAGGAAACACTCAGTGGCTTATAAGGACAGTTGCAGGCAGCAATAAAGGACCACAACTACAGTCCCACTAATATAAGGAGTAGACCCAGCAGGGCAGTTTATTAGGGCACGCTCTTTTGACCTGTGGCTGTAGATTGTAAATATACTGCTTCTCTGATTCTGTCTACTCAAGTAGATGGCTCCTGCCCAATAGGGTCAACTGTATTCAATGGTTCTTACTCCCCCAAAAATGGGAATAGGTTAGCAATTTAAGCCTCTCAGCAAGATAATATCTTTTTCCCATTATGCATCCTGAAGACAATTTAACTGTAAACTGAACAGAAAATATGACATAATGCAAAGTGATTTTAATACTTGTAATCATACAGCCTTTAGTGTCCCATCCACGTACTAACATGGAATCACCCTGCTTAACTTTTTATTAGGATTAGCCAAGATTGGCTTGGTGCTGCCACCTGATGTCTACATTAAGGAAAGCTGATTGTAAACAGGCAAGTGTTACAAAAAGTTATGTTCAAAAATGTATGTATATACTGTAAATGTATATGTTGCAGAAACATATGTGTATAATAGGAAACGTTTCGTGTGAAAATAAATGTTTTGTTTCTTTTGAAGACTAGTGTGGAAATTGACAGAATGAATTTGACCCACTACGTGCAGAAGTAATGCCAACTAGAAATAGAGTGATTGTTCACTTCTAGCTTTAACAAAACTTCAAGATATTCCAAATTTGACTGCATCAGCTATGCTGGGCAAAAGATACCCTCTCCCCAATTTTCTTCTTATCTAAATCTAAATTCTTAGATCCTCTGGGAGAAATAGTACCTCAGTCTCCTAAAATTAACAGCAACTTTTTAAGAGGAGTATATGTAGGGAACAGATTAAATACTACCTTTTTGTTTTTATTCCCTTCCTCATTTTATTGATGGATGTGCTTTGGGAGTTGGGGAGAACTGGTTAGCATACTCCTTTGACTTTATTTTATACTTTCACAGTAGAAGCAGATGAAGATCATTCAGTGGCCTGTTAGAACCAGTGAATGGAGCAGAGCTTAACGTTGTGTAAACTCGTGCGCAGAAAAAGGAATATTGTTTAAAAACACAGCCTGTGAGCACGTTAGAGAGATTCAGGTTCTTATTCTTATACTTTTAGCCCACCCAAGCATAAAGAAACACACGCTTAGACATTTCAGGTACAAAAAGTAAGTACAAAAGATTTCTTACATTTATTCGATCCAGGTACAGCCATTTCAGTAGAAAATTGGTTTCAGTTCTTCTTTCTGTTCCCTAAACTGTATACCTCTGGCCCTGTTTGCTGCCAGAGGCTGCGTGGAGAAAGGGGGAAAAGCCTCTGGAGTTGAGGCCTAGCACATGGCCTCTCCATGGAAGGAGCTCAGGCACGTTCGTCCTACCCCATCGGTGGAAGAATCAGAGAGAGAGAAGAGGAAGTGGGAGGGGCAACAAGCATCTTCCTCTAGTAGCACAGAGTTTGCCTCCTAGAGCAATCACCCATATGCTAATGAGGCATGCTTGATTTGCCGGATTCCAACAGCAGATTTCGGAGATTATTAATTAGATCAAGGGAAAAGCTTTCCCATTCCTTCTTTGGACCGTTTTCACTTCAAAGGGTCAATGTTCTTAAAAGAGTAAACTATCTCAGGTTGGGTAAAATTGAAAATTATGTTCAGGAGATTTAGGCCTTATTATGAACTTCCCTATTCTTAATCTATACTGCCTAAAGAGGTAATTACTGGTCTTAGTTTTCTATAAGTTGTTTTGGACATTTATATCTTTCTTTTTCTCTAATTTCCTCTTTTATGTATATCTAGAGAGTTCAAATCTCATCAACTTTGCTTGTGCATAGCTATGTCTCTCTTCTCAATTTATAGGTAAGGGACCACCAAATTTGCTATTGCTATTATTTGAAACCCTGTCATTGAATATTTTCAGATAGTCAAGATAGTCAGACGTTTAGGGACTGTTTGTTGCTTTTAAACTTTCTTGTATCCTTTCAAGACAACCAATAACATTATATAGAAAAATATCCTATTATGTTACTTTCCTGCATCTTTCCCAGTATTCAGACAGTAGCTAATGATACATGCTGTTCAGTTTGCAAGATTGTCTAAAAATATTACATACCTATAAAATTGTGAACGCTAGATAACAGGGTTTTTTTTTAAAGTTCTCATGTTTACCATATTTTCCACAACATTTGGAAAAATGAAATTGCATTAAAAATAAAACCTCTTAACACAAGTCCAAACCTCACATAGTAAATTACATGGATGAATATAGTTATTATTAATGTGAACAAACTAAATATTTACCTCATCTTGTTGGGAATTTAATAGCTGCAGCTTCATATGCTTCATGTAAGCCATTGTGATTGGCATATTATAATCAATCATGCTGGTCACCAATGTTGGAGGTTTTCCATTATCTGCAAAAATTAGAACATATATAATAATAAAAGCATTTGGAACATCTCCAGATCCAAGTACTTGCACATCCAAAGTGAGTGACCTTTCCAAATATCCAATGGTAGAGTGTCTAAAGCAGGGGTCCCCAACCTGTGGGCCATGGCCCACTAGTGGGCCGCAGCCTGTTAGGAAGTGGGCCGCACAGCATGAGGTGAGCGGTGGTGTCAGGAACGAGCCTGTCCCTGCTGCCATGAGTCGGAGGAAGAGCAGCTGGTAGCAGGAAGAAGCTGGGAAGGCGCAAAGACAGAGCCTGAGCTGGAGCAGCTGATTGGTGGGGACCCTGAAAGAGAAACACCTCCACCTATCAGTGCACGGCAAAGAAGGGCAGAGAGGCAGGCTGAGGAGCACGAGGCCCGATTGGCCCCCGCTCGCAAACCCCGCTCCCTTCCCGTGAGATTGGCTCCTGCCTGCAAACCCTAGCCCCCAGTCTGTGTGATTGGCTCCCGCCTGCAAACCCTGCCCCCTGTCCGTGCGATTGGCTCCTGCCTGCAAACTCCACCCCCCAGTCCATGGAAAAATTGTCTTCCACGGAACCAGTCCCTGATGCCAAAAAGGTTGGGGACCCCTGGTCTAAAGTATCAACAGTTTTCTAGTTCAAATTGTGGTTGAATTTGTCCATGTGTTAAGAGATCAAGGAATTTAGAGAATTCGTGAAAGCTAGAATCAAGCAAGATGCATAGAGGAAAGAAATGTTGACTTTCTGACCCAGTTGGCATCAGATTCATATCTGGTGATGATATATCTTTGAAAGATATAACTTATTCAAAAGGAAAAGACCAAATGAAAGTGGAGGAGTGGCATTATACATGAAGGAAGTGCATTCAGGTATTCAGGAATTTCAGTGCCAAAATCCAAGAGACTTTGGATAAAAATACAAGGCAGGAAAAAAGAAGGTATTATTGAGGAGTGAGGAGAAGACTGCTGCACACCACCAAGCTAGGCAGAATATCTGGATAATGCCCTCCTGGACCAATTTAAAGAATTTTCAGGGATGACAGACATAGTAATAAAAGGAAACTTCAACAACCCAGATATCTGTTGGAAAACCAGGCTGGCCAAAACTGCAAGCTCCCGAAATTCCTCAGCAGTCTTGCTGACTATTTCATGTTCCAGAAGACTGAAGAAGAGAACAAGAGGATCAATCCTCCTAGATCTGAATGGGAATTTTGGGAAGAAGTGACCTTATCAACTTTAGATTCAAGATACTACAGAAAGAGAAATTAGAGCATAATAATATTTGCACAGTACAGTTCACGAAAGGCAATTCCAACAGCCTTAGAGAAGTAATATGTGGGATCCCATGGGAAAAAATTCTGAGGTCTAAGGTTGTACAAGAAAGTTGGGAACTTCTCAAAAACAAGTTACTGGAAGTATAGTTACACACCGTTCCAATGAGAAAAAAAATGGGCAGTTTAGGAAATTGCACAGAGGGCTTTTAGGTGAGTTAAGCGTTAGAAAGGGCATATCAAGGAAATAGAAGGTGGACATAATCACCAAGCAACTGAATCAGTAAGTAGCTAATAGCTGCTGAAATAAAGTTAGAAAGGCTAAAGTGCAAAAGTAACTTAGACTCACAAGGGAAGCTAAAAGCAACCAAAAGGCTTTTTTTTTGGTACTGTGAATAGTAAAAGAAAGGAAAAGGAATGGGCGGGCCCATTAGTACGAGAAGTTGATAGGACAGTAACAAGTGATGGAGAGATGGACAGCTCCTCATCTCTTACTTTGCTTTGGTCTTCTCCCCAAAAGGAAACTGAAGGAGGGAGTGGCAACCCAAGTTTTCAAGATTGTTGTCAAGCCTCTTATAGCTGGCAACATAAGGAAGCAACACTGATATGGATTTCAGAAAGGAATCTTTAATGCTAGTCTAAGATATGAAAATGGCAAGAGCTGGTTCACAAACTCAGTAATATTGAGTTAATTAAGGGAGAGTCTCTCTCACTTCTGGACTGAATTGCCTCTTCTGAGATAAACACCAAATGTCTCATCCCCTCATAATATAATGTGAATATGGATCTGAAAACTAATGTATCAAATACCAATACTTGTTTTTGACAGGGAAAATGGAGTGAACAATTGCAAATTACTATAAGTGGATTAATTCATATATTTTAGTAGAATATTGACTAAATATGGGGAAATAAACAGAGAAATGTTAAGATATGCAAATGCCAATAGAACAATAATGTGCAGTATGTGGCCTATTGCAAGGTATGAAAGTTTGTCCAAAAGTAGCAAAAAGGAATGTTTATAACAGCATGCTTCTGACCACTTTGTTATATGGAATGAGAGTTGGTTATGTCAGGAGAAACATAAAGTAATTTCAATGCAGTGTAAAAAATAATGGCTTGTGAATTAATGTGGATTCAGTACCAAAGTGAGTGACATGTATAAAAGAAGTATGTTGAGGTGGTTTGCTCATATAGAAAAAAAGAATGAGAATCAAATTGCAAAAATAAATATGCAAAGGGACAGGCCAGGAATCATGCTTCAGTGGAGCTTAAATCTTCCAAATAAAGAGATGAGAGAACTTTAAGAACAAACCTCAGTGAATGAACTGGTGTGTGGACATGGTGGAAGCCAGGATGGTTTGCAAAGACAGTAAGATATAGAATGGCATAGTGAATTATATTAGTGTAAACTAGATTTAACTATGTTTTTTTCTTATGACATTACTATTTCTTATTCCTTTTCTGCACTTTATATAACGTTGTTTTACCCCAAAAGTTAATTGCTGTATTAAGAATGCTAGAGAATAAGTCAATGAATATCACAGAATGGGAGCAAAGAATGTTTAAGCATGGTTCAGGGGTAGGAACCATTGGAAGGCTTGAAGGACCAAGTTAGGGACAGATCATCATGGAGAAAATCTATGTATTGCTAAGAGTCGACACGGACTTGATGGCACATAATCAATCAAACAATCAGGGGTAGGGAGTGGATCTGAGAAAATTCGTTCATTTGTCAAATCTTCTTTGGCTTCCCTCAAAATTCTTATGTTTTCTATGAGAAAGAACCTTCCTTCTACAATTCAAATGTAATTGAACACATCTGTACATGCATGAAGTCAGAGGAGAGAAAGTAGTGTTTTTCATTTCAAAGTATGTTATTAATGCTTGGGTTGTGTCTAGCATAGGGTTTATCTGTACTTTAACCAATCCTAAATATTATCATTGACATTTTATTGATCAGATTTAGACTATACCATCCTCCAGGATCTCAGGACTACATACATTGCACTCACCAGACCCATTTTTCCCACTATCACAAATCTGAGGGGCAGATTTGGCTGAAAAATAGTAATTCATTCCCACAGATCATCTTGAGTTGTTTCATCATATTACAGTGACAGAGGGTACTTACTGTACATCATTTTATAAGAACATTGTAAGCTTTTACATCCAAAGAAAATTAATGAAAACTATCCTGTCCTTATGGTGGATATATTAGAGTGTACATAGTATTACATATAATCCTTTCAGAGAATTCTGGAGACATATAACGGTATATGCTAATGCATAAATGAGATGATATGAATTGTCTAACCATTCTAGTGCACTATTTTTTTTATGAATCTTCACTAAATCAGGAAAATATAAATGGATGTTATGAATAAAATGCTTTACATCTCATTATTTGACACTAAACCTACCTTTATGGTCGGCTCCATCTGGGTTTAAATGCATTCTTTTCTGGCACTCTGAGCAGCTCATTAGAAATCGTGTCACCGCTTCTCTTGGTAGAAAGGCATAGGTCTCTGAAATCTGAAATGAATAATGAAATATAGGCATTATTATATAAGCTGAGTGAGTATGATTTAATATAAATGATCATTATATTTCTAAATAAAGTGTATGATAAAATTCCTGAAAGTCCAATAAAGTATGCCCTGAATACTACATAGAATTTCAAGCAATAGCAGTTTATTTTGTCTACCTAACAAATCAAGTCATGATATTAAAAAAAACCCCACTTTTGCTTATGACAATAAATAAATAAATAAATAAATAAATAAATAAATAAATAACAAATACTCAAATGATGTTTCCAAAATGTGTTTTGTCCACATGCCCAAAGTATTTGCATTTATCAGTTATAGTTCCTATTCTTTTACCGCTGTTTTTATTC
Organism: Charina bottae; assembly: GCA_023362775.1. NCBI lineage: Eukaryota > Metazoa > Chordata > Lepidosauria > Squamata > Charinaidae > Charina > Charina bottae. The sequence continues at coordinate 170,433,188 of JALMGJ010000003.1, read as the reverse complement.
TGTCCCCAATTTTGCCTTTTGGTGATATTTTGTTATTTGCATGGCAATTGTAGACAGCAGCTGCACAACCTCAGGAAAAGATGCAGCTACTTTTAAGAGTTGCCACAGTGCCATGTTGGTGCTCCATTGCACCTTTGTGGAAGTGAATCCAAAGCACTGAATAGATTTTAAATTAAGCAAATAAATGTAATTAATAGTAGAGGTTTTTTAAAATGTACAATGGTGGAAGTTGTGGCTCTTGCAAATTTATCTTTACTATGAGAATAACATGACAAATTCAAACTTGTTAGCATTTAAACAAGGAATATTGATGTCCTCATCCTTCCAGAAGCTGCTGTGGACAGAAAAAGGGAAACAGTAGTTTGTTTGTTTGTTTGTTTGTTTATTCAATTTATATAGCTGCCCATCTCAAACCAGTGACTCTGGGAGGCTAACAATAATAAAAACATTCATACAATAAAAACAATAAAAACAGTAACAAAAAATTAAATATAAAAATAAATACAGCCGAGAGATCTTAAAAGCCAATGGTGTTAGTACAACCATGAAACAGGGCCCTTCACACACTCGGGGCCCCAGGCCCGGGCACAAAGCCAGGTCTTCAAGCCCTTCCAAAAAGCCAAAAGGGTCGGGGCCATCCTAATCTCAGGAGGAAGGATGTTCCAGAGGGCAGGTACCACAGCAGAAAAGGCACGTCTCCTGGTCCCCGCCAGCCGACATTCCTTGGCTGACAGGACCCGGAGCACGCCCATCCTGCTGGACCAGATTAGACAGGTAGAAACAACTGGGAAAAGACAGTCCCTAAGGTAACCCAGTCCCAAGCCATGAAGGGCCTTAAAGGTGACAACCAGCACCTTGAATTGCACCTGGAAACACACTGGCAAGCAATGCAGCTCCCGAAGCAGTGGTGTTACATGGGCCGAGTAACCGACACTATTTACAACCCAGGCAGCTGCATTCTGTACCAGCTAAAGCTTCCAAATGCTTTTCAAGGGCAGCCCCATGTAGAGCGCATTGCAATAGTCCAAATGGGAAGTCACGAGGGCATGAGTGACAGTGAGTAGTGTCTCCCGGTCCAGGAATGGGTGCAACTGGCGCACAACCCAAAGGTATGCAAAGTTGCATATCAGTCTGCCATGATTGGAACCCAATATAGCAAAGAAACTCCCTTTCTTAGCAACAGTTACCCTTCCCATACATGTTTCAACATAACCATGAGATCAAAGTCACCTAACATCACAGCAGAAGCTCCTTCCTTTTGTTCACATGTCATAATGTTCCATTGCGCATTGTGCATAAGGGGCAGACTTTCTATCACAATGTTAAGATGTATACTTCATCACTCCCCATCTTGCCCACCCCATGGATTACTATGTGTTTCCAGCAAAAGCCCCCATCCATCCTCTCTCTAACACAGCTCTTAGTTCCGCTTTCAGCAATAAACAATTACATTGGACACTGCCGTGTTGCTGCCAGATAGACTGAACCAGTAATCTTTAAAATTAAGACTGAAAATAGACTGTACACATTAGTTAACATCACTAACATATTCAAAATTTGAGTGCATTGAAATTAATGAAGCATTCTTATGGATTCATTAGCAGCCTGTATTTTTGAGAATGCTTCATTTATTTTAATCAAAAAATGTATTGAATTCATAATTCATTCAAGTAGGGTAGGGATTTTTTTAACTTATATCAACCTATGTCACATATTGATATTGTGTATTGCTATGGGGGTGGGGGGAAATAGGGGAGGGACAGCACTGTATGCTGCCTGAACTTTGGGCAGGCAGAAATAAATTTTGGATACCTATCAAAAATAGCTCATATGGTGAAATACAGTTCTCATAGCATGATACCAAACTATAGATATTGTTTCCCGAATAGGAAAACATGTCCTTCTCTGTATACTAGCATATTAGCTCATTTTAGAATTAATTAACAAAAAATTAGAATTTATACTTTGCTTCAGTTCCAGAATTATTTCGTTCAGTCTAGGCTACAAATTCACAATAAGAAGAATCTGAGGTCCCATGTATACTCTCACCATTTTCACTTCCTAAACTCTCAGAAACAGTTTCAAGTTATCCCACAATCATCCTCATTACCCTTCCCCAGCTTGAAAACATGGAGCAAAGGATGTTAAATTATCACTGTCCCCGAGCTGCCATAGGCAGTAAAGTAAATAAAAGTCCTCCACCCTTACTCCATAAAAGAGAAAAATAAAATAAATAGCCCCCTCTAAACCCTTACTTCATGTTGGGTCCATTTGCCTGGTCTTATGAAAAGAAAGTATCTCAGTGGTTCAGGTGCCAAGCTATCAAGCCAACTTTCCCTGTGAAGAATTGCTAATAAGGCTAAAGCTCAGGATCAAGGAAATGAAGATGAGGCAGGAATTACCTCCAGTGGACAAATGGTCTATCACAAGTTTCTGAAGCTGCAGTATTTCATACTATTTTAAAGAAAATACTACTTTTAGTAATAGTTTTACTGCAGTTTCAGCTACACCAAAAATTAATTGGCTCTGTTCTCCCATATGACATTGTATGAAAAGAGAAATCTAGCCCTTCCTTCAAACCAATGCAGAATTCTTGTGTGGAGGTGCACAAAATGGCATTCTTCTACATGCCATGTACATACAATACAGCAAGTAGAATTTTAGCACAGGCCATAACAGGATGTGTGTTGCAAATATTGTTAGCAGCGTTATTCATCAGATAAAACGGAGATGAAACAAGGTCATGCCTCCATATTTCTTTTTCTGTTTCTAGGCAACTTCCTTGCTGAACTCTAATATGGCATGAAAGAAGAAGCCCAGAGATATATGTATTTACTCTTTTTTGAAAAGATGCTCTCCTGAATCCATCTTGCATTCCATATTCATCATGCTGTGTCCTTCATTCATCAGATTTGCATAACAATGGTACATTTGCTATGTTATAAACTGCAGTAATATATTTCCAAACAATGCCCTTTCTAGTCCATGACAAATGCTAAAAAATTAGAGTAATACTACTGCATTATTGTTATTAAATTATTGATTACTTAGAAAAAGATGAGAAAGCATATGTTTGGTATGGTGTATACAAAGAAATGGAGGTGACGGACTCAACCGTGGGGGAGCGGGGGATGGTGACGGCCGACAGGAAGCTCTGGCGTGGGCTGGTCCATGAGGTCACGAAGAGTCGGAAGCGACTGAACGAATAAACAAACATACAAAGAAAGCTAGGCATACTGTAGATGTAATGAATTATCATGCTGGAAAATGTACTCAGTGAAAACCAAGACAGTACTCTTTTGGAGGTGGGATTTTAATTGCATCTGAAATTTCATCCAATGAAGCATTCTTTCAATAGGTTTGACATGTTTTAGGCAAATTATTGGTCACTCTTATAGATAACCTGCAGTGGGACTTAGATGAGGGACTGAACATTCCCTCCCTTCTGCTGCTTGATCTCAGCACCAATATGCTGGAGATATTGGATATAAGAGGAGCGGGGGAAACAATCTGATTCTCTGGCAGATCTCATGTCATCAGCAGAGTAGAATCTTCAGATACAATCTGATAGATATACATGTATTGCATAGATGATTTTAAAATGTATGGATGCATTGCACAATTTAATCCATTAGTGATACAGTTTTTCAGCTTAAACTTGGCCAAATTTTGGCAGATAAAACATCTTTGAAATGGATTCATTCATGCTAAAACTGATTTTAAAAATTTGTGTTTATGTGTGTGTGTGTATGTATGTATGTATGTGTGTGTGTGTGTGTGTGTGTGTGTGTGTGTATATATATATATATATATATATATATATATATATATATATATATATAATGGGTAATATATGAAAAGGTTTTGTGATTTATTGCAGGATTTAGGCATAGTCATCAGCTAAGGTCCTGTGAATATAAATAAAAGAATTATTAAAGTCTTCCCATACACCAATATAAGGTATGACTATGCCATGAAGAAATTACTTTAAAATTGTGCACAAACACATACATATACACCAGCATGGATAACCTGAGATATAAAGTATCTCACTGTGCAATATTACCTGATATGGGAATTTGTCTTCAACATGTGGTCTAGCCTACACAATAGCAGTTAGTGTAACTGAAGAAATTTAAAACAGCTTCCATACGGTAGCTGTTAAGATGTGAACAATTAAAATGTATATAAAGGTAAAGGTTCCCCCCGCACATTTGTGCAATCGTGTCCGACCCTAGGGGCCGGTGCTCATCTCTGTTTGTTACCCGAAGAGCCACCGTTGTCCGAAGACGCATCCACGGTTATGTGGCCGGTATGACGCGCGTGGAACACTGTTACCTACCCACCGAAGTGGTACCTATTCATCTACTTGCATTTGCATGCTTTCGAATTGCTAGGTTGGCAAGAGCTGGGGCTAGTGCGGGAGCTCACTCCGTTGCGTGGGGCTAGGGATTCGAACCTCTGAACTTGCAATCTTCTGATCGACAAGCCTGGCGTCTTATCTGCTGAGCCACCACACCCCCTATGTATATACTGATGCCTTTTATCCTGAAAATTGTATATATTTAGAGAATTCCAGATGAATTGTGTGCTTTCAAAAATTTCTTTTATTCTCCACAATATTTATTTTCTCTTTACAGCAATGCCATAAATATCTTGAGAGAACAATCTTGGGAAAAGCAGCTATAATGACAGAAATTTAAAAAGAAAAAATCTCAGAATGTATAATGAGGAGGTAACCAGAAAAAAAGCATGTAGGTTCAAATGAAATGGAGTTTATCTTTGCATGATTGTGGAAGTTTTATTGCATCCATACAACTGAATTCTTTTTTGTTGCCTTAAAAACTAGGTTTAGTATGAAATCATTTTGAACCTGTCAAATAAAATTTTGATATAGGTACTTTACTGATATAATGAAACAGGGAGCAGGCTGCTCATAATTTAGCTACTGAAAGAGAGACTATCTGTTAGATAGGGCAGATGCATTGCTTGATGTTGTGATAGCTGACATACAATTTACTTGTCACATGCAGCACCCATTAGTACTCCTCTATTTGACCACCAACTGCCCTACAGGCATAGCAGCTTTGACATGACAGCACACTTACAATTCATGTAAACATCCAGGTTCTTTCCCCAAGTGTTGTTCCAGTTTTACCCTCTACCTACTTGTTAACAAACTACCACAGTGTACCAAAAGAAATTTGCCAGCTTTAATGTGCCACAAAAGGTTGTTATTTTTCAGAGTGATAGAGTCAGACCAAAGATACTTAATCTGTCCACACATGCAGCTCAAGAGAAATAAACATGCTAGAAAACAAGACTATGCTGATATCCAGATAATGGGTACATTAAAGTGGAAAAGAAAGTATTTTATCTTGTGTGCAGAATATTTAATAGTGAAATCCCCTACTTGTCTACTCAGAAATAAGTCATACTGAGATTAATGGAACTTTCTCACAGATATATGTATGTAGCATTGCAACATTAGAAAAGTTAATTCGATCTAATTCTTGCATTAAAAAATGAAGGAATAATTCATATTATTTCTCTGTGAGGGAAAGACAGAAGGGAATGAATTAGGGAAATGGCGAATTGGCTGACGGAGAGAATTGACTGGGAGAGAGAAAAAAAGAATGTGGAGTCCTTGGTGCTCTCTGAGCCTTGTTGTTTTCTTGCAGATGTTTCATTGCCAGGCTAGGCAACATCTTCAGTGTGAAAAGGGAGTGAGATTTGCTCTCTGTTTATATACCATGGCTTGTCCTGCTTGTGTTGGCGGAGGTGTTGTTCTCTCCTTAGGAGTTCCTTGATTGGGCTGTTGTTTGCTGCTTGGTTGATTGACTGAGTTAATAGTTCCTTGATTAGGGTATATTGTGTTGTTTGATTGCTCCTTTGGTGCTAATCCTGGTGTTAATCTTTGCCTAACTGGGTGTTGATTGCTGGCAAGGAGGTCTTCTGGTCTTCTGGCTTTTCTATTGTCTCTTATGAATGGTATGTAAATGTTGTTTACCTCTATGTGTCTGTTGATGGCTGCTTTGTCTGAGTGCCAAGCTTCCAGGAATTCTCTAGCATTTCTGGATTTGGCTTGGTTTAAGATGCTCACAGTTTCCCAGTTGAAAGTATGGTTGAGTCTGAATGGGCAAATTGGCTGACAGAGAGGCTGTCAGTTTTTATATTGAATTAATCTCAAATTCATTGGAATTGAATTTTGTTGCTTTTATATCTCTAAATTCAAATTGAAACTGAATATTGCTTTCTTCAATTTGGAACTTGGTTGATTTGCACACTACTATTAACAATGCACCATTGTAATGTAAAAGTACATTACTTGACTAAAAGATGAGTTAGGTAGAGAGAAGAGGACTCAAGAAGGAATGTTTTGTGACTGGAGAAATGAAACCTGGGGTATCAAAATTGGGTCTCTATAAAAGTAATAGTGAGAGCCCACATTACAATGAAGATCCTGTTAAGGAATAAAGTGATTCAGACTTTCAGGGAAACAATGGTGGACTGAATACGACCGTGGCAGAAAGAGGAGCTGGTGAATGTATCAGTGCCTTGAATTCCTCTCCAGATAAAGGGGGGGGAAAAACCTGGGATTGCCCACAAGTGCTCCATACAGAGGCTCCCCATGGCAAGACTGTAAAATAGTGGTCTCCAGTGGGTTTTAAAGTTCTGGGAGCCCTGCCTTGTCACTCCACCAAGCTCCGTGCTGGAATCCTGCCTTGCCATGCTGCTGTGCTTCACGCTGGAACCTTGCCTTTACGCCTTGCCTCGTGCCGCGTCGGCACCCTGCCTTGTAGTGCAATCGCACCCCGCACCTGAAGCCCTTACTGCCACCTCGCCAAGCCGCGTACCAGACCCTCGTGCAATGGAACTGTTGGATACCAGGTTGGACTCTTGCCTTGCACTAGCCCTGCACCTCCTGACTGTGTCAACCACGTGGCACCTTCCACATGAGCACGAACCAGGAGCCTAAAATGTGGTCATTTGGGGGCCCTTTACAACCTCTTGCCTTCGTTACTTGTGTTGTACTTTTGTCAATAAAGAAATTTTAACCCCTTCCTGCTTCAAGCCTTAGTCGGGATAGGACAGATTGTCTCTGACCAGACCCCAGTGGAGGAAAAGGAAGGTGGTAAACCTTGGACTAAGCTAGCATGGCAGACCAACAACTCACCTTGGAACATGGTCAGCTCACACAACAAGTCTCCGTGTTAAGTGCCCAACTGGCCCATTTACAAGCCCAACAACCAGCGCCCCCTGCCGTGGTTGCCCAGCACCCCAGGTGCCCCATGTTGGCGCCCAAGAAATTTGATGGAACCCTTGTCAATTCCCCACGTTTTTTGCCCAGTGCAAGTTATATCTGAGCCTTTGTTCGGAGGAGTTTCCCATGGACCGCCACAAGGTGGGGTTCCTGATCAGCCTATTGTTGGGTCCTGCCGAACATTGGGCCTCTCCCTTGATCCTTCAACTGAGTCCTCTTCTGGATGACTTCAGTGGATTTTGCCAACAGCTGCAGTTGATGTACAAGGACCCGGTTTGGACACAGACTGCCAGCAGGCAACTACGAGGGTTGAGCTAGGGATGACGCCCAATAGCAGAGTACACCAGTGACTTCCGACTAATCACCCAAGATCTGCATTGGAACGAAGAGGCACTGCTAGACCAGTTCCAGGATGGCTTGGCACCCGAAATCCTGGATGAGCTGGCCAGAATAGAATGCCCACAGACTCTGCAGGACCTGATGCAGCTGTGTCTGTACATCGATGGGCACTTGCAGCAGTGGAAGGCAGGGCAATGCACTGCCATGCCACTGTCCTTTGGCCTGCATGTCTTGGTGACCCGGCCACCCCCCTGAGATGAACCCATGCAACTCAGGGGTGCGAGTCCATGGCTGACCCAAGTGTAGAAGGATTGCCATAGGTGGGCAGGGTTGTTTGTAATGTGCAGGGTCAGGTCACCTATTTTATTTTATTTTATTTTATTTATTTAATCTTATTTATACCCCGCCTATCCCCTCCCTACTGGAGGGCTCTAGGCGGCTTACAACATCCGTATACATTAATTTATACATCAAATTATACATCATATATTATACCCGCGCGACAAGGAGAGAGGGAGGGAACCGGCTCTTCCGCTGAAGGCATTGGACTGCAAGTCCCAGAATGCCTCGCTCCGCGCCGGCTGCTGACGTCCAGGAAGTTGGTGTCTCCGGATCCGTCGTCCTCCGTCGTCCTCCGCCGACATCACCGCTCTTCCAGGTCTTTTTGGAATCGAGGACGACTCTCCGCTGGACGCCCGCAAATTGCCCCACGTGAGTGGTACCCATTAATCTACTTGCTATATTAGCTTTCGAATCGCTGGGTTGGCAGAGAGCTAGGGCAAGTGACGAGAGCTCACCTCGTCACGCGGTTTCGAACTGCCAACCTTATGGTCGGCAGTCTAACGGCTCAGTGGTTTAACCCGCTGAGCCACCGCGCCCCTAGCCGCCAATTGCCCTGCCAAGGTCAAGATAACTCCCTTGTCGGGAAATGGACTCAGCCCAGCCTAAAAGGGCAATTAGGCTGGGCCAAGTTGGCTGCAAGCCAATCCACCATGCCCCGTCCCACATTCCTCACACATCTGGTGGTGACAATCACCCTACACTTTCCTGGGTATCCTGCGCTCGAGGCCAAAGCCATGATCAACTTGGGGGCCACCACCAACTTCATGGATGCAGCATTTGCCAAAGAGTGAGGTATACCTCTGCATGAGGTGAGGCCCATGTTGGTGGTCGAGACCATTGATGGCAGAACCCTCTGTTCCGGTCCTGTGTCTGCTGTGATGCAACAGCTACTCATGAGAATTGGCGAGCATCAGGAGTGGCTTGAATTCTACATGGCTGCCAGGGCCCACTTCCCCATTGTACTCCAATTAGAGTGGCTACAGGCACACGAGCCCCAGATTGCATGGTCATCCAGGAAGGTTGAGTTCTCCAGCCTGAAGTACATTGACCACCTGCCCAAGATTCTTGCTGCTGGATTTCTCATCGCCACCAACCCACCACTGCCTCCACAGCTCTGAGACTACATGGACGTGTTTGATGAGAAAGAAGCTGACCAGCTACTGCCCCACAGGTCGTACAATTGCCCCATCAATTTGGTACCGGGTACCAGACTTCCAGTGGGACGGATCTACTCCCTTTCAGAGCTGAAGCGAGCCGCGCTCAAAGACTTTCTTGATACCAATTTGAAGAGGGTATTCATCAGACCTTCTACGTCCCCGGTGGCGGCTCCTGTGCTATTCGTGAAGAAGAAGTCGGGGGAGTTGCAGTTGTGTTTTGATTACTGGAGACTAAACAACATCATTATCAAGAAACACTATCCGCTGCCATTGATATCAGAGCTTCTTGAACGGCTTCAAAACGCCAGAGTCTTCACTAAGTTGGACCTTCAGGGGGCCTACAACCTCATCCGCATACCCCAAGGGGATGAGTGGAAGACCATGTTTCGCACTCGTTACGGGCATTTTGAGTACACCGTGATGCCCTTCAGACTCTCTAACACTCCAGGGGTATTCATGCATTTCATGCATGATGTATTCCAGGACCTCCTAGACTGATACCTCATCATATACTTGGACGACCTATTGATCTATTCCTCTTCTCCAAGTGAGCATGAGCAACATGTGTGCACAGTTCTGCAGTGGCAGCGGGAAAACCACTTATATGCAAAGCAGGAGAAATGCCAATTCACCCAAGACACCGTGGACTTCTTGGGGCACCGGATCTCCGCCACTGGTATCGCCATGGAAACTGGCAAGATAGAGGCTCTCCAGTCCTGGCAACCCCCCACACCGAGCCAAGGACATACAACATTTATTGTGGTTTGCTAACTATTATCAGAATTTTATTCCCCATTTTGCAGAGCTCACCACCCCCTTCTCGAACCTGCTCCGGAAAAGGACTAAGTTTACCTGGGGAGATGCCGAGCAACACGCTTTTGACAGTCTAAAGGTCAACTTCACCTCAGCCCCATCCTCAGGCACCCCAACCCTTCCCAGGCGTTCGTGGTTGAAATGGATGCATCCGCTGTGGCCATTGGGGCCATCCTGTTACAAGCTGACCCCCAAACTGGAACCTTGTGTCCCTGTGCATACCACTCCCGGACGTTAGCACCCACCGAGAAAGCCTACGCCATCTTGGACAAGGAGCTGCTAGCAATCAAGGTGGCATTCAAGACTTGGAGGCACCATCTAGAGGGAACCCGGCATCCCATTGTGGTGCAGACAGACCACTGCAACCTGGAACACCTGAAAATCGTGAGGAGCCTGAACCAGCAGCAGATTCATTGGTCACTATTTTGGTTTAATTTGCGCTTTAATTTTCAGGTAACCTACATCCCGCGAGGCCAAAATCAATGGGTCGACGCGCTCTCCAGAAAGCCAGAGTACAATCACCTGGAGTCCTCACAACCAAACCAGTCAGTCATCCCCCTGAAACAATTCGCCACAACCAGCGCACCACATTACCTCCTTCAACAGATCTGTGATCAGCAGCAGAAGGACCCATTTGTAGCCCAGCAGAAACAAGAACTCTTGCAGGTGCCCACAGACCAGACCACCCCGTGGACTTAGTCCCATGAGGTACTCTGTTTTTGGGGTCGTTACTACATGCCCACTGGGAAGTTGCAGGAAATGACACAGCAGTTGTGTCATGACAATTCCGCTGCAGGCCATTTTGGCTTCTTTAAAACGTTGGACTTGGTTTCTCGGGAGTTCTAGTGGCCCTGCATTCGTGACAAGGTGAAACAGTATTTGTTGTCATGCCCCGAGTGCCGCCGAGCCGAAAACCAGATGGGGAAGCCTTCGGGACTCCTGATGCCACTCCCTATGCCAGGACAACCTTGGGAGGCCATATCCACAGACTTCATCACTGACCTCCCAGGCTCCCAAAGTGCCACAACCATTTTGGTGGTGCTCGATTCCATGACAAAGATGGTGCATTTCATTGGGTGTGCAGACCTCCCCACCGCTCAAGAAACTGTGCAACTCTATATTAAACATGTCTTCAGGCTACATGGTTTAGCCAAATGTGTGATCTCCGACCGAGGTTCCCAGTTCACGGCCTGGTTCTGGAGAGCATTCCTCAAGAACTTCAGTATCCAGAGCCACCTATTGTCGGCTTATCACCCGGAATCAGATGGAGGGACGGAGCAGGTGAATGCCATCTTGGAACACTACCTGTGCTGTTATGTCAACTTCCAGCAGGACAATTGGGTGGACCTGCTAGCATGAGCAGAATTCACCTACAACAACGCGCTGCACACCTCCACCAAGATGTCTCCATTCCTGGCGAATTACATCTTCCACCCTTGACACCTACCCCATGCACCCCCAGAGTCCTCTGTGCCTGCCACCGACCAGTTTTTCCAGGAGTTACAGGCCAGCCACCAGGTCCTCTGTGAGCAGTTGGAGAAGGCCAAAGATGATTACAAGCAGTTCGCCGATCGCCACCAGAAGCCGGGACCTCCACTAGCAGTTGGTGACTTGGTGTGGCTGTCCACCAAGCATCTGTCATCCATGCGCCCATCCCAGAAATTGGACCACCAGTTCCTGGGAGCTTTTCTGGTTGAAGCCGTGATCAATCCTGTTGCCTTCAGGCTCACCCTATCATTCCACATGTGTATACACCCCGTGTTCCACAGATCCTTGCTAGTTCCACCATCTGCAGCCAGTTCTCTGAGGTCCATGAAGCCACCACCCCCTCTGGTCATCATCCGAGGTGAACCAGAGTAAGAGTTCGCCCGCATACTGGACTCGCGTTTTTGTCATGGCCAGCTCCAGTACCTCATTGACTGGAAGGGGTATGGACCAGACGAATATTCATGGGAAAACTCTGCAGATGTGCACACACCCCTATGGGTGAGAGACTTTCACCGACAATACCCGCATAAGCCCAGACCTCCAAGCCGTAGGGAAGTGGGTCCTGCAGGGGGAGATAGTGTCAGGATGAAGTCAGATTCAGAAGGAAAGGGCTCATGTTAAAGGAGGCCAGAATTAGCAATGCAGGCATGAAATTTGAATCCGAGGCTGAACAGCTGATTGAGGATAGCCCAGAGGATGTAGAGCCCTTGCCTATCAGCACGTGAGAAAGGATATGAGAAAGGCACACAGAGCAATGTGAGGTGCAATTGGCTTCCACTCGCAAATGGCGTGAAAATCAACAGGATAAAAGGCACATGCAACATGCACCCAGCGCCGGAGACAACCATTCCAGATCCTCGTTAGGACTCTTGAGAACCTGCCTTGCTGAACCGCCAAGCTCCGAAACAGAACCTTGCCCTGCCGCCCAGCTGAGTCTCCAGCCGGAATCCTGCCTTGTCGGTCCGCCCAGCTTTGCGTCAGAACCTTGCCTTGCAGCTCCACTGAGCCCCGCATCGGAACCTTGTCTTGCGGACCTACCAAGCCCCATGTCAGAACCATGCCTTGCTGTTACACCATGCCATGTGCTGGAATCTTTCTTTGCTGCCCTGCTTAACCCCGAGCCACTCCACCAAGCTCCATGCCGGAATCCTGTCCTGCCGTGCTGCCTCGCTTTGCACCAGAGCCCTGCCTTGCTACTCCGCCAAGCTCTGTGCTGTAATCCTGTCCTGCTGCACCACTGCACTTCGCACCAGAGACCTGTCTTGCTGCTCCACCAAACTCTGCACCAGAATCCTGTCCTGTCCTGTCCTGCCGTGCCACCGCGCTTCGCACCGAAGTCCTCCCTTGTCAGTCTGCCAAGCTCCATGCCATAATCCTGCCTTGTCATGCTGCCACGCTTCACGCCAGAACCTCGCCTTGATGCCTTGCCTCATGCCACAGCGGCACCCTGCCTTGTAGCGCAATCACGCCCCGCACCTGAAGCCCTTACTGCCACCTCGCCAAGCCACATGCCGGACCCTCACCCGACGGAACTGTTGGATACCGGGTTGGACTCTTGCCTTGCACTAGCCTAGGACCTCCTGACTGCATCAACCACGTGGCAGCTTCCCGCGTGAGCACAAACCGGGAGCCTAAAAAGTGGTCATTTGGGGGCCCTGTACAACCTCTTGCCTTCGTTACTTGTGTTGTATTTTTATCAATACAGAACTTTTAACCCCTTCCTGCTTTGAGCCTTAGTCGGGACAGGACATAATGGGTTTTTCTCAACTGGGACTGAATGACGAGGCTTTAAAGATTTGTTTATAGATAGAATATGGAAAGAATATACATTTTGTTGTATTTTCAGAGAAACTGATAAGCTATGGTGTTAAAAGGAAAGGAAAGGATTACAAAGTTTGCTTATTTGATTAAGGTTAAAATATAGAAAATGATAAGAAATTAACTTGTGGGACACTATTTGAACGGATTAAAGATCAAGATTCTTAATATAGTATATTCTTGTTTCTGGTAGCTCTTAATGGATTTTTCTTGACTAAGTCCAAATGACAAGGCTTTAAAGATTTGTTTATAGATAAGATATAAAATATGGGAAGAATAATTTTTGTTGTATTTTTAGAGAAAATGATAAGTGTTAAAAGTAAAGGAATATGTAACTGATTTATTTGATTAAGGTTAAATATATATACTGTATGTTGTTATTTCTGGTAACTCTTAATGGACTTTTGCTGATTAGAACTGAATGAACAGGCTTTATAATTTGTTTATAGATAAGAGATGAGGTACAAGAAGAAGAGATCCTTTGTTGAAATGTTAGAGAAGGTGATAATTTACTGAAATTGTATTTGTTTTGATGAAGGGGGAACTCATTTCTTTATATATATATTTCTTTATATTTTTTCTTCTGTTTTTCTCTCCATTTTTTATTTTTTCCTTTTCAACTTTAATAAAAACTATTATTTAAAAAGGAATAAAGTGATTCAAACTTTAAAAAATATAAACTTATCACATTTCCTGAAGATTGTATACTTGTTAGAATTACTGAGGAACACCTTCTTTTGCTATTTATATATTTATATATTACTTGATCCCCTTCATGGATCACTGCCTTGTCGTGGCGAAGGGGCTTGCGTAACTCAATGAAGTCAGGTCAAGAAGAACAGGTCATGATGGAGAGTTCTGACAAAACGTGGTCCACTGGAGGAGGAAATGGCAAACCACTCCAGTATCCTTGCCAAGAAAACCCATGGACAGTATTAAAAGGCTAAAAGATATGACGCCGGAAGATGAGCCCCTCAGGTCGGAAGGTGTCCAAAATGCTACTGGGGAAGAGCGGAGGGCAATTCCGAGTAGCTCCAGAAAGTGTGAAACGGCTGGGCCAAAGCCGAAAGGACGCTCAGTTGTGGATGTGTCTGGAAGTGGAAGGAAAGTCCGATGCTGTAAAGAACAATATTGCATAGGAACCTGGAATGTAAGAACTATGAATCAAGGTAAGCTGGATGTGGTCAAACATGAGATGACAAGATTGAACATCGACATCTTGGGAATCAGCGAACTCAAATGGACAGGAATGGGCGAATTTAATTCAGGAGACCATTATATATACTACTGTGGGCAAGAATCCCTTAGAAGAAATGGAGTAGCTCTCATAGTCAATAAAAGAGTGGGAAAGGCAGTACTGGGGTACAACCTCAAAAACGACAGAATGCTTTCAGTTCGAATCCAAGGCAAACCATTCAACATCACAGTGATCCAAGTCTATGCCCCAACCACTGATGCCAAAGAAGCTGAAGTTGACCGGTTCTATGAAGACCTACAACACCTTCTAGAACTAACACCAAAAAAAGATGTCCTTTTCATCATAGGGGACTGGAATGCTAAGGTAGGAAGTCAAAAAATAACCAGAATAACAGGCAAGTTTGGCCTCGGAGTACAAAATGAAGCAGGGCAAAGGCTAATAGAGTTTTGTCAAGAGAACACGCTGGTCATAGCAAACACTCTTTTCCAACAACACAAGAGACGACTCTACACATGGACATCACCAGATGGTCAATACCGAAATCAGATTGATTATATACTTTGCAGCCAAAGATGGAGAAGCTCTATACAATCAGCAAAAACAAGACCTGGAGCTGACTGTGGCTCAGATCATGAGCTTCTTATTGCAAAATTTAGGCTTAAATTGAAGAATGTAGAGAAAACCACTAGACCAATCAGGTATGACCTAAATCATATCCCTTATGAATATACAGTGGAAGTGAGGAATAGATTTAAAGGATTAGATCTGGTAGACAGAGTGCCTGAAGAACTATGGATGGAGGTTCGTAACATTGTACAGGAGGCAGCAACTAAAACCATCCCAAAGAAAAAGAAATGCAAGAAAGCAAAGTGGCTGACTGATGAGGCTTTACAAATAGCTGAGGAAAGAAGGGAAGCAAAAGGCAAGGGAGAAAGGGAAAGATATAAACAACTGAATGCAGAATTCCAGAGAATAGCAAGGAGAGATAAGAAGGCCTTTTTAAATGAACAATGCAAAGAAATCGAGGAAAACAATAGAATGGGGAAGAATAGAGATCTCTTCAAGAAAATCGGAGATATCAAGGGAACGTTTTGTGCAAAGATGGGCATGATAAAGGACAAAAAAGGCAGGGACCTAACAGAAGCAGAAGAGATTAAGAAGAGGTGGCAAGAATACACAGAAGAACTATACAAGAAAGATCTTAATATCCCTGATAAATACGATGGTGTGGTCACTGACCTTGAGCCGGACATCCTAGAGAGTGAAGTCAAGTGGGCCTTAGGAAGCATTACTAACAACAAAGCTAGCGGAGAAGACAGTATCCCAGCTGAGCTATTTAAAATCCTAAAAGATGATGCTGTTAAAGTGCTGCACTCAATATGCCAACAAATTTGGAAAACTCAACAGTGGCCACAGGATTGGAAAAGGTCAGTTTACGTTCCAATTCCAAAGAAAGGCAATGCCAAAGAATGTTCAAACTACCGTACAATTGCGCTCATTTCACATGCCAGCAAGGTTATGCTCAAAATCCTACAAGCTAGGCTTCAGCAGCATGTGAACCGAGAACTACCAGAAGTGCAAGCTGGGTTTCGAAGAGGCAGAGGGACTAGAGATCAGATTGCCAACATTCGCTGGATCATGGAAAAAGCAAGAGAGTTCCAGAAAAACATCTACTTCTGCTTCATTGACTACGCTAAAGCCTTTGATTGTGTGGATCACAACAAACTGTGGCAAAGTCTTAAAGAGATGGGAGTACCAGACCACCTTACCTGTCTCCTGAGAAACCTGTATGTGGGTCAAGAAGCAACAGTTAGAACCGGACATGGAACAACCAACTGGTTCAAAATTGGGAAAGGAGTACGACAAGGCTGTATATTATCACCCTGCTTATTTAACTTATATGCAGAGTACATCATGAGAAATGCCGGGCTGGATGAATCACAAGCCGGAGTTAAGATTGCCGGGAAAAATATCAACAACCTCAGATATGCAGACGATACCACCCTAATGGCAGAAAGTGAAGAGGAACTAAAGAGCCTCTTGATGAGGGTGAAAGAGGAGAGTGCAAAAGCTGGCTTGAAACTCAACATTAAAAAAACCCAGATCATGGCATCTGGTCCCATCACTTCCTGGCAAATAGAAGGGGAAGAAATGGAAGCAGTGACAGATTTTATTTTCTTGGGCTCCAAGATCACCGCAGACGGTGACTGCAGCCATGAAATTAAAAGACGCTTGCTCCTTGGAAGGAAAGCTATGGCAAACCTAGACAGCATATTAAAAAGCAGAGACATCACCTTGCCGACAAAGGTCCGTATAGTTAAAGCTATGGTTTTTCCAGTAGCAATGTATGGCTGTGAGAGTTGGACCATAAGGAAGGCTGAGCGCCGAAGAATTGATGCTTTCGAGCTGTGGTGCTGGAGAAGACTCTTGAGAGTCCCTTGGACTGCAAGGAGGTCAAACCAGTCAATCCTAAAGGAAATCAACCCTGACTGCTCATTGGAAGGACAGATGCTGAAGCTGAAGCTCAAATACTTTGGCCACCTAATGAGAAGAGAGGACTCACTGGAAAAGACCCTGATGCTGGGAAAGACTGAGGGCAAAAGGAGAAGGGGACGGCAGAGGATGAGATGGTTAGATAGCATCACCGATGTAATGAACATGAATTTGAGTAAACTCCGAGAGACAGTGGAGGACAGGAAGGCCTGGCGTGCTATGGTCCATGAGGTCACGAAGAGTCGGACACGACTGAACGACTGAACAACAACAACAACATATTACTTAAATATTCATATTTATATTCTTAGGTATAAGAATAACATAATTTGTTTCAAGCATTTCAATAAATAAAACTTTAAAACATAAAAGAATCAGCTTTATAACTAAGTAAAGTAG
Organism: Charina bottae; assembly: GCA_023362775.1. NCBI lineage: Eukaryota > Metazoa > Chordata > Lepidosauria > Squamata > Charinaidae > Charina > Charina bottae. The sequence goes on along the minus strand of JALMGJ010000003.1, from coordinate 170,415,877 downwards.
GACATGGAACATACATACACCATAATTTTTCTATCACTCAGAGGAAAAACTAAGTGATGAAACATTATTTAAATGTACCTAGTGAGTTGGTTCTGGTCTATCTGATCAACATAGGTCCTATTATGTCTTTCTTTACACTAATTCAAATAATTTATACATTATTGGGATAATATAGTATCTGCATTTTTTTCTTTACTTGGAATCCAGATATATTAAAGCACAGCTAATCTTATTTAATGCAAGTCAACACAGATCCATGTAGATGTTAGGGATACATGGTTTGGTTGAAAGTGAAAGATAATTGACAAATCTACCTAATTTATCTTAGATAAAACATAGCAATATGCCATTCTTCTTGGTGCAAGATTGTTTACTTACTGCTTTATAGGTTCTTTTTTGTCCAGCATGTTTTCTGATTTGCTCTCCATTAGGTCCTGTTTCCACGTGCATGGAATAGATTATGTCAAAGAAATCTTCAACAACAGCTACCTGTCTTAAAGACAGTTTTTCATCTACCCCAATTCCATCCTAGGAAGAAATGACAGGAAACACAAAATGAATATATAAGTTACTAGGAAACATATCTTGTTGCTATAGTATATTGAAGACATTGACACTGATATCTAAAGATCATATATCGCTTAACAGCTAAATCAGTAATACAAACATTATCACTACACAATAAATATAAAATATTTATATAAGATTCTAAGTGACAGTTATATTTAATTGGGATACATGAATCAGTTACAATCTGATTCAAAATTGCATTTTGATTCAAATAATTGATTCGGTTTGAATGGAATTTGTGAATGAGCAATAGAAGTATATGTGTACAGATACAAAAGTCCATCTAATTTTGAACTGAAGACACCTGATTTGAACTGATTTGGGGTACTTTGAATCAATTCTTCAAATTAAAATTTCACACAGCCCAGTATCTAAGTAAGTAATTTGTATTACTGTTTTTTTCAAAGGGTTGTAAGCCTCAACTATCTTATTTATGAAGAATCAGAAATAGCATATTAAAAATATATTATAAACTTGTGTCTTTTATAAATCATTTGAAAAAATTAAACCACAACACGACAACAGATATATGGAAAAGCTATATAGGTATATAAAGGTACAGGTGAAGAAAAGAAGCCTGCATTTTAGTATCTGCTAATACAAGTATAAAATACATCAAATTACATTGTCAGTAAAAATAATAAAAGTAGGAAGTTGTATCCGGAGATGGATTTACAGAAAATGAGATACCAGGACCATACCACGTTCTGATGTGAAGTGTTAAAAATCTCTGGTGCGACTCAGCAGTGAGCAAAATGTGTTCAGCACTTCTTCAGGATTTATTTCATTTGTTTTTAATCCACTGAGTCTAGGGTTGAAAACCAGCACTGAAAATAGTTACCAAAACTGAGTCCTACTGAATCTTAAAACAAATTAAGTCCTGGTTTCACCTTCCTTCAAAATCAGGTATATGGATCCATAAACACAATCAGGGCATTTTATTTACTATCCCTTTAAATTGGTTAACTATTCAAATTAATCATAAATATAAATTTCATAAAATAAACATTACCATAGTCACGTAGTTTATGCATATATTTTTCTACAAAGCCCTAAGTCATTTATTTTACAGTGTAAGGTGTTAATGAGCAGACGAAAGGGGTAGCAACTAGTTACATTTATAGCAAGAGACATTCTGACATTATAGATTGTATGCTGATGTTCATATTATTATTACTTAACAAGCAGCGACTCTGAATGTCTTTATTTTTCTAAACGTTTAAACTTCTATAGCTTCAAAATTCACATACTAACTAGCTTGTAAAGATAAAATTGTAAAGATAATTGTAAAGATACAAAAGAGCAAATTTGGTCTAGTGGTTAAGGCAATGGGCTAGAAACCAGGAGACTGAGAGTTCTAGTCCCGCCTTAGGCATAAAAGCCGGCTGGGTGACCTTGGGCCAGTCCCAGTCTCTCATCCCTAGGAAGGAGCCAATGGCAAACCTGGAATCTGTGAGTTCTAGTCCCACCTTAGGCATGAAAGCTGGCTGGGTGACCTTGGGCCAGTCACTCTCTCTCTCAGTCCAACTCACCTCACAGGGTTGTTGTAGGGAAAATAGGAGGAGGGAGTATTAGGTATGTTCGCCGCCTTGAGTTATTTATAAAAATAATAAAGGCGGGATAAAGATTAAATAAATAAATAAATAAAATGAATTCCACACCTAGTGAATATCACACTAGAAAATACTCTAGATCCACTGTTTGTTTCCCCATTCCTTACTAAATTTTATTTCAGGTGACCAACTCTGCAGCTAGACAAACAGCAATATTTCATGTAATCTTCTGAAAACATCTGTGTACAGAGATAAGAGCCTGTGTTGTATTCTATATGTATACTTCTAGAATAAAATTCTCTTTTGCAGACTGTGCCTGGTCTCTTTGCTTTTATGACCATATTATTTTTCCTTTAGATGTAATATGAAATGCAATGAGTACACTGAATTGGTTGCACCTACAGATTTATAGCAATTGTATGGCATGCACCTAAATGTGCCAGCGAAACAAAAAACATGGTATCACATCAGCATTACACAAGATCAAGGCAGAGATCATTTCAGTGTTATGCAATAAGGGTCTTCCCCCACCCACTCAGGTGTGCTTTCCAGATTCAGCAAATCAGACTAAGCACAGTATTACTCCCAGTCCACTGAAGTTAGCAATGTGTAAATTCCATTCAAGTGGCAGAGTTTGTTAGCTGAATCTAATTGTATTAATCTGGCTGAAATTCTATAACCATTAACAGAATAATACACCCAACTGAACATAAGTGGACTTATTCTTGAGTATTTATGTATAAGATTTCACAGATGCCTACTGTTCTTTGGATGTGGACCAGTATTTTACCTGAAGCCTCACCATTACTATGTTATTTGCCAAGTGCTGGGTCAAATATTTATGCAGTTGTTCTCATTCTTTTGCAAGAGGCTTACACAGCTAAATCAACTACAGCAAATGCAGTACTGACACTCGACCACAATTTTCTTTTGTACTACTGCTAGCCAGACATTCCCTATCTGGTACATAAAAAATGGAGTTGAGACATTTCCCACCTCTTGTAGCATAGATGAATTGGCAGGTAACAGAATGAAAAACAATATTTCCCAACAAGTAAATAACCCAAGTAAATAAGGAAGATAGATGCTTTTGAACTGTGGTGTTGGAGGAAAATTCTGAGAGTGCCTTGGACTGCAAGAAGATCAAACCAGTCCATACTCCAGGAAATAAAGCAAGACTGCTCACTTGAGGGAATGATATTAAAGGCAAAACTGAAGTACTTTGGCCACATCATGAGAAGACAGGATACCCTGGAGAAGAAGCTGATGCTGGGGAAAGTGGAAGGCAAAAGGAAGAGGGGCCGACCAAGGGCAAGATGGATGGATGATATTCTGGAGGTGACGGACTCGACCGTGGGGGAGCTGGGGATGGCGACGACCGACAGGAAGCTCTGGCGTGGGCTGGTCCATGAAGTCACGAAGAGTCGGAAGCGACTGAATGAACAACAACAACACAAATAGCCACAGCCTCTTTTTGAGCATAATAATAACATCACAGAAGGTAAATATGAATATAATTTTAAAAAAATATTTACATGAACTCTTTGAAAAGCACGGGAGGGAATAAAGAATGACACAGTCCTACTGTTTTTGTTAGCTACAAATTGGAAAGCTTAAAATCTAAATGATTTTAAAATCATGCAAATTTGCACTTCTAACAAAAATATGAGAACTAGAACACAATTTTCTTTCAGTTTTAATAGTTTTCTAACTTTTGGGTACAGAAATGTACTACCAAAAATTGCAATACAAGGGCATTTATGAGAGTTAATTCCTTGCAAATATGTAAATATTAGGGAAATACATAGAGAAAATATAGTAAAGTATAGACGCAGATGTACAAAATGTGAATGAAAATAACTAAGAATTTTTAGGCTGACTTTAAAACATACATTGAACAGCTAAGGTAAGAATAGGGTAGAATTAACAGGAAAGAAATAATTGTTGCTTTCTAAAATCATGTGACCAATTCATGTATTTCTAATTTGGAAGAAAATTGTTGTGACTTCCAGTGGAGGAATGGCAAGCTAACATGTCTCTGTGGAGAGCAGAAATGATGACTGCTGGAAAGACTGAAGAACTGGTGAGTAGACCGGTTCTTCAGAACCTCTTCAGACAAGGAGAGAATGGGAGATCCCCCATAAGTGCTCCAGATGGCTGCTCCTCATGAGGAGACCCCAGGACAGCAGTACCCCACAGGTTTTAGTGCCAGGAAGCAAAGGGATCAAGCTCACCACCGCGGTGGAGCCTTTTAAAGGAAACTAAGTTTGCTAACCTCACTTCTAATCATGTTTGGAAATTGCCTATTTAACTATCTTAAGACTATTATAGAGATCTTCAGAATGACAAGTTTTAAAAACCACCTGGTAAATCTATCCATTTCTGAACAAAAGAAAAGTTAACTATAAATTTAAATTTATAGTTTAAATAGTTCAAATTTAAAATTTGAAATAAATGGCAAAAAGCTAAATAAGATTTTGAACCAAGAACATTATAGATGAACTAAGGGTCCAGACAAATTTGGACTATTGAAACTTTTACTATAAGATTTTGGAACTAACTATATAAAATAAACAGCTTTTCGTAGGAACCAGAATTATTTTGTCTACCATAAATCATAACAGAGATTAGAGACCTTATGATTTAAATTGGACACTAGAGGGGACTAAAGATTCCAGGCAAAAAGAAAAAAAACATGCCTTTGGTTTTGATTATGATTGGGATGTACAAAATAATACAAAATACTTCAACTTTTGAAATATTAAAGGAGATCTTTGAAGAATGGTGCCAGAAATTAGTAGCTACAATATCCACACTTTCAGTAATGATGTCTGCTTCTATGGATAGACTTTGTTTAAAGGGTATTAATGAAGGAATGACAGATATGAAACAAATCTTGCTTAATGCAGAAATAGTGGAATCAGAAATATTGGATTTTTAAAAAAGTGTGGATTACAAGGCAGAGAGGGTATTTACAGTGGAAATACAAATGGCAGGCCAAGAGAATGACCTGTATAAGGACTTTTTACTGTATATACAAAAGAAGCTGGCTAAAGTTTTAAAAATTAAAGGAGAAATGCAAATGATAAACCAAGAGAATGACCTGGATAATGTATTTTTATTGGATTTACAAAAGAGGCTTGTTAAAGCCTTGAAGAAGCCTATACAATGGGACAAAGAAGAATTGAAGAGAGATCAAGTCCTATGACAATATTTGAATGGACTAAAGATTAAGATTTTCAGAGGTAAAAGGAAGAAACCTAAAGTTGATTTATTTGATCAAGGTTAAAATAAGACATGTTTTTATGAAATTCTGGCAATGCTTTACAGACTTTTTGCTGACACCAGGATTGATAAATTGATGTCTTATGGATTTGCTTATAGATGATGGATTATGGGAAAAAGAGATATCTGTTTGTAACCTTATGGGGGGGAAGGGGGTAACTTTATAGGGGGAGATGATAGATAGATAGATAGATAGATAGATAGATAGATAGATAGATAGATAGATAGATAGATAGATAGATAGACAGACAGACAGACAGACAGACAGACAGACAGACAGACAGACACATAAGTAGGCCTGTGTAATGCCAGATACTGATGTACTATAGAAGAAATACACACTGATTTGGTTTTTAGGCTATGCTTAGCAATGGCATATCTGAACCTAGACCATATCTTAAATTTGTATTAAGAGGCAGTGCTTTATACATAGTTTGTATACTTGGTTTATTGTTAATTTATTCACTAAACTACGACTCTGCAAGACGGAAGGAGGGATTAATGTACATCTTAGCCTTCTAGCCTCCAGAGAGTAATGGAAGGCAGGAGGGGCAAGAAACAGCCTCTTAGATTGAAGCCTGTATTTGTGAACTCAATAGATTTCTATGGATCTATTCAAAGTAGCAGCAGATTTTTCCTATATATGATGAGTACAGACTTTATTAAAAAAATCACTCATCAATTTGATCCTATTTATATCATTCTAGAAGTATTACTATGTGATAAGAGGAGGTATCTCTGTTGTATTTTAAAAGATAATATTTGTCTTAATTTTTTTGTCTTAAAATATTACATGTAAAAGCTTTTAAGTATCTAGTTTTGCAAATTCAGAATAATCTATTATGGGGACTTCAGTCTTTCAGAAATATAAATTATGAGTTATGCAAAACAGCTTAACCAGGAAGTATTCCTCATTGACTTTAGAATAAATATTTATAAAATTAATCTAAAAGGGTTCATTTACAAATTATAATGCACAATTTACTTCCAAGAATTAGTGTTTAGGATTGGAACCTCTCATTACTTTTGTATACAAGTCTAAAGTAAACTTCATTGTTTAAGGAGTTATTTATAACATAAAACAAAATTTATTTATTTAAGTTATAGAGTTTGGTCTAGTGGTTAAGGTGCTGGGCTAGAAACCAGGAGTCTGTGAGTTCTAGTCCCGCCTAAGGCATGAAAGCCGGCTGGGTGGCCTTGGGCCAGTCCCTCTCTCTCAGCCCAACTCACCTCACAGGGTTGTTGTTGTGGGGAAAATAGGAGGAGGAAGGAGTATTAGGTATATTCGCCGCCTTGAGTTATTTATAAAAAAAATAATAAAGGCAGGATAAAAATTAATTAATTAAATAAATAAATATTTGTAGTGTATCAATATTTATACCAGTAAAAACCTTTTCACTGAAGATCTTTAAAAACAGAGTAAAATATTTAAGTGGATGAATTCCCTAAAAAAAAGGATGAATTATAGGATCTTGTACTGTCATGGTCAGTTATCAAGAAGAAGCTGAGTCATCTTTTGATAAATATGCTTGCTAAGGTTGTTTTAGAAATTCTACCCAAGAGATAAAGGGATAAAATATATATTTGCATTTGCTGAGCAAATTTATAATATAATCTCCCACCTGTAGAAAGTTGCATGGGAACCTCTAATTCTAGAAACATAGCTGCCTTATACAGGCCCAATTAACACAACACATTTAATTGGATCATGGGACAGATAGCATGTCACACACAGAGGAAGGAACTAGATTGCCTGCAGCCTCAAACAAGCATTAAATTAACTCCTCTTAGTCAGCCATACTGCCTGAACTCCAGAACTCCACCAGTTGCTCTATTTTGCCTACCTAATCCACAAAGAAGAGTTTGGAGAAAGGTAAGCTGAAGTCTCAAAACTATCATTTTGAAATATACTTCAAGAATCCAACTTCTGTCAACTGTCAAACATATCTCCCAAATGTTAATTGGCCACAAGGCCAGTCAAGCACACCCATCAGGCTAATGGCAGAAATCTCTCCAGCAAGCACTTAACAACCAGCAGTATTTGCAAATGGTAGAAAACCATCAGCACAGCCTCTCACATAGGGCTATCAGAACTGGGCTGAAGGAATCCAGATGACTGCAGGATGGCACCAATGAATTATGGTTTTCTGTATCACTCTGCTGTCATCTAATGGTTGTCTGGGTTTTTGCAATCTAGATCTAGTATCCCTACTTTCACATCTAATCTCCAATAATGCTCCCATGTATTCCCTGTGCTGACAAACCAACATAGACAGACATCATGCTGGACTAAAAGAACAAAAATGGCTGGTCACTTTGGCAACAGTTTCCCATCCCAACACAGCCACAATACCCTGCACACCATGGCTTCATTTGAATGGACAAAAGAGCAATTATCTACCCCACCATCCATTTCCACAGAGCTGTCAGGCCCAGCCCAAGAACTTCAGAGAATCAGTTCAGCCAAACACCAGTTCTTTATTTGCTTACACCATACAGAGAGAATCTTGCCAGAGTAAAGCTACTCTACCTAACCTAAGGGGAAATAACTTGGGAAAGTTCTTGGGCGGGGCTATTCTGAACCTTTTAGTCTTCCCACATTCGCTTTCTGGACTGTGTCTCCTATTATCTTGTCCTCCTTGGAATGTGCTCCCTCCTTCCTGAGAACCAGCAGCATTACTGAAATCCACCACAAGAGCAGAACCCAACATGTCCCTATCCCCTATAGAGCCAGCCAAGCAAAGAACAATAGCACATCCTGTCCCACTCAACCAAAAGGAAGCCATCAAGGCAAAGCCCAGCCCAACCACCATTGTTCCTAGTCATTGGTGCCACAGCCCAAAGGAAATCACAGATTCCATTGGACATCCCAACTCCAATAAAAGTGCAATCTCGATCTCCAGCCACATCCAGAGCAGGGAGTGAACTGCAAGTGGAACTCTATACCTCGGCTAAATCCTTAAAGAACACTATGGCAGACTGAGATATCCCTAGTTCCCAGTCCCTGTCCACGTAGGACATCCTTCTATCCTTGTTCCAGAAAACACAAAGCAAAACATAAGACAGCACAGAGATACCAATGAAGAGATGCATGAGCAAGCTAAAAAGGTAACGGTTCCCCCACACAGTCATGTCCGACTCTAGGGGCCAGTGCTCATCTCTGTTTGTTAGCCGAAGAGCCAGCGTTGTCCGAAGACGCTTCCGCGGTCATGTGGCCGGCATGACACGCGCGGAACGCTGTTACCATCCCATCGACGTGGTACCTATTTATCTACTTGCATTTGCATGCTTTCGAATTGCTAGGTTGGCAAGAACTGGGGTGAGTGCGGGAGCTCACTCCATCAAGCGGGGCTAGGGTCTCGAACCACCGAACTTGCGACCTTCCGATTGACAAGCCTGGCGTCTTAACTGCTGAGCCACCACACCCCCTATGAGCAAACTAGAAATCCATAAAAAATATACTATCATGACTTGGGTCCTTTTTCAGAACAGTGGGACAAAGAGTCTATCTTCAGTGGGCTGCTGTGGGTTTAGCTTGCAGTTGATAATGGATTGCACTTCTCATCATCCTAGAAGACTAGGCCTATGTTTGACATGGTTGATTGCTATTTATCGCTTTCCCTGGAACCCACAACAGTACCTACAGTACTGTTACAGTACAGTACAGTACCATTACTACAGCCATGCACACATAATGGTGAAGCATAGTTCTGATGTCTGAAGACAAAATGGCAAATTGGAATTCAGCTCTGTATGTTGCTGTGGGTTGTTTGTTTTAGATTTTTATCCCATCTTTTTTTTTCATTTACAACTCAAGGCAGCAAACATACCAATACTCCTTCCTCCTCCTATTTTCTCCACACCAACAATCCTTTGTTACACATTTCATAATATCTCTGAAAGACAAGAGATCTGTTACTAGATGATACATCTGGATTGCCTACCAAGGGGTATCTAGTGAATGCTATCCTTATGGAGAGGAACAACTAGTGTCATGCCTTTAATATCCACAGACCAAAGGCAGCAATTACCAAGACAATTGTGATCAGCTCTTGCCTGGAAGAATCCATTTCAGAGCACAGCTTGCATGTCTGGTGAAGATAGGGAGGGACATGACATCTGCTGCCATGTTTTCCAAGGTCTGCCAGTCTTGGTTGTATATCTTGGATGCCTAGAATATTTTTTGTGTTTCGTACTGTAAACCTCTGTCGGGCTTGTTGTGGTTGGAGGCAGCTGTCTTATTTGCTGTTACTTTTCTCACTCATTTTTTTCCATTGCATGATGTGTGAGACATTTTTTCTCCTACGAATATTTTTGGAGATTTGTATGACAGAAGAGGGGCTGGGAGGCTTCATATTGCTTCATCTTGCAGCTATCCTCTGTGGCTGTGTTGGAGATAGACATGAAGGTGACGTGGACAGGGGTGATGCTGAGCAGAAATTGGTGAGATAAGTGACAGAGGCCATCAGAAGGGACAGGAAGTATGATTAGAAGGTGTGTGTGTGTGTGTGTGTGTGTGTGTGTGTGTGTGTGTGTGTAGGTAAGTGCTTGATGTAGTTTTGCAGGTTTTTCCTCTTCCTTTTCCCCCTGGTGTTCTGTCTCATACCTCCTACCTGATCAGTGTGGAAGAGGCCGGTGATATCATGAAGAGTTGACAATACTCTCCATTTGCAAGAACTCTTAGGATACTTCCTGTCATCAATGGCTGGGAATGGCTGGGAATTTGTTAAAACCAAACTGGCATTCTTCAGCCCTTTACTGTGATCATGCATTGCCAGAATCATCAGTAAGAAAATTTTACTAAATCCCTGGCTCTTTGGATCATTCGTGTTATGTAAATATGGCCACTGAGTCAGAACATTTCTCCAACTACCTTGATATTGCTTACATTGTCTGGCAAAACCTCTCCAAAATTTCTGGCTTGAATCTTCCCCAATGCTACTTGGAGACACCAGAGTTTGTTTCTGAACCCACCAGCCATGATAGTGAATTATGTTTTTTCCTTTAAGATGCCCCTTTCCATGGTGCCATTATAAAGTTGCATCTTCAGCAAGACAGAAAAATACCCATGAATAGGGCTACAAGATTTTCAAAGCAAAAATCTGAATGGTGACCAGATGGCAGGAAAGAGATACAGAAAACTCTAGCTCTTTGTTGCTATCTAGTGGCTTTCTGGATTTACGCAGCCCTACCTTTGAGAAAAACAAAATAAACCCAAAACTACAATCACCCATTTGTCCAAGTCATTTACAAAGTCATATTAGAGCAGCAGTATCTTCAATAATCCACCAAAATCAGTACATTGCAGAATACAGGTTGCAAATATGTTTTCTTTGTAGTAAAAATATATTAACTCAGAAACAGTTACAAAAGTGAAAATAGCAATGATCAGTAATTTCTACATTTTCCATAATTAATGCTACAAATTCATAATTATCCAGAACATATAAGAGAAGACTGTAAACTCATTATCAGATAAAATAATTTTTAAAAATAACTTGTTCAAAACTCTGCAGCTATTGCCATTACGTACTTTCAGAAATACTTTCAGAACCCTGTTGCCCTTCCAGAAGGCCTCAAAACCTGGTTTTGCCATCAAGCCTGGGGATCCCATGGAAGTGTGAAGCTCGTTAAATGGCTGTGGTCTAATAAGTGTAGACTGCACTCTTTCTGTCTTTTTGTTATTATAGTTTTTTAACTGGTTTTAATTGGTTTTAATGGTTGAATTATATGGATTGTTAGTTTTTGTTTTAACTGTGTATGCTGCCCGGAGTCACATGCAAGTAAGAAGGGCAGCTATATAAATTCAATCAATCAATCAATCAATCAATCAATCAATCAATGTGTTCATACATGCATATGCAACAAACATGATTGAAATGTGCTGTAGATGGGGCTGCCTTTAAGGACTACTTGTAAGCTACAATTAGTCCAGTATTTGGTGGCCCATGTAATAACTGGCACTGGGTGTGGCAAGCATATTATACCCATGCTGCAGGCAGGACTGGATTAAGGCCAACTGATGCCCTAAGCACAGCCCAACAATGGTGCCTCCAGCCCTTCCATTGCTTAACTGACAAGACATTAAGACTGTGTGTTGAAAACTAAAGTCAAGTGTCGCAGTGAAAGAGTTAAGGACATAATAGCTAGGGGAAAATACTCTGTGGTGCCCCCCTTCCCTTGATGCCCTAAGCATGTGCTTATTTTGCTTAATGGTTAATCCAGGGCTTGCTGCAGGCCTTGCACTGGCTTCCACTTGGATTCAGGATACAATTTAAAATGTTGGTTTTGTTGTATAAAGTCATTAATGGCTTAGGACCTGGGTACCTACAAGACGTACTTACTCCAATTAGACTTTTTCTGTCCTAATAGGTCATCTCAGGAGAAGCTACTCTTAATCACCTACTTTCTGGAAGCAAAGGGAGCTGAGGCCAGAAAATGCTGCTCCAGAACAGTCTCCACGTGGAGATCAGACTGGCCCTCTCCTTGTCTGCATTCAGAAAGATGCTGAATGACAAGCTGTTCTGTAGAGCATTCTAGTTAGACTTTTTATTAATTAATTGGCTTTTAAGATTTTGATTTTAACTGTTTTTAATTTTAATTTTAATTTTACTGCAAATTATTTAATTATGATTATATTATAAACCACTGAAAGTCTATTCTGATTGCAGCAGGATATAAATGTTATAAATACATCAACAAATCTATTTAGGAATTTCTGTCTCCTCTCAAACCGACTGGCTTGGGGTAAACTCACTTAATTACAGTGACCGGCAATAAAGTTCATTTTGTAGAGTCTACAAAATCAACAATCTTAACTATAACCAAAATATAATTAAGCAAACGAGTAAATTAAAATTATACACACTGTACCTCAGAGCTGTACCCTCTGAGCAAAGGTAACAATATGCACAAACCTAAAATAAACAGAATACAGTATAAATTGTAATAGTTTTTAAAATTTAAGGGGATTTACCTAAGGATTTCTTCCTCCTATTTACCTCCTATCTCACTAGAGGCTATTCAGTTATATATTCCGGGAATATATAAAAAGCAAAGCATAATTACTCCAGCAAAGGAGATTGTTACCTTGTCGTGGTGCTGGAGCTTGAGCACTTCAATGAAACCATGAGCTAAACCGTGAAGGGACACCCAAGACGGGAAGGTCGTGGCAGAGAGGTCAGACTAAATACGATCCCTGGGGAAGGTAATGGCAACCCACCCCAGTATTCTTGCCGTGAAAACTAAATGGATCAGTACAACCAGAGATATGTCGGTATACCATCGGAAGATGGGACTCCCAGGTCGGAAGATGGTCAAAATGCTACTGGGGAGGAACAGAGGATACGTTCAACTAGCCCCAGATGTGATGACGCAGCTAGCTCAAAGCCGAAAGGATGGCTAGCGGCCGACGGTGCTGGTGGTGAACGACGAATCCGATGTTCTAAAGATCAACACACCATAGGAACCTGGAATGTAAGATCTATGAGCCAGGGCAAATTGGATGTGGTTATTGGTGAGATGTCAAGATTAAATATAGACATTTTAGGTGTCAGTGAACTGAAATGGACTGGAATGGGCCACTTCACATCAGATGACCACCAGATCTACTACTGTGGACAAGAGGACCACAGAAGAAATGGAGTAGCCTTCATAATTAATAATAAAGTGGCTAAAGCAGTGCTTGGATACAATCCAAAAAACGATAGAATGATCTCAATTCGAATTCAGGGTAAGCCATTTAACATCACAGTGATCCAAATATACGCCCCAACCACAGATGCTGAAGAAGCAGAAGTATATCAGTTCTATGAGGATCTGCAGCACCTACTGGATAATACACCAAAAAGAGATGTTATTTTCATTACAGGAGACTGGAATGCTAAGGTGGGTAGTCAAACGACACCTGGAATTACAGGCAAGCATGGTCTGGGAGAACAAAATGAAGCAGGACATAGGCTGATAGAATTTTGCCAAGACAACTCACTGTGCATAACAAACACTCTCTTCCAACAACCTAAAATATGACTTTATACATGGACTTCACCAGATGGTCGACACCGAAATCAGATTGACTACATCCTTTGCAGCCAAAGGTGGCGGACATCTATACAGTCGGTAAAAACAAGACCTGGAGCTGACTGTAGTTCAGATCACGAACTTCTTATTGCAAAATTTAGAATCAGACTAAAGAGAATAGGGAAGACCCACAGATCAGTTAGATATGAGCTCACTAATATTCCTAAGGAATATGCAGTGGAGGTGAAGAATAGATTTAAGGGACTAGATTTAGTAGATAGTGTCCCGGAAGAACTATGGACAGAAATTCACAACATTGTTCAGGAGGCGGCAACAAAAAACGTCCCAAAGAAAAAGAACACCAAGAAGGCAAGATGGCTGTCTGCTGAGACACTGGAAGTAGCCCAAGAAAGAAGGAAAGCAAAAGGCAACAGTGATAGGGGGAGATATGCCCAATTAAATGCAAAATTCCAGAGGTTAGCCAGAAGAGATAAGGAATTATTTTTAAACAAGCAATGTGCGGAAGTAGAAGAAGACAATAGAATAGGAAGGACAAGAGACCTCTTCCAGAAAATTAGAAACATTGGAGGTAAATTCCAGGCAAAAATGGGTATGATCAAAAACAAAGATGGTAAGGACCTAACAGAAGCAGAAGAGATCAAGAAAAGGTGGCAAGAATATACAGAAGATCTGTATAGGAAGGATAATAATATTGGAGATAGCTTTGACGGTGTGGTCAGTGAGTTAGAGCCAGACATCCTGAAGAGTGAGGTTGAATGGGCCTTAAGAAACATTGCTAATAACAAGGCAGCAGGAGACGACGGTATCCCAGCTGAACTGTTTAAAATCTTGCAAGATGATGCTGTCAAGGTGATGCATGCCATATGCCAGTAAATTTGGAAAACACAAGAATGGCCATCAGATTGGAAAAAATCAACTTATATCCCCATACCAAAAAAGGGAAGCACTAAAGAATGTTCAAACTATCGAACAGTGGCACTTATTTCACATGCCAGTAAGGTAATGCTCAAGATCCTGCAAGGTAGACTCCAGCAATTCATGGAGCGAGAATTGCCAGATGTACAAGCTGGGTTTAGAAAAGGCAGAGGAACTAGAGACCAAAGTGCCAATATCCGCTGGATAATGGAGAAAGCCAGGGAGTTTCAGAAACACATCTATTTTTGTTTTATTGACTATTCTAAAGCCTTTGACTGTGTGGATCATAACAAATTGTGGCAAGTTCTTGGTGGTATGGGGATACCAAGTCATCTTGTCTGCCTCCTGAGGAATCTGTATAACGACCAAGTAGCAACGGTAAGAACAGACCATGGAACAACGGACTGGTTTAAGATTGGGAAAGGAGTACGGCGGGGCTGTATACTCTCACCCTACCTATTCAACCTGTACGCAGAACACATCATGCGACATGCTGGGCTTGAGGAATCCAAGGCTGGAGTTAAAATCACTGGAAGAAACATTAACAATCTTAGATATGCAGATGATACCACTTTGATGGCTGAAAGCGAGGAGGAGTTGAGGAGCCTTATGACGAAGGTGAAAGAAGAAAGTGCAAAAGCTGGGTTGCAGTTAAACCTCAAAAAAAACAAGATTATGGCATCCAGCTTGATTGATAACTGGCAAATAGAGGGAGAAAAAGTGGAGGCAGTGACAGACTTTGTATTTCTAGGCACAAAGATTACTGCAGATGCTGACTGCAGCCAGGAAATCAGAAGACGTCTACTTCTTGGGAGGAGAGCAATGGCAAATCTTGATAAAATAGTTAAGAGCAGAGACATCACACTGACAACAAAGGTCCGCATAGTTAAAGCAATGGTATTCCCTGTAGTAACCTATGGCTGTGAGAGCTGGACCAAAAGGAAGGCTGAGCGAAGGAAGATAGATGCTTTTGAACTGTAGTGTTGGAGGAAAATTCTGAGAGTGCCTTGGACTGCAAGAAGATCAAACCAGTCCATACTCCAGGAAATAAAGCCAGACTGCTCACTTGAGGGAATGATATTAAAGGCAAAACTGAAGTACTTTGGCCACATAATGAGAAGACAGGATACCCTGGAGAAGATGCTGATCTAGGGAAAGTGGAAGGCAAAAGGAAGAGGGGCCAACCAAGGGCAAGATGGATGGATGATATTCTGGAGGTGACGGACTCGACCATGGGGGAGCTGGGGATGGAGACGGCCGACAGGAAGCTCTGGCGTGGGCTGGTCCATGAAGTCACGAACAGTCGGAAGCGACTGAATGAATAAACAACAACAACAAAGCATAATTAACTAGAATTGTATTCTTCCCATTAGTGCTAGCACAGTCAAGGAAGTGAGAAATCTTCCAAGTAATACCTACTCAGAAGAATCAGAATGGTCTAATGCAAAGTCTTGGATTTTATCATATGTATCTTAGCATAAACTATCCTGAGAGATATATAAATAGAACTATGGACTTAACTCCTTGATCTTCTTTGGTTATGAGTTAAAGTATCTAGAGAAGTTTTTATCATTAGCTGACTCTTAGGCTTTGGCAGATAAGTAAATGAGGATCCTTAAAATTCTTCATTTCTTTCTGTAAAGCACAGGAGGACCTAAGTCTAGGTAAGCATAGATCTTCAGTATTACCTATTAACCTTGATCTTCAGTATTACCTATTAACCTTGATGCAGCAAAATATTTTCAAAAATGCAACTCAGTTTGAAGATCTGATAGAAGTAGAAGAAAGTATTTCTTTTCCTAGCACAGCCTGGGTTCTTGATGCTTGATGCCTGGTCCTAGCACCTATAGTCAACATGAGTCTAGTCCAGAGCTTTCCAAACTGTGTGTTGGGACACGTTAGTGTGTCGGCTGTAGTGTCTGGGTGTGTCGCAGCTGCTGCTGCCTCCGAGCCCTGCCAGGATTCCACGCAGGTCCTAGTGCCTGCCTTGGCCTTGCTGCCTCCAAACCTGCTGTGATTCTGTGCAGGTCCTAGTGCCTGCCTTGTGCCCTGCTGTAAGAGTGTGTCGCGAAGTGATGCATGTCTAAAAAGTGTGTCACCAACATGAAAAGTTTGGAAAGCTCTGGTCTAGTCACTAGTGGAGTTGACAATGGGCATCCACAGAAGAAGCAATGGAGAGCAAATGATGACATACATATAATGACATTATCAGACAAATGATGTCTTTATCAGTACTTGTGTCAGACATCAGAATGCAAGTATGTAATGGGAGCATTTGTATGATGATATTGTTGCACATATGTCATCATTTTGGTGTCACAATCGTTTGCTGCAGACACTGTGAGGATGGCTTTTTAGTTTGTGACATGACAGTGACACCCTCTGTTTTAAAAAATGACAGCTTATTTTAAAAACAGAAGCAATTGTAAGATTTAAAAAATGGTCAATGGTATTACTATTCTCTCCAAATATCTGTTAATTCAAGATTTCTTCTGAGAGGGTTTTCATGTTCATAATCCCCCTATGATTACTTAAGTCAGGCAGTAAAGCACAGGTCAAATACAAACCATAGCAATTTCCTATCTGGCCTGTTAGGTTCATCACCCCCTTTTTGGACTCCAACTCTTTTCCCAGGCCTCGAAAAAGAAATTTCACCAGCTGGCTAGAGTTTCCCAGCTTACAGGGATTGAACATACAGTAACTCCATCCATTTCAACAGAGACTGTTTTATAGCCTAATTGCCATTGGAGGCATTCATTAAGGCAATGAAAGCAATAACCCCCTCTCTACTGCAATGTGAAGTACCTTAAGCTTCATGTTGCAATCAAACTTGGAAATCAATGAAAACTTTTTTAAAAGCTTAATTGCCAAACAGGAGTTATTCTGCCCATCTGGGGTTGTGGCTCCACCCATTGACATCATCCCATCCTCAATGATTTTGCATGGCACCAAGTCAGTACTTGGACCAGATGTTTCCCACCTCTGACATGATCCTAAAAAAACAGGATTGCAGCATAACTCTTTATGAGATAAATATAAACACTAGTGGTGCTATAAATATTTCAGAAAAATTAACAATTTAGGGGAAATGTTACTAAAAAAACCAAAAGCACAAGTGTATATTTTTTGCAGAGAATAATTAAAATTAATAAATAAAAGATTAAAATCAGTGTTTAAAATAACAACAACAAAAAGGAAAACAGAAACCGCAGAAAAATTGTTCATATTTCTATTTGTATATACATATTCTCACTCCTAAATCATTTAATTTGTTCTAAAATAATCAGCTTTATGAGAAGATCAGCAACAATTTTCAGTCACAACAGAGAAGTCCTCAGGCTGATATAGAGCCTCCCTCTCCTAGCTTGGGCAATAAATTACATTTAAATTACTGCACTGGCACTGAATCTTTGTTACTATGTCAGGTTCTTCACTCAGATCTAGCTTCATGATAGATAGATAGATAGATAGATAGATAGATAGATAGATAGATAGATAGATGATAGATAGATAGATGATAGATAGATAGAATCAAAATATAATTCATACTTCGTTAGCTATCATACTTCTAGGTAGCAGATTTGATCTGATTCTCTTTCTGTTTCAATTTAGACTGTGCTGGAGGGATTAATCCTATGTCAGACTAGATGACCTAATCATCTCCATCTATGATTTTGCAATGCAGCAGCTGTACAACAGCTTGTTGTAAACAGGTTCATTGTCTCCACACTGTTCCCAGTGGACAACTGCCTCTTTCCTAAAACCACAGCTATAACAAACTCTTAATTGGCACCAAGGCTAGCAGTCTCGGGGAAAGCAAAGGGCAGTTCACTAGGTCCACCACTTCTGTATCCCCTACAGCCAAAGCTGCAGGCAGATCTGCCATTCTGAATTACCTTTTGTCTCAATCGAAGAGAATTACCTTTTGTCTATGTTGTACCCCTTTGTTTATGCCACTAGTATAAAGAGAAACAGTTGTGATAGCCTAACTCACCTGCAATTGAATAGGATTGAACTTATGAACAAGAGTCATCGACAAATTATAGTACAACCAAATATACTTCTGGTTGACATGGAAGAGAAGAATACAGGATCAAATAACACATCCAGTAGCCCTCCTTTAAAAGATCAGATTTAAAATCTTCCCCCACACCCCCATTCTATTAGTAGAAATACGCAAGAAAGCCTAAATAGCTTGGGTTCAAGTTATCTATAGAACCACCTTTCCAATAATAACCAATTTATCTATCAAGATGTTTGAGAGAGGCTCTTCTCCATATCCCACATGTTCAAATGTGTTTCATGGAGATATGGGGAAAGCCTATGCAGTGGCTGTGCTATCATTTAGACAGGAATTTCCAATTTTGCATAAAGTTACTGCTTTGGGGTCTTTGAAAGTGTTAGATTTCCTATCTACACTTCTTCCTAGTAAATCTCATAATAGATTATAACTTGAATGTTGTTTTCACTCTAACCAGTGCTTCTGTATTGAAAACCAAAGGCAGTTAATAATATACATCTAAATAATAAATATATTCATTCAAGATTAAAGTATGAGATAAAATTAGTTAAATAAAAGCAGCAGATAAGAATGGCTAAAGGTCTTCATCACATTTCTCACCCTCAATATGCTTATCCAAATAAGATTGATTTAACTTGGCACTGAAATGAAAGAAAAATGTACGCCAAATGAACCTGACTCAGAAGGAAGTTCCAAAATGTAGGCCTGGCTCTGAGTAAACTCCACATATGTAAATTATGATAGCAAGGACACTCAGAGTAGACCTTTAAAATGTAGAAGTTTAAAATGTCAGATTCATATACGAAAGGAGATTACAGAATAGGGATATGAGATGAAAGGACGAAGTCTCAACATTCATGTAGCCAATCCACTGCAGAAGAGAAACTAAGAAATATTTGCATCATGATAAATAGATATATTTGCAGAAATAGAAGACTACATTATACATTGTTCCTGATCAGTTTCCATGGACATTAATCAATGGGATTCAGAATCACAAAAGAAAACTACTGCTTTGTAACATTTCAATTCATAAGGAAAGGACTGAAGTGTTTTCAATATATGATGCTGAAACACTCTTAACTCTCACTTAATTATGCCTTATTAGCTGATATTCAGAGAAATCTCTTTTAAAAACTATGCAGATTCTTATCTGAATCAAAATAATGAAAACTGTTAAGTAGAGGAAGGGATGGTATGTATCTTCAAATGTTTTTGCAAGGAGACAGCCAGGCACACTACGATTGAAATATACATCTCAGTTTGTTTATGTCTGCTATTTTGCCTGGATATTAGTTCATTCACAAAACAAGCTCCATCAGAGATAATAGAATGTAAGGAAGAAATATCAAGTTCTAACCATGCAAGAATAGACTTTGTCATGTGACATCACATGATGAATGGCTATTATAGTTTATTTCTGAATTTATTTTGGAATGTTCAGCTGATCCAATTGAATAATATGAGAAGTTTTTCTTTCTTTGTTTTGTTAACCTACAGGTTATCTCCAGTAGAGGGAGTTGAATATTTCTTCTGGAATTTCAAAAGGTTTATTTCCTGTCATTGTGGTGAAAATCCAAAGATCAACAAGGAAAATATTTCAATGATATACTGTATATTACAATAAAGTCATAGTATAAAATTCATATAAAATAATATTGTTGCTGCTGGGGTTTTTACTGTATTAGATTTTGTATTATTGGACATTGTCCAGTGTCTGTATGGATTGGGACAACCCATAAATCTTGTTAAATAAATAAATATCATATATATTCCACCTATAATTAGTTTATGTCATAATCTGTTAAAATGCATGTTTATGTATGGCTATCTGTAAATAAAACTGTTCTGAGAGAGTAAAACCCAAATAAATGCTCACAGAGTTGCAATATAAGTCTAAAATGTATGTAAGAATCACTTTCTTTTTTGTTTTTTCTCCCTCATATTCTGCTGATGCTTGATCTAGAAATCATAGTAAGGCTAAAACCTATGGTATCGGCATCCCTGTTGAATAAGCTAATTATGACATTAGTAATCTATCTATTGACTGACATGATTAGGCTACTATGAGATACAGCTATAAAGAAGAAAATCTTAAAGATAAGATCATACAAGCTTTGAGGGTTTTGATTGATTGGGAGGAAGATAAACTGATAGAAGAAATAGAAAAAGTTTTTAGGATTAATTCAAGATATGCTGCCATGACAAATAAACCTAAAGACATGTTGTTTCAATTTGCAAGCAGGAAAACTAGAGATTTGGTACTTCAAGCTCAATTTGAATCTAAACTTAATATTGATAATGTGGATATAATTGTACTGAAAGAAATTCCTGTGAGAATATTAAGAAAGAGGAAAGAATATAACTTCCTGACAGATGCTTTGAAGAGGAACAAGATTCCCTTTCGTTGGAAGAAATTGGAAGGGGTGAGCTTTAATTTCCGACAACACAGGTTTAAATTAACTTCGATCCTGAAGGCCAAAGAATTTATGACTAAATATGGAACCAAACTAGATCAG
This sequence comes from Charina bottae, assembly GCA_023362775.1. NCBI lineage: Eukaryota > Metazoa > Chordata > Lepidosauria > Squamata > Charinaidae > Charina > Charina bottae. The sequence goes on along the minus strand of JALMGJ010000003.1, from coordinate 170,394,974 downwards.
GATGTATCTGAATTGCAACAGGTGGATGTAACTTTGCAAGATGAGGAGATGGCTGCTGCTGTTGCATCTAAAGACTATGCTGAATTAAGTTTGTAAAGATGGCTTTAAATTGTCTCACATGGAATATAAATGGGGCAAATGCCCCTCAAAAAAGGAGAAAGAAATTTCATTATTTGAATAAATTGAAATGTGATATGATATGTTTACAAGAAACACATGTAAAGAAAAAGGATATAAAATACTTGACAAACAAGAATTTGGGACAAGAATTTATTTCAACAAACTTAAAGAAAATTAATGGACTTGTATCGTATATTAAACCACATTTGAAACCACGTTTATTATTAAAAGATGAATATGGAAGTTGTGTAGCAGTTGAAACTGAACTTTATGATCTAAAATCTATTATTGTGGGAATCTATGCACCTAATGAAGACAAGAGTAAATTTTTTACTCAACTTTTAGATGATTTGTCAGCCTTTTCATATCAAAGCTAGTGTTTAATGGGAGATTGGAATGGAGTTACTTCCCCATTAATTGACAGAATCTCTGAAAAACAAATTAAAATTAAACAAGGGAGATTGCCAAAATCTTTTTTTTATTTGATGGATAACTTAGCATTAGTGGATTCATGGAGATATCAAAACGGGTTGGCAAAAGACTATACTTTTTATTCAGAGAGACATAAATCTTCTTCAAGAATTGATATGATTTGAGATTCAAAGGATTTGGTGAATAAAATTTCCAAAGTGGATATATTGCCAAAGACTTTTTCTGATCATAATCCTGTTAGAATGATAATAAAAAGAGCATTCAGAGCAAATAGATGGAGGTTGAATGAATCTATTCTACGAAAAGAAAAGGTGGTACAGGACTGTAAGAAGAAATTAAAGGATTTCTTTGAAATTGATTTGGACAATGAAACTGACTTAAAAACTGTGTGGGATGCTAGTAAAGCAGTTATGAGGGGTTATTTTATTTATCACAATCATAACCTTAGAAAAAAATCTCAACAAAAATTACAAATGATTTTGGATCAGATCAAATTGAAAGAAACTGAATTACAGAGAAAACCATCAGATAATAATATTGTACATCAACTCAAATTATTATATCAACAAATATCTGTGTTGACTGTGAAAGAAATTGAAACAAAGTTGAAATATGCAAAACAGAAACATTTTGAATTTGCTAACAAACCAGGAAGTTGGTTAACATATAAATTGAGGAAGGAAAGAGAGAAGAAAATGATTTTAAAGATTCAAGAATAATCTGGAATATGGAATATGGAATTTTTGGAAAATGAAAAGATTAAAATAGCATTCTATAGTTTTTTCTCTAATTTATATAAAAAACAAGAAGTATTTTTGGAAAAGATAAATGAATATTTGAATAGACAAGATTTACCAAAACTTACACAGTCACAGAAATTAATATTGAATTTGAAATTAATATTGAAATTAATAAATTAATATTAATTGAAATTAATATTGAATAACTACTTTTGAAATAGTTGAAGCTATAAAAAGAACGAAATTAGGGAAAGCACCAGGCCCTGATGGTTTGTCTGCAATATATTATAAATTTTTTGAAGATCAGATACTTTTACCTTTTAAAAGATTGATGAATTCTATTTTGTTGGGGATTGTTGTCAATGCCAGACTCATCGAAACAAGCTAATATTGCTCTTATACCAAAGAAAGGTCAGGATCCCTTTTTAGTGAAAAATTATAGACCAATTTCATTGTTGAATAATGACTATAAGATATTTGTATCATATTGACAGAAAGAATGAAAAAAAATTATAAGAATTTATTCACTATGACAATGTGGATTTTTACCAAAGAGACCATTAAAAGATAATGTAAGAGTAGTTTTGGATGTTATAGAATATCTACAATATCATAATGAATGTCAAACAGCTCTTATTTTTTTAAAAGCCTTCGATAATTTGAACTGGAGTTTTATGTTTAAAGTTTTGGAAATTAAGGACTTTCGAGAACATCTGATTCAGGCAATTAAGAAAATTTATACATCACAACAGGCAAACATTATAGTGAATGAAGAATTAACTGAATTGTGTCAAATACAAAAAGGAACAAGACAAGGATACCCTTTGTCCCCTTTGCTCTTTATTTTGGTGTTGGAAATTTTTAATAGAGACATCAGAAGAGATGAAAAAATAAAGGGCTTAAAGATTAAACAAGAAGTTTTTAAATTGAGGGCTTTTGCTGATGATTTAGTTTTAATTTTACAGGATCCATTGGATACTGCGGAACATCTGATGAAGAAATTGAGTTTGGGTCATTGGCGGGTCTGAAAGTAAATAAACAAAAAACAAAAATGTTAATTAAAAATATGACCATATCTGACCAAGAACTACTGATGGGTAAGATGGGTTTCAAGATTGAAAAAAAGGTTAGATATTTGGGGGTGATCCTGTCAACTAAAAATAATATGTTGTTTAAGAATAATTATGTTAAAATTTGGAATGATGTGAAAAGAGATTTATTAAGATGGGGAAAACTACAATTGTCTCTTATGGGAAGAATATCTGTGATTAAGATGAATGTTTTGCCTAGGATGCTGTTTCTCTTTCAGACCTTACTGATTTTGTCGACAGACTTACCATTAAAGAATGGCAGAGAGATATTTCGAAATTCATTTGGCAAGGGAAGAAACCAAGAATTAAATATAAATTGTTACAAGATGCCAAAGAACGAGGAGGTTTGGGTTTACCTAATTTAAAATTATATTTTGATGCTTGTTGTTTGCTTTGGATGAAGGAATGGATTGCTTTGGAGAACAAGAAACTATTACAGCTTGAAGGACATAAATTAAGATTCGGGTGGCATGCCTACTTGTGGTATGATAAAGTTAAAGTTAATAAGGATTTTAAAAATCATTTTGTTAGGAGTGCCATATTAAGGATCTGGAACAAATATAAGGTAAGATTGTCTCCTAATGTACCATTATGGTTATCACCTCAAGAAGCATTTGTTAGAAGAGAAAACGTGGGAGGAATAAGTTGGTTAAAATATAAAGATTTATTAAATTTTGAAGAAAGTGAACCAAAGTTTAAAACAAGGGAAATGTTAGAGATGGAAGGTTTTACATGTTATTGGTTTACATATATGCAATTGTTAGAACGTTTTAAGGTGGATAAAAAATTACAAGTTTGTTAATGAAATAACCCAGTTCGAAATGGAACTTTGTATAAATGATGAACATGTTATCACTAAAATGTATAAGATGTTGTTACAGAAGAATTTTGAAGATGAACAGGTTAAAGAATGCATGATCAAATGGGCTAAGAATTTCAGATATAATATTATGCTGGAGCAATGGGAAAATATGTGGAATAAAGTTTTGAAATTCACCTTAAATTGTAACCTAAAAGAGAATTTTTATAAGATTTATTTATTTTTATTTATTTATGTTTCAATTTATATACCGCTCCATCTCCCCACAAGGGAACTCTGGGCGGTTTACAAAACACAAAAATTAAAATCCGACAATTAAAACAACCCAATAAAACACTCTAATATATTAAAATTAAGTATAAAAATCCAAGATGCGGTGGTATGATGTTTGGATGTTTAAAAGGGCCCTATGGCACCAGCCATCCCCAAGAGGAACTGTTCCCCCCCTCCCCCCACGCAAGGCAGCAGAACCAGGTCTTTAAGTTCTTTCTGAAGGCCGGGAGCGATGAGGCCTGCCTCACCTCCGGGGGTAGCATATTCCAAAGGGTGGGCGCCGTTACCGAGAAGGCATGCCTCCTAGACCCCGTCAGGTGACATTCCTTTACGGACGGGATCCGTAGCATGCCCTCTCTGAATGACCGAGTGGGACGGTTCGACGTTATGGGGATGAGACGGTCCCTCAGGTAACCTGGCCCCATGCCATGTAGGGCTTTAAAGGTGATAACCAACACCTTGAATTGGACCCGGAAGCACACAGGCACCCAGTGCAGCTGTCGTAACAGAGGTGTCACATGCGCTGATCTAGGCGCACCAATAACTGCGCGAGCAGCCGCATTCTGGACCAATTGAAGCTTCCGGATACTCCTCAAGGGTAGCCCCATGTAGAGCGCGTTGCAATAGTCTATATGGGAGATGACCAGGGCATGAGTAACTGTACGGAGGGCTTCCCGATCCAGGAAAGGGCGTAACTGACACACAACACGAAGTTGTGCAAAAGCCCTCCTGGCCACGGCTACCACCTGCTCTTCGAGCAGGAGCCGTGAGTCCAGAAGAACCCCCAAATTACGCACTTGGTCTGAATGGGGTAGTGCAACCCCATCCAGAACTAGAGATGACAACTTCCTGGATCCACAGGAGCCATCAATCCACAGCCACTCCGTCTTACCAGGGTTCAGTCGAAGCCTGTTGTTCCCCATCCAGACCCCCACAGCCTCCAGGCACTGAGAAAGGGTAGCCACTGCATCACTTATCTCACCAGGGATGGAAATATATAATTGAGTATCGTCTGCATATTGATGGTATCTCATCCCATGGTGACGGATGATCTCACCCAGCGGTTTCATGTAGATGTTAAATAGGAGAGGGGAAAGAACTGAACCCTGCGGTACCCCACAGACGAGGGGGCGAGGGTCGGATCTTTCCTCTCCTATTACCACCGATTGGGAACGGCCCTGGAGGAAGGAGGTGAACCAGCGCAGAACTACGCCTCCCACCCCCAACTCCCTGAGCCGTCCCAAAAGGATACCATGGTCGATGGTATCGAATGCCGCTGAGAGGTCAAGAAGAGCTAGGATGGATGCACTCCCTCCATCCCGCTCCCGCCAGAGATCATCTGTAAGCGCGACCAATGCAGTTTCCACCCCATATCCCGGCCTGAAACCTGACTGGAAGGGGTCCAGATAATCCGTATCATCCAGGATCCTCTGGAGTTGCAACGCCACCGCTTTCTCAACCACCTTCCCTAAAAAGGGGAGGTGGGAGACAGGACGAAAATTGTCCAATATAGTAGGGTCCAGTGATGGTTTCTTGAGGAGGGGGTGCACCAAAGCCCCTTTAAAAGCAGCTGGGAACACCCCCTCCCCCAGAGATGCATTAACCATCACCTGGACCCAACCACATGTCACCTCCCGGGCTGCCTGTACCAGCCAGGAAGGGCATGGGTCCAGATGACATGTGGTGGCCCTTACAACCCGAAGGATCCTGTCCACTTCCTTAGGTCCAACAGGATCGAACTGTTCCCAGATAACCAGGCAAAGACGTTCCCTCGGCATCTCCCCAGATTGTGCTACACGCTTAGAGTCCAACTTAGACCGAATCTGAGCGACTTTATCCTGCAGATGCTCAGAAAATTCTTCCGCACGGCCCTGTAGGTGGGTCACAGACTCCACCTTACCCAACAGAGATCTTGTTATCTTAAACAGGGTCGTCGGGCGGCATTCTGCAGACGCAATAAGAGCGGAGAAATATTGACGTTTCGCCGCTCTTACCGCCACAAGGTAGGTCTTAACAGCGACTCTAGCTTGTGTTCGGTCAGATTCAGACTTTGTCTTTCTCCAGCGGCGCTCTAGGCGTCTCTTAACCCTCTTCAAGACCCTCAACTCCTCTGTATACCAAGGGGAGTATCGGGTCAAGTGTGGCAAGAGAGGCCGCATAGGCGCGATCCTGTCCAAGGCCCCGGCCGCCTCCCTATTCCAGGCTGCGGCCAGGACCTCCGCTGGAGCGTGCAGTAGATCCTGAGGTACAGCCCCCAGCCTCACTCGCTGGATCGTCACCTTGTTGTGGTGAGTGGGCTTGTGTGTTCCCAATGAACCCTGTGAGCGAAGCCGTCGGGAGTCATGTATTCCTGGCAGGGTCACCCATGGCGGTAAGGTCCAGGGGGAGGAACCAGACAAAGAACGATCCAAGAAAGTCCTCAACGGCAGAACAGGCGGAAGATAACAAGGTGTATTGTTACAACGGCTGCGAAGGCGGATGAAGGCTGCAGCAGACAAAAGGTCACCAATCGTCATGGTATCCATGCCATTGGATTAGAGCCTTTTTCTGTGAAGGTTGTGTGCTGATCGTTGTGCACCGATCTCCACACATAAAACAAATTCACGCACAGGCGTCTTCCAACCACACCAAACCCAAAACAACCAAAAGTCCCATGGCGATTGACGAATGGCAACGGGGGCAGGACTGTGTAATCCGGAAGCTCCTAGTCATGGATCAGCACATGGGCGGTGGATACGGATTCAGTCGCCCTGACTCAAGGATCGAGGCAGTTGAGTAGTTCGGCAGCTGTATCCACGACTGAGCAGCCCTATTTAGGATCCACTCTGCTCACCCCATATGGGGAGGGGGCTAGAAAAGGTGCCCTAAACATAGTCTGCCTCATTTTCTCCCTGACTGGATTACCGCGACCAGTGGGGTCACCATCTAGCGGTCGTAAAAAACACATGAATTTTGGAACATGGAATATACGGACACTGCAAGACAATATGGATAGTGAACGACCTGAACGTAGGACTGCCATTATTGCAAGGGAGCTGAGACGTTTTAATATCGATATAGCAGCACTCCAAGAAACTCGAAGAGCAGGAGAAGGACAGTTGAAGGAAGAAAAAGGAGGTTATACCTTCTTTTGGAAAGGACTGCCTGAACAAGAACGACGAATACATGGGGTAGGCTTTGCTATCAAAAACGACATTGTGAAGCTCTTGTCAGAAGTTCCCACTGGGATTAACGAACGACTCTCAACTCTGCGAATAAAACTCGCCAAAAACCAACAGGCAACTATCCTAAGTGCTTACGCACCAACACTAGATGCAGATGAGGATATCAAGGAAAAATTTTATACCCAGCTGGACACCATCTTATCAGAGATACCAAAGGAGGATAAAATTATCCTCCTGGGCGATTTCAATGCAAGAGTTGGGCGTGATTTTGATTTGTGGCCAGGGATCATTGGGAAAGAAGGAGTTGACAACAGCAACACGAATGGAATCTTACTTCTGACTAAATGTGCAGAGCATAACCTTGTCATTACTAACACACACTTTCGCCAGAAAAATAAATTTAAAACATCATGGAAGCACCCACGGTCGAAGCACTGGCATCTTTTAGATTATGTAATTGTCCGTGCTAGAGATCGCCGTGATGTACTTCTCACCAGAGCCATGACGAGCGCCGATGACTGCTGGACAGACCATCGATTAATTCGATCCACGATGGCCATAAAGATTGTCCCTCATCGTAGGCTCCAAGGAAGAAAACCAAGGCGTAAAATGAATACACTGGCCCTTCAAGATCCTATTAAACGAGCTTGCTTTCAATCAACTCTCAAGGAACATCTGCCTATGGAACTTCCTGAAAATGTTGAGGAACACTGGATTAAATTGAAGACTTCTATCATTTCAGCCTGTGAACAAACTATCGGATACCAGACTAAGAGACATCAGGACTGGTTTGATGAGAACGATAGTGAGATTGAACATATTATTGACAAGAAAAGGAAAGCCTTCCAGATATGGCAAAAAGATATTAACTGTGCCGTTAAGAAAAAAATCTACGCCAGTGCAAAGGCAGAAGTCCAAAGACGAACTAGAGAACTTAAGAACATATGGTGGATAAAAAAAGCCCAAGAAACCCAACATTTTGCAGATGCTCACGATGCACGGGGCTTTTTTAATGCCATAAAGGCCATCTATGGACCAACAAACCATGGTACAAATCCCTTACGCTCAGTAGATGGTGCTAAACTTCTAAAGGACAAAGAGTCTATTGCACTGCGCTGGAAAGAGCATTACTACAATCTCCTTAATCGTCACTCTACTGTGGCTGACGAAGTCTTCTTGCAAATCCCACAAAAACAAATAAGAAATGAGCTTGCAGTACCCCCTAGTTTGGAGGAAGTCAGTAAAGCCACTAAACAAATGAAAAATAACAAAGCTAGTGGACCTGATGGGATTCCTGCTGAAGTCTTTAAAGAAGGCGGGCCTGAACTTACACAACAACTTCATAAGCTCATCGAAAAAATCTGGATGAGGGAAGAGATTCCAGCAGACTTTAGGGATGCCATAATTATCACTCTCTTTAAAAAGGGTGATAGAACAGACTGTGGAAACTACCGAGGCATCTCCCTTCTAGCCACAGCAGGCAAAATCCTGGCAAAGATCATTGCAAACCGTCTCCTATCTGTATCAGAAGACATCCTCCCTGAAACGCAAAATGGCTTCCGCCCTTCCAGGGGAACAGTGGATATGATCTTCACTGCACGACAGCTTCAAGAAAAATGCAAGGAGCAAAACCGCCCTCTGTACATGGCGTTTATTGATCTGACTAAAGCTTTTGATACTGTAAATCGTACTGCTCTCTGGACCATCCTTCTGAAAATCGGATGCCCTGATAAATTTGTGAACATCTTGCGGTTACTCCATGACGACATGATGGCAACAATCCTGAATAACAATGGCTCTCAAAGCGATCCATTTAAAGTGGAATCCGGCGTTAAACAGGGATGTGTTATTGCTCCAACCTTATTCGCTATCTTCATCGCTATGATTATACACCTTGTTGAAGAGAAACTTCCTACTGGTGTAGAAATTATATATCGAACAGATGGAAAGCTTTTTAATCTTAGTAGGCTGAAAGCAAAAAATAAGGTAATTGCAACTTCTGTTATAGAACTTCAATATGCTGATGATAACGTAGTCTGTGCACACTCCGAGGAAGATCTTCAAACTATCCTAAACATCTTTGCAGAAGCATATGAAAAGCTCGGCCTCTCGATTAACATTAAAAAAACCAAAGTGCTTTACCAGCAAGTTCGAACCAATCCCTCTGCAGCGCCATCAATCCAGCTTAAAGGTGTGTCACTAGAAAATGTCGACCACTTTTCTTATCTCGGCAGCCATCTATCAACAAAAGCCGACATCGACGCTGAAATTCAGCATCGCCTGAGCTCTGCGAGTGTAGCTTTCTCCCGAATGAAGCGTAGAGTGTTTGAGGATCGGGACATTCGCAGGGAGACCAAAATGCTTGTTTACAAAGCCATTGTACTACCAACCCTTCTGTACGCCTGTGAAACATGGACCCTCTACAAACGCCACCTCCAACTTCTTGAAAGATTCCATCAACGCTGCCTCCGAAAAATTCTGCAAATTACTTGGGAAGATAGGCGGACTAATGTTAGCGTATTAGAAGAAGCGAAAACCACCAGCATTGAAACAATGATCATCCAACATCAACTTCGCTGGACTGGTCATGTTGTTCGAATGCCTGACCATCGTCTTCCAAAGCAGCTACTTTACTCCCAACTTAAGAATGGAAAACGGAATATTGGTGGACAGCAAAAGAGATTCAAAGATACTCTCAAAGCTAATTTAAAAAAATGTAATATCAGCATTGAGAACTGGGAAGCCCTAACTCATGAGCGTTTCAATTGGAGGTCAGCCTTTATTAATGGCGCTATGGACTTTGAAGAAGCACGAGTACAGGGCGAAAAGGAGAAGAGAGCTAAAAGGAAGGCACGTCAGGCAAACCCTCATCATGACCGTCTCCCACCCGGAAACCTATGCCCTCATTGTGGGAGGTTGTGCGGATCCAGAATTGGCCTTTATAGCCACTTACGGATTCACCGTTAAAATTTTACCTTTGGAAGACAATCTTACTCGGCTACGAGTGATCGCCAATGATGATGATGAATGATGACAGCCCCCAGCTCCCTCTGAAACCCTATTGGGTCCATTAGTCGCTGGGGGCGGACCAATCGATTGGGTCCTGCCTCCCTGCGGAGTGGGGCGGCATAAGAGAATCTCAAGGTCACCAGGGCATGATCTGACCATGACAAAGGGGAAAGATGTAACTCTCCCCTCAGAGCATACTGCCACTGCTCCGACAAGAAAATTAAGTCCGGGGTGAGTCCACTGTCTCGAGTTGGGTCTCGAATAATCTGGAACAGGCCCATGGCTGCCATGGTAGTCATGAACTCCCGAGCTGCCTCCGAGGCACGTCCCAGGGACGGCAGATTGAAATCCCCCAGAACCATAACCCTAGGGAATTCCACCGCCAGCCCCGAGACGGCCTCCAGCAGCTCAGGCAGGGATGTCGCTACGCAGCAGGGAGGCTGGTACAGCAGCAACACTCCCAACTGTTCTCGAGAACCCAACTTGAAAAACAGGGTCTCACAACCGGCCACTTGCGGAGCAGTGCCCCTGAAGGCCACTAGAGACTCTCGAATTACAACCGCCACCCCTCCTCCCCTGCCCCTGAGTCTCGGCTGGTGCCACACTTGAAACCCGGCTGGGCATATTTCAGAGAGGGCTACCCCCCCCTCCGAGCTCAGCCAGGTCTCGGTGATACATGCCAGGTCTGCCCCCTCTTCCGTGATCAAATCACATATGAGGGGGCCCTTGTTGTTAACAGACCTGGCATTAAGCAGCAGCAGCCGGAAACCGGGGCCCTCAAGGATCTGCTGACCAGGACCTGGGTATGAACATGGAGGGCCGGAACACGCCACCGGTAATAAACACCGGGGGCGTCTTCCCCAACGATGGCCCGCCCTCCAGTTCCCGTCATAACATCCCCGGCCCGTCACCACTTCGATAGGGCAGCCCACTCCATAACCCCCAGAGCTTCCAGGTCCAGGTGCCTCCACTCCCAGACCTTCAAAGACCCTAGGTTGAAACACGGGTCCCCTCCCACACGCACACATCTCTCAAGCTCAGTCAACTTCTAGTGATGGTAGGGCCCCCCCCAGCGCACCAGCCTAAGCTCTCGGCACTGATCAAAGATGATGTATCATTGGTATTTAACCCCTGATAAGCTATCAAAAATGTATAATGGTGTAAGAAATGTTTGTTGGAAGTGTTCACAGGGAGAAGGAACCTTTTATCATCTCTGGTGGACTTGTGAGAAAGCCAAAAAAAATTGGGATCAAATATGCATTATTATCCAAAAGATTTTAAAACTGAACATACAAAAAAAGCCAGAACTGTTCCTTTTGGGTTTGATGGAGAAGGAGTTGGAGAAACAACATGGAGTTTTGCTTTTATACATTATTACAGCTGCAAGACTTTTATATGCACAGCAATGGAAAGATCCACAGATACCTACGGTTGAAGATTGGATTGTTAAATTAATGGATCTGGCTCAAATGGCTAAATTAACAGCATTAATTAGAGAACATTTGGTTACTGGATTTATATCTGTTTGGCAACCACTTCTAGAGTACTTGCTTGTGGTAGAAAAAAATGATGTTTTGATTTTGGGTTTTAATGATTAATTGGTTTATTTTAATAGAAATAATGTTACTATGGTTTAATTAATGGTAAGAGATTATATTTGTAAATTTATCTATATCTGTATTGGAGAAAGTTGGAAGTCACTTTTCCGTCTTTGTTTTCTGTCTATTTGCACTTTTATAGTTTTCTTTTTTCTTTAGTTCTTTAGTCTTCATTGCACATATTCATGATTATCCATGTCCTGCTATCTTCCAATACAATATCACAATATATTATATATGGACCTACCTCTGAAGACTGCCCAACAATTTAACTAGTACAAAATGTAGAATCTGTACTAGAGCCAAACTTAGAAATCATATACATTTTTGTCCTGGTTTTTCCTTGCTTTTTACCATTTGAAGTTTTGTTTTGTTTTGTTTTGTTTTGCTTTGCTTTGCTTTGCTTTGCTTTGCTTTGCTTTGCTTTGCTTTGCTTTGCTTTGCTTTGCTTTGCTTTGCTTTGCTTTGCTTTGCTTTGCTTTGCTTTCATGGATGCTTTTCTCCTGTTTTTACATAAATTTTAATTTTTTATATTTATTTTCTTTTCAACAGTATGAGTTATCCTTGAAAACAACTGAGAAACAGCAACTTGTCCAAAATACTCCAGCCAGAGGTAATTTCTGATCTGTTGTCTTTGGATCACATCATTCTTTGTTTCAACTTCACTGGCTTTCAGTTTGTTTCTGGCCCCCGTTTGAAATACTGATTTATGAAACACAATTTATGAATATAAATTGTTAAAAGGCCTGGAACCAGGCATCTAGAGAACTGGCTTTCTCCCACATAAACCTGCCTGCCAACATCATTTATCTTCTGCAGCCTTAAATGTTCAAAGTTCCACCATCAAAAGGTATACATTAGTCTGAGGCTTCTATACTATAGCTCCCAACTGTAGAATAGTCTCTCAAGAGATGTTAGACTGGCCCCCTTTGCTGATGATTTTTAGACAAGTTGTCAAGATATTTAACCTGTTTCAACCCCTACATGCTGTTCATTTGTCTTTGTAACTGACATATAAGTTTTTTTAAAAAAAATCTTAATATTGAAGGTAAATGGACTTAGGGGATCTTTTAAAAGCTTGATGTTTTGCATTCAAGTACTTCTATAAATGAAAAAATAGTGGGAAATTCAATGTAGACTAACAAGCTAATTAATCATTTTAATGATATAAAAGACAATAATGTAAGCCATCACAAGAGCATTTTAAGTCTCTGCAGTATTTATTAAGGAACAGCAAGGAGACCATACTGTATATTACCATTGCAAGGCACTTCATCACACAGAGATGATGAATTTGCCTTATCATCTGTTTTGTGTCCCTCAGATTCCTTGTCCAACAATTCCAGTAGGTTAAAGATTTTCCCCTGCACAGTCGTGTCCAACTCTAGGGGGCGGTGCTCATCTCCGTTTCCTAGCCAAAGAGCCAGCGCTGTCCAAAGATGCTTCCGCTGTCATGTGGCTGGCATGACGTGCGCGGAACGCTGTTACCATCCCATGGAAGTGGTACCTATTTATCTACTTGCATTTGCATGCTTTCGAATTGCTAGGTTGGCAAGAGCTGGGGCGAGTGCGGGAGCTCACTCCGTCATGCGGCGCTCGGGTCTCGAACCACCGACCTTCCGATCAACAAGCCTGGCATCTTAACCACTGAGCCATCGCGCCCCTCATTACAATTCCAGTAACTTACTGGATATGTCAGAAGAAGGGACTTCCAGTGGAGGCATGGCAAGCTAAACATGTCTCCGTAGAGAATGGAGACGACGACTATGGCAAAGACCGAAGAACCAGTGAGTAGACCGGTTCTTTGGTACCTCTCCAGATAAGTGCTCCAGACAGCTGTTCTAGACAGCTGTGCTCTAGATGGCTGTTCCTTGCATGTGCTCAGGATAGCTGTTCCTCATGAGGAGACCATAGGATAGCAGTCTCCAGTGCATCTGAGTCCTGGGAGACAAAGGGATTAATCATGGTGCTCACAACCACAGCCGGCACCTTTTAAAGGACACTAAGTTCAGTAACCTCACTTCTAATCACTTTTGGAAATTGCTTATTTAAGTATCTTAAGGCTATTAGATGTCTTCAGAATGACTAGTCTGAAAAATCACCTGTTGAGTATATCTTTATTCCTGAACAAAAGAAAAATTAACCATAAGTTGAAGAAAAAGAATTTGAAATAAACAGCAAAAAGCTAAACAAGATTTTGAACTAAGATAGTTATAAACAAATTAAGGGTCCAGACAAATTTGGAGTATTAAAACTTTTACTATAAGATTTTGGAATTAACTATATAAAATAAACAGCATTTTGTGAGAAACAGAATTGTTTTGACGACCACAAGTAGATGTGAAATAAATTTTGCTTGATGCAGAAATAGTGGAATCAGAAATATTGGATTTTAAAAAGTGTGGATTACACAATAGACAAGGCATTCAGATTGGAAATACAAATGACAGGAAAAAGTGTGGACTACAAGATAGAGAAGAGCCAAGAGAATGACCCTGATAAGGACTTTTTACTGGATACACAAAAGAAGCTGGTTAAGGCTTTGAAAATCAAAGGGAAAAGACAAAAGACAAACCAAGACAATGACCTGGATAATGGATTTACAAAAGAGGTCTGCAAAAGAAGCCTTTACAATGGGAAAAAGATAGACAACATCTGAATGAATTAAAGATCAAGATTGTTAGAAGTAAAAGAAAGGAATATAAAGTTAGTTTGATCAAGGTCAAAATAAAACATGTTTTTATAAAGCTCTGGTAACCCTTCACAGACTTTTTGCTGACACCAGGACTGAAAAGTTAATGATTTATGGTTTTGCATATAGAAGGGGTGGGTTATAGGAAGAAGAAATATTTGTTCCTTTAGGGGGTGATGTGTTTATAGGGAATGATGAGTTATCAAATTTGTTTTTACTTGTTCTGATGAAGTTTGGAAGTCACTTCTTTACATATTTCTTTTCTTTTTCTTTATTCTACTTCTTTCCTTTTTCTATTTTTTTTATTTCTTTGCACTTTTTATTTTTTTTTCTCTCTATCTCTTTTTCTTTTTCTGAGTTTAATTTGTATTTGCTTTTACTATTATATTTAAAATCTTTAATAAAAAGTTAAAATTCAGAAATGTCTAAAGATCCCTTTTTTCGCTGTTGGAACTGCTAGACAGTATATTGGAAAAAAGGAAAACAAAGCAGCCTCATTTATAGTAAAACAAAAGAAAGTTTGTGTAAAAATTCACTTTTAGAAATGAAAAAGGGTGCATTGCTTCATAAAGCTGCTTCAAAGCTTCTTACAAACCTTCATTGAAGCAAAGTACCCCTTTGACACATTTCTATATTTACTGAAATGTATAGTGCATTTTCTTGGAAACTAACAGGTACTGTAATTTTTTCCCTGTTCCTGAAGCTATTAAGTATTTAATTGATGCAATTATGAAACCTACACTAAAATCTGAAAGAAAGGAATAAGCCACATCAAAACAGTTGCTGGTAGGAATCTGATCAGTGCAGACCTAGAGGAAGTAACCGCGACTCATCTCAATAGTACATTAGATTAAGGCTATTAAGAGGGTAGTGATGGCTATATTAATATGAAAACTGTTATTCTGATAAGAATTTTTTTTTTAAAAAAAAGGCTTAGTCACCATATGAGCATGATGAATCTTAATTCAAGAAGTTGCTGCCTGAGTTCAGGGTCACATTTTTTCTGGTAATCTCTTGTAAAATATAGTTTTCCAGACAGGGCATGATGGATTCTCAATAAAGACAAACACTTAGAATGTATCTCCATGACAATCTTTTATTTTACAGATAATTCAAACAAAAGGGTCAATTTTGCAATTTTATGAATATTGCCTGAAGTTGTTCTCAGAATATGATACTAAAATGAGCCAGGACACACCAACTGTTGGCCTTAATCTTCAACAGGTGATTTAATAAAGAATAATACATTTGAGCATCTTTTTTTAACATCTGTTGCTACAAATTAATCATAATGACCCAGTTCTACTTAACTTTATCTCTGTGTGTGTGTGTGTGTGTGTGTGTGTGTGTGTGTGTGTGTGTGTGTGTGTGTGAAAATACTTACACATATCCAGGTGAGTGTATGTATTATCAGCATAATACAGTAATTTAGTTAGGACTTACAGCATGTGCAGCACATTGACTATTTTAATAATGTGTACGAAATAATGCAAGCTGTGACAAGCTTACATTCAACCATGGCTTCTTACCCACTCTTCACATATCCATGAATTTGTGCAGACACCCAAACAAAATAGTTTGTACTTTCTTTGCTGATAAGGAAAGTAGGTCTTATTTTAGATTCCCTTAGGAAACAGTTCTCATAGGAAACGAGTGGTTCCAGATGGGCTGGTACAAAATCCTTTCAATCAGAATTTCAATCAGATGCCCTGTTGGCATTAGTGGTGGAGCTTTAGGAATCATCAGACAGAACTTTAGGGAAGAATATGGAGGTTTGGAAAATAGCTGGCAACTACACAGGTAGTCCTCGCTCAACTACAGTAATTGGGACCGGAATTTCCATCACAAAGCAACGCGGTCAGAAAGGGGGACATCATGTGACTGCATCACTTAGCAACAGCAATCCTGGCAGTCCCCGTTGCTGTCATTAAGCAAGGATTGTGGGTTGTTAAGCAAGGACCTCGTGTGACCACGACTTGCAACTTCCTGCCAGCTTCCAAAAAGCAAAGTCAATTGGGGAAGCTGGCAGGAAGTTGCAAGTCCTGGGTGGCTTGCAGGCAGGTGGGTGTGCACTACGGAGCGTGGGCAGGTTGGTACTGCAGGTGGGCACATGCTACGGAGTATGAGATCCCTGGGATCTCACACTCTGTAGTGGGCTCCTTGGGAGAAAAAGTGGCGGGAGCCCCTTACCAGAGCAACTTGCAACCTTCCTGGCCAGTTTTCCCATTGACTTTGCTTATGGGAAGCCAGCAGGGAAGGTTGGAAATGGCAATCATATGACTGCAAGATGCTGCAACCACTGTAAGTGTGAGCCAGTTCCCAAGTGCCCAAATCACAATCACGTGACCGCAGAGGGGCTGCAACAGCCCAAACTTCAAGGACCCGTCATAAGTACCACTCATTCAGCACCGTCACAACTTCGAACAGTTGCTGAACAAGTGGTCATTAACTGAGGACTACCTGTAGCAGACAGCAATGGCTGTTGAAGATGATTTATGGATTTTTATGGATTTATGGATTTTTATAAAGACAAGTGCAGGCTGGGAAACCTGAGTTTGATTGGGCAGTTTTATACTGCTGAATAGAGTTGTTGGGCACAATCCAAACAAACATACTGAAGATCAGAAGAGGATGGATAGCACTTAGAGACAACTAAGCGAGGCAGAAACATGGTGTGGTGCTAGAAGATGATGCACCCTTCCTCTTGGATGGGATGGCACTTCCCCATTCAAGAGTAGTGTGCAACTTGGGAGTCTTCCTGGACTCACAATTACTGTCCAAAATGCAGGTGGCAGCTGTCACCAGGAGGGTCATTGCACGGGTTTATATTGTGTGCCAGTTGTGCCCATTCTTAGAACAGGAAGCCCTTCATATGGTTACTCATATCCTAGTCACCTCACAATTGGACTACTGTAATGTACTGCACTTGGGGCTGCCCTTGAAGACCACCCATAAGCTACATCTGGTCCAAAATGCAGTGATGCAGGCAGTGATTAGTGCACCTTCACAGGCCATGTGTCATCAATGCTCCACAAGTTGCAATTTGTTGCTTCTGGGTGCATTCAAAGTGCCAATTGCCACCTATAAAGCCATAAAATAAAATAAAACAAGAAGCTCAAAGTCTATCACCTAGGAACAGGCCAACTACCAGTTTGAGAGAGAAAGAGAGAGAATTGCCATCAGTATCTCTGAAAGCCCTTCCTTAATTCTAGAATTAGGTCATAGGTAGGATTAAAAATAGCATAAAAAGGTAAAGGTTCCCCCCGCACATTTGTGCAGTCGTGTCCGACTCTAGGGCTGGTGCTCATCTCTGTTTGTTAGCGGAAGAGCCAGCGTTGTCCAAAGATGCTTCCGCAGTCATGTGGCCAGCATGACGCATGTGGAACGCTGTTACCTTCCCACCGAAGTGGTACCTATTAATCTACTTACATTTGCATGCTTTCAAATTGCTAGGTTGGCAAGAGCTGGAGCGAGTGCGGGAGCTCAGTCCATCACACGGGGCTAGGGATTCGAACCTCCAAACTTGCAATCTTCCGATCGACAAGCCTGGCATCTTACCCGCTGAGCCACCACGCCCCTTAAATAAAATAGCATACACTTATGTTAAACCTCTGTCATAAGCTGCACGTACACATAGGTCTAGAGCTACCTAATTCTGAGATCTTTAGTTCAGGGGGAAAATGCTCTTGGTGCATTTTACCAGCAAAGAAAAAAGGAGAGAGAAATCATCTACAGTGCACTTGAGTCTGCTTTATTATGAGTCTGAATAAATGGTAAGAATGGGAATACTATTTTGTACAGAATTTCAATCCAGTCCCCAGGACTCGTGCAGCACCCTGTACCACAGGTGTGTGTGTGTGTGTGTGTGTGTGTATCTATATCTATATCTATATCTATATCTATATCTATATCTATATCTATATCTATATCTATATCTATATCTATATCTATATATATGTTTGTGTGTGTATATATATATATATATATATATATATATGTGTGTGTGTGTGTATGTATGTGTGTGTGTGTGTGTGTGTGTGTGTATATATATATAAACCTCAAAAAAACCAAGATTATGGCAACGAGCTTGATTGATGACTGGCAAATAGAGGGAGAAAAAGTGGAGGCAGTGACAGACTTTGTATTTCTAGGCGCAAAGATTACTGCAGACGCTGACTGCAGCCAGGAAATCAGAAGACGTCTACTTCTTGGGAGGAGAGCAATGGCAAATCTTGATAAAATAGTTAAGAGCAGAGACATCACACTGACAACAAAGGTCCGCATAGTTAAAGCAATGGTATTCCCTGTAGTAACCTATGGCTGCGAGAGCTGGACCATAAGGAAGGCTGAGCGAAGGAAGATAGATGCTTTTGAACTGTGGTGTTGGAGGAAAATTCTGAGAGTGCCTTGGACTGCAAGAAGATCAAACCAGTCCATACTCCAGGAAATAAAGCCAGACTGCTCACTTGAGGGAATGATATTAAAGGCAAAACTGAAGTACTTTGGCCACATAATGAGAAGACAGGATACCCTGGAGAAGAAGCTGATGCTAGGAAAAGTGGAAGGCAAAAGGAAGAGGGGCCGACCAAGGGCAAGATGGATGGATGGTATTCTGGAGGTGACGGACTCAACCATTGGGGAGCTGGGGATGGTGACGGCCGACAGAAAGCTCTGGCGTGGACTGGTCCATGAAGTCACGAAGAGTCGGAAACGACTGAACGAATAAACAACAAAATATATATATATATATATATACACTGTATATGTATACTGTATATGTATATGTATATGTGTGTGTGTGTATGTATGTATGTATGTATGTGTGTGTGTGTGTATATATATATATATATATATATATATATATATATATATATATAAATAAATAAATCAGGGTAAGACTAAAAATGTTTGTGATATGTCAATGTCAATGGTCATACATTCAATAATAAAGAAATCCAAGGGTAATTCTTTTAATCACATTCATTCATTCATTCATTCATTCATTCAATTCATTCATTCATTCATTCCTAGAGTAAAAATCATGAGAAGTACATGCCATCAAAGTCCCTCATCTTATGTGTAATAGCATAACACCATGTTCCCAGGACAGGAAATCATCTATTATTCTAACAAAGTACAAGAACTGCTTCCCTGGATCAGACCAAAGCCCATAATCCCTTTATTCATAGGAAGAGGACTCCATGCATAACCAACCTGAAATTCTACATGCAGAAAGGCAGGATTGCACTGCAGACCCAACCTGCAACATTGCATGGCAGACTTCCAATATCCAAGTATGGAGCACTGATATCAGAAAAAGGAAAGGCTGTGCATAATATAGACTTATGTTCTGACACATAATATGTGGAATTAGGAATAGGGATGGCGTCAAGAGTCTTGAAGCCTGTTCTTTGTGTGGAACTCATCTTGCCTGAAACAACCTCAACAGAACTCAAGTCCAACATTTTGGTTTTTAAGAGCAACCAGCCAAATGCTTCTATCAATAGAAGAGAATATCAATTGAAGAGAAGAGAATATATATAGAAGAGAATATATAATAAATAGAGTCCCCCGTTGGGGGAGTTGGGCGGTCATATAAAGTTAAATAATAAATAAATATAGCTCAGGGTTAAACTGTGGCATCCATGGTCCTCTCTGAGCTTCCTTGTTTGATTGTAGACATTTCATTACCCAACTAGGTAACATCATCGGTGCACTGCAATCAAACAACCAAACTCAGAGAGCACCATGGACTCCATAAATACTTCTATGTGCTCACTAACAGGGCATGAAGTTGGCCAAGCACCTCCTGCCCTTTCTTCTCAGCACCTGATATTCCTTACACATAAAGTAAGTTTGTCGAGGAGAAAGCATGAACACCGTGTCCAGGTCTCCACCTGACACTGTGCATTAATTCTGCCTACAGGACTATGTTTGTAAGTGATGTAAAGAAGATCAGAAGTCGCTTTAGATATCTTTTTCTTTCTCTTTTGATATCTTTCACTTCTCTTTTATTCTTTCATATTTTTTTCTGTTCATTTTTTTAATCTCATGTAAAATTTTCTTTTAAAAAAAATTATACTTAAAAAAAATCTGCCTACAGGGATATGTGAACAGCGGACATGAACTAAGCGAAGCAGACCACGGACATGTGGGGTTCCTACTTTTCCCCCCAGCGTAACAGCGCTCACACAGTCAGCAAATGTGAATGTTTGTGGAGAATCTGCCAAGTCCATTTTCCGTCGTTCTGTCAGCTTGCTTACTTACAGAACCATCCCCTCTCTCTGAATCAACATCACCTATTCTCGTGTGGGTGGGAGAGGACAAAGATGAGCCGGAGGTGGCAGTGTGCCGGTGCGTGGCGTGGTGCCGCAGGGGCACGTGGGCGTGTTTCCTGTCAGCCGTGGCGTTTTTCCCCCGAGGCGAGTGGGCTCCGAGTTCCTCGCTGCCCATACAGGTGCTGCTCAGCTGGCTTCTGCAGCTCGCAGAGCCAGTCTCCATGGGAACTCGTATGCGGGGGAGGGGGCGCGCGCCCTCCCTCCTGCTGCCGCTCCTCCTCCTCCGGCTGCTGCTGCTACCGGGTCTGCCCCAGCTCGGCGCGCTCCCCGCGATACGCCGCTCCCTTCCCCTCGCCCCCATCTTCTACCAATCCAGAGAGGAGCCTCGGAGCCCAGCTATGGTTTCTTGGAGGTATTTCAGGGTTTCTATAGGAACGGAAAGCGGAAGGGAGGGGAAAGACAAGGGGAAAAGAGCTTGTCGTCCCCCCGCCGCTGCCGCCGCCGCCCCCCGACCGCGTCCTGAGTCAAATGGTAGCCCGGGCCAAATCAGTGCGCGCGGATGCAGCGCGAAAGGGAAGCAGCTCCCCAAGCAGCCACCGCAGCCCGCTCTTTCCCCACAAACCCACCTCGTCTCCATCTTAAATCCTCCTCACCCCCTCCCAGCTGAAGAACCTGCACTCGCCTAGATGGCGGCGAGTTACCATCCCAGCAACCCGCTTGCCGTGCTGCACACGGGGAGATGCCCAAGAAAGGAGTGGGGACGGGCGAGCAGGTGGATGAGGAGAGCCCCTTCTCCCTCTCTTCCCTCCGCCCCCCCCCCCGCCGTGGGGGTTCCTATCCTATTCATAATAGGAAGAGAGACACTGCAGTCGAGAGAATCAGGTTAAAACGTAGGGGAACCTTAATGCTGACACTGTGGCTTCGCTCCTGGAGGGGAAAGCTTCCATCTTTATGCCAAATGTATGAGGTTGAGGTGGATAGGTAGGAAGAAGACACCACCATTTTTAATAAAGGGTGTACCTGAATAGCAGCCTCACCAGATTTTGCTGTGGATGGGAGTACCCATGTGATACATAAATGAACCCCTGACATGGACAGTTTTTCCCCATAAAGTTATGCTAACACTTTTACAACTAGACTTGATTGTTTTCCCAGAAGGTACCAACTGAACAGGGCTTCCAGCTAAGCACATTTGCATAGGATCATCCTGACATTAAGGGTATTTATTTTGCTTGGTGTTTCAGCCAGGCTGTGCCTAGTTTCCTCAGTCGTGAAAGAGCTATTAGAGTTTTCATTCGTTGCATTGCACACTTGATATATTAGAGACAGCCCCATTCTTGACCCTATTTCTGCCATCCTTCCTTCTTTTACCAAGGCTCCTGAGAAGCTTAGAGTGGTCAGACTGGCTGGGAGAAACTACTAGAGCAGCCAAGCATGGCATATGGCCCTGTTCTAAGCTCTGAGCAGTAAGCTCTTCAATTTGTCCTGTTGTTCCTTTTCCCAAATGTATCATAAGCCCAGAATGTGTGAGATATTTTCTCATGTTGTTTTCTAGACAGCGGTCCCCAACCTTTCTGGCACCAGGGACTGGTCATGGAAGAAAATTTTTCCACGGACCGGGGGGGGGGGGGGGGCGGGGTTTGCAGGCGGGAGCCAATCGCGCACACCGGGGGGGCGGGGTTTGCAGGCAGGAGCCAATCACATGGACCAGGGGTGGGGTTTGCAGGAGGGAGCCCCGCGGCCCACTTCCTAAGAGGCCACGGCCCACAGGTTGGGGACCACTGCTCTAGAAGTCATAGCCAGAACAGGTGAGATACAGGAGACAAATATGTCATTTTAAGCAGCAATCATATTGAAATTAGAAGTCCAACAAAAAATAGTCTTGGAAAGCCCAGTATGGGTTATTTACTGTACCATACGGCTTCCTGACTGGGAGATAGGCAGTTGTTTAGTCAGTGTAGGCAGATTTATGTAACACCATCTCCCAAGTTAACAATAAAATGTGTATACTTGCAATATGCACTGTTCCGTGTGTGTGTTTATATGTCATATTTTAGCTGGTATAGAGAAAACTCTATTATTATTTTTTGCTATAGAATCCATCACTCTATTATAAAAAGACTGCAGTAAGCATTGTAGAGAAGCAAGAAAGCCTCACTGTCAAAGCTCCACTTAAGCCAAATATTAACTATACTTTTCTGCTCATTTCTCTAGATTAAAGCAATGCAGAATTTAGAGTGGCTTTTAATAATTTTCTTTGAATTTTTCCAGATTTTTCTTAAAGTATATGCTTATTGCATAGAATCATAGTACAGTATTAACTACTAAGTTAAACTGGAGGTGTAAAACCTATGTTATAACCATCAAATCTATCCATACTCCCATTTCCATCTGCCTGATCCAACTCTTTCGTAGCCTTTATTAATTTGGCCTCTCTGCCTTTGGTCTGGTCCCACTCTGATTTCTCTGAGAGGAGACTTGGGAGAGAATGAAGTGAAGGAGATTTTCAGAAAGAGATACAAGAAAGAAAGGAAAAGGGAGAGGCCTTCCCACATGCATTCACATCAGCAAGTACTTTCTTAAAACTGTTCCAACACAGACCTCAAACTGAAGATGAAAAGGGAAGGGCTGTGTGTATGAGAGAGCGGGAGAGAAAAAGCACATTGGTTTCTGTGCTGGGCCTCAGCAGCCAAAGTGCAGACTAGACTAGGGCCAGTTTTTAAATTAGATTAATTTTGAAACCAAGCAGATGGCCTCCAAATTAATCTGGATAAGCAGCTCTATTCAGTTTAGGTTGGAGTACTTTCATATTTAAGAAGCTGCTAGTAGCTCTGCCAATGTGATCTAGATTATTCATCTTTCTGGTGTTAGCTCATTGATCAAATGTGGAATATGCAGTGGGAGAGCTTTACCATAGATCTGAGTCTCATGCTCAAAAGCAGCAATACACCTTAATGTAATTTGAGGGAGTCAAGCATCTCATTCATGCAACCCACTTTCCCTTTCTCTGGCATGGCTATAAGAAAAGAATGAGAAGACACTGTTTTCAATGATTGCCATTTGCCATTTCATCTACATCAGGATAAACTTGGAACTATGCTTTGTCTGTGTGTCGGATTTGTCAGATTTGGACCTAACTACATACTACAGATAGTTGAAAGTGAAAATGGATCTTCCATTTGTCCCAGAGAAAGAAAGAGAAGGCCAGGCTTGTCATGTAACACCAAACTATAGTTTAGAGTTGCAGCCAGGATGTTAAGCACATGCTTCCTTATTTTTATCAATTTTAGCTTGAGCAAATGTAGAAGCATATGAACTTGATATAGTTTCCTTTTTTAATGTTCTTTAAATCTATACAACTGAGTTATTTTGAAACAAATTATACCCCTAAGTTAGGTTTGTGAATAAATAATTTTGCTTCATTTAAAACCTAATTTTGGCATCCACATATATGATTACATTAAAATGACTTCTTTATTTCAGCCTTTCCCAACTTGGTGCCTTCCAAGTTTGATAAGACTACACATATCTGAGTAGTATGCCTGGGGATTGTAGTTCCAACATACAGGTTGGAGGAAGTGGCTTTAGCTAGCATATTTAAGTAGATATTTGGCTCCAATTTTAATAAATGTAAAAGTGTTAATGGCAAAGTTATTGCTGCCTTTAGTGTTCAGTTTCACTATCAATCTTTATTAAACAGACTTGCAGGATTATGCAGCACTTCAGAAGCACAAGTACTCTATTTTATCTGAGATTATAGTGTGGCAGTAGAAATCAGTGTAAGCACATTGAACAATAATAGCTCTATCAGTCTTTCAACATCCTCTTTTTTTCTGGCTCCAGCCTACAGCATTAACGTGTAACTAAATCAATGATTCTTTTGTTTCAGTTTTCTTAAGTCATGTGAAAATTTGTTACAGAAAAATGAAATATTGTCACAGATGGCTGTGGGTGGTCTGGACTACATGGGATCCTGTGATAGTGTTTTTATTTTATATTATTTTGGATTTTGAATACTACAATTCCTCTCATGGAAAGCTTAGCTTAAATATAGATAGTGGCAAAATAATTTAATTTTCAATCTAAAACTTAAAACTTATCAGGGATGAAGCACTGGGAAAGAAAGACCCTGGTGCATATGGTTTATATCCTAGCACTTGCTTTGTATTAAAGAATAAATATTTTCATATAATTATTTAGCATTAATAAGCACAGAATAAACTATTATAATTGCATTAATATGGTTCTCTTATCTTAAAAATTACTAACTGCAAATAGATATGAACCTATTGAGGTTTTTGAAAATTTCCAGGTAAGATTTTTATCTTTTCAGGGGCAGAATATCTCCTGGGTCTCATGAACATTAATTTACTTGCAATTAATGATATTCACATTCATATATCATTCTGTCTCCTATACTTCATTTACAGATATTTTAGTTGACTATTATTGTGATATTAATGTATCCATCATTCTCTGCAACTTTTTCCTTCTTACCAACACTTCAATCTCATTTCTAGGCTCAGTACACTTGTTTTTCTTCAAAAATATGTAAACATAAAATATGAGATGTTAGAATATATTGAAACTTTTCATAACACCTAAGAATTATAAGGGAACACTTATAGGAAGTCTAATCAGTATATTGCTGTTACAATTGATAGCTATGCAAGTTTCAAAATCAAAAGTAGTTTTACAGTTAAGTACAATGATACATGTTACATTAACTAAAACAGTAAATATTGTTCTAAATTCAAGTTACACTACATTGCAGATTTATCATCATCACTGAAAAGTTGACTAAAAGTGTTTGAGGGGGAAAAAACCCTCTTTCATAGAAAATTAGCCTATTATTATTTTCATATACCGACGGAGATACCACACTTAATTGGCTAAGGATGTGGTCCTATACAGATTTATCAAGGATTAAGGCCCATGGAAAGCAAATAAGTTAATTCTCAGTAGATATAGAATTATGCCTTATATTATTCCTTCACTAAATTATTTTTTGGTGAGCCCAAGAGACCAAGCTGTTCATACGTGTTTTTCTCAGGGTTTTTTTTTAATTACATATATTTTCAGGAATCTTAAAATATAGTAGTCCTGTAAAATAAATCAGTATCCTTACTCCAGTATACTAACTGGGAATGAAATTTGCCAGGCAGTGACTTCATGTATAAACTGAGATACACACCAAAGATTTACAGTTCCTTATTTTATCCCCTCCTATATTATAGTATCTCAGTAGTATGTGGTTACTAGCAAGTTACTAAACATCAAGCTCTTTTTCTAAAAAACATCCCACATTTTGCCCTAACGCAAGGGTCGGAAATGGCGGCTCACGAGCCAAATGTGGCTCTTTGGCCCCTTGAGTGTGGCTCTTCCACAGGCAGGCGTGGCGGGCGTGGCGCGGCAGCGAGTGTGGCGGGGCAGGCGCGGCAGCGGGCATGGTGTGCGTTGCTGTGGGCATACCCCTGGCAACCTGGCAGCCGTCTCCGGCAGCCATCTTGACGATGGGCAGGGCTTTCCAAACTGTGTGTCGCGTGACAAGCCGGAAGCGCTGAAGGGAGTGGAAATTCTCCGCGCCAATCAGCTGTGCGTCGGGAAGCCCGGCAGCCTGCCCGCGCGATTTTTGCCTCCCTGCCGGAACCGAGGGCATTTTCGGGGTCCCCGGAGCCTGCCCTTTCGAAGGGGCACTGCTGCCCGAGCTGCAGTGCTGCCCCTTCGAAAGGGCAGGCTCCGGGGACCCCGAAAATGCCCTCGGTTCCGGCAGGGAGGCAGAAACCTCCCCTCTCCACATGCACACGCTGCCCTGGGGTGGCAATTCTCCCCGCAGAACAGCTGAGGCAGCTTGCGCGCAGCCTCCCTGCCAGAACCGAGGGCATTTTCGGGGTCCCCGGAGCCTGCCCTTTCGAAGGGGAAGCACTGCAGCTCAGGCAGCAGTGCCCCTTCGAAAGGGCAGGCTCCGGGGACCCCGAAAATGCCCTCGGTTCCGGCAGGGAGGCAGAAACCACCCCTCTCCACATGCACACGCTGCCCTGGGGTGGCAATTCTCCCCGCAGAACAGCTGAGGCAGCTTGCGCGCAGCCTCCCTGCCTAAACTGAGGGCATTTTCGGGGTCCCCGGAGCCTGCCCTTTCGAAGGGGCAGCACTGCAGCTCGGGCAGCAGTGCCCCTTTGAAAGGGCAGGCTCCGGGGACCCCGAAAATGCCCTCGGTTCTGGCAGGGAGGCAGAAACCTCCCCTCTCCACATGCACACGCTGCCCTGGGGTGGCAATTCTCCCCGCAGAACAGCTGAGGCAGCTTGCGCGCAGCCTCCCTGCCTAAACTGAGGGCATTTTCGGGGTCCCCGGAGCCTGCCCTTTCGAAGGGGCAGCACTGCAGCTCGGGCAGCAGTGCCCCTTCGAAAGGGCAGGCTCCGGGGACCCCAAAAATGCCCTCGGTTCCGGCAGGGAGGCAGAAACCTCCCCTCTCCACATGCACACGCTGCCCTGGGGTGGCAATTCTCCCCGCAGAACAGCTGAGGCAGCTTGGCGCAGCCTCCCTGCCTAAACTGAGGGCATTTTCGGGGGGCCCGGAGCCTGCCCTTTCGAAGGGGCAGCCGTTGCCGCCGCAGCGACAACCTGGAAGCGCCGCCGCCGAAGCAGTCGAGCCTCTCTTTCCCTTCTTCTTCCAAACCTCCCCCGCCCCCTTCCACGCGATTGGCTCCCGCCCGCAAAACTCGCCCCCTTCCACGCGATTGGCTCCCGCCCGCAAACCCAGCCCCCTTCCACACGATTGGCCCGCACCCGCAAACCCCGCCCCCTGGCTCTCGAGCACTTCAAAATGTGCACGAGCATGTCAAAATGGCTCCCGGCAAAAAAAGTTTGCCGACCCCTGCCCTAACGTTTTATATTCTGTCAGTTTGTTTTGAATTAGCCCACAGTGCCAGAGGAAATAAAATTATTGCATATTTTCTATTTATATTTATGCTAGAATAATATACAACATATTTATGCTAGCGGAGTAATATACAACAGTCAGTCTACATCATTGCTACAGAGTTCATTACATTCGAACTATCAAACATTTGGCCCAGTGATTACTATCGAGTTGGTATTCATAGGACACTTTTTTAACCTGTAAAGCTCCAGATTGAGCCTGGAGAAAAGAGAACAGCACTTTAGCTTAGGGTTTAATTCCTTCTCTTTCCAAATTCATACCAAATTTAAGTGAAGGATTCTACCTAGAAATCCAGTGTCACTTGTCTGATGTAGGGATAGGAAACATCCAGGTACCCACTTTGCACAGCTTAGGGTATAAGAAACAATGACTAAGGAAGATATAGGCTGATGGAATCAGTAATGACGGTGGGAACTGTAGGGAGCCATAAAATATCTGAGAATCATAAAACAATATATAAAAATAATATCTTACATGAGACCTTTACATAGTAGAAATCTTTAACCCAGAAAGTCAGTGTTATCATTCAGCATTTTTCCACTATATTTGTAATAGTCATGAGTGGGAGGCTCTCTTTTTATTCAATCCAATTAATGCAATTTCGCAAGTAAAAAAAAGAGAACAGTTGTTTTGTCTACCAAAAAATAATTAAACCTCGTACATACTGTATGCATGCAGATGAATATAAGCAGTTTTTAAATAGTAGTATAATATGTGGATCCATCATGTTTACAATTCTATTTGTAGAAAAAATGTATGTAGACCGAGCTAAAATTAATCATTCATAGTCCTAGGAACACACCTGTATCATGCCTTTGTATCTTCACTTTTGGGGGGGGGGGTAAATTTCAAATTCCTTGTGCAATTATGAGATCCTATTGATTTCAGTAGGTGAACTTGAGTTTTGATTATGTGTCATCAAGTCAGGACTGACTTTTAGTGACCACACAGATAGATTTTCTCCAAGACACTCTGTCCCTAACTTGGTCTTTCAGGTTAGGTCTTTCAGTCATAGGTGAACTTGGTACCTTCCTAATTCTTTCCCACTCAAATTAATATGACTCAGTAGTTCTTAACTATAACTAGATTGTACCCACATCTTTAATGTCTTCATTTATTCAGCAATGAGGAACTGCTGAAGTAATGTAAGGTAATGTAAGAAAGTTAGTTTAGCCTTGCTGGAATTACACTATAGAGAAGCATGCATTTTCCCATGATTGATATACATTTGTTAAGAAGCATTTGCATTGGAATAGTCTTTGAAGTATTAGTGAAAACTTTTACATGTCACATTCACCATCTTTTTCTAGCAATATCAAATAGTTGAGCAACCTTTCCCAACAGCTGTGATCCAGAATTCACATCAGCAAAGGCTTCGGTTGTCAGAGTTCAGTCAAATTAGTTACAGCCCCGACAGAAGTGGAGAATGCCAAATTAGAGAAGACTGTGGAGGAGATGAGTTTCACTCAATTTCAGAAACATGGTATATAGCGCAGTGATATGCACTATATAGTGGTATATAGTGCAGTGATATGCACTATATTGTCCCCTATCAAATATAATGAACAGCCCTCTAAGGCAGAGCTTTCCAAACTTTTCATGTTGGTGACACACTTTTTAGACATGCATCATTTCGCGAAACACTCTACAGCAGGGCACAAGGCAGGCACTAGGACCTGCGTGGAATCCTGGCAGGGCTTGGAGGCAGCAGCAGCCACGACACACCCAGACACTGCAGCTGACACACTAACGTGTCGCGACACACAGTTTGGAAAGCTCTGCTCTAAGGTCTGAGCTGCCAATCAGGAACCAGCAATTTTCTGGCTAGACAGGACCATTATGTCAAGAATGGGAAGAGAACAGTCAAATCTCCGTTGACCTGAAAAGGCAGGAGGAAAAGGCCTAGGCATGGGCTTGATTTCAGGAAACAGATACTCTGCATATACAGTATATTACCTCGATCTTGTCTGCAAAAAAGCAACTTATCTCTGAGTTTCTCCTGGAAACGAGTCTCTGAGTATGGGGTTAAGCCTCTGGAGAGTCAACATTTATTGCTGAGCCTGGTGTGAAGTCTGACAAGCCCTTGGTTAACAAATATTAAGCACTATATCCATGAAGTATGCTGCAGCAAAGTTAAAATACTATTTCGTTCTTGGAACTTAAGTGCCAGTACAATCGCTATGCAAACAAAAGGGTTTTTTAAGTGAATTATTTTCTACTGAGACTCACAAAATACCTACTTTGAGAAAGCAACTGAACATTTCTTGTCTGATTAATTTCAGTGTCACTCTATGAACTGACCCATATAATATATACAGAATACTACAAGCAGCAGACTCATTTCTTCTAGAGACAAATAATGTCATTCCAGCAAGTATTCAGGGAAATCATAGTACCAGAAGAAATTCTATTAGTTACATAGTTTCTATCAGTTTAAATAATCTGTATTAAGTGGATTAGTTTAAATAAAATGGAATAACATATTTCCATATCTTGGCACAGTGAGAGAATCAGATTTAGCTTGAATTATTCTGTTTAGTAGCTGCTCTTTTGAAGCAGTATTTATATTCTATCACTAACCTATTTCTGAACTTTCAGGGGATAATGCGTTTCTTAAGATATGGCAAATGGTATTCCTGTAGCATTACTTCAAGCAACTGGTAGTTTTCAGTTGAAAAATAAAGTTTGGATGACCCTGATCACATCCAGTTTGGCTTGTTTTCATTTGTATTTTATTTCTTAGACATAGTGTAAACCTACTCCCATCATGGTCAGGGATGTCTTTTTTTGATATGAACCTTTATTATAAACATAGGGTTGCTTTGTATAAGTTGATAGTACAGATACAAAAAAGTGAAATATTGAAACAAAGTAACAAAGTAAAACATTTTAATGGAGAAAGTTTGTATAGCTCATTTTTCCCTTGCCTTCCATTGTCCCTACCCACCAATCACAACTTAAGTATCTGTCCTTTTCTGGGAATATTGGAGATTATTGCTTATAGTTATTTATGATCTGGGATGTCTTAATGATCCATAGCAGGCTGTCCAGCCTACTGGCCTTTTGATGTGCTAGACTTCTGAGCCACTGATTTGGAAGGCATCGGGTTTGGAAAAGTTGGTCTACATCATTTATTCTACTTCTATTCTCATCTAGCTCAACTGCATCAGCTTATCATTTTTATGTCAAATGAGCAAAACTCCACATTCTACAAACTCTTACCTACTTTCTATAAACTAAACAAAAGGAAGCCTAGGGCTATTTTTGTATGATTAGTTTAATTTGGAAGTACAGCCATAATCTTTACAACAATCTCCTTACTTTTACGAATAGAAGGAAGGAAGTCAGTGTGGAAAGAACAAAGGTTACAAAGAAAATAATATAGGGAAATTGAACCATGGCGATCAATAATTTCTTTTTCTGTTCTGATGATATTGCCAGCAGCATGAAATTCCTATCTGTGGCTATAATGGTTTACTTCTACCCCATTTTCTCATTGAGCATCAACTTACTGTCTATTTTAAGTCATATTTTCATGCTTGGCTTTTTGGGAAGAAAGATGTGGGTAGGGAAAGGATTCAGAAATGTGCATGAATTAAAGGAAAAAAGAAAAAAGTCAGCCCTACCCCAATATTGAGGAAAAGCAGTGTCTATTTTCAGAGAGTAGATACAGTAAATGAGCAGCAGTTTATACATTACAAACTAATATTGTCCTATTACTGGAAGCCAGTTTGCCTTCAGAAGAGTAGCTGAATTGTCCATCACCTTGATGAACCACCAGAATATATGAACTGGCTGACTCTAAAGCTTGCAAACAAACAAAAATCACATTTTTTTTTGAACTAGAGCAATTATTGGCTGCACCCTTTGTCAGTGTTAAATAGACAACTTGTGTTCCATCGTTTCTGTATAGCTCTGCAGATAGATAGATAGATAGATAGATAGATAGATAGATAGATAGATAGATAGATAGATAGATAGATAGATGATAGATAGTTTTAGTCCAGTTAAGCACTAAAGATGAGGTTTCATAGCCACATTTGGGAGGAGTCCAAACCCAAACAAGTAAAAATTGGCTTAGGTATCCAAAAGATTTGCCTCATGCCAGACTACAGAGTAAACCTATATAGCAGTTACTATACCAGAAGCAAGCTGTATTTGACCAAAATATTTATCACAAAACAATAGTTGCAAGCCCAGTTGCTGCAGAAAATTATGCAAGGTGTGTGCATATCATCTGTTGCTTCTCAGGAGCATTCAGTGTCTAAGGAGCCCTTCCAATGAATCAAATATTCAAGCTGTCTCCACCTGTGCTGAGAGTCCAGAATGCACTCCACCCCAAATATCTCCCCTCTGTACAGGAAGCAACAGTGAGAAACTGGGTATATCTTTGACGCTGGAAGCTGCAGATGAAAGGACATAGGACTGACTTCTGTTGCCACAGGGAATATTTAAAAAAACTCAACACCCAGTTCTTATGTGATCATGTGGAGGGGAGAAATTTTCTAGAATGTCAGACATGACTTCCAACAATGATAGGGGGGAGAATGACAGCAGAATGCCTGTAGGAGGCCTTGGCATAGTCTAGTTCAGGGCTTTCCAAAGTGCCGCCGCTGGCGACACGCCAGCAGCGGGGCGGCGGCAGCGCAGCGGCGGCACGCGCGCATGGCGGCGGAGTGGGGGGGCGCGCGCGCAGCGGTGACATAGGGTGTGCGGCGGCGTGCGCATGCATGGCGGCGGCGCGGGGGGCATGCGGCGGCACGGGGGGCGTGCGGCGGCGCGCGCGTGCACAGCGGCGGCACGGGGGGCGTGCGGCGGCGCGGGGGGGCGTGCGGCAGCGCGGGGGGGCGTGCGGCAGCGCGGGGGGGCGTGCGGCGCCACCGTGCATGCGCGCACCTCTGCTTCCGGGTGGTGTGGCGACACACCACGCTGTGTGTGGCGACACACTTTTGTGTCGCCACACACAGTTTGGAAAGCTCTGGTCTAGTTGTTCCTTAAGGAGGCAGTGAGCTCTCTGAAGCTTGAAGTAACTGGGCCTTCTAGGATGAGCAAGGGCCAGAAATATTTGGAAAAGGGTGAAAAGAGTATCCACAGGTGGCTTCAAAAGGTGACAACTAAGTAGAGGCAGGGACTGAGTTATTATAAGTAAATTCTGCCACAAGTTAAAAAAATCTAGCCAGTCATGTTGCTGGTATACTGAAAATATTGCTCCAAGATGGCATTTATCCCCTCAGTTGCTTCAGCCAATAGATGAAATGATGAAATAGGATTTATTTAGTTATTTATGAGAGCCAGTTTGGTGTATTGGTTAAGGCATCAGGCTAGAAACTGGGAGACTGTGAGTTCTAGTCCTGCTTTAGGCATGAAGCCAGCTGGGCGATCTTGGGCCAGTCACTTTCTCTCAGCCCTAGGAAGGAGGCAATGGGAAACCACTTCTGAAAAACCTTGGCAAGAAAACTGCAGGGACTTGTCCAGGCAATATGTCTGAGAATCAGACACAATTGAATCGATTTTAAAAAATGTTATTATAATACTATAATATTATAAGTTAAGATACAACTTATAATATAATATTATATTATATTACTATTAATATTAATATTACTATAATATTATAAGTTAAGATTATAAGATAACTGATAGATTACCACTTTTTTAAAGGGACTCATAGAGACAAGATTATTATTTAAATTGATGGATAAATTAATGGAAAGAATTACTAAGCCTTAAAAGATTATTAGAGAGCCAGTTTGGTGTAGTGGTTAAGGCACCAGGCTAGAAACCAGGAGACCGTGAGTTCTAGTCCCGCCTTAAGCACAAAGCCATCTGGGTGACTTTGGCCAGTCACTCTATCTCAGCCATAGGAAGGAGGCAATGGCAAACCACTTCTGAAAAACCTTGCCAAGAAAACTGCAGGGACTTGTCCAGGCAGTCTCTGAGAATCGGACATGATTGAACAGATTAAAAAAAAAGTTATTTAACACACATATTTCTGAATCAATCTAGATTCACAGCAGTTTACAAAACAATCAACAAAACATCTGTAACTGTTAAAACATTAATGGTAAATATAAATACATTAAAACAACCAATAGCTAATTGTAATAGTGATAGTGAAAAATAAATCACAACAAAATAAAATAATGTCAACAATTAAATACAAATAATTTAAAATAAAATAAATTATGGATGGCAATAGCAAGAAAAGAAGAGATCAACTACCACCAATATAGCATTGAATCTCTTGACAAGTCAAGGTCAATATATCAATAAACTGTATCCCAAAGCCCCTATTGGGTGGGGAGATGCTAAAGCCACCAAATGGGCCAGTCAATCTGGCATGATGAGGAGTCATTCTTGACATCTGCACTGGCATGAAATCACTAAAAGTCACAGAGAAGATGGGTAGTTTTGAACACCTCAAAATAC
The DNA here is from genome assembly GCA_023362775.1 of Charina bottae. Classification (NCBI taxonomy): domain Eukaryota; kingdom Metazoa; phylum Chordata; class Lepidosauria; order Squamata; family Charinaidae; genus Charina; species Charina bottae. The sequence continues at coordinate 170,361,387 of JALMGJ010000003.1, read as the reverse complement.
CCAGCTAGGTGGTTATTGTGACAGAGTTGCAAAGCCCCTTCCCACAGAGAGAAGCAACATAGAGTTAGCTATTGTGGTACAAATTTCTGTACTCCAGGAAAAGTGGGAGGATAATTACAAGGAGTGTCCTTAAAGTAATCCGTCCTGGTCCGTGCATAAAGGACTCTGCTCCTGTTGAATGCAGATTAAGTCAGTTCAACTCCACAACTCTCACAGATGAGAAAAATGGGGAGGGGGTATCTCCATTCAGGTTGTAGAATGGAGGTTGGAGGAGAGTCTTAAGACATGAAATTCACATTTATAAGATAAATAATTTGCCTGCTTGTTCTGCATGCTTGGAATGTAAGAGATTCAAAAGAAGAAGAAAAGAAGAAAATGTGCCCAACTGATCTGACATTGGGTAAGCCTGTGAGAAGATGCCCTAGGGTGTTGTGATCTTTCCTAAGGGTAGTGAGTCCAATCCAGGCATTGGAGCCAGGTCTGAAATACCTTCTTGATGGCCAAAAGTTCCTTGTTAAAAATGTCATAGTTTAATTCAACAGGTAGCAGCTGTAGAAAAACAAACTGCACAGGGAGGGAGGTTGTCTGGGAACTCTAGAGCAGATTGTAAATACACAGATCCCAAGGCAAAATCAGCCTGTACAATAAAAGGGCAGACAGGATATGGATGACAGAAGATGGGCTGAAAAATGATTTGAAGAAAGGCTTGTTGGGTTTTAGAAAACCACTAAAAGAGGGCTACCTTCTTGGTAAGCCAAGTCAGTGGTGCGGCCATTGTTGTAAATTTAGTAATAAATTTAAGATAAAAATAGGCAAAGCCCAAGAAATGCTGTACTAATAGTATTGGTGGGGGGGTACCAATATAACAGATTGTGCTTTAGTTGGATCCATCTGTAGTTCTTCAGAAGAAATATAGTATTCCAAATAATCTAATATAGACTGACAATGGTGCATTTTTCCAGTTTAATTTAGAAGCTGTTTTCATGAAGACCCTGAAGAACTATATGAACCTGGTTGTCATGGAATGCACTGTCCTCCAAGTAAATATATAGATCATCTCAATAAACAATCAATTACTTGTCCAAGAGATTATGGAAAATATGGTTCATAGATTGTTGAAAGACTCACTGGCTCACTGCCACTCTGTATGACATTACTAGATATTCAAATATCCCATAATGATAGTCAAAGGCTATTAAATATTCATGCCCCTCCTTCATACAAATCAGATTGTAAACTCTCGCATTCCCAGGACAACTAGGGAAAAATTTGATAAAAGAGGGAGGAGTCTGCAACTGAGTAACCAGTAAAGAAAGAAACTTAGAAAGGACCAAACCTAACTGGTTAGGCGGCAAATAGGGATGGTGGGAGATTTGTACTTTCAAACTTGCAAGATTCTGTTAATGTAGCCTAACAATAAAGTAGAAGTAGCCCATCAGGTCGTGTTTCCTGTCTGGTTTATCTGGGAGGGCTGACACCTTGGGAGACAGGGCAAAGAGATACAGCCAAGGGAACAGTCAAATAAAAGGCAACTTAGCCTGCAGCAGGAATTTGGGTGGGGGAGGCAGCTCAGAAGAGACCCTCCCTAGTTTATTGGGCTATAAAGGGAACAGGGGGGAGGATATATGTACTTTCAGTCTCGCAAGATTCTGTTAATGTAACCTTACAATAAAGTAAAATTAGCTCATCTGGCTGTGTTTCCTGTCTAGTCTACCTCGTAAGGCTGACAACAACTGAATAATGTAAGGAGGAGGCCAAGTTGCAGGAATTCCTGATAGTTGCTAGTGGTGAGTTGTAGAGGGTCACTGTGCTGTGATAGGACCTGAGTATTAAAATAAGCCAAAGTAGTCTCAAACATGAGGATAGATAGGATGAGTAGAAGGAACATATTTGCATGCATTGGATGATTCACTAAAGTTACCAACTGTATCAGAATCTGTTAAAGCCTGTAGCTGTATTCTGGTGCTAAGTCTGGGTTTACAAAGTAAAAGGATTGATTAAATGGCAATGTGTAACTCCACAGGTCTGGGCTGCACTTAATTTCTGGTTGATCCAGCATCATAGCCTTTGGTGGCTAAGACTGCTGCATTTCTTGACAAGCTAGAGTGGAGGTAGGGCATCTGCTGACAAAATGCTCCACTTCTCAACAATTATGGCATCTCCAGATGTAATGGCCAGATTCTCTGCAATATTGACATAAGCCATGTGTGTGTTGGCAGATACTCTCGAGCAGTAAGGAGTGTTCTACTGACTCACAGTTGCATGTGTTCAACTGTTCAACTTCAAATCAAAGTCGGCACAATACAGGGGAGTAGGAAGGAAAAGGGAATAAAACAGAGTGATGTCTTATTGTCCTGCCTGTACTCACCCACAATTGCTCATATTTCATCAATGCTCAAGCAGATATGAGTTAATGTTGTCATTGTTTCTGGAGTGCCTTGATGAACTAGCTCATCTCATAATTCATCAGTCAATCCTTGAACTGGTTAGTTAAGCCTCTCTCATTCTACCCTACATTGTGAGCTAGCAGCTTAAACTTTGAACATACTCCCACACTGAAATCTTGTCCTATCATAGATAGCAGATCTCACAATTAGCTATCACAAGATCCTCAAAACTAGTTCTCAAGCATGCCATGAAATCAGGGTAATTGTCCAGATCAGTGCCGGTCTGGCTCAGAAGTGGCACTGCCTGCTTTGCAATCTCTTCATTAGGCTTATCAAAAATTATTCACAGGCTCAGTAGGCAAAGAAATCTTCTGGTCTCAGTGACATATAGTTTGCTCTGAGTGAGGAAAATAATAAACTTGCTTTGATTCCATCATATTTGTCTGTTACAGAAGTTGGCACTTTGTTGGTAGATGGTTGCTACAATGGCAGCAGCTCTGACACTGCTGGAGAGTTAGCCTGAGCCCCTACTGGGAGAGAGCACATCTGTTGTGGATATGGTTGGTTTTGCCCCACTTCCAAGCTAACTGGCTCATGGTTGGGCTAGCTAGACCATCAGTGCAGCCATCAGACTCTGATAGTGGAGCAAGGCATCAGCTACCTAATCAATAGTTAGCAGATTATTCTGATCTTTGAGTTATGTGCAATAGCTCTCCTCCCATTGATGTGGGAATAAAGGACAAGGCAACCAAGCTGACAAGCTCCCTGGCTTGAAATCAACAAAAACTTTGTGGCAGAGTGAAGTGCCTGGCTGGAGGAAAGTGGTTGGGTCTGTGCCAAGGTCAGGGACTTTTGGGGGGGGAAGCAGGTGACTCAGCACAAGACCTAAAGCACGTAGGGGAAAATGCTAGAATACACCAGTAAAGTAGCACATGCATGCCTTAGATATATAATATTAAAAAGGTAGGAAAAGCAGAGAAGGGTTTGTTTATACCAGAGCTTTCCAAACTGTGTGTCGGGACACGTTAGTGTGTCGGCTGCAATGTCTGGGTGTGTCACAGCTGCTGCTGCCTCCTGGCTTCCACACAGGTCCTAGTGCCTGCCTTGTGCCTTGCTGCCTCCAAACCTGCCCTGCCAGGATTCCGTGCAGGTCCTAGTGCTTGCCTTGTGCCTCGCTGCCTCTAAACCTGCCCTGCCAGGATTCCACACAGGTCCTAGTGCCTGCCTTGTGCCTTGCTGCCTCCAAACCAGCTGTGATTCCGCCCAGGTCCTAGTGCCTGCCTTGTGCCCTGCTGTAAGAGTGTGTCGCGAAATGATGCATGTCTAAAAAGTGTGTCACCAACATGAAAAGTTTGGAAAGCTCTGGTTTATACAGTATATATTTCAGATGCTGCAGGTAGTGCTGCTGGAGAGAACATCGCCTGGTTAGCATGGAGTGGAGTAACGACACAGCCTGCCAGCCTAGAGCAGGTTGTGAGAGCATGGAAGGACTAGGAGGACGGACTGTGTTGCGTGTACTAAAATTCAGAAGCTGGACAGTGAAACTTTATGAGTTAGAGGCTTTGGCAGCAAATGAATGACTTTGGCAGCAAGACAGCCAGGAGAAAACTCAAAGACAGTCCAGTATCAGTAATTGAGATAGGGAGGGGGAGAAGAAATTGCACTAAAGTACAAGTAGAAAGTGAGGGAAAGAGACTTGAGAAGGAGGAAAATTAAGTAGGTTAAGAGTTGATTTCTTATATTACTTACACTATTCTGTACAGAAACACATACTGGTTTTATATTTTCACTTGTATCTAATATTAGATCACACTACTTTATTAGCATAAATATCATAGTGCCCAGAATAAAATCCCTCATTTGTTTAAGTACTGGCTGTTTGTGTGTGTGTGTAACAGCTCCTGTCCTGACCCACCCTCCAACATAGGGTGGCAGAGGTGGGATTCGAACCCTTGCCCTGAAGAGATTGGAGCCTCAAGCCTTCCCATAGACAGTTGGATAAGAATTTTTATTGTAAAGTATTTTAAATATTTGATGGCCCTCCATCAACATGAGGTGAAGACCTTTCTTCTACCCATGGCAGATATAGGATTATTGCCATCTTTCTATGGTTTAATAGATATTTTCCCTTGTGCTTTTCAGCCTTGGAGCTAGATGACTGTTCATTATTGTCATGACCAGCATTTTTTTTAACAATGTAACTCTCATACCACCTGCATTACCAAAATGTGGTTGATAAGATGACTCAGAAGGATATCAAAAAAATTACAGTTAGCTGAAAGGCACTGGCCAGCATTCTGACTTCTTACCCCCTGAATCCTGCTGATATATATCCACACTGCATGTAGGCTAAACCTGAAGCATTTTGAAAGCAATCTGTCCCAGAAATCAGCATGAATTTGTCAACAACACATCTTGTTAAAGTAAATTTATCTCAGTTTTTGATAGATGTTTTCTTAATAGATTGTGGGAATGTGGTAGATATAATGTATCTTGGCTTTAGCAGAAAACAAGTATAGGATGGGGGATATTTGGCTTGGTATTAGTATTTGTCAGAACAAAATACCTTACAATAAGGAATAGTATTTGATTGCAACTGATACGATAGTATTGTGATACAGCTGCCAACACTACCCCATACAAATTATTTTTAGGCTGCATCAACAGAAATCACAGGAATAATAATTTAAGTATGTTCTGTTTTGGTCAGACCCCCACCTTAAGTAATACGTCCAGTCTTAGACATACTTTAAAAAGGATCTGAAGAAATTGGAATAGATTCAGAGAAAGGCCACAAGGATGATCAAAGGACTAAAAGACTGAAGGAACTGGGTATGTTTAGCCTTTGAAAAAAGATAATGGGGTGGAGAGATATGATAGTACTCTTCAAATATCTTAAAGGACATCAAATGGTAGGTTAAGATCTTTTCTCTTTGGAAAGGCAGATTTTAATTGAATCTTGTTTTTTAAAAATCTTAATAGTAAAAACAGTTCAAGAACTGAGCTGGTGGATTCCCCTTTATTGGATGTGTTCAAACAAATAACCATCTGTCTGAGGTGCTTTAGTATGGATTCCTACACTGAGTGAAGGATAGGACTCAACAGGCTAAATAGCTCCTTCCAACACGATGATTTCATAAATATTCTGAACTGAAGGGATCTAAAGAAAAAGTCACATGTGGGAAATGAACTATTCCTGACTGGAAAAAAATTAGAGCAGTCAGGAATGATATTTATATCAGCAATCTGTGATGTTTCTTGACTAGTCATGACTTAGCAATTCATGTCTGTTCTTCTAGATCAGGGGTACAAATGTACGGTTTGAAGCAGCCTGCTTTGCCCTTATCCACTTTTGGATTATGTGCTATGCCACATAAAGCCTGGTTGACCCTCAAACTGACAGGAGGTTTAAGACTTTGGGTCGAGTAGAGACATAACTCCGATGGACAGCCTAGGATGTGGAGGGACAGAGGATACAAAGCATGATACAAATGCTGTGGAGTTACAAGATGAAGGAAAGATGCATCTGAACTCAGCTTTTCAGTTCACAGCATACTCAAACAGCCACACTAGAAGTTGCAGTATAAAATATGTGTGGTCAGTCTGTCTATATCTTCTGCAATTGCCCTGTAAGGAATATTTGCATATGGAAGTAAAGTCAGCTGTCCGAGTAGGCAGCAATTGTGAGGAAAAGGATATTGGCTTCTGCACAGATGAATGAAACCTATGCCCTCATTGTGGGAGGTTGTGCGGATCCAGAATTGGCCTTTATAGCCACTTACGGATCCACCGTTAAAATTTTACCTTTGGAAGACAATCTTACTCGGCTACGAGTGATCGCCAATGAATGATGAATGGGATGATAGTCCAGGGATTTATTGTTTTCAAGTGCAATCATGTCTAAGTAAGGATGGAAGAGAAAGCTAACCTCTTGGAGGTTTTGCTCATACAATGTGTTTATGAAGACATGAGATCATACATCATTTTCCAGTGATTTTTAATAAGCTAGGAATTTCCTCTTAATATAATATTGTAATTAACAAGCTATAAAAATGAAGTCAATTTTATAAAAATATTACAGTTTTAAAAAATATTACAGTGTATGCAGAGACCATGTGATGAGCTTTGAAGGTTGGATCTAGAACTCCATAAATCTGCTCTAAGTCATTCCAGGGAAAGTTCAGTCTGAGTCAGTCTCTGGAATGGGGTTCAGAAAATCAGCTCTGATTGCATATTGCCTATCATAAGAAATACTCAAATGTTGGTTCCTTTTTTGTTTTTCACCAAAGCATAAGGAAATTTGCAGGAAAGCTACACTGCTATAAACATACCAACTTTCATAGAAATCAGATCTTTCAGTCATTGAATTCAAAATTCCCCTTTACTTCCTGTTGTCATATTTTCCATAAGCAATATAATCATGCTTCCCTCCCCACATTAGTATAGTTCTAGCAGTGCCATCTGCAGCGTGCAAGAGCTCCAGAAAAATAGATTGGGACTGGAGCTTTGTGAAGGCCCAGAATCAGGTTGAAGCAAGTTACCCATCTATTTTGCACTACGGAAACAAATATTTTTTCCAAAGTACTCCAGTTTGCTATGAAATCAGGCTTTGACCAAATCCAAATCTCTCCCCTATTTTGTACCATTCAAATTATACTCATACATTTCTAATTGTTATTATCAGTTTTATTGATACATTGTTTGTTACTGGTATTTAAAAATGATATGTCTATAATTTAAATGAATATATTTATAATAATATAGAGATGACTAATTATAAATGACAGAATTTCATGTTTCATCACACCATTGATAAAAAAAAAGTCATTCTGCAGATAAGCTAGAAGGCTATCCACACTAGCTATTTATAATATCATCTAGCAATAGTTGTCATTATATATCACTAATATAGATATACTGTAGTGATGTCTAGATGATGCTATAAATCACTAGCATGAATAGAAAATCCAGAAATATAGGCTTAGCAAACTACCCAATCCCATGTCATCAGAACCATGCTTCTATCATCTAGGAATAATATGGAAAATATTCATTGTCTTATTTTCAAGCCATGTTCAGAGTATGGAAACAGAAAATATGGCCAACTTTGGAAAAGCAAGCCTGATTTTTTTTAAAAAAAAAAAATTACCAGATAGTTATTAATCCATTTTCAAACAAACAAACATAAAATAATGCAAAATAAAAATGAACAATTTACCGTACACAAAAACAAAAGGGAAGAAAAACATCACAAAAGAAAACACGTAAAAAGAACAAACAAAAAACTGGAATTACAACTAGATCCCAAGTTCACCTAATCTTGTAAGTCTTAAAAAAAACAACCCTAAGCTTACAATATTAAGCAAGCCTGTCCAAGATTTTTTTTCAAAAGGAAAGATAATATGATATTTTCTGATTAACCGAATGTAAGCCTGACTCTCCATGCATCATTCACGACAATGACTGAGTTGTGGAGGAGAGTGACAGTAATGGAGGGAAGTGAAATAGTGCAGGTAAAAAGTCTGCATATGAGAAATGGTATTCACCCATCCTCACTCCTCTGGTCTCTCAGCATTGACAGGTCTTTCACTAGGTCAAAAGACTATAAAACCTTCTCCATTAATTCTTTCAGAATCATAGTGGATGCCCTCCAGCCTACAAACAGGCAATTTCAACAAATACCACATATCTCACAAATGTTTCCAAAGAAAATCTAGTAGTGATTGGATCAGAGAATGAGTCATTTTGAAGAACTAAAACTCTTTACAAATAAAAAAGCAGAAGACAATAATCAACAGGCAATGTTTACATATAGTGAAATAAGTTCTAGGGTATTCTGAGTATACTAAGGCTAATGAACAAGGTGAAGGTTTTTTTGAAAGAAGTTTGTCATTAAGCATGTAGATGGAAGAAATCCAGTACACATTAGAAATGCACATGCACACATAGAAACTTGAACAACTGGATTTCCAAAATGTTTCTGACAAAGTTTCTCATCAACATTTCCTAAAATGCAATCAGGAGGAAAAGAATTGGTCCTTTTACAAAACAAAATCTAAAAAAAAAGGACAGGGAGCTAAACATGCTATGTTCACACAACATGTCAAGTTATAATATGGTTTCTTTGGCTATGGCTTAATATGTAGGTTAAGTTAACCACTGTAGTCCATAAATTGTGATGTATGACTTGAGGGAATCCAGTATGGCATAGGGCTAAATATTAATTTCGTCAGTATTAACTGAAATTTAACTTATATCATTTATAAGTCATTTAACTTATATCAGCTGCCTGACTAAAGAATGAATATTGAGGTACCAATATTTGCAATCTATAAAAAATATTTGTGGATCATAACAAATTGTGGCAAGTTCCTGGTGGTATGGGGATACCAAGTCATCTTGTCTGCCTCCCGAGGAATCTGTATAACGACCAAGTAGCAACAGTAAGAACAGATCACGGAACAACGGACTGGTTTAAGATTGGGAAAGGAGTATGACAGGACTGTATACTCTCACCCTACCTATTAAACCTGTACGCAGAACACATCATGCGACATGCTGGACTTGATGAATCCAAGGCTGGAGTTAAAATCGCTGGAAGAAACATTAACAATCTCAGATATGCAGATGATACCACTTTGATGGCTGAAAGCAAGGAGGAGCTGAGGAGCCTTATGATGAAGGTGAAAGAAGAAAGTACGAAAGCTGGGTTGCAGTTAAACCTCAAAAAAACCAAGATTATGGCAACGAGCTTGATTGATGACTGGCAAATAGAGGGAGAAAAAGTGGAGGCAGTGACAGACTTTGTATTTCTAGGCGCAAAGATTACTGCAGACGCTGACTGCAGCCAGAAAATCAGAAGACGTCTACTTCTTGGGAGGAGAGCAATGACAAATCTTGATAAAATAGTTAAGAGCAGAGACATCACACTGACAACAAAGGTCCGCATAGTTAAAGCAATGGTATTCCCCGTAGTAACCTATGGCTGCGAGAGCTGGACCATAAGAAAGGCTGAGCGAAGGAAGATAGATGCTTTTGAACTGTGGTGTTGGAGGAAAATTCTGAGAGTGCCTTGGACTGCAAGAAGATCAAACCAGTCCATACTCCAGGAAATAAAGCCAGACTGCTCACTTGAGGGAATGATATTAAAGGCAAAACTGAAGTACTTTGGACACATAATGAGAAGACAGGATACCCTGGAGAAGATGCTGATGCTAGGGAAAGTGGAAGGCAAAAGGAAGAGGGGCCGACCAAGGGCAAGATGGATGGATGATATTCTGGAGGTGACGGACTCCACCATGGGGGAGCTGGGGATGGAGATGGCCAACAGGAAGCTCTGGCGTGGGCTGGTCCATGAAGTCACGAAGAGTCGGAAGCAACTGAACGAATAAACAACAACAATATTTGCAAATAACACTATATTATGCAAGATGATAAAAATCCAAGCACATTGTTAAGAATACCAAAATGATTTCTACAGGCCTGGTGTACTTCTAGGTAAGCTTTGATTGTGTATCTTTATAAATGAGGAAGCTTCACATGCAAGCAATTTTATGAGAAGACCAGGCCCTCAAAATTCCCAATATGCACAATGGCCAAAAAAAGAGCCCGCCTGGTATCTTTGAAATTATTAAGAAAACAAAATGAAAACACCATTCATATTTATATTGTTTCAGATTTTGGTTGTCCTGTGCCATCTCATCTCAAAAGAGATATAATAAAGCTGAAGAGGCCGCAGAGAATTCAACTCAGATTATCTGAAGAAGGAATGGACTTTTCATCTCTATAAAGAAAAGCTAAGAGTTTGAGGATCTGAGTTTAGAAAGCAGATGATCAGATATTAAAGGGATTAATAATATTACAAATGCTGTTGAGAGAACCAAGAACATTAAGTGCCTTTCAAAACTGCAGAATTTGAAAGCTCACAATGAAATTAATACAAAATAGTATTCTTGAGACAAACAGAAGTACTTCACTCAACACAGAATTTGTGAAATTCACTGACATTATGTTATGACAGTCACTTGCATAAATGGATAAAGTGATATTGATTAGCTGTTCATTCCAATGATTTTATTCTCAAATGTACCACAGTTATTCTTAATGGGCAATCATGAATCTGAGTTATATAGTTTGGTTCCATAACCCTTACAATCTTATTGGACTGTATTTTATCTCCCCATATTGCTTGGATAGCATTTTGTCCATTTCTGATCCCAACAAATTTTTGCAAAGGAAATTTTTAAAATGAAATGTTATCCTTCTTGTCAAGCATTCATTGGAAATATGAACCCTGAAAGACTTTCATACTTTTAAAAATATGCCCAAGGATAATTTTATTAAGAATAATTTAATCAAATAATGTCCTGTTTTTATTCCTGGAAATCTAGCTGAACTACATCAAAAATACCAATGTAATAGCCATATCAGTGTCTAGAAGAGTTCTAAATACTTTTTTAAAAAATGAAGGGAAGACTGGGTACAACACATAGCCAAAGTAGCTATATCATGATGGTTCTGTAGAATCAGAGGAAGAACACATAGTTTTATATCAAAGTGTTCAGCACACAAAAGAGTTTTCATTTAATACACAACTGTCTGAACTATCAGTTTTATGGAATTCCTACCCTTTCCAGAGTTAGGATTTTTCTAGTCTACACTAATGACTAAAAATAATCAGAACCTAATAATGATAATTATTATGAAACTGCCTATTCATTAAGTCAGAATATTCACCTATTTTAGTATCATGTATACGGTCTGGCACCAGTTTTCCAGGCTTCAGACAAAACACAGGACTATTTCCCAGAGCTATCTCAAAATATCAGAGACTGAACCAGAACTTTTTGGATTCAAAGCATGAGTTTTATTACTGAACTACTGTACAAGGAAAATGTAAAATAAAAATATAGTACCTACAGGGCCTACCTGAAATTGCAAGTGTTTAAGAGTCTAGTGGATACAACAGTTGTGTTCGCTCCTTGAGCTACTGTAGGATAAACATGTGAACCCTAGTTACAAATCTTCAATAACATTTGCCTAATTATATTGCTTCGCTTTTTATAGCATGAACTATGCATCATACAACAAAGTGGCTTGTTAATTATCTTGTAGGTTTCAGTTTCTCCAATATACATTTCATTTAAGCTCTTTAAACTTATCAGTGTAAGTTAAAGAGAAGGGTTTAATGATACATACTTTCACACTGTCATAAATTCTTAAATAAAAATGAACATGACTTGCAATCCACTTCTAATAATTTGTGCTTGGGGTTGTCTGTGTCTGCAGTAGCATCATAGTATCACTGAAACTCCAGTATAAAAACATGCCTAACTGTAGTGGCACAGCCACAAATACTCTGTCTTAAGCATTTGTATTATGATACACCAAATCAAGAGCATGCTATTAATCATATACTGTACAAGTAATACAACTTTTTTTCTTTTGTAAAGGCAAAGCTGCATTTCCAAATCTTTGTGCCGGGAACCAGAATTCTGATCTGCAGAATCCATCCATCAACCCTGCAGCAAAGTTCATGACTGAACCAATGGTATAAATCCAAGCATATGCATTACACAAAAGATAGCAGTGTGCATGTCTTTCTCCCTAATGAGAGAGACAAGAGAATGGTCTTCAGATGTCACCTGTGCTCAGTTCGCATGTGTGTCTTTTACTCAGGAGTCATGCCCCAGCTACAACTCATCTACAAAAAAGCACTTATTAAAATATTTGTATTCCAAATACAGTTCTGGAAAAAAGTTGGCCAAATCATATTTCAAACTTAAAATTAAAACCTGAGAATATATTTTAAAACAAAGATGTCAATGGCTTGTATACCTGAGTAAGAAAGGTGTTGGTGTAAAGATGGTGAGAATTTTGTTCAACTTACGTTCATTCTGAATGTAATTATACAGAGAGAGAGAGAGAGAGAGAGATTGAGATTCAATACAGAAATCAGTACAGGAATCTACTCCATAATTACTACTGTCCAGCAGCTACTAAACTTGACATCACTATGTGTATGGAGTAAAATACAGTAGTTATTTGTAACCTCAATTATTTAAACAAACATTTGTTTTCAGTTTTTTAGAAATTATTTCAATACATTATTGATTTTTTATCTTTGCAATTTTATTTTCAGACAGAAAAATAGTTGTATATTCCATAATGTCAAAGAAACTACAATTTCAGGCACTAAGTCCAGAATCATTGGCTTAACTAAGTAATATCTTCATACTAATTATTGTCTTTCATTTGGCATTTTTTTCTCACCTAACAGTTTTATGTAAAACCTCTTGTTAGGTATCCTTTCACTGTATCCTTTCAATAAAGTGCAGCTTGATCTTAACAAAAGGGAGTTGCTAACAAAAACAGTAGCAGAGGGAAGAGTAGCAGAGGCATATTGTTCACTAAGCTGTACATATAAATACTCCACTGTGTGTTGGCCCACTGTAGACCTAAAATGGCTGTATTGCAGGATGTTGTTGCCTGGTGACCAAGAGTGCATTTCCTATACCACAGAGGGATGTGAAGACTGGAAGACAGATTAGCTTCTATTGCTCTTAGAAGACTAAGTAAAATGAATTAATCCTGAAATCAACATGCTAAATTTTATTTATTTATTTATTTATTTATTTATTTATTTATTTATTTATTTATTTATTCAATTTATACTCCCCTCCTGTGCATGGTAATAAAACTGAATGTGGTCCTGTGATCCTCAGATTTTCATAAAACAACGAAATAAGACAACTTTGACCAAGCTTAGTTTTATTCACTGCTCATGCCATTAATAAGAAGATTAAAATCCTGCTAATGTAAAACAGCAACTTATTCTTGCTTCAATGAAGTCATTGCTGCTTGTCTAGTCTGTCTGGTGCAAGCTCCCACCTGCTATCAGTCTCTTTTTCTTTCATTAGAATCAAGTAGTTAATTAGCCCCAGCCTGTCCTCTTCCCTTCTCTCCTTGCCTTTAATGCAGCAGTAATGATGTCTAATTACCAGCAGCAGTGGATTATAGAACCTTCAGGAGCAAATCACTGTGGCTGATAGCAAACCACAGCAACACACCTTAAAGCTTCAAGGAGAAATCAATTCTGGACAAATTTGATTTTTTAAAATGTTGTTGAACCAATGATTTTGGAATTTAAAATCTCTGGAAATGCCTAAATAATAAGAATTATTATTAGTGATTAATTTTATATTTAAATGACTTTTTTTTTTACATATAATGGCTTTTCAAGTTGTGAAAAAAGTTTTTTATTATACTGGGCTGGAAGTTTCTCTCTCTCTATGCACCATAAATATTAGTAGAAGCAGTTAATAATGCAACAATTAAAATTTAACAAATAGTGCACATATAAATGATTAAACTCTTCTATGACTACTGTAGGTTGCTGAAATGAATGAGGTGGTAAATGGCTAAGCAGGCTAAAACATCTGTCCATGGTGCTAGTGTATAAAGTTGAATGGCTTTATACATATTTTACCAAAAACTTGAAATTCTCTCTGAAATCAACCAGCAATAAACAGCAATATGGCCAAGGCTATATGGCCTCCTTTTTCTTCAAGTGGGGCCAAAGTATGTCCTGTGTTTCCATGGGATGTTACTGTATTTTATTTAAATCTAAAAGAAACTATTTTAATTTTTTCTTCTACCTTGGTCTGAAGTAGGACCAAAGTGTGAAGTTGTCCTTGACCACATCTTGTGCCTAGAGAGATGGTTTGGGGGGGAGGCTGGGGGTGGTGGTTCAGTAGTATTTCTGTAAATAATTGTAGTCCATGTTACAGACATTGATTTAGTAAAAGACATCTTAGAAATATAAAGTTATATTTAGTCTTAGCAATATTTAAAGTAAAATGTTTGAAATCCATTAAACTTTATTTATCTTTAAACTGTAAGCCACCCTTTCAGGTCAAAGTCCTCCTAATAAAATATAAATAAAACCAAACAAACTGAAATGAGGCGCAAATTAAGAGCAATACAATTAGACACCAGATCAAAGAATAAAGCTCATTTGAGATATGGCTTGGAAAAATAGATCAATAGGATTTTTCTTAAAAGCTGGCAGGTGGATCCATAAGTATGGAAACAACATGAAAAAGATCGTCTCTCCTATGTTAATCTACAGCCTTCAAAGCAGAGCAAGGACCTCTGTTCCTGACTTTACAATATAAGCAAGTTATCACTAGTAAAAGCACATTTTGGGGGATCTGGGTTCCAACCATTTAAGGCTCAAAGGTGAGAACCAGCACTTTAAATTGGGGCCCAGAAATGTTCTGATAGCTAGTATATCTGCTACAGTACAGAAGTAACATATTCTGACTACTGCATCAAATCTCAAGCAGCTGCATGTTTTACATGCTGAAATTTCTGGACCATCGTCAAAGTAAGTCCTACTTGCAGCTAACTACAGTAGTCCAATTCAGATGCCACTTCTGCATCCTCTGCAGGTAGAGCCACAAATACTAGCCAAAGTTAGTAAAAAGCATTCTTGGTACTGGGTAAAACTGAACTTCTCCAGCTTGAGTATTCCATTGATTTACATGCCTCTACTTTGACTGATCCTGGATCCAATTTTCAAAATTGAAGATTTTACCTGGTGAAGGAATGATGTGCCATAGTAGAAAGTAATGCAATCTGGAATCCCTAGCCCCACCTTACGGAGTGAGCTCCCGCACTAGCCCCAGCTCTTGCCAACCTAGCAATTTGAAAGCATGCAAATGCAAGTAGATTAAAAGGTACCACTTCAGTGGGTAGGTAACAGCATTCCGCGTGCGTCATGCCGGCCACGTGACCGTGGAAGCATCTTCGGACAACACTGGCTCTTCGGCTAACAGACAGAGATGAGCACCGGCCCCTAGAGTCAGACACGACTGCACAAATGTGCGGGGGGGAACCTTTACCTTTTTTTACTGTCCTACATGACATGCAAGCTCCTGCATTGCACTGTGGTCACTGAATGTACAATACCAAATACCATGAGAACTTTTATGAAAATGTTATCAACATATATTGTGCTGATCATTTCCAAGACTGTGGATACTATCCAGTATATATGCTGACCTGGGGGAAAACTCCATTGAACTTTGAATAAACATGGATAGGATCACACTACAGACATTTAAAAGATTATGTAAAAATGTATCTTATAGTTGTTGCTTTGCTAATTCAAGCAAACAAGTAAAATGTTTAGATTAATATATCAAGAGAAATTCTAGCTAGGTAATCTGAAACAGAATCCAAAAGAATTGAGTTATTCAAACTTGTAAAGCAGCACAATTGAAACAGAATAGTTAATATACATAAAGCCCAAAATACTACTTATTTTGCTAAATTTTGTTATATTGTAAAAAAGGAATCAAAAATAGATTTCTTATTTTCCTTCTGAGTTGCTTCTTTTCTCAAAATGAGTTTTATGCTCCATTTTGAGTCACTTTGAGAAATACAAGATGCCATCCACAAACCTTTATTTTTTTAAAAAAAAATAGGAAACTGTATTTTACTATTTTCCATACTTTAATTTTATGATAATAAAGGCTTTTCAGAGGTTTATAGTGAATGTAACTATTATAATACTGGGTATAATCAAATAGGTTTACAGAAAATAATTTTTGGTGAATTGTCCCAAATCCACAAAACTTTCATATCACATGGCCGTAAATAGCTTTAACCCTCAAACAAACCAAACAATGAACAGTGCCTTAAGTAACCTATTTTGAAGTCTAATTTCTCATTTTAAGTCGTTTAATATACTTATTCTTTTGTAAATCAGATAGATGATAGATAGATAGATAGATAGATAGATAGATAGATAGATAGATAGATAGATAGATGATTGATAGATAGATAGATAGAGAGATAGAGAGAGAGAGAGAGAGAGAGATAAAAGTATTGCTATGTTACTGCAGAGTCAATTAGGCATAGGATTCTGGCATTTCCCCCTGCATACCTCCACTACATCTTAATGCTTCCTACAAAAACCTTTTCCCTTGTCAATCAGGAAAAAAACAAAAACAAATCCTTTCCCAGCTTGAGATTGCTCTGAACAAACCCCAAATCCTAATATCAAGTACAGAAGTGGGTTTACTGTGCATGGTGGAATAAAAGACAGCAGAGAGGCTCAGAAAGCAAGAAATACCGAAAGGAGAGAGCAAACCTACTTGTAACCAACAGTTTCCATCTTCTGAAATAGGAAATGCTGCCTCCTGCCACCGCCACAGCCCGGCATCCTGGCCCTGGTGCTCTTAAGAGTCCGCCCTTAGATTGCACGCCTCCACCTCTGCAAGGCTCCCAACACTTCTGGGCTGGATCAACTGAGAGCGAGCGAGCGAGCGCGCGAGAGACCAATTCCCCCATTCGGTCATGTGCGAGCCTATGGCTCTTTTGTTGATTACCCTGCCCTCCGCTTCCACAGGCAGCCAGCCAGGCACGTCCCTACCGCTCAGGGGATAAGAGCTAACAATGAAAGGGGAGAGCTGATATTCTAGGGAAACCCCAAATCACCAACCAGTTGGTGTGGTGCCAATAAGGATCTACTGTGCCCTGCCGATCGGAAATAGTCTTATGGGTAGCGCGTAGCTACAGGACTCACCAACACACACACACACACACACACACACACACACGTCCCTTTTAGTTGAGGGGACGAAATAATAATCCCTTTTCCTCTTTCCGCCCCCCCCCCCAAGAAGAAGGGAAAGAAAGGAACCAGAGAGACTTCGTAGAGGGGTGTATTTTGTGCCCTTGCAGCGTAAAAGCAAGGGAGGATCACAAAGCCCTGAGCAGTGGAGAAGGTGCCAGGCAAACGCAACATGGGCGGGGGGGGGGGAAGCGATTTCAAAAAGGAGGAGGGAGGAGAGAGAGCAGCCTGAGCCAACTCGGGGGTGGAGGTGGCAGCTATGTGGCGGCGGCGGCGGCGGCTCCCTACTTTTCCTCCCCGATGTGGCTAAATAACAAGGCAGACAATTTCTCTACTAACCGTGGTCTTGACCGGCACGTACAGCACTTGCATCCCTCCGCCACCAGCAGCACCACCACCACCACTGACCTCGTCCGGACTGCCGAGCTGGAAGCCTTTCGATTTGACCCAGAATTTAAATTTGGCATTATCCGTGGAGCTCGTCTCGGAGCCGTTCAGGAGCTGGACAATCCGCTCGTATTTTTTACGGGTCACCGTCTTGGTTTTGCCCGAGTCCCCGTAAGTCCTGAGGCACCAGTCCTGAAACTGGCGAAACATGTCCCGGTCGCCGCTCTCCATAATCCGCCCTGAGAGACACGCGCAGCCCAAGCGGACCCGGGGACGGATCTCCCACACCTCCGGGGCACCTGTTCACCCCGGGCTCATGGAGAGCGGAGGCTCCGCCGCCAGGATCCAGTGAGAGAGAGGAGGTCCCCGGCAATCACCCCGTCGCCGGAGAGGGAGCTGCTTTCCGGGGGCTTGGCGATCAGTTCTAGAGTGGCTCGCCCCGGGGCCCGGCCATCCCCCAACTTGCTGTCCCCCTCCTCATACACACCAGGCGAGCAGATCTGACCTGGCAGGGCTGCCTTCTCCTCCCCGTCTCCGGTGCGCGAGCGTCCCTTCGATGTTGTGCCACGCAGGACTATCCCAGCCTCTCCAGCAGCGCCTCTTCCCCAGAGGATTGTGCCTCTATGGCACTGAAGACACGGCCCCTGAGTAGGTCGAAGCCAAACGGAAGGCGAAATAATAATAATAATAATAATAATAATAATAATAATAATAATAATAATAATATCATGGAGTCGGATTCTTCTCTCCTGGGCATCAGCTTCAGCCCGGATGGTGCAGGTTGGGGGTGGGGGGAGAGAGTAAAGCCCACCCTCCACCCCAGTCAGCCAACCCTCGGCTGTCTTCCTGCGTCTGTCCTGGAGGACTCCGTTTCTCCCAGAAGCAGGCTGTTTGTGCCGGATGGAGGAAAGAGCTGAAGGGCAACCTGGCCTTTTATTCTGCCGCCTTTTATTCCATCCTAAATCTCCGTATTTTGAGCGTGAAGCTCTTGGTGGGATAGAAAGTTCTTTCCAGCTGACGAAATACGGGGCGCATTGGGGAGAGAAACCTCGACACCGCCGCAGGCCACTTTAATCTTGCTCGGTTTTTTTTTTTTATCTCACTAAACTGTTTTTGTTTCCTCCCCTAATCTGAAAATATTACATTTGGTAGGAGGCTGAAGGAGGCCGAGTTTCATCCGAGAAGGACGTTGGCCAGTGAGCGGCGGCTGTCGGTCGGGCTGCGCTTGCAACGACGGCGCTCGTCTATGGAGGACTCGCCCAGTCCGGGCTATCCTGGGGTCTCCTTCAGCTTCAAGGCGTTCGAGGAAGTTTGGCGTCCGGATGCTTAAGCAGAACCATCGCCCCTGCTGCCTCCCCTCCGCCAAGCGGCCCTATTATTGTCCCTTCCTTTGCCGCCGCTTCAGTTCCCGCTTGAGATTCCAGACGCCTTTGGGGCAGGCCACCGAGACTTCCCTCCTCCTCCTCCTCCTCCTCCGGAGCCAAATGGCTAGCGCCGCACAACGACCCTCCAAGCAGGCGAAGGCAGGCGGCAGCTGCTCCATTCAACACCTATTCGCGGCCCGGGAAAGGGAGTTCCCATCCTCCTCCACCACCACCACCACCACCTCCTCTCTGCCGCGCGAGCCTAGACACACTCCCTCTCTGTCTCTCTCTGTGCGCCTTCTCTCTCATGGCTTTTGGACCCGTCCAGTCCTGGCTCCTCTCTCTGGCCGCTACTCAGCCCAGCTCTCCCTTTCAGACTCTCCTCAGGCTCGTGGGGGTAAGAGGAAGTCTCATAATGGCTTTTCCTGTCCCGTCTCCTTCTCCCTCGGTGCCTCTTCCTCCATCCGAAAGGCAGCAGCACCCTGAGATAAATGGCTGGCCTGCCTGGCACCTTGCGCGCGCCGCGCCTCTGTCTTGTCCCAGGAAGGCACTTGCAAAACGGTCAGTACCCGCCCGCCTCCCCAGCCTCCTCCTCCCCTTCGCTCTCCCTCTCTCTCCTCCCGCCTGCCTCCTCCCCCGCCTGCCTCCCCGCCAGCCGCTCTTCGTTCAGTGGCTCTACTGGTAGGTCTCGCGGCGCAAGAACCGGGACTGACAGCCGGCAACGCAAGCTGAGCGCGAGCAAAGCTCCTTGCTAAACCCCCCTCTCGCTCTCTTGGCCCCCTCCCCGCTCGTCGCCCGCTCTCCTCTGATTGGTCAGCGGGACAAAAGTTTCTGTGGAGACGGCTGAGCGGCAACGTGACGGACAGAATTGTCCCATTTAGGGATGCTGGGCAATGCGCATGCTGCAGGCAGGCGGCTGCAGGTTAGAGAGCGCCGCGAAGGCGAGGCTGGTCTGAGCCGCGGACGGCAAGGTGGCGCAGGGGAGGGGGGAGAAGGAAGAGGAGGAGGAGGCTCATCCTCTCCGCCACAGCCAGGTGGGGGGAAGGGGGAGGGGCGTGTGAGGGGAGCGTTTCCATGGAGACTTCTTCTGGTCTAGCCTAGCCCTCTTTCCCTCCCTCCTCCCCTTCTTCCCTCCCATAAGATCAGCTGACACATCATTAGCTTAGGACCTAATTATTGCTTATTGGAGCAACACTTGAGCGAGAGGGCCAGCTGCAGGAGGCAGCGCAGGCAAGGGAGGGAAGTAGTTCCACCCTCTCCGAGTCCTGGGAGCTAGGAGTCCCGAGAGGTTTCTCCTTAACTTTCAGGGTTCCAGGCAGCCACAACCACCACCGCGTGGTGCTGCTCCCTTCACACACATCCCGCATGATGTTTTGGGTGGTGCCTGGTGGTGGGGATGGAGGTAGCAGCGTTTACTTAGCGAGGACCAGATGATGCCTTTCCGAAAGATCTTCTCTCTAGTTGGCGGGCAGGGCGGGTTGCTGCTTCCTGGAGCCACGAAGGCCTGCCTTTGCAAGGCAGGGCAGGAGGCTTCCTCTCCAAATGGACCTTGAGTTTCTTTTCGTTCAAGTAAGTTACTTAATGAACCACGGTTATTGTTGCTGATAGCTGAAGAAAATATCCTCATGGGTGTGGGGAAAGGAATTCCCCTTGCATTTCGTGAGCGATTCTCAGATGTCCCCTGATAAGTGAGGGGAAGCTCCAAAGAAAATTCCACCTTGAAGCTGCTTAGAGATGCAGTCCTTGTTCTATAGAGGAGTTTCCATTCGTGCAGCCCAATGCAATGTTTTAGAAGTAAAAAAAATTCTATTGGCTTGAATGGTTTCTAAAAGGGTAGCTGTCCTAGACTGTGACAGTGGAAGTAAAAGTAGTTTTGTGGCATCTTAAGGATTAACAAATGTACCATAGCATAAACTTTTGATCCACAAATGCTTACATCATAATGGATTTATTAGTGTTTACAGGTCCCCAAGACTAAGAAGTCACAAAAATAATGTTCATAAAAGAGGAAAAGATGAGGCAATTCTATGTTATGATTATGTAGAAAAATAATAGTCAGGATACTTCAGGGAGATCATATTTTTCTTAGTTTACAGATGACAAATATGTAGGCAACAATATCTTACTCAAGGACTTGTCATTGGATCAAATTAATCATTATCCAGGACCATGCTTTAGACTGTATCTCAGGGGTGGGCAATGTCAGGCCTGCGGGCCTTATAATGCCCGCGGGGCTCCCGCCTAAGGCCCATGGGGCTCCCGCCCACAAACCCCGCCTCCAGTGCTTGTGATTGGCTCCCGCCCGCAAATTCCGGCCCCCGGTCCGCATAAATCCCAGAAACCCCACCACCCACCCCGGTCCCCGGTCCCCAGTTATAAATATCCAAATGGCCCTTGGCAGAAAAAAGGTTCCCCACCCCTGCTGTATCTAGAGACATAGTCTATATAGCACTCTCATGTATTTATCATTAAGTATACACAAGTGCATGTCAAACTGAGATCCAAACCTTTTAGGGATGGTGAAGTTAAAATCTACCTGCAGCTATTTTAGTTTGGGTTTAGTCCCAGAAAACAAAGCTTCACAGTGACTAGTTGGCACAGCTGGTTAGGTTTGTCCTTATTTACCAGCTGATTGACTGCATTGGTGACCAGCCAGTAGTTAATAGGTTCTTAGAATTCAAAGACAATAGGCTCCAACCAGAGTGAAATTCCAAAAAAGATGTTAATAAACATTAAGACAGTTACAGAGAAAAAGAAAAGGTACACCAAACCACATTCCTTCGGTTTGCCAGGAATCCACCCCAAAAGGCAGCGAAGGAACTGCCCTGGAGCTGGCAGTTGTGTAGTACCTTTCCCCAGGGTTTTTAGGTCTACAACAAAGTTCATGAGGAGGGGGTGCCTTCCTTTTATACTTCTTCACAGAACAGGGAGTATAAACTACACAACAGCTGGGGTTGGTTTGGTGGCACATTTTCTCAGTGACTTGGTCATTATTCACACACATGACCCACACCCAGAGATACTTTTAAGTAAGATGTAGTCTTCAGCAGATAACTCCTGGAGATAGTGTGATGACACATCTTATCAGTAACATGGGAATACAGATAGCTGATCCTCTCTCTGCTAAAGAGATTAGTACATGAGACTTTACTTCTGACATACTACTACTCCTTTTCTGCAGGTGTCGGATTAGAAAGCTCATGTTGTTCTAGTTATCTTAATGTTACAAGTAGCAACATAGCTAACAGCTTCAAAGGGAACATTGATTTACAACACAATGATGTGATCCACAGAGCTTGCTAAGTAACTCTAAGCACACATGTGGAGGAATTTACAGTACAAAGCTTGCTAAGTTACACACTATTTGCAACAGCTCATTACAATATCTACTTCTATGAGCAGAAGGAAAAAGTGGACTACACCACTATCCTTGCCAATCTTCCATGGTGCCACTACATTGACCTAATTATTTATTGAAAGCATAATGTCTATATCATAAATATAATGTATACATATGTATAAGCATATATATATAAACTTTAAATATATATAATGCTTGCCTATATGTTTATAAATATTTATAATATAAATAAAATATATAATTTTGAGAATGATTTCCAACAGGTAACCTACAATAAAGTCATAATTAAAAGCATACATTCAGCATAAAAAGGCAATAGAAAAACATATATAACATCCCAAAATGACACCCTGGTAGTTAACAGGTGAACTTCCATGGAAAACTCTCCAAGAGGCTAGCTGTTTTAATGGAATGTAATCCATGATATTTTATGCCAAAATAAATCCATGGCACATGAGTCTTTGTTTTTCCTGAAGAGAGGACAGTGAAACTTTAATTGAATGGATCCCCATTTATTAGACTTTGGATGCAGTGGACCAAATTTCTATCCAGAGATCCTCCTGAAAGAATGAACCAATCCATTGCACCCAAAATATTCTGGATGGGATAGTTATGTTAATGTTATTGTAATTTTACTTCAATTATGTTGATATATATTATTGCATAGTGACATTATGCAAATGACACGAACTATGTTATTTGCATATGCAAAGGATATCATTTGATGCATATGACTTGATTTATGCTACTTTTGTAATGATCTCATTACCCAAAGGACATAATTCATAGAAATGGCACATTTTCACATTTGACAGACATTTAAGAGTAACAGACTCCTCTTCCTCAAATGATCCATTAAAAGAAGATTACACTGTATTCCATAACCAGGGTGGCATAACAGGAAAGGTCTTTTTTTTTAGATGCCACCTGCTAGTCCTATAAAAAGACTGAGAGTGGTCATGATGGCACTCCTCAAATATCTGGGAGGATGTCACACAGAAGGAGGTCAAGACCATTCTCCATTGTTCCAAAGTACAGACACAAAACAATGGATTAAGTTACAGGAAGGCAGATTGAGTGTTAGAAAAAACTTCCCTACTTCCTATAATAAGAGCCGTTCAACAGTGGATCTAATCCGCCATAGAGGTAGGGAGCTCCCCTTCACTGAATGTTGTCAAGAGAAGGCTGGACTGTCTCAAATGCTTTCATTTGGATTCCTGCACTGAGCATAAATAGCCTCTTCCAACTCTATGATTCTAAGGTAGGCTTCTAGAGAAGAGCTTAAAGCTTGGGTAAATTCAAATGAATAAAATGATTAAAATTATATATTATAATCTAATCCTATTGTAGACTTACTAATCAGAAAACCATCGAACAAATCAACCCAGAGTTCTCACTCAAGGCACACATGGCCAGGCTCAAATTATCGTACTTCAGACACCTAGCTCTCTGGAGAAGGCTCCGGTGCTGGGAAAGGTGGAAGTAAAGAGAAGAAGAGGACAACCAGCAGCAAGGTGGATAGATTCAGTTACAGTGGTGATGACTGCACTGTTGGGAGACCTGAAGACACAGGTTAGGGACAGGTCATGGAGAATATGTGGTCACTAAGAGTCAACAACAACTTGATGGCACATAATCAGAAAAACCTGTAACACATTATACAGAAGTTGGAATAAGGGGGAAAGGGGAATGAAAAAAAAACAAGAGACCCCAACCTTCTTAGGCTGGTGGACACAATTGGCATTTTGAGAACGTATTGCAAGTGCCCACACAAAACGGCTGTCATGGGGGACCTAATAAAGCACTAATTTACTAGAATGCTACCTGGCTCCTCCTCTTGTCTCCTTCATTCCCACAGGATGTTTCTTGTTACAACCACATACTTTTGTCTTGTTTCTGGTTGAACCCACTGCCAAGCATCCATCATTTTCACTTTCCAAGAAATCATACGAGACTCATTTGAGGCTCAGAGGCACTCTTGGAAATAAAGAGGACGTTTCTGCTTCATACCAGTTTCCCATTTTTAATTAAACAATATAAAAATCAGGTGGGAAGGGAGATGTTGGCAGTACCCCTGGATACCACATTGGGAACACTGGTAATAAGCCAATGTTATATTGGTGTTAGACAATTACTTGATACTGAAATATGAAATGTGATGGGATAATACACAAAGCTTCATGGAGAAAATCTATCTACAGTATATGGTCACTAGAAGTCAACACTGACTTGATGGCACATAATCAATATACAAAACTTAAACAGTAAATCCATTAGTTTGTTCATACATGCTGAACTTATCCTTATGCTTCCACTTTCTTTTATTGCTTTCTTGCAGCCCACAAAATTTAGAAACTGGCTAGTTGCCTACAGAATTTTTTCAGAGTTTGCTCCACAGTTTCAAGCTGTCTGGAACAGAGCTTATTTTTTAAGAAACAAGTTTGTGACAACATTTTTTAAACAGGAAAATGAATTGGAATTTGTTTTGCCACTTTTTCTTTTAACAATTAGTAATATTTTGTAAGATCTCATAAGACATCCCATATTGTTAAAAAGTGGCAGATATATGTACTGTATTCTGTTCTTCTCTTTGCTTGCTGAATCTGCCACTGCATTTGCTTTTCTGGGTTAATAATTTGACTGTTTAAATTTTGTTTTCAAATATCTATTTAGTAATGATATTAAAATAAGATACCTCCCTTTCTTCCTGATGGATGGATTTTTTAAGGATCCTATTTTATTTTTTGTTTTAACTGCACTTTATAGAGTTGACTATTTTAAATCTGTGCGTGGACTTGTGTGTGTATTCTTTTACAAATAAAAAACGGGATAACAATGCACAAAAAGTGTAATAGTTACAATTATGATTTTATTCTCTTAGACTTTAAACTACAGGCAGCTCAGGTTTTAAAAAATATTGATATTCAAATTCATCTTAGGAACAAATTCATTTATCAATTGATTTTATTTTGTTTTAATGCCTTTGACTTATGCCATCGTCTTCCAAATTCTCTTTAACTAGGGAAATCATGGAAGCTTGCATTTCAGATTTTTTAAAAGGCAAAATTCATTGATATGAAGAATTGGAAGAAATATCCTGTTTGGAAAAAGAAAGAAAAAAGAATCATGGCTGCATTCACTTAGATTATATATCCTTATCTTTAAGACCAATATGATTAGAAGGAAGAAGAGTCTGCCAGTGCTATTCTAGATTCAGATGCATTACACTGCTCCTTTACAGGGATGCTATAAAAATTGCTTCCTTGTGGAGTAAAGATCATTAACCCAACAGCCTATACAGAATCATATTTAGTTGGATGAACATGGCTAGTTATGAGATAGATCTTTGCCCTATCTGGTTGATAAAAGTCTACTGGAAAGAGGTGGGTTCTTGCTTGCCAGAATTATCACTGGTTCCTTTTTAAAAGGCAAGCTATCAGTCAGAATCAAGTCTATTATTGTCAGGTTTTTTTTAAAAAAAAATCATGACTTTAAATGTAACCACATCTACATTTCAAATCTCAAATACCTGCTCCCTGGAGAAGGTACTTTAGTAGGCTGACATTTTTTATTTATTTATTTGATTGATTGATTGATTGATTGATTTATATGACCACCCATCTTCCCCCAACGGGGAACATCCCAAGGTGCCGCCTCCATCTTTATTTTCATGGCATGGAACTAGTTTTTGGTTCTCAGCAATAATCTGTGTACAAGTTGATTTGTTATGGTCCATAAGGTCACGAAGAGTCGGACACAACTAAACGACTGAACAACAACAAACAAAAAGTAATCTGTGCTTAAGAAAGAGAATTGTAAGATCTTTCATTATCCCTTTTATGTATTGATTACGACTATTGATATAACTATTGATGTATTGATGTAACTATTGTGGGTCCTGGCAACTTTCACAAAACGTGTCCAGTGCTGCTCAGTTCAGGTAAGAAAATTAGAGTAATGACGACGATGATTGGCTGCCAAAAGATTCTGGGCATACAACATTAAAATATATAATTAAAACAATTAAAATCATGACGACAAAGCATAACAGCCTGGACTAAAATACAATCATAACCAAAAAAAAAACCCATGAGAGGGGCTCCACAAACACATTTACCCCAGGCCTGGGAGCAGACCCAGGTCTTAAGGGCTTCCAGAACCCCTACAGAAAGGGTGCCATACCTATATCTGGGGAAATGCTGTTCCAGAGGGTATCAGCAGAGATAGAGAAGGCATTCTTCCTCGGTCCCACAAGATGACAATGTTTAATTGAAGGGACTTGGAGCAGACCCACTCTGTCCAAACATACTGGGTGGGCAGAAATGTTTGGGAGATAGCTGTTCCTACAGATATCCAGGCCCTATGCCATGAAGGATTTTGTAGGTGATGACCAGAATTGCACCCAGAAGCTGACTGGCAATCAATGCAGCTTGTGTAGCAGTGACGACACATGGACATAATAAGAAGTGCCCGTTGCTGTTCATGCTGCTGCATTTAGAATCCATCTATTGCCCTCTATTTTTCTTTGGGGTATATACCAGAAACAACTGAACAAATACACTGATTACATGCAGCTCTGTCCCTTTTTTCATCCAGCCCGAGACGTATTTCAATGCTTATGCAGTGTCTGTCCATGGACTATGATTAGAGATGACTGAATTGAGATACAACCAAAAGCAATGATAAGTAAAAGTCTCAAAGTCTTTGGAGATAGAGGAACACTTTCGAATTTTGAAACATAGATTACAGTTAATCACTAGCATTTTTCCCTGTCTTCATAAGTGCTAATGACACTAACTCTGTCCATCACCTTCTATACTTGACTTTTCAGGGCACTGTTACAGGGTTGGGAGGTAGCAAACTTTTTCTTTAAAAGAAAAAAAGGCCACAATTTTAAGGGAAATACCAAAAATTGACTCTTTTTTTCTAGATAGGAGTATCATCTAAAAGGAACCTGCAGTTTTTTATTTTAATATAAACATCATATCAGTGAATAAGAGGCAGTATGATTTGCCTTTCAAGATCATTTGCATCATTCCAGGACATCACCTGGGGATTCCAGTAGGCGTATGAGACAACACACTACACAAGTGGAGAGGCTACTGGAACTGCTAGATGAGACTTCTTGGACTGGCATGAAATGGAGTTTGCCTCAATTGTATAATTTTGTGAAACACTTTGAAAGGGATGTTTCACTCTTTTTTGAAGTAAAGCACTGCTTCAAAGTTTTGCATAGCTTTACTTTCCAGCACCGATCATACTATCTTGAAAGATAGTGCAGTACAACACTATGAAACCAAAGAGAGCTATGTGCAAAGATAAGACATTGTCACTGATTATTCCATAGCTGGGTAAGAGATAATGACAATTCACCTATGAATATAATCTGGATTTCCTGAAAGATACTTTAATTGCTAGTTAATAAGCTGATTGATAAATAATAGAGATAATATTCAGATGTTTTAATGTTTTATTTAACTGTTATTCCTATTAAAATAATTCCTCCACTCCCTATCTCAGAATTTGCTACCAAAATATTGAGGTTTTCATGCAAGATTACTTCAATATTAAGCTAGCTTGCTTAATATCCCCCACCCCACCCCCAGTAGCTGTGGAATATTGAGTAAAACAAAAAAAGGAAACCATGAGGTTGCAATAGAATTGGAGACTGGGATAGTGCCTCTCCCCCTTGCTGTTTAACATTTACATGAAGTCATGGGAGAGGCCATCCACCAGCATGGGGTGAGGCATCATCAATATGCAGATGATACCCAGTTATATCTTTCCACCTCACACTGGGCAGCAGATGCAGAAGAAATCTTGATGTGGCATCTGGAAGCCATTAGAATCTGGATGGGGAAAAGCAAGCTCTGACTGAATCCCACCAAGACAAAGTGTGCATTTAAAATCTAGCTGATTTCAGAGATCATTCATCTGATTCTGGACAAGATAGTGCTTTCCTGAAAAGAACTAGCCTGTAGTCTAGGGAGTCCACCTGCATTCATGGCACCTTCCAGAGCATGTGGAATCCATCGGCAGGAGATCCTTTGACACTTTTTGCCAGTTACAACCATTCCTGGAACAGGAAGCTCTCCTCATGTCAGTTATGCTCTTGTCACCTTGTGACTGGATTATTGCAAGTCACCCTGCATAGGGTTGTTCTTGAAGATTATTTGGAAACTACAGTTGGTTCAGCATGCAGTGGTCCAGGCACTGTAGTTATGGTTCTCCTATCTATCATTACTCCAGTTAGGAGCTTCACTAGTTGCAGTTGGCTTCCAGGTACAATTCAAGGTACTGGTCATCACCTTTAAAATTCTATATGGCTCAGAGTCTGGTTACCTCCAAAACTTCCTTCTTCAAATTGAATCTGTCTGTCTGGTAAGATATGAGAGCTTGCTGAGGATCCCGTTGCTCAAGGAATGCTACCTGTAGTCAAGCTTTCTCAACAAACATCCTACCCTCCCTATTACATTTTAGAAGAACTGTAAAAACCTGAGTCTTCAGAAAAGCATTTAGGGTGAAGTTATGCTACCCCC
Source organism: Charina bottae (assembly GCA_023362775.1). NCBI lineage: Eukaryota > Metazoa > Chordata > Lepidosauria > Squamata > Charinaidae > Charina > Charina bottae. The sequence continues at coordinate 170,332,708 of JALMGJ010000003.1, read as the reverse complement.
CCAAATGGTGATGCATCAGCTGATTATTTGTTGTTTTGTTTTTAACCCTATTGTATATATCCTGTAAAGTGCTTAGAATCTCTGAAAATAGAGTAGCATATAAATTTAAGCAATAAATAAATTAAAAGTGCACTGCTGTGATAGCACAGGAGGTTTTGAAGCACCTATTAGCTGGAAACATAGGGTTTTGTGGGTGAGGAATACAGATAGAAAGGGGAAGGAGAAAGTAGAAGGCAATCAGTAACTTCTTTGTAACTCTTCCTTCATTGTCCTTTGCATCATTTATGGCCATCTCTTTCCTCCTTTGTAAGGAAGGAGCAAAAGCATAGAGCTAAATAAACATTGTAGGTATAACAAGATAGGGAACACATGGAGAGCATGGCCTCTAGAATTCTTTCAATGGTCTAGATGTCATGACCAGGAAAGCTAATTCTCTAGTCTACACTGAGAAATTATTTTTAAATCTCTCCAAGGATACAAGTGAGAGTTGACAATAGAATTAAGTGGAGAACCCCAGATTTTTAAGGTAGCAGGGACTACAAATTGGGCACTAGTTTGTCCAGTTCAAAACCTCAAAGAACAGCAGCAAATAGAAATGCTCCTGCTAAGACAGTTCTGCAACATTCTGAGTTGTTTACAGTCCTGCAGAGTTATCCAAGTTAAAACTATTTTACTTCAACCCTATTTTGGTCCCAGCTGGCTTGGGTTCAATTTATTTGGTTTTTGTGATGTGATTATGCTTTCGTTTTTAATATTTATTTATTTCGTGTCCAGATCAAACTTTACTCTGCCAAAATGCATTAAATGTTTTTAATATTGTTCTGATTCACTTTTCTTTTGTTCTTTAATGCTGTATGCCGCCCAAAGTCCTTTGGGACTGGAGCAGGTTATAAGTACCATAAACAAATAAATAAAAATTTATTATAGATCAGTACTGTACTGAGCAGTTACAACTGCCTTGCCACATACTCCACAGGTAATATGGGCATTCAGAAAATGGGCTGAGGTCAATGCAGGTTGCAGCAAAGATCAATCTAAATTTAAATTGCTGCATCAGATTTTTCCTCAGTCCAAATCTAGTACCCTATTGCATGTAGCAGAAGCTTTGACTTCTATTAACTTGCCTCCAGATTATTTGCATGTTTAAATATTTAAATGTTCCCTATTAAAAATTATAGTTTTTACATGAAATGAGACTTGAGTGAATATCCACCTATCAGGGACACATTACAACTTTTTGTTGTATGGCCCTTCATGTTAAATCAAAAGTCTACACTAAATGTTACATTAAATAAATATTTACCTACAAATGATGTCCATGTTTTCAATTTCTCTGATGTAAATCTTACAGCACTGTAACTGTAGTCAACCATGACAATTGCTACATGATCTCTGAAGCATATTAAATTTATCAAGCAACATTTCTTTTCACAATTTTAGCTGCAATGTCAGCAATGTAAGGAACTTAACCTAAAAAGAGTAGAAAAAAATTGAAAAGGCATGGCAAATATAATCAGGAAGATAAATTGCATATTAAATTATTAAATTAATTTTATAATCCAGATACGTGGCATGCTTTTCCTGAAGTGGTGCATTCGTGTGTTTTTTCCCACACACAAAGCACTTATTGGCTCTTGTTCATTTCCTAGAAGGTGTGGTGCCACACATTATGCATTTTTCTGTAATAAGGTGCTATTCAACCAGCTTTGGGTATGATTTGGTGTTTAAAGCACAAAATAGATTTGGCTGTAGTCTTGATGGAAGTGTTATCCATAATGACTTCTAGCTGGGAGTTTCTCAGTACAGCAACAAGACACTGATATCATTTTATGCCTGACACAGATGTAAGGTCACAGAACAGGGAAGAAAAGAAAAACAGGCACATTATATTCAAGAGTGATGTGGTATTCATGAACACTATAATCAACTTTAAAAGTGAATGGCAAAATAATAGTGTCAGATCTATTGAGCCCAGATCTAAGATTTCTGATAGACTTCCATTTAACATTGTTTTGTCAATAGATGAGAAGAACAAAAATATAACATACATTATCTTGATTTCACTCCACAGCTAATTCCCAAATTATCCCAGAGCATCATTCATATACATACATACATAAACACACACACAAACAAACACACACACACACACACACACGGGCGTGGTGGCTCAGCGGGTAAGACGCCAGGCTTGTCGATCGGAAGATCCAACCTAGCAATTTGAAAGCATGCAAATGCAAGTAGATTAATAGGTACCACTTTGGTGGGTAGGTAACAGCATTCCACGTGCATCATGCCGGCCACATGACCGTGGAAGCGTCTTCGGCTGGCTCTTTGGCTAACAAACGGAGATGAGCACCAATGCTGGCTCTTTGGCTAACAAACGGAGATGAGCACCGGCCCTAGAGTCGGACACGACTGCACAAATGTGCGGGAGGAACCTTTACCTTTATATATAAATAAACATGAGGCCAAAGCATTGTCATGTACAGTATCTACACTCTCCCTACTTAAAGTTCTGTTATTGAAACAGTTGAAGCAAGGGTAGGTGCATAATCAGAGCCTTCAGAGGTCCATATGATCCTGAGCAACTATTTTGCAACTCCAACAAAAGTGGCTGAAAATCAACTATACAGTGTTCTGTTATTCTGAATTAAGCACAAGGAAGCTTTAGTCCTAAGGTGGACTACATAGCCCTAAAGACACTCCCTCTGGATGGTGGTGGAAAAGAAAAACTAAAATATCCTGGGCCATCCAGGTTTCATCATTGACTATGGCTCTGTAATTAATTGCAGATTTCTAATTCCTAAAATGTATCTTCTGGCCCGTTTAAGTTAAATAAATTAGTAGGGTGGGAACTCTCGCTCTCATGTGTCTAATGTACTTTGGGTATCACTATTAAACTGAGTTAATTGAAGAGTACATAGGATTAAAGAAGAAGTGCTGATGAGAGAGTGACTGGTAAGAGGAAGAAAGAAAAGCCAGTTGCATGCTATTTCTCCTTTTGGTTGTTCTCTCAGACATAATCCCAGGGTTGCCTCCCAGCAATATATGTTCAATAGAATCTGAATGTTGCTGAAGGCGAAGTTAATAAATGGGAAAACATCTGCCATCTAACATTTGATTTTAATAAGAATGCAGAGCAGGCATGTGTGACAGGGTTTAAAATTTCCCAGGCCCATCGATCAGATTTTTTCCCCCTTGTTGGATTGTTTATTTGATTTTTTGGCTCAGTAAACAGCACAATCCCAATAAGTAGGAAGAGAGTTGCTTTCTATGACGTGACTATCATGAGCCGGCTTCAGATGTATCTGAGCTTACCTTAGCAGATTGTAAGCTTTTCTTCGGGTTAAACTGAAGATAGACTATAGAGAATGTGGCTTAGTTCTTTTGTCATGAACAAATTGTTACCCAGTTATTATTAGCTTTATTCTTGGTATTCTTATTACCGAATTTATATCCCACCTTTCATTTGGGAGCTTAAGGCAGCATATGTTGCATTCCCCCTTCCTATTTTTTTTCCACAACTCTGTGTGGTAGGTTGTGCTGAAGGGAGTGACTGGTCCAAAATCACCCCAGGTGCTTCTGCATCTTAGGATAGATTAACCTAGCTCTCCCTGCTTCCACTCCAAGTCCTTAATCATTACACCACACTGGCTAATATAATAAACATTGCAGTAACTTCAGATCTTGATTGATTGATTGATTGATTGATTGATTATGTGCCATCAAGTCAGTGTCAACTCCTAACAGCCACATAGATAGATCTTCTCCAGGATGATCTTTCCCCAACCTGGCCCCTCAGGTCTTCCAACAGTACACCCATTGCCACTGTAATCAAGTCCTTCCACCTTGCTACTGGTCATTGTCTTCTCTTTCTTTCCACCTTTCCCAGCATTATAGACTTCTGTAGAAAGCTAAGTCTTCACATAATGTGTCCAAAATATAATAAATTGACCTTAGTCATTTGTGCCTCTTGTGAGAACTCTGGATTGATTTGTTCTTTGATCCATTTGTTTATTTTCCTTTCTCCTACTAAAGTAAGTCCCATTCTCAAGTTGTTCTCCAATAGAAAGTTCAGAAGCATCAATACTCTTTTCTTTTTTTTTCTTTTTTCTTTTTCTTTTTCTTTTTCTTTTTCTTCTTCTTTTTTTTTCTTTTTTTTTTTTGGCGGGAAAATGGCGAGCGGACGAGTGAAAGTGTAACTCGTCAATTTCTTCATCTACAACGTGGTTTTTGAGCCGGTGCCATGAAACTAAATAAGTCAAACGGACTACGACAGGGAAGCGGAGAAAGGAGCGGACCTGTAAGTGACAACTCAGCGGCTTCTGGACGGCGAGAAAAGAAGCTTTTATACTTCCATTTTCTGCCTTGTACTTTGTCTTGTAGTGAAAGCAGCCGGGAAGCCTGAGATACCTCAGACCACGTTTGTTACCTAATTCAATTAGGTTTTGCTGCCGTTTTTCTCCTCATTTCTTTTGAAGAAAAGATCCGAATTAGAATGTAAGAAATTGGTACTTGACATCCAGAAAAAAAATTAAAATTTAAAGTCGTTAAAGACGTTGGGTAAGACTATTATTGTGAAATTGAGTTATGAGGAAAAGGACTATTTATTAAATTAATTAAAAGCGCCATTTTTAAAGTATATGTTAGTCTGTTTAGTTATAAGTACTAAATTAATTCTTGGTAATATTTATATCTGTATAGAATTATATAAGTTTGTATAGAAAATTAGAGAGAAATAAGTCAAAAATATATATTATTTAGTAACACCATATTTATCCTATTAGGTTTGTTAGTAATCTTGGCTGACTGTTAATACTTATATCTGTACTTTACTTATATAACTTTTAGAAAATTTTGTTAAGTATAGAAAAATAAGATTAAGAAATTATACATATTGTTGTCTGATTTAGTTTAAGATTTATAAAATGAATACAAGAAAAATACAGAGGAGGGGATCAGACTCTGGAGAAGACAGAGGTGAATGGATGAAATCATTGTTTGAAGACTTTACCAAAAATGCAATCCAGAGCATAACCTCAAATGTGACTACCCTCCTAGAAGAAAAAATCCAAGGATTTGAAAAAAGTCTAGATAAAAAATTAGACAGTATGGAACAAAAATTTCAAACAGAAATTAAGGGAATGAAAGAGAGAGTTAAAAAAATAGAAAAACAAAAAGATGAGGAGACAGATAAACTTACTTTACTAGAACAGAAACAAAAAGAGAAATGCATAAGAATGAGAGGATTAATTGAAGGTAAAGAACTAGAGATCAAAAATACAGTTACCCAGATGTTGGCAAACTTGATAGATTGGGAAGCAGAACAGTTAGAAGAAGAAATTGAAACCACCTACAGAGTAAATTCAAAATATGCTAAAGACCATAATTTACCAAGAGACCTAGTGATTGAATTCAGTAGAAAAAAACTCAGAGACTTGATAATACAAAGTGCTTTTGATAAGAAAATAAACAAAGAAGGCAGAGACATAAAAATTTTCAAAGAAATTCCAAATACAATTCTAAAAAAAAGAAAGGATTATTTTTTCTTAACTGAGGTTTTGAAAAGGAATAAAATTATGTTTAAATGGGAAACTCTGGAAGGGGTTAGTGTTACATATAATGACCAAAGATTTAAATTAAACTCAATTGACAAAGCTAAGGATTTCCTCAGAAAATTGGAAAAGAGTATTGTACAAACAAAAGGTAACAATGACCAAAAAGAAGGGAAAAAAGAAAATTTTAAAATAGTCTCTCAAGCCTCTAGCTCTAAAGAGTTAAGTAATCAATCAGATAATGAGTAACCTGAAATGCCTCACTTGGAACATCAATGGTTTAAATGCTCCAGCTAAAAGAAACAAAATTTTTCATACCCTCAACAAATCAAAGCTAGACATAGTATGTTTACAAGAAACGCACATTAGACTCAAAGATTCCAAATTATTAATAAATAAAAAATTAGGATCAGACTTTATAACGGCAAGTGAAAACAAAAAAAATGGTATAGTTTGTTATATCAACCAAATTTAAAACCAAAACTCATACTAGCAGATGACAAGGGAAGATTCATAATTATAGAAATAGAAATACAAAATATAAAAGTCATATTAGTGGGATTGTATGCTCCAAATGAAAAACAGAATAAAATTTTTAAAGCCTTTTTGAATTATTTATCAGATTTACCAAGCAAAAATTGGATTATTATGGGAGATTGGAACGGAGTTGTAACACCTAAGCTTGATAGAAAATCAGACAAACAAATTAAACCAAACCAGGGTAAACTACCTCAAGAATTTTTTGAACTTACGAACAATCTAGAATTGGTAGACACATGGAGACATAAAATGGGAAATGCAAAAGGTTATACTTTTTTTTCAGATAGATACAAATCCTATTCCAGAATTGACATGATTTGGATATCAAAAAACCTAGCAAATAAAATAAATGATATAACAATTTTGGCTAAAACATTTTCAGATCACAACGCTGTCCAATTAGAATTAAAAATTATACCAAAGTCATACAGATGGAGACTTAACGAAACTATATTAAGAAATAAGGAATATTTAGAAGTTAGTAAAAATAAATTAAAAGAATTTTTTGACTTAAATATGAATGACGATATAAATATAACAACAATTTGGGATGCAAGTAAAGCCTTCATTAGGGGTCATTTTATGTCTCTAAGTAAACATCTAAGAAAAATAAAACAACAAAAATTTCTAAAAATTTGTGATCAAATCAAAACAAAAGAAATTGAACTCCAAAGTAATCCTAGAGACAAAAATACTAAAAATCAAATTACAATATTACAGAAACAATTAGAATTACTAACAACAGACGAAATGGAAAAAAACTTGAGGTATGTTAAACAAAGGCATTTTCAACATGCTAACAAAGCAGGTAAATGGCTAGCTTTCAAATTAAGAAAAGAAGGGGGAAAATCATTAATAAAATAAGAGAAAATGGGGAAGAGTTAACAGACAGTCATAATATGTCGGGGCGAGTGGATGGAGCGGCCTGCTTCTTCTCCTAGACACCAGTGATCCTTAGGCTGTATAGTAAATAGACACTCACACAGAGATTATATAAAATAGCCTATTTACTTATATACATACATATTTACAGATCATTTCCACAGGTAACAAATGATAAACTGGCCCCTTAGATCTGTTTCGACCAGCCTTGTTGATCAGTGGAATAAGATCTACCACCTTTGGATCAAATTATATGATGCTGTAGGTGTGTATATATATATGTGTGTGTCTGTGTGTGTGTATATGTAAATATATATATTTTTGTTGTTTATTCGTTCAGTCGTTTCCGACTCTTCGTGACTTCATGGACCAGCCCACGCCAGAGCTTTCTGTCGGCCGTCACCATCCCCAGCTCCTCAATGGTTGAGTCCGTCGCCTCCAGAATACCATCCATCCATCTTGCCTTTGGTCGGCCCCTCTTCCTTTTGCCTTCCACTTTTCCTAGCATCAGCTTCTTCTCCAAGGTATCCTGTCTTCTCATTATGTGGCCAAAGTATATATATATATGTAATTTTATATTGTTATTATTGATATTTATTGTTTTAATTCTTTTAAATTGTTGTGAACCGCCCAGGGTCCCTCCTTGTGGGGGAGATGGGTGGGATATAAATGTAATAAATAAAATAAATAAATAAATAAACCAACGATACAGCATACACGAGGTAAAATGGGAATAAATGAGAAATGAGAATACAGGACATCTCTGTATTTATATATAAATTGACCAATCACCTTATAGGTCACTCTCATTATCCACCACACCCAACTTAACTCTAAGCACCTGTTGTATGAGTCACACACTGACACATCATCACTACAACAATGGCTGCTAATTGGGTGACTCTGCAGAATATTTCCCCTTTCACCTAAATATCAAGCCTCTCAATATAATTTATATCTAGCTGTAAATTCCTGGGTATATCAAACCCCAACATAATATCAAAAAATCATTTCACGCCTTTTATACTAAACTATATCAAAAACAACAAATACCATTGGATAGAAGTGAATCTTATTTACTAGAAAGTAATCTGGGAAAAATATCACAAATACAAAAAGATAACATGAATGAACCCATTACTATGCAAGAAATATTAGATGCCATTCAAAAACAAAAACCAGGTAAAACCCCAAGCCCAGATGGATTTACGGCAATATACTACAAATTATTCCAAGAGCAACTTAGAACTCCGTTTAACATGTCTATGAAGGTTCTCAGTCATCCAGGTGGAACAGTCTGTGGCTTGAATCATGTCAACTGGATTTCTATTTTCTTAGTGGAAACGTTTCACTCCTTATCCAAGGAGCTTCTTCAGTCTGAGTAAAGTTAGTAAGGGAATCCTTAAATATGTTTCTAGGCTGGCTGTGTGACCTTGCACCTGGGGCTAGGTCATGGTTATTTTTGAGATGTTTGTTTCTAAGTCCCTTTATCATCTAAAGGAGGATCGTTAAGATTACCCTGCTGCTGTTGAGCTTGTGAAATGGTCTTAATCTTCCTAGGCACAGAAGACAAAGCAGGAAGGAAGATAGGGGAAAGGTTATGCCTGAGGCCCTCACCTCTATTCAAGGAAGGATTTTCCAAGTTGGCATGAATGGATTCCTTGACCCCTCTCTCAAACCACCTATCTTCTCTGTCTAAAATGTGAACATTAATGTCCTCAAATGAGTGTCCTTTTTCCTTTAGATGAAGATAAACTGCTGACTCTGGTCCTGTGGTGTTACTTCTCCTGTGTTGGGCCATCCTCCTGTACAAAGGTTGTTTGGTTTCTCCAATGTAGAGTTCAGAGCACTCCTCACTGCACTGGATTGCATACACTACATTGCTTTCCTTGTGTTTTGGAGTTTGATCTTTGGGGTGTACAAGCCTCTGTCTCAGTGTGTTGGTGGGTTTGAAATATACAGGTATGTGGTGTTTGCCAAATATCCGTTTGATCTTTTCAGACACGCCAGCCATGTAAGGAATGACCAGGTTCTTCCGTTTACTCTGAGTCTCAGCCCTATCTGTCGCTGTTTTAGGTCTGGTAGACTTAGATTTGGTGAAGGCCCAATTTGGATATCCACAGGCCTGCAGAGCTGTTCTCAGATGCTGCTTTTCATTCTTTTTGGAATCCATGGAGGTGGGGATGGTTTCTGCTCTGTGTGACAATGTCCTGATGACTCCTAGTTTGTGCTGCAGTGGATGGTGGGAGTCAAACATCAGGTATTGATCTGTGTGTGTGGGTTTCCTGTAGATCCCTATTTCTAGCTTGCCACCGGTCCCAATGAGGACTTCACAGTCTAGGAATGCCAGTCTGTTGTCCTTGGTGTCTTCTCTGGTGAAGCTAATGTTGGCATCTATAGTGTTTATATGGTCCGTGAAGGCCTGTACTTCCTGGGCCTTGATTTTGACCCAGGTGTCATCCACATACCTAAACCAGTGGGTGGGCACCGTTCCCTGGAATGTGTTGAGTGCTTTCTTCTCCACTTCTTCCATGTATAAATTGGCCACAATGGGTGACACAGGAGAACCCATGGCACAGCCGTGTTTTTGTCTGTAAAAGTCACCTCTGTATGTGAAATAAGTGGTGTTAAGACACAGGTCCAGAAGATGGCAGATCTGGTTTGGGTTGAGATGGCTTCTCCTTTCCAGGGTGCTGTCCTCTTCTAGTCTCTTCCTGACAGCGGATAGAGCATGAGTGGTGGGGATGCTGGTGAAAAGGGAGGACACATCAAAGGAGACCATAGTTTCATCTGTATCCAGTTTCAGGATCTTTGCTTTGGAAACAAATTCTTCCGAATTATGGATGTGGTGTTCAGAGTGTCCAACTAGAGGTGCTAGTATGGTAGAAAGGTGTTTGGCAATGTTGTATGTTACCGAATTGATGCTGCTGACTATGGGTCGGAGGGGTGTTCCTTCCTTGTGGATCTTAGGAAGTCCGTAGATGCAGGGGATGGCTTCTCCAGGATACAGACGGTGGTAGGTAATCCTATCGATGGAGCCATCATGTTTGGAACATGATGGATAAGATCCACAAGGAAGGAACACCCCTCCGACCCATAGTCAGCAGCATCAATTCGGTAACATACAACATTGCCAAACACCTTTCTACCATACTAGCACCTCTAGTTGGACACTCTGAACACCACATCCATAATTCGGAAGAATTTGTTTCCAAAGCAAAGATCCTGAAACTGGATACAGATGAAACTATGGTCTCCTTTGATGTGTCCTCCCTTTTCACCAGCATCCCCACCACTCATGCTCTATCCGCTGTCAGGAAGAGACTAGAAGAGGACAGCACCCTGGAAAGGAGAAGCCATCTCAACCCAAACCAGATCTGCCATCTTCTGGACCTGTGTCTTAACACCACTTATTTCACATACAGAGGTGACTTTTACAGACAAAAACACGGCTGTGCCATGGGTTCTCCTGTGTCACCCATTGTGGCCAATTTATACATGGAAGAAGTGGAGAAGAAAGCACTCAACACATTCCAGGGAACGGTGCCCACCCACTGGTTTAGGTATGTGGATGACACCTGGGTCAAAATCAAGGCCCAGGAAGTACAGGCCTTCACGGACCATATAAACACTATAGATGCCAACATTAGCTTCACCAGAGAAGACACCAAGGACAACAGACTGGCATTCCTAGACTGTGAAGTCCTCATTGGGACCGGTGGCAAGCTAGAAATAGGGATCTACAGGAAACCCACACACACAGATCAATACCTGATGTTTGACTCCCACCATCCACTGCAGCACAAACTAGGAGTCATCAGGACATTGTCACACAGAGCAGAAACCATCCCCACCTCCATGGATTCCAAAAAGAATGAAAAGCAGCATCTGAGAACAGCTCTGCAGGCCTGTGGATATCCAAATTGGGCCTTCACCAAATCTAAGTCTACCAGACCTAAAACAGCGACAGATAGGGCTGAGACTCAGAGTAAACGGAAGAACCTGGTCATTCCTTACATGGCTGGCGTGTCTGAAAAGATCAAACGGATATTTGGCAAACACCACATACCTGTATATTTCAAACCCACCAACACACTGAGACAGAGGCTTGTACACCCCAAAGATCAAACTCCAAAACACAAGGAAAGCAATGTAGTGTATGCAATCCAGTGCAGTGAGGAGTGCTCTGAACTCTACATTGGAGAAACCAAACAACCTTTGTACAGGAGGATGGCCCAACACAGGAGAAGTAACACCACAGGACCAGAGTCAGCAGTTTATCTTCATCTAAAGGAAAAAGGACACTCATTTGAGGACATTAATGTTCACATTTTAGACAGAGAAGATAGGTGGTTTGAGAGAGGGGTCAAGGAATCCATTCATGCCAACTTGGAAAATCCTTCCTTGAATAGAGGTGGGGGCCTCAGGCATAACCTTTCCCCTATCTTCCTTCCTGCTTTGTCTTCTGTGCCTAGGAAGATTAAGACCATTTCACAAGCTCAACAGCAGCAGGGTAATCTTAACGATCCTCCTTTAGATGATAAAGGGACTTAGAAACAAACATCTCAAAAATAACCATGACCTAGCCCCAGGTGCAAGGTCACACAGCCAGCCTAGAAACATATTTAAGGATTCCCTTACTAACTTTACTCAGACTGAAGAAGCTCCTTGGATAAGGAGTGAAACGTTTCCACTAAGAAAATAGAAATCCAGTTGACATGATTCAAGCCACAAACTCCGTTTAACATTCTCTTAAATTCTATAATGACTGGAAATACGATACCAAATTCTTGGACAGAAGCTAACATTATTTTGATTCCCAAGGATGATCACGACCTGACTCTATGCAAAAACTATAGACCAATCTCTCTGCTAAATACCGACTATAAAATCTTTACCACTATTTTGGCTAATAGATTGAAAACTGTTTTACAGGACACTATTAATGTGGATCAATCCGGCTTTTTACCAAAAAGGCATATTAAGGATAATATTAGATCTACCTTAAATATAATTGAATATGCAAAAGATCATAATGAAAAACAAATTTTGTTATTATTTTTAGATGTGGAAAAAGCTTTTGATAATTTAAATTGGGATTTCATGATTAAAACGTTGAAAATTATTGACTATGGCAATAGGTTTATTAATGCAATTCAAGCTATATACACAACCCAGACAGCCAAAATAGTGGTAAATGATGACATAACTCAGAACTGTAACATTGGAAAGGGTACCAGGCAAGGATGCCCAATCTCTCCACTCCTGTTTATCTTAGTGTTAGAAGTTCTCCTAGAAAACATCAGAAAGGATAATCAAATTGAAGGGGTAAAAATAAAACAAGAAAATTATAAACTAAGTGCTTTTGCTGACGATGTTGTTATTACTTTGCAAAATCCGAATAATTCAATTAGACATTTGCAGAAAAAGATACAAGATTTTGGTGAATTGGCGGGTTTTAAAATAAATAATCGAAAAACAAAGATGATAAATTTAAATATGACTCAAAATAACATACAAAATATGGAATTGGTTACAGGTTTTGTAAATGTTAAAAAAATAAGATATTTAGGAGTGGAAATAACGTCAAAAAATTCAGATTTATTTAAAAATAACTATATAAAACTATGGAATGAAATAAAACATGACTTACAAAATTGGACAAAATTACAGATATCTTTCCTGGGTAGATTATCAACCATTAAAATGAACATCCTGCCAAGAATCATATTTCTATTCCAAAGGATACCAATTATAATTACAGACAAAACCTTTCAAAATTGGCAAAGAGACTTATCCAAATTTATTTGGCAAGGGAAAAAACCTAGAATAAAATACAAATTTTTACAGGATATTAAAGAAAATTGAGGTTTTGGATTGCCAAATTTAAAATTATATTATGATTCTTGTGCTCTCATTTGGCTTAGAGATTGGATAAAATTAGAAAATAGAAAATTACTAAACATAGAAGGTCATGATCTCAGATTTGGGTGGCATGGATATCTCTGGTATAACAAAACAAAAGCAAACATGGCATTCAATCACCACCCAATCAGAAAATCCATCTTAAAAACTTGGAAGAAATATATAAACACAATATCACCTAATTTACCACTGTGGACTTCCCCACAGGAGGCATTTGCGTTACAAGGAAATCTGAATTCCTGTAATTGGTTAAAATACAAAGATTTATTAATATTCGAGGGTACAAATTTTAAACTCAAAACTAGAGAAGACTTAGCAAAGGAAGGAATCACTTGCAATTGGTTTACTTATTTACAAATTAATGAACAATTTAAGATAGATACTAAAAAATTTAAGTTTAAAGAAAAATCAGTAAATTGGGACAATGTATTATGGAAAGAAGATAATCATCTGATTGCAAAAATTTATAAAATTTTAATACAAATTAACACGTCTAATTTACCAAAAAAGAAATGTATAACCAAATGGGAAGAAAATATAGGTCATAGAATTCAAATTGAAAATTGGGAGAAAATGTGGTTAAAAGATCTAAAGTTTACTCTAAATTATAATATGAAAGAAAATTTCTTTAAAATGATGTACAGATTGTACATAACTCCTAATACATTGTCCAAAATGAATATGGCTATACCTAATAAATGTTGGAAATGTAAGAAAGAAATCGGCACCTTTTTTCATCTATGGTGGACTTGCCAAAAATCAAAAAAGTTTTGGGATAAAATTCATGAAACCATATGTGAAATATTAGAAGAGGACATTATCAAAGAGCCAGAATTCTATCTACTGGGATTTATAAAATCAGACTTGCACAAGAAATATGGAAAATTGCTATTTTACTTAATAATTGCTGCTAGAACCATCTTCGCTAAACATTGGAAAGAGGATTACATACCTACAATTGAAAAAATGGATAATAAAAGTGATGGACCTAGTGCAGATGGCCGAACTGACGGATCAGTTGAATGATAAGAACATAGAAGAATTCAACTTACGTTGGAGTCCTGTCAGGGAGACACAGGAGAGCGGAGGGGGGAGCTTGCCGCCCATGGGAGGGAAGCGAGCACGTAGCTCGGAAAGCCTGGCCTTCTTTCCCAAACGCCTCAGGAAAGCTCCGCCCTAGGTTGGGCTCATATCTCTGGAACTCTTCGGGCACGATCAGTTTAGCAGGATTCTGTATGTAGGTACCAATAAACACTAGAGACTAGATTCCCTGCCTCGGCGTGTTATTTCTACACTTACACACGACATCAATCCTGCTAAACCACAACTCCCATCAGAAGAGGGAGGAAAGACAAACCAGGAGAATGGCTTCTCAGACACAAGAATTGCAGCAGACAATAATCCAGCTCGCGGCAGCATTAACACAACACCAACAGCAAGTCGACGACCAGATTAACAATTTGCAAGCAGCGATGCTACAACAAATGCAACAACCAGCGCCAGTTGTCCAGCAGCCGGCACCAGCAGCAGCACCCCCACCAGTTGTTCTGCGATCCCCAGGGTGTTTGCCAGAGAAATTTGGGGGAGAGACAGCGCAGCTCAGGACCTTCGTCGCTCAGTGCACCATGTTTTTCGACAGCAGACCAGCCGAGTTCCCGACGGAAAGGTCCAGAGTCACCTTCATTTTAAGTCTGCTGAAAGGCTCAGCCGCAAGATGGTCCATCCCCATGGTGGAAGCTAACGACCCAATTCTAGACAACTACCAGAATTTTATGGCCCGTTTCAGAGCCCATTTTGATGACCCAATCAGAGAAGTCACTGCTAGCCGAGAGATCCGAAGGCTCAGACAGGGAAACAGGAGAGTCGGAGCTTACATCGCAGATTTCAAACTACTAGCAGGAGACTTGGGTTGGAATGAGGTGGCATTGAAGGATCAGTTTAAACAAGGACTGGACGAAGAGATTAAGACGGAATTAGTGCGGCAGGGCACACCAGCTACATTGGAAGACCTGTATCAGTTAACAGTGGTCATAGATGCTCGACTGGAAGAGTTAAAGCAGCTCCGGCCAGGGAGAAGCAGGGCAGGAACCCGACCGGCGTTTCCAGGTTTTGCTACCCTCTCTAACACGCTTGTTCCTCTGGGCGCAGAGGAACCTATGCAAATTGGGGGGGTCTCTGAAGCCGAGAGGCAAAGGAGAAGGGAGAATGCACTTTGTTTCTATTGCGGGGGGCCAGGACACATAGCAAGGGCTTGCCCGGCCAGACGCCAAGCAGCTCCAGTAAGATTTACAACCCAGGACACAGAGCAGGCACAAATTCCAGCCTCCTCTTCCCAGCAGTTAAACTCCAACGGCCCCCCTTGCCAGAGCCATGCAGGGAGGCCATTCAGCAATTAAGAAGGGCTCAGTCGGCAGATTGCAGCCAAGATTTTTACCTTGTTCCAGCCACGCTGACAACAGATTCCAAGCACCCATTACCTGTAGAAGTGATGATCGATTCTGGTGCAACAACCAATTTTATAGATGTGGAAGCAGTGGGAAGGCTTCGGATTCCAACGATTGCCCTACCAAGCCCGATACAGGTTGAAACCATCGACGGGCAACCTCTCAAGGCAGGCGCAATTACACGCTGCACCCAGCCAATTCAGCTCTCTATCACAGAGCACACAGAGTGGATTCAGCTTTATGTCACAGCTTCATTGCAAGTTCCTATCATCTTGGGAACTCCGTGGTTAAAACTTCATAACCCCAAGTTGGACTGGATGACCGGGGCGGTTTCCTTCCCTGCTCAGGACTGTCTGCACCACAAATTACAGGCAACCATCCACTCCCAACCGACAGTTGCAAACTTGGAAGCAGGGAGGGCTCACCTACCAGCAAAGTATGGAGACTATGCAGACATTTTTGGCGAACAGGAGGCCACAGCGATGCCACCCCACAGACCTTTTGACTGCACAGTGGACCTAAAACCCGGAGCCAAGATCCCAGCAGCAAGGCATTATGCCATGTCACCAAAGGAACTAGCTACCCTGAAAGAATATGTGGATACCAATCTCAAGAAGGGATTCATTCGGCCATCGAAATCGCCTGCATCTGCCCCCACCTTCTTCGTACCAAAGAAGCCAGACCTCTTCGCCCCTACGGCACAGGCTGGTGGAAAGGGGACTCCCATGCGCACAGTGCATGACTACAGCGCACTCAACGCAGTCACCGTTAGGGACCACTACCCCCTTCCATTTCTATCGGATTTACTCAATCGCCTACAAAAGGCATGCATTTTTACCAAGTTAGACCTCAGGAATGCCTACAATTTGATCAGAATGAAACAAGGCCATGAATATCTTACAGCCTTCGACACCAGATATGGTAAGTTTGAATATTTGGTCATGCCGTTCGGACTAAGTAATTGCGGGGCTGTATTTTCCAGATTTATGAACCACATTTTTTCAGATTTGTTAGATAAGTATGTAGTCATCTATCTCGATGACATTCTGATATTTTCTGAGGACCCCACGTCTCACATAACTCATGTACGCAATGTTCTGCAGAGGCCGAGGGAGAACAAACTTTTTGCCAAGCTAGAGAAGTGTGCCTTTGATTTAACTCAATTGGACTATCTGGGCTACAGGATTTCCACAGAAGGCATAGCCATGGATCCTGCAAAGGTCCAAACAATTCTATCTTGGAAACCTCCCCGCAATGTCAAGGAGGTACAACAATTTCTCGGGTATGCAAATTTCTTTCACAAATTCATTAATGGCTATGCGGAGAGTGCACGACCCCTTACGCAACTTTTCAAGAAAGGCACACGCTTTTGCTGGGGGGAACAACAACAGGCTGCCTTTCAAGAGTTTAAGCAGCTGTTTGCCTCCCCTCCTCTCCTGAGGCATCCAGATCCACAAAGATAATTCCTTGTCCATACAGACGCTTCTAACGTGGCAATCGCCGCCATTTTGCTCCAGGCGGCGGACCCTAAAGGGGAGGACTTGCTTCCTTGTGCCTATTTCTCTCGCACGCTGTCACCAGCAGAGAGGAATTATGATATCTTCAATAAAGAATTACTTGCTATAAAGTCAGCCTTTCAAGAGTGGAGACATTGGTTAGAAGGGGCTACATTTCCAGTCAAGGTTTCCACAGACCATAAAAACTTGGAACTTTTGCAAAAGTCCAGATCACTCACCCCCCGCCAGGTCAGATGGAGTCAATTTTTTTCACGTTTCAATTTTGTAATCTCGTACCTCCCTGGCAAGCAGAACAAGCTGGCTGACGCCTTGTCTAGGCAGCCGCAGGACATTGTAGACACTGACCAAGCCACTCAAGCCACAATTTTGCAGCCTCAAAATTTTGAGAGACCTCCCAAAAGGGACCAGGTGGAGATCTTAGCGGCCGTCAGGCAAGCGGATGATCTCCTCGCACGTATCAAGGCTCAGCAGTAACAAGACCCCTATGCAAGGGCTAGGCTGGATGACCTCCAGGGCGCCCAGCAGGGAACACCATCCCCATTCACGGTAGAGGCTGGGACCCTTTGGCATAGCGGGCGGCTTTATGTTCCCATTACCCTGAGGGAAGAGGTCCTACAGCTATGTCATGATAGCCCAACGGCAGGACACCGGGGGGGTGTTCAAAACGCTGCACAGAACACTCAGATTACTGGTGGCCCAAGATGGCAGCACACATTAAGACTTATGTGGCCTCTTGCCACACATGTAGACGTGCTAAAACTGTTGCAGGAAAACCAGCAGGCCTTTTGCAACCACTACCCACGCCCCCCCAGCCTTGGGACACTATCTCCATGGATTTTATCACTGACTTGCCACAGGCACAAGGCTTCACTTCCATCCTGGTGGTGGTGGACTGTTTTACAAAGATGGCACATTTTATTCCCTGCAAGGGCCTCCCAACAGCACAAGCTACAGCACAGCTCTTTTTGGACAATGTCTTCCGATATAGAGGCATGGTTAACCACTTGATCTCAGATCAAGGTTCGCAATTTACTTCCAGGTTCTGGGGGGCGCTTTTTCAGACATTGGGGGTCAAAATACACTTATCCTCTGCGAATCATCCTTGCAGTAATGGCGAAGCTGAGGAAACTAACCAATTATTGCAGCAATATCTCAGATGTTACATTAACTACCGCCAGGACAATTGGCCAGACCGGCTCCCCATGGCAGAGTTTGCTTACAACAATTCAGTACATTACTCGACCAAGATGTCCCCTTTCCAGGCACTCTATGGCACAAACCCAAGAGTGTTGCCTCTTTCCTCCCAACAAACAGCTGTTCCTGCAGCCACGGATTTCCTGGCAGAAAGGCAGGCAGCCCATCAGCTGTTAATGGAGCAGCTTGATCTGCGAAAGCAGCCTATAAAAGGAACGCAGATGAACACAGACAGGAAGGGCCTTCAATTTCAGTGGGAGAAAAAGTCTGGCTCTCTACTAAGTTTTTGCCATCTAGCAGGCCTTGCAAGAAATTGGACTCT
Source organism: Charina bottae (assembly GCA_023362775.1). Classification (NCBI taxonomy): domain Eukaryota; kingdom Metazoa; phylum Chordata; class Lepidosauria; order Squamata; family Charinaidae; genus Charina; species Charina bottae. The sequence continues at coordinate 170,314,326 of JALMGJ010000003.1, read as the reverse complement.
AAGTTCATCGGCCCTTTCCCAGTGCTACAGCAAATAAACCCGGTGGCTTATCATTTGCAGCTTCCCCACTCCATGAAGATCCACCCAGTGTTTCACAAGTCATTGTTAGTCAAGGATTCCCCTCCAAGCACCTTGCGTTCACATACCACCACCACCACCTCCGATACTTGTCGAAGGGGAACCGGAATATGAAGTGCAAGAAATTTTGGATTCCAGAAGGAGGGGCAGAGGAATTCAGTATTTAATACACTGGAAGGGGTATTCTCAAACGGAGCGCTCCTGGGAAAATGCCAAGGACGTTCATGCCCCTTTGTTAATTCACAAATTTCATCAGCTTTTCCCCCACAAGCCACGACCACCTCGACTGCCAGAGCTACCTCCCTTGGAGGGAGAGGACGACGCCGGCCAGCCTGAGGTGTTTGTAAGTTACCAGCATCCGCCTCAACTCCACGAGCAGAGGCCAACGAGGGGGGCGGAGGAGGATTCTCGCCCATCCACTTCTGGGTTGCGTTTCCCAGGCGGGGGGGGGGGGAGAAGGCTGTGCTAACCATGTAGATGTTTTTCAGATGCCAACAGCTGCAGACGAGATGTTATCTGATCACACAAACAGCGAAGATTCCTCCCTTGACATTCCTTCCATGGAAGACTTCTCTCCTCTGCCCAGTTCCCAGGAAGAGGAGGAGATGGAATCAGCTTCCCACGGCACTGTACCTGACACCAAGGACGAAGGAGGGGAGGGGGTTGTTATGGAATGTTTTTCTGGAGAGGGGGGTGGTGTCAGGGAGACACAGGAGAGCGGAGGGGGGAGCTTGCCGCCCATGGGAGGGAAGCGAGCACGTAGCTCGGAAAGCCTGGCCTTCTTTCCCAAACGCCTCAGGAAAGCTCCGCCCTAGGTTGGACACATATCTCTGGAACTCTTCGGGCACGATCAGTTTAGCAGGATTCTGTATGTAGGTACCAATAAACACTAGAGACTAGATTCCCTGCCTCGGCGTGTTATTTCTACACCTACAAACAACAAGTCCCTTCTATAAATTTATAGAAAAGACTCAAAAAGTTTAATTGGGAATTTAATGTAAATAATGTAAATAAGTTAGAGATTATAGTTGTTTATAAATATATGATGGAAAGGATGGAGAGAAAGTAGGAAGTCCTGGTTGTTGTTGTTTTTGGTTGATAGATGAACAGGTGAAGAGTAAGCTAGAGTAGATGGGGAAAGGAAGTGGAGAAAGAATGAGGGGGAAGAGGAGATAAAGAAGATGGAGAAAAGAGGAGAAGGAAGGGAAGTCAAGTTATGGGAGGAGAAAAGAAATGATTGTATTTACTTTAAAAATGTTATTTATGTTATGTTATATTATGTCAGATATTGTTATTCATGTATTACTATAAAATAAAGAATTAAAAATTAAAAAAAAATACTCTTTCTTTTCTGATTCTTCAAAGTTCAACTTTTGCTTCCATAGAGCATCACAGGGAAAACCATTGCCTGCACAGTTCTGATCTTTGTAGGTATAGACCCATCAGGGCATCTGAACATCTCTTTCAAGACCTTCGTTGCTGCCCACAAGTGTTAGTCTGCAGTGTGTTTCTTGACTGCTGGTTTCTTACTGTTGGTGGTTGATTCTCAAAGGCAGAAGCTATCCACTACTTCAATATCTCCAATAGTAGAGAATATACAGTATGTAGCTCAGTGTTGAACTGTGGGGTCCTTGGTGCTCTCTGAGCTTGGTCTCTCCTATGAGTCCTGAGAGCGGTGACCCATGGGAACAACTAGAGAAGACACATGAAACAATAGCATCTTCAAAGGAATAAAATCCACAAGAGAAGAATAAAACAACACACTACCCTTCCTGGACATCCTCATCAGCAGAGGAAATGACGGCAAATTAGAAACATAAGTCTATCAAAAAAACAACCCACACTAACCAAGTGCTCCATTACCAAAGTAACAACCCAACCTCCCACAAGAGGAGCTATGTAAGAATATTATTCAGTTGAGTACAGACGCACTGCAGCAACCCAGAACACCAGAAAAAGGAAACAGACCACCTATACAGCATCTTCCAGCAAAATGGATACCCATGCAACTTTATCAAAAACTGCCTGACCACTCTACCCACCATAGCACAACCAACACAAGCTATGAAAAGGATAACACTGCCATACTGTCAGAATGGAGTCTGACTCTGATCCAGAGGAGGGGGAGTTAGCCGTTGTAGAAAGTGTGGGAAATATTGTTGGGGAAAGCGCGGGAGAGTCTGTTGACAATCAGCTGATTGGGGGGAGAGTTCTCCGCCACCAATCAGTGCAAGAGACAGGAGGGCAGAGAAAAGGGCCACTCAGCGAGAGCAGCGATTGGCTCTCGCCCGTCAATGGCGGGAAATTAAAGGGATAAAAAGGCGTCCAAGAGAGGAACAGGTTGTGGGTGACAAGCATTCTTCAGAAAAGACACCTTTGCCTCAAACCTCCGCTCTGAATCTGGATTCCTGCCCAGAGCCTTGCCTAGCCACCGAGAGGGAACCAGTTCCAAAGCCTTGCCCAGCCACTGAGGGAAAAACAGCTCCTGAGCCTTACCTTGCCATCACGTCGCAGTTCAACATCGCCACCTAGGAAGCTGTTCCAAGTGCCGACACCGCAGATCAGCTGTTCGCCGTGCCAGGAGCCACTGCCGATTTGGGTTTTGCTGCCACCATCTTTGACCCTGCTGCTGCTGCTGCTGGTTGTCGCTTTGCCGTGCTGCTGCCTTCAGAAATGCTGCCACTGTCTGCTCAATCGCTGCTGTCGCTTGCCGCACCATCACTGCTGCCTCCAAAAACTGCCGGCATGAGTTTTTCTTCCTGACTCTGCTGGGCTTCTGTGCAGGTCTTAGTGCCTGCCGTGTGCTTGGCTGCTTCAAGTAATTCAGTGGCTGAGTTGCCTTGATTCTGTTTGTTGCTTTGAAGGGACTCTGATAGTTAACCTCGTTGTTAGTCATGCAGGTACTCTTTGCCAAGTCTTGCCTTGTACCCAGTGTGAATTTTATCAAGTCTTGCCTTGTATCCAGTGTGAATTCTATCAAGCCTTGCTGTGTACCAAGAGTGATTTCTACCAAGTCTTCCCTGTGCCAAATGTAGAATTGATTCTAGTCTGGTCCTGTGGTCAAGGGAAATCCTGTGGCTCATTAAACATTATGAAAAGTATTAACTTCACCTTCCTGTGTCAGTGTGTGAGCCCATCCAGGACAGATTGTCACCCACCACAAACCCCCAACACATTGAGGTAGAAGGGAAGTGAACCAAGCACCATGGTGGAGCAATTAGTTTTGGAGCTCTCCCAACAGGTCGCAATGTTGACAGCACAGCTGGCCCAGATACAAGCACAACAACAGGCGGCCGTCCCAGCCATAACACCATGCCACAAGTGCCCAGTATTAATGCCAGAGAAATTCGACAGAATGCTTGAACAATTTCCAACGTTCCTGGCACAAAGTCAGCTGTACTTAAGTCTCCGTTTGGAGGATTTTCCGACAGAACATCACAAGGTGGGCTTTTTGATAGGACTATTGATGGGAAATGCAGCGGGTTGGGCTTCGCCTTTGATTACCCAGCAGAGCCCATTATTGGACAACTATGAAGAGTTTTGCAGGCAATTACAGGTCATGTATGAAAACCTGGTTAAGACCCAAGCAGCAAGCAGGCGCATCAAAGAGCTTCGACAAGGCCGTCAACCGGTGACCAAGTATATCAATTACTTCCAGTTACTCACTCAGGACCTTCAATGGAATGAGCCAGCACTACTGGACCAATTCCAAGATGGATTGGCCTCTGAGATTCTTGATGAATTGGCTTGCGCCAAATGCCCTCAGATGTTAGTGGAATTAATGCAACTGAGTGTGTGGATCGATGAGCATCTTCAGCAGCATAGGGCAAGGCATCGCACCACCATGCCTCTGGCATTCGTTCTGCAACCATTGATAGGTCAAACCTATACCATGGGGGAACCCATGCAGCTGGGAGGTGTTCGACCGCATGTCACCCAGGCTGAGAAGGACCGATGCAGAAGAGAGGGCTTATGTTTGTATTGTGTGGGCACAGGCCACCAAGCTGCCAACTGCCCCACTAAGGTTAAGACCTTGCCTTTGTCGGGAAACAGATGCAGCTCAGTCTAAAGGGGCAATTAGGCTGAGGCAAGTTGACAGCTAGCCATAATCAAATGCCCCAAGCCACACCCTTTCAACATTTGGCCATAGCAGTTACTTTGCAGGTTCCTGGGGGTACCTTCCTAGAGACTTCAGCCATGATCGACTCGGGGGCTACCATCAATTTCATGGATGGGGGGTTGCCAAAAAGTGGGGTATTCCTCAACGATCAGTAGAACCCCCTCTTGTCATCAAAACAATAGACGGTCAGTCGTTCTGTTCTGGCCCAGTATCCTTGGCCACATGACAACTGTGCATGAGAGTGGGTGGGCATCTCGAATGGCTGGATTTCTATGTGATTGCCACTCCCCGTTTCCCATTGGTGCTGGGGCTGGAGTGGCTCCAAGCTCACGAGCCAAAGATTTCCTGGTCCTCTGGTGAAATTGAATTTCCCAGCTCGTGCTGCAACACCCATATACTGGGTCTCTTGGCAGCAGGTCAACGGACTATTCCAAACCCACAACTGCCACCCCAGTTCCGGGAATATGCTGATGTGTTTGATGAGCAAGAGGCCAACCAGCTACCACCGCATCGACCTTACGACTGCCCCACAGACCTGATTCCAGGCGCCTGACTCCCAGTAGGGCGAATCTATTCATTAACGGAACCAGAATGGTTGGCCATCAAGGATTTTCTGGACATTAATTTGAAGTGAGGTTTCATCAGACCTTCCACCTCTCTGGTAGCTGCCCCCATACTATTTGTAAAGAAAAAGTCAGAGGAGTTGCAGTTGTGCTGTGACTACTGGAGACTTAATGAAATCACTATTAAAAACCGATATATTTTACCTCTAATCTCAGAGCTTCTAGAGAGACTTCGTAATGCTCAAATTTTTACCAAGATGGACCTTTGGGGAGCTTATAACCTCGTCAGGATACGGGAGGGCGCCAAATGGAAAACCACGTTTCGTACCTGTTATGGCCACTTCGAATATAGAGTCATGCCTTTTGGACTGTCTTATGCTCCTGGTGTATTCATGCATTTCATGCATGACATATTTGGGGATCTCCTCAGTAAGTACCTAATTATCTACCTGGACGACATATTAATTTTCTCCTCCACTCCAAGTGAACATGAACATCACGTGTGTACAGTGGTATGACAATTACGGGAGAACCACCTGTTCACCAAGCTAGAGAAGTGTCAATTTGTTCAGAACACCATTGATTTCCTAGGTCACCAGATCTCTGCCACTGGCATCAAGATGGAACCAAACAAGGTGGAGGCACTCCAATCCTGGCAGCCACCATGTCACGCCAAGAACGTGCAGCAGTTGTTGGGATTTGCTAATTATTACAGAAATTTCATCCCAAACTTCGTGGAACTAACTACCCCTTTGTCCAACTTACTACAAAAGAGAACCAAATTCACATGGGGAGACACTGAACAATGGGCTTTTGAGAAACTAAAATTGGCTTTTAAAACAGAGCCTATTCTCAGACACCCCGACCCAACTCGGGTATTTGTAGTGGAAACAGATGCGTCGGATGTAGCCGTTGGAGCCACCTTGCTGCAAACTGATCCTTGTACTGGCATTTTGTGCCCATGCACTTACCATTCATGTAAACCTGCACCTGCAGAACAGGCTTATATGATCTGGGACAAAGAGGTTTTGGCTACCAAGGTAGCATTTGAAATCTGATGACATCATCTAGAAGGGGCCCATCATCTGATTGAGGTAAGGATGGACCATTGCAATTTGGAACACCTAAAGACCGTGAGAAGCTTGAATCAGCGACAGATTCGTTGGTCGCTGTTTTTCTCGCGGTTCAACTTTTGCGTGACATACATTCTGCAAGGGCAGAATCAGCGGGCCAATGCCCTTTCACAGAAGCCTGAGTACAATCGCCTGGGGTCCCCGCCTCCACCCCAGACTATCACTTCTTTAGAAATATTTGCAGCGACTGGTGTGCCATGCAATCTCTTGCAACAAATCCAGGATCAGCAGATGAAAGACCCCTTCGTGAAAAAGCAGAGACAGAAAATCACACAACTTCCTATGGGTCAATCCACTCTGTGGTCCTGGAACCAGGGGACACTATGCTTTAGAGCAGGGCTTTCCAAACTGTGTGTCGGGACACGTTAGTGTGTCAGCTGCAGTGTCTGGGTGTGTCACGGCTGCTACTGCCTCTGAGCCCTGCCAGGATACTGCGAAGGTCCTAGTGCCTGCCTTGTGCCTTGCTGCCTCCAAACCTGCTGTGATTCCACGCAGTTCCTAGTGCCTGCCTTGTGCCCTGCTGTAAGAGTGTGTCGCGAAATGATGCCCTGCTGTAAGAGTGTGTCGCGAAATGATGCATGTCTAAAAAGTGTGTCACCAACATGAAAAGTTTGGAAAGCTCTGCTTTAGAGGGAGTTATTACATGCCGGCCGGGGAGTTACGAGAATTAGCCCTCAGACTGTGTCACGATAATCCCGTAGCAGGACATTTTGGTTATTTTAAAACCCTAGATCTGATTAGCCGAGAATTCTGGTGGCCACGAATACAAGAAGACATAAAGGGGTATGTGGCTTCTTGCCCTGAATGTCGCAGGGCCAAGAATCAGACTGGAAAGCCTACTGGATTTTTAATGCCACTATCTACACCGGGCCAACCTTGGGAAAACATATTAATGGACTTCATCACTGATCTACCAAAATCCCAAGGTGCTACCACCATTCTGGTAGTAGTGGATGCCTTAACCAAGATGGCTCACTTTATTGCTTGCACAGGCCTACCCACTGCACAGGAAACTGTGCGGTTGTATATCAAACACATTTTTAAACTGCACGGACTAGCTAAGAGCATAGTGTCTGATCGAGGGTCGCAGTTCACTGCTCGATTTTAGAAGGCACTTCTTAAGAACCTGGACATGCACAGCCATTTATCCTCAGCCTATCACCTGGAATTGGATGGGGGAACAGAATGGGTGAACGCTGTGATAGAGCAATACCTGCACTACTACATAAACTTTCAACAAAATAATTGGGCAGACCTTTTAGTGGTAGCAGAGTTTGCCTACAATAATATACTGCACTCTTCCATCAGAATGTCACCATTCATGGCCAACTACGGCTTCCATCCTTGTCGGTTTCCTCTTTCTACACCAGAGTCCTCTGTACCAGCTGCCAATCATTTCACCAAGGAACTTCAGGCTATTCATCAAGTCCTCAGGAGCCAATTGGAGAAGGCAAAGGAGGATTATAAGCGATTTGCCGACTGCCGCTGGCAGGTGGGGCCACCCTTAGTAGTGGGAGATCTCATCTGGTTATCAACAAAAAACCTTGCTTCTGCACTTCCCTCCAAAAAATTGGATTATTGGTTTCTAGGAACATTTCCAGTGGAAGCCGTTGTCAATCCGGTCACTTTCCAACTGAAACTTCCATCCCACCTTCAGGTACACCCCGTTTTCCACCAATCATTGTTGGTTCCAGCCTCCCCTGACAGTCTGCTTAGATCTGCAAAACCACCACCTCCACCAGTGGTTGTCCAAGGCGAAATTGAGTACAAGGAAACTTGCATTTTGGACTCCCATATCTGTCATGGCCACCTTCAATACTTAATAGATTGGAGAGGTTATGGAACAGAGGAATACTCGTGGGAGAACTCCTCCAAGGTACACACACCAATACAAGTCCGTCAGTTTCATCGACAAAACCCGCATAAGCCCGGCCCACAAATTCAGGGGACAGGGGCTCCTGCAGGGGGGGATAGTGTCAGAATGGAGTCTGACTCTGATCCAGAGGAGGGGGAGTTAGCCATTGTAAAAAGCATGGGAAGATCATTGCGGAAAGTGCGGGAGAGTCTGTTGACAGCTGATTGGGGGAAAGAGTTCTCCACCACCAATCAGTGCAAGAGACAGGAGAGCAGAGAAAAGAGCCGCTCAGCAAGAGCAGCAATTGGCTCTTGCCTGTCAATGGCAGGAAATTAAGGGGATAAAAAGGCATCCGAGAGAGGAATGGTTTGTGGGTAACAACTGTTCTTCAGAAAAGACACCTTCACCTCAAACCTCCACTCCAGAACTGGATTCCTGCCCAGAGCCTTGCCTAGCCACCGAGAGGGAACCAATTCCAAAGCCTTGCCCAGCCACTGAGGGAAAAACAGCTCCAGAGCCTTACCTTGCCATCACGTCGCAGTTCAAGATCGCTGCCCAGGAAGCTGTTCCAAGTGCCTATGCTGCAAATCAGCTGTTCGCCATGCCAGGAGCCGCTGCCAGTTTGGGTTTTGCTGCCACCATCTTCGACCCTGCTGCTGCTGCTGCTGGTTGTCGCTTTGCTGTGCTGCTGCCTTCAGAAATGCTGCCACTGTCTGCTGAATTGCTGTTGTCACTCGCCGCACCATCACCGCTGCCTCCAAAAACGGCTGCCGTGAGTTTTTCTTCCTGACTCTGCTGGGCTTCCACACAGGTCTTAGTGCCTGCCGTGTGCTTGGCTGCTTCAAGTAATTCAGTGGCTGAGTTGCCTTGATTCTGTTTGTTGCTTTGAAGGGACTCTGATAGTCAACCTCATTTTGCCAAGTCTTGCCTTGTACCCAGTGCGAATTCTATCAAGCCTTGCTGTGTACCAAGAGTGATTTCTACCAAGTCTTCCCTGTGCCAAGTGTAGAATTGATTCTAGTCTGGTCCTGTGGTCAAGGGAAATCCTGTGGTTTAGTCCTGTTTTTGTTCACATCCTTCTTCAAGACCTGCTGGTTTGAACTGTTCATTAAGCATTCTTGTAAATAAAGTATTAACATTCACCTTCCTGTGTCAGTGTGTGAGCCCATCCAGGACACATACATCAGAAACATCTTGGAAACTACCAACAGACTATTACAACCACACAGCATCACCGTAGCACATAAACCAACCAAAGACCTCCAAAACATCTTAAGTAAACCAAAAGACCTAGTAGCTCAAGAAGAAAAAAACAGGAGTCATCTACAACATACAGTGTAAGGACTGTAAGAGCCTCTATGTAGGACAGACAGGCAGAAGACTAGCAGAGTGCATCCATGAACACCAACCAGCAGTCAGAAGACATGATGAAAACTCCTTAATCTCACAACACATGGACAGACTCAACCACAGTTTCAACTGGGAAACTGAGAGCATCCTAGACCAAGCTAAATCCAAAAATGCTAGGGAATTCCTGGAAGCTTGACATTCAGACAGATCAGCCATCAATAGACACATAGAAATAAACCACATTTACATATCATTCAAAAGAGACAAAAAAAGAGCTAAGAAGGAAACAAGAAGGCCAAAACCATCCAGCAGCCAACACCCAAATAAGCAGGGATTAACACCAGACAGTCAAGCAGAAAACAATACCCTAATCAAGGAACTACCAAGGAGAAAACCACTCCTCTACCAAAACTGGCAGGGAAGTTACTGTATATAAACAGGGAGCAAACCCCACACTCACTTGCACAGATGATGTTACCTAGGTGGGTAATGAAACATCTGCAAGCAAACAACCAAGCTTAGCACCAACGACCCCATACTTCAATATCTTTATTGTCAACTCTAAGGCTGATTGGTTTACTTGTTCTTGTTAGCTTGGTCTTCTTTATATTTAATTATAGTCCCATTTTTTTCATTATGCTCCTTGATTTCCATGTACAGCTTGTACATCATTTGCATTTTTGGCTATCAGGGTAGTGTCATCAGCATAGTGAGGGTTATTGATGTTTCTTCCTCCAATTTTAAAGCCACATTTACCTGCAATTCAAGCTGCTGGTTGTTACCTATAAAGTCCTACATGGCATAGGGCCTGGTTACTTGAGAGTATATCTGTCTCCCATAGTATTTGCCCAGCCACTTCAATCTTGCAAGGTTCTGGGTTCCTTCAATTAAACAGTGCTACCTATTGGGACCCTGGAAGTGCACCTTCTTTGTAGCAGCACCTGCCCTGTGGAATGAGGTTCCCCCCCTGAAACCATTAGTGGATAGCTAGAACCACTGAATGGAGCAGAGCTTAATACAGCAAAAAGATGTGTACAGAAAAGAGAGTATTATTTAAAATAGCGTTCATGAGCAAGTTAGAGAAATATAGGTTATTGATCTTACACACTTAGCCCACCCAAGCATAAAGAATTACATGTTTCGACAAAGTAGGTTCAAAATAAGTACAAAATAAAATCTTACTCGTTTATTTGGTCCAGTTACATCCATTCAAGAAAAATGATTCTTGTTCTTCTTTCTTTCCCTAAACTGTATTGACCCTTAGCCCTCATTGCTGCTAAAGGCTGCATGCAGGAAGGGGGAACCTCCTGACTCTAGGCCTAGGCATGGCCTCAAGATGGAAGAAGGAGCAGCAGCCGTTTGCTTCCTTCTCTGATGATGGAAGGAGGTAGAAGAGGAAGGAAAGTGTGGGAGGGACAACAAACCGCTTCCTCTGGAAGCATATAGAGAGCTGCATCCTAGAATGAACTCATCCACATGCTAATGAGGCATGCTGATTTGCTGGGACCTCCAACACCCCCAAGATCCAGATGGCCCCCACTCTTCTGTTGTTCAGAAGAGTGGTGAAGATGTGGCTCTTCACCCAGGCCTTTGACAAGACAGAGAGGCACTCCTTACTTCATTCCATCTGGTCTGCTGCACTTGCCATCTTTTATTGATTTTATTGTAATTTCTTTAATTGTTGTGAGTCCCCCAGAGTCATTGAGAGTCGAGCAGCATACAAGTTTAATATGTTGTTGTTGTTATTCCAGTCCAGCCTGCTTTAATATATATTCAGCATATAGGTAGAATAAAAATGAGGGGGTGTACAGCTTTATCTCACTCCTTGCTGACCAGGAGCTCGTCTGTTTTGCCATGTTCCATGTGATGTTTCTGGTACTAACTCATGGGTGCTGCCCCATTCATGCTATCATGGGCATCCCAATCGTGTTTGCCAAGATCCAGTGTGACTCTCATCCAAAAGCAATTCTCTTTCCTGCACTGCCATATTGTGGCTTTAGTTTCTTGTTGTGAGTTCATTTGAGCATTATTTAAGAAAAGCAGAGTAGAAATTTTATATAAGTACTGTAATCCAGTGCTTTCCAAACTGCTGCCGTTGGTGACACACCAACAGCGGCAGTGGCGGCGCAGAGGCGCGCGCGGTAGCGGGGTGTGTGCACGGCGGCGGCGCAGGGGGGCACGTTGCAGCAGCGGCGGCAGTGGCGGTGGCCTCATGTTTTCCGCTAAAACACGGAAGTGCTGATGGCGCGCCTCTGCCGTTGTCGCTGCCGCCATGCACGCCCCCGCCGCCGCTTCCGGGTTGTGTTGTGACACACTAAACTGTGTGTTGTGACACACTAAAGTGTTGTGACACACAGTTTGGAAAGCTATGCTGTAATCCATTACTAAGAAAATTTTCCAGCTTCTAAACCATTGACAAAGCTCTTCTTGCATAGTTATGAAATAAATGAATTACATAAAGTTAATAATGCTTTTCTGACAATACTTCCTACAGATACCATTCAGAAATTTTAGTTACTGTTTCATGCCACATCAAACTTAGTCATGTAGAACTAAGTATCTTTTTTTTTCTTTTTTCCTTTTCTTTTTTTGTGCCTTTAAGTCATTTTGACTCCTGGGGTCTCCCTGGACAAGTTCCTGCAGTTTTGTAGGCAACATTTTCAGAAGTGGTTTGTTATTTCCTTCTTGCTAGGACTAAGAGAGCATGGCTGGCCCAGAGTCACCCAGCTGACCATGTGCCCAAGGCAGGACTAGAATTCAGGTCTCCTGGTTTCTAGCTTGGTACCTTAAGCCACTACACCAAACTAGTTCTCAAAAGTATCCTAGTGGACTTTTAAAAATTACCAATCATTATACTTTTTCAAAACATTAGCTCTAGAACAATGTTTCTGATGATGCTATCAATTTGTTCATCAACATAAGGACTCCCTACAGTACCATTAGTTCCACAAAAAGTAGGGTTATTTGGAGACTTTCAGGTATATATGAAATTCAATCCATCAGTGAGATGGTCTTACAGATTGGCCAATTTCACCACCACCACCTCTCCTTTACTAAAATAGAAAATAAATCCAACCTACAGAGAACACTCTACTTTTCCCCTTTAACACTCTACTTTATCCCCATTTAAAAAAGATTCAGTCCAGCATTCTTTTTTAAGTTTTGTGGCAGCCTATAAGATAGACTGAGAAGTTGAAAAAAACATCCTGAAAGAAGGCAATGGTAAACCACTTCCATATTTTGTCCACATAATTAGATGTCCATAAACTCATTAAGTGTTCAGCCTGACTTGAAGTGGCTTTATCTTTACCTAGCACATCCCGTCAGTAGTCTGCTTCCATGTGAACAGAGAATTAAGAGAGAATATAACATCATAGAAGAAACAAAATACAAATATATGTTATAAATGAGTCAAATTTATACCACAGCAGTGCTTACTGTGCTGGCAGGATACCACTGATAAACATTATGCATTGCTAACAGTTAAAAAGTTAGCTTATACTGTATATCAACTTGTGATGCCCAAAAAGGTCTGAAACATACAGCTGGCTTCTCTTCTACCATAGCAGCACAAAGGAGAGGAGGAAGTCTAAGTTAACTATATTTTATTCAAAGCAATTCATTAACTAAAGGGATAAAATTCACATTCCACAGCATACTATTTGATCAGAAAATTAGACATTATCTATTATGATGAGAAAGCAGATTGTAGCATTATATATTTTGCATACTGATACACTGACTTTTTTCAAAAGTTTTATTTTTAATGTATGATCCTTACTACATATAAGTGGGTATAACTGGTCATAGAAAGGATTAACTGATTGTGAACTAATTCCAGATAAAGATAACATAGACTATTGGTAATAACTCCTCTGCTCTTTCTATTTCATGCCTTTTGTTTGTGTCTCTCTCGGTGCCTTTCTAGGGGCATGGTGGCTCAGTGGGTAAGACGCCAGGCTTGTCGATCGGAAGATTGCAAGTTTGGAGGTTCGAATCCCTAGCCCCGCGTGACAGAGTGAGCTCCCGCACTCCCCCCAGCTCTTGCCAACCTAGCAATTCGAAAGCATGCAAATGCAAGTAGATGAATAGGTACCACTTAAAAGTATTTATAGTTTTTTCCCTGACCAAATGGGTCAGCTTTGCCATTTCCGCAAGCTCCGTCAATTCTATAATCCTATCTTCTACTGTGGGTATTTCATTATTCTTCCATCCTTGTGCATACAATAATTTTGCCGCAGTTACCATATCCAATGTTAGTTTCCCATATTTCTTTTCTAGTTCAGTGTCCATAAAACCCAATTGAAATAATATTGGTTTCATCATAATATTAATCTGCAGTATCTTTTGCATCATTGTATGAATTTGCACCCAAAATTTCTTTGCTTTTTCACAAGTCCACCATGCATAATAAAAAGTCCCCTCTTCCTTTTCACACTCCCAACACTGGTTTGATATTCCTTTATACATTTTTGACAGTTTAACCAGTGTCATATACCGTATATACATCATTTTATAAAAGCTCTCTCTTACATTATGACACAATGTAAATGTAACAAATTCCATTTTGTCTTTTCAATAGTTGGGACTTTGGCAGGGAAGCTCCTCGGGTGCTTTGTGCATGGAGACTGGCAAGACGTGGCTCAATGCACAGTTAATACAAAGAGTTAACTCTCCTCAAACATAGTGAATTCAAGGTTTTTACGTAAGTCACTTTTACCTGTAAGGGTTACAAAAAGCAAGGAGGTTCTTCTCCCAATACTGTATGCCAATTACAACAGAGATTTAACACTCATTTCAGCTCAGTTGCATTTACATTTATTGGCTTATATTTATTGGTGTAATAATTGGCACTGTGCTTTATGAAGTAATATAAAAGCCATTTAAGCGAACACCATGATAGTAAATGTAAATGCTAATATTTAAAAGTAATAGCAAATGAAATACTGAGATGAAGTGTTTTCCACCAGGGGGCACTTGAAAATCTTGCATGACACTATTCAAGAATAGAAAATGAAGTCATTACAACAGTTTCTAAACAACGTTACAGAAATATACAGACAGGACTATGTGGATATAACTACAGTTTAAAAAGAAAAGCATTCTCACTGAGAACTATTCCCCTTATTACATTTTTTTCTGTTTATAGGCTACTGTTCTCTAAATCATCTTTTCCACCTAGCACTTCACAAATTTGTTGGAATTCAATTTCCATATTTCCCCAACCAGCATGGATTGATCTTCACTTCTGAAAATTAAAAAAAAAACGTATCATTGTTCATTTGCTTCTCCACACAGCAGTCCTGAATGCAACATAGAACATCATGGGCCCCAAGTGAAAACTAGCTTGAGTGTTTGTTGTTTCCTACTGTCTTAAACCATACACACTTCATGATTTTGTCAGCAAGTCAGTCTTCCCTCTGCCTCAGTGCTTTCAATAATATCTTGCTTGATGAAAACATCCAGAGATGTCAAATCTTGCATATGTTTGTAGACTTAGCCTAATAAAAGTATTGCCCTAATATGGATTTTACAAAAAAAAATAATTTACTGTTGCCAGTTCCCTTTCCTTGAGATTAGTCCACAGGTGCACTTTCACTTTCTGTCTCATCATATTATTTGCACTTTCTGTTTTTATATGTTGAGCAATTAGCAAAAAAAAAATCACTTCATGTGAGACGGGTAGCCATATAAATTTGGCAAATAAATAAATAATGCTTCAGAACCATATTCAGCAAGATCTAGCTTATTAACTAATTTGTCTTTTCTTTTCCTCATCATAATTCCAATTATTTCTTACATGATGTTGGAGTATTAGCTAAATGAGCAATGTATAGTTTCATAAAAACTCAAGAATTGGTGTATGGCTGCTAACAATCAATTAAGTCCTCCAAAAAGTCTCCAAAGCTTTAAAAAGGTGTTTGGAAATATTTGGTAAGTGTTTAATATTGGCTATTGACCTTTTTCTCCAGGGTGTATTGCAGTAATTAGTGGTATGAGGGGGAAAGGAGGTTTTTAAAAGAGATCACATACTTAGAGGCTGCTGTGTGACACTAATTCCTTGATTCTTAAACTGATATATTTTGGATATTGATCTCTGTGAACTAAATCAGTTGAAAATCAAGATTGTGGTCATTATTTGGATTACAGATTGGATGTTAACAATTGGATAGTTAGTTTATTTAAAGGTCTTGAAAACAAACAGAAACCCAACAAAACACAGACAATTCACAAACTTAAAAAAAAGAGCATGAATATATCTTTCTTCATTCCAGCTCTTTAAAAAGGCCAGTAATTAAATTCATATTTAATTATACCCACAATCATTGTCCTTGCAGATCAAAGAAAGTTAAGATTCAGAAGATATGGTTGGTATGGTTGGAATGTGACAGTTGGGATCCTAATGGGTAAAAGACACTGTGTAAGCGTAGCACCTATCCTCAGCCACTGCACTGGTTGCCAGTAGGCTTCTACGTCTGATTCAAAGTGCTGGTTTGGACCTATAAAGCCCAGTAGGGTTTGGCTCAAGGGTAATTTAGGGTCGTGTATACACATACATGTAGGAAAGGGATGCTCAGATACCATCCCTGTAAGTATTCAGGGGGACTTGGGTCCTTCTCTGGGATGGTCCCCAATCTTTAGGGCAACCTGCCCCCCATAGGTAGGCTGACCATATTTCCTTGAGACAAAAACGGAACCCTAACCTACCCACGGCTCGCCAGACAAAGTGCATGCACGCACTCCGTCTAACAAAGCCTCGCCAGCAGCCCGGTCCCTGCGGCACCCTGGCAAATGGGGTGGGTGGGCACTCTCTCATTGTTCCCCTCGCCATCTCCAGCCCCGCAGCCCTCTGCTGCTGCAGCAGGCGTGGGGAGTACGAGGGTCACCCAATGCCGGCAGAAGGGTGCCAGGGGTGTGGGGAGCACGAGCTTGCCCCTCCTCAGCCAGGACCACAGCCCCAGGAGAAGGGCATGCTCAGTCCATTCACGGTCACTGGCCAGCAGGGCAGAGGCAAGGGGAGCTGCGCCGCGCCGGCAGGCAAGCAGGCAGGACAGGGAGCCCCCTTCGCTCCGACCGCAGGTGGGTCTGGCTCGGCCAGCTAATTGCGCCTCCTGTTGTTCGGCCCGCCTCTCAGCTCGCCTAACGTGCGTGCTGATAGGCGGTGGAGGTTCCGGCCCCTGACTTTCTCCAATCGGAGGCTCTGGCTCCAATTTGAATTTCGCACCTTCGCCATCCGTCGTCAGCAGCTCTCCCTCTTCTGACTCGGCCTCCATCCTGACAGACAGGTTCGTGGGAACTTTCAATTTTAAAAAAAAACTGAACAAAATGGACATTTTTATTAAAACTACGGGACCGTCGGGAATTGTTTAAAAAACGGGACTGTCCCATTCAAAATGGGACGTATGGTCAGCCTACCCATAGGTACACCTTGCCCCCTATCTCTTCCTTCTGTAAGACAATTAGGACCATCTTGTCTGCATGGGGACTGCATGTTTTGAGACTGTCTGATAATTGGGTGTCCATGTATATTCTATATATTAAAACTTTTGATATGTTTTTATTTTATTCTTTGGAAACTTTCAGGAGTCATTTCAAGCTGGGCAATATTTTTAAAATGTGCAATGAATAAATAAATATGTGTTCTAACTAGCTAGCCATTTCAAAAATATTTTTATTTTTAAGTATCTCTTTTTTTTTTCTTTGAGTCAGTCTTGACTCCTGGTGACCACATAGGCAAGTCCATGCAGTTTTTTAGGCAACATTTTCAGAAGTTATTTGCCATTGACCTTCTTCTTAGGGCTGAGGGAGAGTGACTGGCCCAAAGTCATCTAGCTGGTTTTTGTGCCTAAGGTAGGACTAGAACTCAAGTCTCCACACTTCTAATCCAGCACCATAACCAGTAAACCAGGCAGAAAATAACTGTATTTAAATCCTGGTTTTTATATCACTATGGTATCCCCAGTAATGTATATCATGGAGATATAACAAGTGTCTGTGGATACCAATGCAACATCTTACTTAATACCCGCTATGCTCTCTGATTAATTTCTTTTTCTTTAGATGTTTTTAATCTGGCAATGACCCAGATAACAATTTCAAAATTTGGAAGTCTGCATTATTTTCTTATTGGTTTAATCTCAATTCAGATTCTAGCATCTTATCTGGGCTGTTTGTGACTTTGTTTAGATTATTTTTGACAGATTAAAGGGATCACACATACACACCTATCACTTAGTTGACCGTATTATGTATCTGGCCAGTTAGGCTGATCATGAAAGTAATGCCATATTCTTTTTAGACTTACACTGTTGTTATTGTTGATGAGGATGAAACCCCTTTCCCCAAGAACTCCAAATGGTGAACATTGCCCCCTCCCCCAAAAAAACTCTTGAGGCAGTCTGAAGTTAGCACCAATGCACAGAGTCATCCCCTTTATGGATGGACAGACATTTAGGCTTAATCTTGATCCAGGTATGAAACTCCATTTTAGTCTGCTTGATCTGGAGAAAGCGCCCCATCTTTTATATCAGCATTCCCCAAAGTGATGTGCTTCAGACATGTTAAACAAAAAAAAAAACCTCCCAGAACTCATAGTAAGCATGGTCAAAGAATGGACATGCTGCCTGAAAATTCTGGAGTTGTGGTCCAAATCATCTCAAGGACACTAGGTAGTAGAAAGCTGACGTATGCTATACTATCCTTCTTTGCTACATGAGTGCAGTGTTACTCAAAATGTTGTTAAAAATTAGTGCTAATTTACTTAGCTGTTAGTTTCAGATTACAATACTAATTGCCACTTTCTACCATAAGAATAGATTTGGCAAATGTATTAGGATTGCTGGAAGTGACATTACAATAGTGATGCATGTCTATGAAGGTTCTCAGTCATCCAGGTGGAATTGTCTGTAGCTTGAATCATGTCAACTGGATTTCTATTTTCTCAGTGGAAACGTTTCGCTCCTTATCGCTTCAGTCTTCGCTCAGACTGAAGAAGCTCCTTGAATAAGGAGCGAAACGTTTCCACTGAGAAAATAGAAATCCAGTTGACAGGATTCAAGCTACAGACAATAGTGATGCATATGTCAGTTTCTTTTGCATTTTCAGTGAATTTAAATCTACAGTGAGTAATATGTAAAGTGTTAGGACTGTGCAAAGCTTTGAAGAGATAATTTAATTCAAAGGAGATTCAATCAAATCACTCCTTTTAAGTAAATCTTTGAATTGCATCTCTGAGGTAATTTAAGATGTCAAATAGGATTGGATGTCTTTAAATCACTTTGGAGAGATTTGAAGGTGATTCAAAGATTCAATTTACTTTCTGGCTTTGCAAATATTGTCATAGTTTTTCTTGTGTGTACAATATGTGGAAAAACTAAGGAGGGCTGGTCCCTGTGATATGACATAGGTAGTCAAGAGGCTTAATCACATGTGCAAGTTATACCTATCAGAGCATTTGAGCTGCTCTGTTGTTTGTGTCTCAGTCTTCCACTAGAATTTGTTTAGGCAAGTTTCTTTGGAGTAGAGACTCAGATTCATTCTGCTGATCTTTTTTGACCTCATTTTCTGTTTTTTGTTTGGAATGTAGTACAGTCTTTGTTAATCTCTGTGTCCAGCTGGTCTGTAGTTCTTCTCTTTTAGTCCCACTGAACTTTCATGTAATCTATTACTGTATATGCAATAGCAATAACACAAATCTCTCGGGTTTTTTTTATTGTTACACAAGCAGCACATAACATGTTAATGTTACCAGTTCTTTAGAACTTGCAGATATGATAATGTGAACATGCAGTTTACTTTCTTTTTGTCCTGTAGTTGCCAGCTGTTTGCAGTCCAGATTCACCAAATCCACCGATCTTGGTTTTTTGTGTGTTTTTCTTGTGGGTGTATCTTTAGTTTCTCTTCTGCATTATCAGAACTTGCAAAGTTTCTCCCAAGCTCCTTAGAAGTGAATCATCCTGATCTCGAGCAGTATTTTTCATTCCTTATCCTAATCAAATTCACTGATCTCTTAGTCTTTAATACTTTCTTGCTGTGTATATTTGTTTTCAATCATTTGGTTTTAGTCTCCTGTGTTGTCTTGATATGTTAGGATACCTTTGGGGCTGAAATATCAAATTAATCAGTAAGACTAACAGTTTATATGCAAGCTGGTTTTTCAAAGCAAGAACAATCTTTTGTTTTCAGTACCCAGCTAAAGACGTTCCAAGATAGTTACTATCTCTCTGGGTTACTTACAATGCTCAGCTTCTCTTCTTGAAAACCTGATTTTTCTGTAGCCAAGACTGATGGATTCTGAAGAATCAAACTGCCATTTTTGCCTATATATCATTCATTTCCATTTGATTTATGCTTTTACTAGTTGTCTCTTTTTCTTTACAGAAATCACAGAGTTGGTATGGTCTCCTTGAGCCTGTTTCCTGGGATGTACAAAATTGCAAGAGGAGAGGAGAATCTCCAAAAATTGTTCCCTTCTCTAAGCCAAAGAACCTTTGGCAATACTTAACAGTTTCTGATATGATTTTTCCATTTTTTAATGGACAAAATAACTGAACAAAATAAAACAAGAAAACAATTATTTGTTTTTAACATGAACTTGTCACTTGCAAAGTTTTTAATCTGCATCTCTTTAAGATAATCAAAATGAAACAGTAAATACTGCATACATATTGCTCAATAACTATTGTCTTCATGATTCACTCATAAAGGGCAACTGTTACTGCAATGTTATCCAATTCAGTTACATACAACAAATGTTATAGACCTTTATTGTTTTTCAAAGGAAAGCAGAGAGATGAGCTGGACTAGGAGACAAATCATGTTCTGCTGAAGCATTGAATCAAGGTCCAATTAGATCTCTAATATTTTTTTACTCATAATTGTTTAACATACCCAAACAAAAGACTGGACTAAGAATTCTTTCATTTACATGTAATTTTTTACACATTATATTTGGTGAATCTCAGGTTTACAGTGAAATAAAACTGGATAGACTGAAGACTTCTCACTTGAAAAAAAAAAGAAAAACATATACCCAAGTCAAAACGGAAAAAATATATTTGGAGATAAAGCTGGCACCATATTTCACACTAATCAGGATAACTATTGAGTAGCCAGATGCAAAAGTGAACAGGACTCCTATACTTTTAATGGTGTGTTAAAAGAGGGAATTTCAGAAGGCAATGCAACATGTGAAAATTACATAATGTAAATGAAAATTACACCTTCTAAAAATCCCTTTTCCACAAAACTATTAGAAGATGCAAAGATCCTGTTCTTTTCTAAATCTGACTATCCTAGATTTCTGAGTGTGAGTAATTGCATAATGCATTATATTCTTGTGGTGATATGAGTTCCCATATATCAGGCAACACTAAACTCTGAGGTTAAGCAAATCAATTCTTTCCACCTAAATACTGTAGATATTTTTGTTCAGTGAACAATAGAACATCTCCCCACTTGGAGACCCAGATACTTGTCCTCAATACCTTTTGTTGTTTAAACAAAAACAAACTGTCTAAGCTAAATCAACCACTGAAATGTTTTAAGTCAGCTTCTAGTGCAGGGCTTTCCAAAGTTTTTCCCGCGGCGACACACCAACCGGCCGCTGAAAAACCCGGAAGTGCCGTCCTTGCGGCAGCGCGCAAAAACCCGGAAGCGCTGCTGCCGCTTTCGGGTTTTGCGCGCTGCAGTTGGTGTGTCGCCGCGGGAAAACCCGAAAGCGCTGATGATGATCAGCGCTTCCGGGTTTTGTGGCGACACACCAGACTGTGTGTGGTGACACACTTTTGTGTCGCGACACACAGTTTGGAAAGCTCTGTTCTAGTGGAATCCAATGTAAACTCTTCTACATTTTGTAGTATGGAACTGGTGCGTGTTTTAGTATGGAACTGGTGAGCCTCCCAATATTGAGTACAACTCCCACTATCCCTCACCATTAATACCACTGGGTCTCCTTAATATTGAAATTCAGCAACATTTAGAGCCCTACAGTTCTAGCTGTGCTTCAGCAGTTTCAATAGCAGCTTAATACAAAGAAATAGAGCAGGAGAACTTTTTCATATAATTGAAATAAAAGGGTGGGGAAATCTTTGCCTACCACATTTTCCTGTGCCAAACTACTGTTAAAGGCACACCACCTCCTTTACTAAGGATCAGTGGAAGATAATTAAAATCCATTTGCAAGCTGCTTATCAGCAGAATTGCAGAAGGAAGTAGCAATTTCTTCCAAACATTTCCACCAAATTTCACCAAAGTGAATATGGAGGTTCTTCCTCAAGTAAAACATCCAAGAAGAACTATTGTAAAGATAGCTATGCTTCCCTAAGCTTCTTTTTCTCTACTAGTGAGGACTAGGACTAGGACTCACTTTAAAGTTATAGAGGCAAAGGTGTGAGAGTCCCAGTATCAGAATCCCAAAACCAAGAAATCTTTCAGTCAGTTCATGCTAAAAAGATTCATTTATTAAGGACCAGAATACATGAGGCAAAGGCAAAGCTTGGAATGGCCAAATTGGCGAGCATAATTTGATATTAAGAACATCCTTCTGACATCATTTACTATCTAATTGAAAGCAAGCTAGTTCCCACTCCAGTTCGACCCCCTCCCATCAGAACGCTCGTTAACAGTCCAGGTGTCTTATTGCAGTTCACGCGAAGAAAACGGCCAAGGCAGGAATGTCAAGGCAAGCGGCTTGTTCCAATTAGCAAGGCTTTTGGCACAAAAGCAAACACGAGTCAAGTTCTACAATGCTTGACACGTGTACCTATGAAACCATGGCAGGCGAACGGAGCTAAAGTGGAGGGAGACTGACAAAAGGTTATGCAGCAGATATAATGTATGATCTTTGTTCTGTTTAATGGTAGAGTCAAGACTGGGGAAAGAGCCAATGCTTTTTTTTTATCTCAGTAGTTTTTGCTAGGGCCACCAGATCTGGGCTGCGGAAATCCAGGTGACTACTAAAGACAGCAAAGAGAAACAGAAAACACTGCCACATTGATAATCTAATTTTTCTGCCTAAAATCTGTTCTCCACTGAGTAGAGATGTTTACATCTTAAAAGTATTAATAGCAGATTTTAGGAGTTTCATTCTGGCCCAACTATTTCTCTTCCCCATATTATGTACCACTGAGCTTCAAGAAGAACATGATTGATAATAACAGATTACTGCTTTGTGGCAATAAACCCAGTGACATTTATTCTGGGGGCTGGAGGAAGGACCTTCCCAAAATAGGCCTCAATTATTGATTGGGTGCACACATCTTGCTCAACTTATGACTTCTTTAGCCATGGTTTATTAAATAGACCGCAACTGGCTGAGTTCACAAACCATGCTAGGTCAAAGCCAAAGCAAGTCATGGCTTATTAAGATGTCGAGTTTATAACTGGAATTTAATTTGACAATAATTCCTTTCCACCCAATCTCCCAAAATACAGATTACTTGTTTAGGACTTTAATATTCTTTTTGACATTCTGGACAGATGAACATATTCATTATAAATATATTCTGTGCAGTTAGCAGTGAATTTTATATTTTAAAGTGAGCTACACAAATTATTTATTTACTGCCACCAGATCTGATAGACATGGCTTCCCGTTTACCTCTTCATCACCACCAGTAGCCCAGTTTGAACCACTGATGCAATTAAAGGAAAATGTGTATCTATTTTTCTTCATCCAATGGTGAGTAATAAGCATTTGTCTTCCAGTTTTTCTCAGCTGGGTCTGAAGCTATAACAAGCACACTGTATTCCCCATGCTGTCTAGCCATTCTTAAAGGAGGAAGTTAAATGTCACTCAGCTTTAGGTCAGCAACAGTCTATCCCCAGCTCTCTGGTGATCATCAGTTTTTTAAAGTCCTTTAGCTAATTACTGTTTCTAATCTAGCCGTAGGAGTCCACTGGAAGTAATCACAATTACTGCAAATATCAGAAGGGCAGCAGAAGGCCTTCCTCTGTCCATGGTAGAGGACTAGTTCTGTTTGGAGATAAAAGAAATGCAAGCAGAGGGGCTCTGAGCTTCATTAAAGCCATTGCCTGTTGTTCAACATTGGAAAAGCACTAGTGTTGAAAGTGTTGCTGTGGCTGTCTTTCAGCACTAGCAGCTGCCACTGCTGGCAACCAAATAAATGACTTTTGCTTCCTGGAAGGCTGAAGGAGAAGGTGCACAATGGGAGACCAAGAAAACAAACATAAGCATTTCCCAGAGAGCCCTCCAGATGCTCTACAGAGACAAAGACTTTGCTTTTGCTTCTGCCATCAGGAATGCGTGTCTTTGAAAGGAAGTAGCCATTAATTGGAACACAACCAGAGTGCCACCATGTGGCACTTCTTGTATGGGCTTCTAGATACCAAAGAAACAAAGCAGGGTAATATTACTAAAGGCAGTCATGGATATTCCAAATACACAGTTTTCATAATGGTGAAATAATGTCTTATTATAAATCAAACTTTTTTGTGTCTTTAATTCATGACTTTTTAAAGCAGCACTGTTTATGGATTGAATCGTGTATTTAATAATTTTTTAATGTATTCGTTGTTAAAGACAATCGTGAAATAGATTGTGTCATGAACTTTCTTATAGCCAAACTATAGACCAGAAAGCCACCTACATGTGGTTTCCTAACTTCAGGTCTGAGCCTCCATGTATCATTCCACATAATTGCCAGCAAGCTTATTTCTTACATTTTTTTTAATCCCACCCTTTCCCCGAAGCACTCAAGGCAGCACACATGTATTATCTCTCTTGTGTTGTATGCTCACAACTGTGAGATAAGATAAAAGGAAAGAGAGGTCACACAAGGATTTGAACCAGGCCTGGGGAATGGCTTACCGGGAAGCTATAAAAGACCAAAGACAGGAAAAGTAGGGAAGGGTGGAATAAAAATGAAAGGATTCTAATGAGGTCAGCTGTCCAGCAGTCTTGCTTCTCATTCATGGGCTTTTGTCCCCTAAAAAAAAAAGGGGGGGAAGCATTAATGCAGCTGAAAAGCTGTATGTCCTTATTCCATCTATATTCCGAATATCTTAAAACTTTGAACATCTTGTCCAGGTTTCAAGAGTCATATATCAATACTTTAATTTTGTTTTAAGAAAGAAGAAACTGGGGAACAATTGTAAAAATATATTAAAATGGTTCAAAGCATTTGCTTAGGAACAAAGGACTTAACCAAGCAGATAATTCTGAAGATAGTGTCACCCACAACCATATGATAAGACAGCATCTAGTCATTTCCCAGGGCAGAAGGAGCCACTATCTGGAGAGGCAGGCATAGGCACACCATCAGCTGAAGAAGAAAGAGCTAAACATCTAGGAAAAACCTTGGCACAGGAATGGAGATTACCTATTTTAACTGAAATATAGATTTCAAAGTAACATTAAATTCACTAGAATTTTGGCTTGGCAGATAACTTCCAAAAAGGCTTATTTCTGATCGAAAACAAATTCAAACTGAGTGTATAGCAACTATAAGCAGACAATAAAAATTTCTACACACACACACAAATATATTACTATTTCTAGATTTATAGCACTTCTGTTATAGCCATTCTCTTGTCCAGGATTTTGAAAATGATGTCACCCCTGCAGTAAGTGCATTGTGTTGTTAGATTTTGCTGTCTAATCTTTTTAGATTAAATTAAAAAGAAAATGAACCAAACTGGTTGTGAAGAAATACAAAATGGAGGCATGAATGGTCTGCTGGATAACACCTGCTAATGGGCTTCCCAGAAGCATAAAAGGAGCCACTGTGGGAAATAGGATGCAGGGTGAATTAAGCCTTTGATCTGATTTAGCAGGGTTACTCTTACAGACCAGAATGGGTAGGCAGTCTTTTCGTTGCTGAGGGTCTCACTCATTTCCCCTCTGTTTTGTAATGGGAGTTAAGTGTGTTCCTTGTCATTTTAAAGCCCATAATAAATCTGTTTTAAGGCTACTGATGCTTGTCATGTGTTTCCCTCCTTAAATCTTAAGTAATTATGCTGCTGATTTTCAGTTATTAAGATTGGACAGGTCTTTTAGAGGCAAAAAGGGGGTTGGGGCAGAGGTGTCCATGAGAGGGTAAAAAACTCAATATGGCAATCAAAACTGCACGATCAAAGCTCCATCCCCCAGATGTGTTACATGCATGACACACATAAAAATGGGTGGGGCTTCTATCGTGTGGGCATCATCTTGATTTTTCTGACACTCCCATCCCCTGACAACTGTGGTTTGGGGGCTACATATGGCCCTTGGGTTTCAGGTTATCCAGACAGGTCTCAAAATCAGTTGCTCATAAATACAGAACCGAACTCAGGCAAGGGAATCTGCACATTTGTGAAGCGAGATACTGGTAAGTTATTTAGAGAAGAAAACAGCAGCTTTATCTGAGTAGGAAACTTTGACAATAACTTTTAAAACTTTGTTTCAGTAAAACAGTTCCTGCTTATGCTAGTTGAAACAAAAAGAAATTGGACATTCTATTTAGCGTCTGATGGAGTGAGAAGTATAATGCGAGTTTGCCTTACAGGTGACCTTCTTCTTGAACTGGCTAAACCATACCTTGCACAGATAATTCAAGTCTTCATGCTTGCTTAGTCCTCCCCATTTCCTCTGCAAAGGATGTCTTTTTATATTATAATTCTCATGCTGTAAACTGATGGCTTCAGAGAACTGAGCTGAGACCCAATGACTTATTTTACTGATGGCCACAGGCAGGACATGAATCATGATAGCATACTGAGACTCATCACAACTCTAAAAGATACCATTTCTAGTTTTGAAATTGCTTCTAAAAATGTTCAGCACCTGAACAGACCAGTACAGGTTCAGATTATGGGATTCTGTTGTGATTTTAAAAGGCAAAATTAGCATCATCAATTTAGCTCCAGCCAGGACTTCACAAAAAAAGCCTTCAATGTTTTTGAAATACAAAAACTCCAGAGAAAAGGGGGAGACTATAAAAGCTCTCTCATTCTAATATAAGTTCTCTTATATGTTCTTATCTCATATAATGAACTACAGGAGTTGAACTGGCACCTGTAACCATTTCTAGGTGCCATTTCTTTGTCAATATAGAATTCAGAGAGTTGTACTGATTACTAGTGAAAAATAAGGCTCATCCCATGTTGGGGTTAAGTTGAAGCTCACATTCATGTGCACCTTGCAGTTATTTAGATCTCTCATTAAATATAAAGATACTCCATTTCCTTTCCTTTTAAGTTCCTATGCCATAGTCAAGCTGTTGTTTCACAAAGAGCATTAGTTGTTTAAGAGAACTAATACTCTTAAAGAGAACTTTAAGAGAGCCAGTTTGGTGTAGTGGTTAAGGCACCAGGCTAGCAACCAGGAGACTGTGAGTTCTTGTCCTGCCTTAGGCACGAAGCCAGCTGGGTGACCTTGGGCCAGTCACTCTCTCTCAGCCCTAGGAAGCAGGCAATGGTAAGCCACTTCTGAAATCTTGCCAGGAAAACTGCAAGCAATTGTCCAGGCAGTCTCTGAGAGTCAACACTGATTCAAATGGACACACACACATAAAATTAGTTCTTAAAGATTAAAATTAATCTTAATATATTGTCAGTCCCATTTCCTCACTGTATTTGAACATGCTTCCTTGAAGTCATTTTATATAATAAACAGGAGTAACTAATGACAATTATTTCATTTCATGGGATGTGCATTATTGTTTAAGCATATGGATGAGAGACAACCTGGGAATTCCATGGCTGTAAGCCGGATTGGAGAGTAAGAAAAGCAATCCAGAAGAAAACAGTAGTATACCACTCCCATATCATGCCAAGAAAATCATGCCAAGAAATCTAATCTCCATACAAAAGTTACCAGGAATTGGACTCAGTTTAAAACCACTTTATATTTTCTACAACTCAGACATTAAATATTGGTAAACATATTTGCTAGTTTTGAAAGACTCAAAAGAATGATACTAAAGTAATGCTATTGTTCAGTGATGGGTGCCTCATTGGAAGATCTGAAGGACCAGGTTGGGGAGAGATTGTCCTGGAGAAATGTGGATGCTAAGATTCAACACTGACTAGATGGCACATAATCAATCAAAAATGCTATTATTAAGAACAACTCTAGGAAATCAGGTTTTTAGATATCCAGTAGGCTAACTTACCCTGAATTATGATAATAGAACTGTCCTTGGAACCCTTTTTCTGCCTTTATAAATAAGGGAGTAATTGCAAATAGAGTGTGCAGTTTTACTGTGAATTAGTAGGCATATATGAATCCAGTAAAGTTTTAGAAATGGTCATGGAAGATAGCCATTGCATGACCTTGAAATTCTGGTACTGTAATCCTCAAACATCTCAAAGAGAAACAGTCAACTGTCCTGGCTTCTAGTTTCAGGAAATGCTGGCTTCTAGTTTCGGAATAAAACTGAGCATGTACAGCATAATTGTTGCTTTAGGGGCTGTAATATGATTTAATGGGTTAGGATAATACTTTTTAAAAACCATTGTTCAGAAGGATGACTGTCTTCTAAAAGCTACAATAAAATATATCAGAGATTCCCATCAATATTTGTTAGTTCATAATATCCCTGTGGGATAATTGGAAAAAAAGGGATAAATGTTTCTGTTTTTAGCTCATTGCTTCTGTGCTATTTTAATCAATATTTCACATAGCTAGGTACCTTATTAAGGAGATCATAGAACCCAAGTTTCAAATTATTTTCTCAAAGGACAAGTTTTATAAGCAATGTTCTTTTTAAAAAGGTCTTAAAGTGGAAGTTTTTCATTTTGTTACAATTTTCCTTAACCAGCAGGCCATTGCTGTTCTTCTATAATGCTTCTGTGTAGTCAGCTACTGCAGAGGAACCCTTCTGCTGATTTTATTTGTGGTATTACAATGTTACCTATTCCAGAGTTACTTGGAATTAAAAGATTTTCCTGAAGATTTGTTTAAGCAGAGCAAGTGGCAGATGCCAATGTACTGTACATAACTGGGTTAAAATTAACATCAGCTCCTACACAGAGGTAGGGAACTGTAGCCAGTATCTCTAGTCAGCCTGAAGAATGGTCAGGGATGCTCCAAAGTGTAGTTTAGCAACATCTGAGGGACCACCAGTGCCTGCATTTTGCTATGGAATAGTGGGCAAAGTATCACAAGTTCCGTGACATTACTGGAAGCACACACACATTCAGCTAGTCCTGAAACATATTTTTCTTACAGGCTAAAAGTATTTATTTTGTCAGTTGGTCAAGGCATATGTGCAGAATATTCTAACACTGTTGTTCTTTAGTGTATTCCATTTCTCTCCTAATGTCCTCTATAAATACTGTCAAGTTAATAAAGCATATAAAGGGATTCAGTGGAAAAAAGTTTCCACTCCCTGTGGAATGTATTGTTTTCTAGAATATGCAGTTTAATTCATGAAGTGGAATGCATTTACAGTCTGATGAATTCATCATGCTATATGAGAGTAGATTAATGAAGAACCACAATGAAGATAGAATTAAGATAATTCTCCACTTGCCTGTTTTGAACACATCAGTTACTATTTCCAGATAAAAGGTAAAGCTTTAAAAAAAAATACATCTCTTCCATGCCCAGATTTTAAATTATAAATTTATGCTTTAGCATTTAAATAACAATAGTTTAAAAAATCAACTCCTTGGAAAGATTATGAATACTTTGTGCTGAATAACATTAACAACCAATTGGAGCTATATATAAAAAATACTTATGTCCTATTAAAGACTAATTTTGTGTTCAATTTAATAATGATCTAGTACAAATTTATAATATCAAAAATATATTCCAAAATGTATTATTCTGTGTGCATTTCAATGGTGTGCACTTACACAGGGTACTTGCAAAAATTTTCTCACCACTTATTTCTCAGCTGCATTAAATAGATGTGATACATATATTTGCACACAATAGTAACACTCTTGTCAAAATTAAAAGTAAACTTAAATATAATTGGAAAGGTGTGACTGCAATTTTCCTGTCATGAATTAGCTTTTCAGCCAGTCTGTGTCCCAATTTCACAGTTCTGTACTTAATAATGTAGGAAAAGACGAAATGTGTTTTCTGGGAAAGATGTCAATTTTTCCAAATCTTAAAGTTATTTCAAAGACATCACCATTTTTCATTTTATTTTTAACATGTTTTATTTTCAACTCTGATCTGTGGCCATAATAAACTCTGTCTGTCTGTCTGTCTGTCTCTTCAAAAGTCCTCTTTTCTGCTCTGTTTCCAAGATCAGTTGTGATTCATGGTTGCCAAATTGGGATCAGTGATTCTCAACAGTAGAAACCCTCTGCTGTCTCCATCTCTTATTTCCACTTTTTTTTTTAGTAAAGTGCATTGTAATATGCAGTGATGAAATTTGTGCTAATGAGGAATCTTTCAGCAGAAACTTCTCACATGGCTTCAGTGGAATTCCATGCCAAACAGTGGAAGCTGAAGCTAGTGTCACTAGAAAAGTGAATGGATCTAATTGACCTTTTCATGGCTTATGCCTCTTTCTACCTATTAGCCCAGAAGTCAAGAGAGGAAAATTAAGATTCAGAAAACATGTTGTGAGCTGCCTAGAGTCACTCAGATGACATGGGTGGCCATACAAATACACACACACACATGCAATACTATGTAGTTCGATTATTAACAGTCCAATTAATAGAAGAAAATTAAGCATATAAATTAGTATATGCAGTCCAAATTTCTAATTAGTCCTCCAAGGAAATATCTCAGAGAGAGAATGCTCTTGTGGATATAGGAGAGCTGAGATCTTCAGATCTTTATAATTGATGGAGAATGAGTATCTTTTTGGCCATGTAGTGGCAACCTCTTGATAACCATGAAAGTACACAACTTTCATTCTCTTCGATTGGTAAAGTACACATCAATTTCCTTGTCCATTCATTCATTTCTAAACTCTAATTCAAAAGATACTCATTTACAAAAATCAATGAGTGTTTCATAATGAAATTAATATGTGAAATAACTCATGTCCAAAATAGAGCCACAAGGTAATACTGCATTTTAATACTGCTATAATTAAGCCAAGAAATAGCTGAATAAGTCAAGAAATTGATTCTAAACTGGTCCCTTAATTCAACTTATTTCTATGCTTCCAGATGGACAGCTCCTAGTGCTGCTAATATAATTATAATTTGCAACTCTTTCATGTTTTCCTTCTGAACATTATGTGCATATGCAATGTTGTGCGTGTATGCAAAAAGAACAAAAACCAAAAAAGTGGTGGAGGAACGTGTAACTTTCCTTAAATGAGGCAAGATAATAGCATGATGAATGCCTCATCTGAAAATGTCTCATGAAGTTGCTGATCAGCCATTTACTGAGCTAATTCAAAAACAACTTTGTTTGGGGCTGAGATATACTTAAAGAATGGTATTATAAAACTAGTTGCATTTTCATATGGAATTATTATTTAATTTTAGTTCTGTAACTGCAAGTTTACTCAGCTATTTTAAATAAAGCCTATTCCAGAGTAAATATCATAGAAACAGAATGCTGCTTCTCAAAGAAACTTACATAGAATTTCACAGAAACAGACTGGATGTTGCTGTCAGTGAAAAAATGGATATGAAGACAGCCATCCATTCCACTGTAGATGAAGACATTCTACTACAGGAACTTCTGATAATGACAAGAATTAACTCCACTAGATGGCTCACAAATTCATAAACAAAAGCAGCTCAGATCAAACACATGGAAAATTTCAAGGTTAGTGCTATGTTAAGGATTAAAAGAACTGCCTAGAACTTTAATAGCCAAAAGATAGCAGCTACAGATATTTAATGTATGGAGATTAATATATACGGTATGTCCATGAACATTGTATTTTCACTACATACTAACATAAACATTGCAGGCAGTAAAAGAAAACAGTGTAGGTTTATAATGGTTTATGCTTGAAAGGAAGATGGCTGTTTTTTCTCCGAAGTGTCCCAGGACAACACGTTGAGAAAGAAAATTATGGCTGGATAGTTATGCTTTCGCTACCACTGTCACCACAAAAGTTTGAGGCCTGACTTTTATCAGTATTTCCTCTGAATGCCCTTGCTACTGAGTGAGATTGCTGCATTAGTCTGGCATCACAAGCATCCATTTAATAGTAATCCTTTTGTACTTGCATTGCAATATTGCACAGAAGTACACAAGGGGGCGTGGTGGTTCAGCGGGTAAGACGCCAGGCTTGTCGATTGGAAGATTGCAAGTTCGGAGGTTCGAATCCCTAGCCCTGTGTGATGGAGTGAGCTCCCGCACTAGCTCCAGCTCTTGCCAACCTAGCAATTCGAAAGCATGCAAATGCAAGAAGATGAATAGGTACCACTTTGGTGGGTAGGTAACAGCGTTCCATGCGCGTCATGCGGCCACATGACCGTGGAAGCGTCTTCAGACAACGCTGGCTCTTCAGCTAAGAAACGGAGATGAGCACCGGCCCCTAGAGTCGGACACGACTGCACAAATGTGCGGGGGGAACCTTTACCTTTACACAAGGGGCAGAGTTTGTGTCCTACCAAATGCTTCATCACTTGCCACCCCCGTTGCCCTTCTTCACAGGCCCAGGTATGGCCCTGTATTTGAAATGTTCAAAACATGAAAAACAAAGCATACATCAATACACAGCATTCTAAGTGTGGGACAATAGGAGGTGTTAGAAAGAACATGTGTTTTCATAACCCATAGCAGTATACTGGTAGGCTCCATTTGCTATCATTGTTGATTTTTAGAAGTACATTAATCAACTGAAAACTTGTCAAGCAACAATGGTTTCCATATATATTACGCACTATGCAGCAAGGCAAATACAAACTTTTAGAGCATGGTTTCTAAAGTTAAATCAATAGATAGTGCAAATTGGCTGGAGAACAAAGAAGGGGGAAGTCAAAAATCAAATTTTTATATTGTTTTTAGGACTGTTTTTCTCTTCTTTTTTTCTTTCTTCTACTTTTATTTTTAACATTTATAAACAATAATATAGTGGAGACATTGTTACTAAGCTCAAAAATGCATATTTCTTCTTTCTTTTTTAATATTATGAAAACAACTCAATGTACTTTACTTCGTATCTTTTATTAATGTTATATTCAGCATCAGTTGTACAATCGTAGTAACTGTCCATCTATAGTTATTACCTTTTTTGAAAATAGACTGTATCTATGAATGAATGAATGAATGAATGAATGAATGAATGAATGAATCCAAGGTCCACAAGGTCCATTATATGATCCACAGGTCATATAATCCCCCCCAAAAGGCCTTGAAAGAAATTGGGCAAATCTAGAACACATATAAAATAATAACAAACTCTAATGCACTCTGTGATTACTAACTGCATTTGGAAATTTGGGTGCATTCGATTTCTTGATGACTCCTGGACTATTTCACCCTACAGCCTGATATGAGCTTAGATTATTTTCTTGCTGACTTCCTCACAGCCAACTGCTACTCTCTTGCTCTCAAGGCAAGGGGAGTTGGGTTTGCAGAAAATGTAATGGTCTGTGAGAATGTCCTTGAGGGACAGAGGAGGTGGAGGAGGAGGAATAGCTGCTGACTAGGCAAGGGTCAGATAAGAGGCAGCTGAGCCCGCAGAAGCAATGGGAGCATGGCAGAAGTCTCAGAAGAGACCCTTCCTAGTTTCTTGGACTGTAAAGGTGAGGGGGGACAGATGTACTTTCAGACTTGCAAGATTCTGTTACTGTAACCTTACAATAAAGGTAGTGTTAGTACTCATGGTTTGTGTTTCTTGTCTGGACTACTTCAAAGAGCTAACAGAAAATTAGCCAATTAATCCTCACAGGTTTTCTTACTAGAGGTAGAAGAACTTAGATTACAGGTTCATTGCATATGCATTTTGAACTAATGGGAATTGTTAGAAGTACATTGTTAAAGGTGCCCATTATAGGTAAACAATGAAAACATAATTGAGTGTCATTTCTTTTTCTAATAAGTTATTTGATGAAGTGGGTATGAGATTTCTTTAAGATAACTATTTGTTGAAAACAGTGGCATCTCAACCATCTGAGCTGGCTATATCAAAAGTTCTCTCAGAAAATAAACAGGAAACTCCAGAGAGAGAAACGTCCAGTTACGGATCTGCTCATTGACTTTCCTCAGTGATGCTTACAAACTGTCCTGTTTAATTTATGTATTCATTCATTTAATTTATATACCACTGAATTTACCAAGGACTCCCCAGAGTTTAAAATCAAATCAGTAGTTGAAACATCTACAGACAATAATCTCAACACATGTAAAATATTGTCAGTAATAATATAAATAACTGACATAAAATTAATATCATAAAACAATCAACTAATGATAAAGCAACAGTGTCTCCTGGCTTCAGCTCCACTCTCTTTATGAAACTGGGATACAACTAAGAGCTTCTCCCAGGATGAATGTCCTGGATAGGATGATTTTGGTTAGAGAAAGAGGTCCTGCAGGTATCAAACTGTAAACAGGTTTATACGTCAAAAACAGCACTTTCAATTATACCTGAAAAACTGTTGGCAAACAATATAAGGCTCTTAGTCCAGATGTAATGTAAGTTCCCTAGAAAATTTATTGATTGGTAGCCATTAAACAATGCAAATGTTGAAAAGGTTGTGGCAATATTTTTCCCTTGCTTTGCAGAATCTCTACTGTATACTTTTTTTCACTGTGGACTGTTTTTATAGATCATTGGGCTTGCCATAATAATCATAGAAGTCTCCTAGGTATTCAGTTATAATGTCTTTCCCACAAGGGGGATAAGTCAGTTTATAATGAATAAAAAATAAAATTGCCAGCCAATGTCAGCATGCTTTTTCAGCTAATCATCAATTGCCTAAGTATCCTAATTATTAAAATAAATAAATAAATCAACAGTGAGTCTGATTTATCTGTATAACAATTTCTCACTGAAAAAAACAATGAGAGAAAGCGTTTAATTTTATTTCCCATTATTCTTTAACTAAAACTGGCTGTTGACTTGCTGTTTACAACTACCGCTCTGCTATTAGTAAATATGGAAAAAGCCCTACCATTCAGCAGAGCTCTTATATCTAATGGTCTAAGCTTGCACATTATTGGAATCAATAGCTAGAGCAAAAATGCTTTTAATATCCTTGTGACTTCTGGACAATAAAAAGCATTGACCGGTAATAATAGTTACTATTTCTAGCCTGTTAAAAAAATGTGTTGCCAGATCTGAGTAACTCATCCATCATCTTCACACAATCTTAAAAAGGAAACTTGCTTTAAAACCTGTTCAGCTTTTTACATATTTATGTATGTGTGGTGGTGGTGGTGGTGGTTTCTTTGAAGAAAGTATTTCAACGAGCTTGATATCACATCACCAAAATGTCTAACTCTTCTTGGCTTGCTTAAGAAGCCACATGTTTTGAAAAGTTATAATTCATATGGTATGATTTTGAGATCTGAAACATAATTTTAACTTTACAGATAACAGAAATAGGGGAAATGTTAGCTTTGTTTTATTAAACAAAACAACAATTGCATTAACAACTTAATGGTGAAAAGATGCAAATATCTACTTCAACGCTATACAAATATTTAAAACCATTGCTCTAAATGAACTGTATTAAAAACTTTTTGCGTCAGTGGGCAGGTATAATTTAACTGCACTATTAAGACGATAGACCTATACAACTTAAATAATAAAAGAAAGCCTAATTGAATGCCATCAGATTTATTTCTGGGAAGACATACATAGGAGCACACTGTTAATACATAGCATGTTGCTTCTGCAATATAATGATCCCACCCATGTAACCCAGCTGTTACTTCAAATGGAACAAACTAGATGAATTAGAACTAAATATTGGCTGCACAGACTCATTTAATTTCAAATGCTGTTAAGGTAGTGCAGCATATGCATTGGCCATTAATTAACTGTCAAGCCAAGTTCAAGGTTTTGTTTTTGACAAATAAAGTCCAAAACAACTTGGGACTAAGATAATTATTTAAGAAATAAGGCACAAGGATAAATGCCTCAGAGATACTGGAGATACAGCATTCCAGAGAACTGGAGCCATCCCCAAGAAGACTCAAAAGTGAGTGATTACAAGATGACATCTCCGTGTCACAGCATATACAGCAGAACCTCATCTGACAACCTTCATGATTGTCTAGGCCTGTAATCTGGGAGAAGATGTCAGTTATCTTGAAATAAGAAAGTTATAATATCTGGATAAAAGCAGGTAAGGTTGCAGAAAAAAGAATTAAAAATAGCTCAAGCAAGATTGAAATTACCTAAAATACTGTAGCAAATAAAAGTGTGAACCAGATGAAAGAAATATAAATTAAAACGTACAATATAGGTGAACCCCAAAGTGTGTTATATTAAAATGTCTGGACAAGCAAAGGGAAAAAAAGCTTCACCTGGCACTGAAACCCCAGCATACTAAAATGGGGAAATTCCATAAACATTCCATATGTTAAAAATCTCATAGCTTTGTCTCTATTAATTCTGTAATTCTGTATGCAGCACCTTCCACAGCATTTGACAGTCTTTGACAACTAACAACGAATTTATGCAGCATTCTGCCAATATCCATACAATGCCAAGCACTAGGATGTGACAGCTGCCAGCAAAATGGATATTGCCTCAGGTCCTCCCATTGTATAAACTTTAGTTAGGTTGTGGCCTCATTGACACCACCATCCTAAAGTGAAGACATACTACTTCACAGAAGTAATCCAAGACTGGTAAAAGGCAAGGCAGCCAAAAATTTGCCAAATGTTCTTTTTAATATTCCAAGTTCCATTCAGATTTGTATACCACTTGGTAGTTATAGCTTACAAAGCACTATGTTGAAAGTTTCTTATTGTTTCCATTTGCCTCTGAAAATGAAGATGTTTGCAGGGATGGAGAAATTGTTTTCTTTCCATTTTGTGACAAATTTGCATGTCTTTGAATAAATTCCATGCTGTCCAATTATATTAATCTGCAATTTTCAAAAATCCACACAAAGGTTTACTTACTTTATACTTAATTGCTTGTTTTGGATCTTTTCTTCTGAAATCTATGAGGAAAATACATTTCCTCTCAAAACAAGTGTTTTAAATGCATATCCATTCCATTAATGGCCCCATTAATGCAGGAGATGCAGATTACTGTAGATCCATCCAGATAGAATCTGGCCACTCAAGGAAGGCTGGTAGAGAGTGCATGCTAAAAGTTTCTACTCCTTGAGAAGTATGGCACAGGAGGACTTGGAAGAAAGCATTCCTTGGAGGGACTTCCCTGTGAAACCAGTTACCTCCAGAAAAAAGATCATCATCTGCATTGTTAATATTCAGGAGCTTATTAAGACCTTTTGAATGGACATTTGAGGACTGGGGAGGTGGTGAAGTATGTACCCAGAATGTGTATAGGTGCTGCTTATTTTGATTTTTTGTTATTCTTGATGATGAATGGGTCATGATGTCTATATGCCTGCACACGTACACGCACACGCACACACACATACAGCAGCATCCACGGGGATAGTCAGAGGCATCAGTCTGACAGAAGCAGTCTTGCAGCATCACAATGCCATCCCTTCCCCTTTTGTACATTTGTCATGATATTTTATGGATATCCAATATGGGTAGAACTTGGTGCAACAGTACAATGCTGCTTTCATCATTTGAAAAAGCAGTGGATGTCTGAAGACACCCACCTGTGTGTGTATAAAATGGTTTGAAAATACTACTGTTACACAGTTTTTATAAAACACTTAGATTTGCTTGGTTAAAGCAACATAAAAGTACTTGTAATAAATACTGTAAATAAGAACTGGAATTCTTTGGAATGAACAAATATTAAATTCCTCAAGCATTGTTGAAGATTCCTGATTGTAATAAGACATAATTTTTAATTTTATTACTTCCTTAATATTGTTATAACAGTATAGTTAAACATTCATAAATTGTATTGCTTTTAATGTAAGGGAGTTTTTTGATACTGTAGAACTTTCCAAACTGTGTGTTGGGACACGTTAGTGTGTCGGCTGCAGTGTCTGGGTGTGTCGCGGCTGCTGCTGCCTCCGAGCCCTGACAGGATTCCGCGCAGGTCCTAGTGCCTGCCTTGTGCCCTGCTGTAAGAGTGTGTCGCGAAATGATGCATGTCTAAAAAGTGTGTCACCAACAGGAAAAGTTTGGAAAGCTCTGGTTTATAGGGACACTGACAAGTGGGTAACAAGGGTCCCTCCTTGTGGGGGAGATGGGCGGGATATAAATGTAATAAATAAATAAATTGTATGGATAAGTATAGTAACTAAAATCTCTAGCTTTAATGAATGAGCATATTTCTTTATGATCAATCTCTGGAAATGAAGGGTGATAAGCTTGATCTAATAATGAATGGGAGAATTTACTCAAGTCTAATTCTATATAACTGTTTGCATGTTTAGCTTCTGATGGTAAAATATTATGTTTGTCAATAGTTATGTAATGCTAGAAGGCATTAGCCTTTCAGAAAATGGATGCTAAATAAGGTATGCTGGCCTCACATGTTTATTTGAAAAAAACTAAAATAAAACCCCCTTTTGGCTATCATCCAAAGCTATTCAAAGGTCATTATTTTGAACTTGACACCCCAAGCAGCGGATTCCCTGAACCTCTTCCTAAGGATACTCCACCTTCAATCAGTTTTGATTTGTGATGGCAGGTTGGGATATAGAATAGAGAGCAAATCTAAAATGGATTTGAACCCTTCATAACAGATAGACTAGATTTACCAGACACATGAATGAAGTATGTTATATAATAATATCAGCCATCTTGGGGTCAATTTGAAAAACATTCCCAGATGCAGCCATCATCTACCAAACCAACGAAGACAGATAAAGCATAGCAAGTTGTATGAACCACTGATGACAACATAGAAGCATTAATCTGTAAGAAGGTAGCAGCACCAGGCTGACTTGATCTGGTTTAGAAGCTATGCAATGTTTTATTTATTTATTTATTTATTTATTTATTTATTTATTTATTTACTTACTATTTTATTATTTTATTTTATTTTATTTTATTTTATTTTATTTTATTTTATTTTATTTTATTTTATTTTATTTTATTTTATTTTATTTTATTATAGCTGCACACTCCACCATACCCAACAAATAATTAAAAGGCAATTAGAAACACAGAAGGCAAGCCAGCCTGGACCAAAACAACCATACCAAACTTGATTAGTATTTTAAAAGGAGGCTGTCAGGGAGTACCACAGCTATAGGTTAGAGTGGGAAGGTGATACAGATTAATTCAAAGAAAAGTTTCATTTATCAAGTTGTAAACAGTAAGAATCCTTTGCAAATAAGCTGGGTGAAAAATTGATTGGCTTGGATTTACAAGACATTAATTCCAATTGTTTCTGGGAATTCCCATAATGGATCATCATTGCTGGAGGAAGTGGTATGAAGAAGGGAATGAGTCATGCCTGTTTTTCTCTGTTATTAGATTATGTGTTATGAACATACTGCTAGGTTTAAGAGATTGATGGTAATATTGGCCTGCTCTGAATTATCCATATGCAAATATTCATTTTTCCCTTTCAGAAGGTGACTCTGTTGATGTTCCAGACTGTTTTTGCAGCTTGCTCAATTTGAGGTACACTATTTGATTTTTTTTTAATAAAGGAGGAGACTGTGTTGCTAAATAAAAGGAGAAATCATACTAAATGTTATTGCTAAGTTTGAAGTGTTCTCTTCATAAATCAAAGGGATTTCTTTTCTTTTAAATATAAGTGTTTGCCTTAAGTTTGAAATCAGAATTATTTCAGCCTTGCAAGAGATGCAAATAATAAAATGGGAAATGTATTATGGGAAATCAGGAAAGAGAAAAGATGAAGGGTATGATCTGAGTGGCTGTGGGCTCTTAGGATTTGTTAGAAGTTCAGCGCAAGACATCACTTCAGGGTCTTTTCAGTCATGTTCCTAAGGAGCATATTAAAGTGAGAAGAATGAGCAGTTTCATTTTCTGAGCCTTACCGGGCAAGAAACTAACTGCACTTCATTCCATTGCAAGTTCCTCCCTCCTGACAAAAGCTAGTTGATAATCTGTTTAAACTGCAAGGCAAGAGGGTTTTTTTTCCTGTACTCAAGGCAGCCTAAAACAACTTTAAGTGTGCAAATTTGTAAATTAAGATATAAGCTTAACTTATGGGTGCACTACTGTAGCCTTGTTTACTTCTTAATTTTAGAGTTAAGGAAGGGTTTACGGAGATTGGTGGCATTTTCCCTCTCTGTCAGTCAGATTGCCAACTTTTGAGGGGGAGGGGGTGGTAAACCCTTGAACTTACCTCCTCTGAGAGCCTTCTGTGTTGAGTAGGACAGGTCCCGAGGTCCCCTCCTCCTCTTTGGTCTTTAGCACTCTTCTCCAGATCATGCCCAACAACAGCAAACGTGGATCTGCCCTTGAACCAACAAAGCCTTAGTAATATAAACACTGCCCAGTCCAGCTCAGGTTTACCACATCCATATTGTTCTTTTAATAAAGTATAAATTTTCAAAAGCCGGAGATGTCTAAGTCCATCTTTGTTACTGGCTATTGCTTCCATTCCGGTTTTCCTCCTTTCTTCTCCCCAGAGTCGTCTCTGATTATTTCTTAAGGCCATCTCTATTGTCAGCTCACCTTTCTCCCTTCCTTTCTTTCCTATGAGAACTAAAATGTATCTTCTCTCCTTATCAGCAAAGCTAGCCCAAAACTAGCACAATGTGTTTCTTTAGGAAGGAAGGATGGCCAGGATGTTATGATTAGAGGGGTTGAGGCTGAAGATTAAAAAAAAATTAAATTTCTGTCCATTATAGAATTACACAGGAGTACGGCTGTTGATGCTTTGGAGACATATACATCAAAGGGACCGATCCTACTGATTCATTCATGCATTTTGCCGTAGTTGTATTGAGAATATTTTTGTACAGTTCATACCCAAAAGAGGTATAATTAATATTTGCTGAGTTTTCAAAAACGTTGGTGGGCTGCACAAGGCTGCTTGGTGGGCCACATGTGACCCGTGGCCCTAGGCCTGCTGCAATTGTTTGGTAGTGCATATCTTGGAATTTCTAGCAATGTGACCTGAATTCATAGAGCTGTAGTTTCAACTTATCTGGAGGTCATTGAGTTTGTTGTAGAAACAGTTAACAAGTGTGTGCATGATGCTGTCTCTGAGTGGTTATTATTGTAACATCCAGTTTCAGGTAACCCTGCCACAAAGTATCTGGAGTGATGCCAGAGTCTCCATGTAGCACAGGGTTGTCCATAGGGTGTGGTCTGGGTGTTGCATATAAAAAACAGGTGGATCTTTGATCGCACCATTGTGGCCACCATCTTGACTTTCCTCACCATGCCTTGTGGACACACCTGCTTATAAGTATCCTTCCTGGGATGGCAGTGGTAGAATAAAGCCAAAAATGGTTGAAGGGCAATCTACAAATTCCCTCTATTCATATACCTTACCCATTCAAATATACCCACACATAATTACACACATACACGTTAGTTTGTGTGCTGATACATATACTCCTTTTCTGGGTGCTGTTGATTATTTTTAGACATGCATAGAGCAAATCCAAACAGCATCTTTTACAAGCTGGCACACTGTTTCATTCAGTAAATTAGGATGAGAAATGGCATTTCCTAAGATCAGTTTGTAACATAATCGATGAACCCATTGCTTTGCTTTTAGTACATAAAGTATTATTTTAAATTTTGGCCACAAAGTCTCCCTCCAAAATTCTCTCATCATCTCCAGACCACAGTGCAACTTACTGCTATTTTCTTCCCTGTCTGCCAGACTCTTCCTGTAACTTGATTACACAATAGAGATCTCTGAAGGAAGTCTTATTATATAGCTATATGGATGTGAAGCTCTTTTTAAAATCTACATGAAACTGCTGGGTGAAATCATCTGTTGGTATGAGGTTAAGTGTACTATTAGTATGCTAGTTATACCCAAGGGGCGTGGTGGCTCAGCGGGTAAGATGCCAGGCTTGTCGATCGCAAGTTCGGAGGTTCGAATCCCTAGCCCTGCATGCAGAGTGAGCTCCCACACTCATCCCAGCTCTTGCCAACCTAGCAATTCGAAAGCATGCAAATGCAAGTAGATGAATAGGTACCACTTCGGTGGGTAGGTAACAGTGTTCCGTGTGCGTCATGCGGCCACATGACCGTGGAAGCATCTTCAGACAACGCTGGCTCTTCGGCTAACAAACGGAGATAAGCACCGGCCCCTAGAGTCGGACACGACTGCACAAATGTGCGGGGGGAACCTTTACCTTTACCTTTTTAGTTATACCCAATTATATATTTCTACTCTGAACCAACCAAGCAATACCATTGAGGTTCTTTTCCAGTGTCTGGAAGCTATGGGGGTCTGGATGGGGAAGAACATACTTTGGCTTAATCCAAGCAAGACCAGATGGCTGTGGGTTTTGGAGCCCCTTGGTTCTGAGACTCTCCATACTTAGTTTTGGATTGAGTTGAACTCTTCCAGACAGACAGAACTGGTGTGCAATTTGGACTCTGAGCTCCTGGTAGAAGAGCAGGTGGCAGCTGTTGCCAAGAGGGCCTTTTACAAATCCATTTTGTGTGCCAACTGCACCCATTCCTGGATCAGGAGGCCCTACTCACAGTCATTCATGCCTTGGTCACCTCCCATTTGGACTGTTGCAATGCACTCTACCTGGGGCTGCCCTTAAGGACCATCCAGAAGCTGCAATTGATCCAGAATGCAGTGGCATTGACTGTTATGGGTACATGCACCACAGTATGCCTATGTAACACCACTACTTTGGGAGCTACCCTGGCTCCCATAGGCTTCCAGGTGCAATTCAAGATGCTGATCATTTCCTATAAAGCCTTTCATTGCACAGGGTTGGGTTACCTGCAGGATCACTTGTCTCCAATTACTCTGCCTGTCCCATGAATTCACAGTTTGGCCAAGATTCACATCCCTTCCATCAAACTGTGTCTCCTAGTGGGACCTCGGAAGTATGCCTTCTCTGTTGCAATACCTGCCCTGTGGAACAACATCCCCCCTCCCCCCAAGATTCAGATGGCCCTGTAAGGCCTTTAAAAGTTGATTTTTCCTGCAGGCATTGGGCCAGAATATTGGATGAGCCCATCCTGAAATGATTTTTGCATGATTTTGTATTGTGGTTGCCTTGGTTAAGGTGTTATATGATAGGTGATTTTTTGTTTTCAGGTTTTGAAGCATATGTAAGCCACCCAGAGTTCTGTTTGCAAGTGGGACCGCCATATAAATCTTCCAAATAAATAAATACAGTCATAGGTCAATGAGCCCTTAGGTATCCACATCCCAATTCATATAGGCGTTGAAAATAAACTCTCTAGTCTATATTGTCCAGAATTTACTAGTAATTAAGGCAGCTATTTAAGCACTATCAAGACACAGTTACAGTTCCTATTCCACTTAGCAATGTATCAGTTACTTTTTGAACTGTGTGCCGGTTCTGGGTTACTATCTAATGCCACTCCATATATTGCTGTTTGGGACTGTAGCATGCGTATGTGCTGCAGGGGGACTTGTGTTCAGACAGGTAGTTAAGTTGAGAAAGCCACCTAAGGAAAAAAGGGAAGTATATTGAAACATACCTGTTTAAAAAGTGGGGGAGGGGGAATTACATAGAAGGGAAAATAATTACAAACAATCACTTTGAAGCAAAGGGCTTCAAAGCAACCATATAGCTCTGCACTAGTTGTCAGGAATCAGCCACTGAAACATTAGGGGTAGATTCCCTGCATAATCATAATCCGCTGTATTACATTCAGCTACTTTTGATTAAACAATGGAAGAGGTGTCATTCAGCCAGAAATGAATGTTCAATATCTGTGTTTAAATCAGAGGACTGCTGTAATATTGCTACTCATTAGATTATGATGCACCAGCAAAAAAATTATATTAACCAGTTGGACATATTCATTCAGGTAATAACAGGAGCTTGCAATTCCCAGCATAATTTTTCCTTATGAGCTGCAGCTGCATCTTATTCTTTCTTTGCTATTTTTATCCATTGTTCCCATATAATTGTCCACAAAACTTTAACCCATCTGCTTGCTGTGACTGCTGTAAGATAATCAGTTCTGCTTAGCCTCTTGGGCGCATCTATTTCTATCTCTTTCCTCACAAGATAAAGAAAAATACATCATATAATTCCTCATCCACACTGCAGCTGCCTTTTGATTGTATAGATTTCTGGACATGTCCTTATGCCATTCCAACCATTCTAATACGATTTAGGAGCAATTCCACAGAGGAAAATACGCTATCACTGTGTACATATTATGTCCTGTATATGTAGCAGTTCCACCTTGATAGAAAAAAATCCACTCTTTGAACAGATATTGTGACCCAATCTTTTGTGCAGTGTTTATTTTATATTCATTTTTCTAGATACATAGCAATTTTGTGATTTATTCATGGCATCTAGGAAACAATTAGCTTCCAGCTATAAAAGGACATTATGAAACAATACAGTTACTGTATGTGATTTTCCCTTATAGTTTTAGTCCCAGAATGCAATTGGTTTTCCTTAATTTGCTGTCTTGAACACAGTGCACACACCTTGGCCTGGATAGTAGATGGAAGAAAGGGAAGCTATGAACAGTTTTCAATGTTCCATCATATATCACAATTATAAGCTCCGATCAAGGGGAATGCTCTAGCAGTACAGTCATATGATATTAAGCTTGACTTGATTCAATGGAAT
Organism: Charina bottae; assembly: GCA_023362775.1. Lineage (NCBI taxonomy): Eukaryota > Metazoa > Chordata > Lepidosauria > Squamata > Charinaidae > Charina > Charina bottae. The sequence continues at coordinate 170,270,532 of JALMGJ010000003.1, read as the reverse complement.
TCACAGTCTGCCAACCTGAATTTGATGTAGAACTCCATTTCAGAACTTGCACATAAAAACCAACTTTCCAGCTATTTCTTAAATAGCTTACAAATATGAAAAATATAACTGCCTCTGTAGGGGATATAAATAAAATCCACTTCAAATGTCTACAGGGAGCAGATTTCAAGATTTGTTAATGCTGTCATGGATGGCAACATTGGACAGATCCATCTTTCTCTGGACAAAAATCTGCATAAAATCTTGTTTATTTGAAGGGGATTTATCTGAAAAATAATTTGTATTTGAAAGCAAAAAGATATGGTTATGTTTAAAAAGTGAGAGGTTGTGTTAAGAAAATTTACCTTTACAACAGCTTGTATGAGGAAAACTTTGCTGACTGCTCCATTCTGCATTCTAGTTTCATTTCCCCAGCTTTCCTCCTCTTGTCTGTCTTCTGTCATGGCCCTCTTTCCTGCCAGCCAACATGTAAACTCAGCCTTTTTCATTACCTAATGCATGGTTTCCCATTCTATTTCTCCAACCTGCCATAGAGTACACGAAGTTGGAGATGACAACTGATGCCGATTTCTTACCAGATCTTATTCTATTTTTAAAAATCTGTAAAATGCCACCTCCATCAACAACAGACCAGAAAACAACCATACTAATAAGCTCAGGAAACTGGAACAGGTTTATACTGAGCTACACATTTCATTGCTACACATTGTTGTTCGAAAATTACAAATCCCAAATTGTTCCTGACAGCGTTACCTATTTACAGGAAGCTAACAAGATGGAACCTAAAATTTGCAGCAAGTAGGAGATACAAGCTTATGCTATCGTAATTAAATAGTTAAGACCCCCTCCAACTGGGCTTGACCCCTGGTGGTTCCATGGATACTTCCATGTAGTTTTCATGGCAGCAATATGGATACAGTCTGCCGTTGCCTTCTGAGATGCTTTTTTGTTTTCTCACTGCAGTCTATAGCCCCGGAATGTCTTGGTGGTCTCCCATACAAACTCTTAATAGGCAGAACTTTGTTTAGTTTTTTGAGGGGGATTAGCATGGATCATATAAGTGCTGCCATCTGCCACAGGCAATTTATATTTAGGAGCATTTAAATCTCAAGAATACAAGAAACTAACATCGCTGATATGGATTACAGACTATGTGATAAAATCTTAGGCCTCTTATCACCAGAGAAAATAGAAGGATCAATCCTAGATCACAGGTGCATACTCCGGTCCTTTAAAATACATCTATTGCATATATCCACCATTGTACTACCAACCCTTCTGTACACCTGTGAAACATGGACCCTCTACAAACGCCACCTCCAACTTCTTGAAAGATTCCATCAACGCTGCCTCCGAAAAATTCTGCAAATTACTTGGGAAGATAGGCGGACTAATGTTAGCGTACTAGAAGAAGCGAAAACCACCAGCATTGAAACAATGATCATCCAACATCAACTTCGCTGGACCGGTCATGTTGTTCAAATGCCTGACCATCGTCTTCCAAAGCAGCTACTTTACTCCCAACTTAAGAATGGAAAACGGAATATTGGTGGACAGCAAAAGAGATTCAAAGATACTCTCAAAGCTAGTTTAAAAAAATGTAATATCAGCATTGAGAACTGGGAAGCCCTAACTCATGAGCGTTTCAATTGGAGGTCAGCCTTTATTAATGGCGCTATGGACTTTGAAGAAGCACGAGTTCAGGGCAAAAGGGAGAAAAGAGCTAAAAGGAAGGCACGTCAGGCAAACCCTCATCATGACCGTCTCCCACCCGGAAACCTATGCCCTCATTGTGGGAGGTTGTGCGGATCCAGAATTGGCCTTTATATCCACTTACGGATCCACTGTTAAAATTTTACCTTTGGAAGACAATCTTACTCGGCTACGAGTGATCGCCAATGAGATTGCATATATAATACAGGCAGTCCTTGTTTAGCGACCACAATTGGGACTGGCAACTTGGTTGTTAAGTGAAGCGGTTGCTAAGTGGAACATCACAATTTTATGATTTTACTACAGTTTTCCTTTGCTTTACAGACCTGCGAAATTTGTCAAGGCGAGGATTGGTCGCAAAGTTACTTTTTTTATCACCGTCGTAACGTATATGAGGCAGTCGCTAAACAAGGACTACCTGTACATATAGCTGGAATCCAAAACAAACATAGGCTAACAAAACAAAAGGAAATATTATATAAGAATATAATAAAAGAATAAGGTGACCTTGGGCCAGTCAAAATCTCTCAGCCCAACTCACCTCACAGGGTTGTTGTTGTGGGGAAAATAGGAGGAGGAAGGAGTATTAGGTATGTTCGCCACCTTGAGTTATTTATAAAAATAATAAAGGCGGGATAGGAAGGAAGGAAGGAAGGAAGGAAGGAAGGAAGGAAGGAAGGAAGGAAGGAAGGAAGGAAGGAAGGAAGGAAGGAAGGAAGGGAAAATGCTGGAAGACAAGAGTGTAAGGACTATACCACTCTAAATAAAACAAAAGTTATCAGACTATAAAATGGATTATAAACTGGGGTGTAGTTAAAGAACGTAAGAGAAATTTTGATTTGTGGAAATATTTTTGGCGTAATAGTATACACTTCACTGAAATACAAGATTGCAATTCTTTTTTTTCCACGTATTTGTTTTTTTATTATTTAAAATATATAATTAACTACATAATCAAAAACAAAATCTGACAAAACATAACATGACAAAAATAACATAACATTACATGAATAACATTACATTTTTAAATTAAATATAACATCAACTCTCTTTCAAAAATGATCTTTCATTTCTCCTCCCAAGCTTACTTAAACATCCCTTCTTTCTTCTCTCTACTCTATCTCTAACATCACTGAACCTTACCTACCATACATACAAAAACAACCTATAACTTCCTTCTCTGACCTTCTCTACTTCCTGATTCCTCTCTGCTCTACCCTATTCTTCACCTATTCTCCTCTCTACCCAAAGGGGAAAAAAAAGATTTGTGGAAATATTTTTGGCGTAATAGTATACACTTCACTGAAATACAAGATTGCAATTCTTGAGAAAAAAATGCAACAACATTTATTTAATATATATTTATTCCCTGTTCCACGGCAACCTTCATAATGAATAAAAATATGTGAATATTCCAATTAGTAAAATAAATGCCACAATAGGAACAGGTGAGGGAAAGTAAAATTAATAGCAGCTCATGAAAACAATAACTAAAATACAACACCATGAAACTGTCCATCATAAACCAAGAAGCCTGGCAGCGATAGGCAGGGGATGGAGATGTTTCAATCTTCTGAGTCTTCAGAGAAGTTTGCAATTGCTTCGGTCAGAATATCATTTTGGTTTGAAGAGCCTGACCATTCCCTGGCAGGCAAGACATTGATAGAGATAGGACACTTTCACAGGAAGATCCTGCAAGGCCGTTTAAAATGAGTTTCAGATCTCCAAGTTCACATGGCATCGTAGAGGTTGAGGGCTTGAATCAATTCAGTTTCAGAACTAGTACACCCAATACTGTTTATCTTCTGATACAGAACCTGTTCAGTACTGAATGGAAGCAACTGCTGAAAATTGTTTCCAACTGCAACCCTACAGGATATTCCAATGATGACATGCAGCAGAGGACAGCAGATTTGTCCTCACCTTACTTTTGCCTATGCTTCTCCTATCCCTCTTCTCTCATTGCTTCCTTTATACAGACCAACTGGTAAACCTGCATCACAGCCACCATAGTTGCTTACAACACAGACAAACCCTGTCTTGCTAGAACCAGTCGCAGCCTGTCTTGACAGTGGTGGGAGAGTATGAGCTTGTGGCTATGGACTGAGGTGAGCCTTGTCTCTCTTCTTTCCAGCTCTCATCACTGAGGCTCAGCTTCCCATTCCTGGAGCTTGATATCTACACCATGCCGGCATGCATCAGTCACAGAATTCTTTGCTTGCAGGATTAGAAATGGTGGCAGCTCAAGATATTTATTTATTTTATTTATATTGATATTTATACCCCGCCTATCCCCTCCCTAACGGAGGACTCTAGGCGGCTTACATACATGTATACATTTCATTTTTATACATTACATCCATTAATCCGCGTGCTAAGGGGAGGGGTAAGGGAACCGACTCTTCCGTGGCTACTGGACTACATATCCCACGATGCTTTGCGTCGGAGCCGGCTGCTGACGTCCTGTAGATGTTACTGCTTCGGGATCCGTCGTCGCCGCCGCCATTGAAGATCTTCCGTTCGGTGGCCAACTCCCGACAGGACGCCAGCATATTTGCCCACTTAAGGTGGTACCCAATTTATCTACTTGCTAAGCTTTCGAACTGTTGGGTCGACAGGAGCAATATTGGGTTGGGGGAGAGAGAAAGTTGAGGCTGAGTTGTACAGCAGCCATAGGAACACTGGTAAGGGTAAAAGTGCTTTGCAGAACTTCGGGCAATGTTGGGCCTGAAGGATTTGAAGTGGAGAGAGTGATTGTGGCAGGAGGGAAAGAGACTCTAGGCCCCTCAATTTCCTTTGACACTTTTGGCTGCGTCTGCCCAACTCTCTGCCCACTTATCATTTCTGAAATATTAGAAAAGAAGGGAAAGAACTGGGACGAACTGACTTCATAATCCACCTTAAAGAGCATAACACCGAATGGATTCAAAGCTGATTTACAGAGAGGAGACAGTTAATATAAGACAGGACCAAAGACAAACTTAGTGCAGAAAATACTGCCATGATCAGAAAGAGCAATCATGTTGTTCTTTAATGTCTTAATATTTCTATCGTGGCATAAGCTTTTATAGAATCTTTTCAACAAATATGTGTTATCCTAAGTTGTCATGTATGCAGACACATATGCACACAGACAGACATAGCACATATCAGCACACAGACAATAGAGAACAGATAACAACAACTTTATAGAACGGGGTCAGGGAACCTGTGGTTCTCTAGGTACTGCAGAACAATAACTTTCAGAATGCCAAATTGGTATAGCCAATAATGAGAAATTCTGGAAGGTGCAGCTCAGCAACATGTAAAGGGCTGAACATTCCTCTTCCCTGATAGTATTTGATACTAATAGGGCTAAAGACAGCAGTTTGGTGTAGTGGTTGAGGTACTAGATGGGAGATCACAAGTTCTAGTCCTGCCTTAGGCACGAAGCCAGCTGGGTGACCTTGGGCCAATCACTCTGTCTCAGCCCTAGGAAGGAGCCACTGGCAAGCCACTTCCAAAATCTTGCCAAGAAAGCTGCAGGTTCCAGACATTCGCCAGGAGTCAGCAAGGACTCGAAGGCACACACAAAAAAAGGGGAGGGGGGCGCTAAGCCTTTCACATTTGCTAATGTCCCATTTGCAATTGATAAAAATATGACAAAGCCAACACTAGGAAGCCTTGTAAATTTAGTAGTGTCCAGCTTATTTATTATTTATTTATTTTCTATCCTGCCTTTATTATTTTTATAAATAACTCAAGGTGGCGAACATACCAAATACGCCTTCCTCCTCCTATTTTCCCCACAACAACAACCCTGTGAGGTGAATTGGGCTGAGAGACAGGGACTGGCCCAAGGTCACCCAGCCAGCTTTCATGCCTAAGGTGGGACTAGAACTCACAGTCTCCTGGTTTCTAGCCGGTTGCCTTAACCACTAGACCAAACTGGCTCACTTACAAATCTTTTGGCAAAATTACTCTGGAGGCAATTCAAAATGTAAATCTTCCTTAACACTTGTTCTTGTATCTCTTCATCTAAACAATTCAGTATTTGAAGCCTGTAGAGATTTCTGAGTGTCAAGCAATGATTTTATCAAGATCCTTTTAATACATAGCATCAGACACTCATTTTCATATAGGCAGAGCAGCATGCCTTGCATTTAACTTTCATATAATGTGTAGTATTTATGAAGTATTACTGTTAGCTTATGTTAGGTCATCAAAGACTTTCCATTAGATCATAGATAAGATGGATCTGAAATTAGGGCAAACCAGAAAAGAATCAGAACCAAGGTGCTAAACAGCTAAATATCAAGTGTTATTTTTTCCTTGAAAAGGGTACATTTAAAAAAAAATGTTTAAAACAAATAAAAGGATATCTTCCTATTCTCCAACATTTTAATGTGTTAAATATGAGCCAGTTCCAGGAATATTACCAGATTCTAGCTTCATGCCTGAGAAAGCGCGCAGAATAGGTCTCTGTATGTGAGTGCATATGTAGGGGATGTTTCTCAATGGCTCACACTGCATTTTTAGAAAGGCAAAACGGGTAGTCTCCATCATCCATATCTGAAGCAGTGAGTTCAGAAGGAAATCAAATGGAAGAGGTACAAATGATGATGATCACCTTGTTAAGAGGCCATTCACAGAACCATTGTTAGCTAGGGCACATTTTTCACTCATTAACATCTGGTGTAATAAAAAGCCTTTATCCTTGTTCAGGCCACAGGAAATAGGGTTGGGCCTCTTGATAAATTGTTACTTAACTGTTTGGGGGTAATAACCTCCTTTGTTGTTCCTTTCTTCACAGATGGCTAACTTCAGATCAGTGACATAGTGTTTGGTTGGTGAAATATTCCCTTACTGGAGCTTTAACATAAAAAAATTCGTGCAAATGCCTACAAAGCAGGTGGTTTTGTGTGCCTAATCTGCTGAATATCAACTATTTATGGCCAGAAACTCATCTGGAATTACATTCCAAGCTGTGGGGAAAAGTAGTACTAAATTCATAACACAGCCAAATATTGTGAGATGTTATGATGTATAGATTTTACCCCTGGAAGACAATCTTACTCAGCTACGAATGATCGCGAAGAAGAAGATACATCAAATTTTGTTGTTGTTCAGTCGTTTAGTCGTGTCCGACTCTTCGTGACCTCATGGACCATAGCACGCCAGGCCTTCCTGTCCTCCACCGTCTCCCGGAGTTTACTCAAATTCATGTTCATTACGTCGGTGATGCTATCTAACCATCTCATCCTCTGCCGTCCCCTTCTCCTTTTGCCTTCAGTCTTTCCCAGCATCAGGGTCTTTTCCAGTGAGTCCTCTCTTCGCATTATGTGGCCAAAGTATTTGAGCTTCAGCTTCACTATCTGTCCTTCCAGCAGTCAGGGTTGATTTCCTTTAGGATTGACTGATTTGACCTCTTTGCAGTCCAAGGGATTCTTAAGAGTCTTCTCCAGCACCACAGTTCAGAAGCATCAATTCTTCTGCGCTCAGCCTTCCTTATGGTCCAACTCTCACAGCCATACATTACTACTGGGAAAACCATAGCTTTAACTATATGGACCTTTGTCGGCAAGGTGATGTCTCTCCTTTTTAATATGCTGTCTAGGTTTGCCATAGCTTTCCTCCCAAGGAGCAAGTGTCTTTTAATTTCATGGCTGCAGTCACCGTCTGCGGTGATCTTGGAGCCCAAGAAAATAAAATCTGTCACTGCTTCCATTTCCTCCCCTTCTATTTGCCAGGAAGTGATGGGACCAGATGCCATGATCTTAGTTTTTTTAATGTTGAGTTTCAAGCCAGCTTTTGCACTCTCCTCTTTCACCCTCATCAAGAGGCTCTTTAGTTCCTCTTCACTTTCTGCCATTAGGGTGGTATCGTCTGCATATCTGAGGTTGTTGATATTTCTCCCGGCAATCTTAACTCCGGCTTGTGATTCATCCAGCCCGGCATTTCTCATGATGTACTCTGCATATAAGTTAAATAAGCAGGGTGATAATATACAGCCTTGTTGTACTCCTTTCCCAATTTTGAACCAATCGGTTGTTCCATGTCCGGTTCTAACTGTTGCTTCTTGACCCGCATACAGGTTTCTCAGGAGACAGGTAAGGTGGTCTGGTAGTCCCATCTCTTTAAGAATTTGCCAGTTTGTTGTGATCCATACAATCAAAGGCACATCAAATAAGGTATGGTAATTATGAATTACAGTAACATCAGTAAGCAGTCAGAGTGTATTAGTAGCTCCAATAACTATACTAGAACAAAAGTGAGAAAAAAACTGAGTCTGGAATGACATTGAAAAAATGAACCCTTCCACTTTCAAAAGCACCTCTGTGTCTTGTCATAGAGCTGAATGTTATAGTGTTTTGATTATTGTCATGGGATTATAAATCTGAGCAAGCCTCTGAGATCAACAGCTAGAAAGCACAGCTATTTTCAGCTATAGTTCCCACTGTTTCCTTCCATTGGCCATGCTGGGTAATGTTAACGGATGTGATGGTACAGCCTTCTGGAGGGCACCAGTTTGCCTATCCCACAACCAACTCCCTGCTTAGAGCAAGATCTGCCATGTAGGATACCCTGGAAAGAGAGCTGTCTAGCCCCTGTTTAATTCTTCAACCAAAGGAAACTCTACCACATCCTAGGAGATTCCATTCTGCTGCTGAATAGTGCTGTTGGGATGTTTACTATTTAGTCAAAATCTGCTTCCCTGCAGATTTCTGTCCACTGCTTCTAAGTCCTGCTCTCTGGAGCAGCAGAGAACAATTCTGTTCCACCTTCTGCATGACAAGCTTCAGATATTTGAAGGCTGCAATCGCACCTCCTCATTTACAGTTCCGGTCTTTAGGCCAAACAAGCTTATGTTGATCAGATGATTGGTTTTTGTGTGACAACAATTATACAAAATTGGATTTGAGTTTGCAAAGCATGCCTATTGGTTTCTAGCCACATGATGATGGCTTCCTACTCCTCTGCCTAAGTAAATAGATCAGTGCCACCTTCTCCAGGCAGAATTTAAGTCCAGTGTTATCTAGAGGCGACCATCAGAAAAAAAATGAGCAGTTTTAGCTGTCTGCTCTCACTTTCTGCAACAGCTGTGAGGAAGCAAAGAACTTTATGATTCATAGATCAATGTGTAAAGCAACAGAGAATGGGAAGAAAGTTTTACAAAAAATAATCTATGAGCTTGCCACCAGAAGCATTGCAAAAAGATTCCTACTGGTACAGGCAATTTCATTGAAACTGATAGAGTGATAATGGCTTCCATCCATGAAGATCTAATAGTTTTATATTCAACTTTGAAATTCCAATATTCTCTACTGGGTCAGAAAGCATTAAATAAGTTATGAGAATAAATATTTCTAAAGTTCTGATCCCAAGTAGAACTGCTATCCTTTTTCTTTTTGTGCCTGACAATCAACCAGAAATTCAGTAGGATGATAAACCACTGTATGATTTTTTTTTTAAATGCACATTGCTGAATACATGCAGGTAAACACATCCTTTTTTTTCCATCTGGCAATGCAGCTAAGCCTTCTTTAAAATGCTGTAGACTAGGACTCTGAAGGAATCCTTATTCCTTAGGAAAATGCTAAAGCAAAGTAGCAAATCTAGTTGTTAAGGTATTAGATTGAAACCAGCGAGATCTGGGTTCACATTCCCATGGACAAGTGGCCTTAGGACACCATCTCTCCAGCTAAGCTACTTGTGAAGATATACTGGGACTGTACATTTTTTTTTAAAAAAAAAGGATTATTATTTAATTTTTATCCTCCCCTCCCTCCCTCTCTCTCACCCCCCAAAGTCACCCAGCTGGCTGTCATGCCTATGGAAGATGTAGAACTCACAGTCTCCTGGTTTCTAGGCCAGCACCTTAACTCCTACACCAAACTTCCACCATAACAGGCTTTGGGTAAATGCTTCACTTTTCTGTCTGATAGGGCCAGTCTGCACAGGACAAGGTAGGCATGAAAGATTTGTCCAAAGTTTGTTATGGGAGGGAGGGAATGCATCCTTTAAAAAATATAACACAAATCTCCCTAAACAAGTATTACTTCTGGACTAGTGCATACTTACTTACTTACTTACTTACTTATTTAATTAATTAATTTTTAGCCCACCTTTATTATTTTTATAAATAACTCAAGGCGGCGAACATACCTAATACTCCTTCCTCCCCCTATTTTCCCCACAACCACCACCCTGTGAGGTGAGTTGGCTTTTCCTACATCTGTGGTACAAAGCAATAAGAGGTACAAGTGCTGGCATTTGGTACTTTATTGCTAACAGGAAAAAAATCACCTTTATTTTTTTTTAAAATGACCATGTGTATTAACTCACAGCATTTTTCAAGCTCAGACAAGGTGCTTATAAACTGTATTCTTCCTGTTATTAATCAGAAGGCCCTTCACAGTTCTATCTTCTTCTTAAAAGATTTTTCTCTGGGAAGGAAAATAACAGAACAGCAAGGGAAAAAGTGGATGTACAAGAGAGTGTGCAGATGTGCTATAAATGGAAGATGTTATAGTTTAGATCCCTCATAAAATTCATTAAGGCAGGACAGCTATGCAATAAAAGATTTGTAAGCATGTTGAGAATGCCACTTTATCCTGGAATACATAACTTGTAAATGCTGTCAATGTGGGATGGTCATTTTACAATAGGGCATACAGGCTGGCCAATATGCCTTTCTGCATTTAAATGATGGACATGAGAAATGCAAAACCTAAAGTTGTTGCTATTACATCTATTTATATCCTGTGTTTCTATCTAGAAGGTACTAAGGTAGCTTTGCATACATTTTCCAACTACCATCAGCCACACAGACCCACAAATCCTGTCCTTCTCACATGGGTGGTTGAAATTCTGCTGGGAAAGGTGAGCAGCCTCAGAGAAAGATCTTGTCATCATTTTTACATTAGCTTTCCTCAAATAATGCATAGTAGCCAACAAAACCATGCCAGTGTAAGGCAGGTGCCGTTCTTCTTTCACCAATTCGTTTTTGCCCATCAATATAATCCCCCCCTTGCTTTTCGCTCTCTGATTCTTTCCAAACGATGACGTCTCCTCAAGGGTTATCTAGCTATTATGGTCAGACGGGGTAGGCACCTTAATGGCACCATTCCTTCCTGGAGCCAGAGTTTCTGGCATTAGCCAACGGGTCGTTGCTGACTGGCAAGGACGAGCGAGAAAAAACACCGAGCGCGCGCTGAAAAACAAGAGTCGGACGTGTAAATGGAAACGGGAAGCGCTTGGCTCGGCCTCCCAATCGAGAGGCGCTTTTCCCCGGACTGGGGAACCGACCCCTCTCCCTAGCGGAGAGCAGGGGGCTCCCGGGACGTGTCATTTCAGGGTCCCCCTTCCCTTCTCTTTGTGCCGGATTTGGAAGCCCAGACGGGAGACCTGAAACCTGGCGCCGCTCACCCGGCGCAACCCCACCCGCCTGCACTTGGCCTTCCGCTCGTTTAACTCCCAGGGCTTTTACGCTGCTGGGTCTCCCACACCCACCGCGGGTCTGTTCTCCCCTCCCGCTTCTTTTCAGATGCAGCCCAAGCTCCGTCGCCCAATCTTTCATCAACTCCTGTGTCTCCCCCTGAAAAAGCCTCCTACATCTTCCTCCGATTGCCCCATCCCCCGCGTCCCCCCAATGCCGCCCTTCCCTCCCCAACCGAATTTCTCTTTCCGCGCCATTGCGCATCCCCTCCAAACTCTCGGGTGCTCCGCCAGACCCCCCTCGCCTCGGCGAATCCCCTTGGCCGATTCTCCTCCCTCGCTCTGCTCCTCTGCTTTTGCAATACGTCATCCTTTTGCTCAGCTCCCCTCCCTCCACTGCTCAGCTCCTCCCTGTCCCTCCGTTTCTTCCGCATCACTAAGACGCTTTTTGGGCAAAGTGAATGGATCTCCCGCGGAATTCAGGGCAAAGGGCTAGATGAGGGCAATGGCTTCACGGAGACTTCAGGTACCTTCTGGGCATGCGCTTGAGCTTGGCACATGCTCATTCAGGCTGCACGAGGTGCTCTGGGCATGTGCAGAAGCAAAATGAGTACATTCTGAAGCAGGGCATTTTCAGCTATGACACCTGCAGCATGTGCCAGGAGCTGCAGCAGCAGCGGGAACAGCAGCAGCAGCAGCAGCAGCAGCCTGTGCGCGGTACATCTTCCCCTCTTCAGAGCGGTAAGCGGCAACACCAAGCAGTTGGATCTCTGTGCGCCCCTCCTGCTTTGTACAGAATTCAAGTGGGTGCATGGTGACCTTACAGGGTGTGCATTACCTCACAGGTAAATATCAGCTGATCGGTTGTGACAGAGGCAGCAGCAAGAGCAGCAGGAGAAGCCAGCCACCCACAGGGCTTTTCTGGAGGTAGCAATTCCTTCCTTCCTTCACTTATCCAGCCCTCATATTTCCCTCCATTTGATCCTTTTACCCTATTTGCTAGTCTTGTCAAGGATGCTCAAGTCTCCATTATGGATGGCGCTTCCTACTGCAAAGAGAGTGGAATTTAGGACTGGGGGGATGGTGTTGGGAGAGATAAATAATTGTTATTCAGAAATCAGCTGCATATGTTGCAATGCACCACAGTGTTGGTGAGAATAGCTTGGGGACACCTGGGAAGTGGGATAGGGGGCAATTTCAGCCTGTTGCCAGTTTAGAGATGCTGTGCTCTTTCACCTGGTTTGCCTCTGTGTGTGTGTGTGTGTGTGTGTGTGAGAGAGAGAGAGAGAGAGAGAGGGAAAGAAAGAAAGAAAGAAAGAAAGAAAGAAAGAAAGAAAGAAAGAAAGAAAGAAAGAAAGAAAGACTGGAGAAGTAGCCAAGAACTAACCTCATTTGGTTTGCTGCTGGTTCCTCTTTCCTGTGTGGCAGGAAAGCTAAGCAGAGTTTGTTCCCCTTGCATAAGGAAAAAAATAGTGGAGGCACATTCAGGAGGGAAAAATAAAAAGGGGACAAATTGGACGAGTGATAACTTGAGATGAGCAGGTCTTGTGGCAGATGCTGGCTTTGGGGCTTATGTGATACGTGTGGTGAGATACTCAGGCAGGAATACATACAGGCCTATGATGACATCATCTCTTGGACTTTTGCTTTATTTCAGTGTTTGGGAGATAAGATGTACTGTAGATCTGGGAGCGTAAGAGAAACAGCTCTGGAATTCAAGAGAGATATTCTCCCTGCAGTATGTTCCATTTTAAGAGCTTGACAGCATTATAGTACATTTGGACTCAGATTTATATAAGACCAGTGTGTGCAGACAGGAGTGTGTGAATATTGTCACTGTGGGTAGATTTGTTTTTGCCTGTCATATCTATATGTATATGGACTCTGCTAGTGGGTTTAATACAGATTCTTCTAAAATTATTTGTACTGGGAAGTCTGAACTTCAGTTGAAAAAAATACTAATTCTATAAAGCCGGAAATATATTTAACACCATCTTATTCCCGTCTTATGTCCTGAGCTTAGTAACCTGCCCATTCACAAACTTCTGCTGCTTGGAATGGAGACTGGATCTGCTACAGATCTTCCCAGAAATAGTATAACCGTTTGCAGCTCAACTAGCATTTATAACATTTTGTGCAGCGTTTAAAGATCCCAGTGGGAATGAATAAATCCTAAACTTTGTCAGCAAGAAAGATTTAAAAGACTTTTGAAAAAATTAAAGCTAAAAAACAATGTTGGGGAGTTATATGATCTTCTCAGCAAGTGAAATTGCAAATTCATTCTTATTACTGGATTTTTCTTTATTGCAAAAGCATGCAAAACATATTTAGTCTATTTTTTAATCTGTGAGTTAAGACCTACGCAATGCAAAACTGTGTAGTCTGTACGTTTGCCTGGTTCTTCTGTGCTTGGTGAAGTTGACTAGTACTTGTGATTGTAGCCTGAAGCTTTTAACTCTTCCAGTTCTTAGCAATCCAACATAAGACGCTGAAAGTTTCATCTAAAGACTACCATATTTTTAATAACTTTAGAAAGCTAGCACACTGTTTTTTAGCATAGTTGTAGCAGAGGGATGATGATGACGACGAAAACAGAATCATTTGGAAAAGTAAATGTATTAGTATGTTGCAGGAGAGAAAAAGACCTCTGGTGCCTGAAAGAATTAATGGTTATTGCTGAACAAGTTTTCAAATGTAAACTCCTACTTCATTAGATGCCTACGAATATTAATGATGTAGAAATTATTTATTCTCAAAATGAATTTTAAATAAAAATACTGAGTTCTTGAGCTTTTTATTTCAGATACAAAGTGTTATGTTCCAGAAACTATCTTAGAAGTTTTCTCTGCTAGAGCAACTGGTCCTAAAATATATTTTGGAAATTATGTGATTCTCCACTAAAGATTTTTGGTTTTGCCTGTATAAGATGGTTATAGTTCTAGTTTAACAATCCATCTCTTCCATTACTTAAGTTTCTGGAAGCTCATTGGAAATATTTGTGTTCATCAAATATAGTCAGTAAATACACTGAAAATAAAATAGGCTAGAGATAAATATAAACTTTCTATTGTTCTCTGTTTTGCAGATCATTATTGTTAATCAAATGGAAATGAATTCATTTCTTGCTACTTAAAAAAGAATAGAAGTCAAATATGAATGAAAACTACCCTTTCAACTATTTTGTACATATGAGCAATGAGAGTTATATTGGTTAAATTCCTATTTCTGAGTAAGATGACTAGAGGTAGTAGATTTCTAGGAGCAGAATTTATGTATATGCCTTTTGCTTATTCATTTTAATTCCTGCTTCTGAAATCTGATTTATAGTGTCTACAGTGTCTGATCCTAAGGCTATTACATATTTTCTAAAGTTGTTTCCAGCACTTGTTTTTTCATTGACTGTAGTACCAATCCAGGAAGGTGAACTGGAAGAAAGGACAAATCTATATAAGAGATTTAAATAAAAACTGTTCTTGAAGCCTTCTGGATACTGTAGAATTATGATAAAGGGAGATAGGAACTGAGATGTCAAATACAACTGACATACATTTGACAATAGCCCTCAGTTTAGCAGACTTTGGATGCAATGGGAAAAATCTGTTCTCTTCTGTGTTTGTATAAGATCCCATTTCCCATTTTACACCTACATAATGCCAGTTTACTCATGTGTAAACTCCAATATGCTTTTTAACAAACATTTAGGACTAGTGGACTTCCTCCCCCCACCTTAATCTGCTAAATCAAGACAGGTTTAGGAACATTGTTATAGGTGAATTGAAATATGATTGATTTGTGTGTAATATAATGATAACCATTAAGACATTATGTCTAGTATGGTATTTGGTGCTATTGCAATAGATGGTTTTGGTTGATCAATAATGTTCTTGCCAAATAGGTTATATTAGACTAGGAAAGATCTGTTATGAGGGTTACCGTGGTCCCTGTAAAGCTTGGGGTTATTAGGTCTATTTATTTGTTGTATATCCTATCAAGAAGTATCTAGAGGTTTAGATATTAATGTAAACGGAAAACGTTCTGATATTTCTTTTCATGGAGCTTTAGAAGGCATAAAATCAAAATGATTGTAAAGTTAACCCAATTTTTACATGTGAAGTTACTTGCATGTCTAGAACTTTGTAGATACTACTTTAAATGTGGACTGTATAAAATCCATACATGCAAGATAATAAAACGTTTCAATAAAATAATTTGAAAAACAAAGCCACAATAAAACCACACTTCTGGTAATATGGAGATTTAAAATTGTGCTAAATTCTATGGATTTCAACTATGGAAAAATAAGCTAAATAGGGGGATTACATTGTTTAAAAGAAATGTAACACTTCCGTCCTTGGAGTACCTAAAAATGAGGATATTGATTCATCATTTAGACTGGTGTAATTCTTTCAAATCTAATTATACTTTAGCAATGTATATGATCAATCAACAGCTCAATCCTATCAGGGTATGCTTGGAAGTAAAGTTCTTTGTGTTTACTCACAGGACAGTACACATAGGATTGGCTATCTAGTCTTCATGAAGTTACTGTTACCATTGGTGTTAATTTATATTGATTTCAGTTAAGTTTAATTTACTGTTAAACACTACAGTCTTGAAGTATAGATTTCATCTTGGCAAATTTGGGTATCAAAATTTATTTATGGTCCAAGACCAAACATAATAAAAGACCAGCATATAATACAGTAACTATAAAAAGGAATTTTAAAAATTGCGAGAAAACCCTAAAGCAGTTAGCAGCTAACAATTAATAACATAGGGGAGGAACCAGACAGTTTCTGACAGCTGTAGATATTGATAAGAATTTTGCACCCTTTTTGGAGATTTCTGAAGAGCGGTCACCCGGGAAAAAGGTAATGGCTTCCTGGCTGCAGTGACAATTAGCGATGTTAGCAATTGGAAGTATTAAGCTTGATCACCATTGGGTGTACAGTGGACATTTTAATAGCACATGTGAGACAGATTCCACCTCCGAGCCTGAACAGAAACAATTTCAGCTTTCATATGGGAGGCTTATATACAGTATCTACCAGTGCCCCAATTTGGGCCAAATTAAATAGTCTTCTATGTGGAGCATATAGGATGTTAAAAAAATATCTAGGAACAGTCCAGGGAGGAGGAGCAATTGTGCTATAAAAGGGATAGGAGACTCTGGCTCTGTCATTTTGGATATCTAGGTCCCAAATCCTCTGCTTTAGTTCAGCCAGGGTTTTGTCAAGTCCCAAAGCAGGTAGTGTTAACAAGGTGAAACCACAATACGCCAAATTATCATTAATTTGTCTTCTTAGGGTGGAAGAGAACCTATCTAGCAAGGTGAGGTGCATTAAGGAAGTTCCCCAACAGACTTGCTTCAGCCAGAATCTATGGCTAGTCATGTTAAAGCAACGAGAGTTGAATAACGGACTCATACTAAGATTTTCAAATTTTCATTGAATTGCTTCTAAACTAGGAGACTCTTTATAAATACACAGCTGAGCACTATATAGCATCAAACCAGAAGTATCTTCAGTAAGTATCACATATCAGTGAGCTGTTCTTAGTCATGGCTCCTTCACAAGCATATATGTCTCTGATACCATCATTTCATAAACACATATTTATTGTATAAAGATCTTACATGTATAGGGATATACTAAACATGTAATTTTTATTTATAATTATAAACAATAATTATAAACAAATAATTATATACTTATTTTTATGTTTATTTTATTTTATAAATAATAATTATAAATAAATAATTGTGGTAATGTAGCCATAAAATCCATATGGAAAGATTGACATAATCACTGGTGCATGAAATCAGAGCCCTACAACTTTTGTGGAGCAAAAGAAGAAAAAGAATCTTATACAAAGAAATTAGTAGTCACAGTTAGCTTACCTTTTCAAAGAAGTGTATTGTAAAGGCTAGATTATTTTTTCCTGTTTTATTAGAATAATAAAAATTAGTGAACTTTAAAAGGATTTTTTTCTAGTTGAGTAAACTCCATGTTCATAATTCTGAGGTGTAAGCATGCCATGCTCACTCTTTAGCAAGTATCAAAAGCTTAACTCTACTGCAAAGCCTGGAAAATCCTAATCACTATACTTGGAATTCTGGCCTGTGTTTTTTATTAATTAATGTCAGTTCCCACCTGCTAAGTATAACTGCACAATATATGCAGTTGTGGAATTGTGCATAGCAATTAATTGTGACATTAGACTTAACCATTCATTATAGAAGTCTTGTGACTGAATTGTGCAAGGCACCACGTGAATGGTCATGATTTGTATCAGCTACTTAAAATCATGGATTAGAATAACCATTTCTGGAGCTAATTTCAGTACAAATCTGGGGCACTTCAGCAGTGATTCAGACCTTTGAATGTAAAATGACATATCTGTCATGTTCCTCCCTGAAAATTATATAGTTGAGAGAAAGCAAAAGCCATAATCTATATTTATCACATTCTCCTCAAAATCAATATATACAGTCCAGACTTCCATGAGCAAGAAGCAGGGGGTAGGTTGGCCCACATGAAGCTGTTTAGTGGATCATCATGTTATTGATATGGCATCCTACCACTTACATTAAGAACATAAGCCCAGCCAGAACAGATCAAGGGTCAGTCTAATCTAGCATCTTGTTTCCCATAGCAGCCAGCAAGATACCTATGGAAAGTCTACCCAAGCCAGGCAGGAATGCAACAGTCCTCCCCTGCCACTGATGAAGATTACTCATCTGAACAGAAGAAGTAGAAATGCAAACCAAACAAGCAAATGGAACTGTTATTTATTTATACATGGGGCTAGCTCGAAAAGAGCAGTGCTCTTGCATCCATCTTAAATGGACAGTCTGGACTGTGGTGGAGATTAATTCTGTCTCAGTATGGTTTGACATTGTGCTTGCAAGCAGAAACACACATGGGGGTTCAAAAAAATCAAGATGGTGACCATGTGATCTAAGACCTGCCCCCCTTTTAATCCATTGCATGTAAAAAGGAGAGGGGGGTTGGGCTTTAATCATTCAGTCACAGCCTTCATCCTGACTTTTTTTTTAAAATATAATTTTTATTAAGAGTTTTAATTACAGTAGTAAAAACTAATACAAACTAAACTTAGAGAAAGAAAGGAAAGAAAGAATAAAAAGTACAAGAAAAAAAGAAAGAAAGAAAGAAGAAAAAGAATATAATAAAGAAAAAGAAAAGAAATATATAAAGAAGTGACTTCCAACCTTCATCACAATAAGTATAAACAAATTTAATAACTCTTCACCCCCTGTAAGGTTAAACAGATATATCTTCCTCCCGTATCCCATCCCTTATCTATAAGCAAATCCATAAAACATCAACTTTTCCTGGTGTCAGCAAAAAGCCCATAAAGGGTGGCCAGAACATTGCAAAAAATGTCTTACTTTAACTTTGATCAAATAAACCAACTTTATATTCCTTCCTTTTACTTCTAACAGTCTTAATATTTAATTCAATCAAATATTGTCATAGAATTTGATTTCTCTTCCATTCTTCTTTATCCCACCACACAGATTTCTTCAGGGCTTTAACAAGCCTCTTTTGTAGATCCAATAAGAAAATATTTTCCAGGTCATTCTCTTGGTTTATCATTTGTATTTCCCTTTTAATTTTTAAAACTTCAGCCAGTTTCTTTTGTATATCCAGCGTCCTTTTCCAAATCATTCTCCTGGCCTGTCATTTGTAGTACCACATTCTGTACTTTCTCTATCTTGTCAGATAAAATTTGTTCCACATCTGTCATTACTTCATAAACATATTTTAGACATAGCCTATCCATAGAAGCAGACATCATTATGGACAGTGTTGATATTGTAGTTACTAACGTCTGGCTCCATTCTTCAAAAAAATCTTTAATATTTCTGATGTTACAATGTTTTGTGTCATTTTGTAAGTCCCAGTATTAACTGACATCAGGCATGAATTTTTTTTCCTTCTGCTTAAAATCTTTAGTCCCCTCTAGTGTCCAGTTTCTAAAATCACCACTTATCTTTTGTTATGACTTGCAATAACCAGGATAGCCAAAACAAGTCTGTTTCCCACAAGAAGTTGTTTATTTTTTATAGTTAATTCCAAAATTTTATAGTAAAAGTCAATATTCCAAATGTATCTGGACCCTTGGTCCATTTATAACTTTCTTAGATCAAATCTCATTTATCTTTTTGCTGTTTATTTCAAATTCTTTAACTTCTTAAGCTTGTAATTAATTTTTCTTTTGTTAAGAGTTGAAGATAAACTCACCCGATGAAGACTTTTCAAACTTGTCATTGTGAAGGTCTCTAATAGCTTTAAGATAGGTAATAGGCAATTTCCGAAAGTGATTAGAAAGTGAGGTTTGCAAACTTACTGTTCTTTAAAAGGCTCTGCCGCAGTTGTGAGCAAGATGGCTGATCTCATCTCCTGATGCTCAAACCTGCAGAAAACCGCTGTCCTGCGGTCTTCTTGTGAGGAGCAGCTGTCCAGAACACATATGGGCAATCTCCCATCCTCTCCTTATCCAAAGAGGTTCCAAGGAACCAGTCTACTCATCGGTCCTTGGTCTTTGCCATGATCATCAACTCCGCTTTTGCAGCGCCATCTTCAGTTCACCATTCCTCCCCTGGAAGTCCAGCTTTCATCCTGACTTTTTTGACCCGGTTTGCAACTCAAATGTGATAAATGGAAAACCATGCTTTTCAGTCAGTGAGACTTCCAAGTGATGAGTCTTGTCTCCACAATTGCAGGATTCTGACTGAAAGGCCTCAGTAACTACAACAAATAAAAACCAGCGAGGGGCTAAACTAAACCTGACATTAAATGAGTATTTACATTTTGATGAAAGAAAAACAGAGATAATAGCTGTGGAGTGACTTTGTTTTCTGAATGAACTTATAAAGCTGATATTTGTTTGTGGAGGAAAACTTACTAGTTTTGGTGGAGGATTTCTTCCCAGTACTGACACTATCTCCAAAGGAAGGCATTGCCATAGCACTACAGTAAAGGCCTAAATTTTCCCCACTATTGCTGAAATCCTGATAATTGTTAGCCACCCTGGCTGATATAGCCTGCCATTTAAATGAATTAGCCCTCTCTGTTGATGTAATCTGTGGGTTAGATGAAAAGGCACATTTAGTTTCATGTCTAATTTATCCACATACTCTGCACTGTTTAGCACTGGACTACATAAAACTTGTCAAACTGATGCGCTCCATCTGTTGGACAAGAGCCTTCCTCATCCCCAAACAGCATGGCCATAGCAGCTAGGTAATGGGAAATGTATTCTAATACACCTAGATCAGTGTGCCTCAACCTCAGCAACTTTGAAGATGTGTGAACTTCAACTCCCAGAATTCTGAGAGTTGAAGTTCACGCATCTTAAAGTTGCCGATCTAGAGGACACTAGCTTTCTAAAGGAAGGGCTAAACCATGGATAGCAATGGCTGGCTCTCTCTGGGATTAGCATAATAGGAACATAATTTGACAACAACTCTTGTAATCGCTCAACATTGTTCTTGCTGCTTAGGATTGATGGTATGATTGTTTAGCAAAATTTGGAAGGCTGCCTCTTGCCCATCCCTCTGTACAATCCTTCCTGTCTGTATGGCTAGAGGACTTAACAGTATAGCATATAAGTGAGGACTTTAGTGACAGCAAGTCTGGAGAAAGAAAATGTGCAAAAACAACAAGCAATTGGGGAGAACAACAATGTAGGGAGAATTATGGGGAATGTTTACCTTCTGGTAACTCTCACAAGCAGCCTGTGTCCGGAGCCATCAGGAGCTTCAGCACCTGAGCTCCTGCAGCTGGGGCTACAAGAAGACCACAGGTAAGCGCAGGAAGGGAAGCCCATGCTTCCCAATGCTACTGTTGCCTATGGCAGTTCCAACCCTCCATATATCTTCTATTCTTCCTTGTGACAATATGTGGAGAGTGCATATTAGCAAAACAACCCGGCTTCACTCAGTAGATTGGAGCAGTGTTTCCCACCAAAGAATGTGAACTATGTAAAATGGGATTCCATTTGGTTATCAACTTGAATGCACACAAATTCCCATGTGCCATGTTAAAGCACAGGTATAGCTACATACTGGAAAACAAAACAGCTCAGTGGCAGTACACATATTACATGCAAAATATTTCAGGTTCAACTCCTGCATCTCCAGATCAGGAAGAGGAAAATGCCAGAAGAAACTCCCAACCCTAAAATGAAATCCCCATGAGTAATCTGACTTTTAAAAATCCCCCCCCCCCCGAATCCCTTCAGATCACATTAAGAAAAGCCCTATCACAGGCTTCTAGATTTGGGCTGCAAAAATCTGGACAGCCGGTAGATGATAACAAAGCAGTACAGAAAACACTGGCTCTTTACTTCCAGCTAGTGGTTATCTGGACTTATGCAGCCCGGGTCTGGTAGGTCCTACCCTGTTTATAATTCTGGAGAGCTGCTGCCAACCAGTGCAGAGAATATTGAGGACCAATGGCCTGGCCCCATATTAAGCAATTTCCTATGTTTCTTTTATGAATGAATGCCACAATCCTGTTTCTGTTGCAGAATTAAACCCAGGACAGGAAGTATACTACACAATAACTGGAGCCAAAGAAATATCCTACATGGAACGGGTGAGTATCTCAATGACAGTATCATTTGCTACCAATAAGTAAATCACTGATGGGGATATGAGAAGGTCTCCCAGTAGGAGAATTGGAGAGCACTTAGATCAGCCTGACCCAAAATACGGTCCCCAAGTATATTTGCAGGACATTTATCTTTGTTGTACCCTGCCCAGAGTCACTTGTTGTGAGATGGACAGCTATATAAATTGGATAAATAAATAAATAAATTAAGATATGGTCAGCATTCCCAGTAAATAGCTTTGATCAAGTTTGATAGCATTCTATCGTAACTGAATTTCTCTGAGCATAAAGGCATAGTTCTCTATCACAAGTGTCCAACCAGTACTAACTTTCTGTCTTTCTCGTCTCTTCATAAGCAACCAGTAGTTGAAGAGACAACAAAGTTACCTATCCTAAGTGTAATAACAAGTAATACAACCATACATCCAAATCATCAGCATTAGTGACCTGTGAGAATTCAACTATTTTCCTTGGGATTTCCATCTTTTTATTTTACCAAAGCTCCTTTGCTTCTCAAGAGCTGAAAACAGTAGTGCAACAATTGGTTGTACTCACCATGGGTATATAATAATGGGAAAGGCTGCACCTGTTTCTCATCTCGTATCATACAGCTTTCAGTGCATGCACAGGAATATTAGCACTCAATTGCTTGGAAATGATCAGAATTCACTCTGCTTCCAAAGTTGATCAATAAAAGCTCTATTTGTTTCAGTTGTGTGCCTGTTATCATGATGGTTAATTTATGTTCCCTCATATTAAATCTTAAGGAAGGCCAGGATCAATCTTATATTACACTGCAGCATGGCCATACCCAGGATGAGTCCCTGTAGTTAAAATGTTTCTAAAGATTTGTTTTTTGATGGTAGGACAATGACCAAAGACATGTGGCTCAAGATTTACTGAGAATAACTGGCCTCTCCGTTATAGGAAGAGGAATGACCCAATTATATGCATACCGAAGTGTGTGAAGATCAAGTATTGGTCCCTCTGATTGTCTATGTTTGTGTGGATTCTCCCAGCCATTTCAAATGTCAGGTGGCAATTCAGCTTCGAACTAGAGTGTCGCTATGCAATATTATCTGCTGTTTTGCTATTCCAGGTGTTTTCTAGTGCCCTCTGTGTGAACTTACTTTCATTTTTTTTCTCGTAGCTGTGTCCCTCTCCCTTTCAAAATGTTTATTCTCTTCATGCAATTATCACTGTGCATAGTATGCAGTGTCTGTTAGGAACATTGTTCCCACAATAAGAGTTGAATTCTTCCTCTATGGAGCCCATGGAGTCTCTGTTCAGACTTCTTCTTTGGATGTGGGTTGACTGTCTATGGTAATTCCTTTTCTATCTGGCACTATGGCTCATTACTTACATCTGTAAAGTATCCATGTTTTTACACTCTTGAGGGGATACCTGAAGCTGATACTTGAAGCAGAAGATACACCGTTGTATCTTCTTTTTATATTTTGTTTGTTTGTTTGTTTGTTTGTTTGGCAAATGGCTTGATATACGGTCTTCACCAGAAGATCCAAGTTGGTTTACATACACCTTGGGTTGATACATACTGTAATTAAAACAAAATTGTATTAATAAACGACAATTAAAAACAAAAGCAGAAAGGCTATAATTTATTTCTAAAAGTTAATATTTTTAAGCATGGGAAAATAAAAGTACAGAGACATTTATGACTTGGAAGTTCTACAAGTGGAATACTACAACTTAAAATTCTTGATTTCTGGTGGCAAACTGTTTAATTAGTAATGGAAGAGCCATTAGAGATGGGTATTGGTATTTGTTCCAGGTGGAGACCATGGACAGATTCAGGTCTCTGATGCACTATGGGACTTGCAGATGGTGATTGGTCTGGTCCCTGCCTTGTCTGATTATATGCAGAATTGTATCATTGTGCATTACTTATTCCTTCCGTATATGGGAAATATGGAGATGTTGAACTGACTTGGAAGTTGTTACAATGGCTTTTGATGTTAATAGGTTAACTCTTATTTCAGTAACTATTTTTGTGTTTCTTGACTTGTGGTGGGAGTGCACATTTAAATTGTATTTTTTTAGGGTAACCCTGGCATAATAATGATAGTGTATCCACCAGCTCAATAGGTTTAACTTCTCTTGGTGTGCATTATCTGTATCTGATCACACTTAAAGTCTGTGGCACCATAAAGATTCCAAATTAGATGGATCTTCAGATCCACAGATTATGAGTAGCTTCTTGCATTCTTTGAAAAACCGCATGTATAGACGTATTTATAGAAATGTAAAGGGGAATTTAAAGTTCAAACCAAACATCTTTAACATTAGTGGACATGAAGAATATACTCTACATACTGCAGAATCTGTAACTTCTAATCCAGCTATAAAATGTTATATGGGAGGAGTTTTCAGAAATTGATTCTAAGTGAAACTGTACAGCTGATACTAGATATGTTATTCTCTGCCTTCATGTTGTGTATCTTGTGCTGAATGTATACATCGGCTTGTGTTATATTTTTCTAACTTTTGTCTAATTCTTCAAGAGGCTGTAATGTGGAGGAATAGGCTGCCACCTTTCTAATTGAATTAGCTCCTGAATCAGTATCAGTAGCCCAATTTATGCATATACTAACATAGACACCCAGACAACATAGAGATCAGTGAAGGCAAAAGTTTAACCTACCTCATTTGGCGTGAACGGAATGATTAAATGTATAAAAGCAAGAGCAATAAAAATGGTGTGTAGAACAGTAGATTCTGTTATCCTTTTCAGTCATATGCTTCTCTGTTATTGTATTAGCAATGTACAATAGTATGGCCCCACATCTTTCACTTTTCACCTTGCTTACCACTTTATTGCTTCCCCTATCTTGCTGCAAACTTACCATTTTTAACATCTACTAATAAGCAAGCTGCAACATTTCTCTAGACAGAATACCACTTGCGCTATAGAGCTCTGTAGCTGACATAGTCTTGAATGATGGCAACATTGACATTATAGCAGTTTATACCATTAATTATATCTGGGGTAGTAAATGGAAGCATATTTCTGTGACCAAGGGCATTCACTCACTAAAGGTGCTGCCTGAATAATATATGCACAACTACTCTTTAATCATGTTAACATAGACAACTCTTAGTAATAACTGTATGAGGGAAGTGTGCACAATAAATGAAGAATTGTCAACTTTTATTGGCCTTCCTCTTTGCCTGTTAAGAGCTACTGGCACATAGAAAGGTGGCACATGAATATTTTCTCAAATCCTGATCTTCATGCTAGATGAAGTTTCATCTCGGTCATTTCTGTATGGTTGTTGTTAAAAAGTCCTGGATGGACTGTTTGAATTCTAATTAATAGTATCACCATACTGCCTTCTGAAGACAGCTGTATGCCACTGATTGATGGCAGTCTGGAACCATTAATATAAGTTGAATCTTATTATTGCCCAATCTTTCCTTCAGCAGCAAATCTGGTATTTTCTTTCTTTCTCTGTTCATTTGGGCATTGATTGATTTTTGTAGCAATCTGAAGGGGAAGAATTTTGTGGGGGCTTTTATTTCTTCAGACAACAGACACAGAAGCAGAACTCAAAAGTGAGCAGAGAACTTTTGTCTCCATCCAAAACCCACCCAGAAAAGGAGAAAAATGGAAATGAACTTTCTTTTTTACCTCAGCAAGTATTCTTCACCAAGCTTTCATATAATTTTAATCTTAGTCCTGTAATCCATGACCAAGTATTGCCCCAAGCAATGAAATTATTTTGTGTGAAATGGAAAGATAATCTTAGACCCTGCAGGGAGATGAAGTAGAACTGGAGGGATTCCACAACAGTGATCTGGGATTTTTTTTTCTTTTTGCTTTAGTATTGCCTTGGCTCCAAATTCTCTACTCACAAAGTTTAAAAGCCTATCTGAAGCAGACAAATGTGTTTAATCTCTTTTCTTTTAATGCTGACAAATTCTAGCTTAGCTTTTTTTTTGTCTAAAGTAGTGGTCACAATTAAAATGTGATGTGCCAGCAGTTTCTGGAAAATGATCTGTAACTTGAGAGTCAGATAAGAGCTGCTTTTGACTTGGTAAGAATTAACCTATGAAGCGGGGTGTATGCGTATTTGCGTGGGTACTTTATAGCATTATACAGTGATTTTCAGAATGTCTACAGGCAAATCTGTTTCTCACATCCATAAAATGTGGGTGTAAGTCCACATTCATCTCTGTAGACATCATTTCCGCAAAGTTGTGGATTAAGGTTAGGGATTTTCGCATTTGTGGCTGGTGCAGAATTCAAGGGAGTGGGTAAAATGAGGGGCTCAGCAACAAGAAAGGGAGTCATGAAACAACAGACTGAACCAAAATAAAACTATGTTCCTTTGCACCTTTTACTGATGCAGACTACTTGATATTCCTTATACTGTGCTGTTGCAAGGATCTGAAAATCTTTTTTTCAAGCAATAGAAATATTAATTAATTCATTATTTTTGAACACTGTTTATTGAAGTGTTGGAAAGCCAGGGTCTCATTGTGATGTCAAGGAATCAAAGAGCTTATTGCCATAACAGTGCATCTAAAAAGCCAGCAACTCTCTCCTTCTCTAATGCTCAAGAGAATTACAGTGACATAACTGGCAAAGAGCCACAACAAGGAGAATTTTTTTTTGCCATCCTAATTTTAAATAGGAAAAAATGACTGCCATCATTTTGTATTTTTATGGAATTAAAAGAAGCCTCCGAACCTCCCCTCTTCCTCCCCACCTCCCGAATGAATCCACTGAAAACAGTGGAGCTATACTGTGTAAGTCTAAATGCAGCCAAATGCAATATGAATGTAAAATTATTGTTGTTGTTGTTATTTAACATTTTCCCCTTCTTCAGTTGCAGTGGAAATTTGAAGAGACAAATGGGAACAGAGGTAAAAAAAAACAGGTTGATGCTTTATTGCAAGGTATAAAAATATCCAAATAATTTTGTAATTCATTCTAACGAAGATAGAATATAAAGGGATCATCTCAAAAAATAAAGATCTGCACTTAATGATGTTGGTACTATTATTAATTATTATTTCCTTAATAATTAAGGAAAGATTAGCAGAGGATGCAGTTTCTACTGCTACCAAATCCATAAATAGGCAGATAGGTGAACAAGAAGAAAGGGTTAGTGTGAAACTTTCACTCTTTCAAAGCCCATTCTAGTCTTAATATATATCTAATTCCTGTATTCAGATGATGTCTGTGTAGACACATTTTTCAGGAATAAGAACAGCACTGTATTTCAGAAATGAATTATTTTGGCAAATTATCTCTATACTTTGAGATACTTGAAAGTACACTTTAGAAATGTTTTGTGCACACTGTTTGCTCCCTGATGGCGGTGACCAGGCTAATTCTAGAGTGGGGATTCCTAAACCTTTTGCCATCACACCTCCCTTTAGTGTAATCTTAAAGTACACACCTCCCCTAAAAATCCAAACACCAAAATGAACACAAATTAACAATGAAAACAATACAATTAAACTTTGGGAAAGGTGGACTTATTGTAACAATGTAACTAAAAGGTTCTTCACACCTCCCCTGGACTCCAAGGGAGGTACACCTCACAGTTTGGGAAACCCTGTTCTAGAGTGTTTCTGTGTATGGAAGAGTTAGGAAAACAGGCACATGTCAAAAACATTTCTTCCCATGATAAAGACTCCTTTATATTTTTCTTAGACCTTGTGTCTCTGACATGGCGTGCCATCCTGAGAGATGTGCCACTTCATTGTTTAAAGGGCTTTGTGACAATTGTTGGTTTTGTCAGTA
Organism: Charina bottae; assembly: GCA_023362775.1. Lineage (NCBI taxonomy): Eukaryota > Metazoa > Chordata > Lepidosauria > Squamata > Charinaidae > Charina > Charina bottae. The sequence continues at coordinate 170,242,989 of JALMGJ010000003.1, read as the reverse complement.
AAACATGTTTCAGTGTGGACTGCAAGTACTAAAATGAAGTACAATACAGACTGACATAGATGTGATGCTTTAATTTTAGTTTTGAAATATCTATTGCTATATTTCTGAATCTCAATGTCTGATCACGTAGCGTAGAGCAGGGAAGGGAGACAAATGTTGGCTGCTCATCAAAGTCCATCATATTTTATTATTAGGCAGGGTGCCATTCAAACAGAAGGACATAAATGGAGGCAAGCCAACAGGCCATGTATGCATATCCTGTGAGGCAAGCGTGCTTGCATGTTAATAATTTGGAGAGCTTTTACTTAAAAAAAAAAAAAAAGGCTGCTGTCTGAATCAAGAGAGTGACGGGGGGGGGGGAACAGTCCAAATTGAATTATGGCTATCCATTGCCATGGGATGGCTGCTGTTTGGGTGGTTTGTTATTATCTACAGCTGAGACAGTAATAGTATAATGAAGTTTTGCCCTCCCTTAATTCTTATCCATCAATTCTTGCTGCAATAGTAAATTAAGAAAAAATGTAATCCACTTAAATACATGTTGTGCTTCTCACCACAGTGAAAACAAGAGGCCTTTTGTTCATTTTTTCCCACTTGTGATGTGTTTAAAGATAAACACTGGTGCCTTATTATAGGGTTGACCTAAAAATATTAATAACCAATAGAGATGAAACACATGGTTTTCTGTCCGAGACTGAGAATGGATCCAAGCTGACATCTAGATGAAAAGAAACTCCCATTACTGTGGAATATTGAGTACCTCTCCGTAAGGGTTGAGAGTTTGGTTGAGCCCAAATACAGCTGAAATAATATATTAAATAGCTAAGAAGTTGAACTACAAATTAGGGAGCCTTCAGTCAAAGTCTCACTTCCGCCATGAAATCCCAGGATGACTTTGGGCAAAAGTCTTTTCCTAAGGAGCTACATCTACAAAATGGGGGATGGACTCACTTTCTAAAATTGACCTATAGAATTTGCCAACCTAGCCTTCTCAGTTCATTGGACTAAAACAGCGCTTTCCAAACTGCCGCCGTTGGCAACACACCAGCGGTGGCGCGGGGGCGGCGTGCACAGCAGCGGCTGTGGCCTCGTGTTTTCAGCTAAAACCCGGAAGCGCTGATGGCGCGCCGCTGCCGTCGCCGCTGCTGCTGCCACCACACACACACACACACGCCGCCACCGTGCACGTCCACTTCCGGGTTTTGTCGCGACACACTAAAGTGTTGCGACACACAGTTTGGAAAGCTATGGACTAAAGCTACAAAATTGTATATATGCAAAGTTTTCAGAATACTCTCAAGTGCTGTATAAATGCTAAATATTATAATAGTTTTTTGTGATATCACTAGAGAGCGCTAGAAGAATAACTGGCCTTCAGTTTAGCTGAGCAAGAACTGCTGGTGACACAACCCTGAGATTTAGGAGGTATTTGTTAGATCATAAAAGTCTTAAATAGAGTTTATGCAGAGACTGTTTCTGTAAACCCTAAATAAAATTAGGAGAGAGAGAGAAGGGCCTCTGTTATAAAGGAATGTGATATATATGCACAGGGGAAAATACTCTTGCAAATATTGCCCTTTGTCTACTATAGCATTCTGCAGTATGTCTGCTTTGGTAGTTGGTTGTAAAAAGGTGTTCCTTCAATTTCTTTTTTTTAAAAGAATTTTATTAAGTTTGAAACAAAGATAAAAACTACAAAAAAGCAAAAAAACTACAAAAAAGAGAAAAAAACTAAAAAGTGTAAAATACAAGAAAAAAGAATTTTAAAGATTACATAGAGAGGTGACTTCTGACTTTCAACAAGAATATACAGCAATTTCCATAATCAATCCCTTGCTCTACATCAAGCCAAGATCACATTATTTCTATAAATCATTAGCATATTATAAAAATCACTAAATACAATTGCTCCTTCCCCTTATATTAAAGGGAAGAAAAGAAAAAATATATATAAACCTCCAAATCAACTCCTCCCAAAACAACATTTATTTAATTATTTCCTTCCTACCACTATTCTATATATTTCTGTCCACTATAATAAAAATATTATAAAAACATATAAATTATCTACTTTTATAATTAATAATACTATAACAATCTTAACCCTATTAAACTTAAAACCAAACAATTATTATTATACCTTATAAATCTTAAAAATCAAATCTTAAAAACAATCCAGTAAACCATAATCCAAATCATTAAAGAAAAATGGAATCATACAAGCCTTAATATCAATCCAGATAAACATTCTCAAATCTTTACCCAACTTCAAAATATACTACAGCATTTACATATCTCCATATTACACACAAGGGATTTTTCATACAGAAATCAAACAGCCCAACTGCCCCACTTAGAGACTCAGACTTCTCAGTAAAAAACCTCCCACAGAACAGAGCCTCTTCTTTCCCACAACATTCCATCAGAAAAACAACTCCATTTGTAATTTGCAACTGAGACTGTAACCTCTTCAACACCAGAATGTAATCATCTGGAATTTCAGCAAAAGCTTCAATCTCGCTGTCAGTAGAAACATCTCTATCTTTGTTAAAATCTTCAGCTTCTTCCACAATGTCCTCATCCAGATGACACATTTTAAAACTAGTATTTTCCACAATGTCCCAAATTTCTTGCAAAAAAGCTTGGCAAAAGTCAGAAAAGATCTGTTTAATAGACTGTTCAAGCTCACAGCAAAACTCTGAGAAACTCTCCTTAAACTCCTCCATATTTCAAGCAGTAGATTATGGTGCCCCCTAGATACTTGACTGGCGAACGCAGGAGTTAATGAGTTAATAGAAGATCTCCGAAAGTTGTTGACATAAGAGAAAGTATGTTAACAAGCAACTCCCAGGGAAAGTGAGCAGAAAACTGAAGATTCGAAATAGCAATAGTGTAGGAAAATATTAAATCCTTCAAGTTCAATACAAAAATAATAGCAGGGAGGCAATTATTTATTCTCAGTCCTCCTTAGTATTTAAATGGGAAAACAAAGCTTTAAAAAATTTTTAAAAATTAATCCAGAAATAACGATAGGCACCAAGAGAGATCGCTTCTCCTTGCTGTAGAAAGCCTCTCTTGGAGTACATAACTTAAATATATATATTTGGGTGATTTAGAAATGGGGTGGCTCGACTTAGTGTCTCTTTAAGGCTACAGCGCGGCTTGGAAATGGTGATGTCCTGGTCTCCCGGTGGCTCTTACCCGATCGTTGTGAACGCTATTTGCGATTCCCAGGCTGCAAGTTGCCGTTCTGGAGAATAGATGGGATTATTCTGAGTGGCTTCTTTGCCGTGAAAGTGCTCCAGGGCTTCAGGAAAAAGCCTGCCTGAGCCCAAAAATTCACCGCGTTGTCAGTTCTGTCCATGGAGCTCGCGGACACAGCTGGTCAGTCGGCCATATTCCCCACCGGAAGCCTGTTCCTTCAATTTCTGATGTGCTGTGAACATCATGTTATGGTTGATCCTTACATTTACATTTAAACAAATTTAAGGGAAGAACTAGTGGAATTATCTTTTTGCTGTGCTTTTCAGGGTCCTTATTTTCTTCCAGGATGATTGAAGGAGGGACTATTGCTTTATTTCAGTGGCCTTCCTTGGTCTGTGGTAGGATTTAGTCTTCTGATGGTTTAGCTGAAATCATGGGAAAGGATACAGTCTCTTTCAACCAATACATTGCTGAACTTAGGGAGGCAGATATGACTGTGGGTCTCTGCCTTTGAGTGTACCCTGTAGCTCTGAGAAGCAATTAGTAGAGATACATTCAAGGCTAAAGAACGGTATAAATCTATCACATTCCAGGAGAAACTCACATTGAATGTAAAAAGGCCATCTTAGTTCTGCAGCAACACAAGCATATTTGATGCCTTGAAAGCTGAGTTTGAGCCAAAAGGCTTGGCTTGCCAAGTTGCAGAAGACAGCCTGTCTCATCTCTTTCTGTCCAGCTAACCACTAGTGGTTGACTGTATCTGATTGCAAGTTTTGAAGACATTCTACGATGATTTATAATTCTCAGTAAGGTATTTCAGTAGAACCTCCTTTAACAAATCTTTTACAGTCTCATTCTCTGCATGTTTCTTCAGGAGTACATACCATTAGTTGCAGTGGGATTTGCTTGCAACTAAATGAACCTGAAATTGCAAATTTAACTCAACAGTTCATTGCACATCACAGGTTAATCCCCATATTAGATAACTTGTGGATGGCATCCATTCTCCATGCTTCTGACCTTGAGATAAGAATACATACTGATTTTTGAAAGAGGATTAGGGCTGAATGTGCATCCACTCCCCTCTGACCCCAGGAATTCCATTAATGTCAGCACATACAATCTGGAGTTGTTAGCAATAGTGCCCTCACGAACCAAGCAGTCAACACAATAAAAGTAGCTTTTTTTTATAAAAGGAAGAAGTGGAAAAAAGCATAAGACTATAGAAACAGACTCAGTAACAATGATGCGCTTAGGGTTGGACATGTGGGCACAGAACTAGGGCCCCACAGGCCAGGAGGCAGCCCCCAAACCTATAGCAGTTTCAAAAGCTATGTCTTTCAAAAGAAGTTTGTCCCACTATCATAATTTCTCCAAATGCTGATATTCTATAAGAATTTTAAAATACATAAATACATTGCAGCAATCTTCTGTCTATTTTGAAAATGATTTAGAAAAGGAACTCTGGACCTTGTGCAAACACACAGCATCTCCCCTCTATTCCTTAGAGAGTGTGTGTCTTTATTAAGGCTCTAGTGTGAGCCTAAAACAATGTGGCTGCTTTTAGAGTTGCATCAAAATGCCCTGTTTTAAAGATGGAATGATTTAATGCACAGCCATAGCAGCAGATGTCCCCTGCTGACATGATTGTCTGCAGAAGGGGGCAAGAGGGGGCAAGTAACGAAACATGCATGCAATGAAAATTTGGTCCCTTGTGTACTTGCACTGCGATGCCACATACAAGTACATAAGGGACATACCTAGTATCATGATGTCATGATGTATGTTTTGGCGTCGCTGTGATTAGCTGTAGAAGACTGTGACTGCTGTTTCTGTTTTCCCATCCAGTAAGAAAAGTTTGGAAATGTTAGCAAAAATGGCTGAGAAAAATAAATTTCAATCTAACTCCCAACGCCTTTATTGAAGCCCAACAGGCATGCATCCAGAGCTGTCCAGAGCAGCTTTCTAGCAGGAAAAAGTTTCCGAGTTAACCATCACTAGTTATACTTACAATTGGTTCTCCACCCTGGTTGCTAAGGAACACTTGCACTTAATAGTTTAAACCTTAGCTTGCAGGCTTGGTGTGATGGGCTGCCATTGCTCTTCCAATAAGGAAAACAATGGAGAGCTGGAGGAGGGGGTGCATTTCTTTATGAAACAGTGTGCAGGAAGAAAACGAATAGATGCCTTGTAATTTTTTTGAAATAGGAGAATCGTATTTCCCATGCCTTCCTCAACTCTGACAGCTGCACAGCTCAGGGACTTCGAATCTTTGATTTATTATGATAATTCCTGCTAGCATAGGGTTAGAACTTAACTATGAAATTGGTATTGGAATAATCAGGCATTTGTGGAGAAGAAGGCTAAGCAATTCTTAGGCCTCCATTGTCTTTTCATCTTGGGAATGTCTTAAAAAAGGATGAAAGCCACACACACACACACAAACACACACACAGCATTATTTTCAGGTTTTAGAGATGTTTTTGAAACACCGTGTTGTACGGTGGACAGACAGGGATATGCACATAATATGCAGTTATACTGTATGCAGATATCAGAGGAATATCACTTACAGACTAATTCAGCCATATGTGCAATTTCTGCATTGCATACATATTGACACTTTGGGTTATCTGTGTAATGTAATGCTCTCTATTAGATACTATCTAGCTGGAAGTAATCTAAAGGTGAAGTAATGTAGCATGCTTGCTGTTTTTCTGTGGAGCCTAATGGAAATCAAGTATCAAAAAATTAAGCCTCCTTTGATGAGAGTTCTTGTTCTTTTAAAGGTCAAATTAGCCGTAGGATCTCTTCCCCCCTCTATCCAGTATGTGAAAAACCTGGAGGGGCTTTTTAACCATTTGCATGTTCTGTGCAAAGTTTCCTCCTGAACTGCTATTTGCCCCTGATGGGAAAGCTAAATGACCATGCACAGATTATCATCTTGTAACACAGATTTTGGCTATTGAGTGGGAAGAAAACTGCCCAAATAGGGACAGTCAGGGTTCTGGGGAATTAAAGACAGGGGTATAGTCTTCCCAAAACACAATCAATCGTTAGTTTCTGAAGAGGTGAGCTTCCAATGTGCTATTACCTGTAATAATGTCTGTTCAGACCAATGGATTAGTCTTAAAATCAGGTGAGCAGATTGGCTTGTTTATTCAGGAACATAGGAAACTGCTAAAATATCTAAGGGCAGACAAGACTGTTACCGAAACAGTGTAACATCCAAGGCTGAGAAGCGACCAAAAATCTATTACTGCATAAGGATGAAACAAAGAGATGCAATGTTTTATCCTAGAGCCGGTGTGTGTGTATAGATAACTAGATTCTACACTAGCCAATCTTCACTGATACGTTTCTTTTGCATCTTAAATAAAAGCAGTTTATTTTTCTGAGCCTTATCTTTGAATCTTCCACTGCTAAGCTCATGGGTACATGATTGCATTCCTAGAGAGATTTATTGTTAGGCTCCAACAGCAAGATCACCTACACCTTAGTCCCAGTCCCACGGGAGGAGAAAACTCATTCAAGGATCCAGGATTGAAATCATGGCTACCGACCTGCTTGCAAGATTTGTTCACTGTGGATCAGGTTGCCAAGATCTTGCTCCAGTGCCAGAAACATATGAGACGCAGATGCATCTGTTAACCCAGATGTTAAAACAACCAGTCCAGCACGTAGAGCTGAAATTGCCCCAACTGGAGGCTCCCATCCCCTCAAGCCCAGGATCCAACAGCCAGAATCACTACAGCAACAGCTCTTTGACACCGAACCCCTGCTTTTCTGCCTGACTAATATGATGGAAATCCTGGCAAATTTACTACCTTCTTTGCTCCGTGTGATTTATATAGCTCTCTGACATTTTCCCTATGGACTGATCTTACAGAAAATTTATAATTGGCCTACTGACAGAGGGTACTGCAAAATGGGAAATCCCTCTTTTGCTACAGAGCAGCCTGGACTTGGACAACTTTGCTCCTAAGTGCTAATTTTGATGATCCCATGAAGCAAGTGATTTCCAACCACAAGCCCTACTGCTTATGACAAGATAAGTGCCCTGGCTGAGATTATGTTTCTGACTTTTAGTTGTTAGCTCAGGATTAAGATGGAATGAAGGAGGCTTAAATTTACCATTTACAGAGGGACTGATGAAGTACAGGTTGAGTTTATTTGTCAGGGCTTAAATATCTCCCAGCTAGTACAATAAGCAGACTGATTCCGTATCCCATGAACCAGACTACTTTGCACCTGTGAGCCCCCCACCCTGCATCCTGTGCCTAGAAAAGTTTGCCTCCTCCACCCTAATCCCACCCTGTGAGATTCAGAGGCCAGAAGCCAAACTCCTTCCCTGTTTGAATCCCTACTCAGCAAACGCAGGATCCATATGTGTAAGCTTGGATGGATGGCCCTGAGGGGAGCCCTTGTTTTTCACCCTCCCCCTTTCCCTGGAAATGAGGAAAACTGACCATCTGAATATTTTTCCTCCTTTGCGGGAAGAGGTCTTGCAGTTCTGCCATGACAGTTGGACAGCTGGATATTGCTGAGTTTTTAAAACAACCCATCTGTTGCTCTGGGACTTTTGGTGGCTTTATGCCAGAATAGACATCAAGGCCAAAGTTTCAACTTGCCACATGTCCCCATGATAGATCTCTAACTGCCAACCAATCAGACTGCTATGTTCCCTTCCGTCACTGCAAGGGATATAACTTTATTATTGGCAAGGGCCTGGATGCCATTTTGGTGATAGTTTATATATTTGTTAGTTGTTTATTTTCATTTGTTTAGTGAAGAAACCATAAAAAAGAGAAAAGAACATAAAGAAAAAAGAAAGCAATACAACAAGAACAAAAACAATAACCCACAATGTTCCTTCTCTAGGAGCAATGGGAAGGCACCAGGTCCACCTAGTAGTGCTCGGCCGATTATCACCACCAGGAAGACCAGATCCACTGCCACTGGAAATGAAACCACAACTGGCTCTTTCAAATTTCTCCCCTCTGTACAACTAGCTAAGGAGCTAGATGTCAACTTTATTGGACTAGTTTCAGTTCTTGCACAGATCAATCCCACTGGGGGTTTTTGGCTGCATTATCCTGATGCTCTGAAAATGCATCCCATCAACTTTTGTTCCACCCCAAATATGCTTCATGACATCATGACACAAAACCTACAGCTTATGTACTTGTGCCAGATGTCAGAATGCAAGTACATAAGGTCAGAGTTTGCTTCATAATGTAACTGTGCAGGGGGAGAGTCTTAGCAGCTCCTGAAAGGCAAGGAGAAGACAGAGAGGAAGAGGGCGTGGAAGCTGGCAAGTCTAGAAGTCAAAAGGCAGATAAGATGGTTATCAAAACACAGTGCAGATCAATGTTTGCAGATTATCTGATGATAAAATCATGAACTGAAGCTGAAAACCACAGCCATTGATGTTGGTGAACTGACAATTACTGTAGCATAACTAGATGTGCTTTTGTTGCAGTGCTTCACCAGATTTATAGAAGAAGCAGGAAAGCCACGGTGCTGAGAAGAGAAGGTACTAGTTCCTGATTGCTGGATATCCTGACCTGAAAACACCCTAGGAACTTAATGATTTTTTTGTTTCCCCATAAAGGTTCAGGGAGTTGATACTAGGTCTTTTCAAAGTGGGAGCAACCTGCTAGTGTTTTATTTCACCTGTGAAAGATAATGTGATCTGCCTTATAAAGTGTCAAGGCAGGGCCAAACTACCTTAACTGGCTGCTTCACTTTGAGGCAAGCCATTCCTTTGTATGCCCTGTGCATGTGCAGGAAGCTGCTGAAGGACCAGACTGGTGACTGGCTATCTTGATCCAACAAATAAAAGCACTCCTTTGTTTTCTGAATCTCCTTTGATGGGGTAATTCAAAGGAATCACCTTCAAATCAAGTTACCCCAACAAAGCTTTTCACAACCTTAGTTTAAATGGAATAGGAAACGGGGGTAGGGGGAAAACTTAAATCTCCCCCACCTCCTGCTTTGATTATCAGATTCCTGCCACCCATAAGTTATTTTAATTTATCCATGGAAGATCCAATCATATATCTGCATCTGATTCAGTTTGGTTCTAACTCTCTCCCAATAAAATATGGATTGACTACTTCCTATTCAAACTGCTGAATCTCATGCGGTCTGTTCATTTCATGGGATGGTGGCTGGAGAGAAAAGAATCCATGCTAGAATCTTAGTGGGACACTCCTAATCTTGAATTAATAGTTCAGGCCCATATAACAGGAAGCTATTATGGTAGAGTGTGCCTTCTTTTGTAAGTAAGTAAGTAAGTAAGTAAGTAAATGAAAGAGCTTTTTGTGTACCTCAGCATGGACAGAGTATTCTGGATCAAGTCACATAAGTGTGGGTTCATGCGTGAATGTACATGTGTGCAAAAAGAATAGGGATATGCTGACAGAATACAGGAAGGAAAATAATTTATGTACAATTACTTTATTAGATCCCAGCTGGTTGCTTTAGACAACACGTTGAAAATGCTTAACAAAATAAGTCACACGGCAATGATTTTGAGAGTGGTAGGAGCCAAAATAATAGACTGAGTACCCATGCTCATTCTAATCTGCATTGGTGGTACTCTGAGGACTAAAAATTAGTATCATCCTGGACTTCAGGAGCCTGTTTCGCATTCTGTGTGTACACAAATCTGATAAAAGAAGAGGGTTTTTTAGATTTATATTGAGGCTATGTTCTATATTTGTTGGATTCCTGAGAGGCTGAGGCAAATCCAGGTTGAAATATAGAGAAAAATACAACATGGAATTCATAAAGTATAATTAAAAATTGATTGAAATAATCCTAATTTTAAGCCATTTTTAAATTTAATTTAAATTTTAAATTTACACTTTAATATTTTGACTACCAAGGCCATGGGAAATACAGTATATCCAGTGATGATGTAATGTCATCAGGTAGAGGAGTAGAATATTTCAGCCCATTTTCGAGGGACAGGCTCATGGCATTTTAATCTTTTTTTTTAAGTAGCAGTTCATGTCACAAAGCATCAGTATTTTGGCAACAATATCTGGAGTTAATTATAGGGGTGTCAAAAAGGTTCATGCAGCTTGTGGGTTGCATCTGTCTCTTGAATGTATGGAAATGCATACATGCAAATATATAAACATACATGCAATTACTCCTTTTGGAGATAAGCAATAGTATTTAGAACACAGAAAGCATGTAATAGTCAACCAAAGAAATTAAAGTCATGAAATTAAAAAAGGAAAGGAAATTTTAACTAGATCCAGTTTATACCAACACCATGCATCCTATTTCTCTACATCTTTTTTGTTTTTGGAAGCCATCCTAATGCTTTTTAGTAAGAATGAGAAGCTGTAGGCTAACTTAGCACCCTGTGCCACATGCAGCATTTTCTGTTAATGGTAAGGACAGAATCTTATCAGTTTTAGCACATTTTGGCCAGCCTGCCCCAGACACAACTAAAGCCCAGTTTTGCCCAAGCATGCTCAAACTGTTCTATGCATCTAATCTAGACACTCCCTTGCAAGCCAACATACTGTTGCCTGCATCTCAGAACTCAGAGGGATATGCAGTAGACTGGCACAGACTCAGGATGCCATAGAAATATAAATGTTTGCTTGCTTGCTTATTTATTGGAATTTATGTGCCATTCCAGTCCAACAGGACTCTGTTGGATGTGCTTATTCTATTATAGTTACTTAATTAGCAGTAAGGCAGAACAAGGACATAAGGTAAGGTAAAGTTTCCCCTTCCAGTCATATCCGGCTCTAGGGGGCGGTGCTTATCTCCGATTCTCAGCCGAGGGAGCCAGCGTTGTCCATAGATGCTTCCGTGGTCATGTGGTCAGCATGACTGAACGCAGAGGCGCACAGAACGCTGTTACCTTCCCACCGGAGTGGTACCTATTTATCTACTTGCGCTTTTTACGTGCTTTCAAACTGCTAGGTTGGCAGGAGCTGGGTGAGAACAGGAGCTCACCCCGTTACGCGGTGCTTCCAGGTCTCGACCTGCCAACCTGTCATCCTTTCGATCGACAGTCGGTAGTAACTGTTACGCCACCGCGCCACTTAAGATAAGTGCTTATTCTATTATAGTTACTTAATTAGCAGTAAGGCAGAACAAGGACATAAAAATAATCAATATAATAGGAATTTAACTTAGCGATGATGAGCATTGGTCATATACTATGAAATGAAGTGGATTGGTAAAACTTAATATAAAATGATATTTCGAGAAAGCAAGTTGGCAGTGCTTTAGCTAATTAGCATCTGTGTTTTTTTCAGAACCTCAATGGACTTTTTCCAAATTCCATCTTTAATACCTGACCATGATAAGCCTTTGCAATTAAATTTCTTATTTTTTTTACTTTTAAACAGAGCTTTTCAAACTCATAAAGCCTAACATTCATTGAAAATTAATATCCACTTTCCAGTCATAGAAAGTAGCCACTGTTACAACTGCGTGTGTCCCCCCCCCCCACTAAGATAGATAAACAGAGCAACCCTAATTGGGACTGACTGGACAGGGTGGTCTTCCATGGCATCCTAAATCCTGCCAGCCAAGAGCAGGGGCCATCAGTACTGAAATAGAACACATGATATAACCCAGATGTTTAGGGTTTCAACTCTAGTCTGTATGACCAAGGGCAAGGAACTGTGGGCGCTGTCTTTTAAATCATTGGGTAGGCTCTAAATTGGCAACTTCAACATCGGATCTTTGGTTCATTCTTCCTCCTTGAAAGCAAACAAAGGAAATTAGCTAATGGGCCCGAACCAGGCCTATCCACAGGCCCATCTAGTAGATCTATCAGCCCTTTGAAAGTCAGGGAACAGGACCATTGGAACTCTATTGTTATATAGGGTGTCATAAAAATATCTTGAAAGCCTGCCAGCATTTCCCTCTGGCCCCTCTTATGCCATGCAAGACCAAGGCCTCCTTTCCCAGGGTTGAGTTGTCATTTATTTTCTCTTAACTGTTCCCCTAATAACTTTTGCATTCCTTGGAGAAGACGATCTCTGCACTCCTCAACAAGATCCCTAGTTGGTTTCCCTGTGCTACACGGCATCCGTTGGCAGAGGAGGGGGACTCTTTGGCAATTGTATGCAAGATAACAAGCAATAATGGTTAATCCCTGGAGGTATTCCTTTTAACTTATCGATCACTACTTCCCCATTCTATTCCCTTGAGTTATCCAATATTGGGGGGAAATCAGGATTGAATTATAAAGGAAACCAATGCAATTTATTTCTTTCCATCTCTTTTTCTCTTTCAGTTTAGTTTGTATTTGTGTTTGTTGTTGTAATTAAAATTTTCAATAAAAACTATTTTAAAAAAGGACCTTCTTCTTCCATGAGATCTCTTAAATCTGAAGTAAATACTGTGATCCCACAAGGATGAATAACTTGCGTATTTCTATAGGTCAGGGCTTTCCAAAGTGCCGCCGCTGGCGACACACCATTGGTGGCGGCGCAGGGGGGTGCACATGCATGGCGGCGGCACGGGGGGGCGTGCGGCGGTGCGCGCATGCACGGCGGCAGCGGCGGCAGCCTCCGCTAAAATGCGGAAGCACTGATGCCACGCCGCTGCCTCTGTCGGGACACACTTTTGTGTCGCGACCCACAGTTTGGAAAGCTCTGCTATAGGTTCTTGCATCCATTACTAGATAAAGAAAGATCACATGGTAGCCTTTCTATTACCCATGCATCAAGTTTACATCTGTCAGCATTTCTAAGCATATTCCAGGAGTCTTTGGCCCCAGATTTACTTTCCAGAAGTAATTGTCCTTTGGTGCCAAATGCAAAGCCCCTCACCTTTATTTAAAATGTGAAATTTAGCTTTAAAAATTTTCCAGCTTTAAAAAGTTGGGGCGAATGGCATTTGTTTAAGCTTGGGATGGGGGGATTTTCAGTAGGCGTGGAGGGAGAAGGAAGGACTAACCCTCTTTTCCCTGTACACACTGTAATTCTTCTGAATATTACTCTCCACATGGCAATTAAGTCTGGGGGGAAACTTCTTGCATCATTGTTAGTGGAAGATTAAGAGAACTGTTTTGCAAAACCTGAGATTTCCTGGGAAGTGTGGTTAGGAAGGAAGAATTATCGTTTGACATCCAAAGTATGGCTATTAATGTATAGTCGAAGGCTTTCACGGCCGGAATCCGATGGTTATCCATATGGCTATTAAGCTTAGAAAAAATCCTCCTAAAACCATATGCAAGATAGTTGTTTTAGCAGTGGAGACTCCGTTGTTTATGTTAAAAGGTACAGCATCATTACATTGTTCTCTTTTTTCATTTTAAAAATTCTTTCCAGTCAAAAGGTTCAATTATAGGTTAATCTTGCTGGTCATTGACCGAATAAACATATTACTGACTTACAATTATAGGTTAGAACAGAGCTTTCCAAACTGTGTGTCGGGACACGTTAGTGTGTCGGCTGCAGTGTTTGGGTGTGTCACGGCTGCTGCTGCCTCTGAGCCCTGCCAGGATTCCACACAGGTCCCAGTGCCTGCCTTGTGCCTTGCTGCCTCCAAACCTGCTGTGATTCTGCGCAGGTCCTAGTGCCTGCCTTGTGCCTTGCTGCCTCCAAACCTGCCCTGCCAGGATTCCGCGCAGGTCCCAGTGCCTGCCTTGTGCCTTGCTGCCTCCAAACCTGCCCTGCCAGGATTCCGCGCAGGTCCCAGTGCCTGCCTTGTGCCTTGCTGCCTCCAAACCTGCCCTGCCAGGATTCCACGCAGGTCCCAGTGCCTGCCTTGTGCCTTGCTGCCTCCAAACCTGCCCTGCCAGGATTCCGCGCAGGTCCCAGTGCCTGCCTTGTGCCTTGCTGCCTCCAAACCTGCCCTGCCAGGATTCCGCGCAGGTCCTAGTGCCTGCCTTGTGCCCTGCTGTAAGAGTGTGTTGCAAAATGATGCATGTCTAAAAAGTGTGTCACCAACATGAAAAGTTTGGAAAGCTCTGGGTTAGAATAACTATCATTAAGTGTGTATATGTATATTAGGCATGTTCAGAGAAATAATGGGTTCACAAAATTTGTTTTAAGAATGGGTATAGGACACAATGGCCTATTTCAAACCACGTGGCTGAATTCACACATAGGCTAACCCAAAATCAAACTAAGATCTGAGCTACCAAGTTTTTTTAAAGCAAAAATATAGCAGTCCTGTGCTTCTAATTCCAAGGTATGGAAAATGTTGTATGCACACACATCCATGTCCACATAAAGAGCACAGAAATTGTTGCCAATCTTGTCAGTCTTTTAAAAAGAGATAAAGGAACAAATGGTAGGATGCTCCTGTACAAGCCTGTATGTAGTTAAACCCTGTAAAGACAATTAGCACACTTACTGTACAGTATAATCTGCCTTTATTCAAGCTCTTACTTCAAATGCATGATCTCTTTAGGTGTAGAAAATAATATCTGTATATGTACATAATTTTAATACATGTATGTATGTATGTATGTGTGTATGTATATGTGTGTGTATGTATGTACAGTATGTATGTATGTGTATGTCGTGTATGTATGTATGTGTGTGTATATATATATATATACACACACACACACACACACACACACACACACACATACACACATACATACATACATACATACTGTATATAAAAAGGTAAAGGTTCCCCCTGCACATTTGTGCAGTCATATCCAACTCTAGGGGCCAGTGCTCATCTCCGTTTGTTAGCCGAAGAGCCAGCGTTGTCCGAAGACTCTTCTGCGGTCATGTGGCCAGCATGACGCGCTTGGAACGCTGTTACCTACCCACCGAAGTGGTACCTATTCATCTACTTGCATTTGCATGCTTTGGAATTGCTAGGTTGGCAAGAGCTGGGGCAAGTGCGGGAGCTCACTCCGTCATGCGGGACTAGGGATTCGAACCTCCGAACTTGCAATCTTCCGATTGATATACATATGTATATACACACACCCACATAGAAACATTTTAAGCTTTAGAGGACTTCATGTGCAATATTGTAATAGTCTTAGAACAGCCATGCAAAGTAGTATTATTATATCTGTTTGTAGTTGTAAGATAGAGACTAATCTACATGCTTGGCTCAGAAAAGCTATTGTTATTCCGTAGCTCAAGAGAGCCTTAACATCAAGAACCAGAGTTTTTCCGAAGTCCTAAGAAGAGAAATTGAAGATCTTTGAAAAAAGAAGACAGAGGAGTTATGCTACCACTCTTCAGGAAGAACACATTCTCCATAATGCAGGATACAAAATAATGGATTTAACTTTACAGGAAGGTAGATTCTGACTGAATTCTAGAAAAAAGTCTGGAAAAAAACTAACAGTAACAACAGTTAAATAGTGGAACCAATTACCGAGTGAGATCATGGGTTCCCTGGATGGAGGCTAAACAGACATCTGTTTGAGATATTTTAATTTGGATTTTCCTGTGCTGAGCAGGAGGTTGAAGGCCTAAATGTTCCTTTTCAGCTCTCTAGGATCTTATGATTCTCTGGAAGTTGATCTATATTTGTATCTTTATCTGCAATGAACATTTTGTGCATGTCATGCAAATGTGTATCCTATGGGCTCAAGCCCTTGGGATTTTTAGTACCTAGCAAGCTACTTGATTACAACATCAGATAAAAACAGCAGCATAGGAGTCATACATTTTCAAGATGGAAAGGATTTATGATACATCTGCTGCATAGCTCTGATTACATTTGATTGTTCTGTCTTAAACGGACTGTATATCCTTCCAATATGTGTGTGTTTGTATGGCAGTCTAATTCTAAAGATTCCAAGTAATGGCTATCAATTTTCCTCCTGAGATACTGTTCTATGGATAAAAAGTGTTACCAATCTTTTAAGGAAAACATTCATTTTATTCCTCTGCTGAACTTCACAAATGTTAAACTGACGGTTTGGGATTGTTTTCCACACAATTTCCAGTTGTGTTGTATGGCAGTCTGCTCCCCCCGAGAGGCATAATGTCACACTCAGAAGTGTTAACGAATTTGGACATTATCATCCTTCAAGATTCTCTCTGCAGTGACAAATTCTTCCACAGAATTGCAGTTTGCAAATATAGCCAAAAGTAGAATCTGTTCCAACTTCAAGAAACAGCTAGATTGAAATTGTATTTAAAATGTCAGCAAATCTGTATGTGCTGCTATGTAATAGAATTCTCAGGCAGGCTTATTTGAAAAAAAAACACAGATTTGTTAGATGTTTTGTTCACAGGCCATTTAAGGCTTCGAAAGTCATAAACAGCACTGGATAAAGACGGGTAGCCTATGAAATTAAAAAAGAAAGGGTGAATAGATCTGTTACCCCCTCCTTGCTTAAATGTACAGGATTTTGACTGGATATTTAGGGTGCAATCCTATATTTTGCAGTTCGGCAATGTGTGTACCTTAGCCCAAGTATGTGGGGCTGATTTCAAATGCTTTCTATGAGTGATTTATTCAGATCTTTGGTAAGAACTATCTGTCCTTACGAAAAGGAGTATCAGAAGGAGAAAAGGGGTGTCAGAGATTAGATTCTGCCACCTTCTCTTGAATTTGACCTCACTCCCACTCTCCTCAAAATATGGAAGTTGACTTGAACCCAAGAAGAATCATTGCTAAGAATGCTCTTTGCATTTTACCCCCAAATATCCATAGAAGTAGAAGAAGGGACAGAAACAGAAGAGTTTTTGAAAGCCCAATCTACATGTTAAAATTATTTCTCCATCAATGTTCTTAGCACAATGATGTAAGTACTGAAGTTTGTGAAAGATATTTCTGGAGGAGGACAATTATATAAAGAGCATAATAATAGCTGTATCTGATTTAAAGGAACAGATAAAGAGAAGATATTGCTATATAATCTCACAGATACAAAGCTGTGTTGAATAGAGAGCACACTAAGCAGTTCCAGCATAATATCTTTGAATGGCTGCCATCTGTTGTTGTAGCATGTGATTTTGGTTACACAGGTAATGCCAAGTATGAACTTTGTGCAGAGTCAGGCTTCAAGTGAAAAACTGGTAATGTACATAGCTGTTGCAGAAAAAGCAGGTGACACCTTACAAATTAACACATTCTCTGAAGTGATAGTCAATCTGGCACTCCAGATGTTGTTGAACTGTAACTCCAGCATCTCTCACTGTCAGTCTTGCTTCCTATGGATGCAGTTTCTGGAGTATCATATGTTGCCTACCCCTGTTCTGGTGTATGCATTTATCGACTACTTCGTATTGGTTTCAAAAGATTCTCCTCTGTGTTTATGGTATGGACCATGATGGGTTTTGAATAGCTCAGACAAACTTTCACCAGAGTACAGAGAAAAAAGCTTTTTCATGCTCTGAGGCACTGGATAGAGAGAGTGATTTATATTAGGTTATAAAGCCACTCTTCCATTTAAAAAGATACAGCTCTTTAACATGCCAAGGATCTTGGGTTATATTTTTAACTTGGAGGGTAGGAGTACAGTAAGATGAAACAGCAGTTAGACCCAAAGGTTTTATAATAACAGCATGCCTCACTATCATTATATAATAATGGAAGAAGGTAAAAACACAGGAATAGAAAGGCAAACCATTGGATCCTGTCTTACGTGAAATGGATAGAGATGATAAACAAGCTCGTGCATTCTCTCTGCACTGTGTTCGCTGTATTCCTGCCAGACCTACAGCCTTTTTCTTTTTAGCTGCCTGGCTTGCAATGCTGTGTAGATATGCCAGGCTTGGAGTAGATCCTTATCTACTGTATTTTTATGTTAATCAAGAAGATGCTCAGGCAAAGTTATTTTGAACAACTTCCCACATAACATTCTTGCTTGAACTAATAATCTTTCATAGACTAATATAATTTAAGGAACTTATTAAGTTAAAGGAAAACCTGAGTATTTACAAATGATGCCACATGTTTCAAAAAACCACAGTCTATTCCTACTTCTCGAGATTTGGAACCATTTCTAGTGAGTTCAGTAGTATTTATATCCCATGGTGACCATCCCATTGTAACCAAGTAACCCTGTGCATATTTAATTTCTGCAGAAGTAACTCTTCTTGTGCTGTAATAGGATTGCAGGGTTAGGGGAGACTAACTTCTTAGTGTCATGGCAATCAAAATGGCTGCTGAGTCCAACCTCTGCTCCATACAGGAATCCAAGTTAAAGCATCTCTATCAGATGGTGGTCTAGCCTCTGCTTAAACACATCCAGGTAATGAGACCTCCAGCTCTCTAGATCAACGTTTCTCAACTTCAGCAATTTTAAGATGTGCGGACTTCAACTCACAAAACTCCCCAGCTGCCTGGGGAATTCTGGGAGTTGAAGTCCACACATCTTAAAGTTACCAAGTTTGAAAAACAGTGCTGTAAGTTGTTGTTGTTGTTGTTGTTGTTGTTGTTGTTGTTATTATTATTATTCAGATTTATTCCCCGCCCATCTCCCATGCAAGGGACTCTGGGCGGGTTACAACAAATACAATTTAAAAACTATACAAAAATATCTAAAAAACACAACAAAAAATAAATACAATAAAATCCAAGATGGATTAAAACCCGCAGATAGATCACGGAGCTACGGGGCGAGCCAACCCCAGGAGGCACTACTACCTCCGTCGTCCCAGGCCAGGTGGCAGAGCCAGGTCTTAAGGGCCTTCCGAAAGGCCAGGAGGGAGGGGGCCAGTCTCACCTCCGGGGGCAAGATATTATAAGGCGGGCGCTATCGCAGAGAAGGCACGCCTCCTGGACCCCGCTAGATGGAATTCTCTTGTTGAGGGGGTCCGAAGCATGCCCTCTCTGCATGCACGGGTGGGACGGGCCGACGTTATCGGGACGAGACGGTCCCTCAGGTACCCTGGTCCTATGCCATGTAGGGCTTTAAAGGTAATCACCAACACCTTGAATTGGACCCGGAAGCAAACTGGCACCCAATGCAGCTCGCGTAGCAGAGGTGTCACATGTGCCGATCTCCTGGCACCCATAACTGCTCGCGCCGCCGCATTCTGCACCAGATGAAGCTTCCGGATACTCTTCAAGGGTAGCCCCATGTAGAGCGCATTACAATAGTCTATACGGGAGATGACAAGGGCGTGAGTGACTGTACGGAGGGCCTCCTGATCCAGGAAAGGTCGTAACTGGCGCACAACTCGAAGCTGTGCAAAGGCCCTCCTGGCCACGACTGCCACCTGCTCTTCGAGCAGGAGTCGCGAGTCCAGGAGGACCCCCAGATTCCGCACTGGATCTGAGTGGGGTAGTGCAACCCCACCCAGAACCAAAGATGACAACTTCCCGGATCCAGGAGGACCATCAATCCACAGCCACTCCGTCTTACCAGGGTTCAGTTGAAGCCTGTTGTTCCCCATCCAGACCCCCACAGCCTCCAGGCACTGAGATAAGGCATTGACCGCATCACTTACTTCACCCGGGATGGAGATGTATAACTGGGTATCATCAGCATATTGGTGATACCTCATCCCGTGGTGACGGATGATCTCACCCAGCGGCTTCATGTAGATGTTGAATAGGAGAGGAGAGAGAACCAACCCCTGAGGCACCCCACAAGTCAGGGGTCTCGGGTCAGCTCTCTCCTCCCCTATCAACACCGACTGGGAACGGCCCTGGAGGAAGGAGGCAAACCAGCGCAAAACCACGCTGCCCGCCCCCAACTCCTCGAGCCGCCCCAAAAGTATACCGTGGTCGACGGTATCGAAGGCCGCTGAGAGATCTAAGAGAGCAAGGACTTCAACTCACAAAACTCCCCAGCTGCTGGGGACTCTGGGCGGGTTACATCCATTATTATATATTATAGTTATATCCATTATTCAATGTTGTGGCTTATCTCAAATTAAATTACTTTGAAATGATTAATATAATTAGGCCCTATGTATTTAATAATTTCTTCCGACACATTAAATATTGCAATGGCAAACACTTTGGGGACTCTTGGGACTGTATGTAAGTTTTAGGCTGTAGGTGTCTTTGGTTACACTTCATGCATTTCTGGTGTGCATATTTATCCTAAAGTAAGTCCGATTAAACTCAGTAGAATTTCTGTGGATTACACAATTAGGGATATTTGTTATTCTTTTTAAAAATATCCATTACAAGTTTCTTATTTAGTCTAATATTTATTCTGTAAAAGGGAATAAATAGTAGTTAGCAAATAGTTTTGCTTCAAATTTGTATACAGGTGGTCCTCGTTTAACAACCATTCGTTCAGCGACCGTTCGAACTCACGATGGCACTGAACAAGTGGTAGTTACGACCAGACCTCGTACCTATGGCTGTCACAGTGTCCCGCAGTCATGT
The DNA here is from genome assembly GCA_023362775.1 of Charina bottae. Taxonomy (NCBI): domain Eukaryota; kingdom Metazoa; phylum Chordata; class Lepidosauria; order Squamata; family Charinaidae; genus Charina; species Charina bottae. The sequence continues at coordinate 170,222,514 of JALMGJ010000003.1, read as the reverse complement.
GATTGCGATTTGTGACCTTCCCTGCCAGCTTCTCAATGGGGAAGCCGGCAGGAAGTTGTAATCCAAACTCTTTGGTGGATGGGGCCACAGTGAAAACTAAGCATTGTCAAATAGTGACTCTAGTGATATGTACCTGTAAAATCATTATCGCCCACTTGAGATGTATATCTTGGGTTATTGAGTGTTCTTCTCAATCTGCTATGACTGCCCCAAATTGTTTTAAAAACAGTTTGTAGTTTAGCGCTTGTTGTGAGTCACCTCTTCTAAAGAAACAAAAAAGCTTGTAAAACTTGTTTGGCATCAACTTCTGCTACAGTTTATATAATAATGTCTATCGTGTTTTTTTTAAAGTTAAATAATTTTGACAGGTGAACCTTTCTCATCTTCTTCCATATGTTGAATTTTTGTCTAGTGAAATTGGGAACAATGTAGGGACCACTGCCTTCTTGTGTCCCAGCTGTCAACTTAGTTCAAGGAGCCTTCATGTTGTCCTTCCATCCCCCCATCTTCTATGCCTTCTTCTAGCAGACATTTCAACCTTCCACCAAGCATGTTTAGTCTTCTCCACATGGTTTTTTTGGGGGGAGGGGAAGATTCCAAGCAGACTTTTCTAACCAAAGTACCTGGGGGAGGGGGGGAGTGTACTTTTGGAAACTGTCAGGATCTCCCAAGCATCCCAGTAGTGCCCTCTTGTTTATTTATAGACTCGGTTTGGTTCTCACGGCCTGAGTGCTCTTAAAAGCAACGATTTCATCATTTTGTCACATTGCGCTGATACCCTCTTATGGACTAATGTATGTGAGAGTAAGACAAACATATTAATTGTACTGTCTGTGATTGATTTTGCACTTCGTTTGATTAAATGGGTAATCTGCATTTGTCTTGGCATTTTGTGGATTTACTTAGTGGTGGAAGCCACATCTGATATTTTTTGCTACTTGTCATTGCAGCTGGAATATCTTACATTTGGAGTGGAAGCAGGTGGTGCGATAAGTCCGCTGTTGTGGTGTCATACAAACCTTTTGTCTCAGTGATGAATTTGTTCTGATTTGTTCCAAAGAGAACTGACTTTGATCAGCGTAGCGAAAAACCTTAAATAGGAGGTGGAACACAACATGTTTAAATTATTTACAGTCTTATTACACTCTGTGCCTGTATGTGTGTGTTGGTATGTATTAGGCCATGTTTTATCGCTCTTCACTGATTGAGTAAAAATGCTATTTTTCAGTATTTTTATAGTACTGTTAGTGGAAACATTTTGTAATAAAGAATTCCTATTTTTATAGCCTGTAACAGCCTTTCCCAGGGGGTTTCTCTACGTTGGACTACAACTCCTTGAACTCCCAGCTAAGAGGCTGTGAATTCTGGGAGCTGTAGTCCAATACACTCAGCTGCTCTCTGGTCATTGGGAAGTTTCTGAAATCCAGCCTCAATTGTACCATCAGCAGTCAGCCATTCAAGCATATTAATAAACTTTAACATTACTATGTTCCCTTTATTTTGGCTGCCTCCCAGATAGACTTACACTGTCTTTATGTTTTCAGAATTAGGGCCTCAGTCACATTTTCTTTGTCCCCCAATGCTAAGTGTAAACTGATGCACGACACACCTGTTATATTCAGTATGCAATCTCCAGTTTGAGATGAAAACCTCATGGCCTAGTTCTTAGGCTTTTCTGCTTTTTCCCCATTCCCCAGGCTTTTTTTTGTGTGTGCAAACTTTATTGATGCAACATTCTGGAGAACTCAAAACCTCATGCTTTTTTCTGCCCTTTGGATTGGATCTTATAAAGGTATTACTAACAATTGCTTTTGGAATTCTTTTCCCTCTTGCATCATCGGAGCTGTCTCTGGTTTTATGCAAATTTGTTTTTGCTAAAATAGGACACCCAAAGAGATCAGCAGGTGATTTTTAAATACAGTATATAGTTTATATATATCATGGAATATTCACTAATGACTGAGAAAAAAAAGGACCTGGAATAGAATCACAATTTACAAAGCTCTGGACTACAATGTGTGCTACATTATTTGGTGCTATATTGTGAGTTTTCCAGATGCTATGACACTGTATCACCCTAGAGAAGAAGGTTAAACATCTTCTATGCCTTTCTGCTCTGGGTTTTACAAAATCCAGACTCAAAGCTGTTACTTCTTACTTTCTGCAAACGACCACCTCGAACACAGACACACAGGAGTATTTTTGACGGAATGTGGCCCGCATGCATCTGTATGGAAATGTCAGTAAGAAAAATCTGTTCAGTATCAAAATTGGAGTGTTAAGTAAGATTAGCTTTGGAAATTCAAAAGCCTAATTTATTTTGTGAAAATCTGACAGTTGAGAGCTGCATGCATTTTTTCTTTACTGTACTGTATTATATGCAGTCTATCAGCCACCGCTTATCCAATTTCTATTCTTTGAGCTCATTTTTAGACATTTTTATAAGTTTAATTGTGGAACCTGCCTCAGAATCCACAGCTCCTTTCAGTTTTGTCATAGCATCTCTTTCATTCTTTTAATTTACTGCCTCTGGAGTATGAATGGTGTGGATTTTTAGATACTCTTATATTATCTATACATTCCATAATTAAGGTTTGTGGAGAAGCAGACAGATATTTCTGCCTGTGGGAAACCAAACCCTGAATTAATCTTTCTCTTGTACTTTACATTTATCACTCTAAGGTAGTATGTGATGTTAGTCAGATAGCTCTGGGCCATGACTTTGTTGCAATACCCATAAATAACACTTTACTTTATAGTCTCAATGGCTTGGATCCACCACACAAGATCAAAACCAAAGTTTTAAAAAAGTAGTTCTATCTTTCATTCCACTGCTGATTTAAGGCATGCAGAAGAAAGAACCGTAAGTCAGGATTGTGACAGTTAGGGGTATTTTTATGGCAGCAAAGTACAGAAAAGCAGTGTATTTGGACCTCTTCTCTGGAAAAGGAGGTATATGTGTGTGATTTACCGAATAAGTGTTTAATTGCTTCCATGGCTGACTGTTAATAGGGTAGGAGCAATCAGATAAGCTTATAAAGCTACAATAACTCAAGAGTACATTTAATTGCAAGCCTTGAAAACTACATTGAAAGGGTTCTTGGATAAATAATTTTTTAGAAAAATATTTATTATTAAATGTATACCCTGCCTTTTCATATATGTAAATAATCAAAGCAATTTACATTTTTTTAAAAGTGTGGAATAGAAAACATAACCATAACATCAAAAGCGAAAACACTATCCTTAAAATGTCATTAAAATAATTTATGGTCAAAAGCCTGGTGATAGAGAAATGTTTTTGCTATTTTCCTAAATACAGGGAGATCCTCTGTCCAGGAACAGTTCTGCGTCTATATATTCTATTTCTATCCCACCTTTTTATCAAATTAACTACTCAAGGCAGATAAAGGTAATTAAAATACAGGATATATAGTACTTTTGTAGCATATTTTGAAACTAATGTTAACAATTATCAGTGAAAAGCCTGGTGAAAGAGATGCATCTTGGCTTCTCTTCTAAAGATGGGGAACTCTTCCAGATGGCTGCCATAAAGTGCTATCCACCTGTCCTTGAGCTTGCACAAAAGTATGCTGCTGGCATACTTTTGTGCTGCCCCCATTGCTGGTCCCTATTCTGCCACAGTTAACAAGGCTGGTGAATGGTGCAATCAGTATGTATGTAATGCAAGTGAAGTTAAGGAAAGCAATTGGTTGCTTCCCTGGCTTCATTTTACTTCCCACCAAGTGTCATTTGCCCATAGGAAAGACCATCAGCAATCACTCACAATGGGTGTGCAGGAGTTCTTAATCGTTTGATTAATGGGTAGGAGGCATACAGAAGGGGAGCAGGGTGAAGCGGGAAGGAGCCAAGGGTAACGAGTGAGCTCCATCTTTGACTAATCCTGCAAGAGAGAGTCAATGCTAACAGCTGGCAGCATCCAAATGTAGCTGGTGGAAGGGCATGGAAATCATGCAAATTTAATTGACTCATGCATGATAGCAACAGGCATTATCATGGCATCAGTGCCACCAAAGCTGGAATGGATTTGGCAAAATGGTGCCACCTTCCAAAGGGCAGTGGAAGTAACTGTGGTGCATTGTACAAATTGCCACAGGAACTTCAGCTGTATGATACTGGCCACAGTGACACTTGTAGCCCTCATTTACAAGCCTTCAGAAATAATAAAAGTAGAAAATCAGTAAAAATATATGGCCACCCCAAACCCCTGGTTGGCAGAAGCCATAGAAAGCCTGTAATATATCCAGTGGTGACAGAACTAGCCATACAAAGCAAATTGCAAATCAATCTGTGCAGCACAGGACTAGTGCTCATTTAGAAGAGTACTAAACCCATTTAAAGAACAAGGGTAGTGCTCTTTCAAAAAAGCACTAGACCTGTGTTTGTAAGAGCCCACATATAAGACCTGATTTTTTTTTCATGTCAGAAGCACCAAGACGTTTCTGTAGTGAAAGGATTTGCCGGTGACATCACCATTGCCCGGGGGACGCCCGAGGAGGCTCCTTTCATGTCCCTGTGATTTTTCCCACCGAGGTGGTACCTATTTATCTAATTGCATTTGCATGCTTTTGAACTGCTAGGTTGGCAGGAGCTGGGACAAATTGCCAGGAGCTCACTCCAGCACGTGTATAAGACCTGATGAGCACTATGGAAAGCACCAATCAGGTATTTTGTGAGTAGATACCTTGGCAGAAGCCAGGTATCCAATCTGTCTTGCAGTTCACACCAAAATAGTCATGGAAGACAGTTCTCAGTGACCAGAGGGGAAGGGATTTACCCGCAGTAGCCTGAAGTGGCCAGTAGGAGCTAGGACAGTGTTTCTCAACCTTGGGAACTTTAAGATATGTGGACTTCAACTTCCAGAATTCTCCAACCAGCCATCTGGGGATTTATGGCTTTTTCTAAGGGCATTTCATAGTGAGTTGGGCGGTGTATAAATTTAATAAATAAATAAAAATAAAATAAAATACTTTCTCTAAAGTACCAAACTGTGAAAGTCTGCCAATTTCGCAAATTGGTCCAAAGTTTTCCTAAAAAGAAGCATGAATGCATTGTTCTTGGTTAGGCTGACCATATTTCCTTGGGGGGAAAACGGGACCCTAACCTACCCATGGCTCGCCAGACAAAGTGGGTACACGCGCACATGCGCATGTGTGTGTATGTATAGGTGGGCGGGCACGCGTGTGTGTGGGCGGGCGAGGGTGCGCTTTGACGCAGGAACTTTCAAAAATGGGACAAAATGGATATTTTTCTTAAAATGACGGGACAGTCGGGAATTGTTTAAAAAACGGGACTGTCCCGTTCAAAACGGGATGTATGGTCAGCCTATTCTTGGTATACATGTTGCAGTGCACTCACCTGTTTTCTGTAGTCTCTCTACATATCCTAACCTTATTTTCATGCATATGTTCTCCAAAAACGCAAGATTATAAAGACTTGAAGACTATAATCAAAGTTAATATGATATTATCAGCTTAGAAACAAATCCAACACTGATGGCATGCTGACTTCTTTGCAAAATATAAAGTTGTCTGGTAAAAGTCAAACTGTTGCATGCCATCAAGTAGGGTTTAAACTTTTTAAACCTTTCAATAATTGTCTGATATCTTTTTTGACAAAATGTTACTACAAATAGGAACCTCTTTTATAAGCTATTATTTTGCTTTCGTTTGCATTTGGATATTTTAAAACTATCTTTTAAATCTAATGCAGCATTATTGTGAATCAGGGATTTAGTTCCTTCCAGGGTTTGCAGCAAACCATGGAATGTGAAGAATTTACTGATTACATTATATAACTATGAGTCTGTTGCCATAAGCAACTGTGCTTGGACAGTTTCTTGGGCATTTTTTTAAAAACAGAGTGAGGCAGCTAATGGTAACATCCATCTTTATCTTAAGATGAGATCATTATCTTTAATAAGCTGCCTGCTACAGAGAGCAATGATTTCTAAACAAAGAGAAGGAATTTTCAATTGCATTGCCCATGCCTTGTGGTGAACTTATACATTCAGCACTGATATGACAGGAAAAGGGAGGAATGGCTTTAAATTTAAAAATAACTGATGCTAATTCTTTGGGTTTTATTCCCTTTCATTTGGTTCTCAAATTCTTTTGAAAGGGTAGTTTTTGACTAAACAACTGTTAGGGCCAGTCTCTTCAGGCCTAGTGGAGCATTATAAAACAAATGAAGGGGAAGATGTACTTTTTCTCATTGCATATTATTCACCTCAGGCTTAAAACAGCATGGCCAGATAGTCTAAGGATTCTGTTCTACTAAATTATTCCCACATTAATCTATGCCTTAGGGTGGTGCGAAAGCAAAAGATTGTCACATTAAATATATACTTAATCTAAACAACTAGTATGAAGAGTTAGCATCAATCTGTATGGAGGAAGGAGACTACTGTCCACTCCTGATTCTAAACTGAAGCTACTGTACATTCAATTATCACAGAACTGGTCAGTCTGAGAGCGGAGTTAAGGATAACTCATCTTGGCTTAAGCTCCAGTCAGAAATTGAATGATAAGCTATATGGCCATGATTTCCTACACCCGTCAGGAAAAGGTAATTTGTCTAAAACTCTCTTAAGTAAGAAAGTTAGTAGTCACTATTCAAAACTGCTTCTTTTGAACTAACCAGGATGCAGAACATTTGGGGAGCCATCAGACACTCTTGGCCTTTGAGTGGTAGGTTGAGGGTCGGGTCGTAGTCTAAAAAATGGAAAAGAGGAAGAAGCAATGTCCAGATAAAAACTACATTTGATTTAATATAATTTAAATGCAAGCTTAATTGGAATGAATCATGGAGAATATGGCTGTTCCTCATGTATTTAATAATTCTGACAAGTTGTAGTACCTTTTGGAGATATTGTAGAAGGAGAGCCATGTTAGGCTACAGTAGCAAAAAATCAGGTAGCACCTTTTCCGACTAGCACATTTTATTAAAATGTGTAAGTTTTTGTGAGCTGCAACTCACTTCATCAAATGCATAGAGTGGCTAGGCTGATGTAGGATTTAAATTGGGGTGGGGGAAAATGGTGGGGAAGATAGGTTGGTTATGCAGATGCAGGTTAAGCATGAAACGGTTTACAAATACCTTATCAATTAACAATTGTAGGGTGTTAAAACACATTGTGTTTGTTGAAACCTTCTGAAACTGCCTGAAACCTTTTGAGGTATGTGTTTGGTCTAGTGCTTAAGGTGCTGAGCTAGAAACCAGGAGTCGAAGTCCCGAATTAGGCATGAAAGCCTGCTGGGTGACCTTGGGCCAGCCACTCTCTCTCAGCCCAACTCACCTCACAGGGCTGTTGTTGTGGGGAAAATAGGAGGAGGAAGGAGTATTAGGTATGTTCGCTGCCTTGAGTTATTTATAAAAATAATAAAGGCGGGATAAAAATTAATTAAATAAATAAAATAAATAAATTTAACAATTTTTCACTCAGTGATGCTCTTAAAATCCCACTTTTCCAAAACAGTCACTTTGAGGTCGGCTATGGAGTGTCCTGGGAGGTTGAAATGCTTGGATATTACTTTGTCCTTTTTTTGAGTCCTGTTGTCAAATGTGCCCATTGATTCTTTTGTGCAAAGTTTTTCTCATTTGTCCTACATAGAATCTGGAGAGGTGTTGTTGTCAGCTGATGACATATATCACTTTGGAGGAAGAGCATGTGAAGGTGCCTCTAATCTTATGTGTGTATTCGTTGGAGCCTGTGATGGTTCCGTTGGTGTACATGTGGGGGTAAGGTAGACATCTGGGTTTGTTGTAGGGTCTGGTTCCAAGGTTAGCATCACTGTCCTGTTGTTTCTTGTTGCTTGTAGGAATCTGCTTTTGGTTGGGTAGTGATCTATATGCAAGTATGGGCCTGCCACCCAGTGCCTGAGAAAGTGCAGTGTCATTGTCCAGTATGGGTTGCAGCTTATTAATAATGCGCTTGAATGTCTTGAACTGTGAGCTGTAGGTGAGAACCAGTAGTGTTCTGTTGTTCTCTTTCTGTGGTCTGTCTTTTAATAAGACCTTTGTGGGAATTGATCTGACTGTATTGATTGATCTTGTTGGGTAAGTAGTTCAGTCTCCTGAGTGCTTGGTTTAATTCCATCAATTGAGCATCTCTGTCAAGTGGGTCTGAACAAATATGGTTGTAGCGTAGAGTCTGGCTGTAGATCATAGATTTGGTGGTGTGTTCTGGGTAGAAGCTGGAAGCCTGTAGGTATGCAGTGGCAATCAGTAGGTTTCCTGTATAATATGGTGTTTACGTGTCCATTGTATAGTTTTATGGTGGCATCAAGGAAGTGGACTTGTTCTGTAGATACATCTAGGCTGCGGTTAATGGTGGGCTGGAAATCACTGAAGTCATGATGAAATTTGATGAGAGATTTGTTTCCATAGGTCCACATGATGAAAATATCATAAATGAATCTCAAATACAGAAGGGGCTTAAGGGAGTGAGAGTTAAGAAAGTGTTCTAGGTGAGCTATGAAGATGTTGGCATATTGAAGAGCCATGAATCTGCCCATGGCTGTGCCACTGATTTGCAGATATAGCTTTAGGAAATTATTTCATCACGTTGCATAGTTCTCTCTGATATGTTGTTGTGGGTTCTAAGGAGAGAAATTGGTAGAATGTGGTGTTGGAGAGTTGTTTCTTGGCTTCCTCGATGTAATCCACCTTATTCATGATGACACCACAGACTTCCATCAGTTTTCTCAGCTTATGCTTTTTAATAAAATGTGTTAGTTGGAAAAGGTGCTACCAAACTCCTAACTTTTGGAGAAGCTCTGAAAGCTGCTCTTTAGGCCTTCTAAGGCCGCATGTAGCCTTGGGCTTCAGGTTATGGAACTCTAGAACCGCAACAAATGTGTTCCTCCGTTTTAGATGTACCAAGAAACTATGGTTGATTTTTTTTGACAACAACTTTTAATCTCATCACTGTAAAGAAGATACTGTAGGTAATTAGAAGCAAAATGTGTGAGCCTGAAGCTTACTGTGACTTGCTTATGTATTGGAAAACCATGGCTTTGTATTATATCTGAACTGGCCCATTGAATAAAGGTATATGGGGTAGGTCACACCTTTTGCAGACTTCAATGAGTTTTAATAAAAAATGATTATTCAAATGTATAATATATGGAATCCATGCCAGTAATATTTATACTGTAGTTATTCACCTTGTGAAGAAAGGATTATAATCTGCATTTGTAATTGTGGCCATGGAAGCACAGCACAGTTTGTTACTTTAAGGAAAAATGCTGGAAAATCCCTGAATGCTAATGAATTATACAAATATTTGCTTGAACTAATTGAAAAAGCACAGACGGTAAATGAACATTTGGTGGAAATGTGAATGTTTGGTCTGTTCAGGAATTTGATTTACTGCCATATAATCCGATATTGTGTGCTTGCTACATTTTCTTGGAGTATTCATGTGAATTAGGATATAATTAAAATGTATTACGCAAATGTGACTTCCTTAGTATTATCTTATTAGAGTTCACAGTTGAATAGGATCAGCTTTATGATTAGGCATAGTATGTAATTTGCCACAGGAAGATGATTTTGGGTCACATGAAAGAGAGCAAACATATAGAAGAATGTTCTACGGAGTTTGCTGAGGTTTACATGCATATTTGTGGACATAGGATTGTAGCTGCAATACTTCTACAAGGTGGACCTGTGGGGTTTTCTGTGGTGACAAAATAACTTGTTGCGTGTAAACAAGGGCAGGACTTGAATCACATGGTAGTGGTTGTCATCTTGTCTTTTTCGACCCACCACTCTGGACACTCCTGTGACCAGCCTTGAGTATTTGTGTTTTTGAGGGGGCTGGGAGCACCACCGGCCCGACTTGCTGGAAGAAGATTTTGCTTCACATTTGCAAAACATGTCACCATCTTATGGCCACTTTAGGATCTTGGCGTAATCAAAATTATCCCTTGTTGGTCTTATTCTGGTGATTTCCTCTTTTATCTGGTTACAGTTAGGTTGTCAGAGAGGGAAATGATTCAGCAGATTGCCTGAAGGAACTGCTGAGGCTCTTCCTGGGCCTGATAATGCTAGGAAGAGATGGACTCCTAGGATCAGTCTGCACTATTGATACCTGAGTATGCATTCCTATTACAAAATGTAGCAAACAGGGTAAACATCATTAGTAAGTGGCATTCAACATATGTCTCTTTAAAAAAAATGGAAGCAATGGTTGGAATATAAACATTTTGGACAAAAAATACTTCTGTGTGTGCTACTGATATAGAAAACCAAATGTTGTTTGCTGGTCTTTGAGACTTCTTAGCTGACTTAAAAGTGAATTTTTAACATTTTCTTTTTCTCCACCTCAAGTTGTGCTTGGCTCTTGGTGATACAGGGTCATGTCCATATAGTTTTCTTGGCAACTGTCTTTTTTGGCATATTTTTTTCAGCTTCCCAGTCTAGGATACAGCCCTGGGACTTCCTGGTGCCCTTCCATCATAGTGCTAACCTGGTCAGACCCTGCTTATCTTTTTGAGACCAACCAAGATCAGTTAGATGTTGCTACCTCCAGAGGCTTTAGCATTTATTTTCTCACTCTATGGTGATAGGTCATCATTATGTGAAATTTCATTAAGTGACACAGGATTTAGCTATATCAGGGTGGAGACAGGAGTTTTCTGTTACTGTTTTGTTCTTACTGGAAAGAAACATGAGAATTTTGTTTTTGGTGGGGTGAGGGGTTCCTATGTGTTCAAGTAGGTCATAGCAGCTTACACGTGATTTTCAAACAGTCTTTCATCCAGACAGTGGGCAGTTTCAACAGTGGTGCTCAGATAGGTCCCTTCTGTGTTGCTTTGTTTCCTCTTGTATTTAAGAGTTACTGATTTTAATTACATTATGGCCTATAATGAGTTGCCATTAGGAAAAACTAGAAAAGCAAGCAACACACTGAGAAATAAATGCCTGAATATATTCCTTACATGGCGCAAAACATTTGTTCCTGAATAACCAGCAAAATGCCATTTTTTGCTTTTAAATTTTAATTCAGGGAAAATATCATTTTCAAATTCATTTATTCATGCAGGAATTAATGTAAGCAACAGAGGTTAGTATCCAGAAGTACTTGCTGGCAATAGTAGTAGCAGAATAAAGAAAGACCCCCATTTTATATGTGAAGACAAAAAGGGAAAAGATAAATAAATGGAAACAGAAATACAGAAAAAGGAAAGGATTCACCTTCTAATCAAGGCCTTTAATAAATGCTTATCCTTGTAAGTCCTTCCAGGGAATGGAGCACAAATAAACTCTGGCAGTCTCTAAATTACAAGCTTAGTATGTATGAGACTCCAGTTGAAATACCAGGGGAGCTGTGTCTTGCTGCTGTTGTTATTAAACCTTCTCTCATATAGTCACTTACGGAGGGCAGCAAGTTTTACACCTTTGCAGAAATGAGAACTGACATGGAAAGGAGTAAGTTACTAGCTCAGAAGAGAAGCATTTCCTTCTCTACCAATATATAATGCTTTACATTGTTAAATAGTTTCTCCTCAGGCTTATTAGGGGAGAAACAGCTCTTGCCAGAAGAGCTCTGCTTCACAAGTACCATTCTCTGTGAAAAAGTAGAATTAGCAGCAAATTGGTGGCATTTATTAATTACTTAAGAAGCACGAGGCCCTCTCCATTACGAATTGAGCAGCAAAATATTGAACGTTTTTCTTGTTAGTATGAAGTACCGTGTGTATGTTGGAGATTTTATTATGAAGGTAGTTAATCCCCTGCCACAAGTTCAACATGTTTCAAAGTCTTTTCTCTAGGTGGCTCAGCGGGTAAGATGCCAGGCTTGTCGATTGGAAGATCGGAGGTTCGAATCCCTAGCCCCGCGTGACGGAGTGAACTCCCGCACTAGCTCCAGCTCTTGCCAACCTAGCAATTCGAAAGCATGCAGATGCAAGTAGATAAATAGGTACCACTTCGGTGGGTAGGTAACAGTGTTCCGCGTGCGTCATGCCGGCCACATGACCGTGGAAGCTTCTTCGGACAACGCTGGCTCTTCGGCTAACAAACGGAGATGAGCACCGGCCCCTAGAGTCGGACACGACTGCACAAATGTGCGGGGGGAACCTTTACCTTTACCTTAAGCAGCAAAGGCTTCTCTGCAGCTAAACTGGTTTTTTTTTCTGCATGTATGTAATTGACCCCAGGACTGGTTTGGTTTAGTTGCAAATGTTAATAATGAAGTGGTTTTTAAGTTTTGCAACTAAATTGTAAAGGTTGCAAGGTTTGAACTCAATAAAAATACAATGTACTGCCATGTTACCCTTCTATTCAAATTACTTCTATAGTGAATCTATAGTGAATTTTTCCAAGCTTCAGCTGCAAGTGCTCAATAATTCATATGATTTACTTTCTGTCTTGGTTCTTGTTTCCCTTGACTTACTGAAAAGTGTTCATTAAGAAAATCCATATTTGAGCATGCATTTGATCTTAATGAATTAAAACTTGATGGATGGATATTTATGATATCAATTAGAGAGTTGTACTGGCCTCATAACTATTGTGGTTCTAACAAGTTCTAGTCCTGATACAGTGTATATTTTCATAGTCAGTTAGACCTACAAGAGTTACTGGCTGAAAAGAAACCAGCCGTGACTCTATCAGCTGCCTTAAAAAAACCTCAAGTGGATAGTCTCAGAGAAAGCTGAATGAGAAAGATGGAACAGGGATATAAAAATGAAAATTGCTCCTTGAACCATGGTTGGACCCTATACAAGTCTCCAGCAGTATGAAAAGGAAGAGACAACTACTGTAACTGGGTTTCTATTCCAAGTCCAAAATTGGTTTCCAGTTGCTTAGGAAGAATTGGATCAATGCTGGCAGCTCCACATCCAATAGATAGAGATGTTGGGAATTTTAACTCAGCAGTGTCTGGAAAGCCAAAGTTCTCCACTCATGCTATTCAGAAACCAGCCCTATTGAATTCGGTGGGAATTACTCCCAGGAAAATGCGTACAGGATTTCAGCCAATTAGTGCTTTAATACAAGGCAAGTCAGCAAGGAAACATTAATAATAGATCTGGCAGGAATACCACATTTCATCTATCTTGTTCCTGGAAGTCAGTTGGCATCCTTTCTCATATCACTGTGCCAACCAAATATGTGCATATACGAGCAAATAACTGCAAGGCTTAAGTTCACGTGGCTGAGTTAGGTACCCAAAGATGAGTGGTGATCTTTTGTAAATGGCTTAGATTGCTTTTAGTTAAGAAAACTTAAATATTGTAATAAATGGCTAGTTTAAGTAGTTCATAGTTAAGGTACTGAATGGAAGAAATTCAGGTCGATGTTCACCCTCCGCAGGAAGGTCCTTTGTAGGTGACTTTGGTTAAGTCCTGTCTCAGTTTAACCAACCTCACAGGATTGCTTTTGCAGGAATATAACATAAGCTGAATGAGCTCCTGGAATACGTATATGTTCATTGAGGTTTTTTATTTGTTGACAAAATATTGGACCAATTAACCTAGCATTCTGCTATATTTAACTATAAGTACTTATAAAAAATGGCAAATGCCATCTTAGAACAGCTATTTTCCTTTCTTTGCTCACTCACACATACCCAGAGGGATTGCTTCTTCTGAGGGTTATTTGTTGTGACCTTCCATTAATAAACAACAGATGACAATTCATTAAGGTAACATGAACATACCTAGCCAACTTTGGCTGACCTCAAAAAGCTAAGGTGAGTTGGACAGTCCTAGTATTAGATGGGAGACTATAGGAAATCCCGGGAAAAATCTCAAAACAAACAATGGCAAACCCATTTCCATACGGCTGTCAAGAAAATTACATGGATGCGTCCACAAAGTCATCAGAAGTTCAGCTTTACATTGGGATGACAGAATCAGTCAACTTCAATACTAAGGCCAAACAGAACTACAAAAACACAAACCAGCTAAGAACAAAAACCCACTTCATGTCTATAACTGAAAACTGAGCCCAACAACAACCCTCCAAAGTTGGATCCTCTCATGACAACTTCAGCAGGAGCAGCAGCAGCCTTCACACCTTATGTCAGACTGCAATCCTACCTATCTTTTCTCCAAAAGTTGCTTCATTTCCACCTCTGTGACCCGTGGGGATAAATTTATTTATTTAGATATTAAGCCCCTCTTTTCAATGCAAAGTGCCTTCCCAAGAAGTTTGGGATCCATATGTAAATATTATTTTAGGGTTTATTAACCCTGAATTCAGTAGATGTCAGACGTTTCATTCAGGATTTAAGAAGTGATGTACTGTACACTCTGTGATGTAAACCCGCAGACTTAGGCACACCGTGAGGCAAGATAGCTCCCGTACTCTGTTGCTGCAGGCTCCCAGGAATGTCACTAGCAGAACATTCCCTTCCTGGACAGCCAAGTTTGGAAGCTAGTTTACTCTTGGCTGCAAAACCACGACGATGTCTATTTATGCTCGGATAGCAAAGCTTAGTAAACTCTCTCCTTTCATCTTGCAGAGGTGGGTTAAAGCACAGGGGCGAGGGAGCTGCGTGGGCTCTCCAAAGAGCGGAATCGGGAGGGTGGAGCCACGGGGGGTGGGGGAGCGGAGGCGAAAGGGAGTGGATCAGAGTGTTTGTGATTGGTAAGCTTTGCAAATGCATCTGCCAGCAGGACTTCAGTGGAATGTGAAACCAAATCAGTCACAAGTTAAAGATAGACACACAGACTACACAGCATCTTGGGCAGGGGTTTAAATTTGAGACTCTTACAGATCTGTGGATTTCTGGAACTTTCCTCTTGCCTCCTCCAGGATTTAGTTCCCATTTCTTCAGACAATGTACTGGAATTATTAGGGAGGGTGAGCTGATCATGGTGCAAACTACAGGGTAAGTAGCAAGTGCTTTGTTTCAACTCCTTGCTTTGCCATGCTTGGCTCCTTCGGCTCTAAGCATTTCATAAAGGCATACCTGGAGGTAATGTTCCATGGTTGCCCTTTATGAGGTTCAGACGGCATGCTTTGGCGGGCTGGCATTATGATACCACTGTGTTTGTTTTCTGTCCTGGTCCAAACACTGTAGTTTAAAAGTGGTGTTTCATTCCAGCCCCATTTAATTTTCCTGGGAAAATGCAAGTTCTGTTCGATATGTCGCACTGAAAAATTCCAGTTATTAAATTGAATTCACTCCCACCCACCCCGGTTTTGAAAGTGGTTTGGTAGCGGGCCATTGTAACAGCAGCCTGGTGCTTCTGATTCCGTTCTAGTCTTGGCTCTGTTTCTGTATCACTCTGCAAATTGCAATTAGGGAACACAAACATATTTTATTACTCTGAAAATTGATGTTTCCCCCCGTAATTCTCTTACTTGGCAATCTTTGTCTTTTGCATCTTTGTATTATGTATTTTATGTTGCATCAGAAATACGTACTTGACAAACCAGAGTTTGTAAAACGTCAGATAATATACTTAATAATAGAACTTTGCATATATTTAATTTGCAAAATTACTTCCTTGGCCTTTGGAAGGTGGATTTTATGGAAACATTAAATAAGTCTGTAAAATTCTAAGTAAGAAAGGGCTTCTGGCATACTTGCTTCCTTGTTCCCCAAATAAGTATATTGTACAGCTCATTATGGATTTCCATATTATAATTTTTTTAATTGTCAATCTTTTATTTAGTCATTGCAACTTACAAAAATGTTACTGTAGTATAAATATATTCCATGCTTCCCACCTTTTGAAATTATCTGCAGAAGAACCTCTTGTAAGTAGCTTGAAGGAGAATCAAGTCTTTCAGTTTTGTTTTGTTTTGTTTTGTTTTGTTTTGTTGTGGGGTTTTTGTTTATATGGCCAATATAGAATGTTATTTATAGTCATCAGAGAATATTTGGCTAAAATATAAACTGCCATACCTGGCTATAACTGTTCTCATTTGATGGAAAAGCTGATGGATTTGACATTTGGTTCCTTTTGCTAGTTGTCTAATTCCAACTTGCCATTTTTGGGAGGAAGGCTATAATGAGAAAATTAAATGTTTGAAGTTCAGTTATTTTTTCTTTCCAGTTACTATGATTGAGAGGAAACAGAAAATATTTATAAGAGCAAATTAAAAATTCAGAGGAAACAAAATAGAGATTATAACTGGTTGTAATAGCTGCAACCCCTTAGACTTGTGTTACCACTTACGTTTGGAATAGTACGTAATGCCCAGAAGGATTATTTGTTCTAGAAGCTGCAGAGGGTGGCAATCCTTCTTTACCTGTTTTCTTACATAGAAGGCGAGGGATGTGCTCCAGACCCACCTGAAAAACCTCTCAACTGCTCAAGAGAATGGAGCAGATCCAGTTTGTGTGTGTTAGGGTGTGTGTGTGTGTGGGGGGGTATTCCACATGCTGGATAACAACCTACTATGTACCAGATGGGTCAAACCATGGTCCAATAAGATTTAATACCAAGGCCAAAGAAAATGCAAATATATAATCCAACAACAAAAACCTGTTTCTGTCTACAATAAATCTTGCCTTGAGCAACATCTCAAATGTGACTTTTTGTGTAGCTTTTATGACCCAGAAAACAAATATTCTATGTCATAAGGCTACAGTAAATGTTTTCATATTTAACTTTTTAAACATGTATTTATGAGGCAATATCCATCTCACAATTTTTTCACTGATTTCCATAGTACTTGTCAACAAAAAAACCCCTAAAGTATAAATGAACTGATCAGCAGCTAGATAGTTTGTATGTAATTCAGCTGAACATCTGATATGCAATGGAAACCGACTCATAATGCAGGAAGATTAAGACCATTTCACAAGCTCAACAGCAGCATGGTGATCTTAACGATCCTCCTTTAGATGATAAACGGACTTAAAATAACATCTCAATATAACCATGACCCCAGGTGTAAGGTCACACAGCTACCTAGAAACATATTTAGGATTCCCTTACCAACTTTGCTCAGACTGAAGAAGCTCCTTGGATAAGGAGCGAAACGTTTCCACTGAGAAAATAGAAATCCAGTTGACATGATTCAAGCTACAGACAATTCCACCTGGATGACTGAGAACCTTCATAGACATAATGCACCGAAGAGTACACACATGAATTAATGTACTTCTCCTTTGCTATTAAAACAGACCAAAACAGTAAATTACTGTTGTTTTTCAAATTGTATTCTGAAGAACCCATAAGTTTTGCAACTTACTGAGGATTCCTTCTTTTCCATGAAGATAGTTCACCCACCAAACTGAATTTCTTCTCACTGGATAATGGGGGCAGCAAGGTCCAACCAACCTGGTCAACATTTCCTGCATTGAGTGGGAATGATAGAATATGTGCTAGAACACATTGCAATATGGAAGGATTTCTCCTCAGAGAAACTGAAGCAAAGTTCTTTGAAAGTAAAAAGTTTAAAAATCACTGGGTTAGACAATCCTTACACTCAAGGCTGTCCCTGACTACAGTTATTGTAAATGAATAGTTTGTGGTGGAAACAAACTTACTGTTTATTTTTAATATATTAACTGCTGCCTGTGGGCTTGCTATAGATCTGAGATGTTTAACTTGTTCACAGTATGAGATCAAGTGAGTTTATTACCTATTAAAACCTGTAATAACTCTTCCATTAAAATAACATGAAGAAATCTTTAGCAATAATTTCAGAATTTGTTCTTTGTCATATGGTTTGCATCCATAACCATTTTACATTATCTCCAAGAAATGTTTTCTGAATCCATTTTTGTCCCATCACATTTAAAAGTTGACCACTGTTTCAGTGGGTATTATATCTCAAAACTTTGGGCTAAGCTAGCAAAGATTAGCCAGTACCCACTGTACCTATTTCACAGGTCATTAATCCTGCCTCTTTCTCTGTGATCTGTTTATAGGTTAATGGGAAACTACATAACAGGGAAATATTTTCCCTAGAAAGGAAAAACTGATAAATTTATTTACCAAAGTGAAGTGGATAGAAATAAATCGTACTGGCACAGTCCTGCCCTGTTTTATCATAGTTTACATTTTTTTAACTAAAGCTGGCAAAGTTATGGCATCCAGTATGACTCAGTATGAAAAAATTTGTAAATACATGACTATAAATGCATATTTGAGTATGTTATGAGCTTTATTCAGAGACTCTCACATTTTAATGATTTAAACTCCAGATTTAAAATTCTACGTAAGAAAAATTTATTTTTGTACATTCCTGAATATGGTAATAATCTTCTGTTAAAATAGTCCAGTCTTTCATACAGTTCTTTGACCAATGCTGGTGACTGTCATGTTATGCTTGTCCATCATGCTTGAAAGAGTAATATCCAGCTTTGATTATAAGAGCTATTAAACTGAAATTATTATTTTAGACTGGAGTTGATATTACTGCACACATTGTGCACTCCTTAGTCTTTACCATCCACAACAACTTCAGTTGTTGTTTGTCATATTTCCAAATTTGTGCTTCTGAAAATTCTCTCTTCCTTGTTCTTTAATCCCCACATCTATTTTTATTACCAAGATAAAACTACATAAAAGCATAAGAAACATCAGAAGATTAGAAGATCTGAGCGACTATAGGGATCTCTCTGGAGAAAAAAACTATAGCTAGAGGCAGAAGGACTATTATTTATTAGTTAATTTTATGCTGCTCTTCCTCCCAAATAATTCAAATAATTATCTCAAAATTCAGAAATAGGGAGCTGGAGGCTATGCATCTCCCAAGCAACATAGGGTTTTAAAGGTATTAGCACTTTGGATCGGGTTCGGAAATGGAATAGCAGCCCGTACAGTACTTAAGAACACACATGATTTATTTCTTTTGGAGGTACCA
This sequence comes from Charina bottae, assembly GCA_023362775.1. NCBI lineage: Eukaryota > Metazoa > Chordata > Lepidosauria > Squamata > Charinaidae > Charina > Charina bottae. The sequence goes on along the minus strand of JALMGJ010000003.1, from coordinate 170,203,710 downwards.
TTCAGCAGTCTCCCCACAGAATTATAAAACACATTGGAAATAATATTAGCCATATTTAAGAAAATTAAGGGAAATTAAAACTATATCCCAGGCCTGTTGGTTTTATGTTCTAGCCCTGCCTCCTTTTTGCTGGTGGCCCCTGGCATGCCATGTGCAGCGGCCAAGAGTTGCCCTTGGTCTAAAAAAGATGGGGCATCTCTATCCTGCAGCAGATAAGCAGTTATCGGATAGAATAAATTGTAACTCTCTCAGTCTCTCATTGCTCTTGGAAGGTAGTGTTTCCTTCGGTTTTGTGTTATCAGTCGATTGTATATCAGAGTATTAGATTTTATTTATTTATTTATTTTTATTTTATACTTCAACTTTTATTGCCGCACCATCTCCCCCAGAGGGGACTCTGGGCGGTTTACAATACAACAATTAAAATTTTTAAATATAACTACAATTTAAAATATCATTCTAACCATTACAGTACTAATAAATTAAATATAAAATCCAGTAGGCGATAGATCAGAGCTTTCCAAACTTTTCATGTTGGTGACACACCTTTTAGACATGCATCATTTCACGACACACTCTTACAGCAGGGCTCAAGGCAGGCACTAGGACCTGCGCGGAATCACAGCAGGTTTGGAGGCAGCAAGGCACAAGGCAGGCACTAGGACCTGCGCGGAATCCTGGCAGGGCAGGTTTGGAGGCAGCAAGCCACAAGGCAGGCACTAGGACCTGCGCGGAATCCTGGCAGGGCAGGTTTGGAGGCAGCAAGGTACAAGGCAGGCACTAGGACCTGCGCGGAATCACAGCAGGTTTAGAGGCAGCAAGGCACAAGGCAGGCACTGGGACCTGCGCGGAATCCTGGCAGGGCTCGGAGGCAGCAATGCACCAGGCAGGCACTAGGACCTGTGTGGAATCCTGGCAGGGCAGGTTTGGAGGCAGCAAGGCACAAGGCAGGCACTAGGACCTGTGCGGAATCACAGCAGGTTTGGAGGCAGCAAGGCACAAGGCAGGCACTAGGACCTGCGCGGAATCCTGGCAGGGCTCGAAGGCAGCAGCAGCCGCGACACACCCAGACACTGCAGCTGACACACTAACGTGTCCCGACACACAGTTTGGAAAGCTCTGCGATAGATGTTCTTTTAAAAGGGCTCTATGGCACCAGCCATCCCCAAGAGGAACTGTTCCCATTCCCATCCCACGCGAGGCGGCAAAACCAGGTCTTTAAATTCTTCCGGAAGGACAGGAGCGATGGGGCCTGTCTCACCTCCAGGGGCAGAATGTTCCAAAGAGTAGGTGCCACCATGGAAAAGGCCCACCTTCTGGACCCCGCCAAACGAAACTCCCTTGACGACGGGGTCCGAAGCATGCCCTCTCTACATGATTGAGTGGGACGGTTTGAAGTTATGGGGATGAGACGGCCCCTCAAGTAGCCTGGTCCCATGCCATGTAGGGCTTTAAAGGTCATAACCAACACCTTGAATTGTACCCGGAAGCACACTGGTACCCAGTGCAGCTGGCGCAGCAGAGGTGTCACATGAGCCGATCTAGGGGCACCAATAACTGCGTGCGCAGCTGCATGTTGGACCAGTTGAAGCTTCCGGACACTCTTCAAGGGTAGCCCCATGTAGAGCGCATTGCAGTAATCTATATGGGAGATGACCAGGGCATGAGTGACTGTACGGAGGGACTCCTGATCCAGGAAAGGGCGTAACTGGCGCACAACACGAAGTTGTGCAAAGGCCCTTCTGGCCACGACTGCCACCTGCTCTTCAAGCAGGAGTCGTGAGTCCAGGAGGACCCCCAGGTTCCGCACTGATTCCGAATGGGGTAGTGCAACCCCATTCAGAACCAAAGATGATAATTTCCCGGATCCAGAAGAACCATCAATCTACAGCCACTCCGTCTTACCAGGGTTCAATTGAAGCCTGTTGTTCCCCATCCAGACCCCCACAGCCTCCAGGCACTGAGAAAGGGCGGTCACTGCATCACTTACCTCACCTGGGATGGAGATGTACAGTTGAGTATCATCAGCATATCGATGATATCTCACCCCGTGGTGACAGATGATCTATCTTCTAGATACTATCTTCTCTTTGCTCAGTTTTCAAGGTTAGGGTTAGGGTTAGGTTAGGCTTATAGGATCCACCTAGAGCAAGTGACTGGTGTGAATCAGGCTGAAACAACATGCAATAGAGGACTTTGGAGCAATTCTCCACACCAAAATACAACTTTGTCCATGAGCTGAAACTAGTTGGTGGCTATTTGATAAACTTTCTTCTTTCCTTTGGTGTTCTAGTAATCTTCATCCAAGATGCTCTGCAGTTTGGGGACAATGCTGGCACAGTTTAATAATATGAAATAGCATGTGCTGCTGTGTCATTTTACAAGTAGAAGCAAGTAAGAACTCAAAGGCAGCTGGCAGGAGAGATGGCAGCAGCAGCATCCTATGGGTCACTGCTCCCACAAACCTAAGCTGCAGTGGGGATGGGGGGATTTCAAAATGATTTAACAGAAAGGAAAACTCTGGGTTTATGTACTAGAAATTTTGCTGCTCTCACAGTCACTGAGAAGCCCTGTGTGGCACAAAGCAATTCATAGGACCTGTCTGGTGCCTCTTTTACATCTATAAAATGGAGAGATATTAATTAACCTTTTACAAGCTGGATCTTTGCAGCTGCCGTATTGCACTGCCTGTCATGCTTAACACACAGCAACCAACTCAGATCAGCAGAGTTGTTAAATATTCACATCATAGAAACAACACTTGTAGGTACAGCAAAAGCTTGGAGTGGGAGAAGAAACCTGGCATAGGCTGATTCAGCAACTGTATAGTGCTAATTAATATTTGGGATTTTGAAACATAAATCAGACATGCTTTGAAGCATAAGACAGTCATTTAATAGATATTGCCACAGGCATTGTTTGGCTCTTGTATAGCTCCTGTGCTGGCAGCTGCATTCAGGAGAACTGAAGGGCATTGTTACCTTCCTGGAAGGATTTCCCCCCCCCCCCCCCATTTTATCACTTGACATTTAGTTACATTAGAAAAAATATATTACATTAGCTTTGTGATTTAAAACTTTGGTTGATTTTTCACTAAAATTGAATTCAGCATCACAAAGTCTGATTTTATCAAGGGCTTTGTTGCTGTAGAATTTTTCCTCCTTTGTTTTTTCTCCCTTTGTTGCTCTCTTTGCTTCCCACACTCTGTTGCTTTTGTACTGTTCCCTCACTAGGATAAACGTTCAGTTCTAAATATATTAACACACCTTCTTTCTGTCCAACCAGAATCAGCAATTACCAGATTCCATTGAAACCTCTAAGTTTGAACAAATGAACACATGAGATACAATAAGTAGATAGGAATATTGTGTCATAAGAATAAATAAAACGTAGCTGCTGTGGCCTAAGATGGTCACTTTAAGGTGAATCATAGGCATTCAGCACAGACAATATTGGGCTACATGGATTGATGAACTTGATACCACTTTTCAGATTTGTAGGATAGGCACAGAACATGGAAGTAGATCCTGTTGATCTAGGCACCATTCATACATACAGTCATTTAGGAGTTGCTGAAGAGCATGAAACTTCCATGCATGTTATTCTACATGAGATGCTTTCCATGGAGTACTTCCCATGTGATACAGTCAATGTAAACACGGGGGTTAAACTATAAATTATGCTAATTTATATTGTGATTTGTTTGGTTTTGGCTTAGTGGTCATGTGTGCTCAGCCACTGTAGTTTATATACAGTACTATGGTTTATTGCTTAGTACAGTGTGTAATCACAGGGAATTTTGGCTTATTCTACAAAGTGTGGTTTAGCATGAGGTACAAACTAGGCTGAGGATTTTGGGGAGGGGGGAAAATTACATAACTTCCAGAATAGATTGTAGGAATGCTGTGAACTTAAGGCATCTTACCTAGAAAAATAAATCAAATGAACAGCTATGGATTGAGGAATTACTGGCTTCTCATTTATTTATTTATTTTCTATCCTGCCTTTATTATTTTTTATAAATAACTCAAGGCAGCGAACATACCTAATACTCCTTCCTCCTATTTTCCCCACAACAGCAACCCTGTGAGGTGAGTTGGGCTGAGAGAGAGTGACTGGCCCAAGGTCACCCAGCCGGCTTTCATGCCTAAGGCGGGACTAGAACTCACAGACTCCTGGTTTCTTTGTGGGATAGAAAATAAATAAAATAATAAATAAATCACATGATTCACTTAATGACCATGGTGATTCACTTAACTGCCACAAGAAATGTCATAAAATCGGGTGCGGTCACATGATGCCTAGCTTAATTACTACACTGCTTAACTATGAATTTTCTGGTCCCTATTGTGGTCGTAAGTCGAAGACTACCTGTAAACTGAAGCACTCAGATGTCCTTGTTGTATTTTTCCTTAATATTCTGTCTATCCAAAATCATGCCTCTGGTTTCACTCAGATTCAGCTGACAGCCTAACATCCTTGGATTCCATCAGCGTTAGAGATTAGAGAAAGATAGCAACACACTTAATTTAGAACAGAACATTAATACGTGTATGTCTATCTTTCATTCTTCACATTCTCTCATACAAGAAAGACAGATGATTTAATACAGCAGTAATCCCTTTCATCCAAAGCAGAGTTCATTTAAGGATTTCAAAGTGCTTTATTGACTATTTACACTGGTAGGTGAGGATACATAAGGAGCACATAGCAAACTTACTTACAGTCATTTTTATAGTAATTTTATAATAAATTACAATTACAATTAAAAAGATAAAAACTAATACAAACTAAAAAAAGAAAAGAAAAAATAGAAAGTGCAGAAAAGAACAAAATAGAAAGAAAAATAGAAAAAGAAAAAATAAGAATATAGTAAAGAAAAAGAAAAGAAATATATATAGAATGACTCCCCCCTTCATTGCAACAAGTATAAACAATTTTACTAACTTCACCTTCTCTTAAAATACAACAAATGATCTCTTCTTCCCATATCCCATCTCTTATCTATAAGCAGATCCTTAAAGCCTCGTTATTCAGTCCTGATCAACAAAAGTCAAATAAACCAACTTTATATTCTTTCCTATTACTTTTAACAGTCTTGATCTTTAGTTCCTTCCAATATAGGGGCGTGGTGGCTCAGTGGGTAAGACGCCAGGCTTGTCGATCGGAAGATCGCAAGTTCAGAGGTTCGAATCCCTAGCCCTGCGTGCGGAGTGAGCTCCTGCACTAGCTCCAGCTCTTGCCAACCTAGCAATTCGAAAGCATGCAAATGCAAGTAGATGAACAGGTACCACTTTGGTGGGTAGGTAACAGCGTTCCGCGCGCGTCATGCAGCCACATGACCGTGGAAGCGTCTTCGGACAACATTGGGTTTTCGGCTAACAAACGGAGATGAGCACCGGCCCCTAGAGTCGGACATGACTGCACAAATGTGCAGGGGGAACCTTTACCTTTACTACTACTTTTAACAGTCTTGATCTTTAGTTCCTTCCAATAAGCCCTTAAAGCCTTTTAGGAAGGGTTGATGCCTAAAGTAATACCCTGGACTGAAGTGACCGAGCCTTCAGGCTGTCATTTAGTGCCCTGGTGGTGGTAGAGTTTTACAGATCACTTTTAAGTGTGTGTTCACCTATTATTTTTCCCAGATGAACCTGATCTGAAGGTACCATTAGCAGTTTGGCTAGTCTAGTGCTGTATTTTGATCAGCCCCCCCCCTCCCCATGGCATCATACAAATGCCTCCATTTCTTTTACCCCAGCACTTATGTAGGGCAGATCTGTACTTCCTGCTTGGCCAATCACTGGCCAAGTGGCAACTTAACCGCTTCTTGTATGCTGGAATGAATTATGTTAATTTACATCTGTTACCTGCTAATGTAACCTTTCAATAAAGTAGACTTAGTTCATCTGGGCGTGCTTCCTGTCTGGACTACTTTGCAAGGCTGATACCAATCTTTCAAGTCAAAGTAATTTCTCCCCTGTTGCCTTCACAACCCAAGAAAATAGGGGAGGTTCCTTCTGAGATGTTTGCCACTCCCACATTCCTGCTGCAGGCTAAGCTGCTTCTTATCTGACCATTCCCCTGGCTGCGGCTCTTATCCCTGTCTCCCAAGGTCATTCCCACGTACCATTACACCCAGTGAACTTCCATGGTTCAGGATAAACTCGAACCTGGGTCTTCCTCAGACTAGTCCAACTCTTTAATGGTGATATGAAACTGGTTTTCTACAGTGCACGAGATTGAAAAGAAGTCATAAATGATGATGAAGGCTTCAGACCAGAGCTTGTTAATAAATATTGTTTCTCCAGATACTGAAGCCTTTGCTCAAAGTCAGGCCTATTTGGCAGCACACTCTCAGGCATGACCTGGCCAAATTAGATGCTTTGTTGTAGGCAAGAACAAAGCCATATACACAGAGGTGATTTGCCCTATGTAGCATACAGAAGTCAAAACCTTTATATTTTCAGGTTTTTCTTCCCACTTCTCCATGTTAATGAATTTTTGGAAGCCTTGGACAACTCATATATATATATATATACTGTTCATAATTTCCTCTCTAGCCTGGAAACAGCTGAGTGGCACTTCACTAAATTCATCCCTTATACCAGTAGAATTTTTCTCCCTCTCTTTCTTCATCCAGATAGAAGAAAAAGAAAGTAGTGTTAACTTCCCTTTTGAGCTCCTGTGGCTGCTGCTCCTTATGCTGCCAATCACAAACCTACTCACTTATTTGAAGACAGTCATCTGGGTGAGCAAATTCCTAGGGTTGCTAAAGGCAGCTGCCACTATGGACAGATCAGCTTGCAGCAGGGTTTGGTACTCCTTGCCATTGCTGATTTTTTTAAATTTCATTTGTACAGATTTCCCAAGCAGATGACTAAGCTATAGTGGTGATGGCAGCCAACACCATAGTAGTAGCTACTCACTCACCCACATCTGTTTGCACTGCTTCTACTATATGTAGTACACAAAGCAAAGCAGAGGGAAGAAAGGGAGAAAAGTTAACTACTGCAATGTGTTGCATGTGGAACTAATTTTGAAGACATCTCAAAGAGTTTGATTAGAATAAAATGAACTAAAGTTATTAACTTTGGGAACTAGTTTTGGGGAACATATTGCCATAGAACTTGTGATAATTTTTATCGGAACATTTCCAAGCACAATTTAATGTTCTAGGAGTTAATTATTAAACCTTTGTTAGGTTGGGACAAGGGATCTGAACATCTTCTGTGTCTGCTACATGAATCTGTCTAAACTTTGTGATAAGTAAAGGTAAACATTCCCCCACATAGTCATGTCTGACTCTAGGGGCCGGTGCTCATCTCCGTTTGTTAGCCGAAGAGCCAGCGTTGTCCGAAGATGCTTCCGTGGTCATGTGGCCGGCATGACGTGCGCGGAACGCTGTTACCTTCCCACCAAAGTGGTACCTATTTATCTACTTGCATTTGCATGCTTTCGAATTGCTAGGTTGGCAAGAGCTGGGGTGAGTGCGGGAGCTCACTCCATCACACAGGGCTAGGGTCTCGAACCTCTGAACTTGTGACCTTCCGATTGACAAGCCTGGCGTCTTAACTGCTGAGCCTTCGCATCCCCCCAAACTTTGTGATAGTCATCTAAAAAAAGCTTTCTTCCCAAGTGCACCTTGCCATCAGTTGCTTGGTAGATGGTGAGTAGTGCAGCTTTCTCAGCTGTGGAATCAGGTATTAAGCACATTGCCTATCTGGTTTTCATGGAGTTTTTAGGATTTTTTTTTGTTGTTGTTCAATGTTCTGGTATGATTGATGCTTCTGTGACTTTTATGTTTCAATTCCAGTTTATTTTTTTATTATTATTTATTACTGGAAACTTTATGCTGAAATATAGTTATTAATCTACCAAAGAAGTACATCTGAAGCTGTCTCTGACAGTACAGGTCCTTTACATCTCTGAATTTGACTTCAGATGTTTCATGCATGGACTACAGTATAATTCATATATATATTTATGTACTGCATTTACATAGCAGATCCAATACTCTATAATAAATTAATAAATGTTCCTCAGCAAGTTGGAGAAAAGTAGAAATGAACTGCACAAATTATTTTTTACTATGATAGCAACAGGTAGTAAAAAAATAATCTCTGGTGCTTCATAGACATTTTATTTTCCCAGTTCAGGAGCAGTCATTTAAGTACATTCAGTTGCTCTTTTCTTGATGATATTTAATTTAAAACATTAAATAAAAAATTGCAACAACCAATATTTCCCAAATGAGAAATAATGCACGTGTATGGTTCTGTAAAATAATCTGTAGGTGCATCTAATAAATATTTTGCTGAAATAATAACTTAGTATGAGATTCACCTTACAATAATGCAATGGATGTTATAATATGGCAAATTATCTCTGAAACAGTGTAACAAAAACCATAAACACGAGAACTGCAGATGGCTTAGTAGGACTCAGCGCAGGAAGAATTCTGATTTGGACAAGATCTTAAGCACGTAATACATTCTGTAAAAGTGTGGATTAAAATTATTCTATTGCCCTTTCCTGAGTCAGCATCCCATTTGTTCATGGTATGCTTTGATCTGAGAATTTGCTGAGTTGCTATTACATAAATAGGACATCCCAGGCTTTTGGATAATAAAATCACACTTGAATCCTGCAATGACAAGGACTGTGTGAATAGCTACAGAACAGCTTTTCTGAAAGGATACTTTTTGTTCATTCTGATGTAGTTATAAGATACACAGTCCGGTATATCCAGAGCTGTTCCTGCTTATTAGTCCTTTAAGAGATAAAATGTATAAATTGTTTCACAATCCAATTAAGGTAAAGGTTTAGCTGAAATTGGTTATGGGTTTTGTATAGCTTCCAAAAGTATGTATTCCTGAGTTGGATTGCAACTTTCCTATAGATTTAAAATTAAAGTGAATTCAACCCAAAATATTATTTCATGTCTATTGGGCATCTCTGTGTCTTTTCAGGAAGAAATTGATGGGTTCAGCTAATTGCTGGAGATGTGCCCAAAGTAGCAGTAGTTCATTTCATATGATATATGGTCTGGTGCTGTAGTGGTTTCCTTTTGAAAATAATTGGACATAAGTTATTTTTAATATTAATGTTGTTCTTGAAGACTATTTGGTTTTTGTACTTCTGAATTATGAGAAAAATAAAAGGATAATAGAAATGGATATTGTATGCTTTTATAATGACACCCCAAAACTGATAGCACAAGTTTAAGAGGTTACTGTTTAACTCGCAGCTTTCCAAACTGTGTGTCGGGACACACTAGTGTGTCGCCTGGAGTGTTTAGGTATGTCGCACGGGAGACAGTTTGGGCATGAAAATCAAAGAAGGGGCCAGCGCCAGAAAAAGAAGGGCGGAAAAGCACGCCGGGCGGAAAGCATCCTGATTGGAGCCCACCTGAAAACGGCGGGAAGAAAAAAGGATAAAAAGACGGCCGGCAGAGGAACAGGTTGTCCTGCGCCTTCTCTGCTGACTGCCGCCTCTGAGACTGCCTTGCCACCCCAGCTCACCGCTGAATCCTGCCTCCCTCTGTCTTCTCCGTGCAGGTCCTAGTGCCTGCCTTGTGCCCTGCTGTAAGAGTGTGTTGCGAAATGATACATGTCTAAAAAGTGTGTCACCAACATGAAAAGTTTGGAAAGCTCTGGTTTAACTGTTAACTGTAGAATAATCTGAAAAATGATTTGAAGACCAGGAAGAAATTAGATGGCATATACTAGTCCTTCTGTTCATTTTTCCTGTTTGCAAAGCAAACTGACTTAAATGTTAATAATTCAATTATATAAACATGCTATGAAAATATATGTAAAACTAAGTGTGACTTACTATATACAAATGGTATTTTTATGTTTTTCCCACTCTCCTCTTTTTAAATTTTTGCATTGTTAAAAAAAAATCAGCTTTCTAATCAGTCCTAAGTTGGGGGAGTGTGGAGAGATGCAAAATGTGGGATCTTCTCTCTTGCTAAAGTCCCCCCCCCCGTTTTTATTTGTTTGTTTGTTTATTATTTTCTATCCCGCCTTTATTATTTTTATAAATAACTCGGCGGCAAACATACCTGATACTCCTTCCCCCTCCTATTTTCCCCACAACAACCACCCTGTGAGGTGAGTTCGGCTGAGAGAGAGAGACTGCCCCAAGGTCACCCAGCCGGCTTTCATGCCTAAGGTGGGACTAGAACTCACAGTCTCCTGGTTTGGCTAAGACAGGAGGTGACTATGTGACTTTCTGTATTTCTGGACCCTCTTTATTCAGAATTTTCCTCCACTGAAATGGGAGGGTTGGAAACTAGCTAGTAGTAATACTGCTTGGAGATCTAAAACTCCAGGAGAATAATAGAAATGAATACTGTATGCTTTTATGATCACAACCCCCAAATGGCTTCCCACTCTGGTTTGCTTGCTTATTTATATAACCGCTCATATTGTAAGAACAACCCTGGCAGTACACAATACAGTATGTTTGAGAGCCACTTATGGTAATCCTGCTGTGGCAGATTTATCAAGCTTTTTGTGGGTATAAGAGTTGGTACAGCTTCTCTCTACTGGTGGATGGGCATCTCTTCTATATCCTAACCCTTTGGAAGGCTTTCTGAGTGGAATAGCTGTATTTGACCCATTCAGATACTTTAATATCAGATTAATATGGGCTAGGATTCTCTTTTTGAACTGTCCTATTATACAATTCATATTGTCTTTTGTAGGTAATTTTGTAGGTAATTGTAGATGTTTTGAACCGTGTTCATTTATATTTTCTCTCGGTTTTCATTCCAATTTAAGTTTAGATATATTGCTTTATTTCTTAAGTTGACAGGTATTGCTACTGAGAGTAAATGTTTTTGTGAGACATAGGACTTTTCCATGTACTGGTAAGATATGGTAATTGACTTCTTCAAAGTTATAAAGAGAATAAACTTGTTCCATAGCCTAATAAGGATATGAAATGTATTTGGCTTCAATGCTTCATGGTACTTGTCGGCCAAATTTTTACAGTGATCTGTTCCATGATGAATTTACTCTAAGTAGTAAACAGAAAAGTATATAATGGAATAAGCTGCCATATTCTCTGGCTCTGTCATGGTTTAACATTATTGAAATATGAGCTCTATCTGTTTCACAAGAAAGAAAGGAAAAAAAGCTAAATTTAAGATCCAGAGCTGGGCAGCAGAAAAAAACAATAATGTGGGGATCAATTTTCCTCCTTTTTTTTTTTTACATATTTCAAACGCTTCCTCCATCTTGCCTAATAAAGTTCAAATTAGGCATGTACTCGGGGCTAAACTACCTGTGGTATTATATGCCATTTGTCCTGTCCCGACTAAGACCCGAAGCAGGAAGGTGTGGATAAAGTCTTTTATTTACAATTAAAACACAAAAAATAGATCTAGAGAAAACAAAGGTGACACAAGGTGCTCACAGAGTTCGGGTGGCCTGCGGTGATCCGTTCCCAGTTGGCGTGCACGCGGGCAGCCACCACGTAGCTGCTATACAAGGTCCTGATGCGGAGCTTGGTGCAGTTGCAAGGCAAGGCATCGGTGTGAGGTTGGGTGCTCCGGCGAGGAATGGCTCCAGTACGAGGCTTGATGCGGCGGCGGGGCACAACTCTGGCACGAGGCTTGGCGCGGCAACAGCAGGGCGAGGTTCCGGCTCGAGGCTTGGTGTGAAGGCAAGGCAAGACTGTGGCTTGAGGCTGGGCACGGAGGCTGGGCAGGATTCCGGCGTGGGACGGGGCGTGGTGGCAAGGCAAGGTTCTGGCCCGACGCGCGGCTGGAATGCAAGGCAAGGCTCTGGCATGGAAGAGAGGCAAGGTCCGAGCAGGGATTCTGGCGTGGTGACAGGATCGTGATTCACTCTAGGATGCGGTACGGAACGTGAATGGCTGACTCCAGTGATGGGCACACGCTGCGCTTGCCTTTTATCCTTTTGATTTTCGCGCCGTTTGTGAGTGGAAACCATTCGCACCTCACGTTGCTCTGCCCGCCTTTCCACCTCCGTTCTCGCGCGCTAATAGGTGGAGGCGAGTCTCCTGGGCTGCCTCCAAACAGGGATCTAATTCAAATTTCGTGCCAACTCTGTTCTTTCCCGTTTCTATTGTTATCGGCCCCTCTATTTCCAGATCGGACTCCTCAGACTCAGCCTCCATCCTGACACCATCTTTGCATCTACTATGCAGAGTTTTGTTTTGTTTTCATGTAAATTAAAGATTAGAGCAAGAAGAAAGAAAATCAGCCTTTCTTCCCCAATTGACCCATTGCTGCACTAAGAGCGGAAGGGGTTTTTTTCTCAAAATAATCTAGGTGAGGTGGGACTAGCCCCCCTTAGACTGCAAAGATGTTTGATATTTCTGCAGATTGTAGCATTCCCTTTGAGTCTGCTGGTATATCATTCCTAAGTACATATTTTATTGTATTTAATTAATTTTTATCCCGCCTTTATTATTATTATAAATAACTGAAGGCGGTGAACATACCTAATACTCCTTCCTCCTCCTATTTTCCCCACAACAACAACCCTGTGAGGTGAGTTGGGCTGAGAGAGAGGGACTGGCCCAAGGTCACCCAGCCGGCTTTCATGCCTAAGGCGGGACTAGAACTCTCCGTCTCCTGGTTTCTAGCCTAGCACCTTAACCACTAGACCAGGGCTTTCCAAAGTTTTCCCGCGGCGACACACCAACGGTGTGTCGCCGCGGGAAAACCCGGAAGTGCCACCGTTGCGGCAGCACGCAAAAACCCGGAAGCGCTGCTGCCGCTTTCAGTTTTTGTGCGCCGCCGTTGGTGTGTCGCCGCGGGAAAACCCGGAAGCGCTGATGATGATCAGCACTTCCGGGTTGTGTGGCGACACACCAGACTGTGTGTGGCGACACACTTTTGTGTCGTGACACACAGTTTGGAAAGCTCTGCACTAGACCAAACTGACCAGAGATTGCATGAAAACATAGTGTGGTTTATTTGATTTCAGCGTAGAATAATTATGATTAATGGCTTAGCATGTTTTGTGAACCTAACCAGTTTTAACTTATTCAACAAAAATTGCTAAGCATATCATGATATAGTTCTGTCAGAAAGATGGTTAATATTGTGTGTATCTATGTATGTTTGCATATAAAACCCTCACTGTTATTTTATCTTCAACTGCAAGATAGCACACCACTACTGGAACTGAGTAATTCCTTCAGTAGGCATTGCTGGAGACTTGGCCTTGCAAGGCAGCTAAACAACTACCTATGAGCAGCCATGTTTGCTATGGGGATTGTGGGCAGAACATCAGCGAATGCTGCCCAGGCTCTGGAAAACTGACTTTGTAACACTATCAAGGCATCAGCATCAACATTCTTTTCTCCTCTGCATTTGCTGACACACTTGAAACACTGTTTGTAAAACAACATACATTATAAAGCATTGCAGTTGCGAGAGCAACTCTATTTCAGTCTTCCATATTCCTTTAGAGTGCAGCGTTTAAGAAAGGGCAGAGCAGAGAAGCCATTCTGGAGGACAGGCCCTTTTTATGAGATCTGCCTAAGGTTTTTCTTTGCAGAGGCTGTAAGAAACAAACAAAAACCCTGTGAGATCAACACTGGATAACAAGATGGTTATTCTCAGTTCAACTTTTGTAGTTGTTAAAAATGTTGAATCAGAGTATTGTATATGAAAGGTCATGTGCAATGAAGCGTTGGCCCACATACTGTAGCTATGTAAACAGTGTAAAGAGCAGGCAAGGCCCAGGAGCAATGAAACATCTTACTTTATCATTTGAAAAATCAACACTTCTGACTCTTTGACTTAATCAGATACAGTAGATAAGAGAGATGATGTAGAAATTATTTTTTCTAAAACAAAGCCATTGTAAAAGTCTGTCATTTCTTTCAAGCTTTCCAAATGCTGTTGTGAAGAAGTCATTTGTTCAAAACTGCTCCAATTATTAACCTTGACTTCTGTGTAGGATTGCTACATGCCCTTTGAAGTGAAGGAGCTCTTCTTTATTTCAGAACATTAGAGCCTCACCTATCTCCATGGATGTCCTTTTTTTTCCCCGGGGTTGCTTCAGGTTGCTAGCAGTTTATAAAGACAACTAGAAGTCATGAGTAGAGTTAATTTGTCGGAAACCATTTATGCAGCAATTTAGTTTATAAAATGATTTATAATATTTGTCCAGTTAAATGTCTGCTGACTTTTCAAAACACAGCATGCTAATAATAAGAGCAAGATATGGCATGTTATACTGAGCAAAACTTGTACTTGTCATTCTGTACGGCATAGGGCAATCCTCTCTTTCACTTCCCAATCTGACCTTACCTTGCTTAGTCTTTGCACCTTGAGGTAGACCTCTGTTGTTCCCATTTTAGATAGGGGGGACTGAGGAGAAGAGACAACATATTTCCTTTGGGATGAGAAGAATGTTGAAAACTTGTTTCCACATGTATTCAAATAACTACAATGTCAACAATTGGACAGCAAATAGTTTGCTTTAATTCATAAAAATTTGAGCTACTGCTAGCCATTGCTGGGAGAAATATAGTAGAAAATATTATATTATTTACATAAAGACAAAGATGGCACAGTACAGATGGTTGATTACTTTTATGTGTGACTTTACGCTCCCCTTTATTTTTACTAAATAAATAAATAATGAGTGGGCTGTAGAGTACCAGTCATAGAATACAGTGGATCTCAGATCTTTCCTCTCTCCTTTCTGCATTTCCCTGCATTCATTCCAAAATTTAGGTACTCTCCAAATTAATGTGAGAGGTGGCACATTAAGGCAGGGGAAGGATCAGCAAAAATGACTGGCTCTACTGGATATAAACTTCCACCATGAATGTAAAAACTTTAACTGGCAGAAGGCCACAATGGGAATCACACCAATATTCTGTGTCTGGTTTGTAATTATTATTGATCACAGTTCTAACCATGGTTTAGATTTTCTTTTGTATTGATCACTACAAGATATATAGTACCTCTGAATTTGCCATTTCTGGGTTTGTACTTATGACAACAACTGAGAAAAGAGAATTATGCATCCCTCTGCGATTGTTATGATATTGAAAATAATATCCAAGCAACTGTCTCTTCCATTTTGGAACTTATGGTGAGGAGACAGTGCTGCTGTAATGTGGATGGTATAAGTAACGACAGTAAATAAATATGTTACTATATATGTCATGAATAATTTATGGTTGTCTTGCATGCCTGTGCCATTTATGTAACAATTTGTGCCAATTATTTTCAGACCCAATTAGACATGCAGCCAAACAAAAACAAAAACTTAATATATAACATGCTTCCAACTAGTTCAGTAGTTCTCAGCAGTACCCTTGCCTATCAAACTCCAATGTGTAGCAGTAGTTTAGTCCCAATATGTTGAGTAGATTGTTTTATATATTTAAAAAAACAGCTTGGTTTGCATGACTGGGATTCTTATTTATTTAATTGAACATATCAGTCATATGTTATTTGATATCCCATCCTTTAAGATCTGTGGTAAAACTAATAATCTCTTGATGACCATAAAATTAGAGCAAAAGGTATGTAGTTAAAACTATTACAGGAAACTGTTACAATCAGTTTATCAAAGCCAGGAACAGACTGACAAAGACACATAGTAGTGAGTAGGGAATAAGAAGCAGGTAGTGTATAGTTAGTATAATATAGTTAGTATGTAAATGTATGTGGATCCAAATGTCCTTCTCAACTTAAAACAATGTATTAAGTGCCTTGGCTTTTATTTTTAAATGGTTGTAATAATTTGTTAAAAGTCATTGCTGGAGAGTGTACTTTTGTCACTCATTTTTTTTATACAAATTTTATTGGAATTTTAAAATATACAAAGTTAAAAGTTAGAAATAGAACAGAAAAGGAAATACAAATCAAAGAAAAAGAAAAAGTGTAGAAAAGTAAAAGAAAGATAAAGAAAAGACAGAAATTAATCGACTTCCGATCTATCTATGGTCATAGGAATAAAAAATACTTTCTTACATGCTAGCTTTAAATATAATATTCATATACATTTCTTGTCTAATATGTTTTACTTCTGTATAATCTAATCATCGGGGGTGTGGTGGCTCAGCGGGTAAGATGCCAGGCTTGTCGATTGGAAGATCGCAAGTTTGGAGGTTCGAATCCCTAGCCCTGCGTGCGGAGTGAGCTCCCGCACTAGCTCCAGCTCTTGCCAACCTAGCAATTCAAAAGCATGCAAATGCAAGTAGATGAATAGATACCACTTCAGTGGGTAGGTAACAGCGTTCTGCGCGCGTCATGCGGCCACATGACCATGGAAGCGTCTTCGGACAACGCTGGCTCTTCGGCTAACAAACGGAGATGAGCACTGGCCCCTAGAGTCGGACACGACTGCACTGCACAAATGTGAGGGGGGAACCTTTGCCTTTACCTTTACCTTTAATCTAATCATCAAAACCCCATGCAAGCTTTGCTCCACCTGCTTTTTGCAAGTAGTCTATTAATGGTTTCCACTCTTTAAGATAATAACGATTTGAGTTTTCTTTTAGTAAACATGTCAATTTATCATTTTCTGCCATATCCATTAGTTTTAACATCCATTCTTGTATCGTCAGTAAAGTTTGGTTTTTCCAATTTTGTGCATAAAGAAGTCTTGCTGCTGTAATCATATATTGTATAATTCTAATGAAATGCTTTTCTATTTGTCTAATAATCTAATAATCCAAGTAAAAATAATTCTGGCTTAAATGGAATTCGTATTTGTAATATGTTTTGCATCAGTGAGTGTATTTCAGTCCAAAATTTCTTTGCCACCTTACATGTCCACCACATATGGTAAAAAGACCCCTCTTGTTTTTTACATTTCCAACATATGTTGGAAACAGTCCCATACATTTTAGCAAGTTTTTGTGGGGTCATATACCATCGGTACATCATCTTATAAAAGTTTTCTTTCAAGTTGTAGCACAAAGTAAATTTTAATCCTTTATTCCACATATCTTCCCATTGTTGCATTTGTATATTATGGCCAACATTTTTTGCCCACTGAATCATACAATCCTTAACTTGTTCCTCCACCATTTCTCCTTTTAACAGTAATTTATACATTTTAGCAATTAAGTGGTCATCTGTTTCACATAATTGTATCTCGAATTCTGATTTAGTTTGTTCAAATTCAAGATTTTTTAAATCTAATTTAAATTTCTCTATAAGTTGCATATAAGAAAGCCATTGAAAAGTATATCCTTCTTGTGCAAGTTCTTCTTTTGTTTTGATTACATAATGCCTTTGCTCCTTTTTTAAAAAGTCCTTATAAGTCAGCCATTTATCCTTATTTCTAACTTCTGTTCTATGAAATGCTTCTTGCGTAGAAATCCATAAGGGTCTCTTATAACATAAGGTTGGCTTATATTTATTCCAAATCCTCAACAAAGATCTTCTAATATAATGATTTTTAAAGTCCACATTAACTTTAGCTTTGTCATACCACAGATACCCATGCCATCCAAATCTTAATTCATGACCCTCCAAATTCAATAATTTTTCATTTTTCAAAACAATCCATTCTTTAAGCCATACCAAACAACATGCTGCATAATATAATTTCAAATCCGGAAGACCTAGGCCAAACTTTTGTCACTCATTTTGTTACTGTCACCAGAACTTTAATTCCTTCACTCAAAGAGCTAATTTTGTAAGATGCTTACTATGATTAAATGCACATAAAAGTTTCCAGAAAACCTGAAATTGATAAAGAGTATCCATAATTCCTGTACATCTAGCCTCCTGAAATTGTGGAATGTTCAATATATTTCTAGTTCCTAACCAAACTGAACAGCAACTGTCTCTCAGCCATTGAATGAACACGAAGAAGCCCAAGATTTGGGGGCTCTCTTGTCTTTCTTTTTTACAAGAAATAGTTTAACTGTATAAAGACTAATACCTTCATTTCTTAAGCAGGATCAAGAAACTATATTTTGCTTCTGTGGAAATCAGCATTCCAGAACCATTTTAGTTCTTTAACATCTAAAGTCAAATCCAAAAAAACTCCTGGACTGCTTCAGTTTCCTTCTGTAAATTTCTCCTATGAATCCTTTGAGATTTCTGCCTTATGAGGAAAAAACAACAACCTGGCCATGGGATCTGTTTTTTGAATATGTTCACTTCCTGCAGGTTCTACCTAATAAAGCAAATATGGCTAATAGTTTCATAGCCAGAGGCTACACTATTACTAGGTTACTGTCACTACCTCTACTTCCACTACATCAGTTGCTGAGGGCTAATGTGGTGGTCACACAGTGATGTCAATAGACATTTTGGCCCAGTTTTTTTCCTCTCGGGGTATTTGTTTGGATTTTGTTTACTTTTGTTAGTCCTCTAAATCTGTCAGAGGCTTAGCACAGCTATTGTAGTTGCTTTCCAATGAAAATTTGTAGCTGCTGTTTGATAGTTTGTAGCTGAATTTTGATGGTGCACCTAACAGCTGTCATGGGCATAAAAAGGGGCACAGAGCCACACATGGGCTATGGGTGGCTCACCTTGTGATCAGATCTTACTAGGGCTAAGGAAAGTTTTTGGATATACTCTAATGCTAACAATTGTTGCACCTTTTCATATGCTGTTATGGAGTAGAAAGATGGGAAAGTATAACACTGTCCAGATTTTCATTTATAACAGTAGTTCTCCCTTCTTTCTTTTAGAAACTGAATTAAACTGTCATGCAATCTTATGCACCTCTTTCTCTACAACTTGAAGAAAGCCTTTAACCTTGAATATTATATTGCTAGTAACATACTTTCTCACAAAACTCAGTTTTCTGGAGAATTTCTTGGCAATGACAAACTATTTTCATAGGATGCCAAGGAAATTGCATTGACATGTCTCAAGGAACCAAGCTTGACTTGAAGAGACATTATTTATTTATCAAATTTCGCCACTGCCCATCTCCCCCCAAAAATGGGTCTCTGGGCAGTTTACAATAGAGCTAAAAAATTAAAATACAATAAAACCACAATTAATACATAAAATATAAATATAAATACAAAATATAAGTATAAGATAGAATCCAGATGGCAGTAAAAAGTTCTAATTCAATTCATGTGTATATGAGGACCACTTTAAGGCGCCAGCCATCCCCAAGAATGGCTACTCCCCTTCCCGCCCCAAGCGAGATGGCAGAGTCAGGTCTTCAACTTTTTCTGGAAGGTCAGGAGAGAATGTTCTCTGGGGGAAGAATATTCCAAAGGGTGGGGGCCACTGCAGAGAAGGCCTGCTTCCTGGACCCCACCAGACAGCATTCTCTTGTGGGCGGGGTCCGTAACATGCCCTCTCTGCATGACTGGGTGGGGCGGGTCGATGTAATGGGGATGAGATGGTCCCTCAGGTAACCTGGACCCATGCCATGTAGGGCTTTAAGGGTAATAACCAACACTTTGAATTGGACCTGGAAGCAAACTGGCACCCAATACAGCTCTCGCAGCAGAGGTGTTACGTGTGATGACCTTGGGGCACCTAAAATTGCCCGCGCGGCCGCATTCTGGACCAGCTGTAGCTTCCGGATACACTTCAAGGGTAGCCCCATGTAGAGCATATTGCAGTACTCTATATGGGAGATTATAGCTTTTTTATAAAACCATATGGCCCAACAAATATTATAACAGTGTTGATAAAGGATGAATAAAGAGAATATCAATAGTCCTTTTGAACTTTTGTCTTATCCAGAATGGTAATATATTTTGTGGAGTGTGTTCCCAAGGAAATGAATGGGACCATTTCATCCAGTTATGCATAATGAAAAGTTATATAGAATCCCAGAACAAGCCTTTTATAAAATCTTTATATTCCATTAATGAATATAATGGTATAAATGTCAAATCTGCTTTTGACTCTGCTGTGATTTTGAAAGTGCCCAGTTTTTATTTTTTTTATTTTTTTTAACTAAAGTAAATTACATACTGTACTTACATGCATACATATATCATACCTTTTGTGCTGCTCCCTTTCAGGGTAAATAATGTTATGTAGAGTGAAGAAGAGGAGTAATAGCAAGGGAAATTAAACACATTAGATACAGTAAAAGAAAAATATAGCTAAAACTGGTTTACACCTACATGATCTACTGTACTGCTGCAAACCTTTCTATCTTGACAAACAATCCGTGCTTCTACCACATTCATCCATCACTTCATGTGTTGCCTTTTGTTCTTTAAACTACCCTCTTTTTTGAGGTTCACAGCAGCTCCATCCAACCACAATTTCCTTGCCCTTCCTCATTATCCATTCTTCCTTTAAGTCGGAGCTTTCCAAACTTTTCATGTTGGTGACACACTTTTTAGACATGCATCATTTCGTGACACACTCTTACAGCAGGGCACAAGGCAGGCACTAGGACCTGCGTGGAATCCTGGCAGGGCAGGTTTGGAGGCAGCAGCAGCCGTGACACACCCAGACACTGCAGCCGACACACTAACGTGTCCCGACACAGAGTTTGGAAAGCTCTGCTTTAAGTATTTATTTTGCAATTCAATCCTTGTTCATTTCTATATATGACCAAACTATCTCAACATATTTCTTTAGAAGCTGTCATTCATTTTTGTGTTCACCACACACACACTTCTTAAATAACCTGTTCCCATTGCATTCAGCTTACTTTTATGTTTCTCCTGACACATGTTCCTCTCAGTTCCATATACCAAAGTGAACAGAAGCATGCTCTTATGCAGAGACATATTCAATTGAATCATTAATTCTTAGAACAATAAAGCTGGATGATACTTTTCTTTCTACTTTTCATGTGTCGAAAATTAAGCACCATTTACAACAAAGTTAGGGGTTGCTGTGTTTGGTGGATTTGTTTTTGTGGGGTTTTTTTCCATTTTTATTGAGGGTTTATAAGGAAAGGAGGGAAGTGCTGCCTTGTGGTTCATCTGATTTATTGCTCAATTACTACAGTGCACTTTATCAGCTCCTCCTAAAGATCTGTGAAAGCCATAGATTTCTTCCTGATTTCTATTAGCAGTGTATCTTAATAACTGTCTTGGACCCTTTGTGTGCAGGAACAAGATGTTTGAAACTCTAGTGAATGAGTGGGCTGGATCTAGGTTGGATAGATGATCATCTGCTATATTTTTGGTCACTTATGATTTAACAATCAACAATAAAATCCAAGGCAAACTGTAATATTGGCTTTCATTCTCTTATTTTCTTTACTTATATACTGGCAGTAAGAAAAGTTGTGGGTAGTATTAATAGGTAGCATGTGAAAAATTGTATTCAACTTTCTGCTTCATTTCTTCAACTTACATCCCTTCTGAAGGTAAACATAATACCATTTACTTAACAGTGCTGTCACATTAAGGTTGAAGATCAAGCAGCTAGGAGTAACATGGTATTATGGTAAGTAAGCAGTGGCAGTATGCTGTTATGGATTAGCAATATTATAAAAAATTTAATTGCCTACATTAATCCTGGAAGTAAATTGGGCTTTAAAAGAGTCTAGATCCAGCTATATCTAAAGTAGCTATTGAGAAGCAATCAATCTCTACTTATACCACTGTGGTAAAAACTGAAAGGTTTCCTAGTGATTGGAATAACTGTGGAAATAAGATTTACTTTACTGTTTACTAATCTCTTACCGTAACCGTTCTCATTCTTCATGCATTATTCTACTCTAAATTCATGTGGTTTACCTAATGTATCATTGTTTCATTCATTGAATCTTGCTTTGTGAGAATGTTGTCCTAAATATCAGCTAAATATTAGGAGTGAATGATGATATTGCAACTCTGTTTATAACATTGTGTACGTAATGGGAAGACTTCATTTACTTTTTGTAATCATGGCATGGTTCCTCAGGGAAGATTTCATACAGTACCTGTATGATGGACCAGCTTAAGACTGTAAACAAACAATATGTTTAGTCAGTGAAGTGGATGTCTTAATATTTTAGGGTTTTTTTTAACTTTCAAAATATAAATAAGGACATTATTTATGTCATAACATAACATAACATTATTGAGAGCCCATTTTAGATTTCATTTATTTTCTTATAATGGAGGAAAAAACAGGACATATGTTCTTTTTTTTTTTTTTTTTTTCCAGTATTAAAATCAACAGTTGCACTTTAATTAACAATACAGTTTTGAGTCTCACATACTTCTTTTCTATTAGATTTTAATTTTACATAGATAAAAGTTTGAAACAGAAAAGAAAATGGAAATACAAATCAAGAAAAAAGAAAAGATAAAAAAGTGTAGTAAAGGAAAAAAGAAAAAAAGATAAAGCTGAAACAGAATTTGGTCAACTTCCGATTTGTATCTGGTCATGGTATTTTAAAAATTTTGTCTTACATGCTAGGTCTATATATAATATTAAAGAATATTTCTTGTCTATTACATCAATATATATATATTTTAATCTTCAAATCCCCATATAAGCTTTGCCCCTCCCGCATCTTGTAAATAGTCAGTTAATGGTTTCCACTCTTTAAGGAAATAATTATTTGGATTTTCTTTTAATAAACATGTCAGTTTATCATTCTCTGCCATATCCATCAATTTTAACATCCAATCTTGTATTGTAGGCGATATCTGGTTTTTCCAATTTTGTGCAAAAATAAGTCTTGCTGCTGTAATCATGTATTGCATAATCCTTGTAAATTGCTTCCCAGGTTGTCCATCAATTATTCCCAGTAAGAAAAATTCCGGTTTAAATGGAACTCGAATTTGTAATATATTTTGCATCAATGCATGTATTTGAGTCCAAAATTTCTTTGCAGTCTCACATGTCCACCACATATGGTAAAAAGACCCCTCTTTTTTTTTACATTTCCAACATAAGTTGGAGACATTTCCATACATTTTAGAAAGTTTTTGTGGGGTCATATACCATCTGTACATCATCTTATAAAAGTTTTCTTTTAAATTATAACACAAAGTAAATTTTAACCCTTTGGTCCACATATCTTCCCATTGTTGCATTTGAATATTATGGCCAATATTTTTAGCCCATTTAATCATACAGTCTTTAACTTGTTCCTCTACCATTTCACCTTTTAACAATAATTTATACATTTTTGCAATTAGATGATCATCTGTCTCACATAGTTGTATCTCAAATTCCGATTTGGTTTGTTCAAATTCAAGGTCTTTCTTATCTAATTTAAATTTCTCTACGAGCTGCATATATGAAAGCCATTGAAAACTGTATCCCTCTGATACCAATTCTTCTATTGATTTAATTATATATTGTCCTTGTTCTTTCTTTAAAAAGTCTTTGTAGGTTAACCATTTATCTTTATTTCTTACTTCTGTTCTGTAGAATGCTTCTTGTGTAGAAATCCATAAGGGTCTTTTATAACATAAGATTAATTTATATTTATTCCAGATTCTTAACAAGGATCTTCTAATATAATGGTTTTTAAAGTCCACATTAACTTTAACTTTATCGTACCACAAATATCCATGCCATCCATATCTTAATTCATGTCCTTCCAAATTCAATAATTTTTCATTTTTCAAAACTATCCATTCTTTAATCCAAACCAAGCAACAAGCAGCATAATATAATTTCAAATCCGGTAGACCTAGTCCTCCTCTTTCTTTAGAGTCTTGCAATACTTTATATTTTACTCTTGGTTTTTTCCCTTGCCAAATAAACTTAGAAATATCTCGCTGCCATTGTTTAAAAGGTTCTTCTGATGCCAATATAGGTAGTGTTTGAAAAAGATATAAAATTCTTGGCAAAACATTCATTTTAATTGCTGAAATTCTACCTAATAATGATAATTGCAGTTTTTCCCAATGTTCCAAATCTTTTTTAATATCCATCCAAAGTGGAATATAATTATTCTTAAACAACTTAACATTTTTAGTTGTTAAATATACTCCCAAATATTTTACTTTTTCTTCCATTGAATATCCTGTTATTTCTTTCAATTTCTCTTGTTGGTGGTAATCCATATTTTTGGTCAAAACTTTTGTCTTCTGTAAATTCACTTTGAACCCTGCTAGCGACCCAAAGTCTTTTAGTTTCTGTATTAATATTTCAATTCCTTCTAGTGGATTCTCCAAAGTAATGACTAGGTCGTCAGCAAATGCTCTTAGTTTATAAACTTCTTTTTTAACTTTAATACCATGGATACCATCATCTTGTCTAATATCTCTAAGTAAAACCTCTAATACCAATATAAACAAAAGTGGAGATAATGGACAACCTTGTCTAGTACCTTTTTGTATTTCACATGGCTTACTAAATTCTCCATTAACAATTATTTTGGCAAATTGTGGAGTATATATTGATTTAATCCATTTTATAAAATTTCCTCCAAAATTCATATTTTCCAAAACTTTGAACATAAAAGGCCAATTTAAGTTGTCAAAGGCTTTTTCAGCATCAATAAATATCAAGGCAGCTTGTTTATCATAGTGTTGATCCAAATATTCAATTACGTCTACTATGTTTCGGACATTGTCATGAATTTGTCTTTTGGGTAGAAAACCAGTTTGGTCTTGATGAATAAAATCCTTAAGTATATTCTTCATTCTTTCTGCTAATATCGTTGTAAATATCTTATAGTCATTATTCAATAAAGATATTGGTCTGTAATTTTTAGTTAATGTTAAATCCTGTTGTTCTTTGGGTATCAATGTTATATGTGCTTCTTTCCAAGTTTCAGGCATAATTCCTGTTTCCAAAATAGAATTCATAGTCTTCTGCAAAGGTAGACATAAATCCTCTTCAAAACATTTATAGTAGGCTGCTGACAATCCATCCGGTCCAGGAGCTTTTCCACTACTAATTTTCTTAAAAGCTTTTATCAATTCTTCTTTTGTTATAACATTATTTAATATCAATCTTTGTTGGTCATTAAGAACAGTTAGTTTTTGTTTATTCAAATATTCTTCAATGTCATCCAAGTTGACATCTTGTTTTTTATATAATTTAGAATAATAGTCATGAAAGGTTTTTTGAATGTCCATATTATTCACCAGAGTTTTTCCTTCATGTTGAATATTAGTAATCAAATTCTTTTGTCTTTGTTTCCTCAATTTATAAGCCAGCCATCTACCTGGTTTATTTGCATATTCAAAATATTTTTGTTTTGTAAATTTCATTTGAGTCTCTATCTCTTGAGTTAATATCATTGATATTTGCTTTTGTAGAAATTTAATTTGAGTGAGCAAAGTGTCATCCATTGGTTTATCTCTCAAATCTAACTCTTTACTTTTAATTTCGTCTAAAATCAATTGAATTCTTTTTTGTTTTTTCTTCCTCATTTGAGCATTGTATTGAATAAAATAACCCCTCATATATGCTTTACTGGCTTCCCATACAGTTTGAATATTAGTCCCTTTGTTCAAATTAAATTGAAAATATTCTCTTAATTTTTTTTTGCATACATCGACTACATCATTATTCCGTAGTAGTGACTCATTCAATCTCCATCTAAATACATTCCGTTTCCCTTTAAGAGTCAACATTACTGGATTATGATCTGATAAAGTCTTAGGTAATATATCAACTTTGTTAATATCCATCATCAAATTTTTAGATATCAAAATCATATCTATTCTAGAATGTGATTTAAATCTCTCTGAATAATATGTAAATTCTCTGGAAGTCCCATTCATACATCTCCAAATGTCTTGTAAATCCAACATCTCTTTCAAGTCGAAAAATGTTTGTGGCAATTTTCCCTGTGTTTGCTTCACTTCTTTTTGTGACTGTCTATCCAATCTGGGGTAAATTACCCCATTCCAATCCCCCATGAAACACCAATTGTCATAAGTTAAGTCCAAAAGTTTATCCATCAGGTTTTTATAAAATACTCCTTTATCCATATTCGGTGCATAAAGTCCAACTATCAGTGTTTTAGTTCCTTGTATGTTAATTTCTACTACAATGTATCGACCCTCTTCATCAGCTAATATCAATTTTGGGTTTAACTTTGGTTGTACATATAAGACTACCCCTTTAGTTTTTTTATATCCAGCCGAAATAAATTCTTCTCCAAGCTGTTTTTGAATCAAATATTTAGTATCTTTTTTACAAATATGAGTCTCTTGTAAACAACTTATGTCCAATTTCTGTTTTTTCAAAAAATGAAATATCTTTCTTCTTTTTTGTGGAGCATTGGCTCCATTAATATTCCATGTCAGATATTTAAATTCCATTGGTGTTTTATTCTTTAAAATCCCTTTGTTAAGTCCACACCTGTAGCTCCTTTCTCAGATAGATCTTCAGTCTTCTCTTTGTCTTTCGATGTTTCTCCTCCTTTTGTCAATTCTCCTTCTGGTAAACCCATTTCTTTCTTGTATTTCTCTAAAAAAGCTTTTGCTTTTAAAATGGAAGTTATTTTGAATCTCTGTCCTTTAAACTCAAACGATACGCCTTCCAATTTTTCCCATCTGAATGAAATACTATGTTGCCTTAATTTGTCTGTAAGGAAAGAATAGTCTTTTCTTTTCCTAATTATTCTCAAGGGAATTTCTTTTAATACAATTATTTCCTTCCCTTCTATATTTAATCTAGTATTATAATGCTTCCTTAAGATTTGCTCTTTTGTCACTTTTCTTACAAAATATATCAATATGTCTCTAGGGACTTTTCTTTCCTTAGCATAACGTGAGTTTACTCTGAATATCTTGTCTATCTCCAAATCTAAATCTTGTTCTCTTGTCTCCAAAAATTTAGCTAATTCAAAAGTCATCCTTTCTCTCACATTTTCATCTACTTGTTCTGGAATTGCTCTAAATCTCAAGATGTGCTCCTTCTCTCTCATTTCTGCTAAAGCTGTGATATCTAGATTATGTTCAATCTCTTTAATAGCATATTCTGATTTATCTTCTAATTTTTGCATCTGGCTTTGCGTATCTTTAAGTTCTCCTGACAGAGAATTGACCACTTCCTTAACTGTTTGAATTTCTTTTTTAAAATCTTGCTTAATCTCTCGGGTTATTTCTTTCTTCATATCGTCCATTTTTTTGTCTAATGCTGTAATCTGATCTTCCATCTGCTTCGTGGAGTCATCCATTTTCTTATTTATTGCTGTATTCTGGTCATCCATTTTCTTATTTATTGCTGTATTCTGATCATCCATTTTCTTATTTATTGCTGTATTCTGATCATCCATTTTCTTATTTAGTGTTGCAACAGCTTCTAATATCTTTTTCATTTCTGGTAATAAAGCTTCTGAGGCAGATGTAGCAGGTGTAGCAGAATCAATAGGTGGTCCTCCAGTCTCCTTCTTCTTCTCCTTCTCCGCCCGTCTCGTTCCCAAAGACGCCATAGCCCTGCAAAAAAGAAGAAAAAAGGGAGAAAAGGGGAAAAAGCACCATATAACAATATAACAAAAATTATTTAAAAAAGGGGAAAAAATTAAAAAAAAAATTAAAAATTCTTTTACAAATAATAAAAAGAAAAAAGAAAAGGTGAAAAAACAAATATCCAAAAGGTTAAGGAAAAAGAAAGAGAGAACTAGGCTCTTTTAAAATTTTTCCTCTTAGGTAATTTATAATCCCTTATATATAAAAGTCCACAGTGTTTCAAAGGATAAAAGCCTAGGACTTTTTGTTCTCCTGTAGTCAAAATCAAAGATAAGAATAGTAAATATTCCCAGGGTTTCACCTTCCCACTTGTAATTCTTCAATCCAACCACAAGTCAAAAAGAAAAAATGTTGCTAGAGACATGTAAAAAAGCCTCTACTTTCCATATAATAATCCAATAATCCAAATTAAACGTTAAATAACTTGACTTTTTCAGAAAAATAAATCCAAACAGAGTTCAAAGTTCAAAAAGAAAAAGAGGAACTTGTATATATAAAAGAGTTTTTAATAGGGTTCAGTAATCCCAACATCAAAATCTTAAAAAATAAAGTATTAATCACTCCATTTAAATCCAAGCTTTAATATAGTATTCCAGAGAGCAAAAATAGAAATACCAATAGTTGTCCATAAGTAAAAAACTCAAACCAAACTGAAATAATAGTAAAAGTCACTTTCACTTCTAGCAAAGCCACTTAGCTTCTCTTCCCACCGTTTATTCTTCCATTAACAAGAAAAAAATATAGCACCAGCAAATATAAATCAAGTCCAGATACAAATCTTAGCACTTAATAAAAAAAAAATAATGTTTAAAAGTAAAAAAAAGTGACTAAAAGCCTGGTCGGGCCAGCTACTTATCTGTTAGAATCACGGCTGCTGCAGAGCCCCGTTTTTCTTCCCAGTCTCCTTTCATTGCTCCATCTCCCTCCTCCCGCAGTGGAAATTACAGGAGTCGGGGGAGGGCATTTACTTCAGAGACCCTTTGTGGTTAATCTCCCGATCACACTCTCTTCGAGTGTGATTTTCCCAGCGATTTCTTCTCCCAAATCGCTGCAAACAGCTTAGCCGTGGAACATATGTTCAAGTCTATATACTGTTATCAGCTTTTTTTTAGTAAGTGTAATTATTTGCTTTGTTTGAATTTAGTGTTTACCGAAATCTATGGTTGTTGTAGTCCATCAAGTCAACCCTGACTCTTGGTGACTGCAGGAACAAGTCCATGCAGTTTTCTTGGCAACATTTTCAGAATCAGCTTACCAGTGCCTTCTTCCTAGGGCCAAGAGAGAGAGTGTCTGGCCCAAAGTCACCCACCTGGCTTCCATGCTCAAGGCAGGACTGGAACTCATAGTCTCCTAGCTTCTAATTCAACATCTTTAACTACTACACCAAACTGGCTCCTACTGTTGTGGTATATATTTGAACACAAGTTTGAAAAACTCAAGCCCTCTTTAGACATTTAGTAGATACATGAAGGGCTTTACACTAATTAGTGAAGATTGACATGAATTTGAGGATATGTCTCCACATGAACTGGGACTTGGTTTTTTTTAGGATCCTGGATATTATCAAGCGGTGTACTCAATTCCAGCTAAGTGAAGTCCACCTTCGCTTCAGACTTCCAGACAAATGCATGGAAATTGAGGAAAGCAGGAGATGAGTTTCTGTGTTTAGTTTCATTTTCTACCTAGTTTGAAGCCCTCTATGCAATTAACTAAATGCCTAAATTAAGCTCTAGACTAATTTAGAAGTGTATAATAGCTCTATCCATGTCAGTTCATCTCCTTCTCATGCAATCTTCTGGAACTCCACTTGGTGATACTTTACAAAAGGTAATTGGCAGCTTTACTCAGGGGCCAGTCAGGGCCTCTTTAAGACACCAAAAGGCCCAAAGGCAAAATGTTTGAACACTTCCCCTGCCCCTCCCATTTCTTGTTGCTACATCCTGCACTGATCATTTCAAACACTGAATTATAGTTCAAAGGAGACCCTTCCTGGAAAGGGCCTGCCAGCATTGCCTCCATTGTTCCCCTTTAGAAAGGCTCTGGTATGGTACCAGTGCAAAACCAATTAATCTATTTTATTTTGAGTGCAAAAAGTCACCCTATGGCGACTCTGTGCCTAGCAAGCAGAATGTTTTTTTCTACATAGTAAATCAATTTTCATGCTTGGCAAAGAGTAAAAAAGTCCTTGAGCCAAGTAACTGCATCCATACAGTTTTCTTGGCAGCATTACAGAAGACGTTTGCATTGCTTTCTTCCAGTGGTTTTTTTTTTCAATTTCCCAGCTAATCAGTAGCCCTAAATTCTCAGTCATCTACCATCTCTGTACTAACCACGGCTGATCTTGCTTAGCTTCTAAGTGCTGCCACCTCCTGAGACTGTCTACATGTACATACCATATAATTACTGGTTTGCTGTTTTCATTTCTTCTTTTCTTACTCAACATCCTAAACGGGAACATCAGGGACTTCTTTATCTGGAATCAAAGCATTTGGGTCACCTAGCATAATCCTTTCTACTCTTACTTAAAATGGCTCTTCAGAATTTCAGAAAACCTGTTAAATAACATAAAATGAAGATTGCGTAGGTAAGTCATGTCAGATCTAGCATACATTTTTTGCTAGTGGTCTAGAATTAAGATAAACCTCCTGAGCATGACATTGGACAAATTTGCACAGTTGCTTATAGGAAAATATTACTGTAAGGTAAAGCATCTTGGAATTCTTCTGTAGATGCACATCTTTACCATCTTCGCTGAAACAATTAAAACCATTATTTTTAATTACATTTCTGACTCCTAAGAATGTAATTCATTTTTTTTTAAATCTTCAATCTTCGTACCAGATGAATTTCTACTTTGTGCTGATACAGAACATGATCAGATGTTAAGCGTATTTGAAGCCACAGTGAATGGAAAATATTGTTACAGACGTGGTTTATTTTCCAATTGGAGTGGTGTACCTTCTTAACTTTGGCTGGATTGTTCCCTTTGTGTCATCCCAAATTTGGTAGTTAGACTTCCCACAAATCTTTTTGCTAGGAAGATAATTACATTTACGGGGATACTTCCATCACCGTTTTATGCTAATTTCTCAGGCTGATAATGAGGGGTCAGAGCACATTTTAACCATTGACAAGCAGTGGTTCACATATCTCATTACATCTCTCCTTTGAAATTGTACAGAAATAGATTTTACATTTATTCAATAATCTAAAAAGCTGGTTGAGGAGATGAACTGTTGCATTACAGCAACCAAAATCTTAAAAGCCAGGAATATCTGGCATGCTAGTTATTGGCCTGCATATTCTTACTGATTCTTACTGTTTACATTTACTTTATGAAAAAAGGATGTGTTTTTCCCCTCTAGCAAAGAATATAACCTGCAGGGAAGGTCATCTAGCCTCCTAAAACTACTACATACATTTACTGGCTGTGGAGACTGACATTCAGTACATCTGGAGACCATCAGGTTGGGAAGTTAGAAAATGTTGTCTGTCCTTCACTAGTTTCCTTTTGAATGAGGTGAAGGTTTTAGTGAGCATGCTTGAAGACCAGAATTATTAATTTCAGATTGCAAATCACCACATTTGAGGTCAGCCTGTTGCTTAATAGAGTCTAGAAAAGAGGCTCCACTTGCACTTGCAGGTGCCACTTGAGCTAGCAGAGCCAACATTGCCTTCTAACACTGTGCATTAATAATTCTATTTTGAGTGGTGTTAATAAAAGAACAAAGCAGATTCATCAGATTAGTGTTAAAATCCCTTGCCCAAATGTTGATTACATTCCAGCATTTTATTTTAGGACAAGGAGTTCTTTCATCTATACTTTTTTCCCCCCAAAAAGGCACTATGTATAATAGAACTAATGGAAAATACTGTATGTCTTCTGACAATAGATTAATCTAATTTGGCACTATAAACACCACAGCATGCCAATAAGAAATGGATCATTATTGCATATAGGAAGCGTACCTAATGCAGTTTTTGTCACATTTGAAATTTGGTTCTATAAAATATGCTTCTAATCTTTAATCAACAGAGAGATTAACAACATCCTGGACTTTCCTTTTTCTCTTCGATTGGTACTTTCCTTTTGTATAGTTTTTGCATGAATTTTTGGGTATGGTTTTTATATAGGTTTTTTATATTGTTTTTAAATCGTATTGTTTTGGTGATTTTTAATTGTTTGTGAGCCGTGCAGAGTCATATATTGAGATGGGTGGCTATATAAATTTGGAATAATCACTCAAACAATAAAACCCAGGAATTACCCTAGGTATTAACCTGAAATAATAATTTTTTGATCTGTTTAATAAATATTTATTAAGAAACTGGTTTCTTTAAGAAAATTTCTGGTAAATAAAAAATGCCATAGATATTTGCCTTCATATAAAAATAATTGGTTCCTAGCGGGTAAGACGCCAGGTTTGTTGATTGGAAGATTGCAAGTTCGGAGGTTCGAATCCCTAGCCCTCCCGCACTCACCCCAGCTCTTGCCAACCTAGCAATTCGAAAGCATGCAAATGCAAGTAGATAAATAGGTACCACTTTGGTGGGAAGGTAACAGCGTTCCGCATACGTCATGCCGGCCACATGACCGTGGAAGCATCTTCGGACAGCGCTGGCTCTTCGGCTAACAAATGGAGATGAGCACCGGCCCCTAGAGTCAGACACGACTGCACAAATGTGCGGGGGGAACCTTTACCTTTAAGTCTTCATCATCATAGGATGTATAGCCATGTATGTCATCAGTGAAATATGTTCATATTATTTATTTCAACAATAAATAGGATTGCCAGGTTGATACCATCCCTTTCTTGAGAATTGAGGTTCAGCCAAGTTATGTCACATAATTAACTATTAAGATTTCTATACATGGAAATCTAGCATTTGTAATACTGAGTTGTATGAAAACACAATTAAGGAGGAGGAAATCTTTCCTATGTGCCAAAGGACCCCACTGTCATTCTAAATAGATCAACTATTGTTCAGTTCACCTAAGTGTTCTCGCAAAACCATTGTATTACATCATTCCCTCTCCCAGTTAGGACTAATAATTATGAATTCAGTTATAGCATCATTTCATGATCAGATATCCATTCTGCTTTGTGCCAAGTGATACAAATTGGTGTTTCTTGTTGAGAAAAAAATTAATTCAGTTTGATCAACATCTTTTGGTGAAAGAAAATGTGCCCAATTACACAAGAATCTGAATTGCCTTCTGACAGCCAGAAGATAAAGCACCATTTTCTTAAGCTCATGTATTTGCACCACCAACCAAATCATACTGCATAAAAAGCAAATGACTTTTGAACATTTGTTATTGTATATGTGTATAGGAACTTTGAAGGTTATGGAGAGAATTCTTTTGAAAGGGAAATGTAGAACTTGTGGCCAGTTTTGAAACAGAATTAATTATTTAAATCTATATAGTTGCTCATTTGATTTATTAAAATAAGGCCTTGAAAAGAGAAGCACTCACCAAACTTTACCTGTAAATGACACTGAAGTCTGCCTTTATTTCTTGCATGCCAGAACAGATATAAATAATTCAATGACTAGCTTTATTCAACTTTCCCTTATCAGAGTGTCTATAAAGAACTAGCAGGTGCTATATTTTCAGCTTTGCTGCTCCTTTCAACCACCATACTAAACCATACTAAATCCTAATTTGCCAAATATGGAAATTTTTGTCTTGTAGTAGATTTCAAAGTGTAACAAAACACGGAAGATATTTTTTTTCTAATGCTTTGCTTTCAAGATACTAGAAAAACTGCTGTGCAAAAGATAATGTTTTTTTTTTCTACTGACACACATGATCTCTTTTTGGTATGGTATTAAGCTTATATTTAAGTTTGCATTTCCACTCTTAAATGTAAATATGAAAGGCAGCAAAATTAATTTGGGTTCCATGGGAAATGCAGCTGTTTTGCTGCAAGCACCTGAAAGTCACTTTCCATAATCTTAATAAAAATAATCTTATAACAAGGGACTTCATTAATTTAAATAATTTCAGATAGTTTTCAGCTTTTATCTTCTTATCACAATTTCTGATTTGGTATGGGGGAAAAGTGTTATTTGTGGAGGTCCATTATTCTCTGAATGGTATGGAAAATCAAGGTATTGTTAATTAAAAGATACGAACTTATTTTAATACATATTTGTGGTTTTTTGGGATATCAGAGAGTGATTTCTTCTAAGAAATGTGACTACCTTATTAACATTAGTAAGCCTTCTTGCTGCACAGAATTTATTGGCCCTGATTTTTGATAATTTTAATTCACTAGTAGAAGGGGACAATCCCTATTTCCCAGTGTGTGTGTGTGTGTGTGTGTTTGCCTTTGAGTCAGTGTTGACTCCTGGCAACTGTCTGGGTGGCAAGATTTTCAGAAGTGGTTTGCCCTTGCCTTCTTCCTAAATCTGAGTGGGAACAACTGGCCCAAAGTCACCCAGCTGGCTTCATGCCTAAAGTGGGACCAGAACTCACAATCTCCTGGTTTCTAGTCTCGTGCCTTTACCACTACACAAAACTGGCTCTCCACATCCTAACCTATGTCAATTTGCAGAAATTTAGCACTCAACTCAGGATTTTGCCATTTCGTTATAAAGATCTCCTTTTTTTTCCCCTTGAATTTCTGTAACTGCATAAAGACAGCCTGTATGACATGCGGTCCTTAATATCCTGAATACTGTCCTAATGGCAGGTCATTGTGAAGAAACTCTATGAAACTTTACATCAGATTCAATATTTATTAAGACTGAGACAGAATTTCTAC
Organism: Charina bottae; assembly: GCA_023362775.1. NCBI lineage: Eukaryota > Metazoa > Chordata > Lepidosauria > Squamata > Charinaidae > Charina > Charina bottae. The sequence goes on along the minus strand of JALMGJ010000003.1, from coordinate 170,169,652 downwards.
CAAATCCGTTTCTATGTATGTGTTGTGAACTTATTTAGGTATGAATTTTTATCCTTTAAAAAAAAATATGTGACTTATCTGTTATCTAAAAATATCTGTTCTGTTTGATTAAAGGAATCTCTCTGGCTCCTTTATAGTAATTTTAAACAGTGAGAGCAATTGTATCTGATTTGCTTTCATTAATATATGTAAACTAGAAACAGTTCAATCTCACAGGTTTATTTTGAAACAATCCAGTGCATATATTAAGGTACTGCAAGTGTATTTGGTATTAGATATGCTGCATAACATAAGGAAAGCACCTTGTCTCAGAACTAGGTAAGAGGAGAAGGGAAACAAGTTTTTGTTAGTTTTTTGTATTGCAGCAGCTAGGTCCACTGTTACTATAGCAACATACCACATGATAAGGTATATTAGGTTGCTCTGCATGAGCACAAGTGGAGAATGAATAGCAAAGTTAAATGTTACTTTGGAGTTTCTTGTGTAGACATGTTTATGGTCAAATGGTCTAGGCCCATTGTCCTAAAAGAGGAAAGTTAGTGCTGTGATGCTGTTTTAAACAGCAGATTCAGGTAAGATAAAACTTTTTTTTCATTTTTTAATTTAGCCTTTTCTTCACCAAAGTGGAAAACCAGATCTTTTATATTGGTCTCATCAAGATTATAGTCCTCCCAAAATGAAATGTTGATACTCCAGTTTTGCTAGGGTCTTCAAATCACAACAAGCCATCATTGTCTATTGTTGTAATGATTTCTGTTTTCCAAATACAAGTAGCCCTCGTTTAGCTACCACAGCTGGGACTGGCAACTTGGTCATTAAGCAAAACGGTCGCTAAGTGAAACTGATTGTGCTTATGATCTGACTTCTGCTTTCCTTTGCTTTACAGACCTGTGAAGGTCGTAAATGTGAGGATTGGTCGCAAAATTACTTTTTCATCACCATTGTAATTGTGAACGGTCACTAAAAGAGGACTACTTGTAGTTCATGCTCTTTGATGGTCCATAGCTTGTTACATAGTGGTCAAGAAGTATTCTATTGCCATATTTGTGGTTCTAGTGCATGTTTCACTGAGAAGATTCTTTGGAGCTTGCCATGTAAACAATTGTTCTTAGGTTTCCAAAGAAATGTTTGAAAAGAATGAGAGGAAAAGGAAAAATAGTATTGCTTTTCTAATACATGGTCATTGCCACCAACCTCCAGTGCAAATTTATTGGCAGTGTTTTTAGATGTAGAACTAAAACTACTATCCCAATTAGTATAATCTAACAAAGCCCCAGAATAAGTTGGCATCCTTCAGGAATCTAAACAAGTAGAGGCTACCAATTTCTAAATCTTTTGTATTAATATAATTGGATCCATTATCATCACTTGTGCTTGAGTATTTTCATATATTCAAGGTGACAAAACTCTTGAATCATGCATTATTGATTTGGCCTCAGTGACCAAATAGAACACCAGAGATGAACTTGGAAATGAAGGGGAAAAGAAACTGGCAGGCTTCCAGCTCAGATACAACTGGTCTTTTAAGTAGCCCCTTCTAATTATCAGCCTGCCACATGACAATAAAATTGGTTGCATTTTGTTTTTACAGATTTTTGTGTGCTGGTTTTCATATGGTGATTGCAAAATACCTTGAGGGGAAAAAATGCTACCAAAATTAAATTACATCCTAAGGTTAAATTATCCCCTTTGACATTCTGATCAAAACCATCTATATGATGAGGAAGTTTATTTCATCTAATTTCTTATTCCCACCTTTTAATTAAAAATATTGCATCTTAGAATTAAGAATTAGTTTCCCATCCACAGCAAAAAATAGGAAATCATCTACCCTATGATGATAATAGTCCTTTTGCAAATTGAGCTTCATTGATTACATTACAGCTTGATTTGTAAGCAGAATTCACCATTATCCACAAATAATCTACAGAGAGTGTTTTCCATTAAAATTAGCAATTCATAAATGGTAATATATACTCTATGTCCCATCTTTCACACACAAAACCAAGAATGAAAAAAGCATCAATATATATTGTTAGATCTGGTGGGACTTTAGGAGAACCATTTTAAACATATTTTAGTTAAAATTGCACTTGCAAGTTCTTTGTTTGATATTTGGAAGTTTTGTGATTGTAAATCATGATCTAGTTCACAATAATATTTTGTAATTCATTCTTAGACCTTCTAGGTCCATGCCTCCAATGTAAGTGGCTTATTGCCTATAAAATTACAACTACTGTTGTTTAATTATTGTATCAGGAGAAGCCAAAAATGTTTCCAAGATCAATAATTATTTTAGGTATTTTGGACAACACAGGTCCAAATATATAGACTGATGGTTCTGTTGTATAATTCCCAAGATTATTTTTCCAATTCCATAGTAGTCTTTATTAATATTTGAACTCAGAAAAAAGAATTGCTTTTTTTTAAAGACTTGGACGTGCAAGTCAACTTCCAAGATTTCCCTTTAAAATGCTTGCCAAGTTTAAGTATCATTATGGTTTTAGTGTTTTTGCTCGGATACCAGTAGTTAAAAATCATGCAATGCATTTAATTTGTAACCTTCTATCTATTCATCTAAGAGGAAGTTATTTAATCTTAATGGAATGTATTATTAAACCTAGAATTGGTTCAAAAGGACTACAAGAAAGAAAAAAGGAGGAGGAATTGCACTGTACCTTAAAATATTCATTCTGCTGGAAAATCCAGATGAATGGAGTTGGAAATGCTATAGGGAACATTTCAGTTAAAAGAAGTGAAGGAACAAATAAAAGCAATACTGTGGTTGGTGTCTACTATCACCCTCCATATCAAGGAGAAGATATTTTATTTTATTTTATTTTATTTTATTTTATTTTATTTTATTTTATTTTATTTTATTTTATTTTATTATTTTATTTTATTTTATTTTATTTTATTTTATTTTATTTATTTATTTTCTATAACCGCCCATCTCCCCCCATGGGGAACTCTGGGCGGTTCACAATAAACAAGTTAAAATAAGGTTTAAAAACTCAATTATACAATAAATATAAATTAAATTGAAAATATAAATTAAATTGAAAATCCAGATGGTAATGGAATAGTTAAAAGAAGGACAGTTATAAAATTAGGGGATTAGCCACCCCCATGAGGAACTATCCCTTCCTCCTTCCCATGCCAGGCGGCAGAACCAGGTCTTCAGCTCTTTCCTAAAGGTCGGGAGGGAGGAGATCTGTCTCAACTCTGGGGGCAAGATGTTCCATAGAGTGGGCGCTGTCACAGAGAAGGCCCGCCTCCTAGCCCCCATCAGATGACACTCTTTAATTGATGGGGTTCGTAGCAGGCCCTCTCTGAATGATCGGGTGGGGCGGGTCGATAATATGGGGATAAGACAGTCCCTCAGGTATTCTGGCCCCATGCCAGAATATAGATGATGCCTTCCAAAACCAAACTGCAGATCTTTCAAAGAGGCATTAATTTGTAATGACAACAGTTGTTGGGAGACAAACTCTTAGAGAAGTCTTTGAGAACTGAGGAAGTGCCATTTGACTTGAGGGCAGCCAGTGTTGTCCCTATTGTCAAAAAGGTGGGAAAGAAGGATCTAGAGAACTTCAGATCAGTTAGTATGACATCAGTATCTTAGAAGATTGATCTGTAATTACCTTGAAAACAGTGCAGCAATTAGCAGCAGCCTGCATGGATTTGTCAAGAATAAGCCTTGCCAGAATGACCCTACCTCATTTTTTATCAGGTAATTTCCTTAATAGATTATGAGAATGCTATAGATGTGGGAATGCTACATCTTGATTTCAGCAGAATATTTGCCAAAGTTCCCCAAGACATTTTGATCAGCAAACTAGTCCAGTATAGGCTGGCAGGCATGAAATTAAGTGGATAAATAGCCAGATCAAGAATCATATTTAAAGAAAGCTGATTAATGCTTCCTCATCAAGCTGAAAAGGCATCAAGAGGGATGCCACATGGTTCAGTTCTGGACTCTCTTTTCTTCAATATTTTTACTAATGAATTGGATGAAGAGGTAGTGGGAATGCCTATTAAATTTGCGGGTGACACAAATTGGGTGGGATAAAAAAAACATTCAAAAGGATCTTAATAGATTAGAGAAAAGGGGCTGAGCATAGTAGAATGGATTTTTGTAAGGACAAATATGTTTTCCATTTAGAAAACAAAAGTCAAATGTATTTGACTAGTATTAGGGATGTCTAGCTTGGAAAGAAGGTAGAGGACATTTTTGCCTTTGTTCCTATTTATCTTGCATGAGTCCTTTCATTGTTGTGCTATATGGCACTATGTACCTCAAGTATGAGGCTGGTTAGCAGCCTTGTATCTAAGTATTTCATTATTGTGTACTGTTGGTGGAGGGGAAGAATGAAGAGTGGAAAAGGGAAGAGACTTTGACCCTCCCGGCACATCTGAGGAACCACCTGTCTTCTTGCAAACCTCCCAATCAGAAATTCTCTCCCAATCAGAAGTATTGCTACCACTATGGCCAATGCTTAGAATAGGTCCCTGCTCTGTTTTTTAAATTTTAGTTATATTAATGAATAAGGGAATCTTTTGTATGCGGCTGCTCTGGAAAAGCATAGAGATTCTTCAAACACATGCCAAACATATGCCAACTTTAATATATGTGAAAAAAGGTTCTAGATCAATTCAGAGAACTGCCATATTCATATGGCAAGTTTGTCCTATTGATGGTCAATTACATCCACCTAATTAGTGAAACGGTTTAAATAAACAAAGAGGAAAAGTAACCATCTTGGCCAGAAGAAAAATCACAAGCTCTACACTGACAATGCCTTTATGAAGTCAAAGCAAGAGTTATGCAAGTCCTAAAAACTCATCATTAGTTGGTATGTTTTTGATAGAGATTTCCTGAAAACTCAAAAGCTTGCATATTACTCTGTGATCTTCATTGACCTAATAAAGATACTACCTTGATAATGGATTGTAGAATTCAAATAAATGCACTTCTTGTAATGACAGTAATCGTTTTGTAAACAGCATGTGCTTGCTTCAGCAACATAATCATTGTGGATAATATGAAGGCATGATTTGGTGTATAGAAAATAAAATTTAAATATAACTAGAAAATAGGCAATTTCTATCTGTTGCAGTGTAGGAGGTTTTGAAAAGTTTAAAGAAAGAAATGGGCTTATACTTTTCAGCTGCAAATAAATGACTAGCAAGCTCAGGTAGTGCATAAATTAGATATCCTAATGGAGTTACAATAGTATAAAGAGAAGCCAGCTGATGAGAAGCAAAATCAATGAATCATTAATAAGTCAGAATAGAATAAAGATAGTAGGACTTCTGGTGGGGACATGGTGGAGTGAACAGCTGTGCCTGCGGGCTCAGCAGGCAGAACTGACAACGTGGCAGTTTTTTCGGGCTCAGGCAGGTTTTTCCCGAAGCCCAGGAGTGTTTTTCTGGAAAAAGGAAAACACCTAGAATCACCCCATCTGTCCTTCGGATGGCTGCTTGCAGCCAGAAGATTGCGAACAGTGTTCGCACTCAACTGGTAAGAGCTAGCCGGGAGGCTGGGATGTCACCATTTCCAAGCTGCACTGTAGCCTTAAAGGGACACTAAGACTAGCCACCCCATTTCTAAATCACCCAATTAATATTTCTTTTAAGTATGCGTACCTTAAGAGGCTTTCTACAGCAAGGAGAAGTGGGTTCTCTTGGTGCTTATCGTTATTTTTGGGATCAATTTTTTAAAAATTCTTTTTAAGTTTTGGAGTTTGTTTTCCATCCAAATATTAAGGAGGATTGAGAGTAAATAATTGTCTCCCTGTTATTATTTTTGTACTAAATTTGAAGGTATTAGCATTTTCCTACACATTGAATCGGCTGTTTTGACCTTTCAGTTTTCTGCTTCTACTTTCCCTGGGGAACTGTCTGCATATCTCACTTTCGCTTATGTAAACACATTTCGGAATTCTTTCATATCTTCGACTTTCGCTGGTTAAGCTCCTAGGGAGCGCCATAATCTACTGCGTGAGACATGGAGGATTTTAAACAGACTTTCTGTGACTTCCAGCAAGATTTTAAACAGATTCTTTCTGACTCCTACCAAGCTTTTATGCGAGGCATTCAGGACATTTTGGAAAACATGAGGTCTAAAATGTGTCATCTGGTTGAGAATGTCGTGGATGAAACTGAGGAATTTAACAGTGACGGAAATGTCTCTTCTAAGACTGAGACCAGGACTTCTGTTGAAATGCTGGATGAAGATCGGATAGTCAAGTTGAAGAATTTAAAGGGAGAGATTGAGTTGCAAGCCATAAGTGAAATTGATCTTCTGATGGAACACCATGGAAAAGAAGGGGTTATTATGTATGGGAGGTCTCCTGAAGAAAAGTCGGAGTTTTTGAGAGGGGCAGTTGGGCTGTTTGATTTTTTTTAAGAAAAAAGCTCTGTGCGCATTGTGGGGATATGTAAATGCTCTGGTTTATTTTGAAGTGGGATAAGGGTTTAAGAATATTTATCTGGATTGCTTTTAGGGTTTGGTTGATTTCATTTATTTTTAATGATTTGCATTAAGATTATTAAGGTATAATAAAAAATAATAAATGTCTGGTTTTGGGTTTAATATGATTAAGATTATTAAAATTGTATTATCAAGTACAATGGCAGACAAGTTATATGTTTTTTAGTTTGATCTTTATTATAGTAGACAGGAATGTATAGAATAGTAGGAGGAAGGAAATAATTAAATAAATGTTATCTTTGGAGGGAAGTTGATTAGAAGGTGTGTATGTATGTATGTGTGTGTGTGTGTATGTATGTATGTATGTATGTATATGTGTGTGTATGTGTGTATATATGTATATATATATATAAAGGGAGCGAGCAACTGTATTTAGTGATTTTTATAATGCGCCAATGGAATGATTTATAGAAATAATGTGATTTTGGTTTAATATAGAGTAAGGGATTGATTATGGAAAATTGTTGTATATCCTTGCTGTTAAAAGTCGGAATTCACCTCTTTGTAATTTTGAAAAAATTTCTCTTGTGTTTCTGCACTTTTTTAGTTTTTTTTTCTTTGTAGTTTTTGTTTTTCTGTAGCTTTTATCTTTGCTTGAAACTTAATAAAATTCTTATCAAGAAAAGAATAGATAAAGATAGTGTGCATCATTCAGACAAGAAAATCACAACAACAACCCTGTGAGGTGAGTTGGGCTGAGAGAGAGTGACATGCCGAAGGTCACCCAGCCAGCTTTCATGCCTAAGGCGGGACTAGAACTCTCAGTCTCCTGGTTTCTAGCCCTTTGCCTTAACCACTAGACCAAACTGGATATGAATTGCAGTTGTTTTTTAATCTTCATCTATCATCTATATATAAAAAGCAAATGGATATATATAAATGGACTTGAACCTTTATCTTGAACTTTAAGAATTGAGGTATATTATAAAACAAGATTCCCTTCTCACCCCTATGGGTGGTATGTGTCTTCCTCAACCTCGGGTCCTCTACCAGAGGCCTGGGAGTTTGAGGGTTCTGCACAGTATCATAGCTGTTCCTAGCACTGCACTCTTCTGGACAGAGCTCGGATTTTGTTCCTGGTTTCCGTTGGAGCCACTCTCCCAGCTTATGAGTCACAGCCCTGAGTGCTCCTACCACCACTGGGACCACTTTGGCCTTCACTTTCCACATCCTCTCTAGTTCACTTGGCACCGCTACATCTATCACCACTGCTGTCTTCTGGTCCTTGCCTACTACCACAATGTCTGGTTGATTGGCCAGTACCTGCCTCTCCGTCTGGATCTGGAAGTCCCACAGGATCTTAGCCCTGTTATTCTCCACGACCTGCTGTGGAATCTCCCATCTGGACTTGGGAGGGTCTAATCCATACACTGTGCAGATGTTCCTGTACACAATGCCAGCTACTTGGTTGTGCTGTTCAGTGTATGCTGTTTCTGCCTGCATCTTACACCCTGCCACTATGTGTTGCACTATGTGTTGGATACACACACACACACTTGGGATTTTGTACCATTTTTATACAATTTATACCATTTTGAAAAAGCATGGAACAAAACTTTGACATAGGTTTTGGGTAAAAGTCCATTTTTGGGCTATAAACTTGGTACAGCTGGTTCGGTATACAGGTAGTCCTCGACGTACGACCACAATTGGGACCGGAATTTCCATATTAAGCCATTGCAGTCGTAAGTCGAGTCACCACGTAACCAGACCCGATTTTACAACCATTTTTACGGAGGTCGTTAAGCAAATCACCACAGTCATTAAGCAAATCCTGCCTCCCCAATGGGTGTTTTTTTGCTGGAAAATGGCAAAAAACATTGCAAAACGTGATCATGTGACTGCGGGATGCTGTAACCGGTTGTAAATGCGAGCCAGTTGCCAAGCAGGGGTGCAGCATTTTGCGATGCTTCGAAGTGCTTTACAAGCCGTAAAGCACCCATTCTGAGGCCATTGTAACTTTGGACCATCGTTAAACGAAAGGTGGTAAGACGAGGACTACCTGATAAGATTTGGAGGACCCAGAAGGTATATGAGTAAACAGGCTAGGTCTCTGGTGTACAGAAGAATCTAACCATAGGGCATTGTAGGAGGAGAGCCGTTTTAATGCTGTATATCATAGGAAAGAATCAGGAGTCTGGTAGTTCTTTTTCCAACTAACAAAATTTATCATGACCTATAGCAAGGGTCGGCAAACTTTTTGAGCCGAGAGCCATTTTGGTATGCTCGTGCACATTTTTAAGTGCTCGAGAGCCAGGGGGCGGGGTTTGCGGGCGGGGGCCAATCGCGTGGAAGGGGGCGGGGTTTGCGGGCGGGAGCCAATCGCGTGGAAGGGGGAGGGGTTTGCGGGCGGGAGCCAATCGCGTGGAAGGGGGAGGGGTTTGTGGGCGGGGGCCAATCGCGCACACTTAGGGCCTGCTGCCGCCATGCCCGCTGCAGTGCCCGCCGCCGCCATGCCCGCTGCCACGACTGCGCAGGCGGAGCTGCCTGCCTGGCATTCGGGCGCTCTGGCTGGGGTGCAGCAGGACGGGAGCATCGCCGGCGGCCCGCGAGGACCGGCCAGGGAAGGCACGCGGGCGGAGCTCCCGTCCCGCTGCACCCCAGCCGGAGCGCCCGAGTGCCAGGCAGGCAGCTCCGCCCGCGTGCCTTCCCTGGCCGGTCCTCGCGGGCCGCCGGCGATGCTCCCGTCGCGCTGCACCCCAGCCGGAGCGGCCCGAGTGCCAGGCAGGCAGCTCCGCCCGCGCGCCTTCCCTGGCCGGTCAAGATCCTTTCCCCGCCCCCAGCAGAACCAAATATGTTAAAAAGTGGGTAGGTAAAGCACGCTCGCGTAAACATCCTGGTTCCTTCATGATCAGTTGAGCAGCAGCCACGCGTCTTCGACAAATTGCTCTGGAAGGGGGCGGGGGAGGTTTGGAAGAAGAAGGGAAAGAGAGGCTCGACTGCTCCAGTCGCTTCTCTTCCGGAGCCTCTCACGCCCCCAGTCCAGGCAAAGTAAAGCTGGTGGGGAATCCAGCGCGGGAGCGGGGTTTGCGGGCGGGAGCCAATTGCGCACACACAGGGCTGTGGGGTGGAAATGTGCTGCTTTTGCACGGAGAAAAAGAGTAAGCAGAGCAGCAAGGAAGAGGTTAAGGCAGGGCTTTCCAAACTTTTGCCGTTGGCGACACACCAACGGCCAGCCCACAAAAACCTGGAAGCATCGGCGGTTGTGGCTGCGGCGGCAATGGCTGCCCCTTCGAAAGGGCAGGCTCCGGGGACCCCGAAAATTCCCTCGGTTCCAGCAGGGAGGCAAAAATCGCGTGCAGGCTGCCGGCTTCCCGACGCACAGCTGATTGGCGCGGTGGGGGGGGGACGGGGTGGAAATTCTCTGTGCTGATCAGCTGTGCGCCGAGAAGCCCCGCAGCGTGCGCGCGCGATTTTTGCCTCCCTGCTGGAACCGAGGGCATTTTCGGGGTCCCCAGAGCCTGCTATTCCAAAGGGGCAGCGGCAGCAGCGGCGTCCTGGAACCCGGAAGCACTGATGGCCCACCACCGCTGCCCCTTCAAAAGGGCAGACTCCGGGGACCCCAAAAATGCCCTCGGTTCCGGCAGGGAGGCAAAAGCCTCTCTTCCCCTCCCCGCACGCACACGCTGCCCTGGAGTGGGGTGGAAGTTTTCCCCGCAGAACAGCTGAGCGCTGCTTGCGCGCAGCCTCCCTGCCTAAACTGAGGTGCTGCCCCTTCAAAAGGGCAGGCTCCGGGGACCCCGAAAATGCCCTCGGTTCTGGCAGGGAGGCAAAAGCCTCTCTTCCCTTCCCCGCACGCACACGCTGCCCTGGAGTGGGGTGGAAGTTTTCCCCGCAGAACAGCTGAGCACTGCTTGCGCGCAGCCTCCCTGCCTAAACTGAGGTGCTGCCCCTTCAAAAGGGCAGGCTCCGGGGACCCCGAAAATGCCCTCGGTTCTGGCAGGGAGGCAAAAGCCTCTCTTCCCTTCCCCGCACGCACACGCTGCCCTGGAGTGGGGTGGAAGTTTTCCCCGCAGAACAGCTGAGCGCTGCTTGCGCGCAGCCTCCCTGCCTAAACTGAGGTGCTGCCCCTTCAAAAGGGCAGGCTCCGGGGACCCCGAAAATGCCCTCGGTTCTGGCAGGGAGGCAAAAGCCTCTCTTCCCTTCCCCGCACGCACACGCTGCCCTGGAGTGGGGTGGAAGTTTTCCCCGCAGAACAGCTGAGCGCTGCTTGCGCGCAGCCTCCCTGCCTAAACTGAGGTGCTGCCCCTTCGAAAGGGCAGGCTCCGGGGACCCCGAAAATGCCCTCGGTTCTGGCAGGGAGGCAAAAGCCTCTCTTCCCTTCCCCGCACGCACACGCTGCCCTGGAGTGGGGTGGAAGTTTTCCCCGCAGAACAGCTGAGCGCTGCTTGCGCGCAGCCTCCCTGCCTAAACTGAGGTGCTGCCCCTTCAAAAGGGCAGGCTCCGGGGACCCCGAAAATGCCCTCGGTTCTGGCAGGGAGGCAAAAGCCTCTCTTCCCTTCCCCGCACTCACACGCTGCCCTGGAGTGGGGTGGAAGTTCTCCCCGCAGAACAGCTGGCGCAGCTTGCGCGCAGCCTCCCTGCCTAAACTGAGGGCATTTTCGGGGTCCCCGGAGCCTGCCCTTTTGAAGGGGCAGCACCTCAGTTTAGGCAGGGAGGCTGCGCGCAAGCAGTGCTCAGCTGTTCTGCGGGGAAAACTTCCACCCCACTCCAGGGCAGTGTGTGCGGGGAGGGGAAGGGAGGTTTTTGCCTCCCTGCCAGAACCGAGGGCATTTTCGGGGTCCCCGGAGCCTGCCCTTTCAAAGGGGCAGCGGCAGCAGCAGCAGCAGTGCTGCCCCTTCAAAAGGGCAGACTCCGGGGACCCCGAAAATGCCCTCGGGTCCGGCAGGGAGGCAAAAATCGCGCGTGCAGGCTGCTGGGCTTCCCGACGCACAGCTGATTGGCGCAGAGAATTTCCACTCCTGGTGGCCTGGCAGCGCGCACGCACGCGATTTTCACCTCCCTGCCAGAACCGAGGGCATTTTCATCAGCGCTTCTGGCTTGTCACGCGACACACTTGGGGGCCCCGGTGACACAGTATTGTGTTGACACACAGTTTGGAAAGCCCTGGGTTAAGGCGATGGGCAAGTGCCCGTCGTCAAGATGGCTGCCGGAGACGGAGGCTTCCAAACTCTCGCGAGACTGTGTGAAGCCCGTCCCCGGAGGAAAAAGAGAGGCTGGGCCTAGTATGCCCACAGCCACGCACACCATGCCCGCTGCCGCGCCTGCCCCGCCACGCCTGCCTGCGGAAGAGCCACACTCAAGGGGCCAAAGAGCCGCATTTGGCTCGCGAGCCGCCATTTCCGACCCTTGACCTATAGCTCACGAAAGCTTTTGCCTTTTAATAATATTTGTTAGTTGGAAAAAGTAGTACCAGACTTCTTCGAAGAAATGACACTATGTAAAGGATATTTGTCACTCTTTACTCTTACGGTGCCATCCATCACACTACTTTTTATAATACAGATCAGACGCCAGCAATGTAAAGAAATTTAAAAACAAGCAAATTATAGAAAACCAATCATTTGTTCCATTTTATGAAATGATCAGGGTCTTTTTTTGAGTAGAGTGCGGCCCTCGTTATAAATTTGTATTTTTAAAAATGTTAACTTGAATTCAGTGACTTAAAGCAAGTGCTACAGCAGAGTGCTTTTATTTTTGAGTTGTTATTAGAGATACTGCTTCAGTATATTAATGCTAATGAGATGAAATCTGAAAATGTGTTAAGTAATTTTTGTATAGGATTTTGACTCAGAATTAAAAGTGGAGGATTTGTTGTTTGGAGTTCGGCAGCATCAAAAATCGAGTAAATAAAATAAATAACCATAGTTAAAAAAAAATTCCCTGCCATAGCAAAAAGTTATAATTCTGCTCCTGAGATAAGAAACCAGCATGAATTTTTAAAATGTATTTACTTGTACCCATTCATCTTATAATGACCACTAGCTGTGTTTCTTAAGAATCATGTTATAACAGCACTTTCCATTTTGAATGGAATATTGCGAGGTTATTATGAGTCCAAATAGTAAGAAGGAAAATCACCAAATGAACACTAAGATATAAACTTTAGCAGAAACTGAAATATTACATGGGGATAATTTATTTCTTTCAATTACGAAGTATTAATTTTTAATTGTGTTTATTTTTAATTCAGGGTATCAAACTGCTGTGTGCTTACAATTGAAAGTGAATGTTTAGAATTTTCAAGGGCATTTGCTGTCTTCTCCTGAAGGGGGAAATGGGGGATATATTTTCCGCATTGCAAAAGGCAAAGAGAGAACCAATACCTTGTGTATTGGTGGCTTTCTCCTTCGCACTTTCTTTGTGTCTGCCTTTTTGGATCTGTGTGACATAATTAGATTTTATACTCTGATGGTCAGGAATTATCTCTTTATGACTACGCCCCAGCCATTCAGAAGGAAAGAACAAAAGTACATTAGGCCAATACTAAGAGGGGGAATGTTCTTGTTAGAAGGAAAAATGAGAGAAGTTTGCTAATAGGCTCAAAGGACAAAGAGCAGAGATACAGTTCAGCTTGGCTGTGCCACTGCTAAGTGATTTGGGACTGAAGGGGTCCCTGGTTGCAGTTATTCAGCTTCAGGGAATGTGACCGCACAGGACTCAAGTCATGCCCGAGGCCCTTTCCTTGCTGCCTCCCCCAGCCACAAAAAAGGGGGTATTTTAATTTTATACTAGCTTTACGGTAAATGTTGCTCAGAAAACACATTTCTATATTTAGGTCCTTAATAATGGAAGGTTAATCACCAACTTAAGGATTTATGAATTTTCATATTACCAACAGAAAAAACACCTGAAGAATTTTAGTGCAGGTTTCAGAGGGGGAGGGTCCGGAAAAAAATGTCTTCAAACGTTAAAAAAAAAAATTATCACAGTTGGCTGTAGATACTACAGAATATTTTCCCCATTCTCATTTTCACACAAATCCACACATAAATTTGTTTGCTGTGTTAATATACAGTAGCTATCATTCCCAATTTTCTTTTTAGAGAGATAATGATTTTCAACATCAGCAGCTTTTTTTTCCATTTTGTAAATTTATTAATACTGTTTGCCTTTAGATTTCAGCATAGATAACAGACATAACATTTATTGAAATGGGTAACCCATATGACTACATGAAGACCATTCAGTTAATTCCCTCCCTTTGTAAAACAGCCTATAATTTCCAATCCTGAATAATGTGACATAAATAAAGATACAGAAAAATAAGCTGACATAATGATGCATGAACTTTCCCTGGAGTGATTGTACCACAGCTGTTGTGGGAGGGCGAACAGAAATCTGTTATTTGCAGCACATTTATTTATTTAATTTCTGCACTGTTTTCAAGGAAGAAAAATAATTGCACTTTTTAATATCTTTAAGGGCTTTGCTTCCTCCGTTATTGGGTGAGCTTGGCTTTTAAATGCTAAAAGATGCAAGTTGACAAACTCTAGCCAATATTTGTTACAATAACATTTTTGTCTTCTCACCACCCTGTTTGCTTCACATAGCATTTGAAAGAAGCGTTTTGCAATGTACTTGAACATGAATAAAGCATTTCTCTTCAGATCATTAGAGTAGTTGCACAGACAGCTGGGGGCAGCTTTTGAGGCCACCACAAAAGCCTTGCAAAAGATGCCGCTGCTTTAGCGATTCAAAGAGAGGTGCTTCTTGTAGGTCATTCAAATATTTTGCACAACCTTATTGCAAGGTATGTTCACTACTAAACTATAATTTATATATACACACACACCCCTATAAAATTTTAATATCCTTTACTTATGGGAAATAATATAGGACAGCCTATTTTTAAAGTATTTTAAAAATCAAATATTAAGTGACCTGTGAAAAATACCTCAAATTTTAGATACTGTATCATTATCACAAGGATAAATAAATCTACTATATTTAACTGAGTCAACATCTGTCTCTCTTTCAAACACAATTTTTATTGTATGTTGCAAAGGAAAACTATTATATCTTGTGAACTTTCATGATTTATTTATTTAGATTCTTTTAATTGAAAATTAAACAGGAAGCTGGCATACTGAAAAACAAATGATAATTTTTATTTACAAGGTTTAGGAACTAAGATCGGTAGCTGCAACCCAGTGCTTTCTTTGGAAGTATGATCACCTGTCAAGAACATCCTAAATGGTTTGAAGGAGGTAGCTACTGGATGGTGGACAATTAAGAATAGATCTAAAAATCACTATATAGTCATTGGAACCAATCCAAATGTCTCAGAATCATTACTTTATTAGGACATTTTCAAAATTATGATAATCTCTCTTGCATACTCATTCATGTATTGAAGCATACACATCATACACTGTAGGGCATAGCTTTCCAAACTGTGTGTCGCGACACAGTACTATGTCACCTGCGGGGCCCAGATGTGTCGTAAAAAAACCCGGAAGCGCTGATGGCCCGCCGCTGCTGTGTGTGGCAGCGCGCGCAGCGGCGGGCCATCAGCGCTTCCAGGTTTTAGCGTGATACATCAGGACACCGCTGCTGCTGCAGTGCACAAAAACCCAGAAGCGCCGCTGCCATGGCGCTTCCGGGTTTTCGCGCACCGCCGTTGGTGTGTCACCAACGGGAAAAGTTTGGAAAGCCCTGCTGTAGGGTTTGCACTAACAGTGTAACATCCACAAAGCATAATCCAGTGATTCAGTAATGTAATCCAGTGTACTGATTAAGGTGTTAGATGCGGACTGGAGAAATCTGGTTTCAAATCCTTGTTTAATCATGGAGCTGTTGGATGACTTTGGATCAATCAAAACTACCTCACAAGGTTCTTCAGAATAAAGTTGAAGGAGTCCCCTAAGTATTAATAAGAATAAGAATATATTAAATTTATATGCCGCCCGACTCCCAGCAACTCTGGGTGGTTTACAGTTTTTAAAAACATTTAAAAACAAAGAACAATGCAAAAACACAAAAACAGCAGAAGACAAAGAACAAAGATGGCAAAGAAAACAAACTCGGAGGAGAACAAGGAAAAGGAAGAAAAGGGCATCAGTTGTCCTTGCCAAAGGCCTGGGTGAAAAGCCACCTCTTCAGGGCCCTTCAAAATACCAATAGGGTGGTACATAATCTTGAATTCCCAGAGGAAGATGAGATATAAATGAAGTATAAATAATAATTATAATATAATAATTTTAAGAGATTGGGTAAAAAATAGGGAGACTAGTTATTTCTATTAATTTTCAGCAGTTGAGTCCAGATGCAACTGTTATTAATATTGGCTGTGTCTTCTTCTGTTTTGACAGTCTTAAAATATCTTTTTCATTAGAAAACATGTTATCAAATGTCACTTTAACAGTTAAGCGTCAAAAAAATCCATGCAAATTGCACAGTAAACTGTTTATATTCATATTTCCAGAGATTTGAAATGAAATCCCTTCTTTTTATTTTTCACTTGCTGTGGCATTTCCTTTAAAGACGCGGGGTGCTTGCAGCAGCAGTTGACTTTGGAGGTATGACAAAACTTTTATTATGATCAGTGAACAAAATTCCCTAAATAGACAACAAATTAAATACTAAATACAAACAAGAATAAAAAGAGGTAGAGCAGGGGTCCCCAACCTTTTTGGTGCCAGGGACCGGTTTCAAAAGACGATTTTTCTGCGGACTGGGGGGGCGGGGTTTCCGGGATTTCCGTGGACTGGGGGGGTGGGGTTTGCTGACGGGAGCCAATCGCATGCACCAGGGGCCGGGGTTTGCGGGCGGGAGCCAATCACAAGCACCAGGGGGCAGGTTTGCGGGCGGGAGCCAATCACACGGAAGGGGGCGGGGTTTGTGGGCGGGAGCCCCGTGGCCCAGTTCCTAACAGGCCGCGGCCCACAAGTTGGGGACCCCTGAGGTAGAGTACTTGTATACCATCGATGTCCTCAAATCATAACAAGTTCTATAAACAATAAGTAGCATTTTGCCACATTTAAAGAACAGTGATACTAGTGAGACAGCAATAGCTGTACGTAAAATAGAACTGAATGGCCTGGAATATCAAGAGGGATTATAAAATGTAATCATGCACCTTCAGCAAAAGAGCAATACAGCAGAACCTGTGTCATAGATGCAGTGGCTTCTTTGCTACAACAGGATATGAATCTTGTTGCAAGGCTTCAAGTGAGTAGTTTTTCTCACCTAGAAGTGTATAATATCAGCCCATTCAGGCAGAGCAGCATGCTAGGCTTTAGCTGGTCCTCCTGCTTCTGCTTGGGTTTGGCAGTGATTACTTTGGTGACCATGTGGTTAACTATTTCCCCCCTCTCCTACGTTCTTGGGATGTTCCATGTCCTGAGATCTTAGCTCATGAGAATTTTCATGGTTGGATTTGGTTCTTCAAGTTGTTCATATCTGTTTATATTTTCTCAGCAGTAGTCTAGAGCAGTGTTTCTCAAGCTCAGCAACTTTCAGATGTGTGGACTTCAACTCCCAGAATTCCCCAGCCAGCCCATGCTGGGGTTGCATGATTGCCTTGCCGCTCCCTGAGATCAGAGCAACCAAGTTTGCCTCAGTCTTAAAACTAGGTCTGATCAATCACTGAAATTGGTTTTTCCTCCAAGAGTTAAGGACTATCTACCTCCACAGTAAAACCAAGCTCGAAGAAAAGGGGTGGTGGTGGAAGGGAGTATAGCAGTTCGCTTCTGTATTATCAGTGAGCCATTCGTTGTCTTCATGATTTTATATAAGGGACCATGCAGACTACAGTATAGCAGAGAACTGAAACACTCCAAGTTAATGCTGGTGGTGGGGAAGAAATAACCTGTTCCATCAAAAATGATTGATTGTCTGGCAATTTGAGGATTTTCACTTCTATGTTCTTAAAAACTGAAAGCAAAACTGAAAGCCTTGCAATTGAGCCAAGATGTGGGTGTCAGGATTTCCCATTCCTAAGCTAATTCCCCTTCAGATTTCCCCTAACTTCCATAGAAGACGAATTCTTGCAATGTATGCTCGATGGCAGAGGAAACATTTCCCTGCAGCTTTTTTTTTCCTGACAATATTAAGTGGATGCTACAGAAGGTGAAGGGGAAAGGCACAAAGTGCCCTCTGATCAGTGAGCTCAGCTGCAGCTTACAGCTGCAGAATTAATTTGCCCATGGATTTTGATATAACTTTGCCTGAATCTGAAGGTTTTGAGGGCTGTGGCATATTTTGACAACAGCCTCCATCAATGGGAGAAGGCAAATTATGCGCAATACAATTTAATTTGTCCATTTAGTGTTACTTCTGTGCACAATAACATTTGGAGGAGCCAGTTGTATTTTGGACCTCTTTTAAAAAGAGCCAAATGAGACCCCTTTTAGAGGATGCTGCCCTTTCATTGTGAACAACATTATCTATTTACCACATTCCACAAATCTCCTTTAGCTATAATCTGTCCCTTACTATTAGGTTATATTGCTACTGTGGTGGTGTCACATGCTGCCTTCCGTTTCTACTGCTTATATTGGTTATATGTTTAATGTTGTATGCCTTCTTGGAATTCCTTCTAGGAAAGATAACAAAGGCTATAAATAAATAAAATTTTGACCTAGAAACTAACTGCCTGATGATCAATCAAATGGCAGCATTTTCCAGGCTTCCCGTAGTGGTGTTGTGCAATGCTGATATTTTCATTTATATAATTGCTAGTTTTTGTTTGCAGCACTTGCAAGTGGCATTCTTGGTGAGTTTTAGTTTGCAGCTTGCAGGATAGGTCAGCAGTAAAAACAGCTGATCCAGAGACAGTCTAGAATCCAGCTGAGTCCTCTGTTACACTCCTGTTGCTTTATTTACAAAGGCCAGTTGTCTGAAGTTAGAGGTCTGAGCATGATCTGGATTGCCACAGCATAATTAGGGCATTTCCATACTGCCATCATTTTCATTCATCAACCCCACAGAAGCAGTTTGAAAGTGATCTGAGATTGTCTTCATTTCTGCTGATTTGAAATGCAGAAAACGAAGATGAAAATCACTGCCCACCCAAAGTTGTTACAGGTTTGTCACCAAAACAAAGAATCAACCTCACTTGACACCAAAGGGAAAGAAAGGAAAGGGGGAAAAAAACCACAGACTTATTAATGCTTTGCACACCTTCTGGTCCAATGCTAAATAGAAGGGGGAAAATGACAAAAGTCTCACCATCTAATTAATTTCATGCAAACACTTATTTTTTCAAAAGAACCATGGTACTTTTCCTATGAACTCATAGACTTTCCCCATTTCTACTGTCTGTTTGCTTCCCTGCCATCTGAAAGGCAATTCTAGGACACATGTTTTAAAAGATATCCTTCCATTCCAGAAAGATGGCAAGCCAATACATAATGCCATATGAGGCAAGGAGAGAGAAAGAATAAACTAAAATTTGTGTGCAAAGTAAGCATTGCTTTATTATAAATGTTCTCCTTCAACTGCACTTTGTACTGCTTATAGTACAGTAATAAGAGTTCATCAAAATGACCGTAGCAGGCAAGAAGATTAGTATCTATTAATGCATTCTTTTTTTGTCTCTGCTAGCACCTCATCCCCATATGGTGTCTCTGTATAAATAAATGTTCTACTTAATAATGCTGTTATCATTCTGCCCTTTGTGCTATTGTAAAAATAATGTTGAATAATAAATAATCTGTCAAATCTTAATTAGATTAAAATTAATATACCAAATTCTTTTTTCTTTTTAAATGTAGGAACAAAAAAAACCAATATGTTTCATTTTGCCTTCTATCATTTTAATTGCTTTTTCTTTGTTAATAATTAGCACAGCATTTTAATATGCAACGTTTTCTTTCCTCCAGATTTATCTTATGCACACATGCATGCATGTGCATACATACATACAGTAGCTCTGGGTTGGTTATTGCTTGATGCAGTTTTGATGGAACAGTAGTTGCTTAAGGCCAACTCAGCAGAGATACGCTCTTAATTTTCCATAAGCCAAGCATCAAATCCCAACCTGTCCTGGAAGCATTACCAGAAGTTCTGGCTTACTTCTCTTCTAAAACCAGCAATGGCCTTTCTTCCTGCACCAGTTCTTCAGTGCAAATCCCATCCCTATGCTGCTATTAATTTGGAGTGAAATAGGCACAGTATGCGTGTGCACAGTAGGCGTGGTGGCTCAGCGGGTAAGACGCCAGGCTTGTCGATCACAAGTTCGGAGGTTTGAACCCCTAGCCCCACGTGATGGAGTGAGCTCCCGCACTCGCCCCAGCTCTTGCCAACCTAGCAATTCGAAAGCATGCAAATGCAAGTAGATGAATAGGTACCACTTCGGTGGGTAGGTAACAGCGTTCCACGCGCGTCATGCGGCCACATGACCATGGAAGCGTCTTCGGACAACGCTGGCTCTTCGGCTAACAAACGGAGATGAGCACCGGCCCCTAGAGTCGGACACGACTGCACAAATGTGCAGGGGGAACCTTTACCTTTACCTTTTAGGCACAGTATATGGTGCTATTGGGCATACAGGGTCAGAAGCAGAACTCAGGTCCCTCAGCCTCTTCCACAGTGGACTACAACCTGAGCAGGAGGTATTGGTGGGCCTGAACTGTGCTGTTCTCATTGAACATGGTCAGTAAAGAGGCTATAATCAGTTCAGAAAAATCATGCAGTTAGGAAGCCAATAAAGGTCCTCCAGGCCTTACATAAACACCCTCTTGAATTTGGTTCCTGAATAGACTCAACTTGCTCATACCTCAGATTTTTTGCCTGCTCTGGAGTATAAGCACTATCCCATTTTAAGACTACATAATCTAGCAATTCTGAACCCATGTCTGCCTGCTTCTAAACAAACTAAGTTTTACTTACTTTGGACCCTGACAAAATTTCTTTATCTGTCACTCCTTTAAGGCAGACCTGGTCAAGAAAAAGAAACCACAGAGATTCCAGGAATGCTACTTTATTGTTGAAGGGTATATTAACATAATCTTGAGAGCCTGTTCAAAATTTTCCCTGCCCCCTTTTGAAGGACAGTAAAGTCAAGGCAGGGCTATTCTGAGTCTTTCTCATTTTCTGTTTTCCCAGAACTGAGGAACCATTTTACCTCTCCCACTTCCTTCTCAAGGCCAAAGCTAAATTATTCTACACAATTTTCTCTATGTACCAAATAGCAGTCATGAAAGGGTTATCCCCCTCCATCACCCAAATGCTTCACATCTGAACTTAATTCCCCTGATCGCTAATAAGAAGAAAAGTAGTTCAGGAAGTGGATACCCTATTAAATATCTTTTGGTCCTAATGCAGGGTAGAGCACCATTAGAAAGGAGTGTTTTCCTAATATTATAACTCTGTTCCATAGTACAAACAGATGATAACTGATGTAGATTAAACTACAAAGCAGGATTTAGGAGGCACAGGAAATCAGAAGTTGAGCAGACAATACTCAATGGGTTCCAAGTTGCCCTGGTTAGCACATCCAGGCAGTTAAGTTCATGAAAATCCTATGAGCAAGACTGACAACAGCAAAAAAAAATGTAATTGAATGTTGCTATAGCATTGGTCTTCAATTAACTGAAAACTTTTACGATCCTGCCTCCAGAGTTTATACCTAGAGTCAGCACCTAACTTATCAGGGATAAATTAGATAAATAGTCTGGAGAACTGTTTAGGAATAGGGAGTTATTCACAAATAAAGTTTTTCTTTCCCAAGAAGCTTTTTCTTTTGATGAAATACCCCAGCTCTGTCTCTATCAATTCTCTGTCTCTAAATTATCGTGGATGTGTGTATTTATAAGTGCAGCAGAGTCTCAACATTTATATTTGAGTTAGCTGACAGCATCCTGGTGCAGCCAAAGAGGCAATCATGGTTCTGAGGGAGTTGGGGTTCTGCTTCTTTTTCAGATGAAAACTCTTCCAAAGCTCTCATGCCAAGCTGCACAAAATGCTCATCTTTGGAGCTAACAGTCTTATAAGGAGGGGTATAAGTTTTGAACCCCATACAACCCTTGCCTGATCATGTAAATGCTGTGAATAATCTCAGACATGTGTCAAGAACTTGACCCATCATTAGTTGGGGGGGAAAATCAATATTTGGATTAAGCCATAAAATACTAAGTGGAAATCTTGAAAGTGTATATAAGCTAGCATACTAATTATGGTAATAAACAACAATTTTCTTATTTTAAGGTTTCTAATATGGGTAAGCTAAACTTGGTTACTATTAATTACAAAATATAACTATAATATATCAGTAATTGAGGGAGGGTTAAAACATTGCTAGTCAAGAATGAGGTGCTAGTAGGTTTGAGAAAGGATAATGCTTTCAACATCGAATAGAAATATCCTAATATCATTAAAAAATAAAAGCAAAAAATTATGGGGCCTGGAAAGGGGGTAATTTTGGCTTGCTTCAAAGATTGCAGATTTGCGTTTTTATTACATTTCTTTTAAATGTTTTGTTTTTTAAAAAATAATTCTTAGTGGCATAACCTGCTAAATAGTTTATCTGTATATTACCAACTTTCTTTTCTGTTCCTTTAACTGGCTGAGGATGTATTACAGAAACCCATAAAGATATATGAGCCATTCTCCTTGGGAGGGGGAAGGGGGCAAAAAGAGCAGGAAAATCCTTCTATCCAAGGCCCTGCAACAACACTAAAAGAATAACCTGCCTCTGCTTGTGTTTGCTTAAATCCAAAGTAAAGTCCTAGCAACCTCACTTCTGTGTCATTGGCTGGAAGAGGACAAATGCTTCGTGTGAACCGAGTCATAGATACATCTATCATAGGAAGAAAGAACCATTTTATTCTAGATAAACCACTTTCTGGTTTAGTCTAGAGGTCTGTCTTACCTTCAGTCAGAAGAAAGTTGAACTTATTCACCACCACCATTGTTCAGGACACGAAACAATGGATTCAAGTTACACGAAGGCAGACTCTGATTGAGTGTTGGAAAAAACTTTCAGCAAGAGCAATTTGATAGTGGAGCCAATTATCCAGAGCTGTGATGGGCTTCCCTTGGCTGTATGTATGCCGGCAGAAACTAGACAGCCATCTGTGGGAATGCTGTAATTTGGATTCCCTCACTGACCATTGTAGGATTGGACTAAGTGGCCTAAATGGCTTCCTCCAACTCTATGATTCTGTCCAATTCTGATTTAAAGAGCCATAAATAAGGAGAACCAGGGGCTTTGACATTGCAGATCAATATTATACTGCTATTTTGTTTCTAAATTTCCTATAATGGATGACCATATGTGAATATTGTAGAAATCCAGGTCTCTCTTTGTCCACTTTTTGAAGCTCCTTTTCTCCCTCCCTCCCTCATGCATAAGTAGTACTCTAACTGGACCAAAATTTTAGACACAGTAAGAACAAAATCAAATCATTATCATAATCAATTACCATAGTAATAATATTAAAATATTATTGACTGTTGTGATCAAGACAGCCCCAGAACCATCAAGGCCAACATTCTGATCCCACCTATTTGTGTCACTGAAAATTATTTTTCTTTTAATGAGTTTGGTTTTCTTCATTTCTTTATTTTATTTCTTTATCGTATTTTTCACTGCCCATCTCGAAACGACTCTGGGTGGCTTGCAAACAAATCAAAACAGTAAGAGTTAAATATTAATTAAAAAGCTACATTATAAAAATATAAATATACAAATATAATAAAAACTCTAAAATGTAAAATAAATCTAAAATTTATGCCACAATAAAGTCAATAAATCCTTTTTGCTAAGTAGAAGCTTAGTTCCATGTGAAATGCTGCGGCCTGCCTGGTAACGTTGCCCAGCTATACCAGCGACCAAAATGAAAGCAACACTGAACATCTTCAGTGTCTTCAAGGAAAGGTGTTTGTTCCTTGGTACTTCCGTTTCAGCATTTGTTCCTGGGGCCTCATGATGATCTGCCTTGCTGGGTGACATTTTCATGACCTAGTCGAATGAAATGAAATGAATCCTGAAGCAGGCAAAAGAAATATAGAACCTTGAGCTGCTTTCATATGTGCTTTTCTCTTATGCAGATTACATTGAATCGATGCATTTACAGTTGGTACTGCATGTAGGGAAAAGTATGGAATGGTCTTGTTCAATCTCTCTGCCACGAGAAAAAAAAAGTTTAAAATATACATTTCCACTAGTCTGACAAGGAGCTGTATCTCTAAATGCATCTCAGCGAACATTATCCTTGGCATTTCTTACCCAAGTCAAGGGAGATTGATGTTGACACTTTGCTTTTGAAATACACAGAAAGGGAGTAAGCCATATCACATAAAAGAGCAGAAAAGGCTGAACTGCACAATGTTAAACAATTTCAAAATAATGAATGACGACGTATGGTTTCTCAGACAGGTTTGTATGTTTTTTTTTCATATTTCCATGCTTTCTTTCATATTCAGAAATGAAAACACAGGTTGCCTCTGTAATAAAAAATAATAAAAAATAGCAATATATTTTTGCATGGGGCCAGGCTACCTGAGGGACCATCTCATCCCTATTACATCAACCCGTCCCACCCGGTCATGCAGAGAGGGCATGTTACGGACCCCGTCTGTAAGAGAATTCCATCTGGCGGGGTCCAGGAAGCCTTCTCTGCAGTGGCTCCCGCCCTTTAGAACATTCTTTCCCCGGAGGTAAGACAGGCCCCCTCGTTCCTGGACTTCTGCAAAAAACTAAAAACGTGGTTTTGCCAACTTGCCTGGAGCGGGAAGGAGAATAGTCATTCCTGGGGGTGGCTAGCTCCCTAGAATGGCCCTAAAATAGCTCTTTATACTCACGGACTGATAGAGAACCTCCAGCCATCTGGATTTTATCATATTTTATATTTTTATTGTTTATTTATATTCATATTTATTGTAATACATTTTAACTGTGTTTTTCGTTGTAAACCGCCCAGAGTCCCTCCTTGGGGGGAGATGGGTGGTGATAAAATTTGATAAATAAATAAATAAATAAATAAATAAATAAATATGTTTGTTTCTTTTTTTAACAGTGGGGCTTATCTAGAAGTGCTATTATCTCTCTCATCTTTTTCAGAAGCCCCCATTTTGTTCCAATCTTGTTGTTATTTAACTACCTGAGTTTGCTGCCTGAGGGAATGATGAGTGGCATTTACCTTCTTTAGATACTTAAAATATTGTTTCAATTCTCAGAAGAAACCATTGAACAACTATAATGGAAGATAGCAGTAACTCCTCTAACAAACTCTTTCACCTCAAAAGACAGTCTGCTCTAGAGCAATTCTGGAAATATTGATACAACTGCCTTGTTGCTTTAAAATAAGATTAATCAGTGTTGCATTTTTATCATATTGGAAACAATCTGCTTAGTTTTAAGGATGGAACCACTATAACATGCCTCCTTGTGTGAGGTCCCTTTGCTGGAGAATTTCTTGGTAGTGATGATTATCTTCTTGATTATGAGGTCCTTTCATGAATTTTTATGTATTACAAATGAAAGAAGAACTCTCACTTCTTATTAATCTACTCTATTTCTTCCTAAATACAACCCAACATGAGATTTTCAGGAGTCTTCATAGTTTATTCTTTTTACAGCGGATGACTCAAATCCTATTCCCATCCCACAGCCTATTATAGTAGTAGTCATAAAGAGTTTGTCCTCTCAGATTGCTGCATATCACATAGCTAGTTTAAAGCATGTTGACATAAAGGCTGTGTTATCATGAGAAATCATCGCATATACATAAAATAAGTACCTGCATATTTTGGAGGACATGTCCAGGAAACACATCTATTTTGAAGGAATATAATTGATAGCCAGTATCACCAAATCCTTAAATACTGTTACAACATTACTGTGAAACTTGGTTAATTGTCCTGACCATGAAGTTATGAACTTACTCATAGTTGCCAAAAATTATTAAAAATTGACTTTGTGAAATATTCTATTACACATTTCCTTTCCTCTAGTGTAGGTATTTGTGATTTGGGATATTACAGAGAGATTTATGCTTGATCCCAGAAAAATGTCGCTAATCATTTAATATATATTTATTAGATTGTACTATATTCAGTGAATATTCAGCTATTTCACAACAGCTGAAGAAGGCAGAAGCCAAAAATAAATATTTTTCTGTTTCTAGTTTCTGTTATATAAATCACTCTTGGATGCATGTATGGAGTGGGGATGGAAGTATAAATAGAAACATATTATTGCAAACTCGCATTGTATTATATTGTCCAGTCCTGTTGCTTCAAAAAAGAAAAATACTTGAATTGAATTTCCTGATTTCCTGCATCACATTATTTTATCTGTTGTTAAAATCAGTGTTAGCTTTGAAAAATGAGCTAACTTTTCTCCATTCTTGGTGTTCACCTTTAAAATTGCTTTTAACTCTGCTAGAGGAAAACATTGTCAATATACAAGGAATTTGTATTCTTGGCGATCACTCGTAGCCGAGTAAGATTGTCTTCCAGGGCTAAAATCTTAACAGTGGATCCGTAAGTGTCTGTAAAGGCCAATTCTGGATCCGCACAACCTCCCACAATGAGGTTTCCAGGTGGAAGACAGTCACGATGAGGGTTTGCTTGACATGCCTTCCTCTTAGCTTGTTTCTCCCTTTCACCCTGTACTCATGCTTCTTCAAAGTCCGTAGCGCCTTTAATAAAGGCTGACCTCCAATTGAAACGCTTGTGAGTTAGGGCTTCCCATTTCTCAATGCTGATATTAAATTTTTTTAAATTAGCTTTGAGAGTATCTTTGAATCTCTTTTGCTGTCCACCAATATTCCGTTTTCCATTCTTAAATTGGGAGTAAAGTAGCTGCCTTGGAAGACGATGGTCAGGCATTTGAACAACATGGCCGGTCCAGCGAAGTTGATGTTGGATGATCATTGTTTCAACGCTGGTGGTCTTCGCTTCTTCCAATATGCTAACATTAGTCCGCCTATCTTCCCAAGTAATTTGCAGAATTTTTCGGAGGTAGCGTTGATGGAATCTTTCAAGAAGTTGTAGGTGGCGTTTGTAGAGGGTCTATGTTTCACAGGTGTACAATAGGGTAGTACAATGGCTTTGTAAACAAGCATTTTGGTCTCCCTGCGAATGTCCTGATCCTCAAACACTCTACGCTTCATTCGGGAGAAAGCTACACTCTCAGAGCTCAGACGATGCTGAAGTTCAGCGTCGATGTTGGCTTTTGTAGATAGATGGCTGCCAAGATAAGAAAAGTCGACATTTTCTAGTAACACACCTTTAAACTGGATTGATGGCGCTGCAGAGGGATTGGTTCGAACTTGCTGGTAAAGCACTTTGGTTTTTTTAATGTTAAGCGAGAGGCCAAGCTTTTTATATGCTTCTGCAAAGATGTTTAGGATAGTTTGAAGATCTTCCTCTGAGTGTGCACAGACTACGTTATCATCAGCATATTGAAGTTCTATAACAGAACTTGTAATTACCTTTTTGCTTTCAGCCTACTAAGATTAAAAAGCTTTCCATCTGTTCGATATATAATTTCTACACCAGTAGGAAGTTTCCCTTCAACAAGATGTAGAATCATAGCGATGAAGATAGCAAATAAGGTTGGAGCAATAACACATCCCTGTTTAACGCCGGATCCCACTTTAAATGGATCGCTTTGAGAGCCATTATTATTCAGGATTGTTGCCATCATGGAGTAGCCGCAAGATGTTCACAAATTTATCAGGGCATCTGATTTTCAGAAAGATGGTCCAGAGAGCAGTACAGTACCAAAAGCCTTAGCCAGATCAATAAACGCCATGTACAGGGCGGTTTTGCTCCTTGCATTTTTCTTGGAGCTGTCGTGTAGTGAAGATCATATCCACTGTCCCCCTGGAAGGGCGGAAGCCATTTTGGGTTTCAGGGAGGATGCCTTCTGATATAGATAGGAGACGGTTTGCGAGTATCCTTGCGAGGATTTTGCCTGCCTTAGCTAGAAGGGAGATGCCTCGATAGTTTCCACAGTCTGTTCTATCACCCTTTCTAAAGAGAGTGATAATTATGGCATCCCTAAAGTCTGCTGGAATCTCCTCCCTCATCCAGATTTTTTCGATGAGCTTATGAAGTTGTTGTGTAAATTCAGGCCCGCCTTCTTTAAAAACTTCAGGAGGAATCCCATCAGGTCTACTAGCTTTGTTATTTTTCATTTGATTAGTGGCTTTACTGACTTCCTCCAAACTAGGGGGTACTGCAATCGGAGGAATTTGTATACTGTTATGAAGAAAAAATTATTACTAGAAGCTCTAGGGGAAATTTAAAAGAGAAAAATAATATGGGCCAACAGTTAAACTATTACTATTATCATCACACAAGAAGCTCCCAACAAGAGCTCTAAAGTAAAATAAACACTTTATTATGGATCAAGTTATCACATTTGATTTGTCCAATTACTTATAGTGAAATGAAAGGAAATAACTTGTTTTCATTAACAGACAATGGTTGCTATCATCAATAGAGTTCAATCTATTTAAGTATTTTTAATTCATTTTTAAAATTCATAGAATTAACAAATCCTAATGTAACTTCCCAAACTGATGTCTGCCACATGTGTTGGAACTGTAACTTTCTGAATTCTAAGAAGCATACAGTCTGGGAATGCAGTCCCAACTCATCCATCTTGCTATATTTATGTAAATAACGCTTTGATAGCAAGCATTACAAAGTTCACATTTGATTATTGTTGTTGTTGTTGTTTGTTCTCCTTCTCATAATATCCATGTTTAAAATGCAAGCCAAACCTGAAGAGACAGTTATTGAATTATCACACTTGATGTGAATTAGCAGCTCTTTTTTTCTGTCACACTCTACATAGCTCATCTACATGTAGAACAGTATATACTACTTACTAGTGTGTGGTACTACTAGTGCATTTCAATTATAAGAAGTCTTGGGAAAGAACAGAAAACAATTTTCTGATAAACCTGCTGTTAGATAAATGTTTGTTGTTAAAAGAAATGCAACAAGGGAATCAGACTGAAGTTTATAATAAGTTTATAATCCAATATGGGAAGGTATGGATTTTTCTCCATAAGACACTCTTGAAACTAAACTAAGCCGAAATTAAGCTGAAGCCACCCTGTTTGTTCTTCTTTATGTTTCCAAGTGGTGAACACATCTCAATACAACTATTTTGTCTAAAAGCTTCAGAGGGCTTTAAGCATTATTATTATATATACAACAACATGAAATCATTATTCTATTACTATTATTTGTGTAAAAGAAACTTGCTCCTCTACTGACAAATTTTGTAGTATAAAAATAAAATTGACATAAAACTATAGTATAAAGGGTTGTAGTGACAATAGAAATATAGATCTTTTTATTGATATTGTGAAAAAGAGTAATTCCCCCTACAAAATCAGCTGCATCATGAGCACAACAGTGGAATAGTATCTGAAAATATCAGTACAAACTTCTTAAACAGATCTAAACACTACTCTGTGGAAGAGTTGATGGGAGATGTTTAAGGACAAGACTAGCTTGTTTTCAGTATAGTTGAATATACAATAGGAATAATAGTGCACTGGAACATTTCATATATTTTATAAATGTCCTTAATTTACAAATGATGCTGAAGATATGTTTAATATTTTTGTTGCTTAGAATGATTGAAGATTGTGGGAAAAGAGGAACTACCATGGCAGAAAGGAGGCAGCTGTTTGCAGAAATGCGTAAGTGCTATGGCATTTTTTATTTTATTTTATTGTTTTTCTGGCAGATGTAAGATTTCCTGCAAAGGCCAACAGGATAGAATATGCCTTTGGTAAATATTACATGGATTTTTGCCCTGGGCTATAGGCAGTTTGTTCTACAATGCAAGAGTTTTCAGTACAAAGCAGGTGCAAGAAACTACATTTAATTGGTCAAATGCTTTTTTGGGGGGGGATTATTTTAATGCTAGTTTTTACTGTTAACAGATATAATGCTAAATATCTCTAATATTCTCTCTTTGGGAGAAAAGGAATGTGAACAGTCAGCCACTGTTTCTCACCAGTAACCATACTGAATCTCAAATATATTCCCTCACTGTAATTCAGTTTTCTTCCACTTGATTGCCCCCCGCCCAGATTTGTTGGGACTGAATTTCCCCCAATGCCTAGACAGCAGAGTCAAACGCTGTTGTAATTCTGTATAATCTTAAATGTATAATCTTGTTGTATGTAATCTATGTAATTCTGTATAATCTGTCCTGGGCTTTTCAATCCCAACCAACATTTTTCTAGCTTTCCTAAAATCTCAATTTTTAGTTTCTTAATTTTAAATATCTTTAAAGATTGGCCAGAATACAAATGTTGTTTGGCACTTTTACTGATTTATTTTGCGTGTGGAGTTGAAACAGTGTGAAGTTGACATAAACATGACAATGATGCGGTGCTTCAGATTGAAAGGCAAAAAAGGTTTTTTGAAGTATAAGGGGTCATACATGTAGCAGCTGTCTGCTGTCCTTAACCTGAATGTGACTTTTCCTGGAATCATGTGGTACCTGTGAAGGCCAGCTATGCCCTACCATAAAGAGAGATGCAGACAAATGCCACACACTCCAAAGGACCTTTTTGCCTTCAAAGTCAGTGTGCTGCACAACCCTAATTCAGATACTTTAACTTGCAGTTGAGCATGTTTAGCTGGATCCTTCACAACGCACCTGGTAAGCAAACTAATGCCATCTAAACATTTTGGACTTCAGCTCTCATCAGCCACAAGCAAAGTCCAAATAAGATAGTATTCTAACATATAAAACACACATCTATGTATCTATAGGTAAAGATGAAAAGCTATATCATTTTTTTGCACATGAACTTCAACTGTCTCTTCAGGCTTATCAGTGTGATGGATTGCTCCTTCAAGCAGATCTTGAAGATCAGTATTGTCTATGTCCCAATTAATACTAGAGGTGGTATTATTATTATTATAGTTCACCAAAAGACTCCATCCTTTAAAAACTAAATATATTGTCTTTGACAAGGAGTGAAACAGAACTGTAATAAAACAAAACAAAAAATCCCAGAAATATTTAAAAAAGCAAAGAGCAACTTTAATAATGTTCAACAGTTATCATTTGACATTAAAAAAAAAACTTGGGATCACTGAAATGGTTTCTTCGTGTGTTTGACAACATGACCAATGACTAAAGTAAATTCCTAGGATGAAACACTAAATAGTTCAGGACAATTTTTGCCAGCAACAGATGGTATTCAAGCAGCCAGTTGATAAAAGGAACTTGTCAGGAGTGTTTGGCAGATGAGAAGGAAAAAATAAGTAAAAGTTTAGTTAGTGGCAATGAAGAGAAACAATCTCTCTTTCCCTCCCTCATCCCAATATGGAAGTTAAAAGGGAAAGACCATAAGTATTCCTTCTCTGTGCTCTAATTATAATGCCAAAACAAAGACTTTTTAAATTTACAAATATTTGCTCTCAGTCTTTGATAAGTCTCTTGATTTATATGTTATATTTAAAACTCAGAATAACCTCATGATCTCTTCCTTGGAGATCTGTGACTTAATTTATCTTGTGGTATCTACCTAATGGAAGTATTGACCAATAAAAAGTCATAAATTCATTCTTGCATTTAGCATTCTAAAATAGTTCTGTGTATTTTCATGGAAGGTACTTTTTGAGGACTTCATATTTTGTAGGGTCACGCCAATCAGATAAATAGAATTTTTTTCCAAATCATCTTTTGCATCATCAAAACAGCATTATGATTTTTTTTTAAATTCACTGTTTTTTAACTAACCATGTACAAAAGGCTTCCTGAGGAGGCCTAATCTTTGCCCAATTTCCTCCTTTTATGAGACAAAGAGGGCAGAGCAGATGTCTGAAATTTTGTCTATTTATGACAAAGGGAAAAAAAAGTGCAGCCTTCATAAATTGGAATGACTTTAGGAATTACTTCTCCAACCAGGTGTCTTAGACAAATACTTCCTTAACTTCTTTTAAGTAAGACCTCATTGCTGGTTAGCTGACCAACCAAATGTTCCCATTTTGCTAATTAGTTTTCATTATTTTATCATAACCAAAGCATATTTCATCATGTTTTGAGAACCGTATATCTTTTAATCATAAGATTGAACCTGGTTGATGTTAGCCTTGAAGAATTATCTTAGCATAGTTGTTGTAATAAAAATCGGATTTGTACTTGCACAGTAGAGAACCATTTTTTTTCCTGTCTTTTTCTCAGAAAGATCCCCAGGTTAAGATAAACTCTGCTCCAACATTACAAACAATAGACTGAATGAACTAGAACATAGTAAGGTCTCAGGCAAAGAGCCCTCTTGCAATCTGTGTTCTCCAATTAATGTTATAAACAAATTTATCCAAGGACCATAAGTAGGTCATATCTGGTTTAAAGATAACCTATCAGCTTCAGTCAAGCAAAGATGCTGACTCACAATTGACACTAACGTACAACTGACTGCCTTTCTAGTTTGGTTCACATAAATCAGGAAAGGGCAATTCACTGTTAACAGCCTAAGCCCTTTTTATGCAGGTCTGGAGCCTCCCAAATCATATACCACAGAGCTTTCCAAACTGTGTGTCGGGACACGTTAGTGTGTCGGCTGCAGTGTCTGGGTGTGTCGCGGCTGCTGCTGCCTCCAAGCCCTGCCTGGATTCCACACAGGTCCTAGTGCCTGCCTTCTGCCTTGCTGCCTCCAAACCTGCTGTGATTCCGCACAGGTCCTAGTGCCTGCCTTGTGCCCTGCTGTAAGAGTGTGTCGCAAAATGATGCATGTCTAAAAAGTGTGTCACCAACATGAAAACTTTGGAAAGCTCTGATATACCAAATTCTTTGGGAGAGTGAACCACAGAATTATGACAACATGATTTCCTGCAATTATTAGGAAGAGAATTAAAGGAATAGGTGTGTTATTTCTCTGTATCTATTACTGATAAAAATTAACTTTCCAAGTACCTAGAAACAAAAAAGTCTTCAAACCCCAGCCTGCCACTTTGGTAATAGTGTCACATCACTGCCCTAGCTCATGGCTGCTAAAAATAATTAATAAAAATTGTTGCCCTTGGTTGCAAAAGGATTACCTGTCCCTGTCATAATCAATAGCTTGAACTTCCACTGAAATATTTGTGTGTGTTTATCACACTCAGCTTGCCTTCAGGAGGACCTGTGTCTATCAGTAGAAATTCTGAGGCTTCCTACAGAAGAACTACAGAAATTCCTTCTGTTATTTGGATGCAACTTGAATACAGTTTTCTTTTGTAGTCATACCTTTGCTGTTCCACCTGGCCAATCTTATGTAGGCTTGGAAGCAAAGCAGCATTGGGCCTCATTTCTACTTCATTTCTACTTCTACTTCTATATGGTTGGATCATATTGGGAGTCAGGCAGCATATAAATTTAATAAATTATTAGTATATTGGTTTTCTTTTATATATATATATATATATATAGATTTTATTAAGATTTTAAATATACAAAGTTAAAAGTTGAAAATGAAACAGAAATAGAAGTACAAATCAAAGAAATAGAAAAAGAAAAGTGTAGTCAAGCAAAAGAAAAGAAAGAAAACAAACATAGAAATTGGATAACTTCCGATCTATCTATGGTCATAGGAGTAAAGAAAAATAATTTGTTCTTACATGCTGGCTATTCATATAATAGTATATTGGTTTTCAGTGTGATAAGTAGAATGTTTGGACTTCCCCTTTGGTATACAATTTTTAACTTTCTTATTCTATGTAGATAACAAAAGGCCCTAAAATACCCTAGAGAAAGCCTATTTATTATTATTTGGATTTGGATTTATTTGAGTAAATCCAAACAACTATTTGAGTACAGTTGTTGAGGTTCAGACACAGAATGCATATAACATAGCACATGTATACCTCTCTACCATTAGGGGCTCAAGATCTGGATCGTATCCGTTTGTCCACCTACCGAACAGCATGTAAGCTTAGATTTGTGCAGAAGAAATGTAACTGTAAGTATATCACTGATTAATTTGTATTACCTTCACTAGTCTATTACTATGGAATTGTGCATGTTCCCCACCTGTCGGAATTAATTTTAATATACATTCAGGAAACGCAAATAAGAACTCCTGGCTCTCCAGAAGAGCAAGGCAACCCACAACTGTTAATTATACCAATAAGTTTACATGTTTGGATGCAGATATAAAGAGGATGGAGCTTGTAAGCTGCTCAGGTAAAATTCCAAGGTAAACTATAACAAACAGCTTTCCTCTCACAATTTTGCTGTTTAACACTATTACATTTGTTTATTTTACTGGGTATTATCTTTTGCAGCTGGGTGGAACGTACTTTTAAACATCTGCGGTAATAACATATTAATTTTTGCTTTCAAAATTTTCATTGTTAGAATGGTAAACAAATTAGCATGTTTTTACTTGTAAAGAACTAATTATATAAGCTATCCCTGAGAATGTGACATGCTTCTTAAATTATCAGCACTATACAATTATTTGGCAATATCTATTAGCATTTTGCTCTCTACAGGAACCAAACACTGCATCAGTAGCATTTTAAAAGCTAAGTCTGTGGGGCTTATTTGGGAAGGAGTTCCTTCTTTGGCTCTGCTTCCCAGGTGCGTCATGAGAACTTCCTAATGAATACAGTACAGCTCTTTGCAGTGCAGACCTCATGCCTCCCTGTTTACTATTACTTCGTAGAAACTTGACTTAAGTGATTTTTTTCTGTCTGTGTCACTAATTAAAAGATGTGCAGCGTTCATGGTTTTTGTTGTTCAGTTTCATGGTTTAGGAAGTATTTAAAAACAGAAGAAATAAAGAAGCATAAAAAGCCTTTTCTGTTCAGTAGAGCTAATACATTTGGAATCTGCTCAGTGTCTCTCCTGCTGTTTACCTGCCCAGTTGTGTTGATGGGTTGTCACATATTGGTTTTCACCAAGAATGGGCAATCTGTGTGTTACATGCAATCCTTGGTTGCAAAAAAATATGGCCTTTGGAACAGCAAGGAACCCCACTTGCATTTCCCATTGGATGGCTGATAAGGACGATTGGTTGCTGATTTCCTGTAAATTTGGAAACCAGACTATAATACAAGAAAAAAATCACATTGTTTAAAATTGATGGGGCCACAAAAATAGAAATAAATTTAAATGTCTCCCATGAAAAGCCCACCCCTTTAAAGCTTCTCCTGTTTATTTGATTAAATGATGCTATCACATTCTTATGTTCTAACACTTCTCCTTTGTTCTAAATTTCTACCTAGGACCTTGTCTCCTTCAGTGGCAATATTAAAATTGTTTTAATACATCCCTATCCCCCTCCATCTTTACCATTAATTTCCTTCTTGATCTTTATCATCCCTTTCCTTCTTCTACTGTACTAATCTTGCCTAACCCTTCTATGTGACCCTTATTCCTTTGCCATCTCCCACATTACTTTCACCATCCCACCTTCTTCTATATGTAGCACAAATAAGGAAGTAGTGTCCTGCAATGATTCAACTGTTGGTTTGGAAGAAGGGTAGGCAACCTGTAGCCCCCAGCCTTGATATGGCTCTTGGGGCACCTTTTCGTGAGTACCAAAACCCCTCTAAACAACATAGATGAAAATTGGCACTATGGTTCAAACCAGAAATCATGGTGCATAACTTGGTTAAGCCAGAATCTTGAAAAGGTGGAGGCATGGAAGCCCATGAGTATTACCTACATCATGGGGTAGGAGTACATACAGTATCTGTATGAACAGTATTACAAGGAAAGTAATGGTAAATGTGTCATTAATAATGAAAAATTCATCCCTTACATTCAAAGTTTTCTGCAGCCTTGACCTACACTAACTTTTGACTCTTGATTTTCATGATATCCTTGACTATAGCCTTCACTTCTCTAACTCCTCTAACACTTTACCACTTAAAGACCTTTTGCTTTCCAGCATGACTCATTCTCATTTTCCACTGCTGCTATTCTCTCCTTGAACATAGGCATTGTGCTATCTCGTATTTTCACTCTCATATATGTATCTTCTTCAAAACTCATATTTTCCAAAAGTCATTAGGCCAACTCCTTAATAAACAATATGTCAGTATCTATGAGAGCACTGACATTCATGCTTTTAACCTTCCCTCTTTCTCCCTTCATTCCTTCCCCCTTTCTCTGTTACTTTGTCCACTTTATATTTTAGACTGGCTCATCTTTAGTCTATGGAATTTTCTAAAAGAAACAGTGTAATTTACAGAGCCATAGCTATGAAGAAATCACTTGTTTGCTGACAACAAAGATTTTTATATAAATCTTTATATATCAAGGGATTGATAAGAATAATTTATTTATTTTATTTATTATTTAAATTTATATGACTGCCCATCTCCCCCAACCGGGGGACTCTGGGCGGCTTACAATAAAATCTGCAATTAAAATACAAATATAAAATTACAATGATCAGTATAAATATAATAAATAAGTGTAAAATCCAATCTGGCTAATCGATCTTAAATAATGGGGAGGACATTATGGTATATAATTATAGCCACCCCCAGGAGGAGCTATTGCCTCTCCCATCCCAAGCAAGCAATCCCAAGGATTATTGATAAGAATAATCCTGATAAACTGATGATAGTTTCTGCAAAATTCAAAATGGGCTGTGCATGTTTGTCTAGGAAGGGCAGAAAAGCAAAACAGATGCCACCCATGATTATAGAAATATAGTATATTATAAGGAATGGTGAGGGGGCCCAAGTTAGATGAACAGATAATACCAACATGAATTTCAGGTGTGTTTTCAGAAGAGTATAATCTGTGGGCCACTGTGATCATTAGATGCACTTTGCTCCCACACTAGCCCCAGCTCTTGCCAACCTAGCAATTGGAAAGCATGCAAATGCAACTAGATTAATAGGTACCACTTCAGTGGGTAGGTAACAGCGTTCCGCGTGCGTCATGCCGGCCACATGACCGTGGAAGCGTCTTTGGACAACGCTGGCTCTTCGGCTAACAAACGGAGATGAGCATCGGACCCTCGAGTCGGACACGACTGCACAAATGTGCGGGGGGAACCTTTACTTTGCTTTTTTTTATGACTTTTAAAATTGGATTTCCAGAACTACTCTTCAGTTTTCCTTGGTCTAAAATGCTTCATATGCTTATAATGCAGTTTTTTATGCTTTATCTTTTAATCACTTATTCCAAAAAGCATTTAGTAAGCTAAAATCTGCCATTCATGTATACTGGTCTACAACAGCTGAGTCAGAGTGTAGCCACATACCATAATTAAAATTATACAAGCAAGCATTACTATACAGCTGGAGAGCTACCACCAGACTTGCTGAGTTTTACCCAGTTTGCTATGTGATTATTCTGTAGTGACAACTATAGAAAGCGCAAAGATAGCTGATTTCCTGAGATGAGAACAAACAGTTGATGGTCAAAAGCTTCAAATATAAAGCCAGGCTGATTATTCTAATATGGGGCTTTAATTAGAACAGCCAAATCAAGAGTTCGTATCCCTAATGGTTTTTAATTTGGCATCTTGGGGTTTTCTGTGTTGTTTTTCTCTTTTCTTGAAAAAGAAGAGGGTTTTTTTGCTTTGCATTGTCTCTGAAACAATACTTTGATTTTCATAGGAAATAGAACAGTGCTGTGCTAACTACGAAGGAAACCTTGTTCACATCCATGCCTGTCTTACGTTTAGTCCTTCTTTTACTTCTGCGTCATATTTCTGCTCAGTCACATTGACAGGCATGTAGGCCATTTAGCTTTAGTTCCATGCATGCCTTTGGGCCTCTCTTTTCTGCTTATCACTTTATAGCTTTATATCTCCTTGCGTCTAACAAACAATAACACACCCCTGTAAATTAAATGCAAGTGCTGGTAAAGGTGCACTTAGATATGTTTCAGTGCATCCTACTCTGGACCAGCCTTGTAGTTAGCCAGTAGCAAAACAGAACCTAGCAATCAGGACTTCATATTATGAAGCAAAATGAGGGTTCACTGTATATCTGCAGCCCATATTTGTGAAGTGAATGTCCACTGTACACTGCAATCCTCTAAGAGCAAAATAAATAAATTACAAATAAATACCCAACTATATGCACTCCTACTCCTTCTAGTTCCTGTTATGCTCCTGTGGACTGTAAATACATACATGTCAGTGTGCATATGATGTTTTAAATTCCATCTAATTTCACCTTTTCTAATCTATATTGATACTGTATTTATTGATGGATAAATTGATTTTTGTGTTAACTTAAGCGGTTCCTGTTTCTGTAGCTTGCTACTATCATTCATCCTGAGTATTTGATGATGCAGCATTTAAATTTGCTGAGGTGTTAATGTAGCCATAAGACTGGATGTTAGTATTATTCAGTGCATAAAATATAAGCAGAGAAAATATGTCTGACTTAAAGGAACTTATCTACAGGCCTGAAAGATGTTGTACTATTTGAATTTTAAAAGCTCTGGCGACTCATGGCGGCCCAACCATGTTTACTTTAACAACTGATTTTAAAAAGTCTTACTTCCATATAAAAAGGAGGAAAGGAATATTATAGCTATTCTACATAAGTTTCCTTTTAGAAGTGAAACCCATGCCACAGTGTTGTAGGAAGTCCTCCGATATCCCAGCTGCAGAATGCTGCATTGGCTATAAAATCTCTAACCACTGCTCTCAGAACAAAACCTCTGTACTGGTAGAAGCACAGCTGATTGTTTGGTCCCATTGGCATAAGCAGGGGATTGGTTAAACTGGTTTCCCTTAACTGGTTTCCCTTTCAGAGCGGACTCCCCTCCCCTTCAGCTTAGTAAATCACAACCAGGAGTACCTGCTGTACAGCTGTATTTCTCGGCCTCAATATCCTCTTTTTGGCTTCTTGTATGATTCAGATGTTTCTAGCACTACTTGTGAAAGTTCACCTTTTGGTTGTACCACTGTTTGAATCCCCTTCTTTTACCTGCTTGGAAATGTCTTATGCTCTGCAACAAACTCTGGTCTTCGTGTCTTCTCCCGGCAAGCTTCTCTGATTCTTGTATTGCTCTTTTCTGTCACCAAATCCCTTCGGGTGCCCCTCCAGTCAGCAATCAATTATTCTCCAACAACTACTTTAGGGCTGCTAGAGCTGGGTTGGAAAAATCCAGCAAAGGTCTTCACTCTTATCCAGGGGCCATTTGGATTTTTGCAGCCCAGATCTGGTAACTCTAACTAATTAACCTTTTGTTTTGTCCTAGACTGGTCAAAGGCAATCATCACTAGACGGAACTGTGACTGGTTATGTTCTTACCCTCTTTCATTGACTGGATTACTTGTAGTAACTGAACTGTTCTATTTGGACTTTCCAGCCACAAATCACATTTGTTCATCAATCCCAATTGCATTATATCTGCCTGGCCCATATGTAAACAAAGGCAGGTTCTCCCCTTAGTTATTTTGAAGCTGTCAGCTTAAAGCCTCCCTCCCCTAGCAACTATAACTAGGGCAACCCAATACAAAGTAGTAGAGTCAAGCTTAATGGTTACATTATAACTTCATTTTAAAATTACTCACAAATAGAAACATTACAGAGATATAAACAAACACGTGATAAATATAACTTTTCACAGTATTGTACTTGCACTATAGGAACAGGCCTTAGGCAGAGTATTACAACAGTAGGAATAAAAGATTCTTGCTAAGGAAGATATTTCCATCATATAATGCAATTGTATCTTTTAAGCTAGTGTAGATGTTAAATATAGATTGGCTAGATTTACTAAGAGAGCCAATTTGGTCTAGTGGCTAAGGTGCTGGATTAGGAGCAGAGAAACATGAATTCTAGTTCTACCTTGGGCACAGAAACCAGATGAGTGACTTTGGGCCAGTCACTCTCTCTTAACCTAGTAAAAAGGCAATAACAAACCACTTCTGAAAAACTTGCCAAGAAAATTGCATGTACTTGTTCCTACAGTTGCAAAGAGAGAGACAGAGTGTTAACTAGAACAAAATTTGTTGATGTTATTGTTGATAATGTGCTGTGTTGTTTCCACAAATCATTTATGCTTTACATTGTATTTCTGTATTAACACAGGCATAGAATTATAGAATCTGTATCCGGGAATTTACCATCTTTGGTTCTGGATGGGGTTGCACTGCCCCAGACAGACCTGGTGTGGAACCTGGGGGTCCTCCTGAACTCACGACTCCTGCTTGAAGAGCAGGTGGCAGTCGTGGCCAGGACGGCCTTTGCTCAACTTCATGTTGTGTGCCAGTTACGCCCTTTTCTGGATCGGGAAGCCCTCCGGTCAGTCACTCATGCCCTAGTCATCTCCCGTATAGACCAGGGCTTTCCAAAGTTTTCCCGCGGCGACACACCAACCACCGTTGGTGCGATCATCATCAGCGCTTCTGGGTTTTCCCGCGGCGACACACCAACGGTGGTGCGCAAAAACCCAAAAGCGGCAGCAGCGCTTCCGGGTTTTTGCACGCTGTCGCAACGGCGGCATTTCCGGGTTTTCCCGCGGCAACATGTTGCCGCGGGAAAACCCGGAAGTGCCGCCGTTGCGACAGCGTGCAAAAACCCGGAAGCGCTGCTGCCGCTTTCAGGTTTTTGCGCATCGCCGTTGGTGTGTCGCCGCGGGAAAACCCAGAAGCGCTGATGATGATCAGCGCTTCCGGGTTGTGTGGCGACACACCAGACTGTGTGTGGCGACACACTTTTGTGTCGCGACACACAGTTTGGAAAGCTCTGGTATAGCCTATTGCAATGTGCTCTACATGGGGCTACCCTTGAGAAGTATCCAGAAGCTACAGCTGCTTCAGAATGCAGCTGTGC
Source organism: Charina bottae (assembly GCA_023362775.1). Lineage (NCBI taxonomy): Eukaryota > Metazoa > Chordata > Lepidosauria > Squamata > Charinaidae > Charina > Charina bottae. The sequence goes on along the minus strand of JALMGJ010000003.1, from coordinate 170,129,469 downwards.
GAGCAGTCTTGGGTGCCCCAAGGATGGCACATGTAACACCTTTGCTGCGGGAGCTGCATTGGGTGCCAGTTTGCTTCCAGGTCCAATTCAAGGTGATGGTCATCACCTTTAAATCCCTACATGGCATGGGTCATTTACCCATTTAATCCAACCCCTGCTTAGTGCAGGAATCCACACAGAAACCAATTTAACTTCTGTGTGAAGCCACCCAATAAAAGAGAGCCTTTTATTAATTAGGTCACTGTCAAACTTCTGTTACTGTTAGGATTTTTTTTAAAAAGAAAGGTCTAATATTCAGTAGGAACCATTCTTGTTAAATCTATGTTCTGCACTCTGGAATGAGATAAAGTAGGTCTTGACCTCCTCCTGCATGTCATCATTTCAAGTAGATCAAGAGTCCTCTTATATCTCCCTTCAGCCACCTTTTCTTATGGGTAAACATACCCAGCTCCTTCAGTCTCTCTTCATAGACCTTAATTTCTGGTCCCTGAAGCATCTTCATAACCCTTCTCTGAACCTCTGAATCCTTCAAGTGTGGTGCCCAGAACTGGACATAGTATTCAAGATAGGCTCTGACCAAAGCAAAATTAATCAATCTATCATCCATCCATCCATCCATCCATCCATCCATCCATCCATCCATCCATCCATCCATCCATCCTTCTTCCTTCCTTCCTTCCTTCCTTCCTTCCTTCCTTCCTTCCTTCCTTCCTTCCTTCCTTCCTTCCTTCCTTCCTTCCTTCCTTCCTTCCTTCTTTCTTTCTTTCTTTCTTTCTTTCTTTCTTTCTTTCTTTCTTTCTTTCTTCTCGGCCGCCCATCTCTGCTGAGTAGTAGTAAGGTAAAGGTTCCCCCACACAGTCGTGTCCAACTCTAGTGGCCGGTGCTCATATCCGTTTGTTAGCCAAAGACGCATTGTCCGAAGACACTTCTGCGGTCATGTGGCCGGCATGACGTGCGCAGAACGCTGTTACCTTCCCACCGAAGTGGTACCTATTTATCTACTTGCATTTGCATGCTTTCAAATTGCTAGGTTGGCAAGAGCTGGGGCGAGTGCGGGAGCTCACTCCGTCACGCGGGGCTAGGATCTCAAACCTCCGAACTTGCGACCTTCCGATCGACAAGCCTGGCGTCTTAACTGCTGAGCCACTGCGCCCCTACTGAGTAGTAGTAGTATGTATTTATTCGGTCAATGACCAGCAAATATTTCTGCTCATGCAACCTAAGTCTGCATTTGTCTTTTTTGCATCTGGATCATACTGCCGGTTCGTATTCAGTGTGCAATTCCAAAAGATTAAAGAGTTTTATAAATTACTACCCCATTCAACAGAACCAGAAAATGAAGGCTGGCAGCATTTTAAATATAAATTGTAAACAGCCCAGAGTTCCCCCTTTGGGAGAAGATGAGCGGTAATATAAATTAAATAAATAAATAAAATTTAAATATAGGAATGTAAGAATAGCCCTGCTGGATTAGCCCAAGGCTGATTTTAATTCAGCATTTTGTGTCTCACCATGGCCAACCAGATGGGGTATTTGTAAACAGGAGATGGAAATACAGCCCTTTCCCACTATTGTTCTCCAGTAACTAAGTTATGGTAACATTCTGCCTCTAATACTATAGGTAGACATAAAGTCTTGGGGATCCAGGGAAGGGTTCAGGAGCCAACCAACATCCTTTGTTTAGAGCTACCACATAACCAGAGAGCAACAAGAAACATAGAAAATGGTAGCCCTTCTATTGTTGGTCTAGATCAAGGGTCAGAAATGGCGGCTCGCGAGCCAGATCTGGCTCTTTGGCCCCTTGACTCTGGCTCTCTCTCTCTGTCTGCTACCCAACATCCGGAAAGCCGGTCTCCGGAAAGCCGGTCTCTGGAAGCAGCAGGCTTGGCGCGAACCCTGGGGAAGAAACAGAGGCGCTGATTGGTGGAGGCTCAGAAGGAAGGACGCCTCCACCAGTCAGCGCGCGCCAAAGGAGAGCAGAGAGGCGGGCTGAACAACGCGAAGCCCGATTGGCCCTGCTTCCCAAAGGCGCAAAAAAAAGACCGGCGCGACTTACCTCCATTGCCCGAGACAACCCGCACAGAAGCCTCTAGATTCCGCGCCGGATCCTGTTTCCCTTGAGTGTGGCTCTTCTGCAGCTGAACTCACCCCCGCCCCTTCCACGCGATTGGATCCCGCCCCCAAACTCCACAGACTCCTGCTCCACAGGCGGCCCACCCGATCTTTGGAGCTGAACCCGGAAGCGAGCCGGCAGTCGCCTCCTGCTTCCGGCCATGAGCGCAGCGCTGGTTGCTCCGGCTCGGAGGGCGAGAGCGAGGCCGCCGCCGGCCGGGAGAGAAGCAGTGGGGACGCTCGGTGTGAGATTCAAGCCTCTGCTTACCACAGACTCACAACAAACACACACAGTAGTTAGCAGCCACCTTTTATTAAGCTTTTGCAAAAGCCGGTGCTTCCATCGGTGGGCCCCGGTGGGCGGCCGCGGTTCCTGCTCTCCGCACAGCAGGTGATATGGCGGCGCTTCCCGGCGCCCGGCATGGGATGCTGGCAGGGCACCGGGGGGCCCTTGGCTCGGGCTTCTCCAAAGAACGGGGAGACCGGGGACAAAGCCCGCCCACGCCTCCCCCGAGGAACGTACCGTTCGGAAAAGTTGAGCGGGGCTCGCTTTTCCCTCCTCCATCCCCCACCCGCGGCTTCGGTTTGCGTGCATTCACACGCGCAAGCAGAACTCGGGTTGCTCGGGGGAAGGCGCGGGTGCGTGCCGGGGAAGCCACCGCGTGGTTAACTCTGCCCTGCCGGGAGAGGCGGCTCTGTCGGTCCGGTTGCCCCAGGTTTTGAGCCGGGCAGAGCGGAGAAGTTGCCCGCGGCAGCCGCTCTAGGAGCCGGCCAACCTCTGCCGCTCGTTCCCAGCGCTTCCCCTTGGACGGGGAGTTCCCTCCCGCCACCCCCCTCGGAGAGATGGGCCTGAAGGGGTGCAGAGGCCGGAGAGGGAGCCCCTCCGTCTCCCCTTCTCTCCCTGCCTCGTCCGCCCGCCGGGCGCGGAAGCGCAGCTGCCTTGATGTCAGGCGCTGGCGGCGCACGGCATCTTCCGCGCAGGGTCCCGGCTGGTGTCTGCGCTTGGGAGCCGGCGGGGAAGGAGGCGCAGGTCCCGCCCGGTGGAGAGGGCGCAGACTTCCGCTCTCCTGCGCCCGTCCTGCTGGCCGGACGGTGGCAGCTGTTTCTCCGCCACTCCCGGTGGGGCGGCCGGGCCGGGTTCGCGGAGCCGCTGGCTGCACCCCCTCCCTCCGTGAGCCCCCCGACCCTTCCACGCGATTGGCCCAGCTCCCATCCGCGGGGCTGCTCCGCCTTCGCCAGCCCCGAGCCCCGAGGTCTCCTGGGAAGCCCGTCCCGCTGCACTAAGGGGGCTTGGACCCAGGACCCCGGGCGCAGGACTGCACCTCTTTGCCCGACCTGTTAGCAAGGGCCCCGGGAAGCACAGCCCTCCGCAACACGAGCCGCACAGCCCACTTCGCCTCCCCGCCTTGAGAGGCCAGGCAGGTCCCGTTCTCCCTGACCCTCCCAAAATCCAGATTCGGCCTCCCACCCGCCCCAATAAGCCACGTGATTGGCTCCCGCCCGCAAACCCTGCCCCCTTCCACGCAATTGGCTCCCACCCGCAAACCCTGCCCCCTTCCACGCAATTGGCCCCCGCCCGCAAACCCCGCCCCCTGGCTCTCAAGCATTTCAAAATGTCCTCGAGCATGTCAAAATGGCTCCCGGCACAAAACAGTTTGCCGACCCCTGGTCTAGATGAAAAGGTTACTTTTTTTTCAGAACTTAATACAGGAAACTTATCGCTGGGGGCATCTGCAGTGTGGAGTGGGGAAAATGGGTCAAAAAAGATGACAGCCATGACCATTCAATCAAAGCTTTGCCTTTTTTGTGTGTGCAATTCATGAAAATAGGGAACAAGACTTCAGCCACACAATCACGGATGCCATCTTAACTTTACCCACTCTGAGGATGCCCCGTGTCAAAACATTTTACATATATGATCCTAGTAATCTTTAAAGCAGTCCTGTAAAGTTGTTGTTGTTTATTCATTCAGTCGTTTCCGACTCTTCGTGACTTCATGGACCAGTCCACGCCAGAGCTTTCTGTCGGCCGTCACCATCCTGTAAAGTAGGCCAATTTAATGTTACAAATATGGGGTTAAAGATAACAGAGCATAAATTACTTCATATAACAGGGTTTGAGATTATTTTTAACTGATTTCCCCACTCACATGTAACAGAAATAGGATAAATGCATGCCAAATGCATACTTTTCAATGAAATGTTTTTTTCTTCTTTCAGCTCATAATTTGTGATTCAGGGCACTGAGAAAATAGTATCACTAGCTATGTATCCAAACTATACAGATGTTCTTTCAGATAAATGGATATAATTTATTTTAAGGAAACAGCAGAAATCCATTAATCTTGATTTGTGTTAATCTGTTAGAATGTCAATATGGTTAATATATAAGAATACATACAGTATATGTGCTGTTTTTTAAAATATGCCCACTGCCATCTAGTGGTTAATAATTGGTCTTTCTGTACTAGAATTAGTATTTGTATTACCTCATCTTCAAGAAGTGATATAAAATTTATCATCTATGAAATACATAATACCCAAGGCTTTCCTTTTCATATGAAATCTCAAGCTATTTCTACTCAAATATAGCTTTAACTATCACTATTTCCTTAGCAAGCCTAGCCATTCTATTGTCTGTAGCTTGAATCATGTCAACTGGATTTCTATTTTCTTAGTGGAAACGTTTCGCTCCTTATCCAAGGAGCTTCTTCAGTCTGAGCAAAGTTGGTAAGGGAATCCTAAATATGTTCCTAGGTAGCTGTGTGACCTTACACCTGGGGCTAGGTCATGGTTATATTGAGATGTAATTTTTAAGTCCTTTTATCATCTAATGGAGGGTCGTTAAAATCACCATGCTGCTGTTGAGCTTCTGAAATGGTCTTAATCTTCCTAGGCACAGAAGACAACACGGGGAGGAAGATGGGGGAGAGTTTGTGCCTGAGGCCCCCACCTCTATTCAAGGAAGGATTTTCCAAGTTGGCATAAATGGATTCCTTGACCCCTCTCTCAAACCACCTATCTTCTCTGTCTAAAATGTGAACATTAATGTCCTCAAATGAGTGTCCTTTTTCTTTTAGATGAAGATAAACTGCTGACTCTGGTCCTGTGGTGTTATTTCTCCTGTGTTGGGCCATCCTCCTGTACATAGGTTGTTTGGTTTCTCCAATGTAGAGTTCAGAGCACTCCTCACTGCACTGGATTGCATAAACTACATTGCTTTTCTTATGTTTTGGAGTTTGATCTTTGGGGTGTACAAGCCTCTGTCTCAGTGTGTTGGTGGGTTTGAAATATACAGGTATGTGGTGTTTGCCAAATATCCGTTTTATCTTTTCAGACACGCCAGCCATGTAGGGAATGACCAGGTTCTTTCGTTTACTCTGAGTCTCAGCCCTATCTGTCGCTGTTTTAGGTCTGGTAGATTTAGATTTGGTGAAGGCCCAATTTGGATATCCACAGGCCTTCAGGGCTGTTCTCAGGTGCTGATTTTCATTCTTTTTGGAATCCATGGAGGTGGGGATGGTTTCTGCTCTGTGTGACAATGTCCTGATGACTCCTAGTTTGTGCTGCAGTGGATGGTGGGAGTCAAACATCAGATATTGATCTGTGTGTGTGGGTTTCCTGTAGATCCCTATTTCTAGCTTGCCACCGGTCCCAATGAGGACTTCACAGTCTAGGAATGCCAGTCTGTTGTCCTTGGTGTCTTCTCTGGTGAAGCTAATGTTGGCATCTATAGTGTTTATATGGTCCGTGAAGGCCTGTACTTCCTGGGCCTTGATTTTGACCCAGGTGTCATCCACATACCTAAACCAGTGGGTGGGCACCGTTCCCTGGAATGTGTTGAGTGCTTTCTTCTCCACTTCTTCCATGTATAAATTGGCCACAATGGGTGACACAGGAGAACCCATGGCACAGCCGTGTTTTTGTCTGTAAAAGTCACCTCTGTATGTGAAATAAGTGGTGTTAAGACACAGGTCCAGAAGATGGCAGATCTGGTTTGGGTTGAGATGGCTTCTCCTTTCCAGGGTGCTGTCCTCTTCTAGTCTCTTCCTGACAGCGGATAGAGCATGAGTGGTGGGGATGCTGGTGAAAAGGGAGGACACATCAAAGGAGACCATAGTTTCATCTGTATCCAGTTTCAGGATCTTTGCTTTGGAAACAAATTCTTCCGAATTATGGATGTGGTGTTCAGAGTGTCCAACTAGAGGTGCTAGTATGGTAGAGAGGTGTTTGGCAATGTTGTATGTTACTGAATTGATGCTGCTGACTATGGGTCGGAGGGGTGTTCCTTCCTTGTGGATCTTAGGAAGTCCGTAGATGCAGGGGATGGACTTCCTAAGATCCACAAGGAAGGAACACCCCTCCGACCCATAGTCAGCAGCATCAATTCGGTAACATACAACATTGCCAAACACCTCTCTACCATACTAGCACCTCTAGTTGGACACTCTGAACACCACATCCATAATTCGGAAGAATTTGTTTCCAAAGCAAAGATCCTGAAACTGGATACAGATGAAACTATGGTCTCCTTTGATGTGTCCTCCCTTTTCACCAGCATCCCCACCACTCATGCTCTATCCGCTGTCAGGAAGAGACTAGAAGAGGACAGCACCCTGGAAAGGAGAAGCCATCTCAACCCAAACCAGATCTGCCATCTTCTGGACCTGTGTCTTAACACCACTTATTTCACATACAGAGGTGACTTTTACAGACAAAAACACGGCTGTGCCATGGGTTCTCCTGTGTCACCCATTGTGGCCAATTTATACATGGAAGAAGTGGAGAAGAAAGCACTCAACACATTCCAGGGAACGGTGCCCACCCACTGGTTTAGGTATGTGGATGACACCTGGGTCAAAATCAAGGCCCAGGAAGTACAGGCCTTCACGGACCATATAAACACTATAGATGCCAACATTAGCTTCACCAGAGAAGACACCAAGGACAACAGACTGGCATTCCTAGACTGTGAAGTCCTCATTGGGACCGGTGGCAAGCTAGAAATAGGGATCTACAGGAAACCCACACACACAGATCAATATCTGATGTTTGACTCCCACCATCCACTGCAGCACAAACTAGGAGTCATCAGGACATTGTCACACAGAGCAGAAACCATCCCCACCTCCATGGATTCCAAAAAGAATGAAAATCAGCACCTGAGAACAGCCCTGAAGGCCTGTGGATATCCAAATTGGGCCTTCACCAAATCTAAATCTACCAGACCTAAAACAGCGACAGATAGGGCTGAGACTCAGAGTAAACGAAAGAACCTGGTCATTCCCTACATGGCTGGCGTGTCTGAAAAGATAAAACGGATATTTGGCAAACACCACATACCTGTATATTTCAAACCCACCAACACACTGAGACAGAGGCTTGTACACCCCAAAGATCAAACTCCAAAACATAAGAAAAGCAATGTAGTTTATGCAATCCAGTGCAGTGAGGAGTGCTCTGAACTCTACATTGGAGAAACCAAACAACCTATGTACAGGAGGATGGCCCAACACAGGAGAAATAACACCACAGGACCAGAGTCAGCAGTTTATCTTCATCTAAAAGAAAAAGGACACTCATTTGAGGACATTAATGTTCACATTTTAGACAGAGAAGATAGGTGGTTTGAGAGAGGGGTCAAGGAATCCATTTATGCCAACTTGGAAAATCCTTCCTTGAATAGAGGTGGGGGCCTCAGGCACAAACTCTCCCCCATCTTCCTCCCCGTGTTGTCTTCTGTGCCTAGGAAGATTAAGACCATTTCAGAAGCTCAACAGCAGCATGGTGATTTTAACGACCCTCCATTAGATGATAAAAGGACTTAAAAATTACATCTCAATATAACCATGACCTAGCCCCAGGTGTAAGGTCACACAGCTACCTAGGAACATATTTAGGATTCCCTTACCAACTTTGCTCAGACTGAAGAAGCTCCTTGGATAAGGAGCGAAACGTTTCCACTAAGAAAATAGAAATCCAGTTGACATGATTCAAGCTACAGACAATTCCACCTGGATGACTGAGAACCTTCATAGACATATAGCCATTCTATTCATTTGGACAGAGATAGTGTTCAATTACTTTATACTGTATTCTTTATATCTGTTTAGCTTTGATGTTACTTTATATCTGTTTAGCTATTTGAAGCAAGTTGTTATTGCTGGAGCACCATACAACCCACGTTAAAAAGGGTGGGGTTTCAATCGTGTAGTCACAGCCTCCATCTTGCCTTTTTTACCCGCCCCTCCAGATACTCCTGCTTCCTCTCATAAAATCTTAGACCCCTTAAAATGTGTATAACGGGGAAGGCATTTTGGCTTAGCTCTAATTTCAATTGTCTTTTCCATTTCTAATTGCCATTCTTTGCTGCCACCAGCTTAGCTCCAGTGAGCATGTGCTAAAAATTCATATGAGAAATAACTGGTTTTCACTTAAAGAAATTATGCTCTAAAAATCAAATTATACCTGAAAGAAATAATTTGGATATTAAGATTTTTTTTTCTTTTTTAAAAAAATTCTTAACAATAATTTTATGGGCTACAATAATGATTTTTGCAATTGATAGCCATATGCTTTTCTGTGAATGCCAGGATTCCAAACTCAGAATATACAAAGCCACCAGAGTTTCAATCTTCTTTGGAATAGTTTTTAGCAATGAAAATGTGGAATATACATTTGATAAATAAATGAAATAACTGGGTTCTCACTCCATATCAGCTGGCTGTCTGGCTGGTGAGAGCAGAAAAGGATCAAGCTCTGATTAACATTGTAGTGTAGCATCCTATCAGGCGGTGGCTTTCTAGGGTCAAAGGAAAGCTAGATTACTTTGAGGCTGTTCTTTCCTAGTAGCAAGGTCTCATGATGAAGGTTCCTCTTACATTTTATTTGAAGAAATGGCTCTATCTTGGTTTTCCAAGATCAGGTGCTCCTTAGTTGAACTATCTCCATTCTTATTTCCATTGCAGAAAAGAACAAAGGAAATGAAAAAGAAACAGCAAAAATATGTTACATCCAAGAAATATTCATTCAGATAACAAGATGTATACAGTATATAATAAATTATTATGTTGAGAAAGAGTTGGAAGAGCCATCCTTAGTTGTTATGGACAGCAGCACTTTACAAAGGAACATGATAGTTGGATGTTAAAAGCACAAGCTGCTGACTTAAATAATATTTCTTCATGAAGAGTTTGACATTTGTTTCTAACCGATACTTATTTAATTAAGTTAGATTTCTATCTAACTTAGCCTTTCTTTCTGGAGGGCTAACCAGTATAAATTGCACTCCCTCCTCCTATTTTTCCCCACAACAAAAACCTGTGAGGTTGGTTGGGTTAAGAGAGAGAGACTGGTTCAAACTCACCCTATGGGCTTCTGTAGCTGAGGGTGGACTTCAACCTGGTGTCCCTGTTGGGAGTCCAACATCTTAACCACTTGTCGGCCTACCCAAACCTAGTGTCTTCAGATGTACAGTTTTCATCCTCCACTATGGAAGCAGAAGTCCAGCATAACTGGAGAACACAATTAGTAGGGAAGACTGTGTGTAGCTTGAATCATGTCAACTGGATTTCTATTTTCTCAGTGGAAACGTTTCGCTCCTTATCCAAGGAGCTTCTTCAGTCTGAGTAAAGTTAGTAAGGGAATCCTTAAATATGTTTCTAGGGTGGCTGTGTGACCTTACACCTGGGGCTAGGTCATGGTTATATTGAGATGTTATTTTTAAGTCCTTTTATCATCTAAAGGAGGATCGTTAAGATCACCATGCTGCTGTTGAGCTTGCGAAATGGTCTTAATCTTCCTAGGCACAGAAGACAAAGCAGGGAGGAAGATGGGGGAGAGATTGTGCCTGAGGCCCCCACCTCTATTCAAGGAAGGATTTTCCAAGTTGGCATAAATGGATTCCTTGACCCTTCTCTCAAAAAAATAAAAAAATAAAAAATAAAAAAAAATAACATCTCAATATAACCATGACCTAGCCCCAGGTGTAAGGTCACACAGCTACCTAGAAACATATTTAGGATTCCCTTACCAACTTTGCTCAGACTGAAGAAGCTCCTTGGATAAGGAGCGAAACGTTTCCACTGAGAAAATAGAAATCCAGTTGACATGATTCAAGCTACAGACAATTCCACCTGGATGACTGAGAACCTTCATAGACATAGGGAAGACTGTGATTTCTGAATGGGGAATGTATAAGATCCTGTTTTTCCTACATCACAAAGACAAAGAGAGGGGCCTGTCTCTCTTCCAAACGACTGCTGCATCCTGTTATACCTCGTGAGAGTGAGGACTTTGATGTTTTGTATCAAAATATGGCTGCATCAAAATGTGGCCAAGTATAATGTAATATATAATGGATGGATGATATTCTGGAGGTGACGGACTTGAATGTAGGGGAGCTGGGGATGGGGATGGCCGACAGGAAGCTCTGGTATGGGCTGGTCCAAGAAGTCACGGAAGAGTCGGAAGCGACTGAACGAATAAACAACAACAATGTAATATTATTACTAGCTACTGATGCAACTTCACATAGTCTCTGGACCTCTGTTCCAATTTGGCCAAATGTGCCTTTGAAGAAATAAAATAATTCTAAGAACACCCATGTAATTGCACAAATGTAATTGTATTAACTTTCGTTATTCGATTCCTGGAGGGAACACAGAAAAGACATCTGCTCATTTAAGCATATTTTAGCCAGTCTATCTGGCTATATGAGGAAGAGCTGAATCCAGACTTTTTTTTTTAAAGTTTGTAATTTAGCTCCTATAGGTTTTTATAGCAGTCTTAGCTGTCAAAGGACAGCCAAGTTTTATTTGGGAAATCTTCCAAATAGTGATAGTGTTCCCCCAGGGCCTGGAACCCTAGAGAGCTTGTGGATGAAGCTATTTCTCCAAAAAGTCCAAGAACAGTCAAAATCTTGGTTCCATGCAGCTTCTAGAAACAGGTTGTCTCTGATACAGTCCTAATTTCATTCTGCAGTCAGAATGTTAAAAGGCTGATATAACCAAATGTGTTTATTCCTTGATACTATGCAGATTATGGGCTCCTCCGGTTGAATGGTACTCAGTATGCCATTGAGAAAGAGAAAGAGCTAAGGATCTCTTGGAGTACTAATGCTGTTTACTGTTTACGACATGGCTAGATTAAAACAATCAGGATATCTGAAGCTGCAAAAACAGGATTACAGTGGCAATATGGAACATGGGAAAGCTCAATACAGTGAAAGATGAAATGAACTGACTATGCAATGACATCTTAGGCATCAGAGAATTCAAATGGACTAGAATTGGACACTTTCAGTCAGAAGATTATACTGTTTGCTACTCAAGACATGAAAAATAAAGAAGAAATAGCATTGCTTTCGTTTTCGGGAAGGATACAGCAAAAACAATACTTGTGTACAATGCAGTCAACAATTGAATAATATCAGTTAGACTTCACAGACAATAGTTTAATATGACGATTGTATTTTTTATATAGTAAATTTTATTAGGTTTCAAGAGAAGAATAAAAACTACAAAGAAAGAAAAAAACTAAAAAAGTGCAGAAACACAAAAAAAAATTTTTTCAAATTTACAAAAAGATGTGGCTTCTGACTTTTAACAGCAAGGATATACAAAAATTTCCATAATCAATTTCTTACTCTATATTAAACCAAAACACCACATTATTTCTATAAGTCATTCCACTTTAACACATAATAAAATCACTAAGTACAGTTACTCTTCCCCCTTATATTAAAATAAAGGAACAAAAGTTCATATAAACCTCCTAAACATCTTTCTCCCCTCCAAAAGATAAAAATATTTAATCATTCCTTTCCTACCACTATTCTATACATTTCTGTCTACTATAATAAGAATCAAATTAAAAAGCACATAAGTTGTCTGCTATTATACTTAATAGTACAACAATTTTAATAATCCCAAGCTTACTAAACCCAAGAAACAAAGACAATTCGAAACAGTAATTCCATATATTTAAAAGGGAATAACATCAATCAAATCCTTAAAGCAAACCAGATAAACATTCTTTAACCCTAATACAACAGTTTTAATAATTTTAATCTTAATAAACCCAAAAAACAAAGCCAATTCAAAACAGTAAATCCAAATCTTTAAAGGCAAATAGAACCAATCAAATCCTTAATAATGACTTCAGGCTAATGTAATACAATTACATTTGTGCAATTACAGTAAATCTGGACATGTCTCTCACTAGGACATGTCTAAGTACATTATATGGATGTTAAACAATGCAGAAACCAGTCTTATTCTAAGGATACCTAGGAGAGTAATCAGAAAATCCAAAGCAAGAACATGGTAATCAGTCCATCACAAAAGAGTAAGCCCAAGAGTACTTAATCAGGTCACAGGGAGTCAGGCAGAAGGCATAGTCAAGAGACGGTCAGGAGTAAACGAATCTGCATAGTCTGAGTTTCCAAGCACAGAGTGACAGAACAGAAACATGAAAGTATTGTTTCCAAGATATGTTCAGCTATGCATCTCTTTATGCTATGGATGGCTGAGTCCTAACCAAGCTCATCTGGCAGATAATTAAGTCACAGGAGGCATACATTACTCCTAAGGAGCCCAGCCTCGTACTTCTGTGCTATTCAACTCAGTTGACTACCACACAATGGTACCATTGATCTCTCAGATCTAAGGCTTGTAATTCTACTTAGATTCTACTTAAGTGGGTGGAAATATTTCTGGTATAAGTCATGCACAAGGTCCTGGGTCTTGAGAAAGCTTTCCAGTTCCCTTTTCTTCCCTCCTCTCTGAATTTAAGATGGACATCACAAATCACAACACTATTTCTCAGGAAAGGGCACTTTGGACTATCGAAGAGGAGCAGATCTTAAGAGCTATTCCACACACCTGGCAGACCTGCCACCAATTCCAAGAGCCATTCCCCATTCTGCAACATCCTAAATACATAGTTAGGCCTCATAGTGCTGGAGCTGTCATTCCCAGTAGATGCAGGATACTTTTTAGAAATGATGTATGTAGAAAAGGGGAATCTAATAATGCACAAGAACCAAAGGACTCCTATGTCAGTGTAGTTCAAAATCACTAGATAACTCTGTAGTTTACATATTAAAATAAAATAAACCTTACAGTTCTTGAGCCATCAGTTAAGCTTTTGGGTGAAGGAGCTATGTAAAGTCTAACATTTCTTACGGTCTTCTGTGCTTACATGAGTATTATATAAAATTGCTGTATCATGGTGCTTTTTTTTTTGGTCCAAATATATTTAACTATTGCTTTTGAATTTATACATAGTGCACCTAGTGGACATTTGGAATGTCATAGAAGCACTGCGGGAAAACTCATTGAACAACCTGGACCCAAATATAGAGCTGAATGTGGCTCGACTCGAAGCTGTGCTGTCCACTATTTTTTACCAACTCAACAAACGTATGCCAACAACCCACCAGATCAATGTAGAGCAATCTATCAGTTTGCTACTCAACTTTTTGCTGGCAGCTTTTGATCTGTAAGTTCCCTTTAATAATTATTAATGCTGTTTTTCTGCTTGTCGTAGAAGAACATTAGTTCTTGAACAAAATATTGGTTTCAGTAAAATTTTGAACTTGAACTGCACTTTTCTATATTAAATTACCTTTCAACTGACTTTTCTTCAAAGAATTGGGGAAATACACATTCAGGATTCATATCTGGCAATAAATTGAACAAAGAAAATAATGGACAGGGAAAGGTTTAGTCCACTATTTATCCAATCCTGATTTAACCTTCTTTCTCACACACACACACACACAAACACACACACACAACAAAGTAGCTTTACTAAAAGACTCTTGGGTCATATATATGAAATGTTTAGTTTGACCTGAAGCTGATACTTCGGAATAGGAAACTATCCTATTCTTTGGATATTACTGCATGTGGAAACATCTGCAGTAATGTTTATTTTGTGGTCGTGGCATGGAACTAGTGGCTTATTGTTTGAATGGAATGCTTTTTGCTGCATGCCTTTGCAACTGTGAACAATTTTACTTGGTACAGTGAACTGCGCAAAAAAAAAAGGCATTGAAATCCATGCTATCCCACTTCCTGAAACCTTGCATTGCAGTGTTTCAGTTAAAAAAATAATTTATTTTAATGGGACTTCCTTAATGTCATGCTATAGATGAATGTTCTGTGTGAATATGCAAATTATGGTAATTGAACACAGGATCCATCAGTATGCTGTTGTCATTCTTAAAAGCATCTGAGTAGCCTGAAATTACAAACTGGATTGACTAGCATCTGTTCTGTTCTATGCAAGTTGCAAATTATCTATTATTTCATTACTGCTTTAACTGCTTTTTATTTTGGAAATGTACTGGTTGGAAATCAACACTATTAAAGAACATTCAGATGAGTTTATTTCTCTTCCCATTTGCCTACTCACCCTCTTGTGTCCTCTCCAATATTCATTTGATGGACCTTTTGCTTGGTACTGTGTACTTTCCCCAGCCAGATCAACTAGTACAGCTTAGTCACCATGGAAACAGCTGAGTTGGTGGGAAGGCAACTGTTCCACATGAGAAAACAGCAGAGGCGCTGTGTGTTTGCATGCAAACATCTCCCCTGCCCTCCCCAAGGAGAAATTGTCAGTAGGCTGCAAAAGTGTGGCCTTCAGGATTTTTGAAAGGCTGCACAATAAGGGGGCAAGGTCTTTTTAATATATGCAGACCCTGAATTTTTGACTCAAGCAAGAACAGGAAGGGAACTAATTGCAGATGCTTGGACACGTACTTGGTTGCTCACTGCCAAGTCATTCTCACAAAATCATAGCTGTGAAAATGAGATCATTATGATATACATTCTTCCTATTGTTCAATAAACCAAGAAACAGCATTTTTTAAAATAAAGAAGAACACTGAAATTAAGTATGTAGAATATGCTCAGTGAATGTTACATAGATTTTTCTTAGTTGGGTAATTGAACTGAAATGTAGGAGTGTTTCCAGTTTGCTCAAGAATAGCAATTCATTTAATTGTGTAAATTGCAATTCAGAAGTGTCCAGACAGAAGACTTGGAATTTGTAACAGCTCTCATTAGGGGAGTAAAGATAAGGCCTAGATGTGGGATTCAGTGGGATCTCTGAGATTTAACAAGCATGTGGCCTGATGAGAAAGGTGATGAATTCCATGAGATCTAGAGAGAGATGGAGAATGTAACCCATGATGCAGTGGAGGATAGGACTATAAATGTCTTTGAGTCTTGATACCAATATGCTATCTCCAGAACCTGAGGCAGCATTCTTTCTCCCCTGCCCACTCTGATCTCTTCTAAAAGTCAGTTTGTTCCACATCCTACTGCAGCTCTTGTCATCTATAGATCTACCTCTCTTGTAGTTGCATTTGGAGCTAGCAGCTCCAGAATGGAAATAAACTCATTGTGTCTCTTTCACCAAATGGACGTATAGGCTGGGTGGTGTATAGATTGCTTCTTTAGTGCTGATGCTACTGAGACTGGTTAAAATGCAGGTGTGGGTCAAGCCAAACCTAGAACTGCTGTGCAACATCTTGATGAATGTGAGCTGTTCACATAGTTACATCTCTCAGCCCAACCTGTTGGAGGTTGCAGCAAATCAGCATGCCTCATTAGCATATGGGTGATTGCTCTAGGAGGCAAACTCTGTGCTTCTAGAGGAAGCTGCTTGTTGCCCCTCCCACTTCCCCTCTCTCTTGCTTTCTTCCACCGGAGAAGAAGGACCCTGTGGCTGCTGGTCCTTCCATGGAGAGGCCATGTGCTAGGCCTCAACTCCAGAATTTTCCCCTTTTCTCCACACAGCCCTGGCAGCAACATAGGGCCAGGGGTCCACAAAGTTTAGGGAATGAGAAAAGAGGAACTGAAACCAATTTTCTACTGAAATGGATGTAACTGGACCAAATAAACATAAGAACTCTTTTGTACTTATTTTTTGTAACCTATGTTGTCTAAGCGTGTAATTCTTTATGCTTGGGTGGGCTATGTGCTTAAGATCAAAAACCTACATTTCTCTAGCATGCTCATTAATGCTATTAAGATAAAAACTCCTTTCTGTGTTTGCATGTTTCTTTGCTATTATACGCTCTGCTCCATTCAGCGGTACTAGCTGCCCACTAATGCTCTTCACAACCTTCTTCACAGCATACTTGTTGTTGGGATAAAGTGAAGGCAGAGCCCATGTAAGATATCTTGAGCTCCTGGAGAAAAGGCAGGTTATCATTCTAACAAACAGCAGCTTTATTATCTTGCAGGGGACTGTGCCCAGGGCTTCTTGGTTAGACTATACTGGCCTAAGGTGAAGGAAGACAACAATGGGCTTTGCTTCTTGGAAGGCATGAATGATTGGTGAAATGTGTCAGATTGAATTCTTGGCAAAACCTATATTGGGATAAGTGGGAGACCTCTACTTTAGTACCACTACAGCTAAGGACAATTTAACAGCTGGCTCAGCTATGGGCTAAGGATCAGATGAAGGCAACATCATCAAGGCACAGAAGAAGAAAAAAAGGCAACTGTAGAATATTTATCCTGCAGTCAGATGCAGCTGAGGGAAGGCACAAATAAAATTTGAAGAGGGCATTTTTATTTGCAACTGCCACAAAGCAGATACATGAACTTAAGCAGCAGAATTTCCTTATTAAAACTGTCTATAAAGAGATCTTCCTCTTACAACAGAGCTGAATTGTTAATTGCTAGACCTTAGGGGCATGGTCCCAATTTATTTCATTCAGTTGAAAACGACGTTAATATATATTTTCATGGAAAAATTGAATTTATGCTGAGTTTCAATAAAGATGTAATAATATGAATGACTTAAATGAAATAAAGTATCCAAATGTAGCAAATCAAACTGTAACAGTGCTGCCCTAACATACTTTCATCTAACAATGTTTATAGCAGGATGTGGCCCAAGCATACATGAACAATACCCACATCCATGTGCACATAAACACTTTCAAGCTGAAATCAGACAGTAGCCTATTAAATAAATTTGGGGGGAGGGAGTTTGAATCACTGCACAACTCATCCTTCCCTGATCCCAAACTGTACTTAACCTCAAGTAAGCGTTGTAAAGAAAAAATTAGCTGCTTACAAAATACCCTTGGAAATCAAAGATCTGGAGCATCATATTATCAATTATGAAACTTCTTCATAATTCACCCCCCAAATACTTACACCCCTATTTAGTATCTAATCTCTGCAATAAAACTACGATCAAGGCATGCTGGAATTGGAGATATTCATGTCCACCATGGAAAACTTATAGACCCTGGCATCCTCCTGTTTCCACTGCTAAATTTGCTGCTGAAGCAGGGTCCTGTCCTTCTATAAATCTTTCCTTTGCAGTACAGACACCTCATCCCATAAATACTGAAGTAATTTTTCATGAAGAAAAGTTCTATGCTAAGTGAAAGCTATATCATTCTTAAGCACCAACCATTCTAGGCTGATCTCAAAAAGATAAGCAATTCAGACTCGGTTAGGGGTTGGCTGGGAGATCCCAGGGCTAGACTGGGAAATTGAAAGAAATCCGGGAAAAAGGCATTGGCCAACCAGTTTTGTACATTGTCAAGGAAACTACATGAATATGTCCATAGAGTCATTAGGAGACCAAACTATACTAAATGTAGACTTTAGTTATTTCTTGTTTGTGAACTTTAAAACAGATCTGAAATCTACAGTGGGCAATGTTTGACTAGGACTAATCTAACTACTACAAAGAAATGCATAAGCTTTGAGGTTCTCAAGAAGTTTTCATTGGGTAGTATGGTACAACAAGCAGGGATTGCAAGAAGAGAGAAAATATTCCACAATTAGGCTAATGTTCTTGTCTGCATATTTGCATTATGCACAATCTGGTAATTGAATTAAACTCTTTTTGGGGGCTGCACAATACATTGAACCACAAATCAACCAAATGGATCTATACAACATATTAAACCATAGCTTTCCAAACTGTGTGTCGCAACACAACCCAGAAGCGGCGGGGGCGTGCACAGCGGGGGTGCGCGTGGCGGCGGGGTGCGCGGCAGTGGCGCGCCATCAGTGCTTCTGCATTTTAGCGGAGGCCACCGCGCGCCGCCGCTGCCGCCATTGGTGTGTCACCAACGGCGGCAGTTTGGAAAGCACTGTATTAAACCCTAAAAAAACTAATCAAAAGTAACACCAACAAAGCTTTTCATATTGTACAAAAGCATCTGCTAGGTCTTTACTTGATCTGACAAAGTGTGTTGTATGAAAACACCTTTGAGGTATATAGTTTAGATTCAAGCTGAAGATGGCAATTTCCAAACTGAATTAAATAGTTAGCTGTTTGTTGGCATCATGCTATGCTATGCATTATAGGAAAAAGTAGCAGTGACTGATTTCACAGTTCTGAAACCATAAAGTCCAAATTTAACTTGAAAATGGCCCTTGCCTTCAGCAAAATACTTTATAGCTTATATGTGCAAAAAGAATCAAGGATAGAGGAAAAATTAATTCAGTGTTCATTTCTTAAACTCATAATTGAACTAAAATGTAATATTTTCAGTGTTGGCATAATTTGCAGTTTTGTAATGTGTACACCTTGATTAAAATTGTACAGCATATATATTTGAAGAAAATGCATACATGAGTGAAAAATACAAAAATACAAAAATCCATTCTATTATGGGAAAATGTTTGCATATGTATTAATTTTGCATAGACTGGAGAAATATTCACAAATTAATGCAGAAAAAATAGAGGGAAAATAAAACTGGAAAAATGAGAAATGGAGAAAATCAAGGATTAACAGATTTCTCCATTTTTCTTAGAAGGCAAATTGTTTCAGATGGGTTTACTCTCAGTTGGTTATGGATCATAGCCTCAGAATTGCAAAAAAAACCCCTCCAAGCCTAAGATGTTTATGCTATATTACTCAACAACTGTGCAAAGATTATCTTATTTTTTTATTGTATAGAGAAGGACATGGAAAAATATCTGTGTTTGCTGTCAAAATGGCCTTGGCAACACTTTGTGGAGGAAAGATTATGGATAAATTAAGATGTAAGTCTTTCTATGGATTTTAATAATGTAGTTTGTTACAGTCAGGAAATAATATGTGTTTGGTTTTTAATATAACAACATGAATCAAAATCAGCAAAAATGTTCTTTAACAAATCTGTATATGGACTTCATAGAACATTCTCATTGTTGTTAATGTCTGTTGCCTGTACTAGATGTATGGGTCTTCTTTTTAGAATTCTTGAATTAAAAATAATCATGTTGCAATTGATCAAATAAATTATCTGTCCAGTAAAATGCATTATTTGCCATTTATTTTCCTGACTAGTTTTTTATAATGTTAAGAAAATGTGAAAATATTGTAAAATTCACACCATAGGATTTCCACTATTACCTCACTCCCCCCGCCAGTGTTTGAGGAGTAAAAAATACCTCCAGAGTTACTCCAGTGGCTCAGATGAGCAAAGCTTATGACATGTCATACCATTCCATAGGCAACCAAAGTAATGTTTGATAAAAAGTTGGGGGGTCTCCATATTAATTACCTGTAAAATATCTGTTAAATGTTTTATAGGATTGCTCTTTTTCTTGAGTCCAAAAGCAAAATGAGAAAAGCAATCAGCAACACCTTTGGGAAATATGCAAATTTGGTTATTAGATTAATCAAATTTACTTAATTGGGTTGCAGTTCTATTTAAAATATTGGTTTTAATAACACATTCACAAAAACAAATGCACAGCACCAGAATACACAAACATACCAGATGTAGTATCACCCTATATAAAACATTAAATATTTTATTTTTAAAACCAGTTCTCTTATACCCATAATAAAATCAGTCGTCTATATATTTAGTCCCTAGTTCTAGATTTAAACAGGACATTATTTGCTCTGGCCAGATCAAGAAATTCAGAATATATAGCTTGGATCTATTTTATCAGTTTAAACAGCCAACCTCTGGTTTAGTGCTATCATTTTGCTAACTAAAGAAGAATATTGTCGCAGAGCAGGGAATACACAGGCTAAAATGAAAAATGTATTTAATAGTAACACTTTCAGTAGAAACAGAGACCAAAACTATAGTCCCATGTTGCTCCATTATGAAAAACAAAAGTAAGAGTAATCAACTACTAAAATATCATGAACTGACCAAAAAAAAAAAAAGATTCTGAGTTTCCCTGAAGGCATCTTCAGGCAGGACCTTAGGGAGAAAAGGGATAACAAGAGTTGAAAGTGGTATTCTGATTTAGTTATACTATCCATTTCTTTATTTAATATATTTCTATACTGCTTCCCAGACAAACACATCTTGAATTGTTTTACAATGAAGTAATTAAACATTAGACTTTAAGTGCAAAATAGATTTATAATGCATTTTTATGCATGTCTATTTAGAAGTATGCCCCCTTTTTGGTAACATTGCTTATATTTAGTGTCTCATTTTTGGGGAAATATAAATATTGGCTTCCTCAGCCCTTTAAATATAATAAATGAAGTAGACTTGAGGGGCTTCACTATGCCCAGAGCATAAACAACCAATATTTGTTAATTACTAGATAACCCGTGACCCATTGGGTCATTGTTTCAGAGATATTTCCTTACCAGATTTCTTCAATGCCATCAACAATGGCAGAGCTTCTAATGTACTGGAAAAGTTCTTAAAAATTCAGGGAGACATTCAGAGATGTATCTGCCTTGAAAGTAGCCAGTGTTGAACTGTATAGCACAGTCAAACATCAGGAGTTGACCACAGGAAATGTTTTATGACATTTGAATTATGTCATAAAATGTTTTATAAAATTTGCCAAATTTCTATTCCACGGGAGTCCTGGGTCCCGGATTTTGGAACTTACATTCTGTAAGTTAGCCCATTTGAGGTACCCTGGTTCAAATATTGTTGCCCTATGATGCACCGTTTTGTGCAGTTAAAGGTTACAAAGTATCAAACAGACACAAGAGTAGTATATAGATTATTTTAACATTGAACCTGAAGACTGTTTGCCCAGTACTTTTAATTGTTCCTAATAAAGGCAGTTTTATACTTGCATTGAGGTCATCTCCAGTAATGATTTATCGTGCTATGGCAATATATCACAGTAATGGCAGCGTAGTGCTACATATTGAGAGTGGAAATCATCACTGTGTAGAGTATCTATGCTTGCAGTTCAGCTTAAAGTAGCTAGATTTGTAACTCATAGCTTTTTTCCCCCAAATTTTCCACCTTTTTGTTTTTTATTCCATCAGATATATTCTCAATGATTTCAGACACTAGTGGGATAATGGTGTATGGAAAATATGACATGTTTTTGCGAGAAGTTCTTAAACTGCCCACTGCAGTCTTTGAAGGTCCTTCTTTTGGTTATACAGAACAATCTGCAAAGTCTTGTTTTTCTCAACAGGTAAACAAAATGTTATTCCTTCAGTCTTGCTTTTTGTAATTCTCATAATGGCATACAATGTCAAAATCTAATTATATTTTATTTCGTTTTAAATAGGGTCAATTTTTGCAGTTGCAATCCAGAATGGTAATAGAATTTCATATACTGTAGGTATGACATCGGATAAGTGTAAAGGCCGTCCCCATTTTTTTTTAAAAAAAAAAACTAAAATGGATCTGTGAGATGCCTGTGAATTTGATGAAAACTGCAGCAGGAGTTTGTTTATCTTCTCTCCTGCTGAAGATAAAAACAAATGTACATGAGTAATTGGATAAGAAAAATTGCTGAGGAAAAATAACATACAGTAAGCTCCCTATCCATTCATCCCTTCCTCCATTTTCTTCTTGCTCTAAGCAAATCTAGAACTCCGCAGCCTTATTTGCAACCAAATTATTTGACATCTCATCTTGATACTATTCTCAGATAAATATTGTTGGTGAAATGAAACTTCTGATACATTACCACACTCTGAAATGTGACAGTATTATCTCCATAGAGATAGCCAATATTTGGGGCTATCAGAGAAGATTGAAAAATAACCAATAAATCTGTGTTTCTCCAACCCTTACATCTTAAACCCTGTCCTAAATCCTCTTTCCCTTCTCAGTCACCTCTGAATCCCACCAAATCTTTTCAATTCCATAGAGAAGATACATTCGGAACAGAAGCAGCAATTATTTTTGTGTCTTTTGTGGTAGGGTGATGGAGCAGAGTTCCACAAAAGGAACACAAGTGACTGAGAGGCATTCAATTCAGGTGTTGAAAGGAAAGGGAATGTTGCTATTACACACCATGAAGGAATTCATAACAGAAGTTACTGAATTGCTCCCTTGATTCATTATGTAGTTTACAATTGGACTGTGGGCCCACAACGTATTTGAATCAGTGATGTCTTCTTAAAAACAACTACTGGATTTTAAGTTACCTTAAACAACATCTGTAAAACCTAAGTGAAGTCTTATAATTTAACTGCTAGCTTTTCTCATATACAAATACAGTATAGTTTTTTTGCTGAGAAAACTAAAACCCCTTCCTTTTTTAAAAAAAATTCTGCTTTATTTATGTTAACAGAAAAAAGTCACACTGAATGCTTTTTTGGATACTCTTATGTCTGATCCTCCACCACAGTGTCTTGTCTGGTTACCACTTCTACACCGATTGGCAAATGTTGAGAATGGTATGTAGCTAAAACATGAGCAGCAACTGAAATAGCAACATGAATCGTAATAATTCTGAACTACTGGCCTCCCTTAATTCATCCCATTCATTATAATTGGTAGGAGAAATTAAATTCCTTCCATAATGGTAGGAAAGGAAGGTTGTTTACTTTTTGGAGCAAAGTGTATCTTTCTTTTTCTTACTTTAAAAAAGCTGCCGTGCTGCTACATGCATACCTGTCAGGGTCTGTTCCCTTGTGCATTTCCTTTCAAAGAACAATTGTCTGACAACGCAACTTTGAAAGAGAAGAGGACAGGGAATTACATGCACAATTACAATGATGTAGGGGCTTTTTTAAAGTAAGAGAAAAACACACTGAAAGAAACTTTGCCAGGTATTCTTCTCTCCCACCACTCTCCCTCTGCATCCTTTTAAAGTCATTTAATCCTTGAAAAGAAGGGAGAAAAGGACATGCTGTTTCCCAAGTGTAGAGAATCACAAAGGGGACAGTTTTCAGCCTACATTTACACTAAATACATATTTCTAAAAATAAAACACAATTTTTATTATTTATTTAGTTGATGACATAACAGGATGATCAAGACATGTAGCAATACATAATGCAACAAAACACAACAATTAAATAAATATTAAAATACCAGTGCAACAGTTTAAATGATTGAAGAGGCAGAACATTTGAAGAGTGAGGAGCCAAATGTATCTCCAAATGGAGTGCATTACTTAGCTTAGGAGAAAGGTTTGCATGTCTGAAAGGGACATGATCCCTAAGAGAGAGAAAGATGTAGATCTTAGCATCCAAAGAGATCCATGACAAGCCCTGCAGAAAGTTACATGTTAAGTAATTTAGGTTTTAAATGTTAAAAGCAACGTAAGTTATGCATGGAAAATAACAATGGACAGCTAGTGCAGACTATTCATCAGGGTGTGATATGGTCCTCATACTGTGCTTTGGCTGGCAGCCTAGTTCCTATGCTTTGTATCAGTTCAAGTTTCCAGATAAACTTAAGCTTAGTCCCATATAGAATATACTGAAAGTCAAATCACTATGCAAACAAGGTAAGAACATAACTGTAACTACCTCTGAGTGCTTAGTTGGTGCCCTAGATAAAATCATGAAAAGCACTATTGCAATAGTGCACTATTGGCACTATTGCTATCTGGACTTCAAGCAGCATTGAAAATATTGCAGTTGCTCTTTCAATGGGAGGGCACTCCCATCTAGAACAGACTGAACCGAAATCCCATGTCTGCTTTTTTTTTTTTTTTTTTAACTAATTACAGTACTATTGTCTTGTCTGGATTTAATTTATGGTATCATGTAACTGAAAAAAAAAGAGTGATTGGAATGTGTTTAAATTCCTATAGCATAGACATTTCATTTCTGTCTTCATCTTTGCAAAACTGGAGTGATAAACTAAAAGCACTCATCTCCCAAACTGTGACCATTATGCTTGCACCTTTGATCTATATCCTGTTTTCTTTCCAAGCTGAACTTAGTAGATTTCTTCCCCTAATATTTTCTTTCATATTTTTGCTGTAGTTTCTGTCTTAGAATCAGATGATTCATTGTCTTGAGAGAAAATCATAATGATTTAAAAATAAATTTGATTTTGAAAATTATAATCACAAGAGGATGTTTCCAAGACTTCTTAATAGCTTCAGTTTTAATGCTGTGCTGATTATTTCTTTTATTTGGTTTGAAAATATATCCCCCCTGCAGTCTTCCACCCTGTTGAGTGTTCCTATTGCCATAGTGAGAGCATGATGGGATTTCGCTATCGATGCCAGCAATGTCACAATTACCAGCTCTGTCAAGATTGCTTCTGGAGGGGACATGCCAGTGGTTCCCATAGCAACCAGCACCAAATGAAAGAATACACGTCATGGGTAAGGGAAGGTTCATGAATTACTGCAGACTGTTTGAACTTAGCAATCAGAAATTTGGAAATGACCGAATCATTTTCCTTAAGATCACGTATAAGAAGCTGACTTTGTTGCCAGTTTAACTAGGAGTTTCTGTAATGGAGAAACCCGGTCTGGGTTCCCTGTTCAGTCAGTTCTGAAATGTCAAATGGGAAGAACTGAATAGTGTGGCTACCATCAGTGTGGATTTGAACAGTCTTAAGTGGTTAAACTAGATTGGATAACAGGACAGCTGCAGGAGGATCTTGGAATATAAAACTATTTCCACAGTAAGTTACTAATTTTTGTAGGACATAGTCAAATACGTTGGCTTTTCTCTTATATTTGTTGCTTGCTATAATAACAGATTTTATATATACCCGCATATATATGCACACACACACATGCGTATAGATACATGTGCATACTTACGTTCATAATAAATGCATACATAAATGACGGTGTGTAGATGGGATTCAGAAGTAAAAAAAACTATGAAAAATGCTGGTTTACTATGAAACTCCATTATATGCTTATGTAAATATATATGCTATATATTCAGCTCGGTTGTTTAACTGCTCCTTAGCAGTTCACATTGTCCATATAAGCTCTAGTGCCATGAACTCTACTTTATACTCAACCGAAGCATATCCATTTGGGCTTTCCCAATTTTGCACAAGTATCTGAAATTATATCTGTGATCCATTGTATGGCTAACACAAGCCACAGCTAAATTAATCTAATATATTAGATTCAAACTTATATATGATAGATATCTATACACATATTCCTAGCAGTTAATTCTGTTAGATCAATAAGATTGCTTTTAGATATTCAAGAACTGCAGAATAATTAGGTTGTAGATTAAACTGTATGACAGAAAAGGCATTATGAAAATGAAACCTCTTTGTCTCTCCAGTTCCTGAGATGATCACAGCTGTATTTTTAGAAAGGATGCAATAGCCACACTAAAAATGCAAACTCAGACTTGCACTACAGATACAGGATACAAATTAAACTTTGCAGTACAAAAAGTGTTGTATAAGAAGCTGATACTTCTGATTTTGTAATCACAAAGAAAAATTAAGGACTGAGGATCTCTGGTGGTGTGATTAGCAGTACCAGTTAGACTGCTCATTCAGTGGGTCAGCTCCATGGAAGACCTGATTCTGCTATGGCTTATGAACTCTCACTTCTTAGACATGAATATCCAACTTTGTACAGGAGTAAGGTATCTGAATAATGACTGGTCCATAGACAAGTATAAAAAATGTGATTCTATGTCTCTGTTTTCTTCCTAGTCATTTTATAATCAACATGATTAACTTCTAGGTCTGATTTTTCATTAGCAGCTATTCAGATCTGTTTGCTTTCCCCCACGCATTTAGAATAATGAGAGCTTGTAAGTGGGTTTGGGGCTCATTTGTACGTCTGTCCCCTTTTGTAACACAGGGAAAGGTGAAAGACGAACTGGGAAATATCTATATTTATGCAGGATGTTCTCTGTGAGAGTCAAACCCTCTTTAATGACCATCAATGGAATTACACATGTGTACTGAGGAGGTCATCCAGAGCCACTAAAAAAATGGACTTTGGGAGTTGATGTATGATAGTAACCAGCAGAGTATTGTTTTGTTTTGTTTTCTTAGCCTTCTCTGGTAGCAATATTAATATTCAGTCCTTACCTGCCCAAATTATCTTTCCCTTCCTTGTTTCTCCCAGAAATCACCTGCTAAGAAGCTAACTAATGCACTTAGCAAGTCTTTAAGCTGTGCTTCCAGCCGTGAACCTTTGCACCCAATGTTCCCTGATCAGCCTGAAAAACCTCTAAACTTGGCCCATATAGTGTAAGTATTTGCATGCTCTGTGTCCTATAAGCTGTTCGTCTTGGTTTAAGGGTAAATGGAAAGAAACCTGTTCACCTAATATTATGGTTTACAGTAGCCTTTCTCAACCTTTTGACCCTGGAGGAACCCTTGAAATATTTTTCAGGCCTCGGGGAAGCCCTGCACATTCAGGCTCAAGTAATGGCCAGAAGTTACAAAATTATTATATTCGTTTCATGGGTAGGCCTGTATATATGCATTAACAGTGTTCTTAAACTAAAAATAAAGAATGAAACTTACCTCTTTAATGTGAAGTTGCCCAAATTTGAAATAACTTTTTAAATAAATCGTGATCTCCCAGGGAACCCCTACTGACCTCTCGTGGAACCCTAGGGTTCCACGGAACCCTGGTTGAGAAACCCTGGTTTACAGAATTGCACTAATTCTACAATAAGTGTAGTAATTGTAGAAATTATTCACCTACGTGTAACTCACTATTACACTGTACTGACAAAGGCAGGAGCTAATTTTTAAAGCTTTTTACAACTAAATGCTTGAATTAAATCACAAAGTTACATTATTTTGTTGAAAAATAAACTCCAATAACCTTTGTAATATGAAGAAGGAACCTCGATATTTTAAATTACTTATTCCTGTTTTGCAAGTACGCCTCAATTTTTGAAATATCTTTTAATATGTATTGTGTAGCAAATGTTCTGTTCTTCTTCCAAGGAGCACACATGTTCCACCATGTAGAAAAGTAACAGGTTAGGTTGATCCAACAAATGCTGTGAATCAGCAAACAACATTAATGACTTTTGTGTGAAATTAATTCAGAGTCTCCATGAAACCTGGTATCTATAAATGTCTTAAGAACATGCAAGCTTTTTGCTCCAGTTGTCCCATATGACGTTAGGGACAACAGCTTCCCTAATATTTATTATTGGTGATATTAGCTGGGGCTTTGTATCTCAAAACATCTGAAAAACTTTGCCTATTCCTGCTTTAACGCATGAACAGAGGAGCTGGGCCACTAATCCAATAGATGCCAGAGGGATGGGATTGTAAGATTTTTGCAGCAAACACAATCAAACGTTTTATGGCACCTTAAAGATTTAACACATCTATTATCATAGCGTCACATGATAATTCTAGAAAAAAAGAAAGCAGTTCCCTATATCAGTCTGGTGCTGGTGCTAACACAACATGATTTTGAAAACTTATGTCCATGCAATGCATGTGAAAACGGGTTGGGGCTTTGATCATGCAGTCAGGGTCACCATCTTGACTTTTCTGACACAAATACAGACCCATGTGGGTGCCTCCATATAAGATATTCTGTTCATCTCTGATGAAAAACTTGGCTATAGCCCATAATATAAAGGCAGTGCAATCCTTGGATTTGAAGGCAAATGGGTGCTTCAGAGCAGGGAGGGGTGTTCATATAGCCCTTGTCTGTATTTCCTTAGAGCAGGTATAACATGATCCCAGTAAAAGATACATTTGATTTCAGGAATTGCACGCAGGTTCCTGTGTGCTCTAAAACTCCTTTTTGCCCTTGAATTCAAAACAGCTTTCTTGCACAGATGCATTCTGAAGTGATATGGCTTGACCAGGTTGAAACTTCAGTAAAAAGTAAGGCCTCTGATAATTAAAGATATTGTCTTGACATCTCTGGAGTATCTTCATGACTTATAGATAATTAATTTTCTACTGGAGTTCTAAATCATATGTGTATATATCTAAATGATCTCAGGGGAGGGAGGGATAGAGAAAAAGATACTAGTTGGGGTTCCTTTATGACACCAACCACTTTTCCCATTATATCAATAGCTTAATTAATTCAGATATTACCATAGAGATTTATTTTTAGTTTTGATGTTGTATTTAACACAATACATTTTTTCAATTTACACTTGCTCCTTTTGCTTATGTGTAAGTGCAAGTAATATTACATTACATAGTAACTCTCTATGGTTGACTGCACTGTTGGAGTTCACTTAAGTTGCTTTGACACAAAGACATTCACATAGATATTAAATACTGTGCAATGATTAGTAACTAAGATCAATGAAAGAAATGAACTGTTACAAGGTTGATCAATGAAGTGTCAAAAATTTAAAGCCTGGGATGAAAATTTTAGAAGCTGTGTTAAAGAGCTGAAATGCACAATGTTTTTCAAAAATAGCATCTTCCTTGAGAAATTTGCTCTGTGTGAAATGAACAACCCCAACATTCATTTGATTTCTTAGAGGATGAAACAAATTAGATAGTTTAGTTTTGTTGATAAAAGATCCCTTAAATGAAGCAGCTGAAATCAAAAGTAAACTGTAGTGTGTTTTTTGTTTTTGTGTTTGTTTTTGTTTTTGAGCTGTACCATGCTTCAGACTCAATTTGGAAGAAGTGCTCCAAAACAGGGAGCATGAATTAGCATTTATTTACAACTCATTAAAGCAGCCTCATCTCTTTTACACAGCTGCTGAGCGGAAGCCTCTGCTGCAGCTGTGTGATGCTGAAAACAGGCCTGCCTGCTTTAATGAGTTAGAGCATAGCTTTCCAAACTCTGTGTCGCGACACTTTAGTGTGTCGCGACAAAACCCGGAAGTGGATGTGCATGGTGGGGGCGCACACGGCAGCGGCGCACCATCAGCGCTTCCGGGTTTTAGCGGAAAACACGAGGCCGCAGCCACCGCCATGCACGCCGCCGCCGCTGCCGCCATTGGTGTGTCGCCAACGGCAGGAGTTTGGAAATCACTGAGTTAGAGACAGGTGCTATGCTATGTTTATGCTCCCATGTAGTTCTGAAGTACCTCTTAAAAATCAAACTTGAAGTACTGCATAACTCTAATGGTTTATAGATTCAAGTTATAGCATGTTAATAGGATCTAAAGACTGAGCTCACGCAATCCTTAATCTGTAGTAAATTTTGAAACATGGCTTTATAATATTTTAGTGAAACCCATCAGCTGGCCAACAGATGCATAGTAGATTGAACACCAAAAATGAATATATTTTAAACTTTATGATAAACAATTAGCAATCTTAAAAAAACTATAAGACTTGGATTAAATGTGTGTGAAATTAATATATGTCAATATGTGAAACTCTATAAATAATGATGGCATCATTTCTGAGATTTCATTTCCAAGGCCAACACTTTCAACAGTGCAACAACACTTTTAGTTACTTCTTGCCTTCAACCCTTTTCCCCATGAACACAGTGCCATTGAATGCAAGTAACCACACTCTGCTGCACAGCAGATTTGGCCTTCAAAATGATCTTGAGAAAGAGAAAACAAAATGAAACTCTTGGGTACAGAGCAGGCTATAAATTTTAGAAATAAATGAATAAACTAGGATTTAGGATAAATGACTTAAGTCACAGACCCTAAACTTTTGCTCCTGTATTTTTATATAGAAAGCAATGGTGCCAATATAGTTAGTTGTAAGGTTATCTTTCTAAAACCTATGTAAAAAAATCATAACTGATTCAGATTGGACTGTTTTCAGGTAAATGTGCAATCTCTATTGGTATTTAACTTGTTGACAGCATGCAAAATATCTGCAATCTTAATACCAACCTACTATAGCTGGTGTGGAGCCAATACAGTTAAACCCAAGAAAATATACTATGGTGTGGAAAAGGAAGCAAAGAGTATCTTGATACTCTTTTAGAATAATCAGCAATCTGGTCTAATTACTCCCTTCCCACGGTTCAGCTCCATGTGTCTATCATTGACAATGACAGTGCTTTTTATTTTTATTTTTATTTTACTTTTCTGGGAAAGATTGAGAACTTTGTTGAAATAATAGTATGGAAATAAAAACCTACAAGTCGCAAAGACAGTATCATATATAATGCAACTGATAAACTAGCAGTAGAGAAAAGATATACTAAATGAAGTCAGTGGTGTTTAATCTTAAATGTTAGAAGATAAATTCTGTCATGAAAAATAGCTCTAGGGAAGCACTCTATTTATTTAGTCACATTTAGAACCCCTTTTAAACTTCATGTAAAGAAAGATCTCTTTCCCCACTGGCAACAATTGCATGAAAATCCATTGGATAAATTCTTTCAGCAATCAAGTTGATTTAAATTCTCTGTTTTATAATGATAGACATAAAGAGAATTATTCTCCTGGTAAATTGTATTCTTATATTTAACCCTGTGTATGGCTGTGTAGGGGCGTGGTGGCTCAGCGGGTAAGACGCCAGGCTTGTCGATCGGAAGATTGCAAGTTCGGAGGTTCGAATCCCTAGCCCTGCGTGTGGAGTGAGCTCTCACACTCGCTCCAGCTCTTGCCAACCTAGCAATTCGAAAGCATGCAAATGCAAGTAGATGAATAGGTACCACTTCGGGGGGAAGGTAACAGCGCTCCGCACGCGTCATGCCGGCCACATGACCGTGGAAGCGTCTTCGGACAACGCTGGCTCTTCGGCTAAGAAACGGAGATGAGCACCGGCCCCTAGAGTCGGACACGACTGCACAAATGTGCGGGGGGAACCTTAACCTTAACGCTGATATTAATATTTTCACGAGAGACCTTCAGTGGAAAAAAGGCTAATACTTCTGTTTATATATAGGCAATTGATTTTGTTTTTATACACATAACTATCTGAGATTGTATGCTGCTTTTCTGGTTTGAACAGTTATCTTTGATTATTTGGGACATGCACGATCTGTGTATCTTCAAGATCTCATAGAATTCCTCAGACAGCATGGCCATCATTTCTGATAACTCTGAGAATTAAAGTTCATATATCTAGAAAGTATCCAGATTAGGATCTATAGCATTTAACATATTTTTCTATAACTATTAATTGTTTATTATCAGGAGTGTCTTACTATCTTGTTTATATAACATATAACGAAGGAATTGATTTATACACATCAAAGATCAAAGAGCAGGAAAGTATTTCCATGCCATTTCACACACTGCTCTTGGAATTTTCCCTAACTTCGATTACAGTTCACAGTATAGTATATTATACTATATAACCCTCATGAGTTACAGATTGTTTGCTTTATATACTGCATAGGTAGAGATATTGTTCAAAAAAACAAGTCCAAGGCATTAATCTTCTAAAATAAATTCCATGTTTTTTCATACCCTTTTTCATGGCCCTTGTGTATCTCTACCTGTCCTAGTTTCGTTATACAGCTTTTCTACATTCGCATATTAACTTTCACTTTCCCATTGCCTCAAAATTTGTTCTAAAATGTTGGGGACACTTACATTTTAGGCTAAAGGAATACAGGAGCAGTAAACAGAAAGAAAGGGGAAGAGTAGATGCCATTAGTACTGAGAACTAAGCTTTTTCTTCTTGTTGTTAACTTGTGTATTTAGTTTTGTAAAACCAGTTATGAATTTGCATGTGTATGTGTCAAATTCACTCTAGAACATCTGAATTTAAACAACAGGTAAATATTATGATTTGTAATCTTAAAATATATTAGGCATTCAGTTGTCTTAATATACAAATAAAGTAGAAATTATGGGTTACACTTAATTTTATCTCTTCACGGCAAGAGAGAGAGAGAGAGATAGGGTTAGATATGTTAAGAAAATATGGAGGACTATAGGAGGTGGAAAGAAAACTCCCATTAGAAGTCTCCTCAATTGACGGGAACCATGGCAAAAATGGATAATTGTTCTGATTTTATAGATGTGGATTTGAAATATTCTACATATAAGAGCAATAAGGTTGTCCCACAACATAGCTAATCAGCACAGTCCTACTAATGCTTTTCTTACAAGATCAGAATATTAACTGTAAGTTCCTCTACTGCAGTGTTTCTCAACCTTGGCGACTTTAAGAGGTCTGGACTTCAAGTCCCAGAATTCCCCAGCCAGCAAAGCTGAGTTGAAGTCTGAACCTCTTAAAGTCGCCAAGGTTGAGAAACACTGCTCTACTGTTTAAAAAAGACAAGACTGCATCTTAACTAATAAGGTTCTCTTCCTTTTATTTTGGCTACAAAAGAGACACCTGGTAAGTAATGCATTATCCCTTCAAGCATTTTAATGAAGAAGAAACAAATCTTATAAGGATTAGATTGTTGATTAGAAGAGAACTAGCTGGGAAACTCATAAAAACTGTTGAATACTGTCTGCCTTTCAAGTATATGTTTCATTTTTTTAAGAAGAGAAACTAGAGACCAACCTGTCACATAGCTCCTACTGAACATATTAATCAGTCCTATGTAATACATATATATTTCTGTTTTTTCTTTTTTGTTGCTTGAATAAACTGCCTTAAAATATAGAAGAGAAACAGATGTTAATTCAAGTTGAAAGTATATTCTGAAGCCCTTTTTCTGGTAGTCACAAAGATATATTTCCAATAAGTCTGGCCTTCACCAACTTCACTCAAATTATTTTGTTGCCCTCCAGAACATCTATGGTATAGATGTCTGCCATATGAAAGATATTACATGTGCAGAGAGAAGCGTGTTGGCTTCCATGTGTCTAAGAACACAGGATTATCAGGAACCTTGCTCACACAGAAGTCACTATCTGTGTAGTTTCCCCTGCAGACAACTATGGGGTGGATGTCTTGTGAGTGGTGATGTAATTTGGTGGGGGATGGAACTTAATGGGAATGCTTATACGATAATGCCTGAGTAGACCTGTTTGGCTTTTCAAAAATGGACAATTTTTCTGTCAAATAATTTAAAGCCTTTTGAAGGAATTCAATGTTTCTAATTTATTGAACATTTCTGTGAGCTTTTTTGGAAAAGTTACCGAACAGAAGGAAAACCAAAGAAAGAAAAGCTGCAGAAAATTTCCATGGATTACTTGAAAAGAATGTATTTCTAACATTAAGCCTGCTATTCCACGTAAAACGTTTTTATTTTATTTTTTAATGTAGAAGAAGAGTACAGAAGCAGGAGATTCTGCAGTCTTATTGACTGATAGCATTCACTGAGGTTTCTATTCTGTATTTCATGCTCTGTTGTTTACATACAAAAATTTTTAGACTTTCTATCTTCTTTCAAGGCCTCCCAGACCAGTCACCAGCATGAATGACACACTGTTCTCCCACTCTGTTCCCGCAGGAAGCCCTTTCACAAACAGAAGGTGAGTCTTCCTTTTAATATAATTAAGTGCATGCTTTTATTTTAATTTCAGATCTTACTATGAAAAGATAGTAGAAAGTAAGCAATTAAAAGTAATCCTTTTAATTGTTTTGTTTAACATAGGTTTGGTAATTTGCACTTTCAAAGGCTGATGCAACTCCTGAAATTCTTTTTTAAAATGGAAACTACTGTGGTGTAAACCCTAGAACAGATTTAGATTTTGTAAAAAAAAAAAAAAAAAACCTCTCTGCTGCTGCTTCCCCTCTGAAAAACAGGGAGAAAAAAATTCCACTGAAAATTCCAGTTTGGCCAATGTGTAATGCAAAAGGTGCTGGGCTAGAAACCAGGAGTCTGTGAGTTCTAGTCCCGCCTCAGGCAGGAAATCCGGCTGGGTGACCTTGGGCCAGTCCCTCTCTCTCAGCCCAACTCACCTCACAGGGTTGTTGTTGTTGTGGCGAAAATAGGAGGATGAAGGAGTATTAGGTATGTTTGCCACCTTGAGTTATTTATAAAAATAATAAAGGCGGGATAAAAATTAAATAAATAAACCCCTCCTCACTTTTCAATATTGCTTTGCATACTGCAGCTCTTACTACCTCCCCAAAAAGTTAAATGAAGCTCCAAGCCACCAAAAGGTTGCCTATATCTGCTTTAAAGTATAAACAAAGAAAACAAAATTATATGTATGTATTATTACAATTAAATTCAGGCTTTTCATTCATCATTGAGGTCAAGGAAGCACTCAGATTGTTTTGGAACAAGGCACTGACCAAATCGAGACAGGCCTTGTTTCAATAAACATCCACAATCAGAATTAACATGCATAAAACATCAATGTTAGAGTAATTAGTTCAAGTTAAGTGACAGCCAAACCCCATCAAAAAATTCCCAATATCACAATCGGTCTAGATGGCATCCAGTCACTCCATGCATGCTCTGTGGAATAACTCAGTTTTGACATTTTTCTGAATGAAATCAAGCTGAGACAAGTCTTAGCTTGACCAGGAGGCTATTCCAAAGGGCAGGGGCTTCTACCAAGAAAGAGCATCTCTGCATTTTAGCCTCCCTCACTTTCTGGAAATTGTAAACAACAAGCAACCATTTTTTTCCAAGGACAACCCTGCTGGTGAAATTGATTAAGATTAGACAGTGTGATCCTGCAGATACCCAAATGCCAAAAGATATAGGCTTTTGTATGTTAAGTAATGTACCTGAATAAAGGTCTACGCCTGGTTCAGATTAATATTTCAACTACAATAGATTATGATTTGGAGAAGGAACAAGTCAAATATTCAAATACTCCCTCCTTCTCTCACATGCCCACATTAGGAGGAAACCTCCTGGTTTGTTAAACCAGTTTCCTATGAAGTTCACACCAGAAAATTATATTTTAAGCCCTTCTAACCAGCATTTCAAACAATGAGTTGAAATCTTGATTTGTAGGGAAGACTGAAACCCCAGTTTCCTAGTTTAAACTCACAGAAAGAGATGTAAAATACCAGGAAGCCTTCTCTGAATGCAGATACACAAAGATGGAGAAGGAGATAAAGAATCTAATCTATTTTCTTTCCACTGAAGGTATGTTTGCCAGACCATAAATGGTTTGCTTAGAAATAATTTTTTTAAAATAGTGATCCAGGATTAAAGATGCCTAAGAAATTCAATATTTGTGAATTCTATTATGAGTGGTTCTCATCTGCATTTTCTAGCCCAGTGGAACGTGGCAATCAGTAGTTTACACAGTACATTTTTCTGAATATTGGAGCCACAGTTCTTAGTTCAAAAATGTACAAAATGTGTGTATCTTGAAAGGACATACTTTAAAATGCATTTTAAAAATGCATTTAAATGTAACTATTTGTGCATACTTTTCTTTAATAAGTAACCACAGATTAATGCATAAAATACATTTATGAGCAAACGTATAAACAGGTGATGTAAATCAAGAATAGAGGATCCACTTAACTCTATCCAAGCTGATTCATTTTTATTATGTATTTCTTTTTTATTACTGGATTTATAAGGCTGCCCAACTCAGTGACATGACTGGATGGTATAAAACAACAAAAAACAAGCCATAAACAAAAAAAAAAGAACTACAGAATGTTAAAACATACACAATATATAAATATGAATATAAAATGGCGACCAGCACTATAATAAAAACAACCAAAAGGTGACTTCACTCAACTGGCCCCAAATGCCTGGGCGTTAAATGTAGGAAGCATGTTCATAACATGTAGCAAGTGGAGATGCACCTTTCATCAGCTTAATGGTGAAGCTTCCACAGGATAGATTGACCAGTACCCTTAGAAATTTTGTGGTTTATTCGTTCAGTCGCTTCCGACTCTTCGTGACTTCATGGACCAGCCCACGCCAGAGCTTCCTGTCGGCCGTCACCATCCCCAGCTCCCCCATGGTTGAGTCTGTCACCTCCAGAATATCATCCATCCATCTTGCCCTTGGTCAGCCCCTCTTCCTTTTGCCTTCCACTTTCCCTAGCAACCCTTAGAAATAATAGGTATTAAAAACCAAGAAGCATATGAGGGCATACTGAAAAAAAATTATCAGGAATTTAATTCTTTTGCCTATCCCTAGTTCACATTCATAGACTTAATCCCTCAATTTTTTAATTAGGAAAAAAAAGAAAATCATGCAGTGAGAATCTCCTCTACCTTTACCTCTTGTTCTGAGAATATGCTGCTGTGCAGTGCAGCTTATTTTATCCAGGACTGAATGGTGAGAACAGAGCATAATGTTGCAAATCACTCTAAGGCTTTATTTATTTCATTTCATATATAAGCAGATGATTGTATGAAAATAGATACAGATTGAATTGGAATAAAATAAGTCATAGTTAATTAACTAAGCCTACTGCCTGGAGCATCTTATACCAGGAAAGCACTTTGTTCATATTCTTCATCTCTGGAGAAGAAACTGATTTCTACTCAGGGTCAGAAGATTGAGATTTTTATTCATGCATATATTATAGGCACATTTGGCCTCTTTAGTTGGACATGGACAGTGTTTCACCAACCCAGTGAACCTTGTCCAGGACAAAACCTAACCAAGTGCATTAAACAAGGACAAATCTGGGTTGAACATTTGTGGTTGTAAACCGCCCAGAGTCTACCACGGTAGAGATGGGCAGGGATAAATCCAAATAATAAATAAATTAAATAAATAAATAAATAAATAAAACATTTGTACCTAAATAAAGGCAGCTAAGAGCTATCATGAGAGCAAGGTCACCAACACCAAACACATTCAGCAAGGACTTCTTCATTCTTTAATTTTTACTTTATTATGAGGTCTAGAAAATTCTATATGTTGATACATGATTATTTACGTTTTGTGGTAAGATTTTTTTCCATATTAAAAAAATGCTAGTTGCTTATAATCAACGAAAGCTGGAATATGGAACTGGGGGGGGACGTTGCTTCACATTTCCCTGTTACTATTTTTTAAATTTTCCAAGTTCAAATGTGTTGAACTTTTATATGTTGAAAACCTGTATAAACATAAAAAAAGGATAGAGGGGCATATTGAGTCCAACTGTACCAATCTGGTGCTTCTTTCAAGTTTAAAAACACAGCAAAAAGCAAACATTTTCCCCTTATATGCCCCTAGTGCTCACTATTCAGAGATTCACTGTCCTCGGAGGTACAAATTGAACTTAGTTAACATGGATAACCTCTTCTCCATCAATTTGCCAAACATTTTCAAAGAAATGAAATCTGTAAGTTAGTTATATATTGAAGGTACAAAAAAATAAAGTCATGTTGATTCTTTATCGGACTTAGTCTTCACTCATCACTGCATGAATTCTTAAGGGTGATATAGATGTGTGTGCCATGTAGTTTAGTATTGTAAGCCATATCCATAACTGCCCAGAGTTCCCTGGTTGGAGGAGATGGGTGGTAATACAAATTTAAATAATAAATAAATAAATAAATAAATAAATAAATAAATAAATAAATAAATAAATAAATAAATAAATAAATAAATAAATAAATAAATAAATAAATAAATAAATGTTACTTTCCCCAGAACCACACTGGTTGTACAGCACTGCCTCTGTGATTCTGTCATAAATAAAGTAAAAATTAAACTCATATAAAGACATAATCATAACTAATGTGCAGTGGATTTTATTTGCTTATTTGAGTCTGTATGGAAAATAAGCAGGCCACCCTTCCTTAATTATTGTGGTTCCACAAATCTCTTACAATGGCAACAACCTTTTGTTACATAATGTGCAGTGTCAGCTGATATCATATGATGTGATAGGTCTCAGGTGTCAATTGTTGGGATTTTTTATTCTTAAGAATATTTCCCCTCACTCAGTGACATAACTAGTAGTATCTTCTAATTATTTTTATTTCCAGGTCTTATTAACTTGAATTACATTTTTATATTTTGTTATTTATAGGCAGTAATCTTTCTGCAGTGGAAGTGAACTGGATGCATTAAATCCCCATCATACATATCCCCAATGTATATTCCAGAGTCCCCTTTGGGGGAGATGGGGCAGTGATATAAATCGAACTATAAATAAAAATAAAAATAAATAAATAAAATATTTCTGCATATACATCCTGTTAATGAGGTTTCATTGTTTGACTCATTCAGATCAAACAGTCCGGTGGTTGATGAGCATGCTATTATAAACCTGTATGTAAATAAGCTACACAACAATTCACTATGAGAGCAGTAAACTATTTTTATTTCATTTTATTGATTAGTCGAATTGACTTTATCAATACAGCAAGATAGAATTAAAATATAAACAAAGCATAATCAAATGATAGGAAGGGATACAATAATAAAATAGAATACATATATACTGTATCTTATTATATATAAGGAGACAGTAATCAGATGAGAGAGTTGCCTTTACAGGCTACCCCAATTTGTTCAATATATTGGGATCTTAAAGCCCCAGCCTTCAATATGAACATAGCAATTCTACGTGCAATATATATATTAGTACCCTGGAGAAAATAAGACAATCTAAACTTCGGGTCCCAGTACGCTGTTCTTTCCAATAGTGGAGATAAATATTTGAGCCTGATGGATGCATATAGTTGACAGTTAAACAGGATACGAGAAATATTTTCAATATCGGGTGAACCGCATATACAAGTTCTCTCATAATATGGGATGTTATGAAAGCATCCATATTTGGCCATTGAATCCAACAACTCAAATCTTGTTCTGGAAAAAGCCCTTCTTAAAGATTGGGGCAGACTCATAGGTATTTCTCAGGTTGAAAATTTGTTTTGTAAATAGCCAACCACTTTGAAGATCTATTTTTGGCTAAAAGCTCCAAGTCAGTTTGGGCACTTATGTCCATAACTGTCTGCATAAAAATTTTCCTTGCTTGGGAAAATAACCCTAACCCTGGATAATAAGTACTGAATAGAGAGCCCATAACATGAAATAACATTGTAAAGTTGACAAGCCCACGTATTAGGCTGCGTCATACTTAGCTGTTCAATTAGGCAAATTCTAGGAAGTCTGTTGAGGTCCATTGTTTGAATCTTCAGCCAATATGTAAAAACTTTAATCATTAGATAACTGTTTAGAGCAGAGCTTTCCAAACTTTTCATGTTAGTGACATACTTTTTAGACATGTATCATTTCGCGACACACTCTTACAGCAGGGCATCATTTCGCGACACACTCTTACAGCAGGGCACAAGGCAGGCACTAGGACCTGCGCGGAATCACAGCTGATTTGGAGGCAGCAAGGCACAAGTCATGCACTAGGACCTGCGTGGAATCCTGGCAGGGCAGGTTTGGAGGCAGCAGGGCACAAGGCAGGCACTAGGACCTGGGTGGAAGCCAGGAGGCAGCAGCAGCCACGACACACCCAGACACTGCAGCCGACACACTAACGTGTCCCGACACACAGTTTGGAAAGCTCTGGTTTAGAGGATAAAGGCCTTATTCCGCTCTGACTGCTGGTACCAAAACTATAATAGCATTTGGACATTTTACCTTTAGCTTTAAAATTGTCACTTCCAAATTTGCCCAAATGTTCGGTGAATAGTAAGGAGAGGAGTGAGGTGGACTACTAATTGATGTAGTTCTGTAGCCTGTACACTAAAATCAATATGTTAATACATTAGTCATCCCATAAGAACACTAATGAAAGAGATAGGGCTTTCCTTTTTTAAGATAAAGATTTTTGTAGTTTTAATTGGATTTCAAATTAATTCCATATTAAACTTGGAATTTCCAATTTTTAACTTAGTTACAATTTCAATAGAAGAGAATATCTGTAGCTCAGGGTTGAACTGTGGAGTCCTTCGTGCTCTCTGAGCTTGGCTGTTTGTTTGCAGACGTCAGGCAACAAAACGTCTGCAAGCAAACAACCAAGTTCAGAGAGCATCAAGGACTCCACAGTTAGTTACAATTTGTACAAAGTAAACATTCAAATGCACAATGTAGCTGCAGTAGTCGTAGTAGTAGTAGTAGTAGTAGTAGTAGTAGTAGTTGTTGTTATTATTATTATTATTATTATTATTATTATTATTATTATTGGCACAATATACACACAGGATTCCGGTTTGCTGTACTCCAGGAAGCAGCTGGGTTTGTTGCTGCTCTGCTGCTCTATTGGCCTCTCTGTTGTGCTGTGACATCCCTGCCTGAGCTGCTGGATTCCATGGCCAGCTTGGCAGTTAAATCCTCAAGAATCATGGTTCCTCCCAGGAGTATTGAGTCCGGGGATGCTCAGGAGTTCATAACCACCAAGGCAACCATGGACCTCTCCCAAATTATTGAGGGACCAATCCATGACAGAGGTCATACACTTGATCTGATTTTATCTCAGGCCAGTTGCAAAGTGATCTGAAGACATCACTCTCAATCCTTTAACATAGTCAGATCATTCTCTGATTGTTTTTCAGCTCACCAGTGCTCCCCCTCCCCATATGGAGGTAGGGCCTTTTCGATCAGTCCACCCCAGACACCTCATGGGCCCAATAGGGTTTCAGATGGTGCTTGGGGTTTTGCCCAAGGATCTGATGGATTGTCTGGTGGAGGCCTTGGTAGTTACCTGGAAGAGGTGGATGACTGAAGCCTTGGACTGGTTTGTCCCTATGCAGTTCCTTGGTTCTCTGAGGAACTCCAGGAGATGAAATACCAGGAGAGGCATTAAAGCACCATTGGAGGAAAACGAAGAGCAAATCCAACCAAGCACATGTAAGAATTAGCGATTACATCATAGTAATAAGGGTGATGAAATGTAGTTATTTCTCTTCCCATATCACATCTGCTGTTAGCAGACCAGCTGCCCTTTTTGTTTATCCTGATCTTTGATAGGCAGGGATGAACCACAAGACCATCTGTTGGGTCCCTGTGAGGAATACTCTAGGCATCCAGTGAATAAAGTCACTCAGATTTGCTCATTTGTACAACTCTAACCAGGCAGGTCTAAATGAGGTAATGGAAGTATGATCTGGCCTAGTTAACTGGGAGAAGTTTGATCCTGTGACTGCTGAGGAAATGGATGAGATCTTCAGGATTGTCAACCCAACCACCTGTTTATTAGATCCTTGCCTCCCATGTCTTCTGAAGGCTGCTTCAGAGGTGATAGGTGATTGGGTCAATTTGGTGGTGTCTACATCCACAAGAGAGGGGATGGTCCCACCTGCCATGGAGGAGGTGGTAGTGCTCCCCCTCCTTAAGAGGACATTGCTAGACCCAACTACGCTGGAAATTTTTCAGTTAGGTTTCAGGTTGAGACATAGTACTGAGGCAGCACTTGATGACCTTTGGCAAGGCTGGAATGTTGTAATGGTATGTGGGAATGACCTTGAGGGATGAGGGGAAGAGATTCTGCCTAGGGAACAATCAGATAAAAGGGGGAGGAGCCCGCAGCTGCATAACAGGAAAAGAAAGAAACTTAAAAAGGATCCACCCGCAGGAGATTTGTATTTTCAGACTTGCAAGATTGATGTCAGCCCTCCCAGGTAAACCAGACAGGAAACACAACCAGATGAGCTAATTCTACTTTATTGTAAGGCTACATTAACAGAATATTGCAAGTCTGAAAATACAGATCTCCCACCATCACTTTTAACAGCCTGATAAGTTAGGGCAGATCCTTTTTAAGTTTCTTTCTTTTCCTGTTATGCAGTTACAGGCTCCTCCCCCTTTTATCTGATCGTTCCCTAGGCAGCATCTCTTCCCCTCATCCCTCAAGGTCATTCCCACATACCATTACAGATGGTGATGGTACAAGCAACCTGGTCCTCCTAGATCTCCTGGGGCTTTTGCTAACACAAGTCATAATATCCTTCTGAACCAGCTGCAGGATATGGGAATGGGGGGCACAGTATTACAGTGGTTCTCTTCCTCTCTCTGTGAATGGTTACAGTTGGTGTTGATAGGAGGAGGGAGGTTGAGCTCCATCCAAAGCCCTGATTTTGCGGGGTGTCTCAGGGGTCGACACTCCTGCCCCTCCTGTTTAGCATCTACTTGAGACCATCAGTTGGGGGTCAGGTATCATCAGTATGTAGGTCAGAGCTTTCCAAACTGTGTGTCGCGACACAAAAGTGTGTCGCCACACACAGCGTGGTGTGTCGCCACACCACCCGGAAGTGGCGGCGCGTGCCCCCCGCGCCGCCACATGCCCCTCCTGCGCCACCGCCGCACGCCCCCCCACGCCGCCGCCGCGCGCGCGTGTCGCCGCCGCTGCCGCCGCCGCCAGGTGTGTCGCCAGCGGCGGCACTTTGGAAAGCCCTGATGTAGGTGATACCCGGTTGTACAACTCAACCACTAGCAAACCAAGCAATGCTGTCCAAACTTGTCCCAATGCCTGGGAGGCTGTTGAGATCCAGATGAGGAGGAACAGGCTTGGGCTCAACCCTAGCAAGTTGAGTGGCTTTGGGTATTTGGTCCTCCTGGTTCTAAGGATTTTCCTTAGCTCTTACTATGTTAACTTCACTGGTCATCAGTTGTCATGCTCCCCTCCCTTACCAGCCCTCAGCTTATCTCTAAAAACTTGGTTGTGTCCCTAGACCTGGGGCTAGATAGGTTGGGCATGTCCTCTTTTAGTGGTGGGTGTAGTG
This sequence comes from Charina bottae, assembly GCA_023362775.1. Classification (NCBI taxonomy): domain Eukaryota; kingdom Metazoa; phylum Chordata; class Lepidosauria; order Squamata; family Charinaidae; genus Charina; species Charina bottae. The sequence continues at coordinate 170,086,857 of JALMGJ010000003.1, read as the reverse complement.
GAAGTATGTTGTGTCTTTTGGTGGTTTCCCTCCATATACCTGTTATGTTTTATGCTTTGTTTTATACTGTTTTATTTTTTATTGTGTTTTTAGTCTGTAAAGCTGTCCAGAGTTGCTGTCCTGAATAATAGTGAAGAACCACGCTGAGACAAAGTGTCGAAGCTCTAGTGTTTATTGTTCTACTCTGCTAGACAGAATCCAGCTAAACTGAAATGAATTAGCAAACGCTAAGGGAAAGGGCCCATAAAACTAAGGCGGTGCTTTCTTGACTCTCTTAGGAGGGAACCAAAGAGACTCTGTACTGCGCATGTGTTTGTCTCCGTGGAGAGGGCCCCCTCCTTCTCCACCAGCTATCTCCCTGACAGCTGCCTGGGAATTGGGTGTCCTAGAAATGTGATAAATAAATAAATATTTTCCCCCTGCAATTATCCAATTTGATTAATCCTATTAATGGTGTCTTTCATTTTACTTCCAATAGTTATTTTCTCAGAGGAATTCCCAAGGTACAGGTCTTATTCACACATGCAGCAATTATGCTTAAATGTCCTCGATGTCCTACTTTTGGGATTCTTAGAAACTGCTGGCCGGGCACTCTTGCATGTTGAAAGTTTGAATATACTGACCTGTTGATCTTACCCATCTAATGTGCTTACCCATACAATAGTAGTTCTTCTAAAATTGCATTCATTTTTCAAACAATCATATGATACTCTATACGTGAATCATGCCTGACTTGAAGCAGATTTTATAGGTGTTTCATAAAACTAAGTTAAAGCCACAGTTCTATATATTTTTAACTGGGAATACATTTATTAAACTATATAAGATTTACTTCCAAATAAACTGGTACAGGACTGCAGTATAAGTAAATCAGTATGTATTTTCATAAGTGACATCATGAATATCATTTTTAAAACATATACACTTGTGAAGGACTGTAACATATCTAGTTTCACTTTACTGAACCAACCCTTCCTTCCTTCCTTCCTTCCTTCCTTCCTTCCTTCCTTCCTTCCTTCCTTCCTTCCTTCCTTCTCATACATATATCCATTAACTGTATTATTACATATTATATCAAATGGTTCTAAACATATAATTTATTCCACACACCCACAGAAAAGAAACCAAATGAAGGGATAGCCTACCTTCACTTCTGATACTATGTTATAGACAGAATTCAAAGTACAGTGTAACTCATTCAGAGTGTGCAAACAGCTCTAAATGTGTGTATGTGCATATGTGTGTAAATATATATATAAAAAATAACTATTCTTGATTTAAAACAGGAAATCTTAGAAGCAGTAATGGGGAGCTTGCTGTTAAGTGACAAAGCAAAGAGTCCACTGGACCTGCACATAAAAATAGATGAGAACATGGAGAATGTATTTAACTGATTTCCAGTAGATACTGGTAACCTGAATGAATTAATGAATTAAGCCAATTCAGTCTTTCCAGTCTGATGCTCTTCAGCTACATTGGGAGCAATTCCCAGAATCCGCAGCTACCTCCATTACATCTGAAGGATATGAAGGAATAGGCAGTCTTCAGCCCCACACCTTGAATTCTCTTTTTATGGCCCTTAGATTCCCCTTTGTGCATTACTGCTAAAAATTGATGGCATGCTTTCCTGCCATTTAGAAGTGGGAAATTGTTGAAAAATATGGTATAAGCTCCCAAACAGACACATTAAAATTAAATACCAAATAAGATCCCCCCCCAAGAAATTTCCACTTGAACCCACTCTCACACACAAATCTCCAAATGTAACATAAAAAAGGTAAAGGTTCCCCCCGCACATTTGTGCAGTCATGTGTCCTGACTTCGAGTGAAGGAAAACACGCTGAGACTTGGTGTTGAGGCTCTGGTGCTTTATTGTCCTACTCTACTAGACAGAATCCAGCTAAACTAAAATGAACTAGTAATGCTCAGAGAAAGGGCCCAAGAAATCAGGGCGGGGCCTTCTTTAGCCTCTTGGGAGGAAAGCAAAGCGATTCAGTACTACGCATGCATTTCTCCCCCTGGAGGGAGCTCCCTCCTTCGCCAGTCATCTCCCTGACACCATGTTCGACTAGGGGCCGGTGCTCATCTCCGTTTGTTAGCCGAAGAGCCAGCGTTGTCCGAAGACACTTCCACAGTCATATGGCTGGCATGACGCACGCGGAACGCTGTTACCTACCCACCGAAGTGGTACCTATTAATCTACTTGCATTTGCATGCCTTCAAATTGCTAGGTTGGCAAGAGCTGGGACTAGTGCGGGAGCTCACTCCGTCACGCGGGGCTAGAGATTCGAACCTCCGAACTTGCTGTCTTCCAATCGACAAGCCTGGCGTCTTACCTGCTGAGCCACCACACCCCTTAAATGTAACATAGCCTTTAGCTTATCCCTGAGGAATGAGAAATTTGATCTGATCCCGTTTCAGTTAAATATCTTGTACAATCTTTCATTGTAGTTTGGATCATGAATTATATTTAAAAAATCAGACAGTATTATTTGTATGATACAAATCCCTTAACCTATTAGCCAGTGCAATGTTAGGTTAGTCTACATTGCTCCCTTATTAAAAAAGATAATGACCTGATTGCTTCCTCAGGATTTAGATAGATCTTTGGGACAGTAGGTTTCTTATTATAGTATTTGAAAAAAAGCATTTTTACTACAATATTAGGACAAGTGTTTGTAATGAAATCGGATAAATGGCAAGGTGAAAAGTATGGAGTAGACTTTTCCCTTCATAAAAGTTCAATTCTCCTTTATTTTGGTGTTATTTTAATTTCTGTACTTCTTACATATTTTGTTTATATGCATGCTTCCTCCATTGCTTAGTAGGAAATTAAGTTCAGTATGCAGCTGTTAATCATTGCATTGTGTTATTCACAGATGTTTATATCAATGTATATATGTGCAATATATATCCATGTACTGTATACTTGAGCCATTTTGAGTCTTATTAAAAAAAATCATTAAATTTACAATTTAGAGCAAGATACTAACATGTTGAATAGAAATGCTGCTGAATTCTGCCATACATTAGCAGTAAGATGCTGGAATGGACTAGGCATATGTCAAAATCTGTTAGTGTTCTAGTATTCTGGAGGCTTGGCTTGTTCAAGGGACTGCTGCCTCTGGATTGAACGAAACATATAAAAGTGATGAGATCTACCATGCTGAAGAAGCCTAGGGAACCTATGACATTCATCAATAGAGAAAACTGCAGATTCTGTGTCAAATTCCAAAAGGAACGCTAGCAGAGAGCAAGATTTTAAAACATTTTCTGATGCATTTCTAAAGTAGGCTTGAATAACTGATCATACCTACAGCTTGATCATCTTAATTCAATTGCAGAATTTGGCTATATTGGAAACCTAACTAAATGTAATAATACCAGAAAGAATTAGCTCTTAAACACTAGCATTTAATTTTGAATTTATATTTTTGTTATTTTAGAAATCAGAGAGAATTTACACCTCATTTTTAGATATATTCCCTATTCCTAGTTATATGCATCATGACACATTTACCACAGATGGAGATACTAGTAATGTTCCTATGAAGTGATGCTCTTTCTGAGAGATAGTGCCCTTTGTGTAGATCATAATTTCCCTTTACATATAAAGAAATATCCCTAGCATAAGTGAAAAGAGGACATCCCTGCACATATAGAACTTGACTGCACACTGGAACCTGCCTCATGGGGTTTGGGATTATATTCATTTCCTGAATTAGATGTTGGTAATTTCATGAAAACTTGAGTCCACATCACTATATTAGTGTATTGGCTGCAGATTGAGTTGGATTAAATAAAAGTAAACTTTGCTTGGCATTAACTGCATTGTGTATTAGGTAGAGTTTTCTCCAGAGTTTTGCATGACATACTGTATAGCCATATATTTTTTGGCTGTAATACCAATTATCCAGTAGCTGTCAAACAGGAATGGAATAAAATGAAACAGGGTCAAGGTTTTTATAACATGCTTCATTTGAAAGATGTTTTTAAAAAATCCTTTCAAATTATTTTTTTTCTCAAAAGCACATTAAGAAATGAAATTTTGTTTTTTAAAGTATATATTTAAACATAAAAATAAGCCTTCAAATGCAGCATTGAGCCATCAGGGCTGAGATACATAAAGAAATATACTTTCCTTAGTTTCAGTTAAAGGTTTCTTCAGTTTCACGTAGAGATTTTCTTGGAATACATCCATAAGGGAAGATTATTTTTCTGTGGTAACAAAAAGAACAACTGTGTTTTTATTGCATTCTCATGCTCCCTGCAGAAACCCTATACTAGAAAATGAATTTTAAAGAGTTGGTATTTTTCACTTTTCTTCCATACAATATCTAGTTTGCAACTCTTAAATAATTCTTAGCATCAATTTTGGTTTAAGATCATTGTTATCAAGTTACTCTAAAGTTATAATCATTTAGTGGGCAGGGCATTTAAAGTTGTGAAAAGGTTTGTGTAGCAAAAGTGTTGCCAGTTACTTTACATTTATGCAATATTTAGTTTTTATAATTATTTTGCTTTTAGACTGCAGTCTTGTGCCAACGTACTTATATTTTACTGGGACAAGCGTTCTTCATTTTGAGTAGCCATTCACAGGTTTTTGTTATAAATTACTTAGGTTTCAGTTAGTGAATGAGTTTCAGCCAATGTTAGCTGTCAGTGTTTACTGTCTTCTTAGTTGTCCTGTCTTATTAACTAGCTCTCCTTACAAGAATAATGAAGTAGAGCAGGACAAATTGCTGGCTAGGGCTGTTCCAGCTTTTTTGAAAGGCAAAGGGTAAGTTTCAAAAGGCATTAGTAGCTTATACTAACACAACTAAAGCAAATGCCTTTTCCTTTCAATATACAGTATTGTGTATTCTACTAAGTGTATAACCGCAAATATTTTTAATTACCACACCAGAAGAATTAAGCGTGCACACATACGCACATAATACAGTACAATTTCAATTGTTGCCTAATATGATCTCTTAAAATATAGATAATTCTACATTTTGCTGTGTATCTATGCATACTTCATTACAATATGTGCTTACAGTATCTTAAACAGCCAATTTGTATTTGTAATTCAGTAATGTAATATACAGTTCCTAGGACTCTAGCCTTTTAACCTGCATTTGGAGAAATCATATATTTGTTCTTGCACATAAAAATCTTTTCCACTGAAAACATAGCACATCAGTGAGATCATCCACCTTTAACCTTCTCTCGGGTACACTAGGTTGCCTTATGTAAAGAGTATTTTATGGGCACAAGCCTTTTCACATGCAATCTTCTGCATGCTGTTTGAAAGTTTTCATTCCTAGAAACCACTTAACATGACTGCTCTGCATATAAAGATTAGCACTAAAGTTAAATATCTGTTATCGTTGAAATTGCTTCTAAATATATGTGCTCAAGATTGCAGATAAAATTAGCAACTTTTGTAAGATGTTGTCTTTTACATTATGCTTCATAGTAGCACTAATCCTAGGCTAGTTTGTGCATGACCTTGAGCATCACTGTCGTATAAAACTTTGTAGGTGGTCTGTACGCACCAGCAAATTGATACCTTTGCTCTATGGGCCCACTGTCTTAAGTTCTGTCCTGAGCTCTACCTGAATAGTTGGATTTGGTAACAATTTGAAGAACATTTGACTGCTCATTTATAAATTCCCATTTCACACTCTTACTTGCTCCTGCTTTCTCTGTTTTATTTCTCTTTGTCTGTCTGGACTACACCCTCCTCCCCTCAACCCTGTTTCAGGTTACAGTATAGCCTCGATGTTGCAGACAGGCTGGCTGATGAACATGTTCTCATTGGGTTGTATGTCAACATGCTCCAGAACAACCCCTCACGGTTAGTGCAGGCTGGGTGCCTTGGTGGGGTCTCTAGAGAAGAGGGACACTAGCACAGGTCAGGTTATGGCAGAATGGAAATTCCTCAAGAATGGAGCAGATCTAAATTGATTGAACTGGTCTCCTCATTCCCTTTTATTACAGCAGCATGCTAAATTTCAAAAATAGTTGCCTTCATCAGAATTATTGCCATGAATATTGATTCGCATTAGTCTTTATGATGCAATCATTCATGTATTTATAAATATTATACTCAATGGGACTCATTTATCTTAGTAACATACTAATTGGGGTACAAACACATGAGACAGCCTAGGAGTATTTTATATGTTCTGAGCACACTGAAAAGATTTGGTTGTAGCTCCCAACTCCTCTAGTACTTGCTGACAAATTATAACTTTTAATTTTTAAAAATTAAGATTTTAAATTTACAAAGAATAAATTATTAAATACACAAGGAATAATCATATTAACTGTATTTTACTGATTTAATATACACTTAAATTTTGTTTTGGTCCTAGTACTTACTACTTTATCCTGGTCCCACTTTCTTTCTAGAGTATATCCATTCAAGGGCCAACTGTAGCCCTCAGGTCAAAAAAGTTTGCATACTCCTGATCTACAAATATTGTGCAGCAGGCTATCTGGATCTGAAGCTCTCCAAAGATCTACACTCTTCTGTACATGGGAGTAACTTTTGAGCAAACAATTAAAACCTTTGCTGAAAAAGCTGTGTTAAATACAGGTTCAACATACAGGTGTACTTAGTTGGGGATCATACTGTTCACAGTAATGTTACTAATAATTGCTTAAATTGTGCTTTTAATGTGCAGATGATTGCTTTCCAGTCTTTTTGTTACTTATGCTTCACTTTAACCTTGTGAAAAAAATCTTAATTGTTGATCTGGCATCTAATGAGTACATGGCTGAGCCAAGATTTCTGCCCATTTCTCTGAGCCCTAAAATTATTTCAGTTAGACCATACTGGATTTCCTCTTGACAAAAGTATGTAGGGGAGTGTTCACGTATTCATGCATTAGTAAAAAGGGAAGAAAACCAAGGGTCAAAAGTGGTACTTCATCATGGTCTCTATGATTCACACTGTTATTTATGTGCTTGCATGCAGCCACATTGAGAATATGCTGGAGTTTATAGAATTCATTGGTGGGAGGCCTGCCCATTCACATACTGCACAAGTAGGCATAGCTCCCACCTTTGCAGTTTGTTTTCAGCTGCCACAACATCAGCACATTTATCCTTGAGCTGATCATCCTATTGCTTTATAAAAAATATATATTTATTTTGTCCTTTTTTTGGTTTCTTTAATCTTCCCTCATCTCTTCTTTAAAATATTTTAGAATCAGGACACTTATCCTCCCATCTCATCTGACCTTTGGTCTTACAACCCTCAGGACTCTATTTCAAACATACCAGTATTGCTGGAGCAAACTGTCTCCTTCAGATAGGCATAAACTGGCTTTTTTTAACCTTGGTAAAGATCAAGTTACATAATAGACACTGAAAAGCATTGTTGGATGTTGACTAAATAGTTTCATCACAGTCATTCTTGTAATAGCCATTCTCTGGAAACCAGCTTAAGAACAGTAAATTCTATAACTATTGTAACATCTTCATCTTCCTCAAAGCCACCACCAAAAGCTTGATGGAACTCACCATCCCGAAAAGAAGATTTTCAAGTTTCTGGTATACCATAATCTGCACCAAGAAATTGCTCTTTAAGGTTGAAAGCCGCCTGAGTTGCCTGAATTGCCCAATTCCAAGCAGGCCAAAAAGAAACAGAGGGATAAAGGCCCTGCTGCCTCCTCAGTTCTGCCTTCATCGGATCTACGATTCTCTCAAGCTCTTTTCCACAATGGCCTTCTCCAACTCTGCTACCACAGATCCTGCTACTGATGCATTTTCCAGTTCATACTGTCAGCCACACCATCTCCGGGCATGAGTATTAATCTCAGAAGAGGAGATTTGGGACAGATTTAGTCCTTCAGGGTAATCGAACCAAGACCTCCCCTTCATCTATCTCATCATACATTTCAGTCTTCTGTCAGCTAATTGTGCCTTAGACCAACCATACAACAGACAGCTTTTCAAGATTTGCTATCCAGTCTTCAAGACTTTTCTCTCCATGTGTTCTTCCAGGGCAGCTTTCATATCTACCGTAAGTTTTAACCCACCAAAGCCTCTTGCCTTGGGATTCTCATTTTCCACTCAGTCAGTTAAGTCCACATCTGCTGCAGTCTCAGGTTTTGTTCATGGATATTCAGCCACATTCATCCCCTAATGGAGTTTGGTCTGATCTCTCTGAACCTGATGATTATGAACCCTCTGATGCCTCCTCATTCTCCTTCAGCATTAACACCTAAAGCTCAAGCTCTTCTTCAAAAAGTATCTATTCCTACAGCAAATAAATAGGTAGGAAGACACGCTTTCTTGAAGTTGTCAGTAGAGGATCCAATATACTAGTTGATTAAGATACTACTACTTTACCAATTCTAATTCCAATGCTTGCAGTCTTGCTAAATGCAACAACAGACTCATGGACCAAGCCAAGTTCTTTGCGATCAACTTCTAACCACTTTGAAAATCTGTATGCAGTAAGGAAGAGAGATGATATTTTTTATTCCAACATCCATCACTTCGTTCTGTTATAGTGGCAGCAGCATCAGTCAGGCTTCCACTATCAACAACATTCTGCATCCCCAGAAAAGAGGGGCAGAACATTGGAAATTCTTGGATATATGTTACACCCTTTGGGGATTCCCTCTTCTTATTGCCAACTATCAATCTCATACAGCAAAATACTTTAATTTTGGGTGGAAGAAGATATATTATTGCTAAACGTTTACCCTTCAGTTGTAATCTTCAGGCGTTCTCGGGGGCTGAGCAGTTGGACTCTGGGTCTGGGAGTGAATCAGCAAACTGAGTTGGGACATCTCAGTTAACCTCTTTGGAATGGGATTCCTCCACACAGTAATTGTTGCCAAGTTGCTTTGATTCCTCCTTCACATCTGAGAAGAATTCTGCTTCTCAGTCCTGCCAACCTCACACCATACCATTCTATTGTTTCTAAGGCATCTCCAGAGTTAAGGAGATTTCTCTCCTACCAAAAGAAGTAACTGAGGGTGTTCCTCTGGAGACCAACACTCCAATCTCCTTTTCTAGGATCTATACTATTCTTAAGAAGGAAGATTCAGATCTATATTGGACATTCACCATGTCAATTTTTTTTGAGGTATTCTTATTTTGGAATGTTATTGATTGGTTCCACACTTTCTCTCTTGCAGAAATGGATGTGGCTCATATCTACAGATTTCCAGATGGGATACCTTCATGTATCAATAGTATACTACCATTTTAGACGATTCCATTTACCAATTCTGTGTTTTAGCATTTGGCCTTTGCACATGTATGATATCTATTGTTGCATTCCTCCATTTCCAGTGTATCATTTTGTTTCCATATCTAGATTATTAGCTTTTAGTATCATATTCCTGCATTGAGTTATCTTACCAGATAGCTCAAAACCTTCAGCACCTGCAGTACCTCAACCTCTGGGTCAATTATGAGATCTTCCCTTTTCCGCTTACAAGTTATCCAACTTACAGGGCAAAAATAGACACCATAAGAAGAGTGACTTTCCTAATATTATCATGACTCAGTATGCTTCAGATGCTTGTACACAAGATTTCCTCACTTAACAAGACATACAGCATTATCTAACAACTGGGAACTCACTTCCATGCCCTCTGCATCCTTGAGGACATGCTTTGTCCAAGTAGGAGGCATTACAAGATATCAACAAACTCAAGCTCCTTGCATTTTGGAAGACGCTGTGAGCCTTTCAAGGCTGTCTTTGATGCCAGACTTTCCAGGTTATATTGGACAATTCTATGATAACAAGGTGGTACAAAGTCCACCCCTCCTTTGCACTGTACTTTATAGATTGGGCATTGGTCACTCCACCCTGGTAGAGTGTACCTGGAAGAAACAATATCCTTCCTCACCAACTCGGCCATAACAGAACAGTCACAGTGTAAAATGTATCCATCACTTATGGCCATCATCAAATCACCCTGGGGCAACCCCAAAAGTTAGTCTGTTTGCATTACAGGCCAACAGGAATATAATGGCATCATTCAGCACCATTTTGCCTGGACCAGTACTTACAGTATTCCTGGTCTTTCAAGGCCATCTAAAAGATGTGGCCTTTCTCCCCAGCATTAGTCCAAATGGATAATGGCACTTTGCTACAAGATAGCTGAACCTCAGTGTCCCCTTCAAATCTATATTCACTGCACAAGAGTGGCAGCAACATTTGCAACCTTCCTCCAAGGTATATTCCTGGGGGTCAGCCCTCCATTCTCGTCCAGCACATTAGACTGGATCACCCCTCCCAGAGAGCTACAACCTCTAGAAGGGCAATCCTCTCTATGGCCACTTTATGAAGACTAGACTTTCAGGTAAGAAGCATGTTATTCATGCATGTGTGTAAATCGCAGAGAACATGATGGAAAAAAACCTAGATATTTCTCTGTAACTCTCATTTTTCAAGTGGTCATCTGTGAAGTTACATAACCTGTCAGCATACCCTGCTTGATCTCAGGTGACCTCATTGTTCCTTTGGATACACAGTAATGGTTTTAAAAACTATAAAGGGGTTCACAGGAGCCACACTTAGTCATGGGGTATGTGGGGGAAGTGAGGTTACACCAAACAATTCTGTAAGCTCTAGAAAGTTTTGAGAGCCAGTTTGTTGTAGTGGTTAAGGTGCTGGCCTAGAAACCAGGAGTCTGTGAGTTCTAGTCCCGCCTTAGGCATGAAAAACCAGCTGGGTGACTTTGGGCCAGTCGCTCTCTCTCAGCCCAACTCACCTCACAGGGTGGTGGTTGTGGGGGAAATAGGTGGAAGGAGTATTGGTATGTTCACCGCCTTGAGTTGTATATATAAAAAAAGGCAGGATAAAAATCTTTTTAAAAGAAGTTCCAAATGAAACCCTGTGCAGACATATAATCCATGTGTATGAATTCACAGGTGTCCACTCAAAAGAATGACAGTTACAGGTAAATTATTCTTTTGTTTGCCTGTTTTGCTATACCATATAACAGTTCCTGACATTATGATTAAAAATAGCTGGGAAAGGGTTGATCGAAAGCATTGTGTTATCCTTTCAACTTAATGCCATGGAATATAATGAAGTTGGACAAAGAGTGAAGACTCTGAGATGTATTTTATACAGATGGTTCGTTTCCATCATTTGATTATATTATCAAAAGTGGCTGGGAGTGGAGGGGTATGCACCCCTCTCAGAAATGTGCCCATCTGGATTTCAGGTATGGCATCAGCAGAGAACACAAGATAGGATTCTAGGGTGTCTACTGTCATGTGGGAAGCTCTGTCAGTCAACAGAGGCCCTGTTCTGCAGACAATTGAAAGTGAGGCCTTGTTTGAAGTTAGGCTCTAGGGACAAGTTGGGAATGCTGCAGTTGCATTGTACCCCTACTGCACAACACTATCCCTGGCTGAGCTGCTGGACTACACCTCAGGGTTGATAGTGGCATACCCAAGGCTTGTGGTGCTAGCAGACTTCAACTTGATTTTCTGGAGGAGTGGTCTGAGGCAGCCTGGGAGTTCATAGCCAGATGGCTACCAGGAGACTATTCTAGGTCAACAAGAGCCCAACTTGTGGGAGATCATACATTAAACCTGACTTTTATCTTGGAGCAGGTGCAATATCATCTGAGAGAATGGAGAGCATTAACATACATCCTTTATCATAGTCAGGTCACTCTCTGATTGCTGTGGAGCTGACTTGTGCTATAAACCTCTGTAGCAAGGAAAAACTTACCTTGATCTACCCCCAGTGCATAATGGATCCATTTGGTCTCCAGAGGGCCCTAGGAAGTAGACAAAGTTCTGTAGGATATCAGTGGCGCTATTTGTAGCCTGGATCTCTACCTTTCCTGGTTGGGAAAAGCTCCCAGGGAGGTATCAGGAGAGAGGGTTTGTGCAGTGGTGAATGATTCTTTGGGTGAAGGGATGGTACTGCCTCCTCAAGAAACCATTGCTCAACTCAGCACATTTGAACAACTGTTGATTGGTCTCCAATCCTCCCTTTCTGGGAGGATGTGGTGGTGGTGGTGGTGGTGGTGGTGGTGGTGGTGGTGGTTGTTGTTATTATTATTATTATTATTATTATTATTATTATTATTATTTTAAATGGTCCAATAGTGAAGCTCTCTGGGTGGTTTATAATAAAACAACAAAAGGTTATTGAGATCATGTGGGTCTTCCATAGCAAAAAGCTCTGGAGGAAATGGATTATCTGGACCCTTTTCTGTCTGAATTCAGCCTTGCATATGGAACCAAGTCCACACTGATTGCTCCTGTGGAGGATCTGGCAAGACTGAGATAGGGGAAGGATGACTGCGTTGCTTCTCCTTGATTTCTCAGAAGCCTTCAGTACCATCAGCCATGGTATCCTACTGGACTGTGTGCAAGGGTTGGGGGTGGAAGGCACTGTTCTTTTGTGGTTCTCTTCCTTCCTGAACAGGAAGGGGGAGAAAGATCATAGCTTGCTTTCTGTCGGTATCTACATGAAGCTGCGGGGAGGTGGGAGGAGATAATCCATTAGCATGAAGTCAGGAATCATCGGTATGCTGAAAATTTACATCTCAGCTACCAGCTGAATAGGAGTGCCGCAGGACCCAGAGGCTGTTAGGGTCTGGATAGGGATGAACGTGATTAGGCTTAATCCTAACAAGATGAAATGACTATGGTATATACACTTTCTGATTTCAGATAAATCTGGTCTTTAATTCTGAACAGGGTCATGCTTCACCAGGCAGAATTGGCCCATAAAATGAGGTATTTCTATTCTCACAGCTACTGCCTGATGAGGAGCAGGTAGCAGCTATGACTAGGAGATATTTCACACAGCTCTATCATGTGCATTAGGTATAATCTTTCCTGGAGAAGTTGGCCCAGCTCACTGTTACTCATGCTTTGGTCATCTGTTGTTTGGATTACTGCAATGCTGTCTACATAGGACTCCCTTTAAATATGACTTGAAAACTTCAGCTGGTCCAGAAAAAGTGGCTCAGACAGATGGTTATTAATCAGTTCACCAGTGTAACTGGTCTGAGAACTGCACTACTTACCAGTTTCCTTCCTGGTGCAATTCAAGGTGCTGATGTTGTCACTTTTATAGCACTGTGTGGCTTAGGACCTGTGTATTTGGGGGGCCATCTATTCTCAGTGATTTCTGCCCATCTATTAAGATCAGGAAGAAAGCACATTCTCCAAGACCCTTCTTTCAGGGAGTGTCATCTGCAGGGTCCATGAAGCAGGACTTCCTCAGTTGCTGCTCCCATTTCTGGAACACCATTCTCCCAGATATTAAATTGGCTCCTCCATTCCTGAGTTTTCAAAAAGCTATAAAGACCTGGCTCTGTTTTTGGCATGCCTTCAGGGCATGATCTGTTATTTTGTTCCTTCCTGCAGGAGAATTAACTGCATGTGAATTGTTGCTAATGATCCCTGAGATCTTTTGGATAATATTTTTATTTATTGTTTTTAATTAGATTGCTGTATTGAATACATGTACCACTTAGAATCTACTATGATTGGAGCCCAGCAAGCAATCAGTGAGACAGGCAGACACATCTGTCTGTCTGTCTATCCATTTATCTTTTCTAAGTCCTATTGTCCAATATGTAAAATAAGAATGCACTGACTTTCCTAAAGAAATGCTATTGGGTGAAAAAAAATTTGCCAAATTATGGAAAACATATTCATAGAAATAAACAGCACAAGAAGTTCAGAATTTTGTATATTATGTGGTCCTTTTTGAATGGACTGGGAAGCATTAAAATATTTGGATTGGATCATCTAAGATGCCAGGGGAAATACTGGCCTGCTGTTACATGTTATTTACCAACAGTTGCTGATATGAAGAATTCAAAATCTGAAGATTTTCATAGCCTGGAGATCCCTTGCTCATCTTAGTCTATTAAACTGCTGTTAAAATACATAGGTCATTTGGAAACTGGATGATTCCTTGGATAATCACAGGTCCAGAAGTCTGTAGAAGGCAATACTGAGATGAGGCTACATAAGAAACACAAAAGCATTTTAATAATCGAGGTATTTTAATGACTGAGGGATGGGAGATTCCAATATATATTATTAACTATTTTTCATGTATATTTCAGAAATGATATATACTTCAGCTTGCTTTTAACTGTTGTTTTTATGTTGTCCTTCAGAGCATAGTGCCTTGTATTTATTGGAGTATGGATGTAATTTACCTCCCAACATATCATGATACATTAATTGACCTAAACCATCTAAACCAATTTAGGGCAAATTAATCCCATTCTGTAATCTCAGCATTGTACCAATTGAGAAATAACTCATTTGTAGCCCTGTTTTTTTATTGTATGTATATCACAACAGTATTATATAACTTCCTACCAAACCAAAGACAGCCAAGATAAATTCACATGTTTGGGTGTCATGGCACTAAACAAGGAATGGGCTTGTTTTATTTGGAGATGCAGTATTTAGCTTTTTCTGCTTTTTTATCCCATCAAGTAGTCTTTTAGCTTTAAGAATTATCTGGATGCCCTGCTGGTGATGTATTTTTTGCCCCAAAGTATCTGGCAGTAGTGGCAGTGGAGTCGTGATTCTTCTTCCTGATCAGTTTGAAATGTAGTACAATTACTACATCAGTGAATAATTTCCCCCTCTTTCAGCCTAATGCATTATTACATTCTTTTATTTTTAAGAGGCTTTAGGGAGCTTTTGGATTCAAAGAAATTACTCTGCACAACCATTATTTGTGTTCCGTTAAAGAGACAGGGCTTTCTCTGCATTTTGATTCAATATCTATCTGTTAATTATCTGTGTGAGTGTGCGTGCCCACACAACTTAGGCAGATCTGTTGTGAGGGAGAGGGGATAAATAATGTCTTATTATAGACAAAATATATCTCATAGCAAGATAGTCTGAATCTGCATTCCCGATTCAGTATTTTCAGTACTTCACCTGCTATTTAAAAGATTAAGAAGATGTCATTTGCATAAATTTGTCCAGTCTTAGGTTCAGAACAAAAATGTGCATATTGACTATATTGAATTTTAAAATACCCTGAAACAACTTAGGCCAAAGTATGTTAAGGAAAATCCCACAATAATAGTGATTTATGAACTTTCAGCCTTCTTGTTACTTTTGAAGGGCAGTTTGTGTTAAATATCTTTTCTCCTTATTAGACTGTATATAGAAAGAAATTTGTTTATGAAAAAGAAAAAGAATATTAGACTCTAAACATTTACCTAGGAGTAAACTATATTGAAATCAGTACATTTACCTATAAATATGCTTCATTATTCATCATCTGAATAATTTGACATAGGATTATATCATAAATTATTTAGTGAAAGTTGATTGAAATGCAGTATAAATCTAATAAACATTTTAAAAAACAGTTCAGAAGGGCAATCTGTTAAATGATTCAAGTGGAACTATTTTTTTTTTTTTACATTTAATGCACTCATGTATATATTATGAAAGCTTCATTACAGGTATAGGCTCATTATCCTGAAAGTAATGTGAAATAACTTAAAATCTAATAAACTTCTCATTGTTACAAAGAAATATCTGTATTATTTTCTTACCTCAGTGGCACACTAGAATGAAAAGGGTGAATAAATTAATCTTTTAGTTTGTTTAGAAAAATTGTTGTTCAAAAAACATTAAATATCCAAATTATCATTATTGTGCTTTTATGTTTTTCATAAAAATGAAGATGCTTTGCATTCTAAATTTTGCTAGGGGAGGGCAAAATACTTGAGAGATACAAGTGACAGAATGATTTTAAGATTAGGAATGGTGGCAAAGGTGCTAAAATAAGTTATAACAGCCTTTCCAAACTATCCCCCCCCCCGGTGTGTTAGATGGCATAATGATACACATAATCTATTTTTTTATTTATGTATTTATTTCAGGTGCTTTTATGCTGCTTCAACCAACACAAATCTAAAATAATGTCAGAAACGTAATTAACAATATACAAATAGGGATTTGAAGTCGTAATACATTTGGATTAGATATAGGTTCAGTCATCCAGGAGTGTCCACAAAAAAGACAAGTTGATGGCCATGACAATGCAGTTGAAGCTTTACCCATTTGTGTGTGTTTGTGTGGTGTGTGTGTGTGTGTGACACACATGATGCACATAAAAAAACAGGTGGATCTTCAATCACACCATTGCGGCCACGATCTTGACATTTTTTAACCACACCCTGTAGACATCCTTGGATCCAGCAACCTATTTCCAACAGTAATTACTCAAATGCTTTTGAAAACCCTACCAGGGCTGATAAAGAATAGCCGCTTGTTTCAGAGGCATGCTGTTTCTGACTATCGCAGGTACTTTTCGATGGCATGGTTGTAGCCTTTGGTCTAATCATGATGAAATTGTCTAATCCATTTCCAAAGTTGCTAAAGTCAGTGATCTGTACCCTCTTCTTCAGCTGGGAATTTCTCACATTACTTAGTTTTCTTTATCTTGAATCTGCTGTCTGACAATTTCACTTGATCTAGGTTCTAGAGTTACACAGGAGAGCAGTATACAGTATGTCCATTTTCTCCATGATTTTATTAACTTCCATCATGTCTCCCCTACCATCACCACCTCGGTCATCATTTCTCTGTATAGAATAAGGAATGCTGTCCTCTTAACCTATATATTAATGGTTCTTCCATTTTTCCTTGCCCTTCTCCTACAACAGTTTGCTTGACAGCCCAAACCGTTTAGATGAAGAACACAGACTGATCGCCAGGTATGCAGCAAGACTGGCAGCAGAGACTACTTCATCAGTAAGTAGTTTTAATTAGGGGGAGAGGTGTTTCATTTTTAAAAATACAGTATATTGAAATGAAAACATTTTCCAGGATAATCCTTACAGTTATAGTCTGTCACATCTGACACTAAAGTAGGCTTTCTCCTTGTATATGCTTGTTTGCACCTAGCTGTAGTTAAAGAAAAATTGGTACAGGCACCAGTCCTACCATTAGGCAAGTGAGGTAGTTGTCTCAGGTAGTAGATACTGGAAGAGATGCAACCATGGCAGCCTTTTGTCTATTCCTCCTGAATTATCTGACTGTTCTCCTCTTTTAGAGGTATACTTGAAGAGTATCCGGAAGCTTCAGCTGGTCAGAATGCAGCAGCGCGCAGGCAGTTATGGGTGCTATAAGATCAGCACATTTGACACCTCTGCTGCGCGAGCTGCATTGGGTACCAGTTTGCTTCCAGGTCCAATTCAAGGTGTTGGTTATCACCTTTAAAGCCCTACATGGCATGAGGCCAGGGTATCTGAGGGACCGTCTCATCCCGATAACATCGACCCGCCCCACCCGTTCATGCAGAGAGGGCATGCTTCGGACCCCTTCAACAAGAGAATTTCATCTAGCGGGGTCCAGGAGGCGTGCCTTCTCTGCGATAGTGCCCGCATTATGGAACATCTTGCCCCCGGAGGTGAGGCTGGCTCCCTCACTCCTGACCTTCCGGA
Source organism: Charina bottae (assembly GCA_023362775.1). Lineage (NCBI taxonomy): Eukaryota > Metazoa > Chordata > Lepidosauria > Squamata > Charinaidae > Charina > Charina bottae. The sequence continues at coordinate 170,069,428 of JALMGJ010000003.1, read as the reverse complement.
AGTCTCTTAAGACCTGGCTCTGCCGCCTTGCCTGGGACGACGGAGGTGGTAGTGCCTCCTGGGGGTGGCTGGCCCCGTAGTGCCTTGATTCCGATAGTGGATTTTAACCATCTTTTGGATTTTATTTATTCTCTCTATTTATTGTTTTAGGATAATTTTATGTATAGATTTTAACTTTTGCTATTCTGTAAACCGCCCAGAGTCCCCTATTCAGGGAGATGGGCGGGGATAAATTGATTGAATGAATGAATGAATGAATGAATGAATGAATGAATGAATGAATGAATGAATGAATGAATACTACACAACTAGTCCTGGGTATCCTAAAATAGCCTTCTTTTGCTATGTTTAAAGATACAGTCCTGCTACCTAATGAAATAAGATTCAAGAGCTAGTCTAGCAAGTTTTAGGAAGTTACATAAGTTTATAATGGATGTCACTGCCCCCAGTATTTTTCCATTATCTGATTTTTTTAACTATCTAGCTCTTGGATGTGTGCAGTATGTAGATCCAAGCAGGCAAAGGAGCTTCATATCTAGCACAGGCACCCTCCCTGGAACTGTCTGGTGCTCCTTAAGGAGCTATGTCTTTTCATGACTCGCACAGTAGCTGCACAGGCTCAGGAAAATACACATTCTAATTAAGGAGGAGACAACACATTGCAACTACATACCAATAGTACTCTTGTATCCATGGTCCTTAATATGTTTATGCATATTTACTCAGAAGCAAGTATGATCATGTGCTCTATTGAAATCAAAGGAACTTCCTTCTGAATTAACAAACATTGTATTAATTACATAACAATTAATAACAATTAGTTATGTTTTACAATTAATAATTATAGCTGTAGATATTAGCGAACCTCCTTTGTAGCTTGATAATATTTTTAAAAACCATACATAGAGGTACAGTATACTGGTTTAAGATTGATTGGTGGTTTTATTCTGGAAGAAAACAATTGAATCTATTAGCTGCCTTAACCCAAAGGCCTGGCTATTAATTATATAAACCAGAGGCACACAATTTTTGTAAATTAGAGGCAGCCAAATTTAACATTTGAGAGATAGGTTAATGCAAAAAGCAAAGCAGAACAATAACATAAAATGGGCAAGGTTGCATAATGAATTCAGGCAGGATATTCCATTTTTCTGGTTTGGTGGGGGGGGGATGGCTGAATTTGAGATTTTTCTTTTGCTTTAAATTGTGCTAGCCCTGGCCCTATTTTAAACCTGACACTGTAGTTTTATAGTTATGAGCCAATGTTGGTTCACAGCAGAGTGATTTAAGCAAAACCTAGCTTTAATCTCTTAAATGAGGGCTGTGCAAATATTTTTGAGTCAAGAGCCAATTTGAATTTGGATGACCTGCCCCAAAACTAGGTGGGGCCGAGAAAAAGAGATAGGTGGGGTCAAGTCAAAATACAGTACATTAATTAAATATGGCTAATATGATTCACCCCAAGTATTTCACAGTAATTTGGTGGCAACTTTTGGAGGTGCTCTGGGTGCCATATACAGGGCTTTGGAGGGCTCTCTGGGCCCTGGGGCCTCAGATTGCTCACCCTTGTCCTATGCAAACATATCCATAGAGGACACTTTAAATTTCTATAAACTTCTGTCGATGAAGGTTCTCAGTCATCCAGGTGGAATTGTCTGTAGCGTGAATCATGTCAACTGGATTTCTATTTTCTCAGTGGAAACGTTTCGCTCCTTATCCAAGACTGAAGAAGCTTCTTTGATAAGGAGCGAAACGTTTCCACTGAGAAAATAGAAATCCAGTTGACATGATTCAAGCTACAGTCTATAAACTTCTGTTAATTATGAAATTCCCAACAAAGTTCAGTTCCTATTTGTAAAATGATTTCCAATTAATTTCAGTTTGTGGAGTCGTTGGTGCTCTCTGAGCCTTGTTGTTTTCTTGCAGACGTTTCATTGCCAGGCTAGGCAACATCTTCAGTGCAAAAAGGGAGTGGGACTTGCTCTCTGTTTATATACCATGGCTTGTCCTGCTTGTGTTGGTGGGGGTTTTGTTCTCTCCTTGGTAGTTCCTTGATTGGGCTGTTGTTTGCTGCTTGTTTGATTGACTCAGTTAATAGTTCCTTGATTAGGGTATATTGTGCTGTTTGATTGTTCCTCTGGTGCTAATCCTGGTGTTAATCTTTGCATATCTGGGTGTTGATTGCTGGCAAGGAGGTCTTCTGGTCTTCTGGCTTTTCTATTGTCTCTTATGAATGGTATGTAAATGCTGTTTACCTCTATGTGTCTGTTGATGGCTGCTTTGTCTGAGTGCCAAGCTTCCAGGAATTCTCTAGTGGTATTTTTGGATTTGGCTTGGTTTAAGATGCTCACAGTTTCCCAGTTGAAAGTATGGTTGAGTCTGTCCATGTGTTGTGAGATTAAGGAGTTTTCCTCGTGTCTCCTGACTGCTAGTTGGTGTTCATGGATGCGTTCTGCTAGTCTTCTGCCGGTCTGTCCTACATAGTAGCTGCTACAGTCCTTACACTGTATGTTGTAGATTACTCCTGTTTTTTCTTCTTGAGCTACTGGGTCTTTTGGGTTACTTACGATGTTCTGAAGGGTTTTGGTTGGTTTATGTGCTATGGTGATGCCATGTGGTTGTAACAGTCTATTAATAGTTTCTGAGATGTTTCTGATGTATGGCAGTGTAATCCTTTTCATAGCTTCTGTTGGTTTTGCTGTGGTGGGTTGAGTGGTCAGGTAAAGTTGTGTGGGTATCTGTTTTGCTGGAAGATGCTATATAAGTGGTCCGTTTCCTTTTTCTGGTGTTCTGGGTTGCTGCAGTGTGTTTGTGCTTGTCTGAATAGTGTTCTTACACAGCTCCTCTTGTGGGAGGTTAGGTTATTGCTTTGGTAGTGGAGCACTTGGTTAGTGTGGGTAGATTTCTGGTAGACTTGTGTTTCTAGAATGCCATCATTTCCTCTACTAATGAGGATGTCCAAGAAGGATAGTATGTTGTTGTTTTCTTCTTCCCTTGTGAATTTTATTCCTTTGAAGATGTTGTTGATGGTTTCATGTGTTTCCTCCAGTTGTTCATTTTTTTATTATGAAGAAGGTGTCATTTGCATACCGGATCCATACTTTGGGTTGTATGCGTGGGAGTGCTATCCTTTCTAGAGGGTGGATTACAATCTCTGCTATGAGTCCTGAGAGTGGTGATCCCATAGGTGTTCCTTTGATTTGTTGGTATGTAGCGGGAAAACTCACCTTCCCAAATGACAGGACGCGAGACCAGTGAGATTAGAGAACACAGGTTTATTGCTAGCAAGGTTCAGAGCGATAACTCAGCAAGTCTGAACACCGGGTCACACCCGGAGCCTATCTTTTATAGGCTTTTGCAATCAATACAATCAGGATATGACAACATTAGCAGGTGGTATCTAAAACATCATAACTCAGCTTGTTCAGACAGATTGTTCAGACAATCAGGATATGACAGGATCAGCAGTTGTCATCTTACGTGTCACAAGCTCAGCAGTTTATACTTAGAACATAAAAACAGGATAACAAAAGGGGAACTTATCGTACACCATCTGTAGCATTTTGGGGAACTTCCAAGAGTCCATGGCGTTCTGTTACAAAGGTCAGGATGTGGGTAAGAGCATTTAGCCTGTTACAAAGGTCAGGATATCTGTTTGATTGGATTTGATTAGATATAGAGTGGAATAGAGCAGAACCCAGGCCTAGAAAAAAACTGAATGATTCTGGCCTGCCTGCTTCAGGTATATTTGTCCATCAAACTGAAAGTAGGTGGTGAGGCAGAGGTCAATGAGGTCCATGATTCTGGGTATTTTGATCTTGGTGTATCTAGTTAGGTCAGATGTGTTGTGTAGAACTGCTGCCATGGATTCAATCACTAGTGCTTGGTCTATGGAGTGCAGTGACATCAAATGACACCATAATTTCATCTTCATCTATTTTTAGGTCTTTGATTATCTGGAGGCACTGTAGTGGAGAGTTGATAGAGTATTCGCATTCCTCTGTGAGATGCCCAAGTTTTCTTGTAAATTCTTTAGCTATGTTGTATGTGGGGGTCCCTGGTAACGATACAATTGGACGGAGCGGTATGTCGGGCTTGTGTATTTTGGGGCATCCGTAGAAGCGTGGAATGATGGGTCCACTGCTCTCTTCTATTGGTAATTTCAGTTTGTAATACAGGAATTGCCTGGATATCATGTTCACATGAATTCTAATTTTATAAAATATTTATTTACATATTTGTACTCCAAATTCCACAATAGATGTCCATGGTGCTCACAGAGCTCATGGTGATCAATTAAAAAAAGAAAACAAAATAGAAGTAATGCTGAAATTAAACAAAAAGTGCAATAAGCACCAGTTGTACGGTTACTAAATTAGCAAAACCTTTTACTTCAGTACGTTTGTACTGGGAAGTCCCTCAAACTTCACAGTTTCTCCTTGTGCCAAGTATTTAGGCCCTTCAATGTCTTATAACTGTTCATTTTTAAGCATTTAAGTTAACGCTATTTCATTATTCAGTGTATTGTTGTTTTACTATTGCTCTTAATGTTTTATTTTTGTTCCTAAAAGCAAAATATGAATCTATAAGGAAAGTAAACAAATGGCAGTTATTAATATTAATATTAATATCAATAACAATATCAATAAGAGCTAGCAAACTCTGAGGAACAAAACAAATGATCCTGTTAAAAATTTTCTGTGGGATAAAATCTGGCTCCTTGCTTTGCAGACAGTCTTTCGTGTTGCTAAGGCTGGGCTTTTGAGATTATTTGTCTTTGCTTCCTTTTCCTTATCAAGACACCTTGAGAAACCACCAAGCTTCATTCTCTTTATTACTTTGTAGTATTAGAAAATAGAGCTCTCGTCTTAAAGAAAAATCAAATGATAGCTTTGGGAGGTGCCCACTGATGCAGATGCAATTTCTAAGTACTAAAACAAGAGCTTTGGAGATTTGACACTGCAGGGGCAAGAAAGGGAGAAGCCCACCCAGTAATGTATCCTTAGGGCAAAAGGGTCCTCAGTGGTAGGTGGGCTTTCTTCTTCTTTCACCCTTGTGTGCTTTGAAATCTCTTCTGGAACATTTTGAAGGTTAAGAAAGGATCTTAGTTTTTGTGTGCCTTAGGATAGCTCAGAAAAATGATCTGTAATTTCTTGTTAATGTTTGCGGTTGGTTTGGAAAGCCTTGGATCAATGTAATATACCAGAGCTTTCCGAACTGTGTGTCGCAACACTTTAGTGTGTCGCAACACACAGTTTAGTGTGTCGCAACACAACCCGGAAGCGGCGGCGGGGGTGTGCACGGTAGTGGCTCAGGGCTGCGCGCGGCGGCGGCAGTGTGCATGGCAGCGATGACGGCGGCGGCGCACCATCAGTGCTTCCGCGTTTTAGTGGAAAACATGAGGCTGCCGCTGTGCACGCCCCCGCTGCCGCCGTTGGTGTGTCACCAACGCCGGCAGTTTGGAAAGCACTGTAATATACACTGTAGTTCAGGTAAACAAAGAGCATGATGTTGCCACCCTTGAAATGTGCAGAATAGATTCTTACCCAAGAACATATTATTGATTATACAGTAACTCACTGGAAAATAGAAATTACTGGATGACAGCAACAACTGATGATGGCCCTAATACCGTAGTGAAATTTGTCTTCCAATTTCCAAAACCTTTATTTTAATTCTCAAAGAGGCTTCATCTCCACAGATTTAATTAATTTCCTCCACTTTTGGTGGTAGTTTTAAACCTATTTAGGGTGGTAGAAAGTGTGTGTGGGTGTCTACTATGCACATCTGCATCATTGTATACCTTCCCTGGTTGCCTGTGCTTTCGGAGTTCCCTCAAGATGCTCTTCCTTAGGATTAAACTTCAAGCCTAGGAAATCAAAGAGGCTGCAGATCACTGAACAGATTATAGTACAAGACATTTCTAAGATAGCTGCAACAACTTTGCACCCCATCCATGAGAGTTTTGGTTTCACCAAATTGTTGTTATTCTTTGAAGAAAAAAAAACCTAGAAAGCTGCTTCTGGTTATTGTTGTCCTCCTCCTCCTCTTCCTCCTCCTCCTCCTCAACAGCAAAAGAAATGTTTACTAAGTATAATTATCTCTCAGTAAAGTGTTAACTATGCAACTGGCAACTGGCAGCATCATAGAAAATAATTTTTCGTTGCCTGGCCCTTGGATAGTACTGGCCAGAAAGAAAAAAACTATAGGCCACCTTCTTCTAACTGAGCGTAACTGTAACAAAGTCTTCTTGACCTCTTTGGCATATGTTGCCATTCTCTTCTTGCTTTTTAATTCTGTTTTCTCTGGCTTCATTTTCTGGATTATCCACTTAAGTGTTTGGGCTCCTCCTGATTTCAGTTCTTGATTCATTCCAGGCCTTCAGTGCCCTGTAAAAGGCCAGCAGGGTCTGTTATGCTGATGCTGCTTCTGATAATGATACTCTGTTAAGCCTGAATTCCTGAAAGGGAGTTTCTGATTAGAATGGCTGCTGCTTGTTGCTCTGTGAGATTTAGGGATGAATTGGGCACTAGTTTTCTTAAAGCAGAGATTAGGAAAAGATGAGACTGGGTAAAACACAGCTGATGGGAAATTGAACACAATTCTGAGCACAGGTAAGATTGATTTTACAGTCTGCTCTTTGTTGGTGAATAAGTAATGTGTTAACCATTTTGCCCCATTGTACTATTTTTTTCAAGCAGTACAAAATCTTCCCCAGTTAGGGAATCCTTGAAAGCTGAGTGTGACTTATTTGCTGAAGTTTAGATTGCTTAAACACTAATGTAGTTATCCTGCTAACAGTGCAGTGAATCAGTGTGTCTGCAGGCATTGTTTAATTAGATCTTTTTTACAATGTTGTTGATACTGCTAATTCTCTATAATGCTGTCAACCTACTCTCCTATTTAAACCTGTTCAATAAAACTTGAGATAGTTTGGCTGTGCCAGTTCTACTGATAATTAACAAATAGAGATTCCCCCCCCTTCCCTTATTACTCTTCTTAGATGTCCTCAGAATGGTGGTCCAGATTGGGAGTGGCAGTTTATATATTGCAGACACTCTCCAGAGTTGAGAATCTGCATCTGGCTCATAGACTTGCCAGTTGATCACTATCTACAGCACAGCTTTCCAAACTTTTCATGTTGGTGACACACTTTTTAGACATGCATCATTTCGTGACACACTCTTACAGCAGGGCACAAGGCAGGCACTACGACCTGCGTGGAATCCTGGCAGGGCTCCGAGGCGGCAGCAGCCGTGACACACCCAAACACTGCAGCCGACACACTAACGTGTCCCGACACACAGTTTGGAAAGCTCTGCTCTAGAGGTTTGTCTGGTTAGACGTGCCCATTATACCCACTTACAATGGGCATAGGAGTACATCTTAAGGCAGAGTGTTGTCTGTTGTGTCTTTCTTTTGCCATGTATCTACCATTTCTCTGTCTTGTAAAAAGAATGGCTCCTTCACACAGACTTAAATACAAATGTGTTTTATTTAGCTCACTATGTCTGTGAAAATTCCCTTGTTCTGCAGATGGATCAGATTTCTATTGAAATTTGCCAATCCTTAGAGCTACACTGTAAATTAGATGTAAAGTTATTATCATTTATGTTAACATAGAGGTGAAACGAGAAATTTGTCAAATATATAATGTGAAATCTCAGCTAAAGTGAGTCTTGAGACCAGGGACTTAGCTATAATGTTATGCTTATTTGCAGTATGTGTTAGATTTATGTGTTTATATAAGGGACAACACTACAGTTTTCTTCCTTTAAATAATATGCATTTAGATATATGAAGTAACATGCTCAATCTCTTTTCCAGCAGCCACAACAGCAACCACAACAAAGAGGTGCTCCAGATATCTCATTCTCTATCGATGCAAATAAGCAACAACGACAGCTTATTGCAGAACTTGAAAATAAGAACAGGTAAGGTCCTGAAACCTACATTAAGCCAAATATATGTCTGTGGATGAAACAAATTGCATATACAGTTGGTATCAAGGCAAAATTGACAAAATTCCACAAAAGGAAACCCACAGATAAATTACAGGTGATCACCATACAGAAGAATTTACTTCTTTTCTTTGTCACGACATTATTACAGAGTTAGTATTTTTAAATATACATTTAAGATCCTTGTGGCAGAGATCTGTCAAACCTCTTCTTCAGAAAATACTATACTTAATTGGATGAAAGAAATGAGAGAGGCAGAAATAAAATGGCAGGGTAGAAGGAGAAATAATATGCTGATATTACAATATAGTAAGAGCCAGTTTAGTGTAGTGCTGAAGGCACCAGGCTAGAAACTGGGAGTCTAGTGCCAACTTAGGCATGAAGCCAGCTGGGTGACCTTGGGCCATTCACTTTCTCTCAGCCCTAGGAAGAAGGCAATGGCAAACCACCTCTCTAAAATACTGCTGAGAAAACTGCAGGGACTAGTCCACTGCAGTTGCCAGGAGTTAACACTGACTTTAAGGCACAAGGGAAAAAAATGCAGATATAAGTATATAGGTTTAGTTAAGTAGAATCCTTAGAAGACCTTGGCTACTAGATAGCAATGGTCAAAGAGTAAGTTGAGTTGTAATTTGTATAGTTTTAACTGTGCCAAAGATTTCCCAAAAATGTAGCATTATTACACATTTAAATTGATTTCAAGATTAAATTACTTTTTTAAAAAATGGAATTGTCGTTCCAAGGATCAAATAGGTGGTAACAATATACTTTTACTAGAATTTTAGAATATATTTTATTACACACTTAAATGGTTTTTCCATCATTTCTTCCCTTCCCCTGACTTTTTTATCCTGGCAACATTTAATCCTTCCAGCCTTGTGAGGTGGCTAGGGAGAATCCAGTCATTCTAATGGGTGTTGTGGTGATTGATAGCCCTAGTCCTGACCAGTTTTTGCACTGTTTGTCTTGGGCAGCAGCTCCTTGAATTACATCAGTGGCAAATTTTGAAAAGTCCCCAGATGAAGGGCAAAGGGCTGGTTGTCAGAAGAGCAGCCTTAAACATTCAAAAGCTTCTCCACATGCTGTGATGTTCTCACTGGGCTCCAGAATATTTTCCATAAATCTCTCAAATTAGATTGACATTATTTGCAATGTGCTGTGTTGATAAACTTTCCTCACTGAAAACATACTGACCACTGTCCTTTATTCCCTCTCTTCCTATGCCAGAGAAATCTTACAAGAGATTCACAGGCTACGGCTTGAACATGAGCAGGCATCCCAGACCACCCCAGAGAAGGCAGCACAAAATCCTACCCTCCTGGCAGAACTTCGCCTCCTGAGGTAAATATGTGAATGAGATGGGACTTGCAACTGCCAGCCTGGCTTCCAACTGGTTCCTATTCGATCGGTCCGCCCTTGGTGACTGACGGACCCGGCTGGGTTCCAAAGGGAACTGAGGGTTATCCCGGAGGTTCTGCTGCATGGTCCTGCTGAGACACTGGCCGCTGCCTGGAATAGGAAAGCAGCTGGGGCCTTAGGCAGGATCGCACCCGTGCTACCTCTCTTGGCCCATCGCTCCCGCCACTCCCCGTGGATTACGGAATGGTTGAGGGAGCTGAAAAGGATCAAGAGATGTCTAGAGCACCGCTGGAGGAGGAGAAGGGATGAATCCCATCGAACATGAGCTAAAGCCTCTATTAAGGCCTACCTCGTGGTGGTAAGAGCGGCAAAATGCCAGTATTTCTCCACTCTTATTGCATCCACGGAGTGCCACTCAGTAGCCCTGCTTAGACCCTCTTGGGTAAGGGGGGGGTTCAAAGGTTTAACTCCAGGGCCATGCAGAGGAATTTGCTGTGCATCTGGCAGATAAAATCACTTCGATGCATTCTCAGTTTGAGGCCAAGTGTGGTACAGGTCCTTTGGAGATGCCTGGGGAGCAGACTTACCCTGTTATCTGGGAACAGTTTGATCCTGTTGAATAGAACCAACTGACTTTGGTTATGGGAAGCCGGCAGGAAGTTGCCTCACCTAACAACTGTGGGATTTAGTTAACGACAGCTACCGGCACTGCAGAGATTGCCATCGCTAAGCGATGGAGTCATGCTTTACAACCGCATCGCTTAGTGATGGAAATTCCAGTCCCAATTGTCGTCGTAAGTCAAGGACTGCCTGTATTCCTTTGTAAGGCTACTTTTCTTAACACATGACTACGAACAAGACTTACCCTGGCTTCATCACCAAGGTTGAATAAAACCAGTGGTGGTTCTTCAAAGAGCCAAAGGAAATGTGCATAGTATAACATCCAGTGTAGGCTACTTTTCTTAACACATGACTACGAACAAGACTTACCCTGGCTTCATCACCAAGGTTGAATAAAACCAGTGGTTCTTCTTCAAAGAGCCAAAGGAAATGTGCATAGTATAACATCCCGTGTAGTGCAGAGCCAGTGCCAGACTATATATTATGATTAAAGTGTTAGACTTGGTCCAGGATGTTTCAGGTCCCTGCTCACTGGATGACTTTGCTCCAAATCTACCTTGCAGAGTTACTTTTGTGGGGATAAAATTAATGGAGACACTTTAAGCTGTCAGAGAAAGGGAAAAGTAAAATATGCCTACATGTTGATGAGTAGAGAATTATTGTTTTTGTTCCCCCAGTCCACTTCTAAGTTTGAAAGACCTTTCCACATAGGAAGTCAAGTACAGTTCTTACAGTCAGATCATCATATACCTCAACTGCAAATGCAGACTTTCTGCACTATGTTTCTGCACTGCTTTCATCTTCAGTGCTTATTGTTTAGACAGAGGAAAGATGAGTTGGAACAGAGGATGTCAGCTCTTCAGGAAAGCCGAAGAGAACTCATGGTTCAGTTAGAAGGCCTCATGAAACTACTCAAGGTAAAATGTCCCAGCACTGTATGAAGCAAAATAGGTCTGTAGTAGTGCAATAAAAATGGAAGGCAATAAAATATTGTTATCATCATTCTCATTCTACCCTATAGATAGGTTGAGATGTTTGTTGTCAGGTATGTTCTTTACTTGCTATTGCAATTAATTGTTTTTGTTCTTTAAATTAAAATCATATAATTGTGTTACCTTACTACTCTGCAGCTTGACTATTCACATGAAACAGATATAATTGAGTTTATTCAGGGGTCTTTTTCTGTAGATAAAGGATTACCTCCTTGCTCCTTGAAGATACTAAGTGGTGTTGGGAATTTAATTTATATGTCTTCTGTCAATCTCTTCAGCACAAGTAATCTGAAGAGTGATTAATGTAAAAGTATTAATGCTCCTGATGGAGAGCCAGTTTGGTGTAGTGGTTAAGGCATCAGGCTAGAAACCGGGAGACCGTGAGTTCTAGTCCTGCCTTGGGCCCAAAGCCAGCTGGGTAACCTTGGGCCAGTCACTTTCTCTCAGCCCTAGGAAGGTGGCAGTGGCAAACCACTTCCGAAAAACCTTGCCAAGAAAACTGCAGGGACTTGTCCAGAAAGTCTCCAAGAATTGGACACGATTGAACAGATTTTAAAAAAATGCTCCTGATAAGAAAATAAATTGGGGAAGTAGCCAACTTTAATTATTTGGAATTCTGTGAAAGTATAAAAATTCAGGCTTGCCCTAAACTGGTATAACCCCACTTGACCCAATAGAGATGAACTGTGAAGATGAGGGGGTTTTGGTCCTGGTACTCTCAGTATTGGATCACAGCAATTGTTCCATGAAATGGCTCTGAAGCAGTTTTTGGGTCCCTGCATCTTATATTCATTCTGTCTCTGAATGTTAAAATTTGGAGTAAGCTTTCTTTGAGCTTTGAAATTGGGTGGGAATTAATTTGAAGGCATACAGTAAATGCTACTAGAGCATAAATGCTGAATCTGGAAAACTGGTTCCAAAAGTAGTCAAGCAGGTATCTGTAGAATGGAAGTGGACAGCGTAAAGCCTTCAGCCTGGTTTCCAAAGCTGTTTGCAAGGAATTGGCCCAGAGTACTAGCAGGAAAAGTCTGTCCCTTCCCTTGGAGTCTGCTAGATAGGATGGAAAGGATGAAGGAGAGGAAAAGGTAGACGGGAATAATGGAGACTGAAGGAGAAGAAGAAAGGGTACTGGCCTAGGTAGTTATGGCCGAAGCATGCAACCCCCAACTGGTCTCCCCCAAAATAATATGACTCTAGACAAAAAAATGTTGTTGATTCCTGCTCTAAACCTTTAATAACTTTACCAACAGGACATGAAGGCATTGATAATGCTTATTATTCTCTTCTATTAATACTTAGGTTGCCACCCCCTCCCACAATTAAGATGCAGTAGAGTGTACAACTCTAAGAGCAAAGAACTAGTTTCACAGAGTGTTGTTGGCAGTAGCACTTATGTTTTGTTGCACTGCAGTTCACTTCTCCTTTATCTTCTGCTCTAAAGTTAGATTCATCTAATTCATAATCATCCCATTTTTCTTTAGGAAGAAGAACTGAAGCAGGGAGTAAGTTATTTAGCCTGTTGGTGTCACTAACTCATAGGAAGTGTTTTTGTGATTCAAATGTGTGCTGTAAATCCATCTACTTAAAATGTGTATGCTGCTCTGGTCCATTAAACAACACTATCTTGCATGCCTTTAACCATTTATCTAAGGAATTAAAGTACTTTATTCAATTATCTAATTAAGACTTATAGTTTTCTTGAGATGTTACTAAAAATGTAAGCAATCTGCATGGCCTGCTACTGACTTAAAAGCACCTTTGTCATTAAAAAGTAGCAATCCCGTTCAGTACAAACTATAGCAGTATGTGAGAATGAACAGCTCCTTTAATTTGAAAATGCAGGAATACTCAGGTCGCTGACAAATATACTTCGTGTTCCTGATTTTATTTCTCCAGATAAATCACTTGTAATAACTCCTAAAAAGTATGAACGTAAGAGCTGTGCAGAATCAGGCGAAGTCCCACTTAGTCTAACATTTAGTTCACATTTCTCTTTTCCAGGGATGCATGCAGGTTAATAATTCAAGGTATTTTTCAAAACCAGATTCATAAAGTTTTTTTTTTCTCCTGTTAAGATATAAAAGGTACTTAGGCTACATTTGCATGCCCTTTCTAAATATATTAATATCAGTGAATAACTAACTCCATGAGTTTACTAAACTCTAGTAGTATAATTGGCCAAGAAGCACTGTGAGAGGTTTCCCATTATATAATAAAGCTGAACTTTGATTTTCAGTTCAGTACAATTGAAGGCATAGTTGCTCACTGACAAGAGACAAAGTAGTAGCATTGAATTACTGCTGTGTCAATATCTGCCTCTTATTAAATTTTGCCAGGAGTGTGGTTTGGAGCAAAGAATCCTTGTTAGGACAGAAAAAGTGTAAAATAATTGCAATGTAGAACTTTGGAGGTTTTTTTTGGAGGAAGTAAAAGAATTGGGAAAAGTAGAATCAGTTTAATAAACATATGAAGTATTAAGATGAGTATGATACTGTTTTGCTTTCTGTAATGTAATGTTTAAGCATGTAGCAATAATTATAGAGCATCTTAGAATCTAAGCTAATTTAAACACAGAATGACTAAATTGTAATGCTGTAAATGTTTTGCATACTCCTTAGTATTTTCAAGTTGAAAAATTGGGTTCCCAATTCCCTGAATCTCCTTTTCTTAATTATCTTGGATAAGTTGCCTTAACTAGCTAGTCTAATGTCAACTCCATCATTGATATTTTAAGGGAGGTTTTTTGTCCTTCAAGGTATAACTCCTGCCTATTGTGGATTATATCATGATAATGATGTCACCAATTCATATAGATGCAGTAATGGTGTAGCTGACAACACTTGGAAGAAAGATGTTTTATTTTCTTTATCCTCTTTCATAAAAAATGTCCAAGGAGCTAGCCACAATAACATTCTGCTAACCAGAATAAATAGAACTGGAAGAAAAAGTATATAATACCCTGTTGCAGAAAGAATAAAGCTAACCCTCTCTTTATTTCACTTTGATCCATGTAAGAGCAGATGTCCAGCAACATTTTACCACAATTTGTTCTGAGCACATCTTACATACAACTAACTATTAGTGGCAGAAATGAAATGGCATATGAATGGCATTCCCATTTAGATGTGCATTTAAATATTTTAGTGTTGTTCGTAATATGTATTACTTTCACAGCAGCTTTCCCCAATCTTGATTCTGGCTGGATTGATGCTACAAGTCTCAGCATTCTCAGCCAGCGCCCATGGTGGTGGGGAAATCTGAGAGTTTCAGCCCCTCCACCTTTGGAAAGCAGCAGATTCAGCAAGACTGCAGCATTACTTTCACAGATATGAAGCACATTCATTTATTTAGCTGTATCTAGTCAATTGCAGTACAAAACTCTCTTCTCTCTGCCTTTAAACCTGGCCCTTTGCAAACACTGTGGCACCATTTCACAAAAGTACATGAAAAATTAACAGTGAGAAAGCTTTATATCAAGAGTAACAAGTTTTGTGATAAATATCTAATTTTTATCCCTATCTGCATACTCTTTTAGAGGACAACCACTTACAAATATATTATGGATGTTTTATGATTAGTGAACTATACATGGATATATTACCTAGTATGTGATGATATTATTATTATTATTATTATTATTATTATTATTATTATTATTATTTCTCTATTCCTAAAATGATGTTCCCTAAGCCTTTCAGAATTATGAAAGTTGTTTTGTGTAGATTACTGACTACATAATTCTGCTTTATGAGTTATCCTAGGTTCCAGCAGAGGGAGCTATATACCAAAGACAAAAACCAATTAACCATACTTTGTATTAAATATGGGGAGGGGGAGACTTTTTCTTAGTAAATATACACATTTGTCTGGCTACACTGCATACATATAATATGGACAATAAGATACAGCAAGAAAGTACATTAAATATTGTCTGCATGATAAGGAAACAAGTAATAGTTATGTGAACTTGATTAAACTATACTATCAGGTCAACATATCTTGATTTAGAACTGGAAATGTCAAATGGATCCTCCAGGACAAAGGACCAAAATGAGTTTCTAAGCTTCTCCTCAGAAATGGTACGAGCTGTCCTATTTGCAATATCAGGATTCTAGCTTGAAGAATTGACAATGTTTGGGTGGAGTAAAGTTCAGCCCTATCAGAAACCACATCAGAACTAGACTTCCGAGCAGGGTAATGGCAATTCTAGACTGGGTTCTGGGTTCTGTCCAATATGTCCCAGAACATCTCCATCTGTATGGAGTAGGACACCTGGAATAGAGCACTACCTGCTTTTTATTTCAGAGGTCATGAGACTCCAAACTTAATTTTCATTCCTACAAAAATAGGGTATGTGACTATTGATGACAGAGAAACCCTCAGATACATGGAAGGTAATAAAAATATCCCTATGACAGTTTTACTCTTTTCTTACAACATTTGCCTTATTTTTTATTACCTTCCTCTTACTTGAGAAGATTGGACCAAGAAGTCATTCTAGCTTCCACCAGCCACCCCTAAGTTCTAACATAACATAAGCCAAAGAATTCCATTCCTCTTCTGCCATGACTCAACAGTGTGGTGTCCAACAGTATTCTCCATTGCTGCTTCCAGGTAACTAAGGCAAAAGAAAAACATAATTACTACCTTGATTTGACTTTTTGTTATTGTTGTTGTTTAACTTTCAGGTCAACTGGAAAAAGCAAACGTCAAAAGGAAATACATTTTTCCCATCTCAGCTGGGATAGTTTAAATTAATACATCAATTTGATCTTTAAGACTCTGGGCAAGTTCACCTGCCCTCTTTCCCTATGCTTGCGATCTCCTCTGATTTAGCGTATGTACTTTTGGTTCTAGGAACTAACAGCATATCAGTCCATTTTCCATCAGGATGGTAACACTATTCAGCATGGGCATTTTCTGATTATTTCTTCAGCTGAGAAATAGTTGGAGATGGTGGGGCAGAAGTGTCTTCTTCTCTACTTCACCCTGAACCACTCATGCCTTCTTTTCCCCCTAGACCCAAGGGGCAGGCTCTCCTCGCTCATCCCCCAGCCACACTATCAGTCGGCCAATTCCAATGCCTATCCGATCGGCATCTGCCTGCTCAACTCCAGCCCATACACCACAAGATTCTCTGACCGGGGTGGGAGGAGATGTGCAAGAAGCTTTTGCACAAGGTAATGGTACAAACCATCCTCTGTTGAAAAATTTATATTCCATAGCTTCTTTCCTCTTTCCCTCTTTCCTGCAAAGGTTTTTTTTCCCCAATCATTTAATCAAGTAATTCAAAGCTTGTGTTTGGGACAAGCAGCATCAGAGAGAATTCATGATAGAATAAAGCAGAAAAGAAAAAATAACATTAGTCTTTATTGCTGCATAATAAAATCATAGGAGAAAAAGTTTGCTCAATCTAATGTCTAACTTTCTAAATTATCTGCAACAGACACAGCATCTTTTATTAGCAAATGTACATAAAAGATGCATTTTATTCTCAGACAATAGCAATTGTACTTCTTTATAATGTGCTATTATAAGCTGTGCTTTGTAGTTATTGTTCCTCGTGCCAACTGCTCGAGAGTCCAGAGGTTTCTCCATTGGCTTCCAAGGTCCTATTACAATATGGTTCAAAGTAGTTCAAACTCCAAGCTCTCCTGTATCATTTTCATGCTGTCTATCCCAAACTGTTATAATTTTATCATATATCCCTACAAAAAAAAAACATCTTAGAATTTGGCTGGTCAGTGAACCTACTCTAGCTTAATTCATTTGGTTTGATAAGAAATTTCTCTTTATGAAGAAGGCACAATTCAGACTGAATTTTCCTGCAACCCAAATCTAACTTTCTACAATCTGATGCTCTCCATATATGTCAGTGGTCATATCTTGATATGGAAGTACTATGCCGCTTACCTAAAAAAAGTATACCAGCTCCAAACAAATTACTCTTATTAAAGGCTGTCTATTCTGCAGAGGCTACCAAGCTCATGAAGAAACTACTACCTGTATAGTGCACGTAGTCAGAGACTATGTTACTATAAAAACTACCTAAACAGATTTATAAAATTATCAAATGTGTTTTTTTAATTGGGCTCAGTATCATTTAATATTTTACCTTGTTAAACGTACACAACAAGCTCAAAACATACATTGCTAAAAATATTTAGCACTTTGCTTTTCTATTGATTAGGTACAAGAAGAAATTTAAGAAATGACTTGTTGGTAGCTGCTGATTCAATCACCAATACCATGTCTTCTCTGGTGAAAGAGTTAAACTCAGGTCTGATGATTTAAAGCATAAATGTTCTATAATAATTTAAGATATATATTCTAAAAATAAGCTACGATCTAGAAAAATGGTCTGCAAAACATTTTTTTAAATGCTAGCATAACAACTTGAACTACTCTTCTGTTTCAAAAGTCTGGCATGGGGAGGGTTTTTTTATGCAGTGGCACCCAGGTTTGGAATACCATCCCTGAAGGTTTAAGCCTGCTACCTGTCTTTTCAGTGCAAGGTTTTGTCTTATCCCAGCATTTTATTTGTGAAATTGATTTTTTTCCAGTGTTTTTTAAATGCCTGGATTTTTGTTGATTTTCATGGCTATTGAATAAGAGTTTCCTTGCCTTATTAAAAAATATATGTAGTATACGGCCTTGGGGTTGCTGGTAATGAGAGGTACTATTGAAATGTTTAAGAAAATTAAATCTCACTGAAGATAGTTGAACTGATTCAAATGAATTCAAATGCAGCAATGGGTCTCCTTGCTAAACAGAAGGTCAGTGCTGATCAGTTTCTTTATACAACACTGTCCAAGGGTTTATGCACAAGCATTGTAATAGGAGGCAATCCACTGATGTGACTAGCTGTTTATTTCCTCTTTGCTACCCGGTCATTAGCGTACTCCTTGATTAATTTTGGGATACACTGAATCATCCCACTTGGCATCAAAGCTTTGTTTGCCTGTATATGGCAAGTTGTAATAAATGACGAATTTGAACTGTACAAAAGTGAAATAGTTTCCTCTGCAGGTTTTTTTTAATGTAGACAATATGGTGTTTCTTTAGCAATATAAGATGGCAATGTACAGCATGCTAAAAATAAAAACAGGAGAGAAACATGCTAGAAATAGGAAAGATGTAATTACAATACCATCATATTTCTTCATACAGAAGTTGGAAGTGAGACAGAAAGTAACGTGGATTCAGAATTTGGTCGGACTCATTTTGATGACCTTGTTCCATCACCAACTTCTGAAAAGGCTTTCCTGGCACAAATCCATGCCCGGAAGCCAGGATATCTTCACAATGTAGCTGCTCCTGGAACCATTCGCAGTGACATGTGGGTATTCCACCCTGTTTTGCCTTCTCTTATTTTTCTATCTTTTTCTTGTCTTCAGTAAGGCACTCAAAACCAAGAAATTAAGTTTCCATTTAATATTGGGATGCTTTTTAAACTAAAGATTAGGCCAAGGATAGCCATAAGGGTGACTTTTTAAGTGCAGTGTAAAACTCTCATAAATTTTTGGTGAGAAAAATAAATTGCAGTGATTTTCGTATGTGAATTTAGCATGAAAGTTGTTGGTAAGTAATATATACCAAAGAACAGCCAAGTCCTTTTTAGGAAGATTATTTGAGTCCACTCAAAGGGGTATTTCAATAAATATGCCAGAATTGGGTGCAGTTTTTTATTTCCTATGAGAAAAAATGGACTGTTTTCTGCTGAAGATCAGGATGCTGCTATGTTTTTAGATATACATTTAGGAACTGAGTACATGATACATCTGTGTACAAAGTGATGTGGTGGCCCTATAATTACACAAACTCACTCAGACATCCTCTTACAAGATGGAGAGATGGACTACGAAAAGATGGCTGGCTGGGGAATTCTGCAAGTTGAAGTCCACACATCTTAAAGTTCCTGAGGTTGAGAAACACTGATGTAACCTAAAATTCTCCTGTACCTATTTCTGTTAAAGTTAGCCTGCATCATTCTCTGATAATAGCTGAGTTTCTTCTGCATGTTTCTTGCCATTCTACTGAAAATAAAAAATATTAAGAGGTGTTTTTTACAGGATGTAAAAGGGTATAATGAACCACCTGTAGTTGTGGGCAAAACTCTCAGTTCCAGGCACCGAACATTCTGGAGTTCTCCACAATATGCCAAACTAGCAGTCCAGCAGATAGTTCATAATTTTCTGAAATACAGAGTTCGGCATATGATTATTATTTGTTTGTTTGTTTGATTTATATGGCTGCCCATCTCATCTAAGCCTCTCTGGGTGGCTCATAACGTAAAAACAATAAAAAGCTAAAAAATAATATGAAAACATATGAAAACTATCCATAATCAGTATAAAAACATAAAATCACAATCAGCAGCAGAATTCACTCTACAGCAGCCTCAATACAGCCACTGTAAGAGCTCCCTACCATATCCATGAATATTCATAGTGCTCTGCTTTTCTACCACTTTCATTCTATTCTGATTTTTAAAAAAGGCCCTCTTAGGCAATCTGTTTTACCAATGCTAGATTATGAGAAAAGGAGCTGCATTTTTCTAAACTCACATTCCTCCATATAAATGACTTGGGTGGGCTGCATACTCTGTCTGCCCCACCACCACCACTACAAATGTGGACTGACATAAGATGGAACTTACTGCTTTCAGATTGAGTATCTGGGTACGAAGTAGGTCAGGCAGTAATTGCACAACCCTATTTATTAATAATTGTCTTTAGGGTTACAGAGGATGGAGATCCTTATGTTAGAGCTGATGATGAGAACTACGAAAATGATTCTGTCCGCCAACTAGAGAATGAGCTCAAGATGGAAGAATATTTGAAGCAGAAACTGCAAGACGAAGCTTATCAGGTAAAAATAAAATAAGAACTCAACAAAATTATGTGGATGAAAGATATTTCACTGTCCTAGATTTTACTTCTTTTAGAAGGATATAGTGATAAGGGTGCAGATTCCAAATAATAGTGAGATGCACTCATGTTTCTGTGATTAATCAGGAAGTACTGTTTGTACTAAAATTAATAGGCTGACAATAACCTTCACAAGCTGTTAGTTGGTGCATCACAAATGCTAGTAACATACTCTGTCAACAGTGTGCTTTTCTATTTATACAAAATCACTTTGAGAGTAGGTGGTTGTTCACACATGCATTCTTGGCACTTTAATACTGTGAAAGGAAGTGGTAATTTGCATGTGTGAATGAGCCATCAAGGCTTAATCTTGAAAGGTAGAACTTTCCTCTTGTTCAAGGTCATCTCAAATACAATGTCTTTTCTTGAGCAAAATAAATAATTTTAACTTAAAACCCAATTACCTATCATGCAAGTAAGCAAAGCAGGTTAGTCCAATTCTATGGCCCAGCAATTCTGAGAGTGCCTTGGACTGCAAGAAGATCAAACCAGTCCATACTGCAGAAAATCAAGCCAGACTGCTCACTTGAGGGAATATATTAAAGGCAAAACTGAAGTACTTTGGCCACATAATGAGAAGACAGGATACCCTGGAGAAGAAGCTGATGCTAGGGAAAGTGGAAGGCAAAAGGAAGAGGGGCCGACCAAGGTCAAGATGGATGGATGGTATTCTGGAGGTGACGGACTCAACCATTGGGGAGCTGGGGATGGTGACGGCCGACAGAAAGCTCTGGCGTGGACTGGTCCATGAAGTCACGAAGAGTCGGAAACGACTGAACGAATAAACAACAAACAAAACAATGGCCCAGCAAAGAGAACTGCCACTAGGATAAACTGAAAGTAGTAGGAATCTTTCAACACGAGCAAAGACATCGTAAAAATACCAGTGATCTATTTCACAAAGTCCCTAGAAACTGCATCATATAATAGTAATAACGTAACTCCTGACAGCGGTAAAACTATGTGTAGAAGATACCAGTAATTGATAGCACAATTGCTCTGATGCAATTACACAGTCTATTTCACAAACATAATAACAACAGTAATCTACAGTACTACCTTCATCATAGTTGATGCCATATTCAACCATATTCTGCCAGCTGCTCAGAATTATTGGGAGTTAGGCAGCATATAGTATTATTATTATTATTGTTGTTGTTGTTGTTGTTGTTTTATTATTTTCTAGGAATTAAAAAAGAGAGCAATCTCTGCCTGCCATTATTTTGGCATAATAGACATCAGTCCAAAGCTGCAGTTCTTGGTACAGTTCATTGAAGTTTCACTTCCAAATAAACCTACAGATAATCTGCCTACATTATGCTTATTTATAGGGAACATTGATTAGATTATATCATGTATAAGAGGTATGAAAGAGATCAAAGCACTGATGAATACAAGAATGTGCTTTCTGTTTCACTATATGTAAGAAACACTGGTTAATGGGCAAATTAGCTCTGCCTTAGGAAGTACTTCCAAATACTACTGAAAATTTGTAGTTTTAGGAACATTTGTACATATTTCTTTAAAAGAGTATATTGTAAAAGTTACAAATGTACAAATGAGAAATGATTGTCCATAACTTGAATCAAACTTATATAAGAAATTCTGTACCTAAAGTATCTAGAAGTAAGAGTTACAAGACAATCTTCCTTCTCTTTTTTTGTTGGGCCTTGTAGCAAATGCCATTTTTATTCAAAAGAACAAATTGAATCTTCATCCTTTCTAGTCTTTTCCGCAAGGACAACCTTCTCACAGTTTCTTCTTGCATGCTAACGTCTTCCTTTGCTGTGTATTATTGTTGCATGCCCATATGACACCTCTCACCTCCCTTGAGCCCCATTGTCTGTAGAATGTTGCACTGATTTGGCTGCTCACATCTTCTGTTTTCACTTTCTTATTTACAGGTCAGCTTACAAGGATGAGTAACTATCCTTGTATCACTCTCCTCTCAAGTAAGTTTTAAGTTGATTTAAACTGATTTCAATCAGTTTCATTCAGCAATGGTGCTGAATGGAGTGCACTTGGGGGGGGTGGGAGGGGCAAGGAGGTTGGCCACATTTTCTCTTCACCAATATGCTGTAATATACTGTAAACATTTTGCAATTCTAACTGTAATTGTCAAGTGAGAATCTGCTCCTATTATGCAGCAGTGGGAAAGCTATTGAGAGGACTGTATGGTTTGTCTTTATGGGCCTGTTAACATGAAACATTGAAGGATGGATGGATGGATGTATAACACCCTTGGGAAGAATGATATAAAACACAACCCCCCAAAATTAGAGTTTAGTGATTTAGCTTATAAATCTGCTTTTTGGATGTAAATGAGTTGCATGTGACCATTATGATTATTTATTAAACAGATTTATCATGTATAATCATGGTGTTCTACACTTTTGAAAGCAATATTTTGTAACATACTATAAGAATTTTTCCAGCCAAATTCTATTATTATTATTATTATTTCTAGTTTGTTTTAAGCAACTCATGTGTTAAAATTATGAAGTGCAATTTAAGAAGTTAGCCAGCAAAGAGCTGCAGATGGCAAATGCTTTTGGCAGAGTTTGTTCAAAAACAACAAGTAATTTTGAATTTTTATACTTTATTTTGCATTACAGGAAATTGTTAATACAGAAGATTGAATTCTAGCATTCTAATTCTTTTTCTTTTAAATGCTGTGGAAGATTCTTCAATGTCAGTCTAAGATGATTTCAAAAAAATTACTTAATCTCGCATAACAGAACTATAAATATTTCTCTGATTCTACAAAATTAATATAGGCTTTAAAGGGCAGAATTCAGTTGATTAATCTAGAGGAAACCTGATTTTCATATAGATCAATAGAAGTTACCTGCAATTATTTCATGCAAATATTGCTGAATCAATACCATATTGAATCACATTACTAGACGGAGTTTGAATTCCGTTTTTTTGCAAACAATAGAAATAGCAACTCCTGCTTCAGTTCTTGTTCAGATAAATATCAGGCTGGAAACACATCAATATGCAATACAGACCTTCAGAACACATGTCTAACCCATCTGGCCTCAAGCAAAGCTTCTCCCTATCTGGAACTCTGTCCAGAATGCCAAAAGGGGTGAAGATGCAGGAAAGCTAAGGAAGAGCCATTTCTAAATGCATCTGTTAACTTTATAGCAGCTACTTGTCATATGGAGTGGGCTTCAGTTTTGTCAGCCCCAAATTATATCACCTCGCCACACAAGAGAGCCCATTCTTGTTCCCATCCCTTGTTTAGAAGCTAGTTGGGTTTTCATATTTTTATTAATAATGTGTGTGGTTTTGTTCTGTAAAAAATATCCCAAACCTGATATTTTCCAGATATTACCCCAGATTTTTCAACCAGCATGTTTTGGAAGTGGTATTGTAATCTAGTGTACTGTAATCTTGAGGAAGACTATTTTCCAAGATTTATTTATTTTATTTATAATTAAAATTTTGCCACCGCCCATCTCCCCCAGAAAAGGGGAACTCTGGGCGGAGTTTAGATTTAAATCCTAAAACCCCAATTTTGTTGTACAATTGTATTTGTGTCTTGTTATACCAAGTAATAGTAAAGGCCCAAGTCAGCCATGAGTATTTGCCTTGAGAGACAGCCTTCAGTGTCTCAACTCAGGCAGGTGCACATGTGAATGGTTGGCTAACCAAATGTGTCTTCTAAGACAGATGGGATGCCTCCACACAGCTAGTTTCTTGTAGCTTGCTTCTAAAGAGGAAGTTCAGACAGAATTCAGTTATGTGTAGTCTAAATCTATAAAGAAGGCGATAAGAGAATCTGCACCTTACAGGCCATGCCCATATGAAATATAGAAGGAGCTTTTTTTTTTTAAGTTGATTTGGAGTGAAAATGGCTTTGGTCGTCCTAATGGGTTATTTTTTCTAGATGGATAATAGGACTATGTCCTGCTAATTATTTTGGATCTTTCTATGGCTTTCAACTTTATCAGTCACAATATCTTTCTGGAGCAACTTTCTGAGATGGAACTCATTTTGAGGCCTAAGTGAATTTCATGACATGGTGCATCTTTTCTCAAATGATGCCCCTCCTAAACAGAGAAAGCCTAGCCACCATAATCCATGTACTGTTAATATTCTGTTTGGCCTATTATCATTCATTGTTTGTGGATATCTTTTAAAGAATCAGGAAATGTTGCCCAAAAATGTGCATGTGCTCTATATACATTGTGATATGCATGTAGTTAGTAGTACAAGGAACAGCTGTAGATTTGATAGATTTTTGTTTACTTGCTACTATGTATTATGGATATGCCAGTTTGATTATATAGAGCCATTTTGGAGCAGGGGTTAAAGGCACTAGGCTAGAAACTGGAAGAGCATTCTAGTCCTGCCTTAGGTACAAAGCCAGCTGGGTGACTTTGGCCCAGTTACTCTCTCTCAGTCCTAGGAAGAAGACAATGGCAAACCACTTTTGAAAAATTTTGCCAAGGAAAATGCATGGATCAGGAGTCAAGACTGACTCAAAGGCACACATACACACAAAAGTTTGATGATAATACTATTCAGGTATTATATGAATTGGAATATTCACATGAGCATTTTCAGTCACTCTGCTCTCCCACCAACCATGCTTAACTATGCATTCAGAACAGATACCTGCAATAAGAAGTCTTCACCTGTCCTGAAAGCTAGCACATGCAGAGCTGAAGGTGCAGGTGTCTACAGGAAGCTAGCTTAATTTGAGTGACATCAGTGAGGGGTGGGCTTATCAGGAATGTTCACATGGTGATTATTCCACATTTGCACAATGCCTAAGTAGGGCTGGTATGTTTCTGTGAAATACGATAAATGGTATTAAAACATTTCTTGACAGGAAAGCTGCAGTCAAATGGATAATGAAAGTGATGTAAGAACTGAGGAGGGGAAGGAGAAGGAAGAGGAGGAAGAGGAGGAGGAGGAGGAGGAGAACACTCAGACAAATAACAAAGATAGCCTAGCTGCCAACTTAAAGGAAGAAGTGAAAAATCAAGTGCAGCCTCTCTAACCAACTAGGTCTCCAGACTGTAGCACAGTTATTTTGTTTGACAAGTTGTAGTTTGTAGGTGTTTCTTTTGAAGATTAAAAAAACATGATTTTTATTTAAAGCTAACTTATATCAGCTACATCATATGCAACATGGCTTATTATTGGTGAAGAACACTGGCTGTACTAACAAAATACAAACCCTTTGCACATACTTTTAAACCTGTTCAGTTTACAATGACAATACTGTTTATATTAGGAGTTTGATTTCTGAATAGTTTGAGATTTTAGGACACTTTCCTACACACTGTACATTGTTTTTCCATGGAGGGAATTTTAAAACTATAATGATGCATTTATCGTTGAATAAATATACTCCTGTGTGTACATATTTATAGCCCAAAAAATGAACTATAGTTGCAATACTGAACCCAACCACACTTGCAGAATTCTCACAGATACTACTGGGACTTGCATACATGTTGAGATACAATATTGCGTCCTTGGATAGCAATTTGTCTTTAATATTTCTGCAAAATAAATGAATAAATGAATGAAAATTTAAAAACAAACTTGTACAAAATGCACTAAAAAGTATCTCTATGACTTAGGGCTACTACATAACTTACGAATATTTTCTTTCAAGGTATAATCTAACAAATCAGCCATAGAAGTTAGTGTAAATATTTTCTTTCCAAATAGAAATCATATACAAAAGACAACATTCAAATTATATAGAATCTAGTTTTTAAAATCAGTACAGATCTTCTTAAAACTGTGAACTATGTTTTGAAATACTCGTTACTAAAGCTGTTTATAAACCACAGGTGCCATAAACTCCCTAAACTAATTGTATAATCTTCATAGTATTATTTTGTTGCAGTTTTAGAACTTTCTTTCACATTATCGCCACCCTTCATACCTTGTTGGTTGAGGCCTTCAGCTTTAAATGTACAGGCTTTAAAAGATTGCTTGCAACTACTCTCTTTTCTTATTCTTGAATGTGCATTGCCTTAGTCAACCACCAGTTGTTTTGCGTGCATTCTTGGGAATGGGACAGGGGTATCTGCAGGGTATAGTCAAAAAATCAAGTTGGCTGCCACGCACATCTTGCAACGTATATAAACCAGAGCTTTGATCACACTATCATGGCTGCCATCTTGCCTTTTTTGATCTTACTCTGGGGACACTACACTCCTGGAATGGGTAGAGAGACTTTTTTCGGGGGCTGAATGGGGGTAATCTGCTAAATATGAAAAGCACAGGGAGGGGAGGTGTGTCCTTTTTAAAAAGAAAAAAAGAAAACATCATGTAATTAGAACAGTAATCTCAACATCCTATTTAAATAATAACAGGGAGGAGATTGCTCCCATGAGAATTATAAATGGAAAAGATAATTTGCAATCCTATTTTCTCTATACAGTAAACTAGTTACAAGCAACTTTTAGCCCAGAAGAAAACAGCAAATAATCTAGAAATTGTTAAGATTTTAGGGCAATGTTTTATTAATGATGCAACAATTCTAACATTTTAGAATTCTAGATTCATTCTAGAATTTCATTCTAGCATGAGTTTAGAATAGCTCAAATCTGTAAATCCAAAGTTATTATTAAAAATGCCCCTCCTAAAACTCTTGCATATATACTGTATTGTCCAAATTAAAAGCTGAATCTTTCTGTTGATTCTGCAAGGGACATGCTTCAGATCAAAGATACTGTATATGAATTAAATAACTCTAACAACTTTCCCACACATGCACTAAATAATTGCTATTCCCAGCATCTTCCTTCTTGTGTCTTTTTCAGCATTGTCTCTATGTTGTCAAATCACAGAATTTACAGAATGGCAGAAAATAAATGATGTTTACATAGAGACACCCAGCAACCCCACCTTCGCAATAATTACTCTTTACTCCTGTAGTGTCTACTATCTTCACATGGTGGATACATAATCTTTGACAACTTACCTCTCCTACACCCTTCTCTCAGGAACTGGTTACTCTCTACTAGTGCCTAGCACACATCAGTTAATACTATGACAGTATATTGGCAATTCTTGCTGACAGCTCAGGACTCCAGCCAAGTATTTCCTAAAGAGAAGCAAAATTGTATGAAAAAGATCTAAATCCAGCTACATACCTACAGTTAGAGTAGTGATTGTGTTCTCTGATACAGTCCTTAATTTACACATCCACACTGCATGTAAAACTCATGCATGAGTTTAAACTTTGGAAAATCTGTGCAACGCTGTTACTGTTCTCGCAACATATGCACCATTCTCTTAGCCTGGTTTCAGCACAGAATCCCCAAAGCAGAGCTTTAGGTGGCCTCTTATACTCTGGAACTCCAAGTTGAAGCACTTTTTCATTTGCCTCCAAAACCAAAACCTAATTTACTACATCAACCAGTGTTAAGCTGACAGTGGCTCAGCATGGGCAATACTTTCCCCTGATTTCTCTCCAGCATGTGGTTGGAAGCAAAACTGTGTCGTCATCTAACACACTTGCTCAACTTCCTGGGCCACTAGAGGTGGGTATAACATTTGAATAAAGATATCCTTGCATAAAACTCCACTAATGAAGGCCTTAGTCAGATAGCCTGTTTCTATATTTTATTTGGGGTGTCACAAGACCTAGTGGGATAGGATTTTATGTGGATATCCCTTATTCAGATGTACATCAACATGAATGCCCAAGGAATCCATGCCCCAAGCTAGTGTTGCAGACATACTTTTCCATGCACAATGAAACAAGCATGTAGAGGAATCCTCAAGTGAGAGTTTTGTCCCAGTTGGGCCAATGTTTTAGCCCACTCAGTCTTTGTTTGCTAAACTTGTTTGGATGGTGAACTTCCAAGTTATTGGAATGGTTGAACTAGCCATTTATCATTTTTCATGGCTAATTACTATAGCCAAAAACTCCTTGTGGATTGTTAATGGAAGGATCATTAAGAGGCAGGAATTAGAATGTGAAGATGAGCGGGATTCTTGAATGTTGAAAGAAAAGAGAGGATCGAATCTCTGTAAGTAGTAATGTTAACTTAAAAACTGCATTAAAGGTGTGTGGCCTTTGTTGTGATAATACGTATTTTCTTATATGCATGAGACAAAATGTGGCATCATTGTTTAGCACAGATGTCTGCCTTTTATTTCAGCCACTTTCCCCCATTCTTATGAGTTTCTTGGAATTGCTGTAGATATATCTTGTAAATACCACAACTGCAGGTTGCAGCAGTTAGGTTGGTTCAGTTCAGCGCCAGAGCTTTGAATGACAAGATGGGAATTTATTTGTGAACCAAAAAGTATGAAGAATTACATCTTGAAGCCACTAACTGTCTGATGTTTTTAACTACTGTTATTTCACACCAGTCTGGACAGACACTGCAAATTTTACATTATTCATTGGTATTGTAAACAGAACTATTATTGTATGGGGGTTTTTTGTATTGCTGTTAAGTATTGTTTTGTGTGTGTGTGTGCGTGTGTGTGTTAAGCCTACTGGGGACATATTTTGAAGTGATTAAACTATTTAATTGTGTGTCTATATTTTGGAATGAAATTATTTCTTCATTAAAAAAAGAATTTTTAAAAGTAATTCATCAAGCCTCCATTCTTGTTGTTTACATTGAATTCAAGATACATTTTCCCCTATTCAAGCAGAATTCTTTCTCAGATTCATTTAGAAAAAAGGGATATGGAGATGAGAGAGAGAGAGACGTGCTTTATTTTTTTAACTATAATGTCTAAGACTGCTAATATCAGAATGACACAATTACCACAAAAAGTATAGTCACCAGCAGCAGTGTTGACAGATGTAATGACCCTCCAATCAGACAAAGCCTGTCAGAACTGAAACATTTTCAGATGAATCGGTATACAGTCAGACAATTCCATAATTGGAGCGTTACGATGGAAAAATACTATTAAAAGATCTGCATGGGTGGATGATGCTGGTGGTGAGAGGTTTGGATTTTTTACAGATACAGCTTCAGAAGAGTAAAGAATTACAATTCCACTAGCAATCTGTTAGCATAAAATTACCAGCTTTTTCCCTCCCGAGGTTTTCTATGGTCAGCATTCAATTGTTGCACAAGTGAATTTCTATTTATACAAGATTTTGCCCACAACTCTCCATGACATAATTTGGGGGAGACAAGTAATGCTACTGGGTTCCTTTTGGAAGTGAGGAATTAATAGCCTTCCAGATGATACTAAATTACAGCTTCAGCCCCTAGCCAGCGTAGCCAATGAGGAGAGATGCTGCAATTGTACTCCAACCATATTTAGCCAATTCAAGTTAGGTCATCTCTTATTTTACTCTTGCTTTCTATAAATTTTAAATTGAATTTTATTTGAAAGATGTTGCTAGTGGCTTTAGTAAGAGAAAACTCCTATTTTTCATTTGCCATTTAAAAATACAAACATGCACACATTCAGTCATGCAGGGTAGACTTCATACATCTGATAGCATGAGCTCTATTCTGTCAAGGCATATGCTATAACGCATGTATTAGTCTTGAAAGTGCTACTTGCGTCCTGTTTTTGCAATCAGATATATATGAATAACTCTGTTCTAAGATACTGGATTATATGGACCATTGATCTCATCTGATAATGGTCCTAGTATGTTTGGAGTTCTTCTCAAGATACTGTAGCAAAAAAAGTTACCTCCAAACGGGTGATTTTAGTGCTGCTGCTTTGCAAAATAGGTTATTTTGTGTCTGAAGCTCGGATGATATTCCTCCCACTTCTCCAAAGAATGGTTTTAAAAGGCTTGTTGGATAATTGAGATATTAGATCTTGTATTTGTCTGTTCCCAAACTCCTCCTTTGATATACCACTTGAAGTAGATTTCTTCACTCTGTAACTTTTGCCATTTGTGAGTTTCACCATCTTCTAAATAAGAGATGGCAGGCATTTCTTCCTGCCTATTTGGGTTAGATGGCTAGTTACTTTTGTGTTTGTTTGATTTCAGTAAGTGATTGATCTTGCTGTATGCTGAGAACTGTTTTAAGTTCTTCCTGATTGTTACAATTGCAGGCATGCTCAATAGCATGCTTTTAGTGTATTCATTACTACCAAGTAAAAAACTTTACTGTCCTGGCAGAGCTCACCATGGCCTAGGTTCAAATTTAAGCCTTTGAATGAGATGCAGAGGCATGAGCAGAGGAAGATTTTACAGTTTTATGGCTACAATAAGCATGTAGCACAAAGGAATTCACAGAATTGAAGCAATTGCAGACAATTAAGTGCATAATTCAGCCAAACTATAGAACATGTATCTTTCTGACTAAAATCTAGATGGGTGTCTGGGGCATAAGAAAAAGAAAGAAAGGCTGTAGCATCAGATGTGCTTTTTGAACAAAAGCCAGTACAGGTAATATTATTCTCAATGTAATTGTTATATAATAGCTAATACAGTGCTTTCCAAAGTCCTGCCGTTGGCGACACAGCAATGGCAGCGGCAGCAGAGTGCGCAGCGGCAGCCTCGTGTTTCGCGCTAAAACCCGGAAGTACTGATGCCGCACCGCTGCCATCGTCACTGCGCGTGCCACCGCAGGGGCGGTGGCAACGCACCATCAGCACTTCCGGGTTTTGTCGCAACACACTAATGTGTCACAACACACAGTTTGGAAAGCTATGAGCTAATATATTAATACT
This sequence comes from Charina bottae, assembly GCA_023362775.1. Taxonomy (NCBI): domain Eukaryota; kingdom Metazoa; phylum Chordata; class Lepidosauria; order Squamata; family Charinaidae; genus Charina; species Charina bottae. Next base: position 170,038,912 of record JALMGJ010000003.1, on the reverse strand, counting down.
GTATTATAATATATAAAATATACGTATAACTGGGGCATGCTGAAAGTGCTCAACATGTTTCCCCTTTTTGGCCTTTGCTTTCAAGGCTCTTTCTCTGTATTTTGCTGTTCAACAGTGTGGTATTAGAACCGGAGTGTTTTCTTCAATTTAGAGTAGAAAGGATATAGACAGTAGCTTTCTCTTTATATGCATTACCTATTTACATTTCTATGTAGGCAGGAGTATTTTTATTCTGTACTGATTCCTTCCAAAGACCAACAAATCATCCTGTATATCCTGGCAAGCAGCATAATTAATGCTCACGGGACTTCGCTGCTAGGAAATTCCCTCTACAGTTCTTTTAAAAAAGGGATGCTTATGTCATATAAAGAAACCTAGGTAGAAAGAACAAAGTTTATAGAAGGGTACAGAGTATTTTAGATGAAGTGGTTTCTGAAAATGATGTATGAAAATTACCCAGGAATTCGCTCTTAATAACCTAAAAATTTGCAACAATATGTGTAGTATATTCAGTCTGGCATCTTACTAAGAAGCACACTAGTTATACACATTTTTCTATTTTGTTGGAAATTCTAAGAGTAAGTACAGCCAGAATGATTAAAGATAAAAATAGCATTTTATTCATTACATTTACTGGGCAATCTTTTTAAAAATCCTGGAGTTCTTTAGGTTTAATATACTTACTATGCCATTTTTAAAAAGGTAAAGGTTCCCCCCGCACATTTGTGCAGTTGTGTCCGACTCTAGGGGCCGGTGCTCATCTCTGTTTGTTAGCCGAAGAGGCAGCGTTGTCCGAAGACGCTTCCGCGGTCATGTGGCCGGCATGATGCATGTGGAACGCTGTTACCTACCCACCAAAGTGGTACCTATTAATCTACTTGCATTTGCATGCTTTCAAATTGCTAGGTTGGCAAGAGCTGGGGCTAGTGCAGGAGCTCACTCCGTCACGCGGGGCTAGGGACTCAAACTTGTGATCTTCTGATCGATAAGCCTGGCGTCTTACCCGCTGAGCCACCATGCCCCTTTTATGCCATAAAGGTAAAGGTAAAGGTACCCCCCGCACATTTGTGCAGTCGTGTCCGACTCTAGGGGCCGGTGCTCATCTCCGTTTGTTAGCCAAAGAGCCAGCGTTGTCCGAAGACGCTTCCACGGTCATGTGGCCGCATGACACGCGCGGAACGCTGTTACCTACCCACCGAAGTGGTACCTATTCATCTACTTGCATTTGCATGCTTTCGAATTGCTAGGTTGGCAAGAGCTGGAGCTAGTGCAGGAGCTCACTCTGCACGCAGGGTAGGGATTCGAACCTCCGAACTTGCAATCTTCCGATCAACAAGCCTGGCGTCTTACCCGCTGAGCCACCACGCCCCACCTTTTATGCCATAACATTTTGTAAATTACCATCCACTTTTTCTGATGTATTTACACAAAACAAGTTTGTATAAACATTGCACGTCACTTATACTCAGGTCAAACTGGTTGAAAACATCTTGTCTCCAGAGGTGAAGAATAAACGTGCACCCTCTTCCCTTTTGCATATGGAAGATGACAAGATTGGCAGCCAAATTTTATTTCAATGCTGGGGAGTCAGTATAAGTGATGAGATGGTACTTCATAATAGCTGAGTGAAGCACATCAGTTTAAAGCTCAGGGCAGTCTGCATGATACAGAGGATCCAGAGCCTCCCCAGCTTCCTACAAGGCCCTCAATCTGGAGAAATGCCTCAATTTTGAATTTGAGAAAACAAGAATATTGTCATCAAAAGACAAAAAGAAGGAAATTTTGTCTCTTCTGTCCTGATAATCTACCTAGGACAAAGCTTCCAAGGTGAGAAGCTTATAGATTTTTCTGCCAGATACTCATGACCAAGTGATGGGCCTTAAGTTATCACTGGTTTATTCCCTTAAGTGGGAAATACTCATAATTATCCAGACAGATACTTATTCCTCAGCTTTAATGGCACAATAGATTTGAATGGGTTGAGCATCCAACAATTCCAAAATCCAACCAAGATACCAAGATGAAGGAAGAAAAGCTGTACAGTTATAATAACTGCTTGAAAAAAACAAGGAAGTCAAGGTAGAAATGATATCACAGAATGTAAAATTGGTTTAGTTTGTAATATTTATGAGACATGCCATTTCTGGAATTTTGTCCTTTATGTTAAAGAGAGGTAAACAGAAAATGATAAATACAGTACTTTGTACATGCATCAATGCAGGGGCTTTAAACCTATGATACACAAAGAGGTTACTGTTTGAAGAAGCAGTTCTGTAGCATTCCCTTTCGTTTCTCCCCTGCACCAGCAGTCACAGTTGCCTTAAGAAGTTGGGTGCTTTATTTTTCATTTTTTAATTAGCAAACGCCAGATTTTATAATTTTATAATGTAATTTTAAAAAATTAGTTTGCAACTAATAATGAACAATCTACAAGCAATCTGAAAAACTTGTATATTCTGCCACTTATAAGGATTCATCATTTAAAGTTTTAAAAAAGCAAAATAGCTCAGAATCTAATCTTTATAAATTATACTCCCAGATTATATTATAATTTCCCTATCTGATTTTTTAAACAATAGTTTGCTCATCTTTCTCAAGAGAATAAAATAAATTTAAGTATATGCCTTTTAAAAATAATACTTTATAAACACTTCTGTTTGCTTAGGCCAGTGCTTTCCAAACTGCCGCTGTTGGCGACACACCAACGGCAGCAGCGGCGGTGCGGGGGCACGTGCAGCAGCAGGGGCATGCACGGTGGCGGCGCGGAGGGTGTGCGGCGGCGGCAGCCTCGCTAAAACGCAGAAGCGCTGATGGCGCGCCGCTGCCGCCACCATTCACACCACCGCCCCCACATCGCCGCCGTGCATGCCCCCGCCACCGCTTCCGGGTTCTTTCACGACACACTAAACTCTGTTGCGACACACTAAAGTGTTGCAACACACAGTTTGGAAAGCTATGGCTTAGGCCAGGGGTCGGCAAACTTTTTTTGCCGGGAGCCATTTTGACATGCTCGTGCACATTTTGAAGTGCTCGAGAGCCAGGGGGCGGGGTTTGCGGGCGGGGGCCAATCGCGTGGAAGGGGGCGGGGTTTGCGGGCGGGAGCCAATCGTGTGGAAGGGGGAGGGTTTTGCGGGCGGGAGCCAATTGCGTGGAAGGGGGCGGGGTTTGCGGGCGGGAGCCAATTGCGTGGAAGGGGGCGGGGGGCTCATGGAGGGAGGGGGTGCAGCCAGCGGCTCCGCGAACCCGGCCCGGCCGCCCCACCGGGAGTGGCGGGGAAACAGCTGCCACCCTCCGCTACCCAGAATATCGTGGGGCAAAGGGAAACCTGCCCGGAGGGGTCATCAGGAGCACAGGATCCGGCCCCAGCCCAGCCCGGCCCGCAGCTTCGGCGCTCTCCCCTCGCCATCGCGAAAGTCCCAGGCGACTGCGGCCCGGGGATCCTGCCGCAGATGGGGAACCCCAGGCCGCACACCCTCCGCCACCGCCGCGGCCAGCGAGGAGGAGGGAGAAGGAAGAGGAGACAGAAGGGGAAACGGAGAAGGAATTTTTAGGAAAAGGGAAAAGAGAGAAACGCAGGAGCGGCTGCTGGGGCAACGAGACCTTGCAAGCGTGGCGGGGAGAGGGGAGCCCTTCTCAGCCCTTTTGCACGCGCACGCACACCTCTACACCTCCTCAACCCTTTTGCATACGCACACACGCCCGCTCCCAGGTGGCTGCCCACCATTTGCTAAAATGCCTCCAGCGAAGACCTCCTCCCACGCGCCTGCAGCAACGCGGGCAAAAGGGGAGCGGGCGTGTGTGCGTGTGCAAAAGGGCTAAGAAGGGCTCCCCTCTCCCCGCCACGCTTGCAAGGTCTCGCCTACCGCTTCTCCCCGGGGCGTCTGCAAAGGGGCGCGCCACTCGCCCCGCGCCTGTCGCTGCAAAGGGCATCTCCCCTGCCGTTTACCCGGACGTTCAGGCGCCACAGCAAGAGCGGTGGGGGGGCTCTGCATCCGGAGCCTCTTCTGCATCTTCCAATGGTTTCTCTCCTCCCTTCTGGGAAGCGGATCTCGGTCAGTAAGCCTTAAGCCTCAGGGCCTCCGCCGGGAAGAAAGAGCGGCAGGCAGAAATCTCTCTGTTTCTCTCAGAATGAACCAGGCTTGCGGCCAATGGAGCAACAGCAGAAGTTGATATTGCTCTTCCGCTTACCAGCGCCTGAATTTTGCTCCATCGGCCGCAAGCCTGGTTCATTCTGAGAGAAACAGAGAGATTTCTGCCTGCCGCTCTTTCTTCCCAGCTGAGCGAGGCCCCACGTCGGTATTTTTGGAGCGCTTCCACGCGCAGCTGAGCGAGGCCCCGTGCCAGTCTTTTTGGAGCGCTTCCACACGCAGCTGAGCGCTGGGCTGTGGAAATGCGCTCCAAAAACACCGGCGCGGGGCCTCGCTCAGCTGCGCTGGGCTGTTGCCCCGCTCCAGTTCTCGGCCCTGACCACCCGCCTGGGGCTGCTGGGAGATGTGGTTCAGCCGCTTCTGGAGAAGACCTCCCCCCGCGCACCTGCAGCAACGCGTGCAAAAGGGGAGCGGGCGTGTGTGCGCGTGCAAAAGGGCTGAGAAGGGCTCCCCTCTCCCCGCCACACTTGCAAGGTCTCGCCTACCGCTTCTCCCCGGGGCGTCTGCAAAGGGGCGCGCCACTCGCCCCGCGCCCGTCGCTGCAAAGGGCATCTCCCCCGCCGTTTACCCGGACGTTCAGGTGCCACAGCAAGAGTGGTGGAGGGGCTCTGCATCCGGAGGCCCGGCTGCACGCTCACCACCGGAGAGGAAGAGGAAACGCGGCCCCTCCCCAGTGACAGGCGCACGCCCTCTTCAAATGGTTTCTCTCCTCCCTTCTGGGAAGCGGATCTCGGTCAGTAAGCCTTAAGCCTCAGTACCTCCGCTGGGAAGAAAGAGCGGCAGGCAGAAATCTCTCTGTTTCTCTCAGAATGAACCAGGCTTGCGGCCAATGGAGCAACAGCAGAAGTTGATATTGCTCCTCCGCTTACCAGCGCCTGAATTTTGCTCCATCGGCCGCAAGCCTGGTTCATTCTGAGAGAAACAGAGAGATTTCTGCCTGCCGCTCTTTCTTCCCAGCTGAGCGAGGCCCCACGTCGGTATTTTTGGAGCGCTTCCACGCGCAGCTGAGCGAGGCCCCGTGCCAGTCTTTTTGGAGCGCTTCCACACGCAGCTGAGCGCTGGGCTGTGGAAATGCGCTCCAAAAACACCGGCGCGGGGCCTCGCTCAGCTGCGCTGGGCTGTTGCCCCGCTCCAGTTCTCGGCCCTGACCACCCGCCTGGGGCTGCTGGGAGATGTGGTTCAGCCGCTTCTGGAGAAGACCTCCCCCCGCGCACCTGCAGCAACGCGTGCAAAAGGGGAGCGGGCGTGTGTGCGCGTGCAAAAGGGCTGAGAAGGGCTCCCCTCTCCCCGCCACACTTGCAAGGTCTCGCCTACCGCTTCTCCCCGGGGCGTCTGCAAAGGGGCGCGCCACTCGCCCCGCGCCCGTCGCTGCAAAGGGCATCTCCCCCGCCGTTTACCCGGACGTTCAGGTGCCACAGCAAGAGTGGTGGAGGGTCTCTGCATCCGGAGGCCCGGCTGCACGCTCACCACCGGAGAGGAAGAGGAAACGCGGCCCCTCCCCAGTGACAGGCGCACGCCCTCTTCAAATGGTTTCTCTCCTCCCTTCTGGGAAGCGGATCTCGGTCAGTAAGCCTTAAGCCTCAGTACCTCCGCTGGGAAGAAAGAGCGGCAGGCAGAAATCTCTCTGTTTCTCTCAGAATGAACCAGGCTTGCGGCCAATGGAGCAACAGCAGAAGTTGATATTGCTCCTCCGCTTACCAGCGCCTGAATTTTGCTCCATCGGCCGCAAGCCTGGTTCATTCTGAGAGAAACAGAGAGATTTCTGCCTGCCGCTCTTTCTTCCCAGCTGAGCGAGGCCCCACGTCGGTATTTTTGGAGCGCTTTTGGAGCCTGGTTCATTCTGCGGCTTGGGGCCAAGAGATGCCTGGGGGCGACCACCTCCCCGGTGAGAGATTTCTGCCTGCCTGCCGCGCACTGATTGGTGGAGGCGTCCTTCCTTCTGAGCCTCCACCAATCAGCGTCTGTTTCTTCCCCAGGGTTCGCTCTGCTTCCGGAGACCGGCTTTCCGGATGTCGGGTGGCAGACAGAGAGAGAGAGCCAGAGCCGAGGGGCCAAAGAGCCAGATCTGGCTCGCGAGCCGCCATTTCCGACCCTTGGCTTAGGCTATTATTACTATATTAGTATTAGGGTTTCAAGTACTCCTGAGACAGGGTACTGAACAAAAGCTTTCAATTATCTTTTAAAATAACTGGCTTAATCTTTCTATATGCCAACATTATTTTAAATTTATTTATAAAATTGTTTCTGAGCCACATTTCAGCCCATAAAATCCTGCAGGTTGATACATTTTAAAGCAATTTAATATAAGGTATCATTAAGAGAAGAAAGGCAGTTTTAAAAACACACAGCAGAGGTAGTTTATTTAAAATCACATAAAATCCATGTGAAACAAATCTAACAGCTCATCTAAAACTAAACATCTACTTCCCGTTTTTTTCATTCATCCCCAAATTTAATTATTTTATACCAAATTTGAGGTTTAAAATAAATCTTTAGAATGCTATACATTGTTTGATCCGCCTTAGGCATGAAAGCCAGCTGGGTGACCTTGGGCCAGTCACTCTCTCTCAGCCCAACTCACCTCACATCTGTGAAACACAGATTTAAACTTACTTCACCTTTCAAATGTTTATGCAAGAATGGGGAATCTATGACCCCCCCCCAATTTTGATACGTTACAATCCCCCGCAAATGCAACCAACATGGCTAATGGTGACAGATGCTGGGAGCTGCAGCAACAACATTAGGAGAGCCTCAGATGCCCAACCTTTCCTTCTGAACTAAAGAATAGGGGGCAGATTGCCATAACAAAGAAAAAGTAAATAAACTTAGTCATGTTCCATTGAGTCCTACAACAGGCCTGAAATTATAGCAGGTTTTACACTCCATTTAATTCTACATCAGTTTAGCCATAAGAGTGTTGTATATTGAAATCCCAACACATCTGGAGACAATATGTTGGTTAAAGCTGGGCTATAATCTGTCAATCGCAGGGAGATAGTTTACTCTGCTCATGTGGCCATTTCTTCACTAACTTCTAGATGTTTATGAACTTCCTTCTTTTTCAAAATGCATGCACTGAACATTTAAAGAGAGAAATTATCATGGAGAAAGAACCACAGTGCTGCAACTTACAATTTTTTTCTGTCTCTAACATCATGAACCTATAATTATTTATTCAAAAGCAAGTTAAATGTAACTTACTCCCAGGTAAGTGGGTACAACATTGCAAGCATAGAGAGCAAAATGTTGTTGTAATTGTATAATAGTATTTATGGAGATATTTTCTTAAGAAATCGTAAGAAAAGAAATCCATAAATGCTAAAAAGACTAACTAGTTTACGGCTGAGGTGAAAACTGAAGGCCATGTGACAAGTTTATTGCTGAGATAAACTCTACAGCTTATTCTCTTAACCACTACACAATACCTGTTCCCCATACCTAAAGGACTCTGGATATTAAAATATCTCAAGAATTAGAGGTTATGAGTTTGCAAATACAGAACCAAAAAGGAAAAGCTCCAGAGGGGAAAGTGCAAGAAACGCAGAATGACATCATTATTATACTTTCAAGATAATATTTGCATATTCCACGTACTAGCTATGCAGGCCCTGGAATAATTTCCCATACTCTCATTTTATTATTACTAGAATATTCTCTGATGAAAAAAAAAAGCAGCACAGTTTGTAGAATAGGACAGAAAAACCTGGTGTAAACAATCCCATTATTTGAAATTCAGTTCTCAATTTAATGCAACAAAGTAATACCAAGTATTCACCCTTTTGAGCCCTGGTCCAATTTATGCAACAAGTATTTTTACATCTTTGGAGCAGCCAACTAGTTGGCTTTTCCAAAGTAGTTTTGACATTGCAACTAAAGAGCATCAGAGATCACTAATGTTGCAACTGTTACCATAAATCCAAAAAAGAAGTATATTTGAACTGACAAGCATTAAATCCACACTCCTCCAGGCAATTATTAAAGGAGTTGAGAGGAAACAATTAAATCTTGCATTCATTGCTATGCCTCCTTTCAGCTTTACAGCTTTCTGTCTTTAGAGAACTAAACATGATGTCAGCAAGATTGTGGCTTTGCCCAACTTAGTGAAGAAATAGTTGCAACCTCAGTAAATAGCACTTTTAGCAGGGCTTTCCAAACTTTTGCCGTTGCTGACACACCAACGGCCGGCGTGCAAAAACCCGGAAGCGCTGCCGCCACTGCGGCACACAAAAACCCGGAAGCACCGGCGGTGGCGCTTCCGGGTTGCCGCCGCCGCAGCAGCGGCACCCTGGAAACCGGAAGCGCTGATGGCCCGCCGCCACCGCTGCCCCTTCGAAAGGGCTGGCTCCAGGGACCCCGAAAATGCTCTTGGTTCCAGCAGGGAGGCGAAAAGCCTCGCCGCCCGTGCGCGTGCACACTGCCGGGCCACTTCCCGCCGCACAGCTGATTGGCACGGAGAATTTCCACCCCGCCCCCCCCCCGCACCGATCAGCTGTGCAGCAGGGAAGCAGCCTGGCAGTGTGCGCGCACGATTTTCGCCTCCCTGCCGGAACCGAGGGCATTTTCATCAGCGCTTCCGGGTTGTCATACGACACACTTGGGGCCCCCAGGCGACACAGTATTGTGTCGCAACACACAGTTTGGAAAGCCCTGACTTTTAGTTTCAACATTATATATTACACACTGGATAGCATGAACTTTGCTTTAAGTATTATTTAGTTCTTATGTTGCTGATATTAATTTTCATGCTTATTATTATGAGAACTTATGAGACTGAAAGGCTGTTATCTCTGCTCAAGCACATGCCATGTTCCTTTTGGCATTTTGGAAAGCTTGACTGGTACTTGACATTTACAATAAAACAGATTCTTGCTTGAAGAAACAAACTCGCTTGTGAATCTTTTCTCTTGTACATAGTGAGGAAAAAATAAAATTCTTTATTAGAGGGCCTTCACATCAGAGACATCGGCAGATGAGCTATTCATTTTACATTTTTTAAAATTCTTACTATGAATTTTTAAAAATAAACATACATACCAATCCACCCAACTTCCATAAACTTATCTCTAAGATGACCTAATCTCTGTTAGGGATGAATACAGGTCAGAAAACCATCTGAAGGGCTGCTGTGAGGAGTGTTCAAGGCATGGGTTGGATAACGTCACTTGGATTCGCTGTGATTTGGATTCCAGCTGTGCAGTCTGATTGAGTTCACTGTGGTACAGTCTAACAAGGTTATTTGGGAAGAGTTTGAGCCTGGTGGTCCTGAGGAAATGGACAGGGTCCTTGAAGCTGTTAGTGCAGCCACCTGTGCATTAAATCCATATCCTTCCTGATTGGTCAAGGCCTCCTGGGAAATGATATACGGGTGGGACCAAGCAGTAGTGAACTGAGGGAGAGGGTGGTTCCGCCTCAGCTTAAGGATGAATTAAAGAGGCAGTTGCCTGCCACTTCCTCAAGAAGCTATCACTGGACCCTATGGCATTAGATAATTTTTGTCCCATCTCCAACCTTCCCTGTTGAGAAGGTGGTTGTCTTGCTGCTTCAGAGGGATTATCTGGACCCCTTTCAGTCGGGTTTCAGGCTTAGGCACTGTACTGAAACAGTGTTGAAATGGGATGAAGATGATGCATCCATCTTGGTCTTTGATCTCTTGGTTGCTTTTGATACTGTCTAGGTATCCTTCTGGATTGGCTCAGGAGATTTGTAAGGGGAGGGACACAGTGTAATAGTTCTCCAACTTCCTTCAGTGTTGGGTGGGGGGGGGAGAGATCCAGCCTTAGCCTCTACTCTGGGATACATCAGCATTTGATTGGTGTTCTGTTTAACATCTTGAGACTGCTGCATATGATCATCCATTGGCATGGTGTTAGCAAGTTATACATCTCAGTCCTTGGCTGTCCAAACAATACCACTGAATTTCTATCTTGGTGACTGGATGCTGGGGATCTGGATGGAGGAAAACAGGCTCAAGCTCAATCCTAGAAAAACTAGGTGGCTCTGGATTTTGGGGCCACCTGAGCTTAGGGAATTTGCACCTTTGGTTCTGGATGGGGCTATATTATCCCAGACAGAACTGGTCCTCCTGGACTCATGACTTCTGCTTGAAGAGCAGGTGGCAGCCATAGTTCAGAAGTCACTTATGCCTTGTCCATATCTCATCTGGATTATTGCAATGTGCTCTATATGGAGCTGCCCTTGAAGGCCACTGTGAAGCTACAGCTGTTCCAGAATGTGGAAGTGCAAGTAGTTATGGGTGCACTTCAATGTGCCCATGTAACGCTGCTGCTCCACGAACTGCACTGGTTACCAGGTGCGAATCAGGGTGCTGGTTGTGACCTATTATGCCCCTCATAGTGCAGGACCAGTTACTTACAGGAATCTCTGTCCCAGATTGCCTGTTTGGTAAGATTTGACTTATTGAGCATATTCTGGATCCTGTTGCTTAAACAGTGTCATCTGATAGGACCCAGGAGACATACCTTCTCTGTTACCATGCATGTCCTATGTTGTTCCTCCCAAGGTCTAGATGGGTTCGACCTTACCTGCCTTTGAGAAGGCTCTTAAGACCTGACTTTACACCGCCCCCTCCCAGGCAGTGGGTTGGGAGGTGTTGTGCCCATCTTGATTATTTTGTTTAGGGTTGGATGAAGTTGCCTTGAGTGCAATATGTTTTATTGTGTTATTATTTTTTTGAAGTTACTGTTGTTATTATTATTAATTATTAATTATTATTATTATTTATTTATTTATTTATTTATTTAATTTATATAACCGCCCATCTCCCCCGACGGGGAACTCTGGGTGGTTTACAACAAAACAATTATTATTATTTATTTAACTTATATGTGTTATTGTTGTCTTTGTATGCTGTCCTGAGTCACATGTCATTTGGGTGGCTATATAAACTGACTGACTGACTGACTGACTGACTGACTGAATGAATGAATGAATGAAGTCCAGCAATAAAGGTTATGAAACAACTGGGGAAAAGATTGCATGAAATGGGGGAAATTAACTTCAGTTCTGTTATATGGGTACGGATCCACGTTTAGCTGAGTTTAGAACAGATGCCTTGAAAATAATGTAATGGGTTAAATGTGACTAAGACAAGTCCAATCAGAAGAGCAGAGTCCAAAGGTTGCTGACTTCTCAGTTCAGCCAATGGCGTCCTTCCTTTCTCTCCCTCCCCTCAGCTAACTAAGATCGAGGGAGTTGTCCTGTGTGCAGAGCTGATAGCAGTCTCAGCCAGCTTTTTTCGCTCACCCTATCCTATCCCAATGTACCAGTATTAATGTATTTCTTTTTATCATTTATAACATTTCTATACCACGCCAACGCTAAAATAATTTTCTCAGAGAATCTACAATAAGCATAAAATTCAATTAAATAAAAAACACCCTGTAAAATCAAAAAACAAACTCCTAACTGCAAAATTAGCCACACAAATTATGAGTTGTGGGTCAGGCTGATGACTTTAAGATGACCTTGATACAAGTACAATAGTTAACTTCTGCCCTCAACACTTTTGCTGAAAAGTAAGCAGTAGGCTGAAACAGCAGTTTCCAGAATTCATTGCGGTCTATTGGTGCAAAGAATGGGGTGGAATCCAAGCAGTGAAGTACGGGGATAGCGAGCCATCTGCGTGTCCAGACCTGGCCAGTAGTAATTCCAAAGCTACTGTGGCTTAGCAATGAAAGTCCACCCTCATCCTCAGCTCCAGAAAAGAACGGAGCCCGCGCGCCACTGTGCTCTTGCTGCTGCTGCTGCTGCTGCTGCTGCGGTGGCCTCAGCTGGCTCGGGCCATGGCTGAGCAAGTAGAACGCCGAGGGAGGCAGGCTCGGTGAGTCGCAGGCGTGACAGAGCTCTTCTGCCTCCACTGGCAGCCCCACAGACGCCTGACGCACCCCGCCTCCGGGCTGGTTCCGGCCATTGGCCTCATTCCCTGCTGCTGCTGCTGCTGCTGCTGCTGCTGCGCACCGGGACCGCCCATCTCCAGAGCAGCCCAGCTCGCCCGCCCGGCTGACTCACGTGGTTCTCGGGCGCAGCGGCAATCGTTGCGGAGACTGAAGAGGGAGGGGAAAACAAAAGGGAGCTGTCAACGCAGAAAGCTGCACGCCCGGTGGCCCGGTAAGAGCAGGTGAGTGACGGGCGGGCGAAGGAGGCGCTGGCTGGTGCTTCTCTAAGAATGGAGCGGGAAGTGCGCGAGTGGCGAAACGGGACCCTTCTCCGACGGCCCCCCGGGCGCCCAAGAAATTGCCAAGACAACAGCCCGGTCTCCGGCCGCCTGGAACCAGGTTGGTTTCCAGAGCCCGGGGGGAGGAAAGGGACGCGTTCTGCCGGACGCCGTTGGGTGAGCGGGAGCTGGGGTCGCCCCGCTGGCACCGCCGAGGCTCCGGAGGGCTTCCCGCGCAGAGCGGGGGAAGTCGAGAAGGCGCGCTCCTGGTCGGAGGGGAGCCGGGGGTTGGGGCGGGGGATTCCCAGAGCAATCTGAAGTTCGAAGGGAGGAAGAGTTGAGTTGGTGTTGAGGGAGGAGGTTGCTGAGTGGGAAGGAAGATCCGAACTCGCCGGTAGGCACGGGGCCGCTGGCAAGCGTTAGCAAGCTACCAAGAAGCCCTGCTTGTAGAGGAGTTGAAGCTGCTGTTGCTGCCGCCAGCAGCGGGAGAAGCCTCTACAAAGAGAGCTGCTTGGGCTGGGTTGGAACGAACGCCCGCCCGCCCTTCGCCGACTCGCTGGGTTGCCGGCTGCCTGAAGTTCAAACCACAGCCCGGGGGACAGCGCCAGAGACGAGTGATTGGGAAGGCGGGTAGGCTGGGAAGTTGAGAGCTCTTGGGTAGAACTTGGTAGGTTTCAGTGAAGGGGGTGGACCTCTGACCCTGGGATTGAGTTGAAAATGGGGGAATCTCGCCAACTTTGGGCTCGAAATAGAAAGCTTATTCTATCTGGTTACTTTAGGTGCTGCAAAAGTGTTGAAGCTGGGTCCTTAAGCATAACTGTGTGGGATATGAGCAGTGGTAGTTGTTTGAGCCTGTTGGGGCATTTTGTCATAGAGTAGTGCTTTTCAAACTTACTGAACTCTTGGCCTTTTCAAAATTTATTCCACTTTCTAATCCCAGCCTTTTCAGGTATTATTTTGGCAGCCATAAGGTCCTTATAAGAGTTTCTCGATAAGGGAAGTGATCCAATTCTGGTTTTAGAAGATTATTAGTTCAGGAAATCTTGGTGTCAGGCTGAACAACCATCCTTTGTTTTGGAGCATGAATGTGATAGTGACAGGCAGTCTAAAGTGGGGCCTTGTACTGGTTTGTCTGCTGAAAAGTTTCCTTTCTGTTATTTTCGTACACAAAATGACAGAGGGGAAAAAACTGACATAAAGCCCATTCTGAATCAGCAATCCATTCTGGATTAGGGAATTGTGGTTGCTTTTTTTTTGCAAAATAAAAATGGCCAAATTACATATGCAAGCAGGCAGGAAGAGTTGTAATATACATACTTAATGGAGTAATTTTGATGTGTGCTCTGTTTACACTGATGCCTGCCATCTGAAAGGTTGGTGAACCTTGATTTATATCACAGGAACTTAGCTTCAGTGATGGCAGGGTCTGGGCACAGGAGTTTAGGTGCTGTTCAATGGAAGGAGCAGGAAGTTCTCCATATGCAGTGTAGCTGGCTTAACATATTTTGAAACTACTTTTTTACCATTTAGTGAGGGCAGTCTGTAAAAACAATTACATCCAGGATCTAAAATAATCTGATTTCTTTCTGCAGGAGTGTTTATGCACTTACAAATAAACCTGGCAAGCTGGTGTGTGTGTCTGGGTGTGGGTGTGGGTGTATGTAGGCATGGTGGTATTTAGTTTTACTGGGCACAGGGATTTACTTGTCAAGAGATATCTATTTTAAGGTGACCTTTTCTCGAGGTACAGCTACATCACTTCTTTATGCCTAACAGATTAACTATGATTTGAAAGCAGGAAAAAAATAAGCTTTCAATTTCCCATATTTATAAGAGAATTGGGAGCATTTTATAAAATAAATGAATAGCACACTGAACTTTCAGAAATCTCCTTAATGAACCAAATCTAATGCTAATTAAGCCCTGAATATCATACAAGTGAGCACAACAGGAATTAAGAGTTTTTCTGAACTAGTTATTCCTTTCTCATTGCTTCCCAGCTTTGCCAAGTTTAAGTTAGGCGTTGGGCACAGAGAACATCTCTATATGATATGGAAATAATAAACCTTTTGCTGCTTTGAGTTGCAACAATTAAGGATTATTCTCAGTTAAAATGATCAAAGATTGGTTATTTATTTACACTAAATCCTTAGCTAAGTCTGGTTCTTGAGGGAAAGTGCATATGCCTGTTTAATTAATGAGTGAATAACATGTACAGCACAGCTGTTTGAACCGAACATTAACTAGTGTGGCCTCAGCAGCTAGTTAACATCCAAGAGTCCCCTGAGTATGAAAACCACTGAAAGATGTGTAATCTCCGGCTGGTCTCAGTATGTACTGTATGTAGGAAGGCTTTTTAGAGAAAGTTCTCCTTGTTTTGCTATCAGGGATATTTTTAACGGAATAATACCACTGAAGAACCATTTGCTCATTTGCTTATGGGTATACATAAATATACCATTTTATACATGGTATGTCTGAATAGTGTACTCACATTTGTACTAACTGTAGTAATTGAAAACAGTACTTGAAAACTGGAAGGGAAGATTGTTGAGATCGTGGGAGGCAATTTAGAGGAGGAGGAGGATTATCTGGACCCTTTTCAGTCAGGATTCAGGCTTGGGCATGGGGTGAAAACTACATTGGTCATGTTCATAGATGATCTTTGTCAGGATCTAGATGTGGGAATGTCCCCTTTCTAGTCCTATCGGACCTCTTTGTTGCCTTTGATATCATTCACCATGATATTCTTCTCAACCATCTGAAGAGATTGGGAATTAGGGACACTGTGCTCCAGTAATTCCATTCCTTTCTTATTGGGCAGTTCTGGCTGATGGTTGTAGGTGAGGAAAGATCAACCTGGGGCCCTCTTACATGTCAAATTCCACAGAGCTCAGTTCTCTCTCCTTTATTTATTTATTTATTTATTTATTATTTATTTATGATATCTACATGAAGCTATTGTAATACGTTAGTTCAGAGTATGGTATTGTTTGTTTATTTATTTAGCTGCCCATCTAACCTGTGGAATTCTGGGTGGTGAGCAAAGAAAAACAGAGTAAACCTACAACATAACTTTAAAAAATCCCCATCAAGGCCCATATAAAAACTTCCTGATTGTATAACAGACATGCATGTGTCAGGTTCCACTAATGTCCTGGCTCCAATGCCTGGGGGAAAAGCCAGATCTTCAAGGCCTTCAAAAAGCTAATGGGAGCAAGCAAGGCTGTCCAAATTTCAGTGGAAGGCTGTTCTATAAGGAAGTGCCATGACAGAAAAAGCATGCTTCCGAGGATCCACCAGGTGACACTGATTCACTAAGGAGACCTGGAGCATGCCAACCCTGCTGGATCAGCTGGGAAAGGCAGAAACCACCAGGGACAGATGAGTAAGTAACTTGGCCCCATGCCATGTAAGACTTTAAAGGTGATAACCAGCATTTTTAATTGAGCCCAGAAGTCTACTAGACAGCTCATGTAGCAGTGGTGTTACATGAGTGTGTCGTGGTGTGCCCAATAATGCACATACCACTGCATTCTGGACTAGCTGAAGCTTCCAAATGCTCTTCAAGAGCAGCCCTGTATGGAACATATTGCAGTAGTCAAATTGGAAGTGACTAAGATGTAACTAAAGATGAGCAACAGCTTCTGATTTAGAAATGAGTGCATCTAGCACACAAGATGCATTTGTGCAAAGGCCCTCCTGGCCACAGCTGCCACCTGCTCCTCAAGCAGGAGCTGTGAGTTCAGGAGAACCCCCAGATTGTGCAACAACTCTCTGGGGGAACGTAATCCCATCCAGAATTAACAATGGAAGATCTCTAGATATGGGAGGCTCTAAAACCCACAGCCACTCTGTTTTGTCAGGCACTGGGAAAGCACCTTGACAGCATCACTTGGATCACTGCTTTCCAAACTTTCCATGTTGGTGACACACCTTTTAGACATGCATCATTTTGCGACACAGTAATAACAGGGCTTCCCCCCCCCCATGCAATTGGCTCCCGCCTGCAAACCACGCCCGCCACCCCATGCAATTGGCTCCTGCCTGCAAACCCCACCCTGGCCCACGCGATTGGCTCCTGCCTGCAAACCCCGCCCCCCGGCCCACACGATTGGCTCCTGCCTGCAAACCCCGCCCCCCCGGCCCATGCGATTGGCTCCTGCCTGCAAACCCCGCCCCCGGCCCACGCGATTGGCTCCTGCCTGCAAACCCCGCCCCCTGGCCCGAGCCGCAGTGCGGGGCTGAGCAATGGGCTGGCTCGATCGCAGGGAAGAGAGGCAGTGGCGCTTACCAGCGGCAGGTCTCCAACGGGGACTCTGCGGCAGTGGCAGGCGTCTGCGCTGCTTGGCCTGCCTCTCTGCCCTCCTTTGGCGCGTGCTGATTGGCGGGGGTGCCTCTTCTTCCAGTTTCCCCCAATCAGCGCTTCCGGGTCATCTGGCGACACACCGAGACACTGCCGGCGACACAGTAGTGTGTTGCGACACACAGTTTGGAAAGCTATGACTTGGATGGTCAGAGACAGAAATGTATAACTAAATATCATTAGCATACCAATGAGGCTTAACCTTGTGCCAGTGGATGACCCCACCCAGCAGCTTCATGTAAATGTTTAATACAAGCAGAGAGAGATTTGAGCCCTGTGGCCCCCTGCAAACCAGTCCAGCCTAGAACTGGGCCTCTCCCACCCTACCAACACAACTGGAACTGGCGTTGGAGGAAGGAAGAGAACCATGGAAGAAACATGCCCCCCACTCCCAACCCTCAGCTGGCCCAAAAGGATACAATGGTGGTTTGGAAAGCTGTTAAGGGGGCCAGAACAGATATACTACATGTGAGAGGTAATATACAAATCTGATCAATGCTGTCTTATTGCTATAAATGGCCTTCAGTTTTCTGAAATAGTGCCAGGTAATTTGCTTCCTCCAGAGCCCATTTAAGTCCACCTCCTCAACAACCTTGTCCAGCTGTACATTGCTACAGTGGGCTGCACTGTCAATGCAGATGAAGTTCTACCCAGTGCCTGGTAGCTCTTGAAGTCTGGATGGGAAGAAACAGGCTGAAGTTGAACTGAAGCAAGACAGAATTGCTGTTCATCCAGCAAGGCTCCGGTGCTTCGCTTCAAGAAGTGGCATTGTATCTGAGGGAACAGGTCCATGACTTTGGTGTCCTTCTGGACTCACAGCTACTGCTGGTGGCTGGGAGGGCTTTTGCCCAACTGGACACTCATTCCAGCCCCACCTTGAGTTGAAGGCCCTTGCAACAATAACTCATGATCTCTTCACCACTTGGATAGACTACTGCAATGCTCTCTGCATGGGGCTGCCTGCAACTGGTTCAAATGCAGAGCCTATATATTAAGTGGCATTATCTGCCATCAGCACTTTACACCTGTGGCCTTGCATTGGCTGCAAATGGGTTTCTGAACGTAAAAAGTGCTGCTTTTTAACCTATAAAGCTTATATGACTTGGTGCCAAGGTACCTTCAGGACTGCCGTTAGCTAGAATCAATAAATACATCTCAAAAAAATGGGGGGCTTTCTCTACTACTGTGAAATCGGGGGCTGAGGCCAGGAGGAGGTGTTGGCATGGAGTGGCTTTCCCCGGTAAACTAGATCAGCCTCCTGCTGGCCTTCCAGAAGCAAGTTAAGATGGAGTTCTTTGGGAGGCCCCTTTCAATTAGTTGAGAGCCTGTCATAGGAATGTTTATATAGTTCTTCCAATTATACTGTTGGTTTTGTTTTTGGTATTACTGTATACTTGTTATAATTATACCCTGGTGTGTTATGCTGTGTTCGTAATTATGCTCTGTACACAACTGAGTCATATGATTGTAGAAATCAAATAAAGACATACATACACTCTGTCTCTATCCTTGTTATAAAATAATGACAGCTATGAACTATATTCCTTCCAGATTCTGCATTTAGAATATATTGTGCAAATTTGCTTCTGTTTTCTTCACTTATCATCTATTTCTAGAGAAGGAAATATCAGAGTAACAGGTCAGTTGCCTAGTTGTTCATCCACACGAATAATAGCTGCAAACTAGGCCAGCAGAACCAGAACTTCTTTATTAACAAATGGTTTGGAACTTCTTCCTCTACTTTCATTAACAGTGTTCTTCTTCTTGTAATAATCTGCTGGTATGCTTGGATTAACAGTACATTTAATGTTTGGTTTACAGGATTTAGCATGTCAGTACCTCAGTCACTCCCAAAATCACTGAAGAAAATAGATATCTGGAAGCCCAATGATAATCACAGAGGAGCCATAAAGAATATTGACTAATGTCAATATTGACCAATGTCATGAATAATTGGCTGCTAAGTCTTATTAAGGGGAAGTTTGCCTCCAGTAAGTAGAATGCTGCATTTCTGCTTACACAAAGCACAGATAATATCACCAGGTGCAAAATGACTGTACCAGTTATGGTATGGTAGAATCTTTCTTGTAACTGAGTATAATAATGAATCATCACACCTTTTAAAATAAAAGTTTATATTTATATTTACTATTTGTAGTGTATATAATTAAGTGAATTGGCTGCAGCTAGGTTGCCTCCTCCAAGTAAAACAGTAACATGCAAATTTTAGTTGTGATCAATTCCCACTGAAATATATGAGATAAACTTGTTACAACTACCTTAAATCAAATATCTTTCAATAAGGCTGTGAGCCCTTAACTTCTGAAATCCAGCCCTAGGCATACAGTACCTATAAAGCCCTTCATGTTCTTAACAGATCCTTCCCCCGTGCTCTGGCCTAGAGGCCCTTTCTAGAACAAAATGGATTCTTGAATCAGCACACCAGAGGGCCATAATGGAAAATACAAGGCAAGTCTAGGTTCTTTGTTAACAACCCTATATGCACTCTGAGAGACAGTACAAACATTTATTATTTATTCATTTATTATTATTCAACATTTATTACTTAGTCTTTACAAAAGCTATCAGAATGATAATTAGGGATGAAAAAAGGGAAGAAATCATATTAGAATCTGAAATTCTTAGAAAAATTCTTAGTTCTCAGTTCTCTAACTGAGCAAATTTGCCAAATCCTTTGAACAGTGATAAACTGTACTTACACTGCAGATTTTTGAAGCAAAATATTTTGCTAAATATCACCTATTTATAGCAGCTCTTATTGCACTCATCTAAGAGTAAATTATTTTTTAACCAAAAAACAGGTTTTGAGATTGCTCTTCAGTTCAAAATAGAGTATTGAGACTATTATTTTTACTGAGGAACAAGGGATTTTTAAATAATGCCTACCTTAAGTCAGACTTACGTGCACCCAAAGGGTTGCAGGGAAGTGGGTGCAAGGCAGGAAAGGTTATAAACAGCTAGAATGGAAGGATGTTAGGGTAAACAGTGGTGCAGGTTCTGGGAGACAGGGAAGTTTTTAATCCTAGACACGTTGGCTCCAAATTTAAGTGATGCCAGCCCCAAAAGGGCAACCAAGGGGAAGGGGGATAAAATGAGGAAAGGAAGGCAGAGAGCTAGCTCAGGAATGTATATAAGCCCCCAACTTTAGATGTGGGAAAAAAAAGACTGGAGCCAAGTGGGAGGGAAAGAAGAAAGGAAGAATTTCTGAAAATAGAAGGGTATGGAACTTCTGCCATTGTTGGCAGAAAAACTACTCATGAGCAATGGGCAAATGAATGAGAGAAAGCATAAGACTGTAGGCAACAAATACCACAACAATGATTGGCAGCTGAATCATGGCCACCATGACAACCTTGGACCTGACCCAGCTTATTGCGGGCCTGACCCACAGTGGGGGGGCATGCATTGGACCTGGTTTTTGTTTCAGGGTAGTGGCTATGTGATCTGGTGTTGGGGGATGTTGCAATCTGTCCCTTCTCATGGGCATATCACTATCTGGTGACTATGGAGCTCTGGAGTTTACCATAGCACCACCCCCTTCCACAGCGAAGCAGGACCTATTCAGTCAGCCCACCCCAGGCACCGAATGGACCCCATTGGGTTTCAGCGGTAGCTTGGGGTTTTTCCTGAGGTTTGACTGAGACCTTGGTTGCCGCCTGGAATGAGGCAGTTGCAGCAGCCTTAGATCGGATCACACCTATGTGCACTCTCTCTGGGTGCAGACCGCAGTACATCACCTGCTTTTCAGAGGGCCTTAGGGCAGGGGTCGGCAAACTTTTTATGCCGGGAGCCATTTTGACATGCTCGTGCACATTTTGAAATGCTCGAGAGCCAGGGAGCAGGGTTTGCGGGCGGGTGCCAATCGCGTGGAAGGGGGCGGGGTTTGTGGGTGGGGGCCAATCGTGTGGAAGGGGGCGGGGTTTGTGGGCGGGGGCCAATCGCGTGGAAGGGGCGGGGTTTGGGGGCAGGAGCCAATGGCGTGCACTGGGGGGCCGCCACGCCTGCCGCCATGTAGGGGGATCAATTACGGACCTGCTGGCTTAAAAGACAAAATGGGGAGCTGGGGGGCTGGGGGGCGGACGGGGCTGTTAGTTTACTTCTGTCAAATGGAAAATTCTCGGGACACCTTCAAAGGGGCGGATTGTAGTGGAAAAGTCTGCGTCTTTGCATGAAGGAGCCTGGCTCAGAGCTCTGGGAAGCAGGGGAACATTTGCCCTCTCCAAACGCCACCGTCCCCAAACCCAGCCAGGGGTTAAGCCCAGTAGACAATATACCGCCAGGCCCAGCTCTGCCTCCACCTCTTTCTGCCTGCCTGGCCCTGTTGCTCTGCTCCGCTCCCCCTTGCTGTGAGTCCCAGGCGGGATGGTCGTCCGCAGAGTCCAGATTTCCAGCCTGGGTCACCGACAGCCCCGTCTGTCCCCCTTCCGGTGAAATAGGAGCAAGAGTTTGAGGGGACAGTCGGGGTTACGGGGGCGGGGGGAGAGATCACAGACCCGAGGCATTAGCATGATCGCGCACCTGC
Source organism: Charina bottae (assembly GCA_023362775.1). NCBI lineage: Eukaryota > Metazoa > Chordata > Lepidosauria > Squamata > Charinaidae > Charina > Charina bottae. The sequence continues at coordinate 170,017,679 of JALMGJ010000003.1, read as the reverse complement.
ATAAATCATCTGAGCGTCGGAATGGACGTGGATAATTTGTTTTCTGCAACACCCAAGCGTGGTCAGCTTGCAGTCCTTTTACAAGGATAGAAAAATCGGTTGACATGGTTAGAACTCCACTTGTGCTTGTGTGTGCGCGTTAGAAAGAAGACAGAAAACATTGTTTTGAAAAGGGGGTGGGGAGCTCAATGGCCAAATCTGTAAGTTTTACTAGTTGGCCGAGGAAGCAGGGGGCAGAAGCCAACATACAGGGCTGCGCTGCCGCTTGGCCGGCCACCCCGGCCCTCGCTCACCTTCCCTGGCTGGACCTCGCGGGCCGCCGGCAGCTCCGCCCATGCGCCTCGCCCAGACATGCCGCCAGCAGCAGCAGCAGCAGCAGCAGCTCCCAAGGCACACCGGTCCTTCCTCTGTCGAAAGAGCGGCAGAGACCCCGCGGGCTGTGCGCGAGGTGTGGGCGGCTGTGGGTGGCCCCGGCCTTGGAAAGCGAGAGCACGTAAGAGCCAAGCGCGAGAGGGAGCGAGGGAGGGACCGGCGATATCATCATGGGATGCTCCCCGCCATTTGAGGAGGAAGTGCTTCGGGGGCGCCGCTGTTTCCCTTTTTTCTGAAGGTCACTTCGGTTTGCAAAGCGAAACCGACCCAACTAGCTCGCCTGCCTCGCTTCCCGCGGCTTTTGTACCTGGCTTGGCCCTTTGAAGTCTCGGAAGAGCCTTCCCCACTCCCCCTGGCCGGGTCTGGACTACCCCGCCCTCCCCCCAGCCGGTTGGGAAGCATGGTAGCGGGAGCCCATGCCCGCCCGGCTTGGGCACGGCCGCTCGAGGTTGCAGACCCCTGTCGCCCGAGCGCCTGGGAGGGGAGGCGGCTGCGTGTGCGGGCTTGGCCGGAGCGCCGGGACCCCCGGCGGGGTGGGCTTGGCTTGGCGCGGCTGCGGGACCCTTCTCGGGCAGGGGAGGGGATGCGGCCTGCCGGAGGCGCCCCTGAAGCTGGGCTGGTGGCCGGGGAGGTGCGCGGCGGCTGCCTCTGGCCGGCCGGAAGCCTTTCTGGGGAGGGAGGCAACCTTTGCGCAGCAGCTTCAGAAACCTCCTTGGGAAACTAAGTGTAAACCCAGCCTGCCTTTGGCCACAGCGCGCGTGTGTGTTTTCTCAACCCTTTTGTGAACGTGCGTCAGATTTCCGGTCCTCCCGTAGCCTCTCTTGGGCCCCCCTCTTCCTTTTTCTGGTTTTGCTTTTTTTTTTATGACTTTCTGGGGCAGGTTGGCTGTCGCAAGTGTGATTTTGGGGAAAAGGAGATGAGGTGGAAAGAAATAAAGCCCCGAATACCATCCTGTGGGTTTCGAAAGGCTGAGGGAGGGTGGAAAAGGGCCTCAGGGAGCGGCACGCTTTTCGAGCACTTGCGCTCCCTGCGGCTTTGGATCTGAGGGGCGGCTACTCGACCTGACGTGGACTTTGCGTGGGGTGGGGGTGGGGCAGGGCGGGAGAGCTGCGGAGTTTGGGGGCAGGATCCAATCGCGTGGAAGGGGTGGGGGTGAGTTCAGCTGCGGAGCCACACTCAAGGGGCCAAAGAGCCAGATCTGGCTCAAGAGCCGCCATTTCTGACCCTTGCCTTAGGGGGATAAAGTGACAGAAAAGATGCCTAGAGCAACACTGGCAGAAAACTGGGAGCAAATCCACCCAGATACAGGTGACAGCCCTTGTTCGAGCCTCCCTTGTGGTGATAAGGGCAGCCAAAAAAAGCTCTACCCTTATTGCGTTCTCCAAGTGTTGGAGAACGGAGGCCCTATTCAGGGCAACCCAGTCCCTTATGCATCAGGAAGGATTGGTGGAGCATCTGTGGGGTCGTTATTAGGATATTATTGACACCTAGTGGATAAAATCACTCCAACTGTGCAGGTCCTATGGAGATGACTGAAGTACAGTCTTATGATATTATCCGGGAGGAATTCAACCTTCATGGTCCCAAGGAAGTGGACAGGGTCCTGAGAGCTGTAGGTGGGGGCCATCTGTGTATTCTGTCAAGACCACCAGGGAGGGAGCATGTGGGTGGATCCATGCGGTGGTTAATTCCTCTCAGAGAGGGGGTGGTGCCGCCAGATGTGAAAAAGGCAGTGGTGCACGCCCTCCTCAAAGAGGCCACCCTTGGATCCAGCCAATCTAGACAATTTTCGTTCAGTCTCCAACCTTCCCTTTTTAGGGAAGATTGTTGAGAAGGTGGTCGGCCTCCAGCTTCAGAGGGCCCGGGAGGAAGTGGATTATCTGGACCCTTTCCAGTCAGGAATCAGACCATGGTATAGTATGGAGACAGCTTTGGTTGTACTTGTCAATGACCTGTGGTGACCTTGGGATGGGGGTGGTGCATCTATCCTGGTTCTCCTTGATGTCTCAGTGGCCTTTGATGCCATTGACCATGGTATCCTTCTGGACTGGCTGGAGGAGTTGGGAGTGGGGGGCACAGTTCTGTGGTGGTTCTCCTTCCTCAAGACTGGTCCAGTTGGTACTGGTGGGAGGGAAGCGGTCAACCCCTAGGCCCCTGCTTTGTGGGGTGTCTCAGGGTTCTATTCTCTCCTGCCTCCTTTTCAATATCTAAATGAAGCCTTTGGGAGAGGTCATCTGTCAGTACAGGGTGAGGTATCATCAATATGCAGATGATACCAATTTTACATCTCAGTCCCTGGCTGCCCAAGTGAAGCTGTCAAAGTTCTTTCCCAGTGTCTGGAGGCTGTGAGGGTCTAGATGGGGAACAATGGGTTGCAGCTCAACCTTGCCAAAACTGAGTAGTTATGGGTTTTGGATACCCCAGATCCTGGAGTTGGAGGCTTTCCATCTTTGGTTCTGAATGGGGTGGCACTACCATGTTCAGACTTGGTGCACAGTCTGGGGGTTCTCCTGGACTCATAGCTATCGCTTAAAGAGCTCTTGCTTAAGGGGCCAGGGGTCCCTTTGCACAACTGCATCTTGTGTGCCAGTTGCACCCCTTCCTGGACTGGGAGGCCTTCTCATGGTCCCTCATGCCTTACTCACCTCCCAATTGGACTACTGCAATGCACTCTACATGAAGCTGCCCTTGAAAACCATCCAGAAGCTTCAATTGGTCCAGAATACAGCAGCATGGGTAGTTATGGGTGCATCTTGGTATACCTATGTAACACCACTACTCTATGAGCTGTGCTGGCTTCCAATAAGCTTTCAGGTGTAATTCAAGGTGCTGGTTATCACCTTTAAAGTCCTACATGGCATATGATTGGGTTACTTGAGGGGCTGTCTTTTCCCAAGAACATCTGCCCACCCCACACACTCCCACTGGGAGGGCATGCTCCAGGTTCTTTCTTTTAAATCTTGACATCTTATGGGGCCTAGGAAGTGTGCCTTTTTTGTGGTTGCCCCTGTTCTCTGGAATGATCTTTCCTTTGATATACAACAGACTCCAACTCTGCTTGTCTTTAGGAAAGCCTTTGAGACCTGGCTTTTCCTCCTGGCAATAGGGGCCAGGTAAGCGGAGTCCCCTTTTGGTTGTTCTGTTATGGTGTTTGGTCATCATTTTTATAAAAGCCCTCCCGCCTATCAGCGCGTGGCAAAGGAGGGGCAGGGGGCGGGGCTTGCAGGCAGGAGCCAATCGCGCGGACCAGGGGGTGGGGATCCCCATCTTTTTCATGAATATGGAATATTACATAAGACCCCATCCCGTTTTTGTCTGAAGGAAATATGGTCAGCCTACTATTGTACCAATGTGTATACTCTTCACATGCCTGGACACTTTCAAATGTTATAAGTAAAAACTGCTAAAGGTTCATAACTAGAGTTGGGATAATCTTTTTCTTATTGGATTCTCTAGGATAGAGGGATGTTCCCCCTACTAGTGGCAGGGTTTGGCAGCAGGCATGATGCAAATAAATTTTGCAAGAGCTGAAGATTTTGTTTGGAAAATCTCTGTGACGAATCAACTCTTGAACTCTATAACCCAATGTTATAGCTGGGGCTAAATATATTATTATGTTTTTAAATACAGCTCATTTTAAACATGTAGCAAATAGTTTTTAAGGGAGAAAATAAGTTTCTAAAGGGTGGAATTAATTACAAAGCATAAACAAACTTTGAGAAAAGCCCAGTAGATTAGATAAAATAAATATAGAGAAAGAAATGCCAAGACATTTCTATTTAATAACTCATATTTCTCATATTTGTTTTGGAAACAGCTATGTGAATTACAAGTCATAAAGTGGATCAAACCTTCTTAACATATGCAGTCAATCAAAAACTACTTAGTATTCTGTATCCCATTTCTGGATCTGTTTCTGCATAACCCTCATAGCTATTGTTCCTTTGTTTGCATTGCAGTTAGTCATAGCCATATAGTTTTACTAGCAGCATAGAGCAATTAGCATCAAGTGAATCCTGTCAAATGTGGGATTCCGTATTTGAATTTAGCAACTCAGCTGATGTGAACGCTTCAGATAAAACTTAAAGTCAGAGAGAAGACAAGAGTTACAGATCCTACAAAGGTTAATTTAATGATTCACAGAAGGAAAGTTTGCAGTTCTGCTCTTCCTATTGTATCACCTGTTTCCCCTGAAACCCCTCTTGGAGGCTGAGGACATTCTTGAATTATGTGGAGTGAGGTGTGGGAAGATGGAATATACATATCTATTCAGAGTAAACTCCTGTTGAGTTCAGCGAGGCTTACTTTGGGGTAAATGGTAGAGGTTTGCTGCCTTAGTGAAGTTAATGGAATGTGTTTTCTCCATTCTATTATTTCTCCAGAAGCTACATTATTCCCTTTCAGAAGATCCCCAGTGGCTCTTGAGAGATAATTTTTGTGTGGGAATGGGATGCAGGAAAACTGCAGATGGAGGAGAGAATGAAAACTTTTCTTTTCATGCCCTTAGGTATTTTAGGATTCAGTCCCCAAATCTATAATAAATATATAGTGGAAGTGGTTTGGCAGCACCTTCACTGGATTATGGAACATTTGTTTTCTTCAAGGGGAAAAACATGTATTCAAATCCTTTGCCACATTAGTAGTGTAATCCTAGACATGTCTACTCACAAATAGGTCTTATTCAGTTCGTTGGAGCTTTATTTATTTATTTATTAAATTTCTTTCACCGCCCGTCTTCCCCCCCCCCCCCGAGGAGGGACTCTGGGCGGTTCACAGCAAAAAACAATTAAAACACAATACATTTATAAATATAGTAAATATACATATAAATAAGCAATAAAAATATAAAGTATGCTAAAATCCAGATGGCTAAAATTCTCTATTAGTCTGTGAGTATAGGTCATTTAAGGGCCATTCTAGGGGGCCAACCATCCCCAGGACTGACTCTTCTCCTTCCCATTCAAGGCCTTTTGGCAAAACCAGGTTTTTAGTTTTTTGCGGAAGTCCAGGAGCCAGGGAGTCTGTCTTACCTCCGGGGTAAGAATGTTAGCTTAGTGATAAGTGAGGATGTATCAGAGTCCTAAAACTTTTATCTGCTTTCATCCTCATAAATAAAAATTCCTTAATGAGAAGGTGGTACTCCAGTTATGTTACTAGTTACCTTGACTTTCATTCTGACAAAGGACAACTCAGGAGGGCTTGCAAAAGAAAAAGAGTGTCTTCCATTGCAGCTCAGCTGCCAAAAGCAAGCAGGAATCTACAGTACCTATTTGTATTCCAAAAGAATACTACCCCTAATCCTATTCCAAAGGAATATTAATTGTAAATTAGGCAGTAATAAGGCATTAGATTAAGCAAAATTTAGTCCCTCCTGAGTCCTACTCCTATAGCATTTTATGCAAAGATTTACTTCTAGTAAGTCATGCTTCAGAAGTTCACTGAAGTACTCTTCTAACAAGAGATAAGGTGAGGTTTGATCTACTGTGTACTGAGCCAGAAAGGCATATTGATTGCAGAAGTAGTACTCAAAAGAAATCCCACCTTGGTGTGATTTAGAATACGGTTCTTCAAAATTTCTGTACTTTATAAACTCTGGCTGTGTTAGTAGTTTTCTTTCCAGCATGAGTAATACAGAAGTCTGATGTTAAAATGCATGTTAAAAATATTTTATTTTTACAGTCAACCATCTGTCTGTTGCTTTTGATGTTCAAGGTTAGGTTATTATTAGTAATTCATCAACAGCGTGTGTTAGACATTCTGCAGAATGCAGAACTGAAACAGAGTGTCTGCCCAGTAGGTTTATAAACTAAGCAGAGGAGTAATGACAGTGGGAAAGATCTGGATTTGATTGTGAAGTAAGTGGACTACTCTAGTAGAAGTAAATCCAGAATAGATAAATCAGAGTGGACTCATGAAAGCTTTTGAGGAAAGATTTAAGAGGAGGGAGACAACTTGTTGGATAAATGTGGGAAAACATTGTTCTGCACAGGGACAGAAGACATTGTTGAAGGATAATCCAATGTTACTCCACCTCTTTCTAATGCCTTAAAACCTATCAGTGGAGGCTTGCAGATTGTACTGTATATAGTATATAGACGTAGAAAGTTATAAGTGTATGTATTTGTTCTGAGTAAGAGTAAATACTGAGGGAAGCTCTGAGGAGACAGATGAGAGGCAGGACAGCGGAGAATTTTCAACAGCACCTCAATCGTTCTTGCTTGCAGTTTGATAAACTTAAGCCAGCCCTTTTATAAGGATTCTTGTGTATTGGGGTAATCCAAAACAAAGGGACTAGCACATCTCCTCTAAACAGGCCTACTTTAACATCTTTAAAAGAGGATCATGGGACTCCACAAAAGTAACAATCATAGTAAAGATTATGAATTTGAAAAGTTTATGGCCATATGGAATATTACATGAAGACAATGTGGAGGGGAAAAAAGGGATCATCAAAAAAGGTGACAGTTTTTAAGTACAGATTATTGGCTTGTTGGTTAGTTTTTCTAACAATTTAATTGCACAGTTTAATTGTACAAATACAAATTGCATTTGCTATTAACCTTGCTTTATCTGACATCCACTATTCCAATTGTGGTTAGGTAATTTTAACTTTCTTTTATTTTGAAAATTTCGAGTGTCTTAACCCCTAAGTAAGGCAAACTAACTTTCCATCTTCTTTAATCATATTTCTCTGATAGGAATCGGCAGAGAATAAACAGTTTGTGGTTGCAGAGTAAGAGAAGAACTGGTGCTCCACCCAGTAAACGAAATAAGAAATGCTGCTTTAGAAGTGCTTAACAGTTTGTCTCTCAGTAGAGTAGGATAAGTAGAGTAGTGCAGGTAGGTGGTCTTTAATTAGGGTGGCAGCTAAAAATAAACCGGGTGACCAAACCTCTGCATTTAACTTAAACAGTCTATATCACCCTTCCCAATGGAGTGCCATCCAAATAGTTTCAAACTACAACTCCTTGAAATCATAGCCAGCACACAGCCATCATTCTCTTAACTATTCATCAATCCTTATTTTTTTTAAAGACAGATTCTGTTGCTGCAATACCACAGTGATTATTTGTAAGCAGTACAAATTTGCTGTATGTAAATAAATGCTCTGCCACAACACAGGATGATATATGTTTTAGAGGTGTAAAAGGTGTTAGAGATTTATTAAAGTATCCCCATTGTTGTATCTAGTTTGTTCTTGTTCAGCCAGGCTCTGATGCAAATCTCTTGTAACTTTCTACTTAGTGTGGGAACACTTGTTTTGCTTTACATGAATCTAGATTCATTTTCAGAAGACCATCTCAATAAGATTGAGGAAAACTTCTTGTTCTGCTATTTATGTCTCCTCTTGTTTTTTAGAAGAATATCAAATTATTTATGATGCATTTTCTGTGTTTTTATTAATATATTTAAAAACATCTGTAGAAAGGACAATAGAGAACTTTGCTAACCATGCTTATGATTTAAATAAAGTTCTATAGATATGTTCTATATGTGTTAGGTTAGGCTGACCATACGTCCCGTTTTGAATGGGACAGTCCCATTCTTTTAGCACAGGGGTGGGGAACCTTTTTCTGCCAAGGGCCATTTGGATATTTATAACTGGGGACCAGGGGGATGGGGGCGGGGTTTCTGGGATTTCCGCGGACCAGGGGCCGGAGTTTGCGGGTGGGAGCCAATCACAAGCACTGGGGGGCGGGGTTTGCAGGGGGAGCCAATCACGTGGAAGGGGCAGGGTTTGCGGCCGGGAGCCCTGCGGGCCTTATATGGCCCATGGGCCTGATGTTGCCCACCCCTGTTTTAGCATTTTTCAACCGTCCCATCGTTTTGATAAAAATCTCAATTTTGTCCCGTTTTTTAAACCCGACGGGAATGCCACGGAAGGAGGATCCAAGCCGGAGCTGCCGATTGGAGGCAGCCTGGAAGAGGAAGCCCTCCTGCCTATCAGCGCACAGCAAAGGAGGGCGGAGAGGCGGAGAGGAGGGCGGACCGGGAGCGGGGTTTGCAGGCGGGAGCCAATCGTGCTGACCTGGGACGGGGTTTGCAGGCAGGAGCCAATCGTGCGGACCAGGGGCAGGGTTTGCAGGCGGGAGCCACTCACGCAGACCAGGGGGCGGGGTGCAGGCAGGAGCCAATCGCGCAGACCGGGGGGCGGGAACCCTTGTCTTTTTAATGAATACGGAATATTACATAAGACCTCGTCCCATTTTGTCATCCCAATGTCCCGTTTTTGTCTCAAGGAAATATGGTGTTATGCTATGTTAGGTGCTGCAAGCTCTTAGCTCACCATGAAATCAACTGAAAATGAGAGGATTTGATAGTAATTGGGATGAATGCTTGGCATTATGATGGAAAATAGTATCTCTGGCATTGCAGATTAATTAGTATGATATTGTAAGAATCTTAGAATGCACGTACAGTATAACATAAAAGTAAATGGCATTAAAATAAAATAATATTTTGTTTTCTACAGCAAAATGTGTTCTTATTCATAGCTGCTATGCACATCTGCTGGACCTTTAAATGAATGACTATAAACTACTATCAGTCTCATTGAGTTAAATAAGCTGATTTCCCAATGTTTGCTTTGGATTGCAGCCTAAAGCATGTTATTGACACTATATCTTTAATTACTCTTGCTGAAATATCTGTTAATTGGAGTAATGATATATGGACATTAATATCATTGTGTTAAGATATTCGGGAGTTGTAAACTCTTATTTTACTGTGCAGAGTGGCTTAAAATTATGTCATTCAGTAACTAAGTATTTTTAGCATTCCCTCTGAAAAGGCTATTAAAAATGAAACAGGGTCATCTAAAGATAGGGGCTTTTTCTCAGTCACTTACTATTCTCAATATGTATATACTGTATATATATGCATTGAATGAAATATCATTTTCAAAACAAGACTGACAGAAGCCTACACCCTATTGGTGGCACTTAAGGCTACAGAATGAGAGCCAGTTTTGTGTAGTGGTTAAGGCATCAGGCTAGAAACCAGGAGACCGTGAGTTCTAGTCTCACCTTAGGCACAAAGCCAGCTGGGTGACCTTGGGCCAGTCACTTTCTCTCAGCCCTAGGAAGGAGGCAATGGCAAACTACTTCTGAAAAACCTTGCCAAGAAAACTGTAGGGATTTGTCCAGGCAGTCTCCAAGAATCGGACACAATTGAACCGATTAAAAAAAAGGCTACAGAGAAAATAGGGAAAGAAACTTTAAAAAGGGCACAATAACTCCCCTTAAGCAAATGTTCAGTGAAACATGGCTGCTGACATTGCCTTCTTTTCCATGATTTATGTTTTGGCATCTTGAGTAGGAGAAAATTATCCAGTAGAACACTTTGTCATCTTGAGCTTCCTGTAATGAGTGTCCCCAATCACATAGAAACTTGCATTTACCAAGGTTTAAAAGCATACGTTTCCTTGTACCAGCATCTACAATAAATATGTGGACATTGCAGGTGCAAGCTGTTCACTGTTCAGAGCAAGGTCAATTTTATGACTCCGCTAACACTTCTATGCAAGAAGTGGTTCTTGCACTGAATGTATGAACAGGTCTTGTTTATGTGTATGACAATCAGTGGCTGTGAAGAGAATTATTGCATTCTTAAGATGATCATATCTTGGAAGATAGAGTAAAAAAGGAGGGAACATGCTTCTATCTCTAAATTTATACCTTACCCTTCCCCCCCATACACACAGCTATTTAGCTATAAAATATTCAGGTTTGGGTTTGGTGAACCTGGTAAGGGAGATGGGAGAGAAAGTCCTTTATCTTATTTGTGCCCCTGAACCTCTAGACTGACAGTAATTCAAGACTCTTTTCCAGGCTGTCTATAACAAGGTTGTTCCTTGTAAGTGGTGGAATTTCAAAACTGCACATTCTGGTTCATGATCATCTTGCAATTTTGCTATATAAAATCCCAGTGCAGGTTTCATGAGCTAACTGAAATCTCTCATGCAGAGAAAGAGAATACATGTTGGTTGTTACAAGATCCATAATGATTGCTGCTCTCTGGTGGTTCCAATTGACATAGAAACCACATGAAAGGATCCCCTGGGAAGACAATGTAAATCATTCATCTTTTTGTGGCCTCTAAAAGGAGCATCCTTTCTCCATGCAATTGTAGCATTTCTTCCCTTGTTATTCCTACATTCCTGAGATATTAGAATACTGTCTGAAGGAATGGCAGGGGAGTGCCAGCCATGTGGCTTCTATTATGTAACAACCAACTAGAATACTGTGGCAAAAAATGGTAGGATGCAACACAAAATGAGAAAGAGATTAAGAAGTTAACATTTGGCAGAAAAGACATGTGGAGAACATGTTTTTACTAACGATTATACCTTTTATACAAATCATTTGTATTGTCTTTCCTTTTCAGTGAGGTATCCAACTTTAATTTCATTATGTATCCTTTCCTTTCAGTTTGAGCCCATTTAGTCCTTCATTGGCCAAAAGATATAATACTTATTTGGGGCTATATCCTTTCATATATTTAGGGTTGTGCTTTATCTTTTTCCATCAAGTATTTTTCAATAAATTCTACTTGTTTAATTCATTTCTTCTTTCCAGAGTTAGTTAATAAACTTATTTTAATTTATTTTTTTGTTTTTTCTGTTTTTGTGCTTCACTTGATGAATATTAATCACTAAAATATTTTTGCTTAACACTCTATAAATATTAAATTTGCACTTGCTGTTGTATCTATAAGTGAACACTGGCCAAAATGTCCATGCCTGAACAAGGATTTGCAAGTGGGGAAATGTCAGCTTATGTTCAGAGGAACTCAAATGATGTGTTGAAACAACCAGAAACTGTATGAATAGGCAGGTGAAATATAACTGCAGTTCGCTTGACAAATTTCCAAATCTTATTCAAGAGGAGAAGGGACTGCTTTACCATGAGTCAGAAACTACCAGACAGGCACAATGCTTGTAGAATACTATTTTCTTAGAGCAACCAGAAAAAGATTGAACAAACTGAACAGTGCACATATAAGGTGATATATAAAGGTAGGTGCTGTAGTATTTAAAAAGTATTGCTCCATTGTACATATATTAAGGCAGAAATAATATATTGCCATATTATAACTATATGAGATTTTCCACTATACAGGTAGGCTTAATTGATTCATCCTAGCCTACAATGAGAAACCACTCTTGAACAACAATTTGGCTGATTCCAATTCAATACAAGTAGTACAGTCCTTAGAAGTTAATGAGGAGACATGAATCAATTCACACATTGCAGCTTCTTATTTGAGTGTACAGACTGGGACATGTTTAAAGAAGCTGCAACAAATAATCGACATACTAATGTGGAAGAATACGTTTCATCTGTATCTGCATATATTCAGAAGTGTATGGAGGATGTTAGTGTTATTAAGAACATTGTTATGTGGGCGAATCACAAATCTTGGATGACTCATGAAGTATATGTGATGATAAAAGCAAGGAATGCTGTTTTTAAATCTGTTAATATAGGTAATATAGCAAGAACTGATCTGAATTGGGCTATAAGAGCAGCAAAGTGGGCTTATAGTCAGAAAGTCCAGAATTCCTTTCATGATCCTACAAATACTAGGCCAGGGCTTTCCAAAGTTTTTCCCACGACGACACACCAACTAGCGTTGGTGTGTCGCCGCGGGAAAACCCAGAAGTGCGGCAGCGCGAAAAAACCCGGAAGCGCTGCTGCCGCTTTCGGGTTTTGCGCACTGCAGTTGGTGTGTCGCCGCGGGAAAACCCGGAAGCGCTGATGATGATCAGCGCTTCCGGGTTGTGTGGCGACACACCAGACTGTGTGTGGCGACACACCAGACTGTGTGTGGCGACACACAGTTTGGAAAGCTCTGTACTAGGCGCTTGTGGCAGGGTATTCAGACCATTACAGATTACAAGACTACTCTGACACTGTGTGAGAAGATAGATTTTCTTAATAAACTTAATATATTCTTTGGTAGGTTTGGAGCACTTAACAATATCCCTGCGAAGAAGGCTGTTCCCCATCCTGAAGATCAGGCACTTATCCTTGATATACTGTAGTTGATGTCCGGAGGACCCTGAGAAGAATTAATACGCAGAAAGCAGCGGGCCCAGATAATATTCCAGGGCGCGTACTCAGGGACTGTGCTGATCAGTTGGCCAGTGTTCTCACGGACATCCTTAATATTTCATTGCATCAGGCTGTGGTCCCGGCATGTTTTAAGACTGCAACTGTTATACCTGTACCTAAAAAATCTACGATCACATGTCTTAATGATTATTGCTTACTCCCATTATGATGAAATGTTTTGAGAGGCTGATAAAGGACCATATTGTCTCCAGACTTCCCCCATCGTTTGGTCCGCTTCAGTTTGCTTACTGGCGAAATCGCTCCATAGAGGATGCAATCTCCTCTGTTCTTCATTTGAGCTTGGCACACTTAGGAGAAGAACAGCTATGTGCGATTGTTATTTGTTGATTTCAGTTCAGCATTTAATACGATTGTTCCTCAGCATTTGGTAGACAAATTGGGCTCTCTGGGTTTTAGTACTCATTTGTGTAACTGGCTACTTGACTTCCTCACTGATAGGTCTCAGTCGGTGCAAGTTGGAAATAATATCTCCAACCCTATTTCCTTGAGCATTGGTTCCACTCAGTGCTATGTCCTAAGCCCATTGTTGTTTACCCTGATGACCCACGACTGTTGTGCCAGGTTTACCACCAACTCCATTGTGAAGTATGCGGATGATACAATGGTGGTGGGTCTTATTAGGGATGACAATGATTGGGCTTAGAGAGAGGAGGTGAAGGGTTTGGTGGATTGGTGTAATATAAATAGCTTGGTTCTGAATGTTGAAAAAACTAAGGATATCATTATTGATTTTAGAAAGAACCGGCTTAGCCATACATCACTCTTTATTAATGACATAGCTGTGGAGTCAGTTAGTAGCATCAGGTTCCTGGGGGTGCAGATAACGAATAGTTTGACTTGGTCTCTTAATACTGCATCCCTAGTAAAACGGGCACAGCAGCGGTTGCATTTTCTGCACCGGATGAGGAAAGCATATTTTCCACCTCCCATCCTCCTTACTTTCTATAGAGGTACTATAGAGAGTGTACTGACCAACTGTCTTTCTATTTGGTTTGGAGGCTGTAGTGTCTCGGATAAGAAGTCTGTGCAGAGGGTGGTGAGGGTAGCAGAGAGGATAACTGGGATTTCACTTCCTCTCATTCAGGCTATAGCGTATACACACTTGTAAATTAATCTACACATCAATAAAAACATAATAATATTTGGTTTGGACCAAAGACTGCAACCTTATGCATACATTCTGAACTCCTCTTATTTTAGTAGAACTTGTACATCTACAATTACCTGAAAACACCTGCAGTATTTATACTGAAATCAATGGAACTCTTGGGTTTAATATACAGTATCTCTATGCCTTCCCCAGGGATCGTATTTAGTCTGACCTCTCTGCCACGACCTTCCCTAGTCAACCCACCCCAGTATTCTTGCCGTGAAAACTAAATGGATCAGTACAACCAGAGATATGTCGGTATACCATCGGAAGATAGGACTCCCAGGTCGGAAGATGGTCAAAATGCTACTGGGGAGGAACAGAGGATACGTTCAACTAGCCCCAGATGTGATGACGCAGCTAGCTCAAAGCCGAAAGGATGGCTAGCGGCCGACGGTGCTGGTGGTGAATGACGAATCCGATGTTCTAAAGATCAATACACCATAGGAACCTGGAATGTAAAATCTATGAGCCAGGGCAAATTGGATGTGGTTATTGGTGAGATGTCAAGATTAAATATAGACATTTTAGGTGTCAGTGAACTGAAATGGACTGGAATGGGCCACTTCACATCAGATGACCACCAGATCTACTACTGTGGACAAGAGGACCACAGAAGAAATGGAGTATCCTTCATAATTAATAATAAAGTGGCTAAAGCAGTGCTTGGATACAATCCAAAAAATGATAGAATGATCTCAATTCGAATTCAGGGTAAGCCATTTAACATCACAGTGATCCAAATATACGCCCCAACCACAGATGCTGAAGAAGCAGAAGTAGATCAGTTCTATGAGGATCTGAAGCACCTACTGGATAATACACCAAAAAGAGATGTTATTTTCATTACAGGAGACTGGAATGCTAAGGTGGGTAGTCAGACGACACCTGGAACTACAGGCAAGCATGGTCTGGGAGAACAAAATGAAGCAGGACATAGGCTGATAGAATTTTGCCAAGACAACTCACTGTGCATAACAAACACTCTCTTCCAACAACCTAAAAGACGACTTTATACATGGACTTCACCAGATGGTCGACACCGAAATCAGATTGACTACATCCTTTGCAACCAAAGGTGGTGGACATCTATACAGTCGGTAAAAACAAGACCTGGAGCTGACTGTAGTTCAGATCACGAACTTCTTATTGCAAAATTTAGAATCAGACTAAAGAGAATAGGGAAGACCCACAGATCAGTTAGATATGAGCTCACTAATATTCCTAAGGAATATGCAGTGGAGGTGAAGAATAGATTTAAGGGACTAGATTTAGTAGATAGGGTCCCAGAAGAACTATGGACAGAAGTTTGCAACATTGTTCAGGAGATGGCAACAAAAAACGTCCCAAAGAAAAAGAAAACCAAGAAGGCAAGATGGCTGTCTGCCATCGGAGACATCGGAGGTAAATTCCAGGCAAAAATGGGTATGATCAAAAACAAAGATGGTAAGGACCTAACAGAAGCAGAAGAGATCAAGAAAAGGTGGCAAGAATATACGGAAGATCTGTATAGGAAGGATAATAATATTGGAGATAGCTTTGACGGTGTGGTCAGTGAGTTAGAGCCAGACATCCTGAAGAGTGAGGTTGAATGGGCCTTAAGAAGCATTGCTAATAACAAGGCAGCAGGAGACGACGGTATCCCAGCTGAACTGTTTAAAATCTTGCAAGATGATGCTGTCAAGGTGATGCATGCCATTCTGAGAGTGCCTTGGACTGCAAGAAGATCAAACCAGTCCATACTCCAGGAAATAAAGCCAGACTGCTCACTTGAGGGAATGATATTAAAGGCAAAACTGAAGTACTTTGGCCACATAATGCGAAGACAGGATACCCTGGAGAAGATGCTGATGCTAGGGAAAGTGGAAGGCAAAAGGAAGAGGGGCCGACCAAGGGCAAGATGGATGGATGATATTCTGGAGGTGACGGACTCAACCATGGGGGAGCTGGGGATGGTGACGGCCGACAGGAAGCTCTGGCGTGGGCTGGTCCATGAAGTCACGAAGAGTCGGAAGCGACTGAACGAATAAACAACAAATCTCTATGCCTATCATAATAGGGGAGTGGGGATTTAGAATTATTAAGCAAGCCTTCCAAATACAACTTCTATTGTACATATGAGCTACTATAGCATACCACGTGCAAATGGTCCCACAAAGACTAAAATAGAACTACAGTCATCCCAACAAACATAATAAAGACCACACATGTTATTTTATATATATTTTCCTAGCAATATTGTATCACTATGAATTAATTCTGGGAGGGCGATATTAGCATGTTTTTTTCTTTGGTTTGGGGTTAGTTTAATGTGCCTGGCAGCCTTTTCGAACCTGGTGCCTCTTAGAGGTGTTTGGATATAATTCCCAGAATTCCACAGCCTACGTGAGCCTTGGAGAATTCTGAGAATTCTCTAAGAAGCTGTTCTATGAGAAGCATCTGGTTTATTTTTTTTTGGGGGGGGGGGACAGCCTTGTATTGCATGATGCAACATTTAAACAGATACAGTTATATGCCCTAGGGGTATTTTATTTAATAGCTTCTATAAGCTGTAGTGTAAGAATTGCACCATCATTCTGATTTCCCTGAGGGATGTGAGGCTCATTGGGATGAAAAAGTGATCCTTAGTTCAAATTTTCAGATATCTTATTCAGATTAAGGATTCTAAAACAAGATTAAATTGATGCCATAAACAGGATATACAAAGGCAATGTACTGAATATTTTTTCTGATTTTTATGTGAAACTAAAAGTTGCTATATTTTCCTTCGTAGTATCAAATTGCTACAAGAAAGAGTTCATCCCAGCAGACAGAGCAAGTGGGTGAATATACAAAGTAAGTTCTGAATGTTTGTTGCGTTACTTAGGTAGGCAATAAATTAAATTAAATTAAATGTCATATTTATAAACTTTGTTCAGGTCTAAAGTACTTTACAAAAAGTAGAAAACAATTATCCAAAAACATCGATATTACAATCAATGTTGATGCTTATATCTCTAAACAATCAATAAAACAGTTCAGTGCCATAGTAAATTCATAATGATTAACTAATAAATATAAGACATTGGAAAAATATAACATCAATTTAAACTACCCCATTAATAACTACTGTATTACAGCAATTAATTATTCAGTAAGCTGTATAAGAAGTAATATGAAGATATATCCACGAGGTGGCAATGTCTAGAAAGCATCTGAAAAAGTTATTCTTCAGTACAGAGATTCTTGGTGTTGCTATAGAAGTAGCAAGATCTTCTTTGGGGCTTGAAAAAGTGTATCACAATTCTCTCCCTCTCTCCCTCTCTCTCTCTCCCTCCCTCTCTCCCTCCTCCCCTCTCTCCTTCCCCCCCCCCCTCTCAGAAGTTAAGTTCCCCACATTCTCAGAACTTTGGTATATGCTGAAATATACTGTTGGTTTAACATAGAACACAGCAAACATAATGAAGCAGGTTTATAGTCTCCTGATCCAGATTTAAAGAATATACTTGAGTAGGGAAAGTTTCATCTGTGTTATGTTAGCTAGATAAAACACTTTGCTTGTGACTGGCTGTTTTTTTTAACATACGATTCCCCTGATTCTATTTGCTAATGATCTGAATACTATGTTCAAACACATCTTTTCTCCAGGGTATAAATACAGAAAACCAAAACACTAGAACAAAGAATATATTATTCCAAAAAAGGATTTTGTACTGCCATTTCTAAAAAAAATATTAAAAGCTTCCTTTTTTACTTTTTAAACATTATATATTTTTCATTATTTGAAATGCTGTTCATTTTTGCACATGCTAAGAAATAATATAAAATGCTTTTCTTGAAATAGAAAAATCTAAAAACTCTATTGTTAACAATACCAAGGGAACCCCTCTCTGTTCTTTGCAATATTATCCACAGCATTAAAGTTTTGCATAGATTGGATTATATTGACATATTCTGAACTATATAAATTAGGAATGGTAAAATGTTGTGACAAAGCATCAAAACAGTTAATATTATCTAATTAAAGAGTTAATGACATGCATTTTTTATTTATTTTTCTTAACAAGCTTTACAGAAAGAAATAGAAAAATACAAAATACAAGAAAACCAGGAAAAGAAATATATGAAAAACTACAAAAAATATAGCTACCTGACTTAAGAATCAAACAGAAAAGGGGGAAACTATATATGTTACATATTAATGAAATACCAAACAAATTTCTAAATAAACATTAATAAAGAATAAAAAATAATTATTCTATAACATTAAAGGTAAAGGTTCCCCTGCACAGTTGTGTCCGACTCTAGGGGCCGGTGCTCATCTCCATTTGTTAGCCAAAGAGGCAGCATTGTCCGAAGACGCTTCTGCAGTCATGTGGCCGGCATGACGCGCGCGGAATGCTGTTACCTTCCCACCAAAGTGGTACCTATTTATCTACTTGCATTTGCATGCTTTTGAATTGCTAGGTTGGCAAGAGCTGGGGTGAATGCGGGAGCTCACTCCGTCACACGGGGCTAGGGTCTCTGAACTTGCGACCTTCCGATCGACAAGCCTGGCATCTTAACCACTGAGCCATCGCGTCCCCTTCTCTAACATTACAAAATATAAAATCTATACCATAAAAGAACATATTGAGTCATTTTTTTGATTAGTAGATCAAATTGCCTTTTCAAAAACATATAAATCGCACATCCCTTGAATCCAATCCTTAATATCAGGAATATTATTACTTTTCCAATTTCTCAAAATAATTACCTTAGAAACATTCCAGGCCCAATACAACTAAACTCTTCAAAAATATTCAGATTCCAACGTTTCAGGACATAGCCTGTTTCGTGGAGAATGAAAAACAGTAAGGTTTTTCTGTTTATAATGTAAATAGATTCTACTTTCTGCATAGAACAACCAACTTAGAGTTTTTCAAAAAATAAGTGCAAATATCCAAAGGAAGTGAGCTACAAAAAAAGTAGACTGCTTAATTCTGCAAAAGTTTATGCCATAATAAACTGGCACAGTATCTCCAGAAATTATTAATCTCATGAATTTCAGTGTAATTTAAAGACACCGTATTTTTGGCAGAATTGCCCTGAACATGCCTATGGATTGGATTCCAACCTACTTATTCCAGTAGAACTACTGTATTTCTGTTCAGCTTGGAGTGTGAGATCTGGATCGAAAGACTGGAAGAACATGAGTCCCAGTGATCTCTAGCCAGGGGTCTCTTTTCTCTTAAAAATCTGCCTTGGAAGGTCTTTTTCTGTGCCATTGTTACAAGAGCTCAAGCATAATTGCACAAAAGATAGGATCTCTCTTTGGTAGTGGCACCAATATGAATTTGTAGAGATGTGGTGTTTTTTCTTCCTTAGTGCCTTTCAGACAGCAATTGGAAAATATTGTTAAAATAGGTTTCAAATATCTAGCTCTGCTGATGCATTTAATTATTTTTTCCTCATAGTTGGTTTTTAATTCTGAGATTTTAAATGTAGTACGTTTTTCTTCAGTTGGTAAGAAACCAAGAGTCTGGTAGCATCTTTTCCAACTAACAGATTTTATTAAAAAGGCATAAACTTTTGTGAGCTGCAGTTCATTTCATCAGATGCATAGAGTGGCTAGTCTCATCTGATGAAGTCAGCTGCAGATCACAGAAGCTTCTGCCTTTTTAATGAAATCTGTTAATCGTAAAAGGTATTACCAGACTTCTGATTTTTTGCCATCAGAGAATAACACAGCTACAATATTTTCAATTGGTAAGCTGATCTATAAACTCATTAGTGGTTAGGCTAGATTACACATTAAATTAATTATTTATGGAATTTATACAGTATATGCAATCTATACCCATCTCAATCTGTCACATTCTGATACTTATTAACGGTAATATTAATAACATTATCATACATGCAAACATCTGATTTGAGTCACCCCTCCGAAAATAATTGCAAAGCACCACGATCAATTGGATATTTTTAATTACAAGTTCTTCCTTTTAGTTAAAAACTTGGATGGATACATGAGTATTTTCCCTTGATGAAGAAAACTTTACTTGAATGGAATGTTTGTTTAAGGCTTCAGTACTTGCGTGCTGTGGTGGTAAGATAAGTTCAGTGCCTTTTTAAGGTCCTGCTTTAAAATAGCCTGAACTTTTTATATAATGTGCCTTTGCCTGTTTCTATAATCAGAAATTACTCCCTGGACTTATGCTATCTGACTAATAATAACCCCCACTTCTTAAAATAAAACACAGACTAACTGCACAGCTTGAATAATTCAAGTAATAATGTAAACTAGGAAGAACTATTCTGTTTAAACTTTAAAAAGCTGAATTTCATTAATTTTGCACCATGATTAATCCATTAAATTCATGTTTGATTTTTAAAATTCTGTTTGACGTACGTTTCAGTCCAACTCAAAATTCAACAAATATGTTGCAACATAAAATGTATTTATTTTTTGAATGCTAATAATCATGAAGCTCAGGCACAGCATTGATGTGACAACTTCTTTTTGAAATGATTATAATTATGATGTTTCATAACTTGCCATGTATTCTTTAGCTTACATCTCTCTCTCTGGTTTTTCTATGCTGCAAAATAGTATTTTGTTAGAGGATCTAGTTTTGCTAGCCTACTAAACATGCTGTTTATTCTGCTTGATACCTGCTGTCTTACTGTTTCTTTTTGTGTGTATGTGTTCCTTTCTCTCCTGCATTCTGTTCTTATCTTTATATTTATTACCCCACTTATTCTAGAGACTTGGGATTTTTTAAAATAAAGTCTTATTAGAAAGCAAACATGTTAATTATTCTTCTCTCCTCAGACTTTAAACCAGACTGCTGAAAGCACACATTCTAAATTGTTGTAGGAGTTATAAAACATCTGTTGGATCTGATTTTTGCAGATCTCCATGGGAAAGATTGTCATAATTGTTTGAACAGCCACAGATAATGCATCTTGGTATTTTCCCTTGTTGTACAGGATGGCAGAACCTTATACAAGATGTACTCTTGCTGAGATTCTATAATTCCTATTCTGTAATACTATTGTGCTTTTGAAGCTAAATAAAAATAAAAATCTACAACAACAATGTCCCCAAAAATAGATGGACATACATCTGATGTTAGAAACGGGTGCAATGAAAAGTCCCTATACATCAATATCTACTGAAGGGGAAAGCCCAATTTTTGTATATAAAAATGTATTGTATTGTATTGTATCTTGTATTGCTTCACTCACTATTAAAACTTAATGGCACATTTATGATTCCAAAACATGTTTCAGGCTCTCCTGATTATATAGTTCCCTTTGCCTCAGAACTGGGCAATGATATTACCACGAGTGATTCCGTAGTCTAGAGAAGGGTATTGGAATAAGAAGGAAAATACTACTGAAGTACTGGTATAGTTAAGGACTACTTAACCCTGTCTCATTCATGGGCTGGGAAGAAGATGAAGGCATTGGCATGGGGACATAGCAGAACAAATATGTTGCCAGACCTGTTTGTGCCATGGATAGGTTCAAGTGGGGAAAAACCCAAAGAGATAGTGAAACATATTGTTAGGGGATTAGTAAATAATGCTAATATTGTTGGTATATAGTACGTATATTGACCTTCTGGAAGGCCCTTAAAACATGGCTTTGTCAACTAGCTTGGGGATCCCATGGTAGAATGGAGCCTGTTAGACGGTTGTATGATGGTCAATGGAATGCACTCTCTGTATGTTTTCCCGCCATTTTGTTTTTTATTTGTTTTTATCTTGTTTTAATTTAAATTGGTTGTTTTAATGGTTTTTATATATTCTTGATTATTACTATGTATGCCACCCAGAGTCACTATGTGAGATGGGTGGCTATACAAATGTGATTAAATACATAAATATACAGTAAGAAGCTAAGTCTGCATGTTTTATATGAAGCTCATTTTTCTACAACTTTCTTCGGCTCAAGGGACTTCTACAACTTCTTTTTGTATTATCTATCATACTGAGGTTTGTAGCTTGATCTTATCTTGTGGTTCTTCAGGAACTAGCAAAATATTTTCTAATGATTTTTTTAAAAAATAGGCAGCCTGTTTCTGTGGAGTGCAGATCTTCTTGAATGCTAAGCTATCTACTTTTTTTGAAACTTCATTTGATACGTTCTGGTAGGATCAACTGCTCGCTTGACATTTTCAAGCTTATTAAGAAAATAGGGAAATTGCTTCTAAAAATACTGCCTTTTTGGACTAGCTCAAACTTTCCAGTCTATTTTGTAGACTAGTTTTTATTCTTGTCCAAGACCATGTGGCAGTAAAGACTCTGCAGTGGTTAATCTGAAACCAGAAGAACAAAGCAACTGGTCCTCCTCTTCTGTGGTGCTGGGACTTGTAAGGAAGTCTTTTCCTCTATTGTTTTTTTCTGGATGCAAGCAGCTCCTTGCTCAGTAGCCACCGCAGCTGAATTATGATAAGGAAGGAATGTTGGTAACTTTACCAATGAACAGATCCTATCCTAGTCAGTTTCTTCTTAATTTTACAATTGCATTAAAAAAAACAAAGAATCAAAAACTCTGCTCTGATTTCTCCTGACTGTTTATGTAATCAATATGCACCCAACGCTTGCCTCAGTCACTTCCTAGCCTCCAGGCCAATGTTTCTCAACCTTGGCAACTTTCAGATGTGTGGACTTCAACTCCCAGAATTCTGGGAGTTGAAGTCCACACATCTGAAAGTTGCCAAGGCTGAGAAACATCGCTCTAGGCTGAAGCAAACCACACACAGGGTCTACACTGCAACTTACAACCATATATAAAGCTAGTTTGAAAGTTTTTGTTTGCAAAAGTGCTGCCATGCTATTCTTCCAGCATAATGGCAACTACAGACTTTTCAATAGAAATAGATGATGCTTTTACACCAAGGCGGCTTTTTCGTTTAACAGCTGTACACAAGATTTACTGAAAACCTGGATGGCAGCAGGATGCTGGCAATTTATTTTCTTTGTGTGTTCGGGTCAGCAAGAGGGAGAATTGACTGGCTCATATTATTCCTTACCTATTTTCCTTGTTTGGAGGGCTGCAGAATTGAAGGTGGTTGAGGATAAACTTCAGATTGATTTGTGAAGGATTGAAAACTACCAGTTGGAAATGCCCTGAGGCAGCTTTAAAAACAGATATAATTAATTCAAGCTGTAGAGCCAAAGAGCCAAAGTTTTAATTAGATGATAAGAAGTGAAAGCATGGAGGGAAGTTTTGTGAGGAGATAATCTCTCAGAGTCATCCCTCCTTGATCTCTCTTCCTCTTGGGTCAGTTCAGCTTTTATGGCTGGGGGCACTGAAAAAAAAAGGAAGAATCAGAGATTACCTTTCCCACCTTCTCTTTTTTAGCTTGTGTCTTTTTAGAACCCTCACCATGAGGTCTACCATGGTAGTGCTAACTTAAACAACAAACTGAATGTTGATGTGTGCAAGAGGCAGGGATTCCTGGCAGAGGAAGTGATTCTTTTGTTCTGTCCTGATGCCAATCCCTTTCATATGGAGGATACATTTGTTGAGGGGCCTGTTGGTCAGTAATAGAATAGGGAAGATTTACCAGGAAATGACAGTATTGTATTAGGAAAAGTTGCACACCCCATAGACAGTGGAAGTGAAATCTTCAGCATTTTCACCATTTTTATCCTAGCAGAGCTTGTCCTTCTGTCTTTGCTGCTGAAATGTTTAAATCCTCCCTAAGTATCATTTCTTAAAGGACTTTAATGATCCCATCTTTCTCATAAGAAACTCAAAGTGATACATAATGTTTTACATTCATAACAACTCTGTCAAATAAGGTGAGAAATAATAATCATCCCAATCAAATTAATGTGTTTTAGTTATTTATTTTATTTATCTTAGTCCCATTGTAGCACTCTGTTTATTACTCTACACCAGGGCTTTCCAAAGGTTTCCCACGGCGACACACCAACCGCCGTTGGTGTGTCGCTGCGGGAAAACCCGGAAGTGCCGCCGTTGCGGCAGCGCGCAAAAACCCGGAAGCGCTGCGGTTGGTGTGTTGCCGCAGGAAAACCCGGAAGCGCTGATGATGATCAGCACTTCCGGGTTGTGTGGCGACACACCAGACTGTGTGTGGCGACACACTTTTGTGTCGCGACACAGTTTGGAAAGCTCTGCTCTACACTGAGATGAAGATATATTGCACAGATCGTTTGCAAGAATATGTGTGAGAGACAATGAGAGAGAGAATGGGGGTTGTGAAGAGCTTTCTCAGTATTTGGCAATTTTGTTCTTGGCAAATTAAATATCTGGACTGTTGCATCTGGATACATAGACAGTGCCTAGAGGAACAGAAGAGCCACTGTTGTTCACAAAATATTTTGAGACTAAATGTCCTTTGAGCCTTTCTTCTGTTATTTATATGAGCATCTGATAATCATTAATGCAATGGGGGGAAATGGCTGTGACATAGAAGACCCTTGAGCCAGAAAAGATACTGTACTCAGTTTGCAAGCTGATTGACACAGATTTGAATGTGTTTTCTCTTTTCTTAGACAGGCAACTTTGTAGCAACAGCATGTAATGCTTAGCTGTGAGGATCTCAGCCATTTTTAAAAGCACAAGAAAATGGGAAAATAAAATACTGTAGTGTAAAAGCTTCCTAATTAAATTCCTGGAATAACAAATTATGCTAGCAAAAGTAGAAGTCGTGCTCTTTTAATTTTAATGCTTTATTATTTGATTCTGGTTCTTCTGTTCTGATGAGAACTACCCAAGTGCAGCATTTTAAAACATGCTTGGAATGAGTTTTATACAGAAAAGAAAGGAAAATACTGGGATAAAGATATTTTTAAAAGCATGTTTTAAAGAGATTTATTCTACTGTTTATTGAAGAAGCATTGCATTATCATATTTAATAAGAAATATTTTATTTGTTTTCACTTGGTGGGGAAGGGTGAGTGCAAAGCGCTCTCTTTAGGCATATATTCAAAACCCAAAACTACTACTTCTCAACTTGCTTAAAAGGCATAATTAAAAACCCAAACAGTATTCTAACTACTCGCTTTCAGTCTATGTTCTTATATCAGTTGGTTCGTAAATGGAAGTGGAGCTTTTGCGAGGGGGTTGTACAAATACGGCTGTGGGAGATGGAATCCTACCAGATGACTTAGTGTATTTGTAGTGGCTTGCAGTGATGTCAAAATTAAGTACATCTGTAATGTGTGCATTGTTTCCAAGTAGTGAATGTCAGCCAGGCTAAAATGTCTGCTGTCCATATGGAACCTATATCATTTCTTTTCTATGTTCTCAGAACACCACTGGCAAAATTGTAACTATAAAAGTGGGGGGGAGAAATGTAGGCCTTTTTCTCCTTTCTATACTTTAATTTTACTGGGTTCAGTTGGAATAAAACGGCTGGTGTTGAAAATAGGTCTCCCTGGAAATGTAGTTGATTATTTTTAGAACTGAAACAAATTTAACATGTAATGCTGCAAATTTATATTCAGCATTTTTTAGCATTTGCTGCTCTCTTGATGGGTTCAGTGAAGCAGGCATTTCATTTTCTGATTTTTCAGCATTGTTTGTTTTTAAAAAATAACTCAAAATATTTTTATAACGTCCAGAACTCTTATCTCAGCATTGTTTCCGGGCTTTTTAAACGTATCCATTAAGTTATTGTGCAATCATTTACTTTGTTATTTTTTATGGTGCAAGCATGTGTCAAAAGTGTGTTTCTCAAATAATGATAACACTTTTACACAACCCAACTTCTTTAATGATACTTAAATGTTTACTGTATAGTATTATTGCCTGTTTACATAGCGCTGTAAATGTATGTAATGCTTTGCAGAGTACATGAAGACAGATATATGCCCTTGGCAAATTATAATATAATATGACTCAGAGGAAATGCAAGAAAAGTACAGATACTGTAGCAGTGAAAAGGGAAGCAGCATGAAGTTGCTTCAGCTGGATTAGTTATAGGTGGAGTTACATAGAGCATGAAAACTAGAAAAGTTTTACCAACATTTTAGTAGAAAAGTGGGATTTGGGGGGAAAAGAGTGAAGGCATCATGCAGTTCTTTGAAAAACATTTATTTATTTGTTTGTTTATTTGTTTGTTTATTTATTTATTATTCAAATTTATCACCACCCATCTCTACAGCAGTAGACTCTGGGTGGTTTACAATAATAATATTAAAATTAAAACCTATATATCTTAAAATACAATATAATAATAAATAGAAAAAATCCAGAGGATGGTGAGATCTTAAAAGGAGGATACTACTAATATGCTTTGAAGAGCAAAAAAAATTGTTTTTTGAGGAGTCCTTCAGATATGAAGTATAGTACCCCTAAAATAATGTGCAAAGATGTATCAGAATACTATAGAAAAATTAAGAGAAGTTCTTGGAGAGTTTTCTTCAGGATCCTGGAGTAGGCAGAAGCCAGTACATGTGCATTTGAGAAGGTGCATCATATAATCGAAGCAAGAAGAAGTAAATAATCTGAGCACCTGGTATGAAAATATATGTGGACCAAGGTAAAACATCATGCTGTGCTGACATGCATTTGAGTTTGGCTTTTCCCTTATTTGTTCCATAATCAAGATACATGACTGTATCACTGGCGGATAATAACTGTGGAGGAAAAAGCATATGGAGAGAGGAGGACTTGTAAAGAAAGATGAGAAGTTCAGTCTGTATGTATCTGAGGAAGAAAGGTATAGGATTGCAGTCTATCAAGAATTATGGGTGGACTGTTGCGGTTGTTGTCCTGATTGAGAAGTTAAATCAATTTCCAAAAACTAGTATTCCTCACTGTATAAGGGTCTGCTGCTATAAGGTTTCTTTTTAAAAAGAAGTATGGATGTGGAGGGATATCTTGTGGTTGGCCGAAATTTCTGAGGAAATGTACTGAATAATTTGGATAACTAGAACAGATTATGGCTCTATTTCTGAAAGCCCTTGGCTTAATTATTAGGTTTGGCAGTGGTTAAGACGCCAGGTTTGTAGATCGGAAGGTCGCAAGTTAGGCGGTTCGAGACCCTAGCCCCGCGTGACGGAGTGAGCTCCCACGCTAGCCCCAGCTCTTGCCAACCTAGCAATTCGAAAGCATGCAAATGCAAGTAGATAAATAGGTACCACTTCGGTGGGATGGTAACAGCGTTCCGTGCTTGTCATGCCAGCCACATGACCGCGGAAGCGTCTTCAGACTGCATTGGCTCTTCGGCTAAGAAACGGAGATGAGCACCGGCCCCTAGAGTCGGACATGACTGTGCAGGGGAAACCTTTACCTTACTTTAAGAATACTTGCACCTTCTCAATAAAGAGTGGCTATTTTAACACATGCTTTTTTCCTACATCACATATTATAGCAGGTTTGGTTCTGCTTCTGTTTTATGTTTCTCTTTTCCACCATAATTGTTCTCAATCCCTTTTGTCAGGCTTCCTTGGAACCATATCACAGTTGAGATGGAAATAAAAGGCAATAATGCAAAAGTAGATTCCCACTGTCTTCTTCTGGAATGTTTTTCAACTTCCCAGTCTAGACTATAAGCCTGGGATGGTCTGGTGATCTAACCAGAGCCAAAACTGCTTTTTTTAAAAAAAATTAGATTAGCCAGTGTTACCTAGATGCTGCTACCTACCTTGATTGATACAGAAATAGGTTGGGTCAAATCAAATAAAGAGCCAAGCTAATATGATGTAATGATCTAGAGCAGAGCTTTCCAAACTCTGTGTCGGGACACGTTAGTGTGTCGGCTGCAGTGTCTGGGTGTGTCGCGGCTGCTGCTGCCTCCGAGCCCTGCCTGGATTCCACACAGGTCCTAGTGCCTGCCTTCTGCCTTGCTGCCTCCAAACCTGCTGTGATTCCGCACAGGTCCTAGTGCCTGCCTTGTGCCCTGCTGTAAGAGAGTGTCGCAAAATGATGCATGTCTAAAAAGTGTGTCACCAACATGAAAAGTTTGGAAAGCTCTGATCTAGAGTGTCAAAGTTAGGATCAGGGACATCTTTGATCAAATCACCACCTAATCCATGAATGGGCAGATTGCCATTGTTTGGTTTAAACTACTTCATATTGGTTCACACATTGCTTTAAATGTAATGTAATTTATTTGGATTTTGCTTAGCATGATTTGTGAACCTAGCCCTTGTGGTCCATAAATCTTATTTTTTGCAAATCATGCTTGAAACAGTTCATAGTGGACACTTGAACCTATAGACTTGTTTTAACCATCACATGGTGAATGATAATAATATGAAACCCACCCTAGGCAGCTTTGGAGAAAATATGGTGTGCACATATAGTAAGAGTTCACATAAAATAATGGGTAATTGTGTTTATTTGGTCCCTAGTTCTGAAGTTTCCAAGCCTATCATTCAGAAAAGCTCCATAGCTCTCCTGCTCACTCACTTGAGCTAAATTAATCTTGCAAAATCCACAGTGAGCTACCTATTGTTTGGAGGAGTAGCTACTTAAAAAAATTATAATTTGAGTGGATACTCCCCCCCCCAAAAGGTTGCATAATCAAATCTTTATTTATTACTTTATGGTAAGTAGCTGAAAACAACTGTCAGGCAGGGACATTTGAGACCAAAGGAGTGTGATTGTTCAGGTACTTAACAGGATAATTTTTTAAGATCTGTTAACTTTTTACAAAAACCGTTTAACCACCTTCTTCATGCATATTCTGAAGGAAGAAAACCATCAAATAGGTTGTTAAAATGCGTTTGAACTTTTCAAGGTGATTTCAACAGCCTTTGTTTAAGAAAGGAGAGTGTTTAGGTCCTCTTCCCTGCCAGAAGTCTGTAAGAGGAAGATGAAAAATGTTTATTAAGAACATGAGCAGACTTTATAGTCAGATCTTTAATACATTGTAAAAATTCAGCAGCGTTGCTTTACTCAATTTTTTGTCAACAATAAATAAGGAAGAAAAGTGTATCTATGTCTGAGAAGCGATTTTATGAGGACAGTGATGAGGATTATACCATGCACGGACCTTAAACCTGCTCAATGAGTAGAATGTATGTCCACATTGCTAATATTTGGATTATTGTCGCCATCTCAGTTTAGTATACAGCGAGTAGCTCTGATACTGCTTTCAGTCGTCTGAGGCCAAGATAATTTGGTTTTGTCAGGGTGGAGATGATGGTGGATTATGAAGCTATGAGCAAAAGGCCTTTCGTTTTGTTTTGTTTGCTTGGGTTATAATTATAAGAAATGAACTATGTTACTGCTGAGGAAGGAGAGGGAGTAGGAAATGCCTCTCTGCTTATCTCGGTTCTTAGGAGTGGGAAGAACTTTTTACCACGCTGTTTTTTGCCTGAAAATAAATCTCCTTAATGGAAAAAGGAAAGGAGAATAGGATAATAGCCATTTAAACGTGTCCGTGTGGAAAACGTGCCTTTAGCCCACTATCTCCCTTGCTTTATCTACTGAGAACGATTTCCCATGCTGTGCACATTTTCCAAGCTTCATCCGGGGTGATTATTGACAGTAAAGGGAACCCCATAATTCTAAAGCTCGGGTTTCCCGAGCAGCTGGTCGCATGTTTTGACTGTGCTCCTCCGTCCTCTTACGGTCGAGCAAATATAGTTGAATTGTCTGAAAAAGCAGGATGATTTCTGTAAAATTTTACGAGCGGGGTGGGGCGTGAAGGAAAACGCTAAGCCGAATACAGTAGGGAGGTCTCCTTCAAATAGGCACACACGCTCTCCCTCGATCCCTCCCTTTTTCTCCTCTTTGTATAGGCAGCTGCATTTACAGAGTGCATGGCTGGAGGGGAATCGTAGAGGAAGCGAGGCGGGGGCGCGCGCCAAGCTGAGTGGGTTCTACGTGCCAGATGTTAGCCCTGCCCCTTGCGCTTGTTTGCCTGCCTCCGTGTGGCCATGCTCAAGCCCTGTGTGAATCGAGGAGATCTGATGAGTTAGCTGGTTACTATGGTGAGGAGCTGGTCACGTGGCCTGGGTGCTGCTCCCGGCTATTTGACGTCACCGGCCGGAGAGGAGGGGGGAAGAAGACGGCGGCGAGGAGAGGCGGACAGAATCGGTAGTAAAGGAGAAGACGCGAGCGCCCAGCCCGTTCCAGCTTGTCCTCGCCCAGGCACCCAGGTTCGGGCTGCGTGCTTTTGGGAGCGCTCCAATGCCTGGTCCTACTCAAGCGCTGTCCCCAAATGGAGAGAACAACAACGACATCATCCAGGATAACGGCACCATCATCCCTTTCAGGAAGCACACAGTGCGAGGGGAGCGTTCCTACAGGTAACCCGCGCTCTCTTTTCTTTCCCACCGCCGTGTGTGCGAGTTTGGGCGGGCGCGTTTCGTGTGCGTCGTGGACACGGACATACACGCACAGAGCCTTGGAGAATTGCTGCAGTGCCGGGTGGAAAAGAGCAGGGTTGCAGGGCATTGCATAATAAAAACAGCGGGGCTTTAAAACCTAGTCTAGCGTGTCTCCTCTTCAGCGTGCAGGATGTTTAGCAGTTTTAATGAGCTCCTTGCATTGTCTCGGTGAAAAACATCTTGTGAATATTCTTTCTGTCTATAGAGGCTTTTCTCCTTCCCTCATTTCCCCCTTTTCTTTCTTTCTTTCTTTCTTTCTTTCTTTCTTTCTTTCTTTCTTTCTTTCTTTCTTTCTTTCTTTCTTTCTTTCCTTTTTTTGTTTGCATGGTGATAATAGGATACGCATTCTGGAGTGAGTGCATTTTTGTAAGTATACACAAAAAGATAAATAATCAAAGGCTGCAGTACCAGCGCTGCTTTTCTTCCTCATGTTCTTTTGCAAAGCGGGCATTTGGAAGATCGCAGAAGAGGAGGCTTCGAGAGAAGAAAGAAGCAGGCTTATATAATGGTGCACTGCCTTGGTGTGCAGAAGGGAAAATGGAATCCTCTAGATTAAGCTGCAGTCTGTGATGTTAAATCACCAGATTGATGGAGCTTTGTAAGAAATGCAACCCCCTGATTGGTGGAAGCTTGACAGTAGAGGTCAGGGTGTCAGGAATACATTAAAAATCCTCTTAATACTGGGTTTGGAAAGTAGGTGGGACTGTACAGTGGCTGCTAAAAGGATAGGGACACTAAGGATATAAACTGACGTCTCTGCCTCTTTTTTTAAAAAAAATGTATTACATTTTCATTGTGTTCCTTGCTTTGATAGAGGCTGATGGCTGTTTTCTTTGTCATAGTTGTAAAACATCTTTAATAATGGCTTGGCATGTACCTTTGGTAAGAGGGTTCCCTCTTTCTGCCCCTCCCCCCAGACATTCATTAGCATATCTGGTATGTTCCCCCTAGGTAGACACATTAAGACTGCTTGCATTTTCAATAAGGATAATAGTGTAGCTGAGAATGCAACTGTTTGAGGCTTTGCTCATCCCTGCATTCTGAAAAGGTAAGAATGGTTGAAAAACACAACTGGATGCATCAGTAACTGTTTCTTCCCCACAACCTAGAATCTATCGCTTTATCTTTTTTAAAAAATGTCATGCTCTGGAGCAAGCTGCAGAAAATGAAATTTTGTAAAAATGTCTCACAACAGAATGAAATGTAGAACAGAACAAAAATTAAAATATTTTGATTGCTCAGCTAAGTATTGGATAGTCTATGAATATTACTTTGGCACAGTACTGCTGCATGCCATTAGCTCAGCTGAAGATGATCTAGCTGTAGGTTCCTATTCTGTTCATGAAAGGGTGAAGTCACAAAAATGTTTTAAAATATAAAAGGCTGAATTATTTGTGGAATCCAAGTCCTTTTTCTTATATTTGTTAACATCCATTCAGTCTGGACTATTTTGAAAAGCACCAACTTCTTAAGCTTGTCAAGGCTTTTTTCCACTTGTGTTTCATATGTAGTATCTGTTAGGTGTGGCACTAATTGGATATTGAAAATATAGAATAATTCCTGAAATCTCAAATTATTTTTGAGATTTATCTTACTGATAAGTTGGAATCTCTTATTTCTTCTCTTCCTTCATTCCACTGCACAGATTTCTGTTGGAAAAATTATTTGATAAATCTTTTTACTGAAAAAACTGATCTGTCTAATGTAAATCTCATCAAAGAACTGAACATTTAATGTTTGTTGATAAACTGTCAGATATGTCATTGAAGATATCAATCTTATTACTGTAACATTTACTACTGAAAATAACTTAAGTTATTGATCAACAGTATATGCTGATTTGTTTTAGAAAAAGACTTCCTTGCTTAGTTAAAAAGAAAATGTTCCGTTATAAAAGTGTAGTCCAGTGCTGAAATGTAACACATTATTTGGGGATAACTGCAAATAATTCTGTTTCAAAAGATCATAGAATTGCTTGGTTTAGAAGGCAATAGGTTTGTGCTTTATTTCTTGCCTTCTCCAACATCTTTTAAAGTTTTCTGGAATAAATATGGTACAGAGGCAAAATGTTTCCTGCAGCACTCCAATTGTTACTACTTGATGAGTGCTGTGTTTTGTCTCTGACATGTGCTAACTATATGATTATAAATAACCCATTTCATGTATTTGTCCCCATCAGTGGAGAAACATGAACAAGCCACAAAATATAAATTCGTGAATAATCCACAGACTGGAATCTGAAAGTCAAATATTATTCAGTTCATATTTCACCAGGGTACATTCTTAGCAGCCACCATGAAATTGTAATTACTTCAGTTGGTCTGATCCTCTAAAGTATGCCAAGATCAACTGAGATGGAAGCGTCTGTATGAAAGTAAACAGATACTTGAACAACTTCTGATGCATCAAAATGCCAACTATATGATTTCATGTATATTTAATTCCAGAAGAAAAACAATATAAGAATGTAAGTTATACAATTATGATGCAACTCTGGCAATGATCTTATTTTACTTTCATAGCATGCTTATACAGACATAATTCCCATTATATACAGTAGACTTACTCCCAGCTACATTTCCA
This sequence comes from Charina bottae, assembly GCA_023362775.1. Taxonomy (NCBI): domain Eukaryota; kingdom Metazoa; phylum Chordata; class Lepidosauria; order Squamata; family Charinaidae; genus Charina; species Charina bottae. The sequence continues at coordinate 169,985,148 of JALMGJ010000003.1, read as the reverse complement.
TAGTGTTGTAGTTAATATATTCTATTCTACCTGAATTAGATTAAGAAAAGCATAACACTCTTAGGATAAGGATTACGACTTCCTCAAGTCAAGATCAATTCCCAGTGACTTCAGAGCTTAACCATATACAGTAGTTTTCTTGGCAGCAGTACAGAAGTAGTTTGCAATTACATTTCTCTGAGATGTATTTTTCAGTGTTGAAGTTTAGCCTACAGTCCTGGAGTAAGCTAAAGTCTCCTTTGATCTGAACTTCTCCTAGTGACTACATAAATATATCCATGTTATTTTGATGTCCCACTAAGTAGTGACTAGCCATTGCATCTTTTAGAAAAGTTTTTTTACCCTATCTTGCAGCAAAATGCAAAATTATCGTCATATCTTTTTGAATTACACAATTCAATATTAATTTAGAAAGCAAAATAAAAGCATTATATTTCTTGATTTGTTTAATTACATTAAAGCTAAATTCCTATAGATGCTTTTATTAACTCTGTTGGACATATTTTTGAGTGCAGAGACATGAATAAGATTGACCCCTAACGCTGAAATCATATGAGCCTCCAAATCAGAGGTGTACAAATTGAGGTCTTAGGGCCATATACAACATCCTACAAATGGGGGCATACCTCTGCAAAAGTTGCCACAGAATTGTAATTTTAATGTTCCCGTTTGGGAAAATTATTAAATAGTGAGAAGTAATCATATTGACTATGTATTGAATTTAAAATTAAGACCACATTTGGTCCCACCCAGCTCTTTATCCTCATGCTGCTCACATGTTGGAGTGTTGTTCCTGATGCAACACTTAAAAGACGAATTGGTCCTCGGCCCCCCAGAAGTTGCTCACCTCCGCACTCTTCTGGATGCAAAGCAAGACACAAGCTGTAGGTTCGCATGCTTGTTTCTTTGATTTTGATTGAGGTTTCTATTTCCTGTTTAGTTTTATGTCTAGGTTGCTATTACGCCTGATTTGCCAAAATACGGTCAGTGCATGTACTCTAAATATGAAACTTCCTTGGTTTTAATGTTGTACAAATCCTTTGAAGAAGGTTCTTCACGGTGCTCAGGAGTGGCTGATTTGTAAGCTGTTCCCAGTTATCTCTGAGTGAGTGTGCATGCACAACTGTTTTGCTTTGCTGGGAAAAAGTGCTAAACAGGAAATTGAGAGGAATGCTGCATAAAACGGGAAGTAGGAAAGTGTAAGTTGCTGGGTCCCCTCCACCCAAAATATTATTTGAATTAAGATTATCTTAATTTATACTAACCAAATTCTTAATTAAATACAAACATACTCAGGACTTTCCAGAGACTTTGCCAGCATTCTCTTCTTGCTGGCATTGTAGCAGAACTGGTATTTGTCTCTCTTTTTTTTTCTGTATCCTGAAATATAAATAAACCAACTTCTATTGGCATAATCTTTAAAAATAGGTGCCAGCATTTAGGTTGCAGAATTTTATTTTCCCAGAGGTAATTTTGAGCTGAAATTCTTTGGTTAATTTGGTTAATTGGGGACCTACTCTTTAATGTATACATTTTCCATTTTGGTGAGTGCTGATAAAGGATGCGCATTGAAAAGGCTCCAGTAAGCCAGACTACAATTTGCTTGACACTGCTCTACTGCTACAAGTCCTCTGACATTTTAAGCAGACACAGCAAGGAATTTGCTTCACTTTTTTTCTATGGCCCTACAAATGTAAGATATGACCATACCTCTTATATAATTTCTGGTGGACATTTCTTTATTATGGACTAGAAAGAAAACAGAGGTATTGAGAAACAGCAAGAGTTCTCTGCTAAGTGTGTTAATGATAGTAGTCTGTGTGGATTTTTTGAAATAGCTGCATTTGGTTCAATATGTGAGTTCTTCTGAATCTGGATGGAGCCTTTCACATACCTTTTCATTCCAATTATTACTCTAGGTTGGTTACATTTAGTTAGAGACATTGTCGCCTTTTGGATGGCAGATGACTCCCCTAGTTTTAAATTTATTGTAATTTTGTGAAATAATTGCATAAGCTATATTTGGATTGGTACTTAAGAGCTTCAGCTAATTCAATAATTTGTGGTAAAATTCTTTTAAATTAAGTCTATGAAGGTTCTCAGTCATCCAGGTGGAATTGTCTGTAGCTTGAATCATGTCAACTGGATTTCTATTTTCTCAGTGGAAACGTTTCGCTCCTTATCCAAGGAGCTTCTTCAGTCTGAGCAAACTTACTAACTTTGCTCAGACTGAAGAAGCTCCTTGGATAAGGAGCGAAATGTTTCCACTGAGAAAATAGAAATCCAGTTGACATGATTCAAGCTACAGTCTTTTAAATTAATACTTCAGATTACTGCATGAGTTCATAAATAGCATTTTTCACAATTATATACAATTCTTCCATACTTATTTTTTCATCTAGATGGTCACTCCACTGCTCTGGAATAATTACTTCACAGAATAAATGAAAATGTGGGCACTGAAAGTCCCTACAACCAAAGATTGCTATAGCTTCTTTCCTTGTGGCTAATAAGAATGATGAGATGGGTTTTCATGGCATTTGTGTTGCTAACACTTAAGATGAAATTTTGAAATTTTTTAGGGTGTAGGGGAGAAACTTATATCTGAAAAAGCAAAAGGTAATTAGTTTTTGAGAAATATATTCAACTGATATTGACAGTGTTACATCCTTTTTTCAAAAAAACTAATCAATATAATTCAAAAAAAGTAAAAATGCAGTGTTCAATCTCCAGATAATTCTACTGATCCATATTTCCTTTATATTCCATTTTAGGAAAATGTGCAAGCAATGGGCTAATCAGGCAGCTATTTAAAAAATATCAACATTAAATCTTACGCTAGAATTTTCTAGGCCTCATTATCTCAAAGATTTGGGAATCCTGAGAACAATGTACTTTTTAAAATGCAGAGACTAGGAACCAACTAGGCCTCTCACACCTACTTTCCTGTTGAATCTTGTGCTTTCCAAATCCTACTCTCAAGAGGTAAATCAGGATTTCTCTGTTAATGTTAGCAATAACAGGTGTATTGGTAATTCCAGTTGGCTATTTGTATGGAGTGAGATTTGAACACAATTTTATGTAATTGTCTCAATAGATATTTTTAAAAATCGTTTTGTTACTCTTACAAGAAACTTTAAAATGTAGCCTTTAAGATAGTATATTTTCTACTGCCAATTTCCATTAAGAGGTGGGCAACAAATTCTTCACAAGCTGATGTTGTGACTGAATATGACTATAACTATATTGCATTATAGTTCAATACAGAGTCCATTGTAGTAGTCTGTGAGATTACTAGGAACTAAATATTCATGGCCCAATCCTTACAATCAAGGAAAGCAGTGCAACCAGCACATTAACTGTACAAATAAATGAACTCCTGATACAGCCATTATATAGACCTCTTCATTGCAGATCTGTGATACTGTACTTTCCTCTGAAAATACGGAGTTAATATCATCGGATAAATAATAAAGACCTCTTTCCCCATTATTCATTCACAATTTTATGAAATTCCTCCATCCTTCTAAAGCTTGGACTCCTTTAAATTCTGAAAACAGACTGTAATGTTTTACAGAACTGACCAGAGAACTCCATGTTATGAAGTTTATAGTTTTTTGAACATATGTTGATCTGTTTTATGAAGTACATTCTAAATATGGTAGTAACAGTAATACTTTATTGATAAGCATTCGGCCATATCAGAATACAAAATATAAAATATAAAACACAGAACAGTAATGAGATCATATCTTAAAAATAGAATAAAAAAATAAGTAAAAGAAAATGCAAATATGGTAGTTTAAGTACTGTATACATTCTCTGCCTTGTATTCAAGCATCTCCAAACCTTTTGGGATACATATCTAAGTAGTATTTCTTTAATAGCAATGGCTCAGGTCATGCACATTTCTTTGATTCTTAGTAGAAAATCCAGGGGATTTCCCTTCCCTTCCCTTCCCTTCCCTTCCCTTCCCCCCCTTTTTTTTTTGCAAGTGGAAGAAGTCTCCCAACTCAAGTTTTTTCATTAACTGATGCAAATGTACTACTTTTTATTTAGTGTTAGAATTGAACCTCTTGCATGGATGAATCAAAGTGGAATGGAGTAGGAATGAAGATTTTAGTTTTAGCTACAGTATTTCTTCTACTAAAATACTAGTATTCTTTTATTGATATTCCTTAATGTCCATGCCTGAGCTAGATGCTTTAATGTCTGTGCTCAGTCATTTCAAGTGTAGGAATTCGAATTCTGTAGAATTCTGCTCCAGTGAAATGAATGTACGTTTTGCTCAAGCAATGTTAGGCAGATTATTTCAAATAATTATATAAGTGTATAGTTGAAGGCTTTCACGGCCGGAATCCAATGGTTGTTGTGGGTTTTCTGGGCTGTGTGGCCGTGTTCTGGCAGATTTGGTTCCTAATGTTTCGCCAGTAGCTGTGGCTGGCATGTTCAGAGGACAGGAGCACAGCTAGAAGATTCTCTCTGTGCCCAAGTGGAGGGTGTGTGTTCCTGCTGGTGTTTATAGCTGCTGAGCTATAAACCAATAAAATATAAACCACTAAACCAGAGCTTTCCAAACTCTGTGTTGCGACACAAAAGTGTGTCGCCTGCGGGGCCCAGATGTGTCGTGTCAAAACCCGCGCCATCAGCACTTCTGGGTTTTCCCGCGGCAACACACCAACGGCGGTGCGCGAAAATCCGAAAGCGCCGCAGCCACGGCGGCACACAAAACCTGAAAGCGGCAGCAGCGCTTCCAGGTTTTTTCGCGCTGCCACAACGGCAGCGCTTCTGGATTTTCCCGCGGTGACACACCAATGGCGGCACGCAAAAAACAAACGCGGCAGCAGCGCTTCTGGGGTTTTGTGTGCTGCCGCAATGGCGGCACTTTCGGGTTTTCCCGCGGTGACACACCAATGGCGGTTGGTGTGTCGCCGCGGGAAAACTTTGGAAAGCCCTGCACTAAACTATAAACCAGTAAAAACCTTTCCCAATCTTTTGTAAATGACCTCTCGGCAGCTATAAATACCAGCAGGAACACACACCCTCCACTTGGGCACAGAGAGAATCTTCTAGCTGTGCTCCTGTCCTCTGAAGATGCCAGCCACAGCTACTGGTGAAACGTTAAGAACCAAATCTTCCAGAACACGGCCACACAGCCCGGAAAACCCACAACAACCAATTATATAAGTTCTTATTTCTAATTTAAAAAATCCCTACAAGAAAGACAGATTTCAGTTCATTAACTCCTTTTGTTTCATGTACAAAATGATACCCTGCAGGAAAATTGTGGCATATTTTTAGTCGAGTTTAAATATTATTGTTGTGTTATATTAAAAAGTTGCCTATTCTGGAATATGTTCTGCTTTCTTGGTCCCAGTTTTGCTTAGAATTTAAAAAGAAATTCTTCCGCATATTTAATCATATATTTTGTAGTATCTTAATCTTGTTCCAAATTTGCATATAAAGTTGTTTTTTAAAGATGGACAGCTCTCACAGTAACCTTTAATAAAAGGGGAGCTATGCTGGCCTGCTGCTGCTGCTGCTGCTGCTGCTGCTGCTACAGAAACAACATAGAGTTTTGGCAGCACCCAGACTAAGAAATCTATTATGGCATATTCTTTTCTGCCCTGGAATCTAGTTTATCAAATCACAAAATGTTATCTTGAGTTGGCAGGTACTGTATATATCCAAACAGTTTTAATTGGAGACTTTAAGCAGTGAAGTTGGAGGAAAATGAAATGTAAAAAGAACATAGGGACTTGGAGTCCCTAAAGAAGAATAGAATGTGGTACAGTATATGAATTGGAAAAGAAGTCATTGATATATTCCTGTCAGTGCTCAGAAGTTGTAACAAAACTTAAAAAGCAAGTAATAATTATATCACCTTAGAAGCTAACTTAAAATAACCAATCTAGCCATAGCTTGAGGTTCTTAAAACAGATAATGTATGTTCATTTCAGAAAATCCCATTGTTTAGAGGAGATATATTGGTGTATTAGAAACATTGCCAGTTTTTTTTAATGAGATAATTCTTTGCATGATGCAATTATTCCCCATGAGTGAGTTCTCTATAGAAGAGAGTGTGTATCTGTGTGTGTGTGTGTGTGTGAGAGAGAGAGAGAGAGATAATTGCAGCCCAAGGAGGGCGGGGTATGGAAGAGACCTGCATGTAATACTGCATGACGTCTATTTATTGTGGATAAAATGGCAGTTCTGAGACTTACGGTCTTAACACAATTGGAGGGCACAGATTGGGCAATGATGATCTACTAGGTTGAAGGAACCATACAGGAAGAAATAATAATAATAATAATAATAATAATAATAATAATAATAATAAGTTACTTGAGTCAAGGCAGAACTCATAACTTCTGTGACTGAATTTAAGGTCCAGTAACAAGCATGTGCTTGTGTATATAATTCTGTGTAAGGATTATTTCCCCAAGTTATGTGATGCTAAACTTCACTATGCTCAGGAACACAACAAATTTCATATTAATCTCGCTTTTCTAATGTAACCCCCTTTCAGATAGTTTAAACTACAATTCTAGTCAGAAGTGGCAATAGTAGTTGCAGACTAAAACTTGTGGAGGATGCCACATTAGGAAAGGTTGTTGATGCATTCTCATTCAGTGTGTGAATCTTGGGAGGAACCAATAAAACCCACTTCCTGTCAGGAAACAGATTCATAAACAAAGCTGATCTCCCCTTTCTTAGAGCTGAGTGCTTCTCCCAGTTCTGGCCCTGCCTCCCCAGCTCAGCTTCTCTTTTCCTGAGCTAAATATTGAGAGCAGATAGGTTGCTTCCCCCCCCCCTTAGTTTGTTTGAATCTGTACTTTTTCACTTCTCCCCCTTAATGAAAAAGAGGCTTCTTCCAACAGAACAAAAATATAGCACCCATTTTTTTTTTGCTGCTTTGTTTCCTGTTTCTAATGGGAATAGGTAACATTCTCAGTTTGGCACAAACCCAACCATGTGATTGGAGGGGGGGGAAGCACCTAAATTAGCAGATGCCCAAGCTGGTCTGTCCTGCAAGCTGTACTCTTGCTGCCTCTTGCAATTTTGCAGTGTCCTAATTAACCACAGTGGTAACGCTTGTAGAAGATTATTTTATGGAAAGTAGGCAGCTTTCTACTACAGATACGATCTGTTGTCATAGCTGCAGATTTCTTAAGCACTAAAATGTAGAGCAGGCCAATTACAATCTACTATAGAAATCTATCATATATCTATCATGTATTTCTGCAGCAAGAAACTGTTCAGTTGTATCTCTTGAAATTCTCACTGAATCCAAAGATAAGAAAGCTCTCATGTCATGCCTGGACATGAACAGCTCAGAACAACCAAAAGCCAAGCATTGTGACTCTTTATAGATATATTTTCTGATTCTTTTCTCATAGCAGGTGAGGTAATCAAACTCTTAAATGTCCCAAGTCCCAGTTGTCCGTGTGAGAATACAGTACAGTAAATCTTCCTTCATGGCTTGGGTTCTTCAGCCAATAATAAAGTGGGTGCTTGTAATACTTTGTTTTTTAAAAAAACAATATCTCTTACCAAAAATAAAGATTTGTTTCTATTTCCAAAGCAACATCAGCCAAGAAACATGAAAAAGACATTAATACCTATTTCTGCTTACTGGACATATTGACCATAGACAAATCTCCAAAAATTTTCCAGTACTTCTTGCAGTCCCCTTCCCCAAAAGTGTAGAGCTGTGTGGGATTTGAATTTCCTCAACAGTTTCCTAACTAGGAGATCCAACGAAATGATAAATGTGGACTTAATGTTTATCATCCTCCTAAATGATCTTCCAAAAAGATTTCTATTCTACCAGCAGTCAGTTCAGGATGTTACATTTGGATTTTCATGATTTTATAATCAGTCTTCCTGTAAATTCACACATTTCCTTTTGTTTCTCCTGCTGCTATTTTAAGTCTGCTCAAGACTGCTTCTTGCATCCAAGAAACATTCTAAGAATTGTAGAGACCACATCTGTCATCTGTCATCGCTTCAAATAATAAAGAAACAAAAACTTAGGTCTTTGGGCCAGGTATCACGTGATTCCTGGAACTTCTATTTGCTCCTCTTTTCCTCTAAACATCAAACTTCCAACAAGGAACATCTGTACATAATTAAATAATTCACTGTTCAGGTGGCTTTGTGGGTTACTTCCATCATCAAGTGCAAAAAGGATTGGAAGTAAAGAATCATGCACTCTCCGACTGCAAAGCATTTCTGGGAAGATCCAAGTATGATTGGCTGAGAAATAGTCCCGTCTACACATTCCCATTAGATATTTTACGAAATTTGGTTATGTCAGGCAGAGTGATCCTGGTTACATCCTACTGTCCTGAAAGCCAATCCAGAGTTTTTCAATCTCTTTGAATTTAAAAGCCATGTTCTATTAAATTAATTCTCTTTTCCCAGGACTCTTCATTCTGGGATGATTTAGTTGCCTATTTGTATACTGAGCAGGCCAAATGCATGTGAATGAATTTGCTTTGCCAATGACACATTATATCCTGACATTTTGAAAGCCAAGAAGTCTGCTCTGAAAATCTGTATGGTGATCTGGGCATTTTTTCTGTAGAAATAAAAAAGGCAATAGAGACCATAGGTTCCAGTGTTAAGGCCTTGGTTTTCTTTCTGGAGAGAGTAGTGAGGGTTTGGGAATGGAGCCAAGGCATTTGATCCACTTCTTTCCACCTGTCTTCAAACTTTTTTCTTTTGAAAGGGTTGCTTGGTTTAGTTCTTCCAACAGTTATAAATTGCCAGCCTAAGAGCTCTTGGTGGTTTTTCAAATCCAGAGCTGTTGCTCTTCTAACCAGTCATTCCACCCTTTTCAAGAGTACTCAAGTGGAAAATTGGTAGTACTGATGGATAGTATTCCCTATCCATCATGATAAAACTGTTAGTGTTCCATTAGTATCATGTGATTAGAAGATGATTTAACTATCACTGTCTGGATTCAAACCCAGTGAACAGAGAAACTCGACAGTAAATCTAACTTTCCTATCTGAAATAATGAACAACGTTCAAAATTAAAATTTAAGAATGAATGTTCCATAAAATTCAAAGTTCAACATTCTTGGTGCATTGCTGTTTGTGCTCTTCATGTCACAGTTGGTGATTTGATTTTTAGTTTCTTCTCTTAACTCTCCTATTATGGGCTCTCCCCTCCCCTAGCCTTTATTTTTAGTTAGTGACTTAGATGTGTTAAAGTAATGAAGATGAGAATAGTCATTAACATTGATATTTAAGAATAGCTTTTCCCATTTTTCTCCCAGAACATCAACTTGATCTGCTGATCCTATTGTCCCTTTCAGTACAATTAAATTTGGGTTTCAATATATGTTTTCAAAAGCAAGGAAGGATCGCTATGTGAAATTCCAAATTATTCTTATATAGATAGGTGGTTTAAACAGGTGACCCAAAAGATTGGTCAGATTGGTATTGATCCTGATTATTTGTTTTCCAGAGGTATGTCACTGGTGTTTTATTGTGTTAAACAAAGTTTATGGGACAACTCACTACAGGAACTAATGGTCACCCCTGACCTTTGGAACCCTATTACACTTGTATTACAGTTTATTTTATTTGTTAAAACTGTTTTATCTTACAACAAAGGTTTTATTTATTTATTTATTTATTTATTTATTTAAGTTTCTATTACTGCTCCATCTCCCCCAAAGGGGACTCTGGGCGGTTTACAACAGTTAAAATAAATAAAAAACAGTGCAAATACAAAAACATCATATATCATATAAATACTAATAAATTAAGTATAAAATCCAAGGGGCGATAAGATTTTACTTAAAAGGACTCTATGGCACCAGCCATCCCCAGGAGGAGCTGTTCCTGTTCCCATCCCAGACAAGGCGAGGCGGCAGAACCAGGTCTTTAAGTTCTTCCGGAAGGCCGGGAGTGATGGGGCCTGCCTCACCTCCGGGGGCAGAATGTTCCAAAGGGTGGGCGCCACCGCAGGGAAGGCCCGCCTTCTTTTAATCATATATGTACTTTGCTATGTGGGTTTTTTGGCCATAAATAAAAATTATGTATATATTTGTTTATATACATTTTAATTATTCTACTTTATCTAAATTTCTATTCTCCGGTGACTATCTGGGTGAAAATAATGAGAGATGTTATTTGTATCCCAACACACTTAGCGGGATCGGATTGGGGAGACTGAACTGTACAAATACGGATTGTTTGATCGTATTGTATATGAGTTGCACAGATTGCTAAACATGTAATTTCTACTATAGGAGAGTATTTCCATTTTAAGATACTTCTTCCTTTAAAAGCTTGACATTTTTATCTTGCAAATACAATAGATGGAGCAAAGTATCACTTCATCAGTATATTGATCTGGTAGTATCAAGGGCAGAACAAGATCCAGTGATATGTGTTGCTTCTCTGCCTTAGTGCTGGTAGCCTCTGTGTAAGGCGTTTCAATGGGACAAAGAAGAAATCCCTGGAAAAGCATCTGGCAAAATTTCAAGGGTTTGCTGCTGCTTACTAGTTCAGTCTAAGGATTAAAGCTTTTCTTACTGGGCAGCATCCTGCTCCTTTCTGCTATACAGCTTCCTTCTCTTAAAACAGAAAAATACCCTCCCAACTGCAATGGTGTTATTCTTGTTCTAGAGCAGGGCTTTCCAAAGTTTTCCCGCGGTGACATACCAACCGCCGTTGGTGTGTCGCTGCGGGGAAACCCGGAAGTGCCACCGTTGTGGCAGCGCGCAAAAACCCGGAAGCGCTGCTGCCACTTTCATGTTTTTGCATGCCACCGTTGGTGTGTCGCTGCGGGAAAACCCGGAAGCGCTGATGATGATCAGCGCTTCCGGGTTGTGTGGCGACACACTTTTGTGTCGTGACATACAGTTTGGAAAGCTCTGTTCTAGAGGGCTTTTTTTTTACATGATTGATGGCTTGCTTCCTTAATTATTTTACATATTATTTTGTTTTACTTTAAAGTGGTTTAAATAAAAGCTTTATAATAATGTTTCAAACACATGGATTTTGGATTTTAATTGCTTTAATGCTGTTTTTTTTAGTCTTCTGTTGTATTCTTTTTGATATTCTTAAAATCAATGTTCAATGAATTAAAAAGGGGGGATATAAATTTAAATTATTAATAAATAAAATCTTAATTCTTGTCATAGGCATCATTTTATAATGCATAGAAATGATGCTCCTTACTGCATTTTCCTCTGGTAAAACATGATAGCTATCAGCTCATAATATGCATTCAAGAAGAATAAGGCTTGTTTTGTGAAATCTTGATTATTCCCCAAGTTAGTCAAAATACTTATGATATCTAGTTTACTAAACTGATAATTTACTGCCAAGTATGGTCAGTTATTAAACACAGAGTACACCAAGTCTATTTTGTATTTGGGAGATGATGAGTTAATGGTGTAAAGAATTTTACAGAATAAAATAGAGCAACTGATTTCCTTTCTCTCTACCGTACAGAGTACTGTTAAGCTTTGATTTAAGGATATATACCCAGCTCATACAAAAAGCTAATAATTCATAATATGATTTCGTTCTTCTGGTATAAAATTCATACTTTTTCATGCTACTTACTGATATAAACAATGATTGATTGATTTTCAGAATTAAGCTCTCCTGATAAATAAAGGCCCTTTTCCTTGGTCCCACTAGATGTACCTCCCTAACTGAAGGGACCCGCAACATGCCCTGCCTCCCCGCTCTAGTGGGCCGGGTAGATGTGACTGGGGAAAGGCGGTCCTGCAAATAACCTGGCCCCAAGCCATGTAGGGCTTTAAAGGTGATAATCACCACCTTGAATTGGACCCGGAAGCAAATCGGCAACCAATGCAGCTCCAGCAAAAGAGGTAACACATGGGCAAGTCTAGGCTTGCGCAAAACTATGCAGGCCGCTGCATTTTGAACCAATTGAAGCTTCCGGATACTTTTCAAGGGCAGCCCCATGTAGAGCGCATTACAATAGTCCAAACGGGAGGTGACTAGGGCGTGGGTGACTGTGAGAAGGAACTGTTGGTCCAGGAATGGGCGTAGCTGGTGCACAACATGCAGTTGTGCAAAGGCTCTCCTGGCCATGACTGCCACCTGCTCTTCAAGCAGGAGTCATGAGTCCAGGAGAACCCCCAGGTTACGCACAGGGTCTGTCTGTCGGGCAGTGCAACCCCATCCAAGACCAAATATGGTAATTCTCTGGAAACCAAAGAGCCCCAAACCCACAGCCATTCCATCTTGCCAGGGTTCAACTTCAACCTGTTGCTCCCCATCCAGACCTCAACAGCCTCCAGGCACCGGGAGAGGGCGGTTGCAGCATCACTTAACTCACCATGGGCAGAGATGTACAACTGAGTATCATCAGCATATTGATGATATCTCACCCCATGGTGACAGATCTCACCCAGCAGCTTCATGTAGATGTTAAACATGAGCGGAGAGAGCACCGACCCCTGTGGCACCCCACAAAGCAGGGGCTGAGGGTGGGACCTCTCACCCCCGATCAACAGTGACTGGAAACAGCCCCGGAGGAAGGAGGTAAGCCAGGACAACACAGTGCCCCCCACCCCCAAAGCCTCTCCAGAAGGATACCATGGTCGATGATATTGAAAGCCACCGAGAGGTCAAGTAGAGCCAGGATGGTCGCGCACCCTCCATCCCGCTCCCGCCAGAGATCATTGAAAAGCACAACCAATGTCGTTTCCATCCCATATCCAGGCTTGAATCCTGACTGGAAGGGGTCCAGATAATCCATGTCATCCAGGATCCTCTGGAGCTGCAGCGCAACCACCTTCTCAACAACCTTCCCCCAAAAGGGGAGGTTGGAGACAGGACGAAAACTATCCATTAGGGTGGGATCCAGCAATGGCTTCTTGAGGAGGGGGCGAACCACAGCCTTTTTAAAAGGCTGGGGCACAACCCCCTCCTCCAGAGATGCATTAGTCACTGTCAGTACCCACCCACACATCACCTCCCGGGAGGCTTTTACTAGCCAGGAGGGACATGGATCCAACACACAAGTGGCCGAGCTCACAGTCCCTAGGATCCTGTCCACTTCCTCAGGAGCAACAGGGTGAAAGTGTTCCCAGATAACTGGGCAAGAACCTACCCCAGGCATCTCCACTGGACCATTATCCACGCTGGAATCCAACTGGGAACAAATCTGAGTGATTTTATCTGTCAGAAAATCTGCATATTCCTCAGCGTGCCCCTTACCCAGAAGGAGATGGGTCACCCTAAAAAGCGCCGCCGGGTGATTATCTGCAGATGCAATTCGTGCGGAGAAGTATTGCCTCTTCACCGCACGAATCGCCACGAGGTAGGCTTTAATAGCAGCTCTTACCCGTGTTCGGTTGGATTTGTTCTTCATCTTCCGCCAGCGACGCTCTAGACGTCTCTTGATCCATTTCATTCCTCTCAGTTCCTCCGTATACCATGGGGCCCGACGAGGTCCACGGGTCGGGAGAGGTCGCATGGGCGCAATCCTGTCTAGAGCCTCAGTCACCCTCCTATTCCAGGCGGCAACCAAGGTGTTAGCAGGACTATGCAGCAGATCCTCAGTTATAACCCCTAGCTCCCTCTGGAACCCAACTGGGTCCATCAGTCACTGGGGGCGGACCAATCTAATAGGTCCTTCCTCCCTGCGTAGGGGTGTGGCCCTAGAGAAGCTCATAGCCACCAGGGTGTGATCTGACCATGACGGGACCAAAGATAGGTCCACCAATTCCAGATCATATAAGCAACGCTCCAACAAGAACACCAAATCAGAGTGTGACCACTATTCCTAGTCAGGCCCTGGATGATTTGGGACAGGCCCATGGAAGTCATGGTTTCCATGAACTCCCGAGCTACCTTTGATCCCACTCCCAGGGAAGGCAAGTTGAAGTCTCCCAGAACCATAAGCCTGGGAAACTCCACCGCCAACCCTGCGTTGAGGTCAAGGAGCTTGGGCAGGGAGGTTGGTACAGCAGCAGCAACCCCAACTGATCTCTAGAGCCCAACCTAAGAAAAAGGGTCTTACAACTGGGCACTTGTGGAGCGTCGCCCCTGGTAGCCACCAGAGATTCTCAGATGGCAACAGCAACACCTCCTCCCCTGCCCTGCAGTCTAGGCTGGTGCCACACTTGAAAACCAGCCGGGCACATTTCAGAGAGAGGAACCCCCCCCCCCCGGCCCCAGCCATGTTTCGGTGACACATGCCAGATCAGCCTTCTCCACAATTATAAGATCAGCAATAAGAGGAGCCTTATTGCAGACTGATCTGGCATTCAGGAGCAACAGCCTAAAACCTGGGCAATTGTAGATCTGCTGACCAGGCCATTGGGTTGAGCTCAGGGGGTGGAACGTGAGATCGGTATGAGGCATTGAGGCCGCGTTCCCTGAAAATGAACCCCCCGTCTCTCACAATATTGCCCCATACCCGACACCACCGAGATCTGCTCCCCCATTCTATCCACCCCACAGGTCTCTCCATCCCCCATCCTCAAACCTCCACTCTCGATCTAAAGAGAACCCCACTCCAAACAACCTACATACAATATAAACACAACCAAGGGGCAAAGTAAAAACCCAACAGGTGCTATAGCACTAGCTCTCAGCATCATCACCCACCCCCACTCATATCCCCAACAAACACAAGCACCCCCCTGCCTGGTTGCTCTCACCCACCCAGCAGGGATCCACTCCACCAGCCCCCCTGGCTCTCACCCAGAGGACAGGATCAACCACACACACTACAATCCCCATCCACCACCCCACAGCCCCTGGATCATCCCCAGGTAGCTTCCCTGGGCAAGATCACAAGCTCTGCATACCCACACTGAGCAGTCCAGGAATAGCTTCCTAAAACCCAAAGTACAGCACTTCTCATTAACAGCGTGGGGTGGCCATGCAGCCTCTTCAGCAGCTTGGGAACAGATTGCACTTCGCCAAATGCTGCTGCCGCCGGCGCCAGCCAATCACCATGTAGTGCTGATTTGCAAAGCTGCTGTCTTCATCGCCTCCAAGAGTCCGAGGCTTCTAATGTCCAGAGCAGAAAGTCCAGCCAGCAGCCCGCTCTCCCCCACGATGCCTCCAGCATCCGTGCAAGTAGCTCCAGCTGCCGCCCTCGGCAGAGACCAGGAGAGATCGTCTTCCCCACCGTCTCCGCTGCCATCACGCTGCACGCGCCATCTTGCTGGAGCCGCAGCTTCAGAAATCCAGCTCCCAGACCCTGGCTGCTCTCAACTGCACCAGAAGGAAGCCCATCCAAGAGTAGGTCCAGTGCAGCCCACGGGGGATCCGGGGGGTCGGGCAGAAACCAGTCTTCCAACACCAGCACAGTCCTCCAAGCAGTCCCACAGGGCCCCTGCTCACTGCGCTCTCTCCCTCCCAGTGCATGTGAGCTCTCCATCTCGACACAGCCCTCCACACTTCCCAAGACCTTCAAAAACCTCACCATCAACCACACTTCAAAAGTTGCTACGGAGCCCCTCAAACAACCACCGTCACCGCAACCATCTTAAAAAAAACATTTTAAAACAAGTTAGTCAATGAATAGGATTCATCCTAAAACCCCATTTGCCTAGTAAGAAAAAGTGTGTGTGTGTGTGTGTGTGTGTGTGTGTGTGTGTAAGAGAAAGAGAAAGAGAAAGAGAAAGAGAAAGAGAAAGAAATTATGAGATATCAGAAAATGTATCTTTGGAAGCGATCAAACATGGTTGAAATCTGATAGCACTGCAGAATTTAATATTTTGTTAATCATACCTGGTGTTTTTTTAAGGTATGAGATGAAGTAAAGCAGTAGGTCTCTGTATGCTATAGATCTTGCTGAGTCAGCAAGGTAATTAGTTGTGACTAGGATATCTCATTGTTTGCAGTGTAATTAGTAGCTAGATTGAATGACTACCTGAATCTACCTAAATTTATTGGAGTTGTCTGGATATAGTGGTGTTGGAAACTAAAGAAATCTTACATTTGTGCTGCAGAAATATGAAACAAAAGAGCAAGTTATCTACCGGAGAAAAGGTAAACAATGGAATGTTTGTTGGGAATAATAGTAAATGTAGTCCAACACATTTAGAAAGCACCATATTGTGGAAGTTGCTGTATATTGATATCAGCTGGGGTTCCAACAGTTGGGAAGATGAAAACTTCAAGAATATATTTCTATGGACACAAAACCTGAGGGAATTGCAAAAAAAAAAGCTTTGAAGACATTATGAAAGAATTCTAGTGACTGCTGTGTTTCAAATGCAAATTCTATTTATAATGAAATCAATTTCAAATTCTTATGGCTTTCTCATACCCATGCAATGCAAAGTTCTCAAAGCTACTCTCTTGTTTCAGATTGGGCTTTTTTGCTTTTGGCCATGTGAGAACTTGCTGTCATAATATTTCCATAAATGTGTTGTTAATACATGGTCTTCTGATGGAATTGCATTAGATTATTTACACTCTTGTATTTGGTAACATCACTGTTGTTTTAGGAGGGACTTCAATATAAGAATGACTTGAAGATTCTCTCTTGTCAAATAATGGAGACCAGCCTTTATAAAAGTATGCAGTTTCTTTTTTGTTCATATAACGGTGAGCCCTCCATATGTGTTGGATTTCAGCTCCTGTAACTAATTCTCTGCCACCTATCTTTGAATATTAATATCATGCTAGATGGGGATTATAGGAATTACAGACCAACATATGCGGCATGAGGTTGGAAAAAACTGAAATAGAATTTCAATAGAATGTATTTCAGAAATACTGTTTTTTTCCATTGTTATGTATGTGTTACATAGATATTGGATTCAGAATGGCAAATGTTCTGGTATCAAGCTAATCTATACATATCTGATTTTGCAGCTGGGGAATGGCGGTCAACGTGTATTCTACCTCTATAACCCAAGAGACTATGAGCAGACATGACATCATTGCATGGGTGAATGACATAGTAGCTTTAAACTACACAAAAGTTGAACAACTGTGTTCAGGTAAGATACAATTTTTAATAAAAATTGCATTTATGAATTTTAAATCATAGCATGTTCAAAACATAGTTGAAATTTTTCTTTGTATCATTCAGAACTCCGTGTTACCTTTTCCTAAAATGTTGCTTTCTGAAAGGACTATCTTCACAGAAGATAAGAAGTATCATAGAACTTTTAGAGTAGACTCTTGTAAATTAAAAATTACCTTGTGCAGAGCAGGGGTAGAACCACAAACTTAACCTATTTTCTTTTATAGTTGAGTTCTGATGTAGAATATTATATATATAAATATTCACAATTTACATAAAGTAAGTCAGCAATGTGAAGAGATCAGAACACCACACTAACCTTAACTGGCTTTCAAGCTCACAATTATTTTCTTCTGTTTGCAGTTGGTTGGTTAGCTACTGACTATTAGTCTTAATCCAAGGTGGCTCTTTATTTTCCTAGTTGTTCTGGATATGCTTGCATGTAGGGAAGTATAAAACTCACTGATTTGAGACAGGAATGTTTTAATAACTCTGGAACATTATATTCCTCCAGACCATGCCAAATCTCCTCCACACCATGTCATTCTAGAGGTGATTGAGCAATTTCTGGAAGTACTGTAGATCTTACGAACTGAAAGCTGTTCATGCTCTGGGTGATGGTATGACCCTGAAAGAGGCCTGCTTTGTCTGGAAGCTCCAAGTCAGGGAGACCACAAAACACTTCCAGTTCAAAGAATTTGCTTCAAGAAACTGCTGAACTGCTCCTGGAATAGAGGAAAACTGGCATTGTCTAGAGGGGACACAGAATGTTGTCTGGAATATTCCCAAATCTCTAAGCTATACACACCCCCATTGTATAAAATAACCCTTTTACTTCTGTAATTTATAAATTTATTCATTTTATTTATGAGCGATGGTGTGGTGTAGTGATTAAAGTACTGGACTAGGAGTGGGAAGACTCGGGTTCTAGTCCTCCCTTAGGTGTGGAAGCTGCCTGAGTCAATCTCTCTCTCAGACTTGGGTTGGGAAGTCAAAAAATATCTGTCCACCAACCCACACTGAACCAACATTGTGTTATTTTTATTTATTGAATTTATGATTAAAGACCAAAAGAAAAACACAGATACAATATAAAAAATAAGTGAAGTGAGGAGTTAACACATTAGAAAGACAGAGGTAGTAGCAAACATTACAAATTATTGTCCTTCTAGTCCTGACATACAGAATGTCAGAAGAATAGTGGGGAATCTTGAAGTGTCTATTTCTGAGGCCCCTGCAACAATAGTTTGAAGCTTTGGTTCTGCCGTTCTGCAGGTCCTGGTAAAGGCATTTCTGATCTCTAACATAGTTTTCTATGGTCCAAGCATTTAGCAGCTGAAGAAGTGCATGTGGTACAGATCAAGGAACTCAAAACATAATTTGTATAAATTTTGATTGGTTCTAAGACTGCATAGTTATACAGCAGAAGGTTTAGCATGACTCTAAATAATTTAACTGCTATAAGGACAAAGTTATTACCTATGCAAATAGCAAATCTAATCATAGTGTTAGAGGCCTTTGGGGAAGATTCTGTAATTTTCAATTTTGTTGTTTCCAAGTGGATGAAAGTGAATTCCTAAATATTTAAAAACCTTAATCTGTTCAGTTTGGATACCACTGATTTTACAATCATGGTGGCAGTTGGTGCATCTTTTGTTTTAAAGCAATTAATTTCTAGTTTTACATCATGGCAGAATGTTGCTAATGCCTGAACTTTCATCTGAAGGCCAATTGGTGTAAGGAAATGAATGACAGCATTGTTGACATACATACATACATACATACATACATACATACATACATACATACCCATCCCGCCTTTATTATTTTTATAAATAACTCAAGGCAGCAAACATACCTAATACTCCTTCCGCCTCCTATTTTCCCCACAACGACAACCCTGTGAGGTGAGTTGGGCTGAGAGAGAGGGACTGGCCCAAGGTCACCCAGCCAGCTTTCATGCCTAAGGCAGGACTAGAACTCACAGACTCCTGGTATAGGAAGATGGAGATAGGTTTATTATCTAGTGACAGGAATAGGTGGATAGAACATACATTTTGAGAACACGTGTACTATAGAATTAACATAAACATTAAAGGGAAGCAAGGATACATACAAGTTTGGCACCTTTAGAATACGAATGGATGAATTTGCATGATTACTGCTGCTTCTATGATGTTTCCATGTGGGTCATGTCTAGATTTGAACTACTCTGGTAATTTAGTTACAACTACTGTAGACAGCCCTGTCCTAGCATGGTTAAGCACATCTCATAACTCACATAGGCAGAAGACTTTATAATTTTTAAAAGGCTTGAGAGCAACCATAGTAGTTGTGGCAACAACGCTTTTAAGAAAGAAAGAAAGAAAGAAAGAAAGAAAGAAAGAAAGAAAGAAAGAAAGAAAGAAAGAAAGTCTGTGCAGCCTGACATGATTAAAGAACAACATTTAAATCCAGATCATGAATAGCCAATGTATATTGTTTAATGTATATATTATTTAATATAGACTATTGTTTAATCTCATCAATGTATATTGTTTAATCTTTCTTTCCTTTTTTCCCTTCCAATGCAACATATGCTTTTACCCATTACAATATGTTATTAAAGAGTCATTGTAAGATTTTGATAATAGGAAAATGTGTGATCCTTGACAGATGAATACTAATGTAGGTGTAATATGACTTAATTGCACATGTGCCATAACTTTTAGTATGCTTATCCTATCCATTATAGCTATTGTATGTTAATACTGTATCTAGAGTCAACATATTCAGATAATTATCAATAAATAACAGATAATGCTCAATGAATACTATTTTATTAGTTTGAGGGGAGTTGAGGATTGTGGAAGATAGAGATGATTGTAGCTTTGGAGAATAATAATGAATATTATAAGGCACTGTGGAAGCTGAGACAAGTTTGTGCTTGTAAATATTCTAGTAATGCTCTTTAGTGTGCTTTTCCTCTCTGGAGTTTGAATTTGTTGGTGGATTGACAGTTGGCAGGAAATCAGTTGGTTAAATCTCAGATTTGGCATTTATCTTGACGAATAAGTTGCAGTTAGGATCTCTGTTAATCTACCCCTTATACCTGAGTGTTTGAGTTACAAGGTAATTCTGTGTATTAGAAAGGGTTAATCATTTTAATAGGTTGGCTAGAATCTTAGTAAAGTGATACATCAGCTTGTCTTGTCTTGATCCCATGTGATAATTTGTTCTTTCTGATTCTCTATCCGTGCTTCTCTGATAAGGATTTCAGGACTTCCCAGAAGGGATGTAATATCATTCCTCCATTTTCTTGCAATTCTAATTAAATATTGTTTTGCAGTATATATTGATTTAAGTTTCTCACGTTCATATTCGTGACTGATTCTCTTGACTTCTATATTTACATAGATATAAGCTTAGACATAAAGTTTAAAGACATGTTTTCCTCAGTCTCTGTGCCTATATCAACCAGCAAATTGAACCAATGCCTGTGCTTTTAATATTTCTTGATGATAAAAAAATGTTATTTTTAATAAATAAATTAAACTCTTGGGTAATAATTATCGTGCAGAAACTGCTTTTATGTTTATACTGAATACAGAACCATCATTCCACCTGTTTGTAGGAAGGATGGGGAGGACAACTTTAGAAACTTTGTAAAATGTAATGCACGCAATTAAAAAAGTAAATATATTCCTGAGTGGAGCTTGATTCTCAGTAACTACATGGATACCTTCACGCAGTTTTCATAGGAAGTGGTTTGCCACTGCGTTCTTCTGGGATGTTCTTAATTGGCTCACATGTGAAAGGAATTGATTCTGGGACCCATGCCCAAATTATTTTAGATGTATTACACTCAGTTATTGAAGTTGTGAAAGTAAAAGTATCTGCGGAATATTTGATCCTGAGTAAGAAAGTACAACAGCTTTTTTTTTTTGCTTATATTATGGGGAAACATTATATGTATAATGTTATAACAGTATATGATATGCCTACAAATAGGAATTGCTTTTGTTAGAAAATGGTAACTTATGAATAATGTACATTTCTCCAGTTATTCCAAGGATGAGAGATTTCTTTGAAAAAATTGTTAGCTTTTTAAGAGGGATAAGTGAAGAATTGCACACTAATACAGAGTATAAAAATTGGAAGCACCATTATATTGTTTTGTGGAGTCCTTGGTGCTCTCTGAGCCTTGTTGTTTTCTTGCAGACGTTTCATTGCCAGGTTAGGCAACATCTTCAGTGCGACTATTGTTTTATATAAATGGATGACCATCAGTATCTCCATTGGCTTTCCAGTTGTTGCTGAATACAGTGCCAGGCATTGTTGGCTATAAAGCTGAGACTTTGGGAAATTCAGCATTATCTGGCCGGCTGCAAGTTGCCCTCCCCTGTTTGGGGGCAGCTGCTACACCTACTACCTTCCTAATTACTTTTTGTTGTTCTTCACTTTTCTACCTTTACAATATCCTTTTTGAGGTGCAGTGAACAGAACTGCAAAGTTATATCTATCTTATTTTCAGTCGTTTTTGTAATGATTTTTACCCAGAAAATTCAAACAGAAGAATTCATACGTTCTGAATGATCAGACTGTAATTTCAATGTGTAGTATGCTCATGCAGGCATTTGATTAGCTCCTGTCCTGTCCTTCCTTTGACATGTACAGAAGAAAGAATAAATGAGGGAAGAATAAATTAATCTGATTCCAAAATAAGGATTTATGGTTCTGTTGTACTGAAAGCAAACCAGGATTTTAAAACCAGGTTCAAATCCTCTTGTTTTTATAAAAAAAAAACCTGGATGGGACATCTTGAGCTATGTTTGTTTTTTTCCCCCAGTTGTTTGCCGAAAAGGAGAAAAACGGAAGGATAAGAAGAGCGAAATCTCACTGTGTCTGGCAACCTTGTGAGATTTCAGCCATAATTTAAAATGTGTAATTTTAAAAGTTGTCTAAAACCAATGCTAACAAACAAATCTAAAAGCCCAAATTTTAAGAACATTCTGCAGCCTAGCCTCCAGCAGAATAGATAAATACAAAGCCTCTCTTGAGTTAAGCTCAATTCTTGGACAGCCAACAGTTGTGAGAGAAAGCAAAATAAATGCTTTTAGATAAATAATAAGTTGTATGAAGGCTGCTCGTTAATTTGGAATGCTAACTTTTCTTTTATCTATGGTTATTAAAACCCATTGAAAAACACCGGATGACCACTAGATGGTAGCAGTGAGGCACATAAACCCTAACTGGTTGTCTCCAGGTTTAGGTTGCTTTCTCTTTTTTGAAGTTTGTAGCCGGTTTCAGTCTCTGCCTATTCTTCCCAAACCGAAGTATCTGGGACAAGAAATACTACAGTACTATAGCAATGGGTTGCTTGTTGCGCTGCAACAATGAGTTATTTCGGCCTACCATGGCTGACAGGAAATAGGATGGAGGGAGGTGTGAATAGCAGAGCTTTCCAAACTTTTCATGTTGGTGACACACTTTTTAGACATGCATCATTTCGCGACACACTCTTACAGCAGGGCACAAGGCAGGCACTAGGACCTGCACGGAATCACAGCAGGTTAGG
This sequence comes from Charina bottae, assembly GCA_023362775.1. Lineage (NCBI taxonomy): Eukaryota > Metazoa > Chordata > Lepidosauria > Squamata > Charinaidae > Charina > Charina bottae. Next base: position 169,962,595 of record JALMGJ010000003.1, on the reverse strand, counting down.
AGGCAGCAAGGCACAAGGCAGGCACTAGGACCTGCGCAGAATCCTGGCAGGGCAGGTTTGGAGGCAGCAGGACACAAGGCAGGCACTAGGACCTGCGCGGAATCCTGGCAGGGCTCGGAGGCAGCAGCAGCTGCGACACACCCAGACACTGCAGCCGACACACTAACGTGTCCCGACACACAGTTTGGAAAGCTCTGGTGAATAGAATCAAAGTAGAGGAAGTCCGTTCAAAAGATGGCTTGTGATGCTGATTCTGCCTGCAGTCGTTTGAGCCAGGAAATTTGCAAATGCAAGTACCTTTACTTCAAAAGCTCACTTTATTCCTGATTGTAAGCATGTACAGTTTACTGCATTATACTGAGATACTGTCAAATTGAGACCCAACCAAAGGACAAATAATAGCAAAGAGGAGCCAGGTTTGCCGCCTTACTCACATGCTTCTCTAAGTTTCCACAGAACGTTTATATGCCATTTGATACAGGCTCCATTTATATCTTTTCTGCTTTTAAAGGGCAGTATTTTGGTCTAGTTTGGACTAAAGAGCCAATAACAAAGAGCATCTGTTTATATTTGCAGTCTTCCCATGCATATGTAGTAGCATAGGCATCAGTAACAAGCCACAATGATGTCAAAAGGACACTTGTCATTGTGCAAGTGACATGATTATGTAATTTGTGTCATTTGTATCACAATGACTGATGCAAGCATGTAAATCATGTCATTTGCATGAAGACATCATGATGCATATGTTATTATTTATCCTCCCCCCCCCAGATTTCTAAATGTAGCAGTTTAACATGAATTATTTTGGAAACTCCTTTTATACAAATTTCCATACATAAAATCTTCAAAAGTATTTTCTCTATTTTAATTTTTCATGTACAATTTTAGAAATATGAATTCCTTTTCAGCTGCATTTTTCAGAAACTAATGTTTGTTACTTTCTGTAGGTTTTTGACCAGAGACCGATATACACCAGGATGCTGTTGAATTCTCTTGCCCTTGTCATGCTTCAGTTGCTTATGTGTGATCATCGGATTCCTTCTTTTGAAATCCATGGTGGATTTCTTTTAAATTCCTGTTTGCAAGAATAACAGTACTCTACTTAGCTTATGCCCTTCTCCATTCTTTGTCCTTCCATGATCCATGCTAATATGGCAACCTTTGAGCATATGTAGAGGAAGTATCTTCACTTCATTATATCAGGGTTTCATAAACTCTGATTTTGGAAGTTGAATATCGTGATTATATCCTCTTTTCTCCCCCTAGTTTCTTTTTCTTATTTGAGAAATGACTTTCTCCACGCATTCCGTGGATGGCGTGGAGCACTTCAAATGTGGTAGAGAATGAGGTATGGATACTGGTCCCATATTTTTTCTTCCTGACCTCCATATAGTCAACTAGAAGTCTCAGTAAAAACTATATCCACATTTTTGTGGACATATGTATGGTTCACTGTGCAGTCTAGGACCACTTGGGTTTCTAGAATGCATGAAGAGTGGTACTCAAGTACAGGCCAAAATGAGTATAGATCCTGTACAGACCTTTCAACTTAATATGTGGTGGCTGAGAGAGTAAGGAAGGGCTCTATGCATTGCTCATTCTCCACGCTCATTCTCCACCCAGCTATAATTCTGTATCTGCTTAGCTGAACTCTGAAGAAATTTCAAAATTCTACACCAGAGCTTTCCAAACTGTGTGTCGTGACACAAAAGTGTGTTGCCACACACAGCGTGGTATGTTGCCACACCACCCGGAAGCGGCGGCGCGTGTGTGCACGGCAGCAGAGGCGCGGTATCAGTGTTTCCGCGTTTTAGCGGAGGCTGCCGCCGCCGTGCACACACGCACTGCCGCACGCCCCCGCGTTGCCACCGTGCACACGCGCCGCCGCACACCCCTCCACGTCGCTGCCGTGCACACCAGTGGCGGCACTTTGGAAAGCCCTGTTCTACACTATTTTGGACAGTTGTCACGGGTTCATGTGACTTTTCCTAGAGCTAATATCTAACTATCCTAGCTTATTACTAAGGAAACTATATTACTAAGGAAACTATCTTATACAATGTTATTCTATTCTTATCTTACTATGCCTTATACTACTACTCTATGCCTTATTCTTCTATTCTATACAAATATATTCTAAATATTCTTCTTCTGCTACTACTATTACTAGCCTACTGTTACTACAGCTAGTATGGAGCTTCTGTTATTGGGCAGTTTGCACAACACTTGCCCCTTCTCACTGGTTTGCTGCACAACTTTGCCTCTTCATTCTGTTTTTCAAAGTTTCTGTGTGGAAAACAAACACTTCTCCTTTCCTTTGGCAGCTTTCCTTTGTGGCTGCTGCAGGACTTTCAAACACACCTGTCTCTGCTTGTCTCCTCCTGTTTCGTGTCTCCTCCCCAGCTGTTAAAACGCTGAGGCTTTTTATCAGCCGCTCTGCCATCCTGACGCTGGGTGGAGGTTTGAAATAGGAGGGAGGGAGGCAGCACAGGTGCCTGTGATTTCTCCGGCAGCCTGCTCTCCCACAACAGTATAGAATTTTGACTTAATGCTAACCAGTATCTGAAGTCCGTGAGTGGGGCCATGGCTTCATAAACCATGATTTATTATATAGTAGAAGAGACAGTTTAGGCCAAATATAGATGTAATATGGACAAAGTACCATATAGATAGGTAGAACTAACCCAAGCTATAGGCTTCAGTTGATGATTTCCTTATGACCTATACATATAGCTAAGCAAGTGCATTAGCCAGATGAAATGTGACAGAGATTTTGCTCCAAAATGTTGCACTCTGTTTTGCCCCCTCATGAGTCTATTTTAATAGTAAGGTTACCTGAACTGTACATGTTGTGGTTTTCCCTTTCAAGTATAGATAGACAGACAGACAGACGGACGGACTGGACTGGACTGGACTGGATTTTCTGGAATCCTCACAATTCATTTCCTGTTGAGAACATGCATACACCCAGAATTAAGACTGTTAGGCCTCTTGTATGCATGAAGAAGGATTCCAGCTTCGCAAAAGTGACATTAGTAGAACTGCAGTCTAAATTTAGACACTACAGAACTGAGATCATCTGGCACATTACAGCAGGCTGTCAGAAAGCACAGGGGAACCTGTGCTGCACTCTGGCTGCTTACTGGAGAATATTACACACTCAAGATGTACTGTAAGCAGCTTTTCTTCTTCATAATGTTTTCACCCAAGCTGTGTTTGCTTATATGGCACCCTAGGTGGCTCCTTGTAAAGAAATAGATGACATCATGCTAGTTAACACTCAGCTTCTACAGTATATCTGAGAAGGAGTTACATCCTACTTTTCTAATTTGAGAACAAGATATAAATGCAACCCATTGCTGCTAGATAAATACAGATCATAGAGTGGCTCGGTATTTTTCACTGGGAAACACATTGTTTTGGTTCTCAGAAACAGCAGAAGGATAGATCAGTTGCTTTTGCGGCAAATGGCAAAATAGGATTTCAGTCACAGAACAATATAGGTATTGTTGTACAGAAATTAATTTCTGATAATTGGCCTTTTTCAGAGCCCGCTTTGATGCCCTCCCTTCAGCACTGCTGGCGGGAAGATTTCATGGGACTCCTTATTTAAAGAGACTTTGCTCTTGTGGATCCAGGGAGATAGAAACTCTTGCCCATGTCCTCATACGGTGTCCTTTTTATGATGCCCCAAGACGTGCTTTGATCTCCCCAATCATTTCTAAATTTGAGGGTCATACTGATATTTTTATGTTTATTATTTTTTAAGGGATGCTAACTTTACACTCACAACCAGGTGGCCAAATATCTTCATCAAGTCATACAGTTGCACAGATCTTTTAATTAGATATGTTGTTTTGTTGTCTTACTGTTTTCTTTTTCCTGTTGCAAAGGCTGGTCAAAGATCATAATAAAGATATTTGATTTGATTTGATTTGATAATTCCTATTTGATGGTTGTTCAAGATTGATACTGTATCTGAGTAGATTGTGAAGCAGAGTCCTAGCATAAAATTAAATCTAGTTGCTTCCCTGCTTTTTGTTTGTTTTTTGTAGTTAAGTGGTTTTATTTAATTAGGATTATAGTTTGCAGGAGAGATGCTGCTGAAATGCAGATCACCTTGAATTTCTGGGAGTAGGGATAGGAAGGCCCTTTGACTGGGATCTTGAAAAACATAGCCAAATAGTAGTAGCGTCTATGGGTATATCCATATGTATAGTATATTATACTATATAATAGTATAATTTACCAAATAGTTTACCAAAAAAAGTATTGAGCTTTAGTTATATATAGGATACATATGGACTAGATTTCATGTTGCTGTAATCTGTTCATACAACTGCTTGACTATCTGAACTTTTTTAGTAATTTATTTATTGTTAATACTTAAAAATTGCCTATTTAGTATATTCTCTGCCTGATCACAGTATGTCTGTATTGGAGTAAAGGGAAAAAAATTAACTTGACATTTAAACAAATACATAATCAACATGTATAGTTCAGCAAACACATATATAAAGCAAATTCAAATGTTTGACCTCAAGTAGTTTTTATAAATAATGTTTTTTTTTTCTCCAACTTTGGAAAGCTAGGAATTTATTTATTTATCTATTTATCTATTTATTTATTTAGATTTGTATGGCTGCATTTATAAAATGATGTACAGTTGGTATATGACACCAGAAAAACTTTCTAGAATTTAGAAAGGTACTTCAAATCTATGTTGGAAATGTGGAAAACATGAAGAGTCATTTTATCATGCTTGGTGGACTTGTAAAAAAGCTAGAAAATTTGGGGTTCAAATATACACAGTGATACAAAGAATTTTAAAGATTTGATTAAATATTAATATTCAATTGAAAACAGAACTTTTCTTGCTGGGACTAATGCACAGACAACTAGAAAAGATTTATGGAAGATAGTTTTTGTATATGGTAACTGCAGCAAGATTATTATATGCACAAAGATAGAAAGACTGAAATATCCACAGTGGAGGAATGGTTGGTGAAGATGACAGAATTTGCAGAGATGGCAAAATTGACTTGTTTGATCAGGGAAAAGACAACTACGTTTGTCAGTGACTGGAAACCATTTATGGCCTTTTTGCTGAAAATGGAAAAAAATGAACTTGTGATTTATGGGTTTGGTGATTAAAAAGGGTAGAATATAGAAAGAAGGGAGCCATGATATAACTTTAGAGTGAGAGGATAAAATATAAATGCATTAATAACTGCTGTAAAGAAGATTGGAAGCCACTTCATTATATCTTTTTCTTCTTTTTCTTCCTTTTCTGTCTTTTTTCATTTATTTATTTCTTATTTACCTATCACTTTTCTCTACTTTTTCTTCTTTAAATTTGTACTGTTTTTACTCTGTAAAAAATTATTCAATAAAAATTTAAAAAAAAAAGATTTGTAAGGCTGCCCAATGCAACAGAGAATTTGGGCAACTCACAAATTAAAAAGCAAAACCACAGTACATTTAACCAGAAAAAATATGATAATGGGGGAACAAACATACACCTTAAATAAACCTACATAGTCCAATCCAGGTGGCCATACACCCCAACCTATCCTAAAGCTTAGGAAAAAGCCAGGTCTTCAAGGCCTTATTATACAATAGCAGGGTCAGATCTCTTTGAACCTGGGGTGGAGAATGCTGTTCCAAAGGGCAGACTCTGCAATAGAGAAGGCCCACTTCCTAAGCCCTATCAGATAAAATTGCTTGAAAGATAGGATAGGAAGTGAGCCCACTCTATTGAATCTTGCAGGATGGCAGAAACTATAAGAGAAAGGTAGTTCCACAGATAGCCAAGTCCTATGCCACCTTGAATTGTACCAAGAAGATCACTTGTAACATAAAGAGTAGCTACGTGGGTGTGCTCAGGCACACCCTTAACTGTTTGTGCCACTGCATTCTGGACCAGCTTGTAGTCTTCAAGAGCAGCTCATGTAGACTGCATTTTAGTGATCCACTTGCAAAGTGCCTAAGGCATCAGTGATTATGAGAAGGAACTCCTTGCCTAGGAAAGGGCACAGTTGGTGCACTAGATGGATGTGGGCAAAGGCCTTCTTGGCCACAGCGGCTACCTACTCTAGAACTAGAAGCTGTGAGTCAAGGAAGAGACACAAATTCTGTACCAGTTCTGTCTGGGGAAGTGTCACCCTATTCTGAACTAGAGATGAACATCCCTGGTATTGGAATAACCATGAACCTATATATAGCCACTTGGTCTTCTTTGTCTGGGGAGACATATCTGTTCCTCCCCATTCAGACCCGACAGCCTCTAGAGTCTAGTCACTGGGACAAGACCTTGAAAGCATCACTTGGTTGGCCAGGGTTAGAGGTATACAATTGAGTATCCATACTCAGTATTGGTATCCGTACTGATAATACCTGAACCTATTTGATGGATGATTCATATAGATGTGAAATAGAAAGGTTGAGAGAATTGAGCCCTGTCACACCCTGCAAATCCAGGGCTTCAAGCTCAACCTCTCTCCTCCTGGTCATGGCCAGGAGAAATGAACACTTTTTGTGTTGCAACTTTTTTAGTGAGAACAGAAATAATTGTGTCAGTGTATTTCTAACAGGATACTGGTGTTCTGTCCTCTTCTGGGAATTTATAGTGGACGATACCCATCACTGGAGACCATGATTATATTCTGATACCTAGACTATTTATAGGAAATTTCTTGTGATAAATAATCTTTGTCTAGCAGTGTGCATTATTTACAAATTAAACAAACAAACCAATAAATAATTATAGGCTTAGGGAAGTGCAATGCCCAAAGGCACCTTCCATGTCAGGGGTGGCCCTGTGTTCAGCAGTGGGATGCACATTTGCATCATCCATGACGATGGCCTCATTAAAAAATCTGATGGCAATATGCAATTTCTGACAATATGGTTATGTGAAGAAAGCATAAAAAGGCAGCTTGGATTTAACCCATTGCTCAAATAGTTCAACTGGTGACATGGATCATCAGTTTAGTGTGTGTGCTTAACAGTGGGTATTTTTTTTTCTAGCTTACCAGGTATTTCTTTGTGTCATGGTTAGAACATTTGTCTCTGTAATAGCCTGGGTCTGAATAAACCATACTGAACAGTGAAGATGAAATGAACCATAGAGGGCTTTAAGGATAAATAATTCTTGTATTAGTCTTGTTTATATATTCTTTTATTCAGTAAGTTCATTCAGTATTCTGAAGTGCCAGTTTTTAATTGTATTATATGTCTCATGACAACTAAAATCAGTAGGATAGTTGACAAAACTTGTCAATTTTAAAGCTCAAGAGTGCTGGCTAGGCTTGTGCATGATAATTACATAACATTGATTATGGTCAAATAGACTGCTTTATGTTTATCTTGGCAGGTGCAAACACATAATATTGGGAAATGTGCAATATGTTCCAATAGCCTGCCTTATATTGTGGATATCTGCAAGATATTAAGTGAATTGAAACAAAAATCTTTGTGTGTCTTCTTAGAAGTAGAGATGGGGAACTCTCTGTTCAAGTTCTTGGTTGCTTCAAGTCACTATTGCTTAACCCATCTAAAATAGGGGGTAATATAGGTAAACATTTGGAGGACCTCCTGAGGGAAAGAGAATGCAAATGAAATACTAATAAGATTGTGCAGAGTTTTGGATTTGATCCAAAATATGTTTTGGAGGACATGGGAATGTGAACATAACACTTATCTGCAGTGTCTTAAAGCAACTGTGTCCTTGAGATCATGCAGCAGTTGCAGACTGCAAGTGCAAGATATTGGAAAAGACACAGCTGCCTAACCCAAAGCACCACTTGGATATTGAATCCAAGGTGCTATATTGCCCTAATAAATAAATAGAAGCACTTAACACCTGCACATCCATGTAAGGCTGCAGCTGCACTTTAAAAGAAAACAAAACCCACCAGCATGAATCCTGGGGTACAAAGTAGAAGTAATAAATGTATAAATGTAATTAATGTACATATTTTAAACATGTAAATGAGAAGCACCAGAGAAGCCAGGAGTTGGAGAGGAAGCATTTTATAACTCAGACAATGGGCTTATTATAAGAACTAAGACCCTGCAGCCAAAGGATTTCAGGCAAAATCATTAGGCATATTTTCTAGAGGTTGCATTGTTGAGAAGATAACTCTGGTGATGCCCACCATCTTCATTTCCCCAGAGAGCCTTTAAGCTCTTCCATTTAGGAACAGAAGCAGCCTGGAAAATGAAGATGCTGGTATGACTGTAGCTTGACTTTGCTGTACTGTATGCCTAAACTCTGCTGAAAGTAGAAGAAAGTGAAGGTGCTGCTGACTCATAAAGGCAGAAAAAATATCAGCCCCAAGGTTAAGAGCATCAACAGACAAGAGAAAAAAATGAAAAGAAGAGAAAAAGAGTGAGCATCCAAAGAGTGAATGAGGGGGGAGAGTGCAAAAAATAGCAACATGGAATGGAAAGAGAAAAGTAAAAGATGTGAAAAGAGGAAACAAGGAAGGTAGGGGGCTTTGGAGTATATGGGATGAGCCGAAGAGTATCTCATTGAAGGGCCTCTCAAAGATAGAAATATTCCTTTCCAATTCTGTGGAATTGATACTGCTCAAAGAGCAGAATGGGTTTTCTGTTTTTTTCTTTTAATGCAGACATTGATTAAATTCACCCAAACAATATTGTACATTGTTTGGACCTTAGAGTGAAGGCCTAGATTATTCTTCCCATCCTTGGATAGCCATGTATGTGGCAATGTTATGTCACACATTGATAGTAGTGAGAAAAGACCCATGCAGTAAACACCAGGTCGTGTGTATCTGATTATTTATTTATTTATTTATTTATTCATTCATTCATTCATTCATTCATTCATTCAATTTATATAGCCGCCCATCTCAAACCAGTGACTCTGGGCGGCTAACACTCATAAAAAAAAAAAACATTAAAATAATACAAAAAATTTAATATAAATACAGCCAAGAGATATTAAAATCTGTCTGTGTCAGCACAACCATGAAACAGGGCCCTTCGCACACTTGGGGCCCCACGCCCAGGCACATAGCCAGGTCTTCAATGTTGGAGGTGTGTTTTCTTGCACACGCAGAGCAGCAGAAAGCGATCAGCACCAGAGACCATAAATGACACCACTCATTGTAGTAACTTAGTTGCAGTTAGACATTTTCAAGGGATCTAAGTTAAATATTTATTCACAGAAAACAAAGTGACTTTGTTCATAAAGCTTTCTTATCTCTTCAGATATAGTGCTCCATTGCTTCTTAGGGTTTGTTTAGCCAAATCTTGATAAAGCAGATGGACCTGGCTGAAAAGAACACAGCATCAGTCCAGCTTTGGTGGTAAGGGACAGATACTGCCCCTTAACAGCAAGTAGATTTGTGCAAGAGTTTGCCAGTACTTACTGGATTAGAAGGTTGATTCTTTGCCATGATTGCATTGTGTAATAGTCTATGCTAGGTTTATGGTTAAGGGTGGCTGCTCTTGCCCACAGCACAGTTAGTAGACAGCCATTGCTGATTAATTTAACACTGTCAACTAGCAGGCAGCATAAGCCATAGTTTCTGGAACTGTTTAAGGTGAATGCCATCCTGGATTGTCAGAATGTATTAGTCTGTCTGCCTCTTACTGAAGTCCTCCTGCAATTGACAAACTTTTGCTGATTTTTCCCCTCAATTTTGTCTGAATTCTGGCTTGTTTCTCTGAAATTGTTCTCTTGGCTTTCAGGCCATGGCAGTTTCTTTTTTCTTGATTTAATGTCAGGAATTTGTGAGCTGTCTGAAGTTTTTATTCTAACTGTTGGTGCCATTCTGTGAACAAAATATAACATTTTTATAATTTTGGTGAGGAATCTCTGAGCACATTAAAAAGTAAATACTGTGACAATAAATGGATCTTAAAAAAAACAGTTGAGCGCTTTTAAGTTCAGCCAGTATGCTAGTTTGTCTTTCTTTGACATATATTCTGTAGAGTCTTCTTGTATTTACTGGAATGTTTCTCAGTAACATTTGTGGCAATTCTAATGATGCAGATGTGTTTGGAAAAGCAGTCACATGCTAAAACTGAATGTACATATTACTTCAATTTGATACTAAGATAGAGGTTTGATGTTTAACCCTATTTTTACAACTTCAATAGGTAAGTCTATTTACTTTGTTTCTTGTGACACTTTGCTATCTTATCTGCTTGCACTGCAACTAATATGGCTCTGTTCTCTTGTTCTAGGAGCAGCTTACTGTCAGTTCATGGATATGTTGTTCCCAGGGTGTATTAGTCTGAAGAAAGTAAAATTTCAAGCGAAGCTTGAGCATGAATATATTCATAACTTCAAACTTCTACAGGCATCATTTAAAAGAATGAATGTGGATAAGGTAAACTTGGTTATTTGAGCTTGGATTTTTCATGCAACAGCTTGATGCTGCATTTTAGAGAACTTTTTTTTTTTTTACTCAGAGTGCTTTATTATATTTTATTTCATTTATTTGAGCCGTTTTTAACTTGCTTGGAAATATTAAGTAGCACAGAATCTTTTAAATTAAGGGAGACAGACTGTATGTATGTTGGAGAAAATACTGGTTCTTAAATTTAAATGAGATGGATATTATTAAACTTAAAAGTAGCATTTTTCAGCATTGGAACAGATGGCCTATTTAATTAATTGATTCCATTATACATTACCTTTCTATTTATAACACACTCAAGGTGGATTAAAATAATCAAAATTATAAATTATAAAATGTAAGAATAAAAACAATATAATTAAAATAAAGGCAAAATTAAAATCACTATCATTACAAACAAATGAATTCAAATGGGTTTATCCATTTTTCTAAGTACTAGGAAACTGGGAGATAAACTCACTTGCTTGAAGAATGCATTTCATAGCCTGGGGTGATAAAGAGAAGGCCTTCTCCCGTGTACTAGAGAGGTGAGTGAAAGCAGGGGAAATCTTCAGAAGGTCCTCAAATAATGGGGTAGGCTGATAGCAGAAAAGGCCTTTGGGGCTTTAAAGGTTAACACCAGCACCTTAAATTGGGGGCAGGAACCACCAGCAACTGGCAACCAGTGCAGATCTTTCAATAGAAATTTTATATGATGCTCGTACCTTGCATCATTTAGAAGACTTTTGAACCAATTGTAATTTCTGGAGACTTTTCAAGGGTAGCCCCTTGTAAAACATGTTGCAGTAGCAAAGACAAAGCATAGATAACTATCCTTAAGGTCAACCAGTTCAAGAAGGGCCACAGTTGGTGTACTAGCATAGTTGTGCAAATGCATGTCTTGCCACAGCCATAATCTAAAGGTTGAGGGGCTGGGGTTTAAGTAAAGGTAAAGGTTCCCCCACACAGTCGTGTCCGAATCTAGGGGACGGTGCTCACCTCTGTTTGTTAGGCCAGCGTTGTCTGAAGACGCTTCCACGGTCATGTGGCCGGAATGACGCGCGCGGAACGCTGTTATCTTCCTACCAAAGCAATACCTATTTATCTACTTACATTTGCATGCTTTCAAATTGCTAGGTTGGCAAGAGCTGAGTCCAGGTTTCTTCTTAGCAGTAGTGCCTCTGTCTTGTCTGGACTAATTGGCCTTTATCAAGTGAAAGCAGCATTCAGACATGCTCATTGCTTCTTTAGAATTAGAAAGTAAGGCACAATAGAGCTGACTGTCAGTAGATACTGGTGGCATCCCATTACAAAGTGCCAAAGGACCGTGCCTGACAGTTTTATAGATGTTTGTTTGTTTATTTTTCATATTTCTATCACCACCCATCTCCCCCAAAACGGTATGTTAACGAGTATGTATATTAAACAACATACAGAACAAGATAGACCCCTATACAAATGAATGTAGATATTATTGCTTAAAACTACTTAAAACATGCCTTTTCAACCCACTCTAGCTTTATACATTATGTTTTCCTAAACCCATATATAAGAAAATAAGCATACATTATGTTAAGATATTCAAAAACTGGAGTGATTTCATATGAGCTCTTAAGACTTGCCCCTTGTTAGTATCATTCAGATGACATCTGCAGAAAGAAAGTCTTTACCAAACTACACACAAAAGGTTTCCTTTTGCATTCACGTCTGGATTCCTGCAGAATGTGATGTTCAAGCAACACTCACAGGAAGTTTATGCAGTGTACTTGTTTGATTATATATCCCACCGAGAGTCATAGAGGGACTATCTTTGGATTCCAAATCCACAGCCACTCTGTCTTGATAGGATTCCATCCTCAACCAGACCCTAACAGCCTCCAGGTATCAGGTTAAGTCCTCCACAACATATCTTGCCTGGCCCCGGGTGCAGATATAAAACTGGGTATCATCAACATATTGATGATACCTCACCTCTGGATGACCTCTCCCAGTACCTTCAGGTAGATCTTAAACCAGGGCTTTCCAAAGTGCCGCTGCTGGCAACACATGAGCGGCGGCGGCGCGGGGGGTGGCGCCCGCGTGCACGGCAGCGGCGCATGCGTGCACGGTAGTGCGGGGGGCGTGCGGTGGCGCGCGTGTGCACGGTGGTGGCGGCTGCCGCTGCCGCCATGCACGCACACGCCGCTGCTTCCGGGTGGTGTGGCGACACACTTTTGTGTCACGACACACAGTTTGGAAAGCTCTGTCTTAAACAATAGTGGAGAGAGGACCCAGCCCTGTGGCATCCCTTAAGAGTACCCAAGGGATTGATCTCTCCTCACCCACCACCACTGATTAGTAGAACTGGCCACTCAAGTAAGAGGAGAACTACAGAAGAATAGTGCCCTGCGATCCCAACCCTATTACTTGGTCCAGGAAGTTATAATGGTCAGTGTTATTGAATGCTGTCATGAGATCAAGCAGAACCAAAATAGTTCATCCATCTCAGTCCTGCCAAAGGTCATCAACAAAAGAAAATGTATGCTGTTTGGTTCCATACCCAGGCATGAATCCTGAGTAAAAAGGTTCCAGATAATCCAGGGCTGTCTAATACTATTCAGCCCTCTTTTTAACCAAAAAGGAATGTTTGAAATTGGTGGATAGTTTTCTAAAAGCGATGGCTCCTTTTATAGTGGCTAATATAAATGTAATATTTTATTGGCTTGGTAGTCCTATAAATAGATAGGCTCAAAAGGGAATTGTTCTCTGCTCTCTTAAAGAGCACCAAAAGCATGGAATATATTAAATGTCTTGTTGATAATTACAGAAATGATGTAGATGATATGAATCAACAAGGGCCACAACTTTGTGGGGAGGAACACAATGAGACATTGTGCATAGTAATATTTATTATTACATTTACTATTTAGTATTATATTGCTGTTATTGGCATTTGGAACCTTGTTATGCTGTATTGATATTCTTCTGTCGGCATGTTAGATCACTGATCTGCCTTGCTTTGTCATATACAGGTTATTCCAGTGGAGAAACTAGTAAAGGGACGTTTCCAAGACAACCTTGATTTCATACAGTGGTTTAAGAAATTCTTTGATGCCAACTATGATGGGAAAGAATATGATCCAGTAGAGGCTCGGCAAGGCCAAGATGCAATTCCACCACCTGATCCTGGGGAACAGATCTTTAACCTGCCAAAAAAGTCTCATCATGCAAACTCTCCTACAGCAGGTATTTATCCACGATTGTAAACTTTTGTTATCTACAGCTGTAATTTTTGAATAATACGTTATAAATACAATATTTATTTTTTAATTGTATTTATATTTATTTATTTAAATTTGTATTACCGCCCATCTCCCCCATCGGGGACCCTGGGCGGTTCGCAATAAAACTTTATTAAGGAGTTAACTTTAAAGGACAATGGCTCTCTTTCCACACCATATCATCCAGTGTACTGTGATTTATGGGTGCTGTGATGTCCTGTAGGAATATATAAAATAACATACTCCAGTGCCCAAATGGAGTTTATATAAAATTCTCCCTTTGGCAAGAAGAGTAAATTCATCCCAATGATGTTTTATTTTAGGATAAGTCATTTTAAGTTTTCCTCTTGCCAAGACGTGCTTTCCATCTTTCTTCAGCATACGTATGTAAACACATGCACTTCCATATGTAATCATGGCCTATGTACATGTTCAGTTGCTGGTGTAGCAGCTGTAGACTGTGATGTTTTAGGAATGCTATGCTTTCCACTAGCTTGTACCCACATACTGAAATGATGAGGATAGGGCCATTATGGTATGTTATCTGTTATATTTTCTACTGAATTATTTGCATGTTTATTTCACAAAAGAGCAAAATGTAAGAAAAAGATAACCAAGTCAAATAATCTGTTGTAAATCTTTTGGCCTTTTACAATCTGGGGGTAGGTTTCATTAGAGTACTAAATCATTGGTAATAAATCTCCTGAAGTCGTTCATCCTTAAAAGAAGAGCACATTCCTAGCCACTGCTCTTACTAATAGGCATATTAAGAAATGGGATGAATGGCATCTCCTCTTTACTTTATAAATTCAATCTTACAGGAACCTGCTAGTGTAATCTAGTTTTATAGTGACTGGAATGTTTCCAAATCCTAAGTGCTGGCCCAATAGTACAAAATAAACATACACAGAGATACATGTACATGCACTTATATATACTACTTGTGATGCATGGATTCTCTTTAGTGGTTATTTGATTGACATTTATTTACATTGTTGGTATAACAGGAAAAGCTACAGAAAAACAGTAAAATCAGTTGAAAACAGTGCAGCATTTTGAGTGCTGCAGTGTTTTTCAGCAAATGTATTGCTTAATAGAATATATTTATATATTGTATGTAATGAAATCTCTAGAGTGATTTTCATTCTTAGATGTGTTCAATAGCTTTTAATTCCTATCTAGCATCACTTTATTATCAGCTGATTATGGTAGCTGATGATTGAAAATTATCACATTTTGAGGGCATAAGATGAGGGAAGCTGTTCTAGATAATGTTGAATCAGATAATAATGAAGTCACTAGGAGTATGGAAGATATTTTTAATTTGAGAATGAATGCTTTCATTCCTGGGAATGAAAGCAAGGCAGGCGCAGGCTGTGGATTGTGACCTGGAGCAGCCACAGCCAGCTGGCAGCTCCCTGCTCGGCACAGCCCTGCCCTGGCGTGTCTTGGAGCTCCGTGGACTGGGTCCTTGCCGTGCACATTGCCTGCTGCATTCTGCACCATCTCGGGGTGGGGGTATCTTTGAACGTGAGGTCTGCCTGCCAGGGCTCCACACACCGGATGCGGCTTGCTGCCTCCTTCCTCTTTCCAGCAGCTGCTAGGAGGAGGAAGGCTGGGTCGAGAGCAAGCGGAGGGCCTGCGGGTAGGCTCTGTTGGCGCTGGGCTCACCTCCACCCCCCTCTGAAGCCCACTGGCCAGTTCTCCAGGAGCACTTCCAACGTGAGCTGCAGAGCACGCACTGTGCCTCCAGGAAGCCCTCATCCCTCCGCTTCCTCAAGTTCTGCTGCCACCCCAAGCAGCACCTCCCACGCAGCCGCCACCTTCGCCCAGGGAGCCGCCACCGCCTTGCCTGGTGACGGAACGTGCCATGCCCTGCCGTCCTATCCCACTGCACTCTCCACAGTCTGTGGGCTATTGCTCCTTGCGCCAGGGGTGGAAGATGGGGCTCCTCCGGCCACACTGCCGCCCTGCCTCCTCTGCCAGCTCCGCCCTGCTGCCTCCTCGCTGGCCAGGCCCAGCAAGCTCCCTTTGGCAGACAAGGCTCCGCCACCCTGCCGCACACATCCCGGGCTGCGCCCCCACCCAGAGCCTGCATCCAGGGCCAGTAGCAGGGGGAAGAATACTGTGACGGTCAGCTGGGGGCGGGTGGGCAAAGGTAGGCGGCGGAGTGCAGGGAGGCCAAAAGGGCAGAGATGGGGGAGGTGGGCAGGTGGGAGAGTTGAAGTGCCACTGCGGTTGTAAGTGCGGGCCGGCTGCCAAGCACCCAAATTTTGATCATGTAACCACGGGGGTACTGCAACAGCCGTAACTTCAAGAACTGGTCATAACTACCATTTGTTAAGCACCACCATAACTTTGAACGATCACTGAATGAATGGTCGTTAAGTGAGGACTACCTGTAAAGCCATTTTTAAATATAAGAGGGCTCTGAGTTACTGGACTACTATCAGTGGCAGTGGAGGGCAGGGAAGGGCAAGAAATAGCAAAATAAGCTATTTGTGTTGGGGAGGCAGGGAAAAGATGGGGATGAAATGAATTCACGTGTAGCTTGGAGCTCTATCATCAGACTTTTGCCTCACTCCAAGAGAAGAAGATTGAAACCTCAGTGTTTTCTCTGGCTTAACTTTCTGTCCTTGCTTGGGTGGCTGATAGAGTCTACATCTACTGTTCCTTTTCTTAGGACCATGCACCACCATGAACCAAAAAGAATAGTTTTTATCCTCCCACACGCTTTAGTTGAATACTCCCGCCCCCCCTCCATTTCTCTCTACTTCCAGCTGTTGATTTCTTAAGTGAGAAGAGTCTTCGGCCTAACCAATATTTTAAAATTAAAAAGAAGTTTAATGAATTTTTTTCAGGAGCTGCCAAATCCAGTCCTGCATCAAAACCTGGCTCCACATCATCTCGTCCATCATCTGCAAAAAGAACACCACCAAGCAGTTCGATGTCTAAGTCTGATAAAGATTTGGAGACACAAGTCATACAGCTCAGCGAACAGGTAATATGCTTAGGCCACCAAAATGGGAAATTACTCTACATGTGAGCAAAGCAGTGAAATCTAGTATGATGCTAAACAGATAACCATAGCAATTTTCAAACACTTTGGAGCCACGTGACTCACTGGGGCTCTTAACACTTTTCATTTTGCAACACAGATCTCTTCCTTTTTCCTTCCACCAAGTTCTTCATGTGTCCTCATAACACAACTAAGCACTGGTTACTGCTGACTTACGTGGAAGATCATTACATCCTCAACAATTACCTGGGATGATAACACAGGAAAAATGCTATGTAAACATTTAGTCAAGTGGTATCTCAATAATCATGATAGTCATTCTGTAGGATAAGTCAGTGGGCCTCAAGAGTCTACAGTTTTTGGGTGGCCTTGTTGAACAAGCCAAAATAGAGTCATTTGAGCCCTTTTCCCCAAGAAAACCCTATACCACTGGTGTTTCCGGATGGAAGGTCAGTGGGAAGAGTAACTAGGATAGATGCTACTGTCAGAAGGTGTCCTTAGATTTTATAGGCAAAAATCCAGTCTGGTGGCTGGAGCTTCCTGGGGCAGCTTGGGACGGCTGGGCTGGGGCAGTTGCAATTTTGTGCTGTGCTGCAACTCAGGAGCTTCTTGCAGCCCCAGAGATGCAAAGTTCGGGGTCTGCTTGCCGCCCCGCAAGGCGAGGTGCAGGGCTTCCAAAAGGGCAGAGATTTTGGGGGGGGATGGGCGGGTGGGGTGAGTTGAAGCACTCCTGCAGTCGTAAGTGCGGGCGGGTTGCCAAGCACCTGAATTTTGATCACGTGACTGCAGGGGCGCCGCAACGGTCGTAATTTCGGACACAGGTCGTAAGTCCATTTTTTCAGTGCCATCGTAATTTTGAACAGTCGCTGAATGAATGGTTGTTAAGTGAGGGCTACCTGTATCTGAAGATGACTTTTTGACTATCCTTAATACTTGCTCACCTCACCTCATTCTGAGCTATATTTTTTCTTACACCATCTCTACACTTGAGAAAAGTTTGTTTCCAAAGCTCCCAATTAAGAATGGTTTAAAATTCTGGTTTGGAGCCAGTGTGCAATAATCATACCTTCTCCAGTTCAGATGAGGGGGGGTATAAGAGGAGCAGAAAGGAAGGAAAGTGACAATATATTGAGAGACTATGTAGTATGTATCACCTTGATCTCTGAAACAGATCAATGGCTATGTTTTTATTTTCACAACAAACAGGATATTCCATAGGAAATTAAGCAAAATCCCTGTCCTGTATGGCTGTATGTACAGTCATGTGAAAAACTAAGTACAACCCATTGAAATTTTTGACTTTTTCAAACATAGCACAGCTGGAAAAGCTTTGCATGGAGGAATAGGAAAAAATTCCTCCCAGTTCATGTCAGAGACTGGAAGACAGTTATAGGAAATGCCTACCTGAGGTTGTTTCTGCCAAAGGGGGCAGTACCAGGCATTAGAGCCAAGGGTGTAGTTACTTTTTCCAAGTGCAAAATTTGCAATTATGCTCATTTAAATTACATAGTGGACTACAAAATGTAAATAGTATATGATATGTGTTATATTATATCCCCTTTATCTATTAATATTGTTGGAAAGAAGATCAAATATCTGTGTGTTGAAATATGTTTAAAAAGTCAAAAAGTTCAATGGGGTTTACTTTTTCACATGAATGTATATTTGTACAAAGTGATATTCCCATTGTTGGGCATTATCCAGGAGCCTGATATGGAAATAGATGTGGTAGGTTTGTCTGCTATTACATAAACACCATCAGATTCTGTCCTACATTAACTTTCTGAGATTGCCTGCTACAATAAACAACAAAGGTGTATGTGCAAGGGAATATATTTAATGAAATTATTAATAATGATTTCTATAAAACAGAGCTTTCCAAACTGTGTGTCGTGACACAAAAGTGTGTCACCACACACAGTCTGGTGTGTCGCCACACAACCCGGAAGCACTGATCATCATCAGCGCTTCCGGGTTTTCCCGCGGCGACACACTAACAGCGGCGCACAAAAACCCGAAAGTGGCAGCAGCGCTTCCGGGTTTTTGCGCGCTGCCGCAATGGCACTTCCGGGTTTTCCCATGGCGACACACCAACGGCGGTTGGTGTGTCGCCGCGGGAAAACTTTGGAAAGCCCTGCTATAAAACAAGACTGAGGATCACAGTTGAGCCATTGTTTATGATCTGGGCTCTGTTTATGATCTAGTCCATTGTTTCTCAACCTTGGGAACTTTAAGTTGTGTGAATTTCAACTCCATGCTGGCTGGGGGATTCTAGGAGTTGAAGTCCACACATCTTAAAGTTCCCAAGGTTGAGAAACACTGGACTAGTCATTTCCCTTGATTATAATGCTCATATACTTGAGAGAAATATCCATTCTCTCCCTTGGTATGTAATCTTGCCATGACTAATGTGCTGGCTTAAGGTTAGGCTTTGGAATATCCTTTTTGCTAGTGTGTACAGCACAAGACCACCATTTTAAAGCTTGTCCAAATGGTGTTAGAGAATACCTGTGATGTATTATGGAGAAACATCAAAATAAGAACAAAAAAAACCTACTGAATTCTTCAGAATGGAGTACAAATTTGTTTCTACTTATGTTGAATGCATGTGAACATTCTGTTTGTTTAGCAGTTGTGCAGATTGTCAGATTTGCTATATAAATCTACAGTTAACTAATATTTATAAATGTTTTATTTTTACAGGTACATTCATTAAAACTTGCACTTGAAGGTGTGGAAAAGGAAAGAGATTTCTATTTTGGGAAGTTAAGGGAGATTGAGCTTCTCTGTCAAGAACATGGAGAAGAAAACAATGATCTTGTTCAACGGCTAATGGAAGTTCTCTATGCTTCAGAAGAACATGTAAGGCTTCATCATCTACTTTTTCTTTACACAATAGTATAAATAATGTGGCTTTAATGGAATTAGATAGCATTCATATTCAAGGACTTCCAGTGTTGCCTCTCTGTGCTGGTTATTCCACAAAGTGGTTCTAGCTAATACACAGAATTTCTTTGCAGAAATTATAGTCCAAAAGAGAATTACAAATATCCTTCATGATAAAAGAACCTGGAGGAGTTGATACAGATTGGATTCAAAATTCAGAGCAATAAAAGCAAGATATATTCATGTAACAAAACAAACATACCTTCTACAAACTGTATGTTCTATACATCTTGGTGTTAGCTTAGTAATGTTACAGCTGATTCATATAGAGAAAATGTCAGGTAACAATCCTGTGATCCACACTGAGTCATATAAATATTTGAAATTCAGTTCCCTTGTCTACAGGTTTCAAGCAGCCTTGCTCTATACTGTATCTCTCCTCCACACACAATCCTAGTTTTAAATTAAAATCAAAATGTGAGTAATTCTGGAATGTGTATAAGACTCCTAATGATTTTGGTTTTAATAATCGTTCTATGTGGCAGAGATTGAGAAATGTTGAAGTCTACAAACATCGTTTCAGAAGGAGAAGCATATAGAATTTTGCTTTCAGTATTTGATCAAGTTTGTGTGTGTGTTTTGTTGCCCTGTCCTATATAGGAGAGCCACACAGAAGAACATGAAGGTGAGGAACAGGTTCATGAACAGCCCCAGCAGCAGGAAGAATACTGACCATCTAGCACACTGGCTGTTTCTAATTTTCTGTGGGAACTTTCTTTGGAAGAATGGAATGTGTGTGGCCTCAGACTTGAAACCAATCACTCTCTGTCTGCCATTAACATAAATGTACCATAGTGAGTGTCAGCCAACTTGCCAAGATGTGTTTTGCAGAAGTCTTCTATCAGCATTTGCACCTAAGAAGGTCTCCAAGCTTTGTTCCCAGTTTCTACCACTGCAACTTCACTATCTGGCTGCTTGAAATTTGTTCAGCTTTTAAAAATATATATAAATATATATAATATATATATATATATTTATTTTTCCTTTTGTCTTAAGTATGATAACATTTGTAATTTGTTCAAAACTATTTATATGGGCATCTCTTACAACAAAAAGTACTATTCGGTTAGGTTTCTCGCATTTCATGGTAATTTGGTCCACTTGGACATAAATTTGGTCAAACTGCAAAAGTGGGAAATAAGTGAAATAATCAAATTCAGATAATCAATTTCAAATAATTTTCCCTAATTAGAACAAAAGCACACATACTAGAACTGTAATGTTTCTGACGTCATACTCCAAAGCATGCTAGGAAGCTATACAGTGTATCTTACAGTATTGGAAGATGCATAGATGCCTGCCTGACCTTTCTTTGGACACTTCCTTCTTCCAGAAAGGTTACTCCGGTTTCAATTCTATATTCGGTGTTTGTCAGTTTAAGCGTTTATACAGATCTTCACCGCAGTATCTATATCTGAAGATGTCACTTATATTCCAACTCCCGCTGCTGGCTGTGTGAGGAGAGAAACTAGTGATTGGGCATGTCAGTATTTACTAGCACAGTTATACAGTATATCTTCTAAAGGTCTTCATACTTGTCTTTGGAATCTAAAAGTCCAAATGCAGTGCCAGTTTCCAAGTTGTATTGGTGGGAGATACATGATCCAGAAACAAGAGCTAAGCCGTCCTTTAGTCTGCCCATGGCGGCTGAATGGATTGGTAGCATGGAGAAACAAATCGCTGGGTTACAGAAATATTCATTGCCATGAGTTCTGCTATTAACTTCTTGTTCAATTTGCACTTAGATTGTGGCATTTTTATAATAGAAATATAATAAACCATATTAAAACATTCCTTATTGTTTAAATTGCACATTTTCATAGTCTAGTTGTAGTCTTTTTCCATAGTATTCACTGTTTTATGTTTTACTCAGTTTTAAATTTGATTGGTTTTAGGTACTGTAGCAAAAATCAAATAGAATTCAACCTAAAGGTTACCATCACTGAAAGTCTCAATCTGCTCTAGTCAATTGCAGTGGTCATAAATGGTAGTTCTATTCATTTAACATGTTGCGTCTTTCAAAGTTTTTTTCTCTCCAAAATCTCTTGCTTCAGAATGACTCTCATTTAATTACAGCTCAGGCGGCATGTGTTACAATCTCTCTAATCCTGTAGCTCAACAGAACTTTAGTTCCATCTCTTCAGGTTAGAAGAATCTACACCAGCCATACTATGCCAACTCCTCACAATGAAAAATAAAATTATCACCTTTCCTAAAAAATCCTTTTAATATTTTCAAGGGAAAGGATTTGGTTTCCCTTGGCAGGCGTCATCAAACTCATAAATAACAGCATTACTTCCATAGGATGTGGAATGCTGTCATAATCCAGCAAAAATTCCGCTTTATAGTATCCATAATTTTTATTACTGTTTTGCCACCTCCAAAATGCTCCTTGTAGTTAAAAAAAAATAGGGGGAGTCATTATCTGCAAACGCTCCCATCGCCATCAATGCTGTCATGTCTGTGTTTCTTTTTCTTTCCAGGAAAACTTTAAAATACTTCCTTTTGAAGCGCTTTTTGGGCTTTTCAAGGTTTGTTTCTAAATTGCTCTCATCCAAAGCCTCTCTGCTCCCCATTCCTGTCACGTAGGAATATTTTGTGTCGGGGGGGGAGGGTTGTGTATCTGGTTTTCTTCAGTCCCCTTTGTATGACTAGTCTATGGAGCATTTTTTCCCTGTTTGGAGACGGGAAATGGCTGGCTTAGGAGGCAGCAGCGCAATACTTTAATATAAAACCTGATCTGCTCAGTTGTGCTGAGGGGAGTGAGAGACTCTTGGAAAGGAAAGAGGACCCCCTCCCCCGTGGTGAGTAATCCTGTTATTCCGTTACAGTTTTAATATGCATTTGCAGTTACTTTTACTAAATAGCACACCATAAAGCTTTGGTTATATATTAAATGTAAACTGAAAGGAATGTAAACATGTATTGTTAATTATAAATAGATAATGACATAATAGATGCAAAAAGTCTTATTCAGATGTATCAGTCATTTTGCATTACCCACCAATTGTCGCATGACAGAATATACTTTTTTTGTCTCTGAATATGTGAATAATTTGACTTGCGTTTATCTTTTTACATATTTAATAAAAAAATGTTACAATCTGTCTTGCTAAATTGACCTTCGTGAGATCCTGTCTTGGGTTTTATGACTTATAAATGGTATCTTTAGGGCTTTTGAGTTGTCAAAGCAAATTGCTTCATAATCAAACTTCACATAATGTGCACAGCATTTTTTTTTTCAATTAATAGTCATGGGGCTTATCTGGCTGGGGAATTCTGGGAGTTGAAGCCCATACCTCTTCACGTTGTCAAGGTTGAGAAACACTGTATTAGAGAGTTCAGGGATAGACATCCCAAAGTGAAACAGCTGCAAGGAAACTGCAATATACACAAGATGGAGCCATGGATGGAGTAACCTTTAGGTATCATTACCATTGCCAAAGCATCTATATATAGATAGAAACACTCCATTATGACTACAAGTACTGTACTAACAATAATTAACTCAATCCAGAGGCTCAGCAAGGACATGGGAAATGAGTCTGTATGGAGTCAGCAGTCTATAAACAAAAATAAGTGAAGAGAATGCAAAGCTGAAGAAAGAATTATGTATGCACTACTTATTTCAGTGCAAATATCAAATGTACTCTGATAAGGCTACATAAGGGAGGTACCTTATTTATGTTTGTTTATGGCTGATGTCTCCTCTGCCAACTCTATTTTCTGAAGAGCTGGTTGAAAATGCCTCTTCTGCTGTTAGTGAGGCACTGTGATGAGGGCAGGAAAAACAGCATGGAAGAGGCATTCCCATTTGTCTGCTGTCCACTCCTGCTGCCTGCTCTAGTTGGAGTTCCTAGAGCCAGTGAGCGAGGCCAGCATTGCTCATGGCTTCTTTGTGCTCCCCAGCTATTTGCTGGAGTGCAAGAGAATGGTGGGAAAGGAGGGCAGAGGTACAGTAGAAAGCAGCAGCAGTACGATATCTTAGCAAACCCTAGCAAAATATGCCTCCCGATAATGAAGAAAGGCAGAATGCCATCCCTGCTTGAGCAGCAGAAACAAAGATGCACTCTGTGTGTGGCCTTGCCAAACCATGTTCTTCAGCTTGGGGCCAAATTGAAGAAGCAGCTGCATTGTCTGTGGAGCTGTCCCTCATGTGTGACCAAGGAGGTGCACCTGGATGGGGGCATCCTCTTCCTGGCACTAGATGAGCTCCCCCAGTACATCCTAAAGGAGTTGGTCTTTGTTTCTGTCCCAGGCTGGCTATTTTCCACCCATGATTACCTGATGAACTAAATGAGGCTTAGGTTCACATCTTAAACTTGATTGGAAACCACAAACCTCCACGTTTTCCCATTAATTATAACTCAGAAATACCAAACTGCAATTGCTTTTTTCCTGTGTGACCGAATGTATTTATTTTTTTACCTTGCTTTCAATTAAAAACAATCTGAAATTTAGCCAAGTTTGCAGGGTGATGCATTGAAGGCAAAATGTTTTTTCTTCCTTTGAGAACTAGTATTTTATTTCTTGGCAGAATTGGAATTATTTTCTAGGCATAGGTGATAAATCTTGCCAAATTTCAGATGATTAGGTTCATGGATATTATTATTCAACAACAAATCAAATTTTGGTGTTCTGGTTTTAAAAAATGCTGGCAGGTAAGTGGCCAAGGTGAAATGATGAAAGAGTAGCTCGGTTTCACAGTGATTTAAAAAAACCCAATAATTTATATTTAATGGCATTCTATTTATCTGGAGATGTCATAGGATATTTATAAGTACTCACTAGTAATTCCAGGGTCGGTACTCAAAATGTTCATGCAAGGGTAGATGCCAGGAAAAGACAGAAACATCCAGGTCAACAATCACTTAAAATACTGTAGCTGCCGAGTTTGGTGAACAAATGGCTTGTATATATTATTTGAAAGATAGACAGTACATATTTAATTGTTTACAGTGGCAATTAACAGCACTGGATCTGAATGAAAATATAACATTTTGTAACAGCAAACCGAACAGCAACAGCAACTGAATGCTGTGAAAGATACAAGAAGTAAATAAAGGTGGCCAAGGTTTGGGTTGTACTGCTTATATATTTAAGAAAATAAATATAAACAAAATAATGGCCACAATTCAAAACAGACTTAAAACATTGAAATTGCAATCCTATACATGTCTTAAGTTTTGAACAGAATTAAGAATTTGCTGGCACTGAAGAAAAATTCTATATAACATAAAAGAGAAGCATGGATGTTACTGTTTGGTTTATGAAATACAAAAAAAAGCCTTTGCTTTCCAATCATGTAATTCTTCCAACACAAGAAATAAGTCAATGCCTTGAAACTTGTAGCTTACTGAAAAAAATCCACAGTAAATTGCTGCCTAACAAGGAACATCTGTCAATGTGTCTTTTCTTATAAGGATCTCATCATTAATGACTTGAATGTGTCTGGATATTATCAGAAGCAGGAAATTACAAAGCCAGCTTTTCTCACTGAGGAACAGAACCTGAACTCTTAACAAAAGAATCCATTCAGAATGGAAAAATGGTATTGCAATAAATGATGTCCCTTACTGGAACCTGCATCCAGCCTAGCAGCATTGCTTTATATCCTACATTCTGGGGCTCCCAAACTTTGCAATACCATGTGTGATTTTAAATCATATTTTCTTGACTTAGGCTTACTTTAATTAGTCCAACTGGTAGACTAGTCATCTTTAACTTTTATCTTACCATTTAACAATAATGTTTCCATTTTGAAAGGCTAGAAATTTAATTAACAGATAAAAACGCTTCCAAAAACACTGCAAAGGTATGGATATGCTACTACATGCCATGCCAATAAAGATGCTGGAACCACACAAATATGGAGAGAAGCTAAATCCAACTATCAGTGGTGTCAATGGATCAGCAATATCCAATAATAATTTATCACCTCATCAATGTGTGAGTTATACTCTACAAAAATGCGAAAGTTTTGTCCATTTCAATTACATTAAAAATCTCAATCCATGAAATACATTACTCTTTAATCAAAGCAAATTACAAAACTTTATCATAAATAAAATGATTTTAATAGATAAACATTTTGTAGAATAAATAAGTACAAAAAAAGTTCATTTCAAGGAGAACATCAGGAATCTCATTGAAGTTCTGAACCTCACTGATCAGGAACCAGAGGTATTGTAGAATGAAATCAAAGAACGTAAGGATGAATGTGAAAAGAAACTGCCAAAGATCAAGAAACAAGAGAGCAAACTGGATATCAGAACAGTGGAAATTGCTAAGAAAAGAAGCCAAAACCAAGAAAGACAAAAGATCTCCGGAAAGAACAAAGAATACCAGAGAGCTGTTAGAAGAGACAAGAAGCAATATAAAAACATGTATAAAGACAAGATGGAAACAGAGAAAAACAAGGAAAGTCTTCCAAAAGAACTCTGAACTAGAAGAAGGTTCCAACCTTACATTTGGATGCTAAAGGATGCCAATGGACAGATAGTAACTGATTCAAAGAAGATCAAACAATATGGAAGGAGTATACTGAAATTCTGTACAGTAGAGATGTCAACATCCAAGATACCTTAGAAGATATTTCCTACCTACAAAACCTCTAGTACTAGAACAGGGCTTTCCAAAGTGCCGCCGCTGGTGACACACCTGGCGGCGGCGATACACGCGCGCACGGCGATGGCGCGGGGGGGCGTGCGGCGGCGCGCACGTGCACGGTGGCGGCGCGGGAGGGGCGTGCGGCGGCGCGGGGGCGTGCGGCGGCACGCGCGCGCACGGTGGCGCGGGAGGGGCGTGCGGCGGCGCGGGGGTCGCTTCCGGGTGGTGTGGCGACACACCACGCTGTGTGTGGCGACACACTTTTGTGTCGCGACACACAGTTTGGAAAGCTCTGTACTAGAAGATGAAGGAAGATCAGCACTCTGGTCATTACCAAGTTGGAAGGCTACAGGAATTGATGGAATATTTACAGAAATATGGAAAGCAACAGAATAAGAATCAGTAAAAGTTCTAACCAAGCTATCCCAGCAAATCTGGAGAATAACACAAAGGCCAACCAACTGAAAGCGGTCAATCTACATACTAATCCCAAAGAAAGGAGACTTACAGAGTGTGCAAACTATCATGCAATATCCTATACACAAAATAGCAAAATAATGTTTAGGATTATCCAACACAGATTAGAGCTCTATATGGAAAGGAAGATGCCAGATGTTCAAGCTGGCTTTAGAAAAGCCTAAGACAAGGGTCAGAAATGGCGGCTCGCGAGCCAGATGCGGCTCTTTGGCCCCTTGAGTGTGGCTCTTCCACAAAATACTGCATCACTGTCCCGAACGGTCTAAAATAGAACACCGCTCTACGAATACCATCACGCGCCCAGCTAAGCCTTCGGACTGGTGCGCGTGTATCTACTGTGTCGCACAATACTGTGTCACCTGGGGGGCCCAAGTGTGTCGCACAAGAACCCGGAAGCGCTGATGGCGCACGGGTGCAACTCCACTTCCCCGCCACACAGCTGATCCCCACCGCACAGCTGATCCCCGCCGCACAGCTGATTGGCGCACCGCACGGGTGCAAGTCCACTTCCCCGCCGCACAGCTGATTTCCACCGCACAGCTGATCCACGCCGCACAGCTGATCCACGCCACACAGCTGATTGGCGCACCGCACGGGTGCAAGTCCACTTCCCCGCCGCACAGCTGATCCCCGCCGCACAGCTGATCCCTGCCGCACAGCTGATTGGCGCAGAGATTTTCCACCCGGGCCCTCCCCCCCAGAATACATCTCCAAGCTTTAGCAGAACAAACCATGAAGGAGGAGGAGGAAGAGGGTGGTGGTGATGATGGGGGGAGGTTTGAAAAAGCAGATCCAAGCACAAAAGTTAGTGAGTCATTTCGGTGGTAGCTGGAACAGCTTTCTTGACTCCGGCCTCCCTCCCTCTCTCACTCTCTTTCCCTGACAATGGATCAGTACGGGGGGGGAGGGAAGGGAGGAGAAGGCAACGGAGGGAGCGTTCAAGAGAAGTGGATTTAAAAGAGCGGGGGGGGCTTTGTATACAGTTGCCCGCGTGTTAATTCTTCCGGCGGTGATGCGATTCACGCCCCTAATTGATTTATTTTCAAAGCTACCCCCCCCCCGCTCTTTTAAATCCGCTCCTCTTGAACGCTCCCTCCCTTGCCGTTTCCTCCCTTCCCTCCCGACCCCCCCCCCCGCACTGATCCATTGCCAGCCAGGGAAAGAGAGCAAGAGGGAGGGAAGCTGGAGTCAAGAAAACTGTTCCAGCTGCTGCTGAAATGACTCAGTAACTTTTGCACTTGGATCTGCTTTTTCAAACTTCCCCCCCATCACCCTCCTCCTCCTCCTCCTCCTCCTCCATGGTTTGTTCCGCTAAAGCTTGGAAATGTATTCTTTACTTTCTACTCCGCTTCCCCACCACACAGCTGATTGGCGTGGATATTTTCCACCCCGGGGTGCCCCCCCCCACTGTCACTTTTTGCAGTGATCCGAGGCTTCCTCGCGACCGCAGCTTTTTTTGGCAGAGGCAGGGCAGGACAGGGCAGCTGCGGGGCGGGGCAGGGCAACCCTGCCCTGCCCTGCCCAAGGTGGAAGCCAATCGCGTGGGGCGAAGGACAGGCAGAGGAGAAGATCAGGGAAGCGGACTTGTCTCCCAGCAATTAACTCGGAGATTATACAATGCTGGTGGCAGGTGGGGAGCTGCAGCTACATTTTGCCACCCAAAATTGTTTTCAAGGCTCCCGCCCACAAACCCTGCCCCCAGTACGTGCAATTGGCTCCCGCCCAGAAACCCCACCCCCTTCCACGCGATTGGCTCCCACCCGCAAACCCCACCCCCTTCCACGCGATTGGCCCCCGCCCGCAAACCCCGCCCCCTGGCTCTCAAGCATGTCAAAATGTCCTCGAGCATGTCAAAATGGCTCCTGGCATAAAAAAGTTTGCCGACCCCTGGCCTAAGAGATATTATTGCTGAATCATGCTGGATAACAGAAAGCCAAAGAATACCAAAAAGAAGTCAGTATGTGATTCATTGGATATAGAAAGGACTTTGATTGTGTCAATCATGTGAAGCTGTGGAATGTGCTTAGAAGTATGGGAATCCTAGAACATCTAATTGTACTCATGCAAAACCTATAAAAGGGTCAGGAAGTCACAACCCAGACAGAACACATGAAACAGATTAGCTCCAAGTTGGCAAAGCAGTGATAGAAGGCTGTATACACTTCCCTTAGTGTAAGGACTGTAGCAGCCACTATGTAGGACAGACGGGCAGAAGGCTAGCAGAGCACATCCATGAACACCAACTAGCAGTCAGAAGTCACGAGGAAAACTCCTTAATCTCACAACACATGGACAGACTCAACCATACTTTCAACTGGGAAACTGTGAGCATCTTAAACCAAGCCAAATCCAAAAATGCTAGAGAATTCCTGGAAGCTTGGCACTCAGACAAAGCAGCCATCAACAGACACATAGAGGTAAACAACATTTACATACTATTCATAAGAGACAATAGAAAAGCCAAAAGACCAGAACACCTCCTTACCAGCAATCAACCAAGATTAGCACCAGAGGAACAATCAAACAGCACCATATACCCTAATCAAGGAACTATTAACTCAGTCAATCAACCAAATAGCAAACAACAGCCCAATCAAGGAACTCCTAAGGGGAGAACAATACCTCCACCAACACAAGCAGGACAAGCCATGGTATATAAACAGAGAGCAAGTCCCACTCCCTTTTTGCACTGAAGGTGTTGCCTAGTCTGGCAATGAAATGTCTGCAAGAAAACAAGGCTCAGAGAGCAACAAGGACTCCACACTTCCCTTATTTATTCAACCTATATACAGAATATATATGGAGGGAAACCGGATTGGAAGAAGATAAGCATAGCTTTAAAACTGGAGGAAGAAACATCAATAACCTGCACTATGCTGATTGTGCTACTCTGATAGCTGGAAATGCAAATGATCTGCAAATTCTAGCAATGAAAGTCAAGGAGCACTAAAGTAGGACTAAAATTAAATATTAAGATCAAGCTAATGACAACAGGTACAGCAACCAACCTGTTGTCATCCAACCTGGTGGATGGCTTCTGCCTTTTAGGATCAACTATAGTTAAGGAACTAGCAGTCAACAACTATGCCACAGACTAGCACTTGGTAAAGTAGCAATGAAGGCATAGGAAAAGACATTCAGATGTGGGGATGTGTCTATCAATGGAGCCAATCTCTCCTCAAGGGAAAGGTCATTCCAGAGGACCAGAGTCATTACAGCACCATAATGCCTTTAGGCCTTGATCTCATTTACTTCCCAGAAATGGGGCACAATCAACAATTTATCCTGGGAGAGATAGCTTGGAGAGGTCAAATCTGATTGGAGGAGGTAGTCCTGAAACTATTCAGGTGCCAAGCTACGTAGGGCTTTATGGGTTAAAACTGACAGTTTGAATTGCTTCTAGAAACCTATTGGCAACAAGTGCAGGGCACAGATGGAAAATCCATTGCATATGATTTGTAGCAACCTCAAGTAAGGCCCATCCACACACCCTCCTTATCTTGGCAATAAAATGGCCTGCTAATTGAGGACACGGCTCACGACAAAGCACCCAATTTTGTTCCAGTCTGTCACTGAGGCAGTCGGAAGCCAGACCAAAGTGGAGTATCCTATCAGAAAAGGCAGTACAACCTCCTAACCAAACATCCTGATTTGCATGAAGGAAGGACCTGAGACAGGCCAGTGATTGGCCAGCTGTAGGACTGCCCCCTCCCATTTGGCGATGGAGCTCGGGGCCTGCGGCCATGTCTGCTTTGGCTGCTAAAGATAACAGAATCTTCCTAGCAACCGAAGTTTTCTTTTTTTTTCTTTTTAGGCGCAGGTAAGTATAGAGATCTCATGAAAGGGAATCCCACGAGATTGCTATTTCTATGAGTAACCTCTGCTGCTTGGTTTTTCTTCTTTCCAGCAGCTGCACAGGCTAGCTAGATAGGAGAAAAAGCTAGAGAGCCAGGGATTCTTTGCACTCTCTGTTCCTTTCCCCTTTCCTCCATGCTTCACCCACAGCAGCCTCCAAAACCTGCAGCCCTGCTCTCATGCAAGGGGAGCAACTTTGCTGGCCTCGTTTTGGAGACAGGGCAAGAAGGACAGCAATTGCTCAAAGCGTGTGCTTTCCTCCCTTGGGATGCACATCGCTGGGGTTTGGGGAAAGCCCTAAGAGTATAAATCTGTGTTTCTCAACCTTAGCAACTTTAAGACGTGTGGACTTCAACTCCCAGAATTCCCTAGTCAGCCATGCTGGCTGGGGAATTCTGGGAGTTGAAGTCCACACGTCTTAAAGTTGCTAAGGTTGAGAAACACTGGTATAGATCTTTGATCCCAAACAATTACCTGTTTTTAAAAAGATTTCAGGATTTCTTTTCAGACCTAATTCTTCCCAGTGTTTATTATTTTAACATAGTAATTACTTCATAATCTCCTCCACTGCTCCTCTAAAAATAGAGACAGCAGTGGTACTACATATAACATCTGGTTGATCTCCCACAAGATGATCTTAAGTATTTTTAATACCTTTCTGAATGTTTTCAAGCTTGCTGCTTCCAGAACTGCCTACAGTTAATCTGCACTGTAGTTATGGTTTCTATTAAAGAGACTCTTTGCATTAAAAACTATGTAAATACAGCAGTCAAACATCTGCATTACATTATGGTAGAGATGAGACAACACAATGATGCTTGAGGTTAAATCTAAATATCCTGCTGCAAACCAAAATTCTCATTTTTTAAAAGAAAAGCAACTGAGAAGAATAAAAGAACCATAGATTTAGAAAACAGCAGTCAAAGGCCATTAGCTGCTCACTGTTTATTCTTTATATGAAGTGCAATTTTTGACCAGGCTAGACATACTAACCACAAACACTTTTGGTTTTGTAAAAATTTAGGGAAATTTGCCTGAAAGCTCATTCATTTTCTTGGAAAGACAGGTGGAGTTTGTCAGACTTACTCTTCTATTAACATGTTTTCCTAAGCATTTTGGTCAAGAATTACTTGGACAATTTGCCAACATTTCCTTTGTGAATAAGTACATATCAGCCACTCATAGGGTGCTACAAAATACTATGAGTCATATGAGAAATGGAACAGGGATACTTTCTTATTCATCTGATCTTCAGATCTTGAGAAATCAGCATTGCATTCATGGACTTTTTTAGGAATGCAAGAGGCATCTCTAGAGCATAAAGTCTGGGACAGGGATGAACAAAATTGTTCAAATATTGCTGCTCCCATGCACATTAGTTAATATGGCCATTAATGATGAATCATAGGAATTGAATTGCAGCCCAGCTTCTGGATGATTATGCAGTTGACAAAGCAGTCGATGATGCATTTAGGGACTGGCATTTGCCAAACTCCTATTGGCCAGTTGAGGTTTTATTTATTTATTTATTAAACGGATTTTTAAGGCCGCCCAACTCACACACAGTGACTCCGAGTGGCTTACAAAATTAAAAGGTTGCTGTGGGCACACCCCTTCTCCTCCAATCATTAGGCAGTGCCCTTCATGGCCATTTTGTCTTTGTCTGCAGGAGAAACAAGGCATTTGCCCATATAATAAATGGCCCATATTTTGCAAAGCACCAGATATTGGTTCCTTATACAGTGGGGCAAAAAAGTATTTGGTCAGCCACCAATTGTGCAAGTTCTCCCACTTAAAAAGATGAGAGAGGCCTGTAATTGACATCATAGGTAGACCTCAACTATGAGAGACAAAATGAGAAAACAAATCCAGACAATCACATTGTCTGATTCGGAAAGAATTTATTTGCAAATTATGGTGGAAAATAAGTATTTGGTCACCTACAAACAAGCAAGATTTCTGGCTCTCACAGACCTGTATCTTCTTCTTTAAGAGGCTCCTCTGTCCTCCACTCATTACCTGTAGTAATGGCACCTGTTTGAACTTGTTATCAGTATAAAAGACACCTGTCCACAACCTCAAACAAACTCCACTATGGTGAAGACCAAAGAGCTGTCGAAGGACACCAGAAACAAAATTGTAGACCTGCACCAGGCTGGGAAGACTGAATCTGCAATAGGCAAGCAGTTTGGTGTGAAGAAATCAACTGTGGGAGCAATAATTAGAAAATGGAAGACATACAAGACCACTGATAATCTCCCTCGATCTGGGGCTCCACACAAGATCTCACCCCGTGGGGTCAAAATGATCACAAGAACGGTGAGCAAAAATCCCAGAACCACACGGGGGGACCTAGTGAATGACCTGCAGAGAGCTGGGACCAACGTAACAAAGGCTACCGTCAGTAACACACTACGCCGCCAGGGACTCAGATCCTGCAGTGCCAGACGTG
Organism: Charina bottae; assembly: GCA_023362775.1. Lineage (NCBI taxonomy): Eukaryota > Metazoa > Chordata > Lepidosauria > Squamata > Charinaidae > Charina > Charina bottae. Next base: position 169,929,598 of record JALMGJ010000003.1, on the reverse strand, counting down.
TCCCCCTGCTTAAGCCAGTACATGTCTGGGCCCGTCTGAAGTTTGCTAGAGAGCATTTGGATGATCCAGAAGAGGATTGGGAGAATGTCATATGGTCAGATGAAACCAAAGTAGAACTGTTTGGTAGAAACACAACTCGTTGTGTTTGGAGGAGAGAGAATGCTGAGTTGCATCCAAAGAACACCATACCTACTGTGAAGCATGGGGGTGGCAACATCATGCTTTGGGGCTGTTTCTCTGCAAAGGGACCAGGACGACTGTTCTGTGTACAGGAAGGAATGAATGGGGCCATGTATCGTGAGATTTTGAGTGCAAACCTCCTTCCATCAGCAAGGGCATTGAAGATGAAACGTGGCTGGGTCTTTCAGCATGACAATGATCCCAAACACACCGCCCGGGCAACGAAGGAGTGGCTTCGTAAGAAGCATTTCAAGGTCCTGGAGTGGCCTAGCCAGTCTCCAGATCTCAACCCCATAGAAAACCTTTGGAGGGAGTTGAAAGTCCGTGTTGCCCAGCGACAGCCCCAAAACATCACTGCTCTAGAGGAGATCTGCATGGAGGAATGGGCCAACATACCAGCAACAGTGTGTGCCAACCTTGTGAAGACTTACAGAAAACGTTTGACCTCTGTCATTGCCAACAAAGGATATATAACAAAGTATTGAGATGAACTTTTGATATTGACCAAATAATTATTTTCCACCACAATTTGCAAATAAATTCTTTCCGAATCAGACAATGTGATTGTCTGGATTTGTTTTCTCATTTTGTCTCTCATAGTTGAGGTCTACCTATGATGTCAATTACAGGCCTCTCTCATCTTTTTAAGTGGGAGAACTTGCACAATTGGTGGCTGACTAAATACTTTTTTGCCCCACTGTACATACCAATAATACCATCTTCTGGAAGACCTCTACTCTACTCTACTCTACTCGAGCAATTTTATCCTCCAGATGCCCAGAAAACTCCTCTGCACGGCCCTGTAGGTGGGTCACTGGGCCCACCTTTCCCAGAAGGGATCGAGTGATCTTAAACAGGGCCATCGGGTGGCATTCTGCGGATGCAATAAGGGCGGAGAAATATTGACGAACTGAAAAGGTATAATTAACAGATGTTCACCCACAACTTCAGGTGTAACATGGATCCTACAACACTCGGGCAGCCTTCTCCCAACTGGTGACCTTAACTGCTGACTCTCAGAATTTCCAGCTAGCGTAGGGTTGTGGCCAGGACTTTTTCCAACTGTATTACTAATGCATCTGGAGGATGTTAGGGAAAGGCTGTCATAGTAACTACTTCTTTCTAGTAGTAGATCTGTGCTAAAATAATGTATCTGAACAGAGGACTCTGCTACTGGATCAATTATATGGATAGAGGGAGGTTGGACCAGTCTCACTACTAGGACATTTTCACTGTCTTGCTCCATTCTTTTGTTCGCATGCATTCTCTGTAGTCTTCTACCACTCTATCTTGGAATAAAATGGACCACAAATTACACTGATACAGAACCAGATAAACTTCTCGTGTGAATTTAGACAGATTTAAAAACAAACAAGTTATTAAAAATAGAATGAAATAACATGTTTTTATATGTCACTGAACTATGAAGGTAGTATTTTTGTCAGATGGGCTTTTTGGGCGTTATGGAAATTCACAAAGTAGTGTCAACAGAAATGACAAAAATGGCAAAGAGAAAATTCAGCAAGCAGAAGTGTGCACATTTCAAAAGCAAAACATTCTAAACTTCAAATCAGCTGTTCTGATCTCACAGAATATTCTGACACTGTTCTGATTTTATTAGAAGTGTCCCATATGCCTAGTAAGATTAAGTTGCTATTTGATAAAAAATTCCAAAAATGTTTCAGATGTGATCAGGGGAATTTATTTTGTAGATCACTAGAAATAAACTATTTGCCCTCAAAATACATGTTTAATGGAGAAAGCAATTGTGATATTCAGAGATACAGTATTTATACATGATATTATCAAAAGTGTAAAGTATTTAGCTGAGTATTAAATAAATTTCCCTGGAGACCGAAGCATATTAGAAATTTGTTGTTTATTCGTTCAGTCGTTTCCGACTCTTCGTGACTTCATGGACCAGTCCACGCCAGAGCTTCCTGTCGGCCGTCACCATCCCCAGCTCCCCAATGGTTGAGTCCGTCACCTCCAGAATACCATCCATCCATCTTGCCCTTGGTCGGCCCCTCTTCCTTTTGCCTTCCACTTTTCCTAGCATCAGCTTCTTCTCCAGGGTATCCTGTCTTCTCATTATGTGGCCAAAGTACTTCAGTTTTGCCTTTAATATCATTCCCTCAAGTGAGCAGTCTGGCTTTATTTCCTGGAGTATGGACTGGTTTGATCTTCTTGCAGTCCAAGGCACTCTCAGAATTTTCCTCCAACACCACAGTTCAAAAGCATCTATCTTCCTTTGCTCAGCCTTCCTTATGGTCCAGCTCTTGCAGCCATAGGTTACTACAGGGAATACCATTGCTTTAACTATGCGGACCTTTGTTGTCAGTGTGATGTCTCTGCTCTTAACTATTTTATCAAGATTTGCCATTGCTCTCCTCCCAAGAAGTAGACGTCTTCTGATTTCCTGGCTGCAGTCAGCGTCTGCAGTAATCTTTGCGCCTAGAAATACAAAGTCTGTCACTGCCTCCACTTTTTCTCCCTCTATTTGCCAGTCATCAATCAAGCTCGTTGCCATAATCTTGGTTTTTTTGAGGTTTAACTGCAGCCCAGCTTTTGCACTTTCTTCTTTCACCTTCGTCATAAGGCTCCTCAACTCCTCCTCGCTTTCAGCCATCAAAGTGGTATCATCTGCATATCTGAGATTGTTAATGTTTCTTCCAGCAATTTTAACTCCAGCCTTGGATTCCTCAAGCCCAGCACGTCGCATGATGTGTTCTGCGTACAGGTTGAATAGGTAGGGTGAGAGTATACAACCCTGCCGTACTCCTTTCCCAATCTTAAACCAGTCCGTTGTTCCGTGCTCTGTTCTTACTGTTGCTACTTGGTCGTTATACAGATTCCTCAGGAGGCAGACAAGATGATGTGGTATCCCCATACCACCAAGAACTTGCCACAATTTGTTATGATCCACACAGTCAAAGGCTTTAGAATAGTCAATAAAACAGAAATAGATGTTTTTCTGAAATTCCCTGGCTTTCTCCATTATCCAGCGGATATTGGCAATTTGGTCTCTAGTTCCTCTGCCTTTTCTAAACCCAGCTTGTACATCTGGCAATTCTCGCTCCATGAATTGCTGGAGTCTACCTTGCAAGATCTTGAGCATTACCTTACTGGCATGTGAAATAAGTGCCACTGTTCGATAGTTTGAACATTCTTTAGTGCTTCCCTTTTTTGGTATGGGGATATAAGTTGATTTTTTCCAATCTGATGGCCATTCTTGTGTTTTCCAAATTTGCTGGCATATGGCATGCATCACCTTGACAGCATCATCTTGCAAGATTTTAAACAGTTCAGCTGGGATACCGTCGTCTCCTGCTGCCTTGTTATTAGCAATGCTTCTTAAGGCCCATTCAACCTCACTCTTCAGGATGTCTGGCTCTAACTCACTGACCACACCATCAAAGCTATCTCCAATATTATTATCCTTCCTATACAGATCTTCCGTATATTCTTGCCACCTTTTCTTGATCTCTTCTGCTTCTGTTAGGTCCTTACCATCTTTGTTTTTGATCATACCCATTTTTGCCTGGAATTTACCTCCGATGTTTCTAATTTTCTGGAAGAGGTCTCTTGTCCTTCCTATCCGATTGTCTTCTTCCACTTCCGCACATTGCTTGTTTAAAAATAATTCCTTATCTCTTCTGGCTAACCTCTGGAATTTTGCATTTAATTGGGCATATCTCCCCCTATCACTATTGCCTTTTGCTTTCCTTCTTTCTTGGGCTACTTCTAGTGTTTCAGCAGACAGCCATCTTGCCTTCTTGGTTTTCTTTTTCTTTGGGACGTTTTTTGTTGCCGCCTCCTGAACAATGTTGCGAACTTCTGTCCATAGTTCTTCTGGGACCCTATCTACTAAATCTAGTCCCTTAAATCTATTCTTCACCTCCACTGCATATTCCTTAGGAATATTAGTGAGCTCATATCTAACTGATCTGTGGGTCTTCCCTATTCTCTTTAGTCTGATTCTAAATTTTGCAATAAGAAGTTCGTGATCTGAACTACAGTCAGCTCCAGGTCTTGTTTTTACCGACTGTATAGATGTCCGCCACCTTTGGCTGCAAAGGATGTAGTCAATCTGATTTCGGTGTCGACCATCTGGTGAAGTCCATGTATAAAGTCGTCTTTTAGGTTGTTGGAAGAGAGTGTTTGTTATGCACAGTGAGTTGTCTTGGCAAAATTCTATCAGCCTATGTCCTGCTTCATTTTGTTCTCCCAGACCATGCTTGCCTGTAATTCCAGGTGTCGTCTGACTACCCACCTTAGCATTCCAGTCTCCTGTAATGAAAATAACATCTCTTTTTGGTGTATTATCTAGTAGGTGCTGCAGATCCTCATAGAACTGATCTACTTCTGCTTCTTCAGCATCTGTGGTTGGGGCGTATATTTGGATCACTGTGATGTTAAATGGCTTACCCTGAATTCGAATTGAGATCATTCTATCGTTTTTTGGATTGTATCCAAGCACTGCTTTAGCCACTTTATTATTAATTATGAAGGCTACTCCATTTCTTCTGTGGTCCTCTTGTCCACAGTAGAAGATCTGGTGGTCATCTGATGTGAAGTGACCCATCCCAGTCCATTTCAGTTCACTGACACCTAAAATGTCATTTAGTTTTCACGGCAAGAATACTGGGGTGGGTTGCCATTACCTTCCCCAGGGATCGTATTTAGTCTGACCTCTCTGCCACGACCTTCCCGTCTTGGGTGTCCCTTTACGGTTTAGCTCATGGTTTCATTGAGGTGCTCAAGCTCCAGCACCACGACAAGGTAACGATCTCCTTTGCTGGAGTATTAGAAATTGTTTATTAAATAATAATTGCAATTGGTTGATTTATGTCTTTCCTGCTATTGGTGTACCCTTATTATAATTCAAATTATATTTGAATCAAAAGTTGCTATACTTGAGTTATCAACAGAGATCTTATTCAAGAAACATTTCAAAATATTTTAACAGTTCTTGCAAAAGTGCACTGCTGTCAGTCTGACAGTGTTCTAAGTAACTGCATTTCTAACTGTATTTGATCTCCATTATTGTGTCCTTCTTTCAGGTATCAGCCTTTCCCAAATTGATGCCCTCCTTATGTATTGAAACTACAATATCCAGAATTCAAAGCCAATTTGCTGCATGGTTGAGAATTCTGGGAGCTGTTGTCCAGAATTCTAGGAGACACCAGGGTTGGGGAAAGTTAAGTAAAGCCTGGGTGAACAATTGTTATTCCCACCTGCTAAATGCTACCCCTTTCCCACTAAATAAAGGTTTTTGGAAGTTACTTGTCATTAATATTTGAGGTTTCCTGACTGTGCCTGCCTGCCTGCCTTCCTTCCTTCCTCACTATCATCTCTCTCTCTCATCTCTCATAATCTTTGATGGCCCCATATCCCTAAATTTACTGCTGCTTATTACTGCTGTTACTCATGTTTTGAATTCTGCCTGCCTGGTGCTTTTTATTTGCATTTCCCTTGACTACCTCTATTTTTCCTACACTTGTATGTCTTATGTAGTCTAAATCCAGCTATTTATGTCTCAGTGTGTGTTCCAATGCTTTGCTTCTGTATGCAAATTTCTATGTTTTCTTCTATATGGTTTCTCTGTTGTGTTCCACAATATTAAACCGTGATTAAAATGAATATAGGGATTTTCTTAATTTGATTATCAAGCACCTAATTAAAATTGATTTTCAATCCCTTAATTTATAAAAATCAATTTGGTGCAGTGGTTAAAGGCAATAGTCTGGAGTTCTAGTCCTGCCTTAGGCACAAAAGGCAGCTGGGTGACTTTGGGTCAGTCCTTCTCTCTCAGCCCTAGGAAGGACGCAATGGCAAACCACTTCTGAAATCTTACCAAGAAAACTGCAAGGACCTGTCCGGGCAGTTGCCAGGAGTCAAGATTGACTTGAAAGCAAAACAAATAAAATAAAACAAAATATAAAACAAAATAAAATTATAGATCAATAACAATGCCATATTCCATTTTATACTAGAACTGAGAACAATATCTAGAGACTACAAATGTTATTAGATAATTTATCTAAAGAGTCAGCATGAAACATCAATAACGTATGTTAAGCATCCCCAAAACTGGAACCTGCCTAAGTAACAGTGAATTAATGAGTCAAATTGTTGAAATGAATGCTTTAGAAGTGTTTTGTAATTAGTATCTTTTAAAGCAATCCAGTCTCAATTATATAGATTTATCAGCTTTCAAATCATGGAATTAAGAAATAGCTAAGTATGACATTAAAGTATCAATCCTCTTGAAATATTTTTGTAGTAAATATCGCAGGGTATTATAACTTATAATTATAAATTTGCTGCAGGATGAGGAGCAAAATAAGGGAAAGCTGTACCCTTATGTAACCACTGGAGGATAGATTCTATGGCCTGCAAATCCATAGCCTGTTGAACAAGCCAAAATGCCCTGGAACACATTCATGTTTTAGAAAACCATAATGGCCAAGCTCACATATTAAACCAAAATCAAACATTTTCCAGAGACTATAAAAAGTTGTTTTATACTGTTGCAGGTGCTTTTATGCCTTATGTTTTCCAGGCAGAAAGGAGGTTCTATCTTGCCACCTTGATTACAACTTATCTCAGAATATTTTGTGGTTGAGAACCAGCAACATTTCTATTTTTTTTTCTTTTCTCCAAGTCAGTATTGACTCCTGGCAACAGTATGGACAAGTCCATGCAGTTTTCTTGGCAAGATTTTGGAAGTGGTTTGCCATTGCCTCCTTCCTAGGGCTGAGAGAGAGAGTGACTGGCCCAAGGTCACCCAGCTAGCTTCGTGTCTAAGGCAGGACTAGAACTCACAGTCTCCTGGTTTCTAGCTTGATGCCTTAACCCAGAGCTTTCCAAACTGTGTGTCGGGACACGTTAGTGTGTCGGCTGCAGTGTCTGGGTGTGTCACGGCTGCTGCTGCCTCCAAACCTGCCCTGCCAGGATTCCATGCAGGTCCTAGTGCCTGCCTTGTGCCCTGCTGTAAGAGTGTGTCGTGAAATGATGCCATGCTGTAAGAGTGTGTTGCAAAATGATGCATGTCTAAAAAGTGTGTCACCAACATGAAAAGTTTGGAAAGCTCTGCCTTAACCACTACACCAAACTGGCTCTCATTTATGATACTGCTGTTTAGGAATTGACTGAAAATTCCCCTCCTTGCCATTCTTTCAAAACAGAGACAACTGAAATGTAGACGAAACACCTATCAACAATCTGTTGCCAAAAGTTAAATTTAGATTGATCTTTCCAGTGTTGCATAACAAGTCATTTTGCTGTATCTCATGAGCAAACTACCTATAGCTCTTGGAATGTCAATAGATTCCATATACATGGAATGTAGCCAAAAAGAACATGAGATTCTTTCATAAGTAGAGAACTGTGTAAAATTATGCTGAAGTTCTATGAATTCCAGATCAAAATGTAAAAGTAGGAGGGACCCAAACCATATGATTTGATATTTTAACTCCCCAAACAACATATATAACTGAAGCATAATTGCAGCCGACTCTGATTAAACAAAACTGGATATAATTACAGATAGTGTGCCAGGTAATAAAAAGTCAGTAGAAACCTAAATAAATCTGACAGCTGGATAGAATGGACCTTCTGAGAATAAAATCCTTGTTTTGGGGATCATAAGATCCCCTTCCCCCAGTGGAGTATTTTTCTGTTGAATACTGTAAGGTATTCTTCAAGTTACATCAATAGTAGAAATAGTTATATTGCTAAAAAAGAAAATCCAACTGCTATGTTAGGTTATATCTTTATTAGACCAATTAAAATATTACAAAGTAGGGTGCATGCTTTTGAATTTTCCAGAATCTTTTATTAAGCAAGAAGGTAAACAAAGCAAAAGAGAGACAAGGGAGAGGGAGTAGGAAAAATAGCTGGTATTGAAGCCAGGAAGTCAGCATTTAGCCACGGTCTTGAGATGAATATGGGAAAAGACTGCAGACTTTCATAATATGATCAACCAGGTGCCTCAAAGGTTAGAGTTGTTGCTCCCTAGTGATCTATTTATTTATTTTATTTATTTTTCAAATTTATTCCCCGCCTAACCCTGAAACTATTGGAATCTGGCAAATTAAGCATGCCTCATTAGCATATGGGTGATTGCTCTAGGAGGCAAACTCTGTGCTTCTAGAGGAAGCTGCTAGTTGCCCCTCCCACTTCCTCTTCTCTCTCTCTGATTCTTTCACTGATGGAGTAGGACACACGTGCCTGAGCTCCTCCATGGAGAGGCCATGCCTAGGCCTCAAGCCCCCTTTCTCCATGCAGCCTCTGGCAGCAAACAGGGCCAGAGGTATACAGTTTAGGGAACAGAAAGAAGAACTGAAACCAATTTTCTACTGAAATGACTGTACCTGGACTGAATAAATGTAAGAACTCTTTTGTACTTACTTTTTCTACCTGCAATGTCTAAGCGTGTGTTTCTTTATGCTTGGGTGGGCTAAAAGTGTAAGAATAAGAACCTGAATCTTTCTAACGTGCTCACAGGCTGTGTTTTTAAACAATATTCCTTTTTCTGCGCACGAGTTTACACAATGTTAAGCTCTGCTCCATTCACTGGTTCTAACAGGCCACTGAATGATCTTCAGAAACAACATATCCATCCATTGGCTTAGTAGGATGTTAGAGAAAAGTGGAGATTCCTGAAACCAATTCTACTCCTCTTTGGAAGCATTCTTTGACTGCTTCAAAATTGCCACTTCAAAGGGAAAGAATAATGTAGCATGGGTAATACACATACACAAATCCTGTTAAATATAATACTGAATATAAGGACAACAGTATGTTTGTATTTACTAATTCATAATGTTCCAAACTCGCAATAGCTGTTTTAAGATTTGTAGTTGCTTAATAGACACAGTTTCATTAAACCACATTCCATATACATGGGATATTCTCTATAATAGAAATATATGATGCTCAATTTTATACATTATTTTGGTTTTAGCCTCAATATTTAGTAGCCACTTTGTAACTCCATGAGTCTGTAGAAATGAATATTTATAAAATTTATTCTTGGAAGTTGCTTTCTGTCATCTCATGAGGCATGGTCCGTTACAAAAAAATATTTTGAAAATTATTTCAATGCATCTAATTTCTCTTGTGACAATGTTGCTCTTTCTTTAGTACTGTACATTGTCAAAAGAATGGTATGAGTGTTTGACTAGCTGAGACTGTGCTTATTTTTTGTATATGAATAACACTGAAAAGAGCAGAGATCCAATAAAAATATTTCTATACATATAAAACATAACCATATTTTATTAAACACAAGTACTCTCCTGATAAATATGAAAATTTCTCTCTCTATATAAAACATAACCATATTTTATTAAACACAAGTACTCTCCTGATAAATATGAAAATGAGATCTATGCACCATAAGCATGCATTCTTATTGATCAGTATAAATTAACTAAGCACTATAATATGAATTTATTTATGTACTATTATTTCTTTTAGTATCAATACAGGTACATAGATTTATGTTGAGGCTATGTCTTTTCTCCAACTTTGGCATCTCTCAGCAAAAGGAATTTTATTTCTACAGACTCTTGTATACTCCTTGTATTGTCTTGTATCCTTTTCTGTGATTACAATATTGGCATTTATTTTCATCTTCGTAATGAATACCAGCTCCCCAGAGAAATGCCCCTGAGACATTAACATAGTTAATTTAGCACATCTTTCCTAGAAGGTAAGGCAATATTTTAGCAATGTTTTCCATTTCTAGAATAAAAAAGAGACAGACGATGGATGGGCCTTGTATAATGATTTGAAGTATGTAATAATATTAGGAACTGAATACAAAATTCTTACCTAACATTTTCTGTATTCTAAGTTGTTTAATAAATAATAAGCATATCTGAGTCCGTCTGAATTTTTGTAGACTTCAGTATCTAGGATTTGACAGGTTAAATGTAATCTTCTATGGTGTCAAAGTAACTTTTACCTATACAGATTATACAATCTTGTGCACGTAAGCATGACATGCCACAATTATTGTCAGAAATTTCAGTTGAATTAACTGGCCCAAGGAGATCTGAACACACAAATGACAATTTCTAGGCAGAAAATAGTCTGCAACACTGGGTTGTTTATCAGAAATCCTAGTAAACCTAAACTCCTCACACTGACTTCTCTTGCCCCATCCCCCCCCCATCTTAAGCATTTTTATTCCACCAAGTTTAATTCCTCATATTTATATTGATGCGCTTGAAATAGTTTAATGTGATATTCTACTAATATGGCTATTAACAGTAACAATGGGAATAAAGTAATTTCAGTAGTAGTTACAGTGAATACACACACACACACACACACACACTACTGCATAACTAATAGAAACATAAGATATGAAGAACTCCTGTTCAAAACATGATTTTGTTATCCTCACATGCAATAAATTCAATACCTTTATCATGCTGTCCCATAATGGCTGCATAGTATAGATGGAATAACAATTTGTATCAATTAGCCCTATTCTGTGAGCAAAGCAAATGCACTTGTATCCGTGCAAACATCCTTGTAAACTATTCCTTTGGTTTTTTTCTTGAAAATTGTTCCAAGCACAGAATGCAGATAGTTTCGAAACAGCTATCAATTAGTTATAATAATTTACTTCAATTGCTTCACATTTATTTTATTTATATGATGCCAAACTCACTGAATGACTGCTTATCAAGTTAAAATTCTTTTCAGCCTTGTTGGATCCCCATACTATATGTTCCAAACAATATAGGTAGTACCAATCAAAGAGAATATAGGTAGTCCTCATTGAATGATGACCCATTCAGTGACTGTTCAAAGTTACAATGGGTCCTCAGAGTTCTGGCCGTTTCAGCATCCCTGCTGTCATGTGATGTGATCTGGGCACTTGGGGCACCTGGCTCGCAATTACAACATTACAGCATTCCATGGTCACACGATCAGGATTTCTGACATTCCCTGCCAGCTCCCCACAAGTAAGGTCAATGGGGAAGCCAGCAGGAAGTCAGAGGTCGTGGTCATGTGAGGTCTTCACTTAACGACCCGTGTGGTCCTTGCTTAACAAAGGCAACCGGGACTGCAGGAATTGCCATCACTAAGTGACACAGTCACGTGACGTCGAGCTTTACAACCGCATTGCTTAGCGATGGCAATTCCGGTCCAATTGCCATCAAAACCCAAGGAATACCTGCATATGTGAAGCTCCAGTATATAAGAGCCTAATAGCATAACACTGTTCTTGCAATTGTTCCTCAGAGTTATCTCTGTACTCCTCTGCAGGTCAGTCTTGCAGTGTGAGAGCACTTATAAATATATCCAGTTCACTATTCTATTTTTGAGTAAGAGAACAATTAAGGGACATATTTTCCTTCAAAAATAGATGCTAGGAAACATTTTTGTCTATTACTGTGCTTGAGATCATTTTATTGCTGCATTATTTATAGTGATGTTCTTGAAGCAAAATTTTCATTTTTCTATTGTTGTAGCATCAGTGCATGCATAATGAACAGATAAAATAGTGACTAACTATAGAATATTGATTTTCTTTAAGTTATTTGACTTTTTTTCCTCTATGAGCTCTTCATTTCAGAACTCCCCAGCCCGCATTCATTCATCCATCTGCCTCCTCTTGCAGTTCCCCGCACTGACCTTTGCCTTTTTCACTCAGCCCCTGCGGGAGAAGCAGAAGCGCCTTGCTGCCTTTGCTGAGTCCTTTTCGGACCCAGCTTCTCCGGCGAACGTTTCCTCCACGTGGCTCCCTTCAGAACGCTGTCTTTGGAAACTTACGCTATCTTCTCAGAGCCTCTCCAAAGGGACTGGGCTAGATTTTTGCACAGGTCAGCTGGGCTGGGCTAGGCTGGATCTTCGCATGGCCGGGCTAGGGAGGCTGGAGCTGGCTGCAGCTCCAGAACCGCGCGGTTCCAGGTCTGCTTGCCGCCCTGCAAGGTGGGGTGCAGGGCTTCCAAAAGGTTGTTAAGAATGGTTGTTAAGTGAAGACTACCTGTATTGACTTTTACTATAAGATTTTGGAATTAACTATTAAAAATAAACAACTTCTCAGGGGAAGCAGACTTATTTTGGCTATCCTGGCAATTGCAAGTCATAACAAAAGATAAATAATGATTTTAGAAATTGGACACTAGAGGGGATTTTAAGCAGAAGAAAAAAAAATACACGCCTGATGTCATTTAATACTGGGACTTAAAAAATGACACAAAACGTTATAACATCTGAAAGATTAAAGGAGATTTTTGAAGAATGGAGCCAGAAGTTAGTAACTACAGTATCAACACTGTCAGTAATGATGTCTGCTTCTATGGATAGATGATGTTAATGAAGGAATGACACATATGGAACAAATTTTATCTGATAAGATAAAGAAAGTATAGAATGTGGAACCATATCTGTTTAAAAGACATGCTAAGGTTTTTTTTTCTCTCTCACTCACTGGTGCCAGAGAGTCTGCTGGTATTCAGGTTACTCTTACCAAATAAGGTATCTCTTTCTACTCTCAAGGTATTTTGTTACCATATATGGTATTCTTGTTTGAATGAGCTGAGTGTGAGAAGTCACATGCTAATTAGTTACTATGGTGAGCGATTGCCGGTGAACAAGATGTAAATGTATAAACGTAAATCTTTTGTTTAGCCTGCCTGTGCCTCTATGCAGGTAAAGAGATTGTAAATATGTTTCTTGTTTTTTGAATAAATGTAACTTTATTTTTACTGCAAAAGACTAGTTTATTTTTTGATCTCTCTCAATGCAAGCTTCTAAAACTCTGAACTCAAATAAAATGAATAAAGTGCTATCAGACTCCTTCTAGGGTGAATGCTTTGTTGTTTATTCGTTGAGTTGCTTCCGACTCTTCGTGACTTCATGGACCAGCCCATGCCAGAGCTTCCATTCGGCCGTCACCACCCTCAGCTCCCCCATGGTCGAGTCCGTCACCTCCAGAATATCATCCATCCATCTTGCCCTTGGCCGGCCCCTCTTCCTTTTGCCTTCCACTTTCCCTAGCATCAGCATCTTCTCCAGGGTATCCTGTCTTCTCATTATGTGGCCAAAGTACTTCAGTTTTGCCTTTAATATCATTCCCTCAAGTGAGCAGTCTGGCTTTATTTCCTGGAGTATGGACTGGTTTGATCTTCTTGCAGTCCAAGGCACTCTCAGGATTTTCCTCCAACACCACAGTTCAAAAGCATCTATCTTCCTTCGCTCAGCCTTCCTTATGGTCCAGCTCTCGCAGCCATAGGTTAATACAGGGAATACCATTGTTTTAACTATGCGGACCTCTGTTGTCAGTGTGATGTCTCTGCTCTTAACTATTTTATCAAGATTTGCCATTGCTCTCCTCCCAAGAAGTAGATGTCTTCTGATTTCCTGGCTGCAGTCAGCGTCTGCAGTAATCTTTGCACCTAGAAATACAAAGTCTGTCACTGACTCCACTTTTTCTCCATCTATTTGCCAGTCATCAATCAAGCTCGTTGCCATAATCTTGGTTTTTTTGAGGTTTAACTGCAACCCAGCTTTTGCACTTCCTTCTTTCACCTTCGTCATAAGGCTCCTCAGCTCCTCCTCGCTTTCAGCCATCAAAGTGGTATCATCTGCATATCTGAGATCGTTAATGTTTCTTCCAGCGATTTTAACTCCAGCCTTGGATTCCTCAAGCCCAGCACGTTGTATGATGTGTTCTGCGTACAGGTTGAATAGGTAGGGTGAGAGTATACAACCCTGCCATACTCCTTTCCCAATCTTAAACCAGTCCGTTGTTCCGTGCTCTGTTCTTACCGTTGCTACTTGGTCGTTATACAGATTCCTCAGGAGGCAGACAAGATGACTTGGTATCCCCATACCACCAAGAACTTGCCCCAATTTGTTATGATCCACACAGTCAAAGGCTTTAGAATAGTCAATAAAACAGAAATAGATGTTTTTCTGAAACTCCCTGGCTTTCTCCATTACCCAGCGGATATTGGCAATTTGGTCTCTAGTTCCTCTGCCTTTTCTAAACCCAGCTGGGATTCCGTCGTCTCCTGCTGCCTTGTTATTAGCAATGCTTCTTAAGGCCCATTCAACCTCACTCTTCAGGATGTCTGGCTCTAACTCACTGACCACACCGTCAAAGCTATCTCCAATATTATTATCCTTCCTGTACAGATCTTCCGTATATTCTTGCCACCTTTTCTTGATCTCTTCTGCTTCTGTTAGGTCCTTACCATCTTTGTTTTTGATCATACCTATTTTTGCCTGGAATTTACCTCCAATGTTTCTAATTTTCTGGAAGAGGTCTCTTGTCCTTCCTATTCTATTGTCTTCTTCCACTTCCGCACATTGCTTGTTTAAAAATAAATCCTTATCTCTTCTGGCTAACCTCTGGAATTTTGCATTTAATTGGGCATATCTCCCCCTATCACTGTTGCCTTTTGCTTTCCTTCTTTCTTGGGCTACTTCCAGTATCTCAACAGACAGCTATCTTGCCTTCTTGGTTTTCTTTTTCTTTGGGACGTTTTTTGTTGCCGCCTCCTGAACAATGTTGCGAACTTCTGTCCATAGTTCTTCCGGGACCCTATCTACTAAATCTAGTCCCTTAAATCTATTCTTCACCTCCACTGCATATTCCTTAGGAATATTAAAAAGGTAAAGGTTCCCCCCGCACATTTGTGCAGTCGGGTCCGACTCTAGGGGCCGGTGCTCATCTCCGTTTGTTAGCCGAAGAGCCAGCGTTGTCCGAAGACACTTCCACGGTCATGTGGCCGCATGACGCGCGTGGAACGCTGTTACCTACCCACCGAAGTGGTACCTATCCATCTACTTGCATTTGCATGCCACCACGCCCCCTTCCTTAGGAATATTAGTGAGCTCATATCTAACTGATCTGTGGGTCTTCCCTATTCTCTTTAGTCTGATTCTAAATTTTGCAATAAGAAGTTCGTGATCTGAACTACAGTCAGCTCCAGGTCTTGTTTTTACCAACTGTATAGATGTCCGTCACCTTTGGCTGCAAAGGATGTAGTCAATCTGATTTCAGCGTCGACCATCTGGTGAAGTCCATGTATAAAGTCGTCTTTTAGGTTGTTGGAAGAGAGTGTTTGTTATGCACAGTGAGTTGTCTTGGCAAAATTCTATCAGCCTATGTCCTGCTTCATTTTGTTCTCCCAGACCATGCTTGCCTGTAATTCCAGGTGTCGTCTGACTACCCACCTTAGCATTCCAGTCTCCTGTAATGAAAATAACATCTCTTTTTGGCGTATTATCCAGTAGGTGCTGCAGATCCTCATAGAACTGATCTACTTCTGCTTCTTCAGCATCTGTGGTTGGGGCGTATATTTGGATCACTGTGATGTTAAATGGCTTACCCTGAATTCGAATTGAGATCATTCTATCGTTTTTTGGATTGTATCCAAGCACTGCTTTAGCCACTTTATTATTAATTATGAAGGCTACTCCATTTCTTCTGTGGTCCTCTTGTCCACAGTAGAAGATCTGGTGGTCATCTGATGTGAAGTGACCCATCCCAGTCCATTTCAGTTCACTGACACCTAAAATGTCATTTAGTTTTCACGGCAAGAATACTGGGGTGGGTTGCCATTACCTTCCCCAGGGATCGTATTTAGTCTGACCTCTCTGCCACGACCTTCCCGTCTTGGGTGTCCCTTTACGGTTTAGCTCATGGTTTCATTGAGGTGCTCAAGCTCCAGCACCACGACAAGGTAACGATCTCCTTTGCTGGAGTATTAGAAATTGTTTATTAAATAATAATTGCAATTGGTTGATTTATGTCTTTCCTGCTATTGGTGTACCCTTATTATAATTCAAATTATATTTGAATCAAAAGTTGCTATACTTGAGTTATCAACAGAGATCTTATTCAAGAAACATTTCAAAATATTTTAACAGTTCTTGCAAAAGTGCACTGCTGTCAGTCTGACAGTGTTCTAAGTAACTGCATTTCTAACTGTATTTGATCTCCATTATTGTGTCCTTCTTTCAGGTATCAGCCTTTCCCAAATTGATGCCCTCCTTATGTATTGAAACTACAATTATATATTGTATATCATTATATATTAATGATGAAGGCTACTCCATTTCTTCTGTGGTCCTCTTGCCCACAGTAGTAGATCTGGTGGTCATCTGATGTGAAGTGGCCCATTCCAGTCCATTTCAGTTCACTGAAGTTCAGTGCACACAGATAGCCAATTATAATTATTTACCTATTCATGGCTTAGAACATGAATGGGTAACATATGGTCTTTGGGCTGCCTGCAACCTCTTTGTGCAGCTCTCATAACCTCCTCTATCCATAATTGCTGTAAACTAATGGCATAATTTTCTGCCATTTTCTGCCATTTTGAAGTGGTAACAGATAAAAAAAATGTAGTATAAGCATGTCATGGTTAAAAACAAAAAAGTCCCCCAATTTCCCCCAAAATGAAGTCCCTGCCACATGTATAAAATGTCCCCACTGACATTGCAGCCCTCAATCTCCCTCAAAATGTTAAGTGTGGCTATTAACCACATACGTATATAAAGCTGATATGCCTGGCTGAGAATTGTGTGTGAAGTCTTTTTAATATTTTAGCAGTTTATTTATTATTTATTTATATTTCAAATTTTGTCACCACCCATCTCACTCAAAGAGCAACTCTGGGCGGTTTACAATAAAAATGATCCAGGTTTAATTTTCTGTTGGCTGTTCCTTATTCAAGTTCACTACACATGCATAAATCATGTTCATATACTTACAGAACTGTTTGTACAACACATTCCACTTCATTGGTGCCTATGTCATACCATTTTCTCTTTACACATAGTCTGACTTTTATCCTTAACTGGATACCTTATCTTACATCCAAGTTAAGAAAATTTGAAGCTGTCCAAACTCAATTGGATTAGCTGCTTAATTCATTGTATATCACCTTCTTAAACATTATTTTGTACTACCTTTAGGACAGTGGTCAAAATTATGGTATCATTTTCTTCGTAGTGGTTGGCAGAGAATGGCAGGGGAAAGAATGATATAGATATCTGAGTTTCAAAATGTCTCAGTTGAAGTGATTTCCAGATGATTTCATCATATATACAGGCAAGTAGTTTTTCAGTACAGGCAGGCCTTTCGTAAGTATGTTTCAGTTGCTGAGATGGGCTAGGTTTTTTGTTTCTTTTATAATTGTGTTTTAATGATTTGAATGTATTTTAAGTTCCATTAAATTAGATTAAATTAAATTAGTTTCAGCTAATTTGAGCACCATTACTGGCTATTGTTTATTTATTTATGTGCAAGTGTGTGTGTGTGTATGATGATGCTATCCGTTCAATCGTGTCAGAATCGCCAAGAATCAGACACGATTGAACGGATAGCATCAATATATATATATATATATATATATATATATATATATATATATACACACACACACACACACACACACACACACACACTATGTGCACACACATACATACATATATACTGCTCAAAAAAATAAAGGGAACACTGAAATAAGACATCCTAGATCTGAATGAATGAAATATTCGTATTAATTACTTTCTTCATTACATAGTTGAATGTGCTGACAACAAAATCACACAAAAATTAGCAATGGAAATCAAATGTAAGCAACCCCTGGAGGTCTGGATGTGGAGTTACACTCAAAATTAAAGTGGAAAAGAACACTACAGGCTGATCCAACGTTGATGTAATGTCCTTAAAACAAGTCAAAATGAGGCTCAGTAGTGTGTGTGGCCTCCACGTGCCTGTATGACCTCCCTACAACGCCTGGGCATGCTCCTGATGAGGTGGCGGATGGTCTCCTGAGGGATCTCCTCCCACACCTGGACTAAAGCATCCCCCAACTCCTGGACAGTCTGTGGTGCAACGTGGCGTTGGTGGATGGAGCAAGACATGATGTCCCAGATGTGCTCAATTGGATTCAGGTCTGGGGAACGGGCGGGCCAGTCCATAGCATCAATTCCTTCATCTTGCAGGAACTGCTGGCACACTCCAGACACATGAGGTCTAGCATTGTCTTGCATTAGGAGGAACCCAGGGCCAACCGCACCAGCATATGGTCTCACAAGGGGTCCGAGGATCTCATCTCGGTACCTAATGGCAGTCAGGCTACCTCTGGCGAGCACATGGAGGGCTGTGCGGCCCCCTAAAGAAATGCCACCCCACACCATTACTGACCCACTGCCAAACCGGTCATGCTGGAGGATGTTGCAGGCAGCAGAACGTTCTCCACGGCGTCTCCAGACCCTGTCACGTCTGTCACATGTGCTCAGTGTGAACCTGCTTTCATCTGTGAAGAGCACAGGGCGCCAGTGGCGAAGTTGCCAATCTTTTATATATATGCTTTTATATATATACTTATATATATACTTTTATATATGTGTACACACACATATATACACACACATATATACATATACACACATACATACATACATACATACATACATATGCTTTTGTTATATTCCACCAAGTTGCTCAGGATATCTTTAGAAATAGGTTAGGATGAAAAAAGTGAATCATCCACAACTATTTGAGGAGCTTGCCTTTCTCCAGTCCTTGTCAAATCATTATGCACTGTTACATACTACGAAATGCATACACACACACATGATTTGAGAGTTTAAATTTTTCTTTTCCTGGCATCTCACAAAGTCATTTCAAACTGAGCAAGGAGAGACCGGCCGCCTCTGCTAAGACTCGGCAGAGAGCGCATGCGCAACCGAAGAAGCGGACCTTAATATGCGACAGCCCCCGTGCGGCCGGAGCGAACAGTTGTGAAAAGACAGCTGTCGTCCGCTTTCGTCATTACGTCAGACGCATCTTGCCATGTCTTCCCCAATCCGGGGCTCGGCAGATGAAACGGCGCCAAACTGGAAGGGAGGGGGCGTGGCTTCATTCCAGTTACAGAAACATTTTTCTTGACTGGCGTTGAATAGGTTGGGATTGCTATACCAGCCCACCCCCAAAGGCAGAGCGCTTTCTTTTGTGTCACGTGACAAATGGGAGACTCGTTCTGAAGAGGGGAGATGGCCATGAGGAAGGTACCAAAAAGCGGGGAGGGGAGTTATTTTCTTGGAGGGAGAACGGCTTGCCCAGAAGTAGGAGGATGGAGTCCTTTTCCCTTAATTCTAAATATCGGGGGTTAAAGGGTGTTGTAGAGAGTGAAGGACAGAGTTACGCCTGCTTGGGTATACGAATATTAACTCTGTTAAGCTCTGGCTGGTTCTAATTAAACCCCGCCTGCGTTTTTTAGGGGCTGCGGAATCTTATGGAGCTAACGTGTATAATGAGAAGGAAAAAGGTGGTCAGAAGTGAGTGTGGCTTTGTAGGAGAAGTTGATTATGTTGCATTGGCGAATGAGAAATACAGTGGTTTCAAAAGGCTGTTTGGGGAGGAAATAGGTATTAAGTGGCTATTCTCTTTAATTTTGATTCTGGTCCTGTATTCTCTAAGGGTTGGGACCTAAAGTCGATGAAGGTTCTCAGTCATCCAGGTGGAACAGTCTGTGGCTTGAATCATGTCAACTGGATTTCTATTTTCTTAGTAGAAACGTTTCACTCCTTATCCAAGGAGCTTCTTCAGTCTGAGTAAAGTTAGTAAAGTTAGTAAGGGAATCCTTTAAAGTAAAGGTAGGATTCCCTTACTAACTTTACTCAGACTGAAGAAGCTCCTTGGATAAGGAGTGAAACGTTTCTACTAAGAAAATAGAAATCCAGTTGACATGATTCAAGCCACAGATTGGGACCTAAAGGTTTCCTGGTGTGTTTACAATGTGCATATTGCCCTGTATGCGGAGAGCACTGATTGTACAATTTGTGGGGATCTCCTCATTCTGGTTTTGGCCACTGTTTAGGTGTTGCATGTCAAATAATGAAAAGCAGTAGAGGAGGACAAGTATTTTATACTTTGTATAGAAGTTCAGAAAAAAATATTGTGGAAGACTTCAGGGATAATTTTTAACTACTCTCTATAACTGACACTGTGGTTAAAATAAAAATGTTAGGTGATATTCAGTGTTCGTTGAATTTTTGTTGGTCCATTATGATTACAAACAAAAAGGCATTCTGTTGCTTAATCCTCTGTGTATGGCCCTGTCTTCTCCCAATATTGTTTTTCACTTTACTTAATTTGGTAGAATAAAAACTAAATTGATCTGCAGGTTTGCAGATTGCCCAGAACATAGCCTATTGGTTCTAGGCAGTTAACAATTGCATCATTATCTAAAAATCATTGCTTAGCTCAACTGAAGGTACAGCACTGTGTTATTTCATCTTAGCAGTAAAAAGATATTATTTCATTATACTCAAATATTTTTTCCATAGATGACCATTGTATTGGTTAGAGGGTGTTATTTTTCTTGTTGGGCACCTTTATTCATGATTATGCTACTAAAAATAATGGCAGAAATTGATTTAAAAACAAAATTTTCTTTGCAGAGGAAACGAGCATGCTACATAGAACATGCCTCTTTTCCTGATGAGATGCCTAGAGAGGAAGAGAAGAAAAATCTTCACGCACCAGTGGCTGCTGCTTCTGTTTCAGATGCCTGGCTTCATTGTGGTGATGGATTTCAGATTGCATCTTCATTGGAGGTTAATATTTTATGTTTTCATATGGGAGAGCTTGACACTGGTGATGAAGAGGTGTTAAGGAAATTTTTATGGAGGCTGCCAGATGATCTTTAGTTGCTTAGTTATGTGGGTTTTCTTTCTTTTCTTTCTCCCCCCCCCCCGATTTCCAGGCTTTTATAGTAGTTTTCTTCTGTATCCACTTTACCTTGTTCATGTCCATTTTCAAATGGGTGCCCAAAGCAGAATTAAAAATTCTGGTTTCAGTGTAATGTGTGAATCAGGCCTGTAAGTAGTACCCTTGGAACTTCCAAATTATGCAGTCTGCAGCTTCAAAGTCACGAATAAGTAATTTTTTTCTGGTGTCACACTTAGCTTTTGAGGAGCATGTCAATGACTGTACTCCCAAATATTTGTGAGTAGAATCAGAACAAGCTTGTTTTCATTTCATTTATTTTTGTATTATATTAATATAATTCCAGGAAGGAAAGGAAAGGTTCCCCTGTGCAAGCACCGAGTCATGTGACCCCTGGGGAGACACCGCTTTTGCAACGTTTTCCTGGCAGACTATAGAGCGGGGTGGTTTGCCATTGCTTTCCCCAGTCGTAATTACCTTTCCCCCAGCAAGCTGGGTACTCATTTTACCGACCTCGGAAGGATGGAAGGCTGAGTTGACCTGAGCCGGCTACCTGAGAACCAGCTTATGCTGGGATCGAACTCAGGTCGTGGGGAGAGTTTTGGTTGCAATACTGCCGCCTACCACTCTGTGCCACACGAGGCTCTATATAATTCCAGGAAGGGAGGTCAAATTGTTGACAACCTTGGGCCCAAGTTGCTCCTAATAAATGCCAGGTGTGTTCACAAGAATACCATGTTCATTCATGACTTGGGTGTAAATGAGCTGGCAGACTTTATGCGTATTAGCGAGACATGGCTAGGTGATGGCAGTAATGCTATCCTGTTAGAGATTTGCTTAGCTGGGTTTTGAGTTCTTCAGCAACTGCAGGCTCAAGGCTATGGGTGGGTGGCATTATACTTATGGGACAACTTGCTTGTGATGAGGCAGATGGCCAGATGTGAGTACCTATAGTCTAGTTAGGCTGTTAGAATGAGCAGGGTATCCTCCTTATTTACTGGCCACTCTGTTGCCCAGTTGGCTCCCTCCCCTTGATCTGTACAGGTATTGGAATCCCTTCAGTTTTTGTGATGAGTAGCTTCAGCCTTCATACCTTCGAGCCAGGTTTAGAAAAGCCGCAGAGTTCATGGCCTCCATGGCAACTACAGGCTTCTCTCAATAATCTTTGGCCTGATACATACAAGTGGTCATACGTTAGACTTTGTGTTTGCCTCAGAGCAGTTGGTGAACTGAATACAGATGGCATTTCATCTAAAGTGCTGTCATGGTCATATCACCGATACAGCTAAGATTGAATGTGACTTGGGGCCTCTGCAGGGTGGGACCTATTAGAAGAGTTTGCACTAGTGCCTGAAGGATCTGGGGAGTTTCTGTAGTTTGGGAAATCTGACTGTTGGAAATCACAACAATCTGACAGGCAGTTTCACTTATTGCCTCATTACCTTCCAACTACAGGAAGTGGCCTGGGATCTTGATGAAATTGTCCCTGTGTAGAGTGTAAGGAGGATGACCTTAACATAAATAAACAAGAACCATTACCTAGGCAAAAGGGGCTGAAACATTGTTTAAGTCTAGAGCAGAGCTTTCCAAACTGTGTGTCGGCTGCAGTGTCTGGGTGTGTCGCTGCTGCTGCTGCTGCCTCCTGGCTTCCCCCCAGGTCCTAGTGCCTGCCTTGTGCCTTGCTGCCTCCAAACCTGCCCTGCCAGGATTCCACGCAGGTCCTAGTGCCTGCCTTGTGCCTTGCTGCCTCCAAACCTGCTGTGATTCCGCGCAGGTCCTAGTGCCTGCCTTGTGCCTGGCTGCCTCCAAACCTGCCCTGCCAGAATTCCACGCAGGTCCTAGTTCCTGCCTTGTGCCCTGCTGTAAGAGTGTGTCGCGAAATGATGCATGTCTAAAAAGTGTGTCACCAACATGAAAAGTTTGGAAAGCTCTGGTCTAGAGAAACGAGATAACATTAGAAAATGGCTCAGACAGTGCTGCTGTGATTCACTGGAGTATAAGAAGGGAGAGGAGATTTAGCACAGTCTCACTTGCAAGTTTCTGTTACTATAGCCAGTCTCAACAAAAGTAGTTTTAGCCTTCCTGTGCAGTTGATTTCCTGGTCTGGTCTACCTAGTGGGGCAGACACCATGAGTGGTCTCTTTCTGATAATCAGTCCTAGGGCATGCTTTGGTTTACTGAAGTACTCTAGGAGATGGACCTCTGGTGGAAGAAGTCCAGAAGTGAATCCCACTAAGCATGAGTACAAATGGCAATAAGGGAGGGAAGCATTGTTACTTCTCCCTTATTGCCTTGGCGGGCTGTTGGCCAGTTGCCTTGTTTAGGGCAGTAAATTATCTCTTAGGAAAAGATATCTGGGAAGATTTTCAGCCTGGCAGCTGTGCCAATTTTGCTCAGCAGTTTTCTGACTTTCACAGATTCACTGAAGTCTTGACTCTTCCTTGGCAGAGTCTGCAGTGGTGACTGGGGCATTGTCTAGCTTGATTATCTGGCATTCATTTTGAACTATGGATTCTGAGGAAGTAGATAGGGTGCTCTCTAGTTTGACTCCTGCCACTTTGGGGCTTTATCCATTCCTCTCCAAACTCTTATGTGGGGCCATGGGATGTGTTATAAACTGGATTTGGGAGGCTGTCAGTTTTCTTCATGAGGGGGAGATGCCAGCAACCTTGGAAGAGGCTGTGGTGTGCCATTTCCTTACGAAGCCATCACTGGTTCCAGGAATATTTGATAACTATTACTTAGTCTCCAACCTTCCCTTTCTATGTCATCCTAGTGGTCTGTCTCTTGCAGGGTTCTGCAGGGGTTGGTCCTCTCCCTCTTGCTATTTAACATCTATATGAAGCTCATTGGGAGAGGTCATCTGGCAGCTCAGGATGCACTATTGTCAATATAGCAATGATAGCCAGCTTCATTTGGCCACCCTGGCCCAACTGGAGATGCCATCACTCTTGTCTTCTTATCTGGAAACTGTCAGAGTCTAGAAGGGACAAACAGGATGAAATTTAACCCTATTAATATGGATTCATTGTTTGTTAATTGTGGCTTTATG
The DNA here is from genome assembly GCA_023362775.1 of Charina bottae. Lineage (NCBI taxonomy): Eukaryota > Metazoa > Chordata > Lepidosauria > Squamata > Charinaidae > Charina > Charina bottae. The sequence continues at coordinate 169,905,641 of JALMGJ010000003.1, read as the reverse complement.
TCAGCTTTAGTATTGTCTTTCAAGAGGGTGGCACTGCCCCTGAGGGAACCGGTCTGTGTATTGGAGGGCCTCCTGAACTCACATCTACTGATAGATGGACTGGTAGAGGTTACAGCCAGTAGGGCTTTTGCTCAGGTCCAGCTGGTGTGTCCGTTATGGGCCTTTCTGGAGCAGGAGGTCTTGACTTCAATGACTCTTGCCCTTATCACCTCATGATTAGACTTCTTCAAAGCACTTTATCTGCAACTGCCTTTGAAGACCACTTGGAAACTATAGTTGGTCCAAAAAGAAGTTGCTTGTATATCGACAGGTATTAATTGCTATGACCATATTGCATCTGTTTTGTATTCCTGCATCATTTACCAATTGGTTTTTGGGTGCAGCTCGAAGCACTAATTTGACTTATAAAACACCAGGTAGATCAAGGATTTCCTATACCAATTACAATTGACCCATCTGAGGAAATCCTTCTGGAAGAATCTGCTTGTGATCTCCCAATTTTATGAGGTGGGGGGGGAACTTAAGCCAATAAATTATTTTCTCCATCATATCACCCACTCTTTGGAACAGGCTCACTCTGGAAGCTAGGCTGCCCTCCATGCTGATGGCTTTCTGGAAGGTAGTGAAGACCATATTCTTATGGAGGTCCTTTGGGGAATAACTGTGTGCCATCTGAAATGAGATATTAGTAGTTTATTGGTATTATGTACTATTCATTGCTCCAGCAAAGGAGATCGTTACCTTGTCGTGGTGCTGGAGCTTGAGCACCTCAATGAAACCATGAGCTAAACCGTGAAGGGACACCCAAGACGGGAAGGTCGTGGCAGAGAGGTCAGACTAAATACGATCCCTGGGGAAGGTAACGGCAACCCACCCCAGTATTCTTGCCGTGAAAACTAAATGGATCAGTACAACCAAAGATATGTCGGTATACCATCGGAAGATGGGACTCCCAGGTCGGAAGATGGACAAAATGCTACTGGGGAGGAACAGAGGATACGTTCAACTAGCCCCAGATGTGATGACGCAGCTAGCTCAAAGCCGAAAGGACGGCTAGCGGCCGACGGTGCTGGTGGTGAACGGCGAATCCGATGTTCTAAAGATCAACACACCATAGGAACCTGGAATGTAAGATCTATGAGCCAGGGCAAATTGGATGTGGTTATTGGTGAGATGTCAAGATTAAATATAGACATTTTAGGTGTCAGTGAACTGAAATGGACTGGGATGGGTCACTTCACATCAGATGACCACCAGATCTACTACTGTGGACAAGAGGACCACAGAAGAAATGGAGTAGCCTTCATAATTAATAATAAAGTGGCTAAAGCAGTGCTTGGATACAATCCAAAAAACGATAGAATGATCTCAATTCGAATTCAGGGGAAGCCATTTAACATCACAGTGATCCAAATATATGCCCCAACCACAGATGCTGAAGAAGCAGAAGTAGATCAGTTCTATGAGGATCTGCAGCACCTACTAGATAATACACCAAAAAGAGATGTTATTTTCATTACAGGAGACTGGAATGCTAAGGTGGGTAGTCAGACGACACCTGGAATTACAGGCAAGCATGGTCTGGGAGAACAAAATGAAGCAGGACATAGGCTGATAGAATTTTGCCAAGACAACTCACTGTGCATAACAAACACTCTCTTCCAACAACCTAAAAGACGACTTTATACATGGACTTCACCAGATGGTCGACACCGAAATCAGATTGACTACATCCTTTGCAGCCAAAGGTGGCGGACCTCTATACAGTCGGTAAAAACAAGACCTGGAGCTGACTGTAGTTCAGATCACGAACTTCTTATTGCAAAATTTAGAATCAGACTAAAGAGAATAGGGAAGACCCACAGATCAGTTAGATATGAGCTCACTAATATTCCTAAGGAATATGCAGTGGAGGTGAAGAATAGATTTAAGGGACTAGATTTAGTAGATAGGGTCCCAGAAGAACTATGGACAGAAGTTCGCAACATTGTTCAGGAGGCGGCAACAAAAAACGTCCCAAAGAAAAAGAAAACCAAGAAGGCAAGATGGCTGTCTGCTGAAACACTGGAAGTAGCCCAAGAAAGAAGGAAAGCAAAAGGCAACAGTGATAGGGGGAGATATGCCCAATTAAATGCAAAATTCCAGAGGTTAGCCAGAAGAGATAAGGAATTATTTTTAAACAAGCAATGTGCGGAAGTGGAAGAAGACAATAGAATAGGAAGGACAAGAGACCTCTTCCAGAAAATTAGAAACATCGGAGGTAAATTCCAGGCAAAAATGGGTATGATCAAAAACAAAGATGGTAAGGACCTAACAGAAGCAGAATAGATCAAGAAAAGGTGGCAAGAATATACGGAAGATCTGTATAGGAAGGATAATAATATTGGAGATAGCTTTGACGGTGTGGTCAGTGAGTTAGAGCCAGACATCCTGAAGAGTGAGGTTGAATGGGCCTTAAGAAGCATTGCTAATAACAAGGCAGCAGGAGACGATGGTATCCCAGCTGAACTGTTTAAAATCTTGCAAGATGATGCTGTCAAGGTGATGCATGCCATATGCCAGCAAATTTGGAAAACACAAGAATGGCCATCAGATTGGAAAAAATCAACTTATATCCCCATACCAAAAAAGGGAAGCACTAAAGAATGTTCAAACTATCGAACAGTGGCACTTATTTCACATGCCAGTAAGGTAATGCTCAAGATCTTGCAAGGTAGACTCCAGCAATTCATGGAGCGAGAATTGCCAGATGTACAAGCTGGGTTTAGAAAAGGCAGAGGAACTAGAGACCAAATTGCCAATATCCGCTGGATAATGGAGAAAGCCAGGGAATTTCAGAAAAACATCTATTTCTGTTTTATTGACTATTCTAAAGCCTTTGACTGTGTGGATCATAACAAATTGTGGCAAGTTCTTGGTGGTATGGGGATACCAAGTCATCTTGTCTGCCTCCTAAGGAATCTGTATAACGACCAAGTAGCAATGGTAAGAACAGAGCACGGAACAACGGACTGGTTTAAGATTGGGAAAGGAGTACGGCAGGGTTGTATACTCTCACCCTACCTATTCAACCTGTACGCAGAACACATCATGCGACATGCTGGGCTTGAGGAATCCAAGGCTGGAGTTAAAATCGCTGGAAGAAACATTAACAATCTCAGATATGCAGATGATACCACTTTGATGGCTGAAAGCGAGGAGGAGTTGAGGAGCCTTATGACGAAGGTGAAAGAAGAAAGTGCAAAAGCTGGGTTGCAGTTAAACCTCAAAAAAACCAAGATTATGGCAACGAGCTTGATTGATGACTGGCAAATAGAGGGAGAAAAAGTGGAGGCAGTGACAGACTTTGTATTTCTAGGCGCAAAGATTACTGCAGATGCTGACTGCAGCCAGGAAATCAGAAGACGTCTACTTCTTGGGAGGAGAGCAATGGCAAATCTTGATAAAATAGTTAAGAGCAGAGACATCACACTGACAACAAAGGTCCGCATAGTTAAAGCAATGGTATTTCCTGTAGTAACCTATGGCTGCGAGAGCTGGACCATAAGGAAGGCTGAGCGAAGGAAGATAGATGCTTTTGAACTGTGGTGTTGGAGGAAAATTCTGAGAGTGCCTTGGACTGCAAGAAGATCAAACCAGTCCATACTCCAGGAAATCAAGCCAGACTGCTCACTTGAGGGAATGATATTAAAGGCAAAACTGAAGTACTTTGGCCACATAATGAGAAGACAGGATACCCTGGAGAAGAAGCTGATGCTAGGGAAAGTGGAAGGCAAAAGGAAGAGGGGCCGACCAAGGGCAAGATGGATGGATGGTATTCTGGAGGCGACGGACTCAACCATTGGGGAGCTGGGGATGGTGACGGCCGACAGAAAGCTCTGGCGTGGACTGGTCCATGAAGTCACGAAGAGTCGGAAACGACTGAACGAATAAACAAGAACAACTATTCATTGTAGTTTTATTTTGATTTTGTTCACATTGTAGTCGTTTGATTGTGTTTTGTAGTATTGTAAGTGGCCTTGAGTCCATTACGATTTGGTGGCATATAAATTTGCCAAATATACTATACTATTATATTATTGAGCACATCACTCAATCCTTTGGGCCTCAGGTTGTACAAAGTAATATAAGTAAAGAGTATAATTAGATAGGATCCTATTGTGCCATTCTTGTCGAAACTGTGCTAGTTGACTATTTGCTTTGGACTGCGTGTGTCTCAGTTTACCTGATGGTAAGAATTTCTCCTCATACCTGCCTGCTTTTGTTTTGCGATCTGTTGTAAGATTACCCTCAAATTACACATTATGGCCTGATTTACATGTTGTGCTAGGCTACCATAAAATTTTTTGCAGGGGAGCTTAAAATAATTTGTGAATTCAATCATTGATAGTTTATTCAACAGATCACACTTAAGCAAACCATGACAAAGTGTGATTTATCTAATCTATGACTTAATAAGGAGGAAGATTTTCTTGGTTTCTTGCTATCTTGCTTATGAAATATCCTCCCAGTAGAAAAGTGGCAGGCATTGGCTGTACTGTCTCGAGTGGCCTGTTACAACTTGTTTGTTTCCTTAAGCTTAGTTGGTAGGTACAGTATATATTTCTTTTATGATCTCTTATAGTGGTATATGCTTACAGGCCCTTTTGTTCTCAAAGTATATTTAATATTGCCAGGATTTTAAAAAAAATATTTCCATTGCTCTACTTACAAAACAGTTTAAAGGATAGCATACACATGTATACTATAGTCAATTGTATTCTCTGATGCTGCTCTTTCTCAATAATTTGAAATTACGGAGATGAATTGATGGAAGTGTGGAAGATGGAGTAAAAATGTAGTCTTTCATTTATCTACTGCCAGGGTAGATATGAACCAGAATAAAACTAATCTGAGTAAAGATTATTAGTATTCAATGGAAAAAACAGTTTTCTGTTAACCATAAAGGTTTGGCTCTTTTCTTGTTCTTAAGTTCAGGAAAGGGTAATTTTTTTCTATTTTACAATATGCTTGTGATGTTGCCATTGTTCATGGTTCTGCTTTCTTTTGTTTTGCAATGGAAATACCTTTGGTAGCTGCATACTACATGAAGTAGCATTTTTTTGTATTTTAAAAGTATGAATATATATTTTATTAATAGAAATTTGCAAGTATAGTTCATGATACTAATTTATATATATTCCTCTATTTTCTTCAAACAGGCTAAAGGATCTTTAGGAAAGCCAGTTGGAGCTAAAAAGTCCTTTGCATCATTGCTTAGCTCAACTGAAGGTACAACACTGTGTTTTTTCATTTTATTAGTATAAAAGGTATAATTTGTATTACACTCAAAACATTTTTTTAATCGATCATGAATTTGGTGTTGGGTTAGAATAGATCTGCCTTACTGGTTTTTTAATTATAGCACTTTTCATTTACAATGGATCATGTAGAATGAATTCTACACAGCTGACCTTATACAGTAATCCTCCACATTCCTACATGAAATGGTCCAATATACCTCTATACTGGGTAACAGGACTTTGTGGGTTCATGATAGAGTGTAAATCAACCTACGGCTTGGTCACAAGGCTGAGTTTAATATCATTCTTCATTGGGAGATAACTCCATTTGCAATTTAAAATTCATTAACTTGACAGACAGTCCCCATTAATTCAGTCTGACTTATTTCCAAGTAAATCTGCACTGGCCAGAACTGTAATGTACCATTTCTAGCCTGGTTTACCTAATCTCATAAGCCATAAGATGGTTATTGGCTTTAACCTAAGCAAATTGTGGCTTAATGTGATGCATGAAATAAATAATTAAGTAGCATTTGTACTGGAGCTATGAAACAGCTGCTGCTAGCAGAGTTTATTTAAAATATATGATTTAAGTGTAAAATCTGAATCTTAGGAGTATTCGAAAAGCATTTTGTCTTGTATTTTTCCGTTCAATACTTTATTTTTTAAGATTCAAAATGTTTAATACATTTGATGTAGGAATGTGAAGGCTTAGAATACTTGACAATGTGTCAAATCAAACTAGTATCTCCTGATTATTTTGGTCTTATATATAGGGTGACCATACGTCCCGTTTTGAACGGGACAGTCCCGTTATTTTAGCATTTTTGAACCGTATCGTCTTTTTGACAAAAATCTCAGTATTGTCCCGTTTTGGGAGACAGCCTGGAAAATGAAGCCCTCCCGCCTATCAGCGCGCAGCAAAGGCGATTGGCCAAGACGCACAAACGGCGCGAAATGTGAATAATAAAAGGGGCAGCGCAGCCAACATGCACTGCTGGAGACACCCGTCTACACCGGTCTTCTACGCTGCCCTGGAAGCCCGGTTGTTTCGCCATGTGCGAGCCCATCGCCAGAACTAGCACCACAATCTACCCCATTCCTGCCTCCTTACCTGATCCTGTCGGTGCTGCATGCTCCGAAGCCCTGCAGTGGTGAGTCCTGACCCTGACCCTTGCCTCCTGACCAAAGATCCGGTCCCTGAATCCCATCCCTGCCTCTCTGCTGGGAGTTCCGCTGCCAAGCCTTTCCTCGCTGCCAAGAAGCCGGCGTCCAAACGCCCACTCAGCCTTCCCCCCTGGAATCCGCTGGGCTCTCCGCCGCTTTTGCCCGATTCGTGCGCTCCAGTCTTGCCGCGTCGCCTTGCCACCGCTCTTGCAGCCGAGCCGAGCCTCACGGCCCCCAGTCCCTCCGCCCCGGCAGCCAGCCTAGCTTACGTGTGCTCACACACCCTTTCCAAACTTCCGGCCAGGCGGAGAAGTTCCTCTTTCAGCAGCACTGCTGAGCCGAGCTGTCCCGGGTCCCTGGGAGGACTGAGCGAGGCACGGCAGGAAGCCTCCCGGCATGGCGCTCTGAGCTCCTCCACCCCGGTAGCAGCAGCGGGCCCCGGGATGGGAGGAGAGCGCTCTCACCACCTGTCCACGCCGGGCAGGAGGAGCCGTCCCAGCCAGAGCAAGCCAGGGAACCGGTTGGCCGGGGCACCGCCGAGCTACGCGGTGGGATGCAGCCCCACCAGGTACGGAGCTGCCTCCGCCTCCTGGAGCCCCTGCTGCTGCTGGTGATGCCAGCCCTCGCTGGAGGTACGCAGGATGGCGGTGGGGCCGGCTACATCCTGTTCTGTCCCTTCGGAACAGGCACGGGGGAGGCGATGTTTGCGTCTGCGGTGCTGGAGCTGGTGCTGGCGGGAGAACCCCTCTGGACAGGCACAGTCTACCGTTGGGGCCACGGTGGGCTGGGCGCCCCTTCCCGCCTGAATAGACACAGCTGATGAGATCTGCAGTCCATAACATCTTAGGATATCAAACTCCAGTGTGCCTTAGTTAGACCTTGTCCTATATTTCTAGTCTTGCCGTATTGTCAAAGTTTGACAATACGGCAAGACTAGAAATATAGGACCAATTGGCAGCAGGGCAAGGTCTGGGTCAAGGTTCCCTTTGACAGTCAATAGATATATTTCCAGTCTCACCCTATTGCAAAAGGGAACCTTGACGCAGACCTTGTGGGTGATCACAAGTCTTTTTATATAAACAGTAATCTGTTTAAGCAGGGGTACCCAAACTTTTTGGCATGAGGGACCAGTTTCGTGGAAGACAATTTTTCCACGGACTGGGGGGGCGGGGTTTGCAGGCGGGAGCCAATCGCGCATAACGGGGGCGGGGTTTGCAGGCGGGAGCCAATCGTGCATAACGTGGGGAGGGGTTTGCAGGCGGGAGCCAATCACGTGGACTGGGGGGCGAGGTTTGCAGGCGGGAGCCAATCGCACGGACTAGGGGGTGGAGCTTGCAGGCGGGAGCCAATCACGCTGATCGGGGGTGGGTTTGCAGGCAGGAGCCAATCGCATGGACCAGGGGGCGGGGTTTCAGGCGGGAGGCAATTGGGTGGGCCGGGGGCAGGGTTTGCTGGTGGGAGCCAATCGCACGGATGGGGGCGGGGTTTGCACGCAGGATCCAATCGTGTGGACCAGGAGGCGGGGTTTGCAGGTGGGAGCCAATCGCACGGACCAGGGGGCGGAGTTTGCAGGTGGGAGCCAATCCCATGGACCAGGGGGCGGAGTTTGCAGGCGGGAGCCGATCGCACGGACTAGGGGGCGGAGTTTGCAGGCGGGAGCCAATCACGCCGATTGGGGGTGGGTTTGTAGGCAGGAGCCAATCGTGTGGACCAGGGGGCGGGGTTTGCAGATGGGAGCCAATTGGGTGGACCGGGGGCAGGGTTTGCTTGTGGGAGCTAATCGCACGGATGGGGGCGGGGTTTGCAGGCAGGACCCAATCGCGTGGACCAGGAGGTGGGGTTTGCAGGTGGGAGCCAATCGCACGGACTAGGGGGCGGAGTTTGCAGGCGGGAACCAATCACGCGGATTGGGGGTGGGTTTGCAGGCGGGAGCCAATCGCGTGTACCAGGGGGCGGGGTTTGCAGGTGGGAGCCAATCGCACGGACTAGGGGGCGGAGTTTGCAGGCGGGAGCCAATCACGCGGATCGGGGGTGGGTTTGCAGGCAGGAGCCAATCACGTGGATCAGGGGGCGGGGTTTGCAGGCGGGAGCCATTCGCGTGGACCAGGGGGCGGGGTTTGCAGGTGGGAGCCAATCGCACAGACCAGGGGGCGGAGTTTGCAGGCGGGAGCCAATCGCACGGACTAGGGGGCGGAGTTTGCAGGCGGGAGCCAATCACGCGGATCGGGGGTGGGTTTGCAGGCAGGAGCCAATCACGTGGACCCTGGGGGCAGGGACCCCAGTCCTGTTTTTTCCATCCCAATGTCCCGTTTTTGTCTCAAGGAAATATGGTCAGCCTACTTATACACAATCATCTATGCAGGTTAATTGAGTCCCTTTGTCCCTTCTAGACTGCCTTAGTCAGCTCTAGATTGGACTATTGCAACTTGCTCTGTGTGAGGCTGCCCTTAAAGACCACAGAACGCATCATCTTGAGTAGCTAAGGGTCCCCTTGATTCACTGGGATAGCACCAGTGCTGCAAGAGTTGCACAGTCAGTTTGTTTTTGGCTTGTGGGACTGCCTTATTCCAGCAGTTTCTGCCTGCCTCTAAAGGAGTATTACTATTAAGGACCATGAGGGCATCCCTTTTCGGTTGCTGCCCTTCTCCTTTGGAACAGTGCTCCATCTGAGGTCAGATTAGTACCAACCTTGCTGGTGTTTAGAACAGCCACTAAGATTTGGCTATTTCAGAAAGCCTTTGGGGATTAATGAAATGGTGAGCCCCCATCCTGCAGTAAGTAGGTGATTGTTGTTACTGAGTGTGTTATTCCTTGGCAAGTTGATGAATGTGATGGTTATTATTATTATTGTTTGTCTTGGATTATGTTACCTTTTTTTCCTTTTAATCTTTTGTTTACACCAGGGGTCGGCAAACTTTTTTATGCCAGGAGCCATTTTGACATGCTCCAGGGCATTTTGACATGCTCGAGAGCCAGGGGGCGGGGTTTTTGGGCGGGGGCCAATCAAGTGGAAGGGGGCGGGGTTTGCGGGCGGGGGCCAATCGCGCACACTTAGGGCCTGCTGCCGCCATGCCCGCTGCAGTGCCCGCCGCCGCCATGCCCGCTGCCACGACTGCACAGGCGGAGCTGCCTGCCTGGCACTCGGGCGCTCTGGCTGGGGTGCAGCGGGACGGGAGCATCGCCGGCGGCCCGCGAGGACCAGCCAGGGAAGGCGCGCGGGCGGAGCTCCCGTCCCGCTGCACCCCAGCCGGAGCGCCCGAGTGCCAGGCAGGCAGCTCCGCCCGCGCGCCTTCCCTGGCCGGTCAAGATCCCTTCCCCGCCCCCAGCAGAACCAAATATGTTAAAAAGTGGGTAGGTAAAGCACGCTCGCGTAAACATCATCACGTGGGATCCCTACCCTTCCCTGCCCCCATCTCGACCACCCGCCGCCCCTTTCCGTTCCTTGATCTGCTTACTGCCAGCCTTGTCGTCTTCTAGAGTCACCCAGGCTCCAGCCCTCGTTGTAGTGATAAACCAGCAATGTTGTAGCTTTACCTTGCTTTCAAGAGGGCTGGGTGACTCTTGAAGATGCTATTGCAAACTGGCCAGTGACGAACACGTGCACAGGGAAATCTAATTAGAAATCAGGCCGGGAGAGGAAGGTAGAAGGTGGGAGGGTCGCCCTGTCACCTGACCCCCCAGTCCAGCTCCACACTCCGGAGCAGGAGCGGACGGGAAGAAGCGGCGATTTGCTCCTGGATTTTCCTTCCCCTCCTGGTTCCTTCATGATCAGTTGAGCAGCAGCCACGCAGCAGCAGCAAGCAGGCGTCTTTGACAAATTGCTCTGGAAGGGGGCGGGGGAGGTTTGGAAGAAGAAGGGAAAGAGAGGCTCGACTGCTCCAGTCGCTTCTCTTCCAGAGCCGCTCACGCCCCCAGTCCAGGCAAAGTAAAGCTGGTGGGGAATCCAGCGCGGGAGCGGGGTTTGCGGGCGGGAGCCAATTGCGCACACTTAGGGCTGTGGGGTGGAAATGTGCTGCTTTTGCACGGAGAAAAAGAGTAAGCAGAGCAGCAACGAAGAGGTTAAGGCGATGGGCAAGTGCCCGTCGTCAAGATGGCTGCCGGAGACGGAGGCTTCCAAACTCTCGCGAGACTGTGTGAAGCCCGTCCCCGGAGGAAAAAGAGAGGCTGGGCCTAGGCGGTTGCCAGGGGTATGCCCACCGCCACGCACACCATGCCCGCTGCCGCGCCTGCCCCCGCCACAGTCGCTGCCGCACCTGCCCCCGCCACGCCCGCCACGCCTGCCTGCGGAAGAGCCACACTCAAGGGGCCAAAGAGCCGCATTTGGCTCGCGAGCCGTCATTTCCGACCCTTGGTTTACACTATTGGAACATGTACCACCTAGAGTTATCTGTAACTGAAACACTCTATAAGCCAGGGCTTTCCAAAGTTTTCCCACAGCGACACACCAACCACCGTTGGTGTGTCGCCGCGGGAAAACCTGGAAGTGCCGCTGTTGCGGCAGCGCGCAAAAATCCGGAAGCGCTGCTGCCGCTTTCGGGTTTTTGCACGCCGCCGTTGGTGTGTCGCCGCGGGAAAACCCGGAAGCGCTGATGATCAGCGCTTCTGGGTTGTGTGGCGACACACCAGACTGTGTGTGGCGACACACTTTTGTGTCGCGACACACAGTTTGGAATGCTCTGCTATAAGCGTAAGGAAATAAATAAAATACAACACTATGACTGAATTCACACTTTATGCTAAGATATAATGTTGTTGGTTTTGATATATTCGACCAAATTTGTGAGTTTTTGAAAACAATATAAGGCTAAACCATGTCTTATTCTAATGAGGGAAGCTAATCTGTGTTTACCCACAGTATATTTACCCTTATTGGGGGAGATGGGCAGTAATACAAATTTAAATAATAAAATAAAATAAATAAATATTGACAGAAAAGATGGTTAAAAAGATATAAGTATATAGAAGTAAGATGTGATATGCTACATTTAATGCACAAAAGAATGTTTTGTAAGAATGAGATTTGCTCCCTCTTTCTAGTGTAGGAAGAGTGGAAACTTAAATACATATATACTGTATATTTGGATCTATGGTTCCTCCTTAAATAGTAACAGAATGAGTTGTGTGCAGATCAGTTTAATTTCTGGTAATGCTTTATCTTTAGTTGGTGAGATAACATAGTGACTGAGATCTGATTTAGAAAGATCTTGGTTCAAATCTGTCCCCTGAGCCACTAGGTGACCTTTGGAAAATAAAACAGGATTGTTGTAAAGAGTGCAACAAGTTATTGTATAAGTACTGCTTAGAATTATAATCAAAATTCTAATTACTGTTATGTATTTAGCCACTATTTAGTATAAAGATAAAGATTAGTTATTTAGTCTTCAAGTTAAAAAGTATTGTTCGAGCATCACAATAAACCATACTTTATCATATCAGGAACAAGTCTAACTTTCCCTGGGTTTGTATGCTCCTCTTCTTTATTTGATATACTGCAAAAAAGTTTGTAAGTTACTAATTTCATTTTTGATTTATTCATATGTTGTATATCTAATTCTGATAAGCTGTAGTTAATATTAAATATGACATTTCTACACAGTAAATCTATTTTAAGATTCAGCTTAGTTTAGGGTTCAGTCACCATAAAATCTCTGAAGTACTCAAAGATATTCAGGAGGAGAAGACAGGAATGTGCATCACATTTGTGTATGTGAGGAAGCCAGAGTTTTCACCATCACAATAAACCATAGCTTATCTTAACGTCTAAATGTAAAAGTTCTTTGAGAGTGCCATATATAATAACTTATTTATAAATTTACAGGCTATTTTATATATTTTTCTGAATGGGTTTTAGTGATTTAGTGTTCTTTGGTTTTATGTAAAAAAAACCCAGTTGGAAGCTGCTGCTGAGAAAAACTGGAAAAGATTAAATGGCATTTGGAAATACTTGATTTCATATATTTCCTAAATTGGAAGTTAAAAACTGTATTGTATACTGGAACATGTGATGATGGTGATAATTTTTGCTCCCTTAATACATCACAGACCCACTGCTGCTTAAAGGTAGTGCAAGATTTGAACTAGTTAGTGCATGATTTGGACTAGTTAGTGCAAGATTTGGACTAGTTCTATGCATTTTTTCAAGTTTATTTTCATATCAGTTTAGAAGTATAGTTTCATATATCAATTCTGAGTGATTAAATGCTGTTTAAAATGGGATTTCTATTAAATTTCATATTTAAGTAATGTGATGTTTTAATTAAAACATAACTATAGGGAAAAAGTTGAATCTTGAAAAAGCTATGTAATATTTAATGTGCTAAGTTTTTGCAAATTTGTTTTATAGGAATCTCTAAAACAGAGAACCTTTGTGAATTTACTGACATAGTATGGAGTTCCAGTGGGAGTGAATTCTCAGATGATGAAAATAACATTGCAGCTTCAGATTTTCCTTGTATGAAAATGAAGAAATATAGAAAGTATGCCTTGATCTCCAAGGAAGCATGTAATAAAGGTAATGCATTTTCTGTACACAGTGTAAAAATCAGTTTTCATTCATAATTTTCAAACTGCCATATTTTCAGTATTTGCAGTTTCTCCTCTCCAGATTGTGGATCCTATCCCCCTTTTTTCTTCAGTCCTGGAAAAATTCTATTCCTGAGCTCTAGACTGTCCTATCCTTCAGAACACAGTCTGGTTTTGGAACCTCAATTTTTGTTACAGTAAATTCATTCTACTTTTTAGCATTTTATTTATTTATTTGCTTTGTTGGAAAATGTTTACATACATTTCATACATATTAAAATTATTGTTGTTGCTGTTAGTCCTGTTATTAAAACTTGGAATCAAATGAAATATCAGGAGGGAGAATATGGGGGAATGTACATTGTAATAAACATATGTAAAAATGTTAGTATTTTTAAACATGTCTAATTTTTGGAGTTTTTTTTCCTCTTCTCCTTTAAGAAGAACTTCAATTCATTGAGTGGGAAAATGATAGTGATTATGAGGATGATGAACAATGTAGTGGATCAGAAGGTAATGATGTTCCTTTGGATATATTGGACACGGATTCTTGCACAAACAGCACTTTCAAACCTGATAGAGAGAAACAAGATGAACCCTCAAAGGTAAGAAATTGTTTAAGATGGAGGTCATTTAATAATGTTTGGTGCCAGACTAAGTTACCCAGCTATTTGAAAATGTTACTGTGGAATACAATTTAATGCATTTTAATTCTGTTTTTTAAAATTATAAGCATTTCTTTTATTAAATGTATGGAATCCTGGGATTCATGGCACGCAACGAGTGAGAAATTTTTTAATTTTAAGTATCAAAGCATGGATCCACCATAATTTTGCTCTTTCAAACTTAATATTCTGGTTTGTGAAGGGTTTCAGTGTTCTCCAGTAGAGGGAGACAAGAGCCAATTTTTTGAAGTTTTAATCTAGAAGAAAGTTCATAAATAATTTGATGTACTTTATCCTGTAGTGAAGGTTTTAAAAATAAAATGTTTCGTCAACTATCAGGAGGTAATAAATGCAGGATATCTGATAAATAAGTGTTATCAACATTTATCTTAGATTAAGCAATAGGAGCATTTCTAAATTAAAAATGGGATAGTATTTAAAGAACTAGAAAGACGGGAGTATATCTACCTAAAGCATGATTATTTAACTCACAAGTGTGTGTTTTGATGTGTTCTGACATATTAAACATTGAATAGTTTAAATCTCTTGTTCAATTTATACATAAAAATATTTTTGTAAGTATTTTGCAATATTTTGGATTTCTGGAGCAGAGAAGAAAGGGTGACTTGGCTTTTTCTATTTTGTCAAGCATTATGCTGACAATATTCTAGATTTGCTTTTTCTTATAGATAACTATGTGCTTAAATGCAATTTAAATATGTTCTTATTCTGTACCTAAATTGTAACTGAACAATGATAGTAACAATGGTGCATCATTTGCGGGGATTTCCAGGAATTTGGGTGATCAGACTTGACTAGGGAGTTAATTCATGTTACATAGGAGATTACTATAATTGTAATTAGTGACTCTTTACATAGTTTTAATGCTTTATTTTAATCTTCAGTCCTGGAGACATGTTATGGTCCTATAAATATTTTAAAACAAGATAAAAAAAAGGTTAACTGTTAGAAGAAAATATAAGGGTGTGTGTGTGTCAAGAAAATAGCTAATATAAAGGCCTTAAATTACCCTGTAATGCAGGGCTTTCCAAAGTTTTTCCTGCGGCGACACACCAACCGGCGTTGGTGTGTCGCCGCGGGAAAACCCGGAAGTGCGGCAGCGCGCAAAAACCCGGAAGCACTGCTGCTGCTTTCGGGTTTTGCGCGCTGCAGTTGGTGTGTCGCCGCGATGATGATCAGCGCTTCCGGGTTGTGTGGTGACACACCAGACTGTGTGGCGACACACTTTTGTGTCGCGACACACAGTTTGGAAAGCTCTGCTGTAATGTGTTTCAATATTGTCGGTGGAAATAGAATTTCTTACTGCAACATTTAAAACTGAAATGTTAGGTTATATCTATAAATTATGCCTGTCTTTAGAGGTGACTTATTTGCATTGGTACCACTGTATATTGAAAAACTGCTTGTAAGATTCAAGTGCTTCATAAACTTGTCCATAATCTTTAGTATTCACCTTTAGTTGTGGGAAATACGTATGTGCATACTTCGTAGAAGTATTTTTATTTTTCCCCGAAATGCAATGCAACTCATCATGTTGTAGAGACGAGTACACCCTCTCCTCGTTTAGCGACCGCAAATCCATTCCTTAAATCGGAAGTGAAATGGTCGCTAAGCGAAATAGTTACTAAGCGAACACATGACAGAGAGAAAGAGAAAGAGAGAGAGGCTGTGAAGATCACTGGTTGCTATCGTCTAATTCAGATAAAGTACTCTCGTACAGCTGTACTCTCACTCCGGTGGTGTTGTCAGGTGCATGAGATTTGGTTTGTAAGTGCACGCATCCCATGTTTTTATTATATTATTTCGATATTCACGTTTTGTTTCCTGTACATTCAATAAGTTCCAGTGTTTAACTTGTATCAGTGCTTGTTCTTCACTGTCTTTTACATAATCAGCCAATGCATGCTTTTATTCTTTGATGGTTCGTTTGACTTGAAGTAATGGAGACTCTGCCTCCATTTCTGCGGGGCAGGTATAATCTATCAATATCACTATGGGGATGTAATGCATAGTGAATAGTCATGAGTGTTCTTGTTTTTCGGTCCAAACTGTCCAGTTCAGCTTGTGTCCAGTTAATAATTCCAGCAGTGTATCGTATAACAGGCATGGCCCAGGTATTGATGGCTTTGATGGTCTTTCCACCATTCAGTTTTATCTTTAGCAGTTTTCTCTCTCTTTGGATGTATTCTTTAATCACATTTTTAACTTGTCCATGCTTGATGTTATCCAACTGTAAAATGACCAGATACTTGTAGGCTTCATCCTGATGGTTTGGGCATTCAGCATTTCAATTCCATTACTGTTTGTGTTGTTGTTGTTATTACAATCTGATTTTGACTGGAAGACTGTTCCAAAATGCCAGCAGTGCTACTGAAAAGCAGTGCTTTCTGGCCACAGTTCCTTCTTGTTCCCAGAAGTGGGAAATATCAGTTGTTTCTCCAGAGATGACCATACAAGTTTCTTTGTGAGCCGCCAAAAGTTGTTTTTGATTGCGGTGACATAGAGATATGTTTAATAAATAAATAAAGTCAAACCGATTCCAGTTCAAGTAAGCAGTCTGGAGGTACAGTGGACCAAGTCTTGTATAGTTGAATGTGTTACGTGAACTCAGCCATAGTGCTTTGTAGATTATGGTTTATGGCTTTAGTAGCATGGCTGAGCCTATTGGGGTGGAAGTGTGGAGCTCTAAAATATCTTCCCCTAAAAGTCCTCCTGGCCCCATCTTTTGCCCTGAGGGAGTGGCTTGGTCATTCTTGCTGTCACCAAGTATCTTCTATTTATCTGGCATTTTACCTCTAACCCTACTGTGTGAGAGATTTTGTTGTTGTTCAGTCGTTTAGTCGTGTCCGACTCTTCGTGACCTCATGGACCATAGCACGCCAGGCCTTCCTGTCCTCCACTGTCTCCCGGAGTTTACTCAAATTCATGTTCATTACATCGGTGATGCTATCTAACCATCTCATCCTCTGCCGTCCCCTTCTCCTTTTGCCTTCAGTCTTTCCCAGCAGCAGGGTCCTTTCTAGTTAGTCCTCTCTTCGCATTAGGCGGCCAAAGTATTTGAGCTTCAGCTTCAGCATCTGTCCTTCCAATGAGCAGTCAGGGTTGATTTCCTTTAGGATTGACTGGTTTGACCTCCTTGCAGTCCAAGGGACTCTTAAGAGTCTTCTCCAGCACCACAGTTCGAAAGCATCAGTTCTTCGGCGCTCAGCCTTCCTTATGGTCCAACTCTCACAGCCATACATTATTTATTTATACCCTGCCTATCCCCTCCCTATCGGAGGACTCTAGGCGGCTTTAAAAAAAGGTAAAGGTACCCCCCGCACATTTGTGCAGTCGTGTCTGACTCTAGGGGCCGGTGCTCATCTCCGTTTGTTAGCCAAAGAGCCAGCGTTGTCTGAAGATGCTTCCACGGTCATGTGGCCGCATGACACACGTGGAACGCTGTTACCTATGCACCGAAGTGGTACCTATTCATCTACTTGCATTTGCATGCTTTCGAATTGCTAGGTTGGCAAGAGCTGGAGCTAGTGCGGGAGCTCATTCCGCACGCGGGGCTAGGGATTCGAACCTCCGAACGTGCAATCTTCCGATTGACAAGCCTGGCGTCTTACCCACTGAGCCACCACGCCCCTCTAGGCGGCTTACAACATTGCAAATTCATATATATTATACATAAATTCATATATATTATTACCGCGCGCTAAGGGAGAGGGGTAAGGGAACCGACTCTTCTTCCGTAGGTATTGGACTACATGTCCCAGAATACCTCGCTTTCCGAGTTGGCTGCTGACATCCTGGATGTTGCCGATCGGGTTCCGTCGTCCTCTGCCACCATTCCCGGGATTCCCGGGATCTTCTTTCGCTCCGAGGGCGACCCCCGACAGGACGCCGGCAATTTCTCCCACTTTAAAGTGGTACCCATTTATCTACTTGCATTTAGCTTTCGAACTGCTGGGTTGACATTACCACTGGGAAAACCATAGCTTTGATTATACGGACCTTTGTTGGCAAGGTGATATCTCTGCTTTTTAATATGCTGTCTAGGTTTGCCATAGCTTTCCTCCCAAGGAGCAAACATCTTTTAATTTCATGGCTGCAGTCACCATCTGCGGTCATCTTGGAGCCCAAGAAAATAAAATCTGTCACTGCTTCCATTTCTTCCCCTTCTATTTGCCAGGAGGTGATGGGACTAGATGCCATGATCTTAGTTTTTTTAATGTTGAGTTTCAAGCCAGCTTTTGCACTCTCCTCTTTCACCCTCATCAAGAGGCTCTTTAGTTCCTCTTCACTTTCTGCCATTAGGGTGATATTGTCTGCATATCTGAGGTTGTTGATATTTCTCCCGGCAATCTTAACTCTGGCTTGTGATTCATCCAGCCCGGCATTTCTCATGATGTACTCTGCATATAAGTTAAATAATGTGAGAGATACACACACCCAGCTGCCTTTCTGACAGGTAAAAAGATAAAACATGAAATAATGAGTTAATTGCTATAGTGCATCTCTAAGGTTATTTTTTAATTTTATTGATCTTTTAGTCAAGATCAAAACAACTACGCATATTAAAAACCAGTCAAAAAGTAATAAAATGGCCACAAGATGATAATCAGCTGAAAACAAAAAAAATAACAAAAATGCTAGACAATTAGATGTCTAATACCAATAGCAATTGCCACAATTTTGACTAGAAGTATTTCCTCTTGGGAAATTTACTTAAAAAGTGAAAATGTAGAACAACTTCTTTTAGCTTTAAATATTAAAATGCAGGTAACTGTATTGGAAAAAATAGGTTAGAAAATTATTCCAGTCCAGCAACTGTAAATAAATGGAACAAGAAAAGAATCTAATAGAATATAGAGTAAATACAAGAATACCTGCAGACCACAAGATGGTGCTGATCTGCTAAGAGAAAACTTGCCTTAAAGAGGTGAATAACACAAATTCCTTGATGATTGGGTTCCAGTTGACAGTAAATACAATGCCTTAAATTATGCAGAGGAATAAACAATATTTTTAATGGAACACACGGAAAACAAATAATAAATTTAGCACAGTTTCTAGCTAAGACGCTTATCTATTTCTTCCAGGGTAATATTCCTTGAATCAGATTTTCCTTCCAATTCAATCCACCTGGATTTCCTTTCTGTTTTTTACAAGTTCTAAACTTTAAGGTTGAAGGGAAATTAGCTTTCTTCACTGTATCCCAGCACACAGCTTCATATTTGAATCTCTTCTGGAGTTCTGCCTTTAGTCTTCAGAAGTAGAAACCATCTTCTTGGAAGGGAGGGGCTGGGCCGCATCTGTCTCTTCCTATGTGTCAAAGTGAGTACCTTCCTCATGCCGTGGATTCAAAGTCTGTCTGAACTTGTGAGCCTGTCCGGCATGAAAGGGTGGGAGGCATTTCTAAGTATGGTGAATACAAGCTGCATTTCACAGCAACTCAAATAAGTTAACCAAGAAAGTTGGGGCTTATTCAATAACTCATGACTGATGCAGAGCTGCTGTTACTAGCAACCTCTTACATTAAATGGCAGTACTATATCTTATTGCTTAAAAAAGGTGTTCATATGTCTCTTAATTCAGTATAAGACTGTTTTGCCTGTTTATGTGCCCAGTAAATAAAGAATTTATGGACAAGACAGATATCTGGCTCTAGATATGCTTCAAACAGCAATGTGAGGAGTCTAGTCTACATCCTCGGTTTTATTGTGCGAATGCAGACTGTAGAAAAATGAATGTGTAGTGAAAGCTAGTACTACTGCTACAAGCTTCCATGTATGATTGAATATGCATATGTACTGAGTTTAAGTGTGCAAATTTCACCTGTTTGCTGTATCAGTAATGGTTGACTAACTTTTCTAGCACTGCATTCAAACAATAATATCTTACCACAATATGTTCTTATAGAATTGTGCATTGTGGTACCACATAGATTGGTGGTCTCCCTCCAATTTTTTTTTTGCTCCTTTCTTCATGCATACCAAAAGGTATAGTTTTCTTTTCCTTCTGAATAATAAAATTATGGTTCATACTTTCTAAATAAACCAGGATATGAAGCCAGCTTTAAACCATAGCATTACATAGCAATGTATTTTGAAGCCAAAATAAAATCTCCCTGTTTGAACATAATTGAACACTTGGTATTTAATATAATATTTAATTACACAAACCCTTGGATTGTGTGAGTTTGTTTTTTGTTCCTGTCTGGTTCTTGTTGCCTTTGCCAACTTTTATTTTATTTTTGTGTCTTACTGTATTTTTTAATGTTTTTACTTTTGAGCCACCCAGAGTCATTGGGAGTCAGTGGCATACAATTTATTATTATTATTATTATTATTATTATTATTATTATTATTATTTCAGAATTCTTGGCTTGTTTCATACTGAAACATGAGTAGTCTTTTTCTACTCATCCTAAATATCAGTTTATTGTCTACTTGTATTTTTAAAGATGGGTGTCAGAACACTAAACTTTATTTAATCCATAACTGGGCTTTGTAGCACACCAAGTTTATAATCTATAGTTGAAGTTAACTTGTTATAAAGAAACCATAATTAAATTTTACTACAGTTTAAGATTCTGACATATTAAGCAGTGCTTAATCAAAACATAAGGGGCGTGGTGGCTCAGCGGGTAAGACGCCAGGCTTGTTGATCGGAAGATTGCAAGTTCGGAGGTTCGAATCCCTAGCCCTGCGTGCAGAGTGAGCTCCTGCACTAGCTCCAGCTCTTGCCAACCTAGCAATTCGAAAGCATGCAAATGCAAGTAGATTAATAGGTACCACTTCGGTGGGTAGGTAACAGCGTTCCACGCGTGTCATGCGGCCACATGACCGTGGAAGCGTCTTCGGACAACGCTGGCTCTTTGGCTAACAAACGGAGATGAGCACCGGCCCCTAGAGTCGGACACGACTGCACAAATGTGCGGGGGGTACCTTTACCTTTACCTTAATCAAAACATAGCAAACATTTTTGATCTTCTCGTTGTGTACTATTGGGGAGAGTGTGAGCATCAAAGGCTGATTATGGCTTATTCCCATTGCATTAAACAATAACTTTTAATAAATTTCAGTCTGGCACATAGAAGGCAAAACTAGCTGAACCAAATACTGCAGAAAGTCTATTTTTAATAGCTAGAGTACAGAAATGTAACTGCTGCTATGAATAAGGACAGAAATTTTTTTAGTCCAAAGTCAAATTGGTGATAATGTCTGTTGTTACATATAGAGTGGCTGGCACGCCTGAGTCATCTTGGTTTTGTTTTTATTTTGTTCTTTGGCCTGCAGGCATTGTTGCAGCAATACACCTGGCTATGTCTTCTTGGCTTTCTAGCTAGCTGTGTCCCAGGAAATCAGGAAGGTCTTCTTTTGTCCTTCACTTGGTCAGTTTGATGATTGGGTGCAGAACTGAACCTGCAGTTCTGTCGAAGATGGTTCTGCCTGATGGGAACAGAAAGAATTTGTCAAACACATCCACTTTTTACTTT
This sequence comes from Charina bottae, assembly GCA_023362775.1. NCBI lineage: Eukaryota > Metazoa > Chordata > Lepidosauria > Squamata > Charinaidae > Charina > Charina bottae. The sequence continues at coordinate 169,884,498 of JALMGJ010000003.1, read as the reverse complement.
AAATGTATAGTGTACTATCCCATTCTAAGAACTTGAGTTAGGTGATAAAGTGTTTTTAAAAATGCAGGCCAGGAACCAACAAATTATAAAACTGTCTATGAAACCAAAGGAATTTAGACTGGGGACAAATTTAGCCCTGATCGTATTTAATAAGCTACTTTGGAGACAGAGAAATGTTCAAAATATATATAGAAGTGTAATTTAGTACCTACAAATTTCTCTGGTAAACCTAAATTTCTCTTTCAAGGTAGGCCCCACTATGCAATAAGTATCCAAATTAAGTCAGTGGCAATATTTGCATTGAGATTAATGGAGTAGCCTATGTGCTTATTTTGTAAGATGAGTTGACTTCAGAGTAATAAAATTTAGAATCACAACACTTAGAAAATTAGTTGTGTGTATGTGTGTGTGTGTGTGTGTGTGTGTGTGTGTGTATGTGTGTGTGTATATATATATATATATATATATATATATATATATATATTCCATTTAGTTGTATGTATTTTTAGAAGATGTGTTTTTGTTTCATTGCTCTGTCCTGTTTAAATGCTGTGTCTGACTCTTTCCTCTGTTGTGTAATATAAAATACAGTTGTTTTAGGAGGTACTATCTCTATTGTTTGATATGGAATCTGTGTCAGACTGATGACCTAATGCCTGATGGCAGAGTATGTGTCTGTGTTCCTATGGCAAATATGTTTTACTCATACCCATGGATAATGATGACACACTAGATGTATGCATGGTTTACTAGTGTTTTGAATAAAGACAAGTAGTACAACTGGCAGAAGACTATGCCAAAGCCTTTTTTCCAGGTTTGCTTGTTGTATATTTTTGGGAGTATTTTGTGTTAGGGCAGGGAGAGCCGTATTGCCCCATTCAATTCTGGAATGATGTATTTCATTCTACCACTTCATTCTGCCATATGTGCAAACAAGGCTCTATTATAGTACAGTAGACTGAAAACAGTATATTGATCACAAATTGTGCTGCTAATTGATTTAAACTTCCTGCCAGAATTTGACAATCCATTGTTCCTTCTTTGCTGAATCTGAGGATTTCGAATAGCTATGGAAGTTTTCATTATTTGGCAAATGTATTTTTTTACATTTTCAAAATATAAGAAAGCAACAAAATAAAAGATGTGTTTGAATTAAGCTCAAATTCTAACATCTATGTGTCCATATCCATATGTCTTTCTTGCCAGCAGTATGGAAATAGTTTACCATTGTCTTCCTCGGGGGTTCTTTTGACTTCCTAATTTAGACGTTGAATTCCCTGGTGGCCTGGCCACATACTGTAGGCCTGACTCTTCTTAGCTTCCTTGCTGTCACCTGCTAATAATAATAGCAGTTAAATGCAAAAATTCTGTGATTTTAGCTATATGACATAATATATATGGAACTAAAAACTTTTGAGACTCTGATCCCTAATTTTCTTAGGCTAGGATAGTGAGCCATGATTTTCTTCTTTGGTCTTTCTTTTTTGGCCAGCTATAGACTTTTTATATATATATATATATATTTATATTTATATTTATATTTATATTTATATTTATATTTATATTTATATTTATATTTATATTTATATTTATATTTATATTTATATTTATATATATTTATATATATAATATATAATATATAGACCTAATGGCAGAAAGTGAAGAGGAACTAAAGAGCCTCTTGATGAGGCTTTACTTTCAATAATTTTTTGTGTCCGAAACATTAATAATTTTATTGGAACATGTAATGAGTGCATTGTCACAAATTTGAATCTGATTGTCTTCCAGAAACCAAGGTTCTTTAATTCCAAGTTTGTTACTGATGAGGAATGGAAATCATTGTCTGCCTTTACTCCAATGGAGTGTATAGAGCAGTGTTTCTCATTCTTAGCAACTTTAAGCTGTGTGCTGGCTGGGGAATTCTGGGAGTTGAAGTCCACACAGCTTAAAGTTGCTAAGATTGAAAAACACTGGTATATAGGATAGAATGGAAAGCAAAACTGTTGGGCAGCAGAAGTAGGTGGGTAGAACACATACTCTGTTTAATAAGCTCTATGTCTTAATGCAGTTAGTGCTATTAAATGACTGATTCTCAATGCATTTTCAATTAAATTAGGGTGCATATTCTTGCTGTGTTTCTATATTTGCACTGTAACTGAAAATAAATTTGATTAAAAATAGCTTTCTTGTTCAGTGTTCTTAATTTTACTTTAGAAATCGATGTTTACTCTCCATCTTATATGGTTCATTTTTTAAAATTTTATTTTCTATCCTGCCTTTATTATTTTTATAAATAACTCAAGGTGGCAAACATACCTAATACTCCTTCCTCCTCCTATTTTCCCCACAGCAACCACCCTGTGAGGTGAGTTGGGCTGTGAGAGTGATTGGCCCAAGGTTACCCAGCCAGCTTTCATGCCTAAGGCGGGACTAGAACTCTCAGTGTCCTGGTTTCTAGCCCGCTGCCTTAACCACTAGACCAGGGCTTTCCAAAGTTTTCCCGCGGCGACACACCAACCGCTGTTGGTGTGTCACCGCGGGAAAACCTGGAAGTGTCGCCGCTGCGGCAGCGCGCAAAAACCCAGAAGTGCTGCTGCCGCTTTCGGTTTTTGCGCACCACCATTGGTGTGTCTTTGCGGGAAAACCCAGAAGCGCTGATGATGATCAGTGCTTCCGGGTTGTGTGGCGACACACCAGACTGTGTGTGGCGACACACTTTTGTGTCGCGACACACAGTTTGGAAAGCTCTGCACTAGACCAAGATTCTATTATTTCCTAGTATGTGTAAGTTTACAGGAAAACTTAAGACACATTAGATTTTACAGGAAAACCTAAGACACGTAATCTAAAACCTAAGACATACTACTTTTCCATGAAGTAGTAAATGAAATTTTGGGAATATTTTTTGTTTTTGTTTTGGTGCTGTCTCTATTATATCTTTCCAATTTTTAGATGTGTTTATATGCAGAATTATAGTATCATTGTTCTGATTAAGTACCGTATTTTCCGGCGTATAAGACGACTTTTTAACCCAGGAAAATCTTCTCAAAAGTCGGGGGTCGTCTTATACGCCGGGTGTCGTCTTACAGGGCGGGTCACTTCCCCGGTGCACAGCTGATCCCCGGCGCACAGCTGATCGGCACCGAGATTTTCCACCCGGGCCCTCCCCCCCCAAATACATCTCCAAGCTTTAGCAGAACAAACCACGAAGGAGGAGGAGGAAGAGGGTGGTGGTGGTGATGGGGGGAGGTTTGAAAAAGGGGGGGGTCGGGAGGGAGGGAGGGAGCGGAGGGTGCCCCCCCCGCACTGATCCATCACCAGGGAAAGAGAGCGAGAGGGAGGGAGGCTGAAATGACTCAGTAACTTTTGCGCTTGGATCTGCTTTTTCAAACCTCCCCCCATCATCACCACCACCCTCTTCCTCCTCCTCCTTCGTGGTTTGTTCTGCTAAAGCTTGGAGATGTATTGGGGGGGGAGGGCCCAGGTGGAAAATCTCAGTGCCGATCAGCTGTGCGCCGGGGATCAGCTGTGCGGGAAGTGGAGTTGCTCAGTACTCACTCAGTAACTTTTGCGTTTGGATCTGCTTTTTCAAACTTCCCCCCATCACCCTCCTCCTCCTCCTCCTCCTTCATGGTTTGTTCCGCTAAAGCTTGGAAATGTATTCTTCACCCCTCTGCCTTGCCCAGGTAATTAAAGCTTTCTTTAAATCGTTAAAGCTTTCTCACCCCTCACCCCAATATTCTCCTTCACACACACACCCCGCGCTGCTGCGCTTCGCATTACTACAGTATTCGCTTTCTACTCTGCTTCCCTGTTTCCTCCCTGCAGTTTTTTACTTTCTACTCTGCTTCCCCACCACACAGCTGATTGGCGTGGATATTTTCCACCCGGGGCGGAGCAAGCTGCAGGTTTTGAAGAGGGGTAGTCTGTAGCTTGAATCATGTCAACTGGATTTCTATTTTCTCAGTGGAAACGTTTCGCTCCTTATCCAAGGAGCTTCTTCAGTCTGAGCAAAGTTGGTAAGGGAATCCTAAATATGTTTCTACCCAGGTGTAAGGTCACACAGCTACCTAGAAACATATTTAGGATTCCCTTACCAACTTTGCTCAGACTGAAGAAGCTCCTTGGATAAGGAGCGAAACGTTTCCACTGAGAAAATAGAAATCCAGTTGACATGATTCAAGCTACAGACAATTCCACCTGGATGACTGAGAACCTTCATAGAAGAGGGGTAGTCTTATACGGCGAGTATATCCCAAACTCTATATTTTAAGTGGAAAAGTTGGGGGTCATCTTATACGCCCAGTCGTCTTATACGCCGGAAAATACGGTAATTTTATTGTTTTTTTAATGCATTCTGTATGGAGCTAAGAATCTACATAATTACTTGGAAATGCTTACTTGGAAATAATGTCAGTTGAAATCTTCTTATGAACAAGAAGTAAAAGCATTTAAATAAAAAAAAGAAAAAGAAATACTGCATTTCTCACTAGTTCCCATTGGTCTCACAGTTTGCAAGATTCTTGTTTTGTATGAAGAGCACATATATTTAAATTGGCCCTCATTTTGCAGTTATAAATCTATATTCATTTAGAAAGTATTGCATAAACTATATTATATTTCAAATGTTTAATGCTTATATAAGTGCATAAGTGGGATGTGCCAGTGGGTGGACATAAAATTTGAAATTACAAATTAATAAATAAAATGTCCTTGATATTGCTGTTATTCTAATCAGATTTTTACTAAAACCTGCACTTAGTGTTGAAAAACTATGAGCCCCCAAAGGTTTTTTATTTTTTTTTATGAACACCTCTAACACTGTACATTTTTCTACTGAAAAATTCATTCTTGGTAACCCAAAGCTTTCTTCATTTCACCAAAAGACTTGCTTATTTACTGTAAAATATCAAATTACCAGTAGATTCAGGTGTACATTCTGGTTAACCTTGTCATAAGCTGCTAAAAAGCACTTTTTGGGGGTGGTAGATATATTGTTTAATAGCTTCCAATATGTGTGTATCAGGACAACATATGCTTGGCAATTGATGGCATTGTGTAGACCCATGTTTGTCATGAAGGAGGTTGCTTCTGCTGTTTTTCCATGGGAACTATGTTAGATATAAAGGACCTGTTTTTTCCTTCTCCATTAGACTCTTAATCAGATAGATGACTTCTGTAGTGTTTGCTAGCTCTTGGCGTTTTTAGAGAGATTGAGATTCCAGAAATCTGGTCACTTCAGGCCTGCGTATCTGTTTTCTTTCCATTTTTTAAGATAGATAATGTTCTTTTCTTAGATGTATATCTGTATAATTTTACGCCTGCTTTATTTCACAAGGGGAAAGCCTGCTACATATTTGTGCTTTTGTTCATGCTGCTGCTGGCCTTTGAATAGAGGGAATATAGCCAAGCAGCACATGATAAAGAGGGGCCAGTGTGGTAAAACTGTGCTGCTCTTACTGGTTAGTATGGTGGGTGGAACAAGCTGGAGCAAGGAGAAGAAGACAAACAATTGTTTGCATTCCATTGATATCTGTGCTGCATTGGGAGCACTCACGTGTTGTTATAATGAATCCCTCTAATGTGAAAAGATGTTTGAATTCACCCCAAGCATAACAGCTACAAAACTTTGCCCAATTATAATACTGAGAAAATCAAGAGCAGCAATCATATCTGTGCCAAACCACTTTCCTTTGGAATGACTTACTGATTCATGCATCTCACAGAGTCATGCTTTGCTTAACTCTGTGTTACTGAATAAACTGCAATTGGTTGGTTCATACAACATTCTAAGACTTATATCATGGTTCATAGATCACAGTTGAGTTTATACTGCATGCTAAGCCAAAACCAAATAAATTATATTATCATTTAGTGTGATTTGTGAATCCAGATTATTTCTTTTTGCTGCTTGTATATTGTGACTGGGGGCGTGGTGGCTCAGCAGGTAAGATGCCAGGCTTGTCGATCGGAAGATTGCAAATTCGGAGGTTCGAATCCCTAGTCCTGCGTGACGGAGTGAGCTCCCGCACTAGCCCCAGCTCTTGCCAACCTAGCAATTCGAAAGCATGCAAATGCAAGTAGATGAATAGGTACCACTTCGGTGGGTAGGTAACAGTGTTCCGCATGCGTCATGCCGTGAAAGCGTCTTTGGACAACGCTGGCTCTTCGGCTAACAAACGGAGATGAGCACCGGCCCCTAGAGTCGGACACAACTGCACAAATGTGTGGGGGGAACCTTTACCTTTTTATACTGTGACTACATTTACTTGCTATGCTATAGTATAATGTTGTTTGTTTGGTTCTGCTTTTGCACAATATGCAGACCCAGCTGTTGTATTTTATAAATCATGGATTATGGTTTAGATCATTTTGTTAACCCAGCCAGTGGTGATTTATTCAACAAACTATGGTTAATAAAATTGTGAATTAACATTACATAGAAATTTAACATGTGTCTTCTGCCGCTTTTTCATGTAATTGTTCATATTGCATTATGGGGAGACATTCTAGACTCTAGCCAAGGCAGAAAAGAATAACTGAGGTGATTAAGCAACTAAGGCTATGCACACTTTGAAAATGATCCAGAAGTGTTTTGGATCACATACTATCACAGCATCTCTCTGCTACTCACCTGGCTTCCACGTGAGCTTGAAAAAAGATGCCACTGCTTTGGCATTACTCAATAAAGTTTAACGTGAGTCTGATCTTGATTTCCTGGAAAGTGTCAAAAACGGCTGAATCGAAAAGCAAAATAGGGATTCCATAATATCTTGACATTTTAAACAAATGGCCAGTGAATCCTGAAAGAAAATCACTGTAATTTTGAAACAAATGATCACCAGCTCAATTATTGAGTATGGCTTTTTAATCTCAGTTAAAACTATCAATCTTTTCTTGAGAAGGCCAGTCTTCCAGGTTGAGAGCCATGTTCTTTGTGTTATCTCTGGACAGATATAGGTGGGTCGTAAAGCAAATACCTTCTCCATCCATAACCTGCCAGTCATATTTACAATTCCTCACTTATCAGGACATTCCAAGCAAATAGTTTTTGTGAATAATGAGAGGCTTCTGAGTAAGCTTGTATAGACTTGTTTTTTTTTAAAACTTATGTACTTTGGACTTACAGAATTGGTACATATACTGTACTGGATCAAGCTAGCAGCTTTACTTACCCTTTTATGAAAACCGGCATTGGCATTATTGGTTCTTCTTTTTTTTGCCTTATGAGTTCTATATGCAGTAGTTCTCAGTTCAGCATCCACTCCTCAATAGAATTAAGTATTCACAATATAACATGTTACATTGACCATAAAGTAATTAAACTCTTGTTTAACTCTCTCATATTGAAAGGGAATTTGAATAAGCTAATTTGGGCATTGAGTATAATCCATTCATCTTCATCTCTAATCAATCCAATAGCTCTCAAACTTTCTTGCCTGATCTTTGAACAACTTCCTTTCCATTCAGTCACATGCTCACATAATTACTCAACCTTGCAACTTCAATACATCCTGATTTAGACCCATGTATTTTCCACCCCCTAAACCACAATCTCTCATGAAGTCATCATTAACTTCTTCGAGTAACTGAAATTTGGTGTTGTGCTTCTATCAGGCTCACAATATCTTTTTCCTGTGCTACCACCTCTGTGGACTGTAACATTTTTCTTTGGCACGGTCGCTTCATTTTCTTCTATTTAGGTCATAGTTTAATCCCTGTGGTGTTTTTCATTTGATGATAAATATTTAATTTAAAAAATAAACTAAGTACATTCTTAGAGAAGGGTATCATGTAGAATTACTAAAGTAACCATTAGTCTATGAAACTGCTCTGAGATTGTGAACTAAGTGTAAAGCACTCCATCCGATATCTATAATCTCCCTGCTCTAGAGTAACTCACAAACACATGAGTTCTTAGAAGCAGAAGAGTTTATTATAGCATACAGAAGACTGCGGGAAGGAGAAGCCTCCTTCCCGCAGCGGAAGCACAGTCCCTCTCTTGTCCGGCGATCCTTCTCCTCTTCCCAATTCCGCTGTTTCACGTTCGAACGGGGCTGGTTACTGAAAGTCCCCTCGTTCCTCTGCCTGAATTGTAAGTTTCTGATACTTTGTAGCTGTAGTCTGTTACTCTCAATTTTCCCAGCTAATTGGATCCACCCCTCTAAAGTTCCAGGGTCATCTCTATCTAATGCCTTTTCCAGTAGGTCCTGTTTTAATCCATACTGGAAGTGTTCAATCTTTATCGATTCCGGCCATTCCGGCAGGTAAGATAAGAGCTTTTTAAAGTCCATAGCATATTCAGCTACTGCTCTGTTTCCCTGCCTTAAGTTCCTAAGTCGTGCCCTGGCTGATACTTTAGTCAGCGTATCTTCAAATCGTTTCCGGAGGGCATACATAAACTTCTGAAAGTCCCGTAGTTCCCTTGCCCCCCTGTCGTGTAGCGTTACCAGCCAGTCACCTGCCTCCCCTTCTAAAAAGCTGGAGACATACCTAATTTTACTCTCCTCCGTTCGGAAGGTGTATTCAAATTCCCTCATGAACCCTTGTACATGCGTTAAAAAGCATGCTAAATTCTTGGGGTCTCCATTAAATTTCGTCTTCAATTCACCTATGCCAAACGGTGTGTGAACCCCCCCTGGGGTCGTGCATTGATTGTATAACGGGGTCATGGGTGATTGATTGTAGGGGCGAAATTCTTCCTCCTCCCCCTCACTTTTGACGTCCGGTTCCCCGATGTCCCCCTCTTCTTCGGGTGTCGCCAAGCTCTGTTCCCTCACTCTGGGTTCATCTAGTTTGTCCATCAATTTCCCAAAGGCTGCTCCCAACGAGTCCATTTTGTTGATCAGCAGTCCTATATTCAACTGCACATGGGACATCTGGTCTTCTAAACGCACAATGCGCTGGGTTGGTGTGACCCTCTTCTTGGTGCCTTTTCCCCCTTTCTCCACTATCCCTTCGCCCACAGCTACAGACCATCCCGCCAGCCTTGGCTCGGTGCTGCTTAGATGGGTGGGGTTTTTGGTTACCTCTATGTGTTTTTCCTTCCTCTGTGCTTTCTTGCCCTCCTGCTCACTGGCAGCTCCCTCCATCTTCTGGGTGCTTGCTGAGCTGGGTCCAGCTTCTTCGTTGATTTCTGCCACCTCTACCAATTCCATTTCGTGCTGTGGTAATGAGGTGTGGTTGTGTGCGTGGCCACCTTCAACCGAGGGTTCGCTGGATATCAGAGTAATCCCCGGGATAGGTAGTCAAAAAATTTTTCCATTCAAGTCTTTATGTAAGGCACTCCATCCGATATCTATAATCTCCCTGCTCTAGAGTAACTCACAAACACATGAGTTCTTAGAAGCAGAAGAGTTTATTATAGCATACAGAAGCTAGCACGAACAAAGACTTGAATGGCTGAAACCAGTAAAGCATGCACATTTAAATCTTCCCCCCTCCCAAGGTTCTTTGGTGGTGACACGTGTAACTCGTGTCTTTCCAAGCTGCTCAGATATCCGCTCCAGGGGATGTGTATTCGGGATCCTCAGCTAGGTGTGAACCGGTCTACTTCAAAGCCGGTGTCTCTTTCGTGTCAGTTGCAGCCTCCTGAAATGTGCATATCAGTCTAGCGTCTGATCTCTGACACTAAGGGTGTTTGAGATTGTTTTACCAAAGAGCAGTCAAAGTAATGGTTACTTTCACCTGGTGAAAAACTGGTAGGCTTTCAAGATTGATGTCAGACCTTCAGGGTAGGTCAAGTCAGATCAGGAAACAGACACTACATGGATTACAGGAATGGTACTTAATTGCTTTAGGGTAGAGGTTCCCAAATTTTCTTGGTAAATGGCACCCCCAGTAGTTCCCAAACTGCCCTGCAGCTCCCTGGGGTGCTACAGTGAACTCACGAACGCATCCATTTATTTAGTAGTAAAATTTCTTGCAGCACCCCTATGAGTTTGCCACAGTGCCCTGGGGCGCCACATTGCACAGTTTGGGAACTGTGGTTGTAGTTTATAATAAGAATCTTGAAAGACTGCCAGAGTTTCTGTTTGCCCCCTTTTATAACAAACACAATCAAGGCAAGGTTATTTTGAATTTCTTTCTCTTGCTTTCCACTTTTCCAAGGAAATTGAATTTTTCCTCCTTTAATGACTCTTCCATTCCATCATCAAGATTATCTCTACATTCCTTTACAGTTGGGCCAAGAAATAGTGGTTGGTCCAGATAATCCAATGAGCTTTCATAGTACAGGATGGTCCTAGTTTGATGTCTTAACTAATGTGCCATAAGGCACTTGGGCAGTTCCTAGACTAGAAACAAGTATAAGGACTAGAAAAACATTTAGGCAGGAAATAGAGATTTGGAGGAGAGAAATGGCAAGCTTGGGAAGATATTAAGTGCACCCTCTTGCCTGCCATTTCTTTTATTTTCTATCTTTACATCATGATTCTAGATTTTGATCTATGTTGTGCAAGAGAATTGTTAAAATATCTTTAGTGTTAAATGGTTTGTAGCGTCCATATCATAGTGCAAGAGGCTTATACATACTTGCATCCTGAATAAGAACCCAGAAGCTGTTTTACTATTGCAAAAGTTAGTTTTCTATGTAAAATACATATTTAAATTCCAGTAAAATTGCCACGGTGTCCTATGCTAAATAACCCAATAAGCTTCTTTTAAAGGTTGAGATAGCTAGATAGTTGCTAGATATCTTGTGAGCATTGCATCAGTAGTATGCTAACACTGCAACTTTTTAAAAGAATAGTTTTAATGCAGAAGCATGTAAATTAGGTCTGTAGGCTCAGAAGTGCTCCTTGAAATCCATGGGTATAGATACAGGGTCCTCCAAAAGTGACTATCGTGTTTTAAGACTGAAGAGAAAGTTATATATCATATCATTTTCTTTTGGATCCATTCAATCGTATCCGATTCTCAAAGACTGCCTGGACAAGTCCCTACAGTTTTCTTGGCAAGGTTCATTTGTTTTTAATGTTATTTTATTTGAGGGGTTCAACTTGTGTTTTGGGGAACATTTGGATGTTATGATTGATGTACTTGTGAATTGTGCATACAAGTAGGCAGTATAGATACCTAATAAATAAATGTCAAGCGAAGGCTAGCTGTATGTGGCTCTCAGCTTAGAAGAAAAAATTGTGTGCCCATTTTAAACTATACCATTTTCAGTAAGATGATTACAAGTCCAGATACACTAACTGTTGAGCAAACTTTGCCCATAGGCTCATATCATAAACCACATACTGTAATATTGAAAATATGAAAACAGTTTATTTTTATAAAGGCAGCTTAAAGGTGCATGCAGCTAAATTTACTTTAAAAAATTGTTTCACCTGATTACCTAGTAAAATAGGCAAACCACTTCTCTTTCTCATAATACTTCCAGTCCTTTCCTCCCTATACTATAGCTTCTGTATACATTCATCTGGGTTTAGAGTTGAACCTACGCTTTTCTAGTGTTATTAAAATCAGTTGCTTGGATATAGAGTAGTCTTAGCTTGGTGCTTTCCCAATGTGTCCCAGCTACACATTCCTGAATACCCATTACCATGGGAATTCTTGGGTTATGGTCTCATCACATTTGGAAGGCTGGTAAAATATAGGGCTGCTTGGCCAATGCTCAGTACTCATTATACTGCTAGACTTTGAACTCAGTGGTTCTGAGAGCAGTGCTAACTCTGTCCAGGCATTCAGCTGAACAGTGGTTGGAAAATGGAGCACACACGGTAACCCCTCCCTTTTCTCTTCCTGAGAATTTTACCAAGCATCATGTAGCCAGAGAAGTCCAGGGATGCAGATAAGTAGGAAATTTCTCCCTTTTCTCTACATGATTGGATTTAAAGGTTGCCCTTCTGTGGTTATATCCATGTCATAGAAAGTTACCTTTTCTACTTTGAAGTGAAGCACTGAGCAGTAAGTTTGAGAATGCATAAAGACAACTTTGTCATCTGGTTGTTGAATCAAAAATTTCAGGGTATTATAGATAGCCCTAAACAAAAGGGTTCTATACATGTAAGAACAAGAAATGTCTTGAAGATGGATTAATGTCATTAGAGCATTTCCAAGTATGAAATTTAAGTCACTTGATAACAATGCTTGCATTTTGTGCTTGGTCATATTTAGAGTAGACATGCAGAATACAGTTAGCCTAAGGTTCAGTTCACTTATAAATTATAAATTAATGGCATGCCAAACCCAAAATTTCAGGGGAAGACAATGGCAAACCATTCTGTACAGTTAAGAAAACATTATGGATGTATCTATATAGTAATATATGGCATATACTACTATATTACTATATATACTATATTACTATATACAGTATACTACTATAATATATATACTATAGTTTGTGTGTGTGTATATGTATATATATATTACTATATTACTATATATACTACTATATTACTATATATACTACTATATTACTATATTTACTACTATATTACTATATAGTAATATATGGTGACGGCTGACAGGAAGCTCTGGTGTGGGCTGGTCCATGAAGTCATGAAGAGTCGGAAGCGACTGAACGAATAAACAACATATAGTAACCAGGAAACAAAGCAAAACAAAACTTCATTTTTAGCTGAAAATACTAAAAAATGCTGAGTGACTTAGCATTCTTAGCACTAGATAGTTTCTTGTAAATGTACATGAAAATATGTCACACCTTTATTTTTGCGTCTAAAACAAATCATATACAAAGAGAACCATATTTTCAAATCATCTTAGAGAAACCTAGTCTTTATCTTGAGATAAATTTTTTCATGATGGTATCATATCTAAAAATAGTATCTTTACTAAAATAAAAATTATTTTAGTTATTTCATCATTTTTTAAAAAGAGAGAACGTTGTGATCTGAATGTTATTTGTATAAATTGATTGTGCCATATTAGATGTAGGAGGAATAAATTGGATCTTAATATAAAATTATCACATCTTTTTTCTTCAAGAAAAGATTTTGAACATGTGAAAGTGAAAGGTCCTCTGTGCAAGCACCAAGTCATTACTGACCCTTTGGAGGGATGCTGCTTTCGCTGACGTTTTCTAGGCAGACTTATAGTGGGGTGGTTTGCCATTCCCTTCCCCAGTCGTGATTACCTTTTCCCCAGCTTAGCCGGGTACTCATTTTACTGACCTTGGAAGGATGGAAGGCTGAGTCGACCCAAGCCGGTTACCTGAGAAACCAACTTCTGCTGGGATCGAACTCAGGTCGTGGGGAGAGTTTCGGTTGCAGTACTGCCGCCTATCACTGCGCCATACAAGGCTCATATAACCAAGTCAAGCCAAGTTAATCAATAATATAAATTGTATTTGAATTACAGAGGTCATGCAGTTGCCTTTCATAACTGAATTTACTTCAAGTATAGGAAGTGTCATCAGAAGTGGAAATACGTTGTCAGCTGATACGTTATGATGTTATCAGCATATTAACAGACTAGTCAGTGACTGATTAATGCTGGCATCACTGTAGAGTTTATGACTGTGCTTTTTTTCTTTTATGGATTAAGAAGTCAGTCATACTGGTCATGAAGTTTATGCTGGATAAGTGATCTGGAGAGTAGAAAAAGATCCGTTGACTTTTCCAGCATGATTGTTTGTTTTTGTTGTACACCAACAAATATCTTTCCACCTGTCATACACAAATACCCTTTCTTCTCTAACTTTCTTAGGCTATATAGGAAGGTGAATTTATTTATTATCTGTAGACTAAAGTTCTTCCTTTTCTCTAAGAGTTCAAGGTAGCGAACCCAGCTCTCTTTCCTACATTTTTTTCCATACAGAAGTTTGTGAGACAGATTAGGCTGGTCACAGTCTCTCAACCCAAAGTCATTTAGTGAGCTGCTATATTTAAGAGTGAACCTGGTTCTTCATGGTGCTAATTTAACTTTATCAGTGCTAGGAAATGTTTATACTATGATGTAACTAAAGCAGCCAAAGAAACGGTTTAAATGTGAGTAATGGACAGGCAGTTAAGCAGATGTGAAGCAGAGTATTAAGATCTTACTGGTTTTCAGGACCTGCTGGAACTGAATTCCACAAGTTGGAAGTCAAACGTGAGCAGGAAGGTGTTCTATAATATCACTTCGAAAGTAATAGCAGAAGCAATTACTAGACCATGTTTAAAAATGTGTTTATGAGTTTCTGGAGAAGAACAAAACTGAACAGGTACAGAGCTTATGGGCAACTTGAATAATCTAGAAGGATTTTACTGTTATGTTTCCTTTTTGAAAAGCAGACTCTGAAGCAGATCATGAGTATAAAATGTAAGTAGCAAGAGATTAGTTGGAGAGGATTGAACATTCTCTGTGTTTCTGTATCATTCGTTTACGTGCAAAAAATGATATGCACATGTCTTGAGAAATCTGAATGCCTATTTATTTGGCACTTTCTGTTCAGAAAATAAATTATCTGTGTTGCATTTAAATTGAGGAAAAACACATCCCATTATATGGCATTACGTGAAAAAGCAAAAATATGCTTTCCATTTCAGATTACTTTATACACAATTCAAATATTGGTGGTGGGGACATAGAAAGTAACAAATGTATAAGAATACAGAAGGAGCAATGGAAGCAAAGGGTATAGCTAAAATGTGACTTTGTGTCAGTCAGTGTAAGGCTAACTTTGAACGTTGAAGACTATAAATTATGTTAAGTGAGCTTACTTCCAGATATGTGTACATAAAATTTTACTGTTAATTTGCTGTTCCCAGACATCTCTAAAGAACTTTGTTTTGTTAATTTTTAATGCATTTGCTGTAATCAGCAATGTTTTATCGTGGAGCAAGGTGGTGCTTACAACTTTTACTGGTTCTCTGCCAATTTTCCTTGATGGATCAGGACGTAGAATTCTCTAGTCCAGCAAACCTGTCACAGAGCTCCCAACTAGATGGATTTGAGAAGCTCATAAGCCTGAACTAATAGCTATAGTCATTTTTAAATATTGTTTTCCAGTAACCATATTGAAATGTTGCTTCTTATGCTTCAGAAGATAGTAAAGAGCCATCAATATTAGTAGCAGTTGATGGCATGATCCCTACAAACCAGTCCTTTTTCAAAACTCTGCAAATTGGCTGCCATTACCACAACTGTTGGCAGAAAATTTCACAGTTTAAATAGCTACTGTGTGAAAAAGTATGTCAGGACTGATTTTAATATACCAAACTGAAAGAAAGCTATCAAACTGAAGAGCCCCTATTACTATATTCTTTTCTCATGGGGGAGCTACTCCAGCCCTCTAATAATTTTGGTAGCCCTTTTAAACACATTTTCTAGCTTTATAACATCCTTCTGAAGGTGTAGTGATCAGAATTATATACAATACTCCAAGTGTAGTGTATTGTTATATACAGTACAATACCCCAAGTACTGTTGTATTGTCAATTCCCTTTGTGATAATACCAAACATCGAACGTATCTTTTTTTTTTAACTGTAGCTACATACCGGGTTGATAATTCCATTGAGCTGTCCATCATGACTTCAGGATCCCTTCCCTTGCCAGTTTAGATTCCAAATAAAAGTTTTCATGTATGGCTAGCTATAACTGCTGTGATTAAAGTATTGGCCATAGATGAACAATCCACACTTGACCATGGAGGTCATTGGATAACATTGAACGGATCACTCCCTTTAGCACCAGTCTATTTTACAGGTTTTATTACAGGGATTAAGTTGGAGAAGATCCCCATGCAATCTGTGCTTTATAGTACAGATAATGTATCTCCTCAAAAATATTACAGAAAACCTGAGTGCACTCTTGTATTGTACTCTTGTATTATTCCAATATTAGTGTAATCCTGTCTACCCTACTAGTTTCATTTTATGCTACTGCACAGTTACTTTCGTGCTTAATTACAAAGGCCAGCTGACTGCATGGCTATGGTAAATGTGTCACATCCTCCTCCTTTCACCTCTGCCCTTCTTAAAGATGATGGCAAACTTCTATGGTTTTCCACTAACCAAAAAGGAGTGTCTTTAGAAACCTCACAAACCTGTAGATCTGGTTCTTAAACAAGCTTTCAGACTTTATTGAACTTGGCTGGAAGTGCTTCGATATTACTAGTATCAGAGCAGGATTTCAGAACATAATACAAAAGTAATCAGCATTTCTATTCTTATAGTCAATTAGATAAAATTTGTAAAAATGTTTTCCTGATACATTCCATGAAAAAATATGCATTTTTATGTCAGGCCTACAGACTTCATGGTACTAAATACTAAATACCAATACTAAAAAAATTAAATAAAACAAGAAAGTTCTTCAAGAAAGTACAAATCATATTAGATTTAATTATTTTAACCTTTAAAATTTAACAATCCATTACACAGGAAACTGTAATAGCAGATTAGTTGTCTACCTAATCATGAATGGCAATGTAATTTCCAGAATAAGGTTTTGAGCTTGAGCTGCCTTCTGCTCCTAAAGGAAAGGTAGGATATAAATCTAACAAACAAACATATAAGAACCTTTCACATCCCTTTGTCTGATCCTTTTATAAATTGGAGTTGCCAAGCATTGTTTCCTGGACATAGCAAAACCTGTGCTGTAGGTATTTCATTATACTATACTATATGAAACAGAAAACTGTACTACAATGGAATGTGTTTGTGCATGCACAGAGGTACCCCAGAGATTGTATCCATATAATACTGGGGAGAAATAATTGCATCTTTGTGCACTCACTATATTATGTTATGCAGTATAGATTTTACATATTTACTGCCACTGCCTTCTTCCCATCCAGTTTTTTGGGCAGATTATCCACCAAGTAATCAGCATTTCATATCATGTTGTTTCATATCATGTTGTAGCTAAAAGCCTGATTGAAACTGGTGCAGAAAGTCAGCATAATCCAGATGTGTCTGGAGTTGTGAGATCTCTCTTTTTGGGGGGATGCCTTCAAGTCAGTTTTTGACTCTTGGTGACTGCCTGGACTAATCCCTGCAGCTTTCTTGGCAAGGTTTTTTGGAAGTGGTTTGTCATTGCCTCTTTCCTAGGGCTGAGAGAGAGTGACTGGTCCAAGGTCACCCAGCTGGTTTTGTGCCTAAAGGGGGACTAGAACTCACGGTCTCCTGGTTTCTAGCCTGATGCCTCAACCACTACACCAAACTGGCTCTCTGTGAGATCTCTACCTTCTCCGTTATCTTTCCCATATCTCCTGGTGAAGGAAGGATTTTCTTCAAGAGAGGTCTTATAATAGGTATGTGTATTGCTTTGGCTCTGCAGGCAAAATGATATTTTGGAACGTGAGCACATACACCACAGCTGTCAATAAAGAAGTTGCATAATTTCCTGGGTTTGCCTGCTAGCTGTGTGATCTGAGGAAAATACCCATCTGAGTTCAGGAGAAGACAACAGGGTGCAGATTCACTAAGGATGCACTGACAGATGTATTGTGCACATATGTGCCTGCACCAAGGCACCTTTTTTGGCTTCAGACTGAAGCACTGCAAATCCTTAATAGCCTCACTTCCTTTACCTTATTTCCGTCCTACCCAGTGCGCTGAATTAGACTACCTTATTAGCTTTCCTATCATGGCAAAAGGGGTACCCTACCTACGAGTAGAATTACACTGATTAGGCTAATAATTTTTGTTTAACCCTCTTTTACATGCTGCACTTCACAATGCAACAAGGAGTAGTGTGTAAGAATATATACTAAAAAGGCTAATAAATAAATCTAAAAAATACAAACACATTTTCTCATACAGTGGATTGTCAAGAAACTTTGGGATAGCATGATGTATAAAATGTGTTTATTAAATAAATGTACAGTAACAGAAAAGAAATCGCAAACTTGTGAGTAGTATATTTATATACATTAAATGAAACATTCTATATAAATAGAATTTAGTATAATTTAATTTAACATGGGTAGTTAAAAAAATTTAAAAATCAAAGATCAGAATCATGCAAGCCATGGTATTCCTTGTGACACTTTATGGAAGTGAAAGTTGGACTTTAAAGAAATAGGATAGGAAGAGCCTTTGAACTTTGGTGTTGGAGAAGTCTCCTGAGAATACTGTGGACAGCCAAGAAAACAAACGGATGGATCATAGAACAAATCAACCTAGAGTTCTGACTCAAGGCACAAATGTCCAGGCTCAAATTATCCTACTTTGGTCACATTATGCGAAGACCCAGCTCTCTGGAAAAGTCTCCAGTGCTGGGAAAGAGAAGAAGAGGACGACCAGTAGCAAGATGGATGGACTCCGTTACAGTGATGATGAGTGCACTGTTGCGAATCTTGAAAGAACAGGTTAGGGATAGACTGTCATGGAGAAAATCTATGTGGTCACTAGGAGTCGAAAATGACTTGACTTGATGGCACATAATCAATTTAAAAAAAAGTTATGATGCTTAAACTTTGGGATAATCCAACATCACTGATCCCTGTAGTTATTCTAGATGGTGTTGTCTTCCCCTGAAGGAGTAGGTTTGTGACTTGGGCTCCTGGACTCCAAACTGGGTCTCATTTAATAAATAAGTAAATAAAATTTGGATAACTGTTCCCTTTTTTTACTTTAGGTTAACTATATTTTATTTTATTTTATTTTATTATTTTATTTATTTTATTTTATTATTTTAATTATTTTATTTTATTATTTTATTTTAATATTTTATTATTTTATTTTATTTTATTTTATTTATTTTATTTTATTTTATTATTTTATTTTATTTTATTTTATTTTTATTTTATTTTATTTTATTTTATTATTTATTTTATTATTTATTTTATTTTATTATTTATTTTATTTTATTTTATTTTATTTTATTTTATTTTATTTTATTTTTTTATTTTTTTATTTTTTTTATTTTTATTATTTATTTTATTTTATTTATTTTATTTTATTTTATTTTATTTTATTTTTTTATTTTTTTATTTTTTTTATTTTTTTATCCCGCCTTTATTATTTTTACAAATAACTCAAGGCAGGGAACATACCTAATACTCCTTCCTCCTCCTATTTTCCCTACAACAACAACCCTGTGAGGTGAGTTGGGCTGAGAGAGAGCGACTGGCCCAAGGTCACCCAGCCGACTTTCATGCCTAAGGCGGGACTAGAACTCACAGTCTCCTGGTTTCTATGTATTTATATTTTCATGTCCAAATAAATATAGCATTCAATATATTTTTGTCTGATTTAAAGTATCCAAGGACAGAAACCAAACTATGACTAATTCTAAGTTTTGGTTTATATTACTTTTTTTTTTTTAATAAAGAGAATGTTGAACTTTAAATAAAGCAAGTACTGGAGGCTGGGTTGAAAAGTCTAAGTTTGCCATGCCATTCCAGTATTAGTATTACCTGTCCAATAAGTTCTGACAGGTGGTCATACTTTGGGTCCCATCTTTTAAGCAGTGTCATCTGATGGGGCCCAGAAAGTGTGCCTTCTCTGTTGCTGCTCTGTCTTGGGGAAGAGCATTTCCCCTAAGATTCTAATGGCCCCAACCCTGCCTGCCTTTTGAAAGATGTTAAAGACCAGGTTTTTCCCCCAGATTAGGAACTTGGTGTCTTTCTTGATGTTTTTTTTTAAACCTTTTTGTTGGTTTGAAGTTGCCCATTACAGAATGTTGTATTATTTTAATGTTTTGTTTCCACTGGTTATTGTTTATTGTTTTTTATGATGTACACCACCTTGGGCCCCTGAGGCATTGTAGAGTGAGTAGCTATATAAATTGAATAAATAACATATTTTTTTTAAAAAATAGTATTCATTATGCATAGCACAGACTTTCTGATTTGCTATTTATTTAATATATTTATATATTTCTTTTTCTCTGACATTTCAAAATTGTGCATGAAAGTCTCCTCAATTTTTATCCCCACAACTACAGTCCTTGGTTGGGTGATAGCCAGAAGTCCACCCAGTGAGTTCAGTGTTTGAAAGGCACTGGAACTTCTGTCTCCCTTGTCCAAGTTCAACACCATAAGCATAGCAATTCTAGACAGCCACAGATTTCTACACTGATAATGAATGTTGAAGTGTTATTTGCTACATAGAAACCTACACTCTGTTATAAAGGTGTGGCAACTTAAATATTAATTTTATATATAATTAAATAATATTAATAGATAGTAATTATTCCAACAGATGCATGTTTATTCAGAAATAAGTTAAACTAAATTTAATGTTTTAAACTTATTATTATTTATTTCCAAATCATCATTCCTGGATTACAGTTCAATTTGCACATCATACCATTTGTAGTGCTCTGTAATCCTTCGTGCCTTGAAATAGAGAAGCTCTAAAGTTTTTAGGGGCGTGGTGGCTCAGCAGGTTAGACGCCAGGCTTGTCGATCAGAAGATCACAAGTTCGGAGGTTCGAATCCCTAGCCCCGCGTGATGGAGTGAGCTCCCGCACTCGCCCCAGCTCTTGCCAACCTAGCAATTCGAAAGCATGCATATGCAAGTAGATGAATAGGTACCATTTCGGTGGGAAGGTAACAGCGTTCCACGTGCGTCATGCCGGCCACATGACCCTGGAGGCGTCTTCGGACAACGCTGGCTCTTCGGCTAACAAACGGAGATGAGCACCGGCCCCTAGAGTCGGACACGACTGCACAAATGTGCGGGGGGAACCTTTACCTTTTTTAAAGTTTTTATGTTTATCCCAAAAATACAAATTCATCTATCTTAAATCTACCTGTGAAAATGTGTTTGTTTTTACATATTCACAATGTTCAAGAATGGGATGCAGTTAAGAAAAATAGGTCATCTAAGATAAAATGGAAGAATAGAGCTTGATACAGCCATTGGGAAAAAATAAGGGGAAATCCCCAACAAGGAAATAGGGGAGGAGTTAATAGCAGTTTATTTACATGGAGGAAGTACATTGAGTTCACAGCAAAATTGTATTGATTTTGTTGGCCTTCCCCTTTTCTTGCTTTTAATCTCTCGACAGAGTTAACATAATCCATTTATGAATGACATAACTTTATAATAAGTTATCATGTACATTAGAATTGTGTGAAATGTTTGTTGGGTAGCATCTGCTTGAAGTTCAGGAAAGGATGTGAGTCATGGATTGTTGGTAGTTAAGGGAGTGTCACTCCCTTCTTTTGCATGCTGAAAGGTGAATAGGAATTTTCCAGGTAAAGCACTGTGGGAAAGCAGGATAAAGAATGTGTGTGGGCTTCAGTTTGAAGCAGGTTGAGGGTGGAGTAGAAACAGAGGCTCAGATCAGAGAATCAAGTCCATAAATTTACTTGTTGGGGACTGGTGGGAGTAGGGAGAAAGGAGAGAAACACAGAGTGCAGTTAAAGAAAAGAAAAAACCCTTCCCTCAGAAAGCAAATATTCAGATTACTACTTCTGGCTTTGTGTTTACTATCTCTTTATTACTTGTTCTTTTTATTAATGTGAAATGTTATACTTAGATTCGCTCCAGCATGGCTTTCAGCACATTTTTGTGCTTGTGCCAAGAACACTGTGTTCTGTTAAGTCATTGCGTGACGTTGCATGCTGGCCTGGAGCCAAGGAGGGTCAAGTTCATTCAAATAAGTTTCAGCGTAGGCTCTGGCTGGGCGAGGAATGTCATTTGTGCGTGTCTTTGCACGATAGCTGTCTCTGCCATGGCAAATTCAGGAGAGGAGTAGCACTTTTTAAGACCAATATGACTGGCAAATTTAAAATAAAAAAAAATTGAGAGAGGCTATTTAGAAAGTAAACTGAATAAGAAAAAAATTACCTTCCTTCTTTCCTTTTTTGTTTTTAAAGGCAAGCTCTCTGCACGTCTCTTTTCCTTGGCACTGAGCATTCTGTGGATATCTCAGTGTTCTTGCTCGGAATAAACATAGATTTGGTCCCAATCTTAGGTGTTTGTTCATTTGTTCTTTTAATTACTTCCAGAAATCCAGGAGTTTTCTTTGAATGTGTACTTGAGCGACATAAACATGTGTATTTCATATATTAAGCTTTCATTTTTAAAGAGATCAGCAACAGTCCGTTAGATGGATCCTTCCTCAAGGGTGCACTGTGTAATCATGACAAGATTAACTTTGTTGTCTTATTCCAGCTTCCCTTTTAGTGAATTGCCGTTATTTTTGTTTTACGTAGCTTTTCCTTCCTGAAACTCTGCCACAAATCACATTGCATTTTTGCCCCCTCTTCCCTTCCTTACTTCTAGTAACTGTATAGTTAGCAACAGTTGGGAATTGCTGGCAAAATCTATTGGACAAATTTATAAAACAACTAGTAACCACATAGTAGGAATAGTCAGGCTGCCACTGAAATCTCTCCAAAACAACTGCTGGTGCTTAAAGCATAAGTGGGAATCATCCACCACCAGTATCATTTTACCTGTCTCCTTTTATTATGTCTTAATAAAATATTTGGAAGGAGGAAGGGAAGGGACCTATTTGGGGAGTAATGAGAAAAGGTGCTAAGAAGAGAATTAAACAGATAATTGACTGAAAAACTCTGTTTCATTTGTTTTAATTATCCATTTGTTTTTGGGGTTATGTGTCAGCCTTGGGTCTTGGCTCACCAGGTGTTCATTTTTTAAGGAAGAGAAACAGAGTTGTACCAGGTTCCCATGGTTGAACACCCACTCTGGAACATCTACTTGTCAGAGCTTGCTTCCTTATCTTAATTGTATGGGAGAGCAGGATCTGATCAACCTGGTACTCAATCGCTAGGGGTCATGATTGCAGTGACTTTCCTTGTTTTCCTCTTTTGATTTCTACTTTCATATGTGGAAGAAAGGAAGATAGTTTTTTTTTGTTTTTGTATTTTCTTGCCAATAGCAGCTGTTATTTTGGTATTTATTTACTAGTCTTCATGTTTGTCATTTCCTACCTCTTAACATGGCTGTTTGGTTTGGAAGTAGTAAATGCACCCTCATACATGCTTGCACTTTGCTACATAGATTTAGTACTCACAAACAGCAGATGAGTTTTGAACCTGCATGTGTTGTACCACTTTAGATTGTGGATGAAAGTTCCCAAAATATTTTTACACATGAAACTAGCAAGTGAGGAGCAAGACAGTCTTGAACTGTGAATCCCACCCAATATAATCCAGTTTAATAATAGAATCCAGAGGAATTTTCTTCAGAGGAATTTTCTTCTTCTCTTAGAGGTCTCCCACCTGCACCCTCTAAAGGTGTTTTTTTTTAAAGAACTATCCTGTAGATTTGCTTGGTAGCTCATCTTATTTTTTAAATCCATGGTAGATGATTCTACTGATACATTTTTGGAATCTGACCAGATTTTCATTGGTTAACCAGTGATTGCTGCACTTATATGTAATTTTGATTGTACATAGGAAGTAGCATGTGAGAAACCTGAAGAAATTCTGTATCAGCTATTGCCTATGATTTGTGCATTTCCTGGAATCCTGGAATTTTTAGATGTTTAATCTGTTCCATAGAGAAACTCAACCCCAGAAACATCTTAAACCTAAATAGATGTGGTTTGAATTTTTGTTATTTTGACATGAGAAATAAAACACTACCTTTACCATTCTGTGGCTTGAATCATGTCAACTGGATTTCTATTTTCTCAGTAGAAACGTTTCACTGCTTATCCAAGGAGCTTCTTCAGTCTGACTGAACTACAGTCAGCTCCAGGTCTTGTTTTTACCAACTGTATAGATGTCCGCCACCTTTGGCTGCAAAGGATGTAGTCAATCTGATTTCAGTGTCGACCATCTGGTGAAGTCCATGTATAAAGTCGTCTTTTAGGTTGTTGGAAGAGCATGTTTGTTATGCATAGTGAGTTGTCTTGGCAAAATTCTATCAGCCTATGTCCCGCTTCATTTTGTTTTGTTCTCCCAGACCATGCTTCCCTGTAATTCCAGGTGTCGTTTGACTACCCACCTTAGCATTCCAGTCTCCTGTAATGAAAATAACATCTCTTTTTGGCGTATTATCCAGTAGGTGCTGCAGATCCTCATAGAACTGATCTACTTCTGCTTCTTCAGCATGTGTGGTTGGGGCGTATATTTGGATCACTGTGATATTAAATGGCTTACCCTGAATTCGAATTGAGATCATTCTATCATTTTTTGGATTGTATCCAAGTACTGCTTTAGCCACTTTATTATTAATTATGAAGGTTACTCCATTTCTTCTGTGGTCCTCTTGTCCACAGTAGTAGATCTGGTGGTCATCTGATGAGAAGTGGTCCATTCCAGTCCATTTCAGTTCACTGACACCCAAAATGTCTATGTTTAATCTTGCCATATCACCAATAACCACATCCAATTTGCCCTGGCTCATAGATCTTACATTCCAGGTTCCTATGTTGTGTTGATCTTTAGAACATCAGATTCGTCGTTCACCACCAGCACCGTTGGCCGCTAGCCGTCCTTTCGGCTTTGAGCTAGCTGCGTCATCACATCTGGGGCTAGTTGAACTTATCCTCTGTTCCTCCCCAGTAGCATTTTGACCATCTTCCGACCTGGGAGTCCCATCTTCCGATGGTATACCGACATATCTTTGTATGGTTTTAAATATTTTAAATTTTTAAGTCTTAATTATTGTAACCCGCCCAGAGTCCCTTGTATGGGAGATGGGCGGGGAATAAATTAAATAAATAATAAATAAATTAAATAAATAATAATATCTCTGGTTGTACTGACCCATTTAGTTTTCACGGCAAGAATACTGGGGTGAGTTGCCATTACCTTCCCCAGGGATCATATTTAGTCTGATATCTCTGCCATGACCTTCCTGTCTTGGGTGTCCCTTCACGGTTTAGCTCATGGCGTCATTGAGGTGCTCAAGCTCCACCACCGCAACTAGGTAACTATCTCCTTTGCTGGAGATTTTGAAGTTATCATATTTTATTTTATTTTATTTTATTTTATTTTATTTTATTTTATTTTATTTTATTTTATTTTATTTTATTATTTATTTTATTATTTTATTATTTTATTTTATTTTATTTTTTGCAGGACTATTTTCTGGAGCAAAGAATTTTTCTTCACCTTACAAATTGTGAAAAATTTGAATGGTTTCATGATTGCAGCTTTCATCCTGCATATATGAAGCATTTCATTCCAACAAAGAACAAATGTAGGCATTTATTTGCTTATTTAATGTAACTGTGATACAGTACTTGCAATCAGGTGGTTGAAGAGCAATAACAGGATGCATTTTCCTATGGCAGGGCTTTCCAAAGTTTTTCCCGCGGCGACACACCAACCGGCGTTGGTGTGTCGCCGCAGGAAAACCCGGAAGTGCAGCAGCGCGCAAAAACCCAGAAGCGCTGTTGCTGCTTTCGGGTTTTGCGTGCTGCAGTTAGTGTGTCGCCGTGGGAAAACCCAGAAGCGCTGATGATGATCAGCGCTTCCAGGTTGTGTGGCGACACACCAGACTGTGTGTGGCAACACACTTTTGTGTCGCGACACACAGTTTGGAAAGCTCTGTCCTATGGACTCATTGAATACATAGCTGGAATTCCACATTCACCATTAGAGATTTAAAAGGAGCATTAACAAGGGTCAATATTAATCCAAATTTTTAATGAAAGATAAGAGGTGATTTTTCTTCATTTGGAAAACCCACTTTGGGTAGGTGGTTAATAGAACCACATTTGCTCGTTTAACTCCTGCCCCATCCCAGACAGCCCCTAAAATGTGATCTGGGGTTTACTCAAGATTAAATGAGTCATTTGGACTCAGAAGAGTTGTAATTTCCAGTAAACATAGAATTTGAAAACAGTTATTAATCTTGGTTGCAAATTCTGTCTTGTGCTAATTGAAAATGTGGCTGCTTGGGTTCTGACAACATGGTTAGATTTAAGAAATCTCAGCCCTTAGTTAAAGAGTTCCATTGGACAGGGCAAGTGAATGAGAGGATGCATGCAGGCCCATTAATCACTTTAGTTGTGCAGAGTTTCTCATTCTCCCAGCCTAACAGTGAAAGAAAACAATCTGCTGGAAAAAGTGGCATTTTTATAAAATTACTGAGACATAATGATATATTGAAACAAACATGTTTGATTCATGTTGATTACAGATTTACAGTGACCTTAACTGTTGTTTCTAAAGTTCATTTTAGAAAATAGTGTAATTTGTTACATTTTGAACCACCCAATAATCTAAATAAATAAATAATTAATTAAAAACATGCCAGTAAAAAAAAATGATTGTTAAAACAGGTTGGGTGAAAGTAAGATAAAATTTCCAATGGTTCCTAAATTTTGTAGGAAAATAAAAAGGTCTTCACCTGGCATAGAAAAGATCATGATAAAGATCTCCTTTCCTTTTAAGTTATTGTCAAGTTAATCCCTACATATCTGTTAATATTTGTGGTGGACAGAGCTCATACTTTTTTATTTATGCAAGTTACAAAATGGCTAATTTTATCATATAAACCTTTAAACCTTTAAATAAAAACATCTGTTTTATATATGGGCTAAACTTTATCAACAAAAATATCTTTTTTGAATGTTTATTTCCTGTTGCAAATGGAGAAAGGTTTCTCACCGAAAAAAGAGTATGATACAATCAAAATGTTCACTGGAAGGCAGATAAAGGGCATCAGGCAAAAAGGCAGGTTTGGAAATGTGTATTTCAGTTGCTTTTTATAACATACTTTTAATTTTTTTTCTAAAGTTATTTCTCAGGTTTAAATTCAAGGCTAACGGAAGATTTTTAAGACCAAAACTCAAAACCTAGGATTATTTACAGTTTTTTAAACTAGAAAATATAAAATCCAGTAAAGTATAAACTCATGCAGAACTGGGCAGTGAATGGATGGAGGGCTTCAGGCAGTGAATGCATATTAGCCTTGCTCTTTTCTCTTCTCCAGCTCCATGCTTTCATCCAGGACATTTCATTGACTTGAGCATTTGGATCATGTAGACAGATGTGCCGTTCTTTCATAACTCCAGGCTGCTTGGAGGTTTTTATTTATTTATTTGTTTGTTTATCAGATTTGTATGGCTGCCCATCTCACAAGAAGTGACTCGGCAGCGTACAACAATTAAAATACAATTGTTAGAAAAATATAAAACAAAGTGGAGAGTGAATCTGCATTGCTCTGTTCTCTGCTCAGTTGGAATCCTATCACATGTTCGTAGGTTTGAAGGAAGCCATATATACAGTGCAATCCTAGACATTTTTTTAATAAATTTTATTGAGTTTTAAAATACATATTAAAAGTTAAAGCAGAAAATAAAAATAGAAATTCAAAGTAAGAAAAAAGTAAAGAAAAAGTGAAGTCAAGAAAATAATAAGCAAAAGAAATATAGAAAATAGATAGCCTCCAATCTATCTTTGGTCTTTAAATACAATAATTTGCTTTAAATGTTAGACTTTCATACAATATACAGGAACTTTTCTTTGTCATATACACTTCAATTTCTATAATCCAATCTTCTGGTCTTCATGTAAGTTTCACCTTTCTTGCAATTCTCCAATTGTCCATCTGTGGTTTCCACTCCTTGGGATAATATCCATTTAAGTATTCTTAGCTGTATCAGTTTAATGTTTTTTATTCACTCCTTCCATTTTTACATCTATATTTATATCCTTAATGAAGTCCAATTAGTCTTAAATCATCTGTATAACAAATAAAGGCCTTATTTTAATTCTAATAAAATACAATATATTCTATGGCTGTTGTGGGTCTTCCGGGCTGTGTGGCCGTGTTCTGGAAGTTGTGGTTCCTAACGTTTCGCCAGCATCTGTGGCCGGCATCTTCAGAGGGCAGGAGCACAGATAGAAGCAAAATCTCTGAGATTTTGCTTCTATCTGTGCTCCTGCCCTCTGAAGATGCTGGCCACAGATGCTGGCGAAACGTTAGGAACCACAACTTCCAGAACACGGCCACACAGCCCGGAAGACCCACAACAGCCATCGAACTCCGGCCGTGAAAGCCTTCGACAATACACAATATATTCTATTCATATATATCCATAAAAATAACATTAATTTAATCATAATCTTATTTAAACTACAATTATACCATATTCTACTTCTTCTTATATATTTACCTAATTAACAAATTTTGTAACTACATATTCCACTAATACATAACCTAACAACAATTCTCATAATATTCATACATATAATTATAAAAGGGGCGTGGTGGCTCAGTGGGTAAGACGCCAGGCTTGTCGATCGGAAGATTGCAAGTTTGGAGGTTCGAATCCCTAGCCCTGCGTGCGGAGTGAGCTCCCGCACTAGCTCCAGCTCTTGCCAACCTAGCAATTCGAAAGCATGCAAATGCAAGTAGATGAATAGGTACCACTTCGGTGGGTAGGTAACAGCGTTCCGCGTGTGTCATGCGGCCACATGACCGTGGAAGCGTCTTCAGACAACGCTGGCTCTTTGGCTAACAAACGGAGATGAGCACCGGCCCCTAGAGTCGGACACGACTGCACAAATGTGCGGGGGGTACCTTTACCTTTACCTTATAATTATAAAAATATGTCATCCTGTAATAACATTAGTTCTAATTCCAACTCATCATCCCGTCCCAATGGTATATCTTCTCATACCTGCATCTCCATAAAAAAAAGTAATCTATAACATCAACTTATTTATATCACTAATTTCTAAATCCCATATCCTACAATTAAAATATCACATTTTTATATATCCATACAGTTTCTCATATCAGCTTTACTCTATGTCCAATCCAAATCCATGATTTCCTTAACCATGTGTCCCACATTATATTAAATCTCCTATTCAGGTTATGCCAAAATCACAATATGCAATCTGTTTTGTTCTATATCTCAATCCTAGACATTGTTATTGCTCCCACCCCAATATTTCCTTTTAGAAAATATTAAAATTGTTAACAGTTTAACAATACTTTTTAAATAGTATTCTTAAGTATACTATATAGAGCGACAATTTGATCATGGTTTTCAAAATTATGCTGAATTGTGAAGGCCAGAATAGGAAGTATGGAGAAATGGAATTATCTATCCTTTCTGAATTCCCATCCATTGTTGTGGTGATGGGGGAGAAAAGTGTCAGGCTGCCACAGAACGGAGGACATTGTGCCACCGCTTGATAAATGAAGGTATCTGCGTGTTATTCAATGAACCATGAGATTTCTGCATGCAGTTCAATGCTCCTTTTGGTTTAAGAGGGTTTCTGAGAAGACAGTTTGAATAGGTCAGTTTTTTTTTTGCATTCTGGAAACTCAGTGATGTTTGGAAATCCCGACCAACTTTGGCCCCATTTCTGGCTTGTAGTATTAACTGAATTACTGTGCTGTGTGATCAACATAATCTAATTTCTTTTAGTACATGGTGTGAGCTTGCAATACATGTACAATATTAAACTACAAGAAACAATGTTTCTTTTGGAATTTGCATGAGCAGGATTATATTTAAAATGTTTGCTTTTATGGCTTGAGATTGGTATCATGGTGCCCATCTCTGGCTACATTAAATTCTCCATTGATTTCTACAAGAGGTTCTCATTTTCATCATTGGAGACGTTTAAAAATAGATTTTAGATATGAATCAGGAAATTTGTATAGTTAATAGTATTGTTCTGTGTCTTTTTTCTACCCCTATTTCTTCCTCTGTCAGTTTCAATTTGAAATAAAGCAAAGACAGATGGAGAAAAGGATTTGGTGCTAGTTTACATATCACAATAATAGACTCTGATTCTGGTATCTAGGAAGCACAAAAATATATGGCACTGAGTAGAAGTAGCCTTAATTAACTCTATAATTTCACAATTCTAAAATAACTAGCAAATAACTTCTCTGTAGGAAATTTGTAATATGAGAAGTTTTTTTCTTGCTGGTTTAGGATGTTTGACTTTATTGGTTTGTAGAAAATGAAGACTGTTTTCTACAACAGAAGTTTCATTTGGGTATTAGGAAACAACTTATTTTGGAAAGGTTGCAATCTTCCTAAAAGGCCAGATCTATAATTTGGTAGTGTTTTTGATTCTATGCTGTCTTTGATTTTCAGGTCGTAACAGGAGCAAGGAATGGATTTGTATACTTATGTTTAATGCGCCAGTTAAAAATTCAGGAGTTGATCTGATTTAATAACAATTATCCATGACCTATTTATGTTGAGAATATTGCAACATCCTCTAAATTGAAGCTATTTTTAAGAATGCCAGGAAGCTTTGAGAAGTGTAAAATGGCAAATTAGGTTGCTAACTGATGGATTTTATGGGTGTACAACCTGCACTCCCAAGGCTTTTGTGAGACTTCTAGTCCCCACCTCAATCACTGCTGATTTATGTTAGTGAATTAAACTTAGTAATTTTAAGACTGGATAAGGTGAGAGAGGATGGATTGGTGAGGGAATCAGTTTAAAGGGGGGGGGGAGTCAGTTTAAGGAAATCATGATTCTTATTTCTGCTTTGATTGCATCTGTTTTCCTCTTGTCTTGGTCACATGCATCTCCTGATACAGTCCATAAATCTGATACTTCATTTGAAAAAGGTTGTGTACTCAAGCTTTAAACAGTGTTGAAAGAAATGCATGGTTGCCAGTTGTTTTCTGGGCTCAATTCAAGTTTTGAGCTACAAGCCATAAACAACACATATCCAAGTGATTGCCTGGCCTGTTGTAACCCTTCAGCCAGTTATCTGTAGGAGAATTATTTTTGAGGGCATACCCACTCACAGAGTGGGTTTCCCTTTTGGGCCTGTGGAAAATAGGTTTCTGCTGTGTTGCTCTCAAACAGTGGAATGTGCTGATCTTAAGAATGACAATTAAGTCCAATTCCAAGGTATTAAGACACTCCTTTTTAACTTTAGCTTTTCAATTATTTTCAGGACTGTTGCTCTTTTATTTTTTAAGATGTTTTTATTGTTTATATTTGTATTGTGTATTATTTCTATTTTTCTTTTATTGTATATCACCTTGGCTTAGCAAAAGTACTATCATAAAAAGAGCCAGTTAGTTAAATAATATAAGTGTTCAGGTCATATTGATAAACGCACTTCATTATTCTTGTTTGTGACCCCCATACATTGACGTTTGAATTGTTTTGGAACATTTAATTCTGTTCTGCAACTTCCCTTTTTGGGGTGAATTTGCAATATCCTTTGGAGGAACAGTTTCATATTTTAATATGGATTCTTTAACAGTCTGTTTTCCCTTCTAAAATGGTATCTTTAAGGTAAGAAGGAAGGCATATATATTATATGCTGGGAAAATGTGAGTTGCTTTTATGGTCAGCTTGAGGGCTTCCTGGAAGGTGGCCTTCATTAAAAATAATAAATATTATACTGCAGTCCAGCAAAGCGCTTGTGCTCACTTGAATGTCATAATTTGCTGAATTGTGGAACTTCAGAAGGAAATGACTTTGCCTTGCATCCTGAATAATGAGAAGTAGATCAAGTTGTCCTGTCCTAGTATATAAACCAAATATACCTAAGCACTTTAAAAAGTTTAATATACTGTATATGCATAGATACTGCACAATGGAGAACTTTTAATCTTTGCTTTGCAAGGATTTGGAAGAGAGGAAGGAAGAAGAAATGTCCTGAAATCTTATTGATAGAAAACCACACATAATATTTACAGTAACTTTCAAGTTCAGAGCTGATTTTAACCCTGTTAATGTCATTTAGTGGTAAAACAGTCGTTTCTATTTAATGGAAAGCAAGGACAGAACTTGTTTATATAAAGTAGCAGTGCTAGGCTGATCTCAAAAAGCTTAGCAGGATTGCACTAGTTAGTATTTAGACAGGAGACCACCAGGAAATCCCAGGGCTGTAGGCTAGACTGGGAAGTAGAAAAAACATCCCAGCACAAGGCAGTGGCAAGCCACGTCTGTCCATGTACTACCTTGACCAGGAGTTGAGTAATCTCAAGGGAATCTTTGCCTTTACCTTAGAACAGAATTTACATATCATTTACTTATGATGTTTGTAGAATGACAGGGCCTGAGATTTATTTTATTTTATTTATTTATTGTTAAATTTATACACCGCCCATCTCACCATAAAAATGACTGGGCGGCTTACAAATCCTAGGGACATGGTTTAACAAAAAGGTGCAGATCACTTTGAATAACCTACTCATGGGCTATTGATTTAAATATAATAGACATTGTATTTGAAGCATTACATATACATTCATAGTAAAACTTAGGAAAAATTCCCAACCTTAATTTCGTTCTGAACTCTGTGGAATCCCAGTTCTCTATCATGGCACTGTCTGGCCTGGCTTGTAATAGTGTTAGAAGTGGAGTTGTACATTTCCTAGAATGTGAGACAAATTGGGAAAAAATATTTAGAAATTTATCTTCATAGCAGTCCTCTCTGGATCATATAAA
Source organism: Charina bottae (assembly GCA_023362775.1). Classification (NCBI taxonomy): domain Eukaryota; kingdom Metazoa; phylum Chordata; class Lepidosauria; order Squamata; family Charinaidae; genus Charina; species Charina bottae. The sequence goes on along the minus strand of JALMGJ010000003.1, from coordinate 169,852,267 downwards.
GTATGGAAATTACTTTATAAAATTTTCTTACAGTTGGTTCTGAGTGCTTTGTATTCAAAGGCAGAAAAGTGCTTCAGAGTGCACAGTGGTGGAAATGTAGACTATCTGCTAATCCTTAAACCAAATGTGTCTTTTCCTGTGATTGAGCTGCAGCTACAGAGGGTAAGCTACACAATCCTGGAAAAAGCCACGGATGCTTTAAGAAATTTCTCTCAAGTACAACTTTTATGTGCCCATTCATTTCAAAGCACTTCCTTTCAAATCTAAAGATCTGCAAAGCCTTACTGGTGCACAGCCCCACAAGTTTTGTGATCATTTGTTGGCTGGAGAATGTAAGTTCATTTTCACCACAACCATCTGTTACATAATGCACACATAATGCTAACCCAACATATATTCACAATCTTAGATGCTGGGTATGAGCCTTCAGCTGTGAGACTTGCATGTGCAGCAGCATTTTAAGCATTTTAGGCTTATAAAAATGGGGTTCTTATACACAACGGTGTCCCTTTCTTGAAATAATATTAGCATGTTAGTGATTTGGGGAGCAGGGAGTGGATGGTGGGAATTGCAGGTACATATGAAAGTACATGAATCATTATTTCATAGTAACGACCAAAGCCTACACATCATCTACTTTTCAACCTCCATTACTTGGTCAGAAAGTTCTCAGAGACACTTACTGTCATGGAATCAAAACAGGGCACACATAAACAGTAAGAATTGCTGCTAGAACTAAAAAGAAACCCATGAAGATTCTGCAGATTGTTTAAATGCACAGTTGTTCTCTTCTGGTCAGGTTGAACTTTAGTGTACAAAATGCAGAAGTACAAAGTCAAATTCCTAACATTTAACTGACTCAATACAAAATTTAAATTTAGAATTGTTCCTGTAAAGTTGTTCTTGCTAAACAATTTCAGGAAATCTTGCAGAGATTCATTAATCTCCTCATACAAAACTTTTCTTAATTACTTTTTTGTCTTTGTTAATTGCAAAACTGGTTTGTCATCTTTCAGTTCTAACCAACGCAAAAGCTTATACTGGATGTTTTCTTTATAATTATTTTAAATTAGCATTTTTATTTCAGATTTGGTTCTTTTGTCTCTGGCTGCTAATCTTGTGAAAAATGTTAGGCATGAGATTAACACATGATCGAACAGTACCTTCATTCTGTGGACCCAACTTTGACTAACTATTGTTCTTCAGAGCTGGTTATATATTATCCATAAGGCTTTGTATAGAATATGAAAATGATTATCAAAGTTATCAACTTTGGATTCCAACACACATTTTGTAATCTTCAGTAGAAGTCCATGCATTCTGTAGATGGTGCTTTAACCAATCTATTATGCATGTATGTTGGAAACCCACTTACAAATATAAAACCTCTTGTTTGGACTGTTGATAAGAGTTCTACTATTTCAACTCTTACAGGTAAAAACCAGTAATGAATGGTTTTTACCCAGTTTGGGTCAGTGAATTTAAGAATATTAATTCAGAGTGGTCTAGTTACTATTAGGTGGTGTCTAGCTGCCATGTTGCAACTTCAACATTTATTAAATTGTTTGAAAAATTTTAATTTTTACCTTATTTCATTTTTGTATTGTAAAAGGATTGAGACTGTATATTCTTAAACAGTTTAGACAAATATAGTAGGAAATACCTTAGACTAAAATGTCCAACCCTCTTGTTGAAATAAAGCAGGTGGCCATTCATATTTTTATCTAGGTATTATAAAACTTGTTTTAGCAGAGGCAGGCTGGAACATCTTACAGTTGGGCTGAATAAGTTTAACTTGTGAAACCTGTTTTGCTTCATAAAATGTATTTATGATCAGAATTGGAGATTATAATTTATTTAAGTCTTAGAAGGGTTTATTTTCTTTATATCCTTTTTCATTTCTAATACCTGGTTCTCATCCTCTACCTACTAGCAATATATTTGGGAAAATAGATTTATTTTCCTTATTGTCATTGGAATAAATTGAATGTTGTTGCAACATGAAGTAGTCTTCACAAACATTCTATTTTTTCCTTTTTTATGGAAGGTAAAAGATTAAAGCTTCTTTTGTCTTAAGGTTTTGGATATTTATAATAGGAGATAGTAATAGAATTTATCTGTGCATAATCATCTTCTTGAACCAACAATTTTGAAATGGCACTGTGTGACATGTATTTTATTTTGAAGAAGCAGTGTTGATGGGGCAGCCTGTGTTTTTATTACAGTATTTCTTGTTCCAATTATATCCTGTGACAATGTTTCAAAGAGTGCATCCATAGCTGTGTGCAACATGCCAGTGATATGTGTAGTTCTGGGCTTCACTGTTTACAAAGGTTTTACACAAACTAGGTCAGATGCAAATGAGAACATCAAGGATGATCCGAGTTGTTGCTCGGGACTGATCAATTTTCATTAAAGATACATACAGTATGTTCATCTTGGCTGCATTCCCAGCATTTAGAATCAGTCAAGACATCAAGAATTTTGGATTGCCCAGGCCTGAGGGATTGGATAAAAGAATTATACCGCACTGGAAGGAGAAATCTACACCTGATTTGCAGCAATGGAGTGTCAATATATGTTGCTTATTAATATTTGAATTAGAGTTTGTTGTTTACAAAGGCTCAAGGATTTTTGAACGTCATTATTAATTTATTATGTTACTATGCAAACTAATAAGTATAAATGCATATAACATTTTATTAATCAATTAAAATTAATCATAGCAATTTAAAAAAGGAAAAAAATCTTGATAATTGTTTTGGAGTTGTTTTGTTTACAGTATAATTTCCAGATCTCCCCCCCCCTTTTATTACGCTTATCAATCTGGATATTATACCAGTTATAACTTATATACAGTGTTGTATACAATTATATATCTTAATTAGTTCAGAATAATTAAAAAGTGGCCAAAAAAACCCATATGTGCTGGGCAAGATTGTTGTTTTTTTAAATTTCAATATTTCACACATTTGTTCTACTGTGTATATGGATTCTTGCTGCCACCTTCAAAATATTTAGATATGAAGTTTTATTATCTAGTTTATTATAAAATTATTTCATAAAGTTGTCATCACCTGCTCTTGGAAGCCATCCCCTGCCACTGGAGCTAAGCTTTCTACTTTGGTTTCTAAGGGATTCCACTCAGCTAGCAGGTAAGAGAGCTGGAGGTGTATAGTTGCTTAAATACTGAGTTGCACATCAGACTTTTGCACTTCCACAATTTGGCCCAGGCATAGCTCCCACAACAATGTAATCTGTGGTATGGATTTTAAAATATTTTTAAAGACATCGTTAACAAACTTACAGTAATATAATGTGTGTGAACTATTTTGGACATTTGAAAGGTCAAACATACATATATTTCTAAATTGTTGCAAGTGGTTGGTTAGTATACAGGCACTTCCTGATAATTCACTAGAGGACTAGTCTATGTTCTGTGTGCTTAATTTACTTTAAGTGATTTTTCTGAGTATAAATGTGCTAAGAATTGGAAAATATTTAATACAAATTTATTGTAAAATGATAAATAGTGAATTTCATTCTGTGTGATTTGGTTGTGTTCTAACATGTGATTTTGGTACTTTTCCTCTGAAAAGTATCCTGAAATGAAACAAAAAAAGTCAGAAACTTTCTTTACAGTTTCCATTTCTTGAAGATATATTGTTTTTTGTTTTCCTTTGATTTCACCCCCAAATGTATTATATTGATTTCCACTCTCTGTAGTGTTTTGGTGGAATCTTGTAAACACATACTCTTAGCAAAACCATATTAACCTAAAACTAAAAACATTTAACTACCTAGGAAATTATAATGGTGGGTACATTCACATAGAGATAATTAACTTATCCTCATGTGATAAGGTATTAAGATACCCTTTCTGTGATAATGCATTGTAACATTAAAGTTATAACCGCATCTCAAATATCAGTAATCACTGTTTTGAAGAGATGGGGTGGTGTCTTGAGTACAAACTTAATCTGATGAGCTTTAATCTGATTTATGTTCCACTGCATAAAGATTATTTTTATGCAGTAATAAACAAGTTATTTCTGCAGAATGTATTGGGGGTTGAAAGAAAAAAGTTCAACCAAATAACACTCCTAGGAATAGAAATTATGGAAAAAATGAGGAAATAATGTACTGAAGCCTTGCCACTCCCAGAGCTCTCAAGAATAGCCATGTTGGCTGGGAATTCTGGGTGTTGAAGTATACTCCAAAGGTGGGTGCTCAGGTGGTGGAAGGTTACTGTAGTATATTAGAGTGAAAGGAAGAGGCAGACTGTGGCAGGATAAAGTTGACATGTTTTTCTCATAGCTCAGGTAGAGTATATTAGAGAGCCAGGTTGTAAATATTTTTAAAGATATTAAAAAGAGTCCAGTGCTGGAGGGAGTTCCAAAGAGAAACTATAGAAATAAATAAGGTAACTAATGTAGAATTATTAATAATTAGAATAATTATTATTAAATAATAATAACCCATGTCATAAGGTTGTCTTTTTTCCTCTGTTCTGGAAATAGGCATATCTCTCATGACATTAACGTAGAAGGACCCTAGCATATTTAGTTAGGAATTTAAGAATCAACAGTAAAACATATTATTGAAAAGGCAAGCAAGCTGAATCAGTATGCCTCATTCACTTCATGTGCTTTCATGCAAAGAAAAGTCACTTCAAGTTTTTTGGAGCATGGCAGGAACTTGATATTACTTTCAAGATAAAAATGTGTGAAACTAAACAAACTTCTGATGTGGTACAGTTAGCAGTTTGAAATATCATATTACCTCATGATAATATTTGTCATTTGGAAATCAAAGTAGGGGCAGGCATAAATTTATCTCTACAGATATAAATGGGGTTTATTTAGGTTGACACTAGTATTTCTATATGTGTATTAACGAAACAAATGAAGTAGGTTTTCAAGTATGTTTGCCACTTACTACATGTATTTGATAGGCAATACAGCACAAAGAGACCATTGCTAAAGGAGGTCATATTCCAGAAGAGCCCAGCAGAAACTTTTTTTTTCATTTTGCTGTACATCTCTGCTTAAAATATGTGGTGATTATTGGTTATCTACGTATTTATGGTATTTCAGAAGGCTTAACACTCTTTCCTGTAGGAAAGAGCTAGCTGGGCTAGAAACTAGGAGGCTGTGAGTTCTAGTCCCGCCTTAGGCATGAAAGCTGGCTGGGTGACCTTGGGCCAATCACTCACTCTCAGCCCAACTCACCTCACAGGGTTGTTGTTGTGGGGAAAATAGGAGGAGGAAGGAGTATTAGGTATGTTCCCCGCCTTGAGTTATTTATAAAAAATAATAAAGGGATAAAAATATAAATAAATAAATAAATATTTGGGTTTCTTTAGCTTGGAAAAATGGTGAGTGGGCACGATTTGAGGTGTATAAAATCATACATGGCATGGACAAAGTGGACGAGGGAGTTTTTTTCCCTCCTCAAACCACTAAGACCAGTGGTCACCTAATGAAGCTGACTAGAAGGATATTTAAAACAGACAAAGGTACTTCTTTACACGATGCATAATTAACCTTTGGAGTTTATTATCACAAGATATACCGATGTCCACTAAATGGGATGGTTTAGTTAGGGTGGATAGGCCCTGTCAAGGATATTGGTCTTGAAGACTCAAGGTCAATGTCCCCTCCAAATAACAGTTGCAGGGGATTAGGGTTGGGAAAAGGGTATTTCTCTGTCTCATACTTGCAAGCATCTCTAAGGCAGCTTGACCACTGTGAGAAACAAGAATGCTGGACTAAGGCAGTCAGGCTATTCTTACATTCTATATGTATGCTGTTGACTTTAAAATCTGAGCTTTGCATGATGTATTCTACTTTTGTTACAGAGCAGGTTGCACGCAAAAGTAAAAGGTGATCTAGAGAAAGAGGTATACGATCATATAGCACAGTTTGTGTTTGCCTGACATGCTTGCCAATGACTAACTTAACCATGGGTTGATTGATTGATTGATTGATTGATTGATTGATTGATTATGTGCCATCAAGTTGTTTTTGACTCCTAGCAACCACATAGATAGATTTTCTCCATCACAATCTATCCCTAATCTGTTCCTTCAGGTCTCTAACCATGGGTATACTCAGTTAATTGAGTTTTCTGGGTGCACATGACACACATGAACCATCAATTAAGCACACAAACTGGTTTGCACAATATAGTAGGCTAAAATATGGTTGACCACAAACGTGGTTTAGCATGTTGTATGAAAACAGCCCCCAGTTTCCACTCCTGAGGACACTGGCTTGTAACAGTCCTATCTTCTGCTTATTAAAATACTTGTATATCCAAATGGGTGGCTGCAAAATTTTAGATAAACTTTTCTTCTTTAAATAATGATGGCAAAGGGCTGAACTGCATATATAACATTCATCTAGTGGCCTTTTGTGGTAGGCATAAATAATAACTTTGGAAGGGAGCAATTGAGAGTGAATTTGAAATTATGGATGGAGAAATATTAAGTTCCATTTGTGTCTCTGTTCCTAATTTCCCTTCTTCTGAAGTGACTTTTCATGGTAAGGAAAGAGCTATTTCGCCATTATTACATCTGTGAATAAACTTTTTAACACATTATTTTGATTCACTGTTTCTTGTGATATTCTTAGTACTTGTGCAGAACATTATGTATGGGTACTCTCCAGGCGTTTTGGCCTGCAACTCCCATAATTCCACATCCATTGTGTTGATTAAAAGTCATGGACCTCATGGTTCTAAAACGTTAAAGGACATTTATTTATTATTATTTATTATTTGGATTTATCCCCGCCCATCTCTACCGTGGTAGACATTATATTGATGAAGACACATTTATGTATGGCATGTTAAGAATGGATACAACATCTTATTGGCAAAAATCCAGATAACCGCTAGATGGCAGAAAATAGAATTATCTCTCTCTTTGCTGCATCTATCTAATGGTTGTCTGGCCTAGTATTAAGCATACAGTATTTGGAACTTTTGAGTTATATCTACTTTCAAATTTCACTGGTTTAAAGCCATTATTTATATAATTCACATAATCTGACAGAATGTGTATTTACAAAATAATAATAATTATTATTATTATTAAACTTGTATGCCGCTGACTCTTAATGACTGGGTGGCTCACAACAATCAAATTACAACAAAATCAATAAAACATAAAAGATAAAGATAAAAGTGACATGCATGATGAAGCAAAGGGCCTCACTCTCCCTTGCCAAAGGCCTGGTTGATAATAATAATATTATTATATATAATAATAATGATAGAATATTAGAGTTAATAGCTGAAAGAGACATTGTGTTAAGCTCAGAGGTAGAGTTGTAGGCCTGCAGAGAAACTCTTAAATCCAAATAATTTCTTTACAAGTGTACCAATAGATAACTAGGAAGAGATTCCGTGAAACCTGAAGTTTTATCAGCTCTAGTCCTGTATCCAGTTGCTAACTAAAGCCACCTTAAAAACACCTCTTTTTAAAATCATTTCCAGTCCTGCCTCTTTCAGTGGTTCATAGATGTAACTTCTGCTTTCTAATTCCACTGGCATATCTAGAATTTCATTCATGGCAAGCAATTTTGGTTTTAACTTAATCAGAGGTAGGGCAAATGGGCAGGAAAAGCTCTCAACGTGAGCTTGGAGTGATAAAGTGCAAATGAAAAGGCAATCATTTTATCATAGAGAAGTTTGCATGTAGCTAGGATTAGAAGTTCTTGGAAGGAAGTCTCACTCAGGTAAATCTACGTATCAATAGTAAGATTGTTGAGCAAAAGGCACCCTTGCCTGATGAGCTCACAGAGAAGGTTTTCTAGGTGTAAGAAATCCTAATTGATCTGCTGCTCTGAATAAAGGAGTAAAACTTGTTTCAGTGTAGCAAAAGGCTTAGGTGAAAAGAAATTGATAACTTTGATTTGTTTTTCTTTTATTTCAGAACTCCTTTTTTCCTCTTTCATTTTCCATTTTCTTAAATAATTTTTATTTCTCACATATTGATGAGGAAAGCCCTCTACAATCATATATGAACCTTGATTTCTAAAACTAATATTGATAATTTGTGATTTGTAATTTTATACTGAAATCTTTATTTGAGCTAAATGTGAAATGTTTTGAAATGGTACAATTTGTATAAGGTCTGTCAACTTTTTTTTTTAAAATCCATTCAGTTGTGTCCAATTCTCGGAAACTGCCTGGACAAGTCCTTGCAGTTTTCTTGACAGATGTTTCAGAAGTGGTTTGCCATTGCCTTCTTCCTAGGGCAGAGAGAGTGACTGGCCCAAACTGGCTTTGTGCCTAAGGCAGGACTAGAATTCACGGTCTCCCGGTTTCTAGCCTGATGCCTTAACCACTACACCAAACTGGCTCTCAACTGTTTTCTAAGGATGGGCTGAAAGCATGGAGGGTTTTTTTTAAAAAACCAAGAAGGCAATCAACATAACTTAGATTTTCTTGATGGAATTATTCTTCCTTGAAAACAGGAAGCTTGTAGTCTGAGTATACAGATGGGTGTTTAGGTATTCAGCTTCATCTATCATCTTGTCATAGTCACAAAAGTTTTAGTAGTCAATTTTGATTGGATTAGTATAATGAGATTTACACAGGACCTTCTTTGAAGGTCTTTTGGAAGGTTCAGTAGATACAAATGCTACTAGAAATGTTCTCAGATGTGGGACTACCTAAAATACATAAAATACACATTTAAATGAATAATTCTTTATTATACTAGCCATGCTGGCTACTACTCAGTTTCTTAATACAAGCCCATTATAAAAAATACCATCTTTCCCTGCATGAATTTACTCATCTGGTGTGCTCTTTTCACTTTCCATAATTTCCAAATATGATCAGCACATGAAGTAACCTTTCTGCTATGGCACCGAAAATGTAAAAATTCCTTGGTTTAAGAGTTTTATAAGACTTCTTCCTCCTGACAAAGGCTCCTGACAAAACCATTTTTTGTCAGTTACCTTTCAAATAGTTTAGTTTTCCATTAAGCTTGTGATTATTGAAAATGACTGTAGTGTAATAATGGATGGCATGTTCGAAGTTCAGTCTTTAAGGATGGCTGGAAAATCTCATGGAGAGTTTTAGTTGGTCAGTATAGTAGCAACCTTGGAAAATTACCTAGTTAGAGAAGGCTGGTGGACTGTTACTGAAATACATGGGTTCAGTTGTTCAGGATAACGCCTGTTTCTGTGTTTTCTTCAATAATGGCTCTCATTGCTTATTTAGCTATTGAATTTTGGGTGTTGTTTATACTATATACTACTAGTGGGTTTTTTTTAACTGTTTAGTTGTTGAGCATGTCCATTTTTGAACTGGAAAAGTAGACTTGATTAAAATACAGCTGCATTGGTCACTTTGAATCCTCACATTCTGGATATATTTGATGAATTATATATTTATATAATTGTAAAGGGGGCGCGATGGCTCAGCGGTTAAGACACCAGGCTTGTCGATCGGAAGGTCGCAAGTTCGGAGGTTTGAGACCCTAGCCCCACATGATGGAGTGAGCTCCCGCACTCGCCCCAGCTCTTGCCAACCTAGCAATTCGAAAGCATGCAAATGGAAGTAGATAGGTACCAGTTTGGTGGGAAAGTAACAGCGTTCCGCGTGCGTCATGCTGGCCATATGACTGCGGAAGCATCTTCGGACAACGCTGGCTCTTCGGCTAACAAATGGAAATGAGCACCAGCCCCTAGAGTCAGACACAACTGTGTGGGGGAACCTTTACCTTTATAATTGTAAATCCTTATTGGTTAGTGTTACAGTAATTCATTAACTTCTTTAAATGTGTTTAAACAGATGTTTTCTTATACATAGACAGTTTCTCCACAGATTTCAGAATATTCATCAGATGATGAAAATCTGGAAGAAAGCAATGTAGAAACAGAAGCTACTAATTTAGAATTTCCTAAAAAGTTCCAGTTCGGTTTTGGAGTAGGATTTGAAACAAACACAGGAAGATCAGCAACTGAATGGTTAAAATCTGCTCAGACCCTTCTGCAAACACCCAAGAAAAAGATAGAAAAGAGTTTGAAAACTCCAGAAGATTCTGCAAAAAAAAGAAAATTGCTGAGGTATGTATCAAGTTATTTAAAGTAACAATTTTTCAGCTATATTTTTGAGACTTTAAAAAGACAATATTGGCCATTACATTTTTTATCACGTTTTGTTGCTTAGATTACTTTTCACACGTTTTTCAGAAGATGGTAAAAACTCCTGCTGAGTTTGTCAAAGCACTCCTATTTGTTATGCATATGAAATGCTTATGCATTACAGGTGTTAGATTATAGGTCCTTCCATATCAGGCAGTTTAAAGCATACAATTTCTGCTATGAAAATCAAAGTAATATAACATTGTATGAGAGGATTAAATGACCAAATTATGAAAACAAAATAATACATAAAGGAGGGTTCATAGGGACCCTTTGTTCTTAACTTTTCAGTTTTTATTATATATAGGAATGTAACTCAAAAGGGGCGTGGTGGCTTAGCGGGTAAGACGCCAGGCTTGTCGATCGGAAGATCGCAAGTTTGGAGGTTCGAATCCCTAGTCCCACGTGACGGAGTGAGCTCCTGCACTAGCCCCAGCTCTTGCCAACATAGCAATTTGAAAGCATGCAAATGCAAGTAGATTAATAGGTACCACTTTGGTGGGTAGGTAACAGCGTTCTGCGTGCATCATGCCAGCCACATGACCATGGAAGCGTCTTCGGACAACGCTGGCTCTTCAGCTAAGAAACGGAGATGAGCACCGGCCCCTAGTGTCGGACACGACTGCACAAATGTGCGGGGGGAACCTTTACCTAACAGTTTAATCATAAGTCTTACTTCCCATTCCATGCTATAGGCAAGGTGTGCACTATTTTTCCCTAAGTAAATTCTTCTGTATTTATATGTCTACCTTTTGTTTCATCTAACCCTCAGTTAACATATGGGTTCAAACTCATCCTGGCAATATTAAAAAAAATCAATATAAAATGTTTGTCTTATTCAGTGCTATATTCCAACCATGAGATGTGGTGTGGTGTTTCTGTCTCCCAAACCATAATATTATTATAATTTTGGACTCAATTCTACTCATGATGCAGTGGTTGGGCCAAATAAAAACTGCTGGGGGTCCAGTTATTAAACATTTTTATGGTATGCAAATCTTTCTTGTCACTAGCAGCATTAGCTTTTCCCTCCATAGCAGTCATTTTGCACAAAATGTATTAATTCATGTTTTTGGATCATCTTGACCCCATTTTCAGCACCCTCCATCAGTTTTATATTATTTAAGAATGTTATAATCAAAGTGCAATTAGTTCCATGACATGGGAAGTGCCCAGCAAGGCAGAATAAGCACTCAAAACCTGCAAAATATGATACAGAGTTATTGCTATATTACTATTTCAAAACAGTATGCATTAATAATACTGACATAATGATATCATTATCGTCAAAATGAAAAGCAGGCAGCAAAAGTGTTTTATACATACAGGCTAAGCCTGACAATGAAGGATAAATCAACATCACAGTTACAGGTTTCAAAATGAAATTAAATATTCTTTCTGCCAATATGCCATAAGCCAGAAATTCCTTAAAAAACATGGAGGAGTGGATATATAAGCAAAACATGGATATTTCCCCTGCCCCAAATTCTCTGCAAACAGATCTGAATATGTTTGTTTGTTTGTTTATTTATTGAATTTTATGTTATCAAATCTATTCAGATTCATGGTGGCTTACAGCAAAAACAACAAAACATCCATGGTGCAACATAACAATAACATAACAATAAAATAAACATAAAGAATATAAAACAATGAAATGTCCACAGTAAAAAAGCTACTTTTTTTCAAAAAAGTTTTGACACTTGTTAGATATGTAAAAGGAGATTTTCTCTTTTCCATTTGGTAATCTAAAACATGAAGTTTAAGTCAGAGATGATTATTTATTAAAACCAAAATATAGGGTTGCCCAGATAATTTAGTCATGATAGTTCCAGCTTGTACTTCCAAAGCATGTATTTATTAATGTTGTACGTATATATGAGTTTCATTTCTGTGCGTCCCCCCACAGCATTATTTGAGCATCTTACAGCAAATATAAAAACAAATGATAACCTATATTATTTTTCCCCACCCTTTCACCAAATAGATATTGTCTGTTTTTAATGCTTATTTGGAAACTAAATATAATAATGGTGTGAACATCCCCAAAGATACTGCTTGTTAATAGCACTGGTCTAGAATTAACTGATGTTGATACAACTCTATGAACACAGGCATCTTATCCGTGGCATTAAAAAATGCAGCCTTAGAATTATGTTTCTCATACTCATGCAGTTACACAGTGTAGTGATTGGTCAGGTATAGTGTACTATGGCTGAAGTGTGTGTGTGTGTGTGTGTGTGTGTGTGTTAGCTTATATCACAAAATAATTTGCACAAAATATTTTACTTGCTTAATTTCCTAAGTACATGTGACCTACACTCTGGATGGTATATTTCATTTTATTACAGACAGGTTATAGAGAGATTTTAAAACTTAATAAGCTATTAATTGTTCTGGATATTGGCATATAGAGAGCAGGGTAGTATGATATAAGCAGTTGATGATACCATAATGTTCTATAATACCATGCAATAAAACAGCCTCCTCATTTTGTCTGGTGAACTAAAGGTTCAAAATTATGAATGAAAAGAGGACATAAGAAGAGAGCCAGTTTGGTGTAGTGGATAAGGTGCTGGCCTAGAAAGCAGGAGACTGAGAGTTCTAGACCTCCCCTAGGCATGAAAGCCAACTGGGTGACTTTGGGCCAGTCATTCTCTTTCAGCCCAACACACCTCACAGGGTTGTTGCTGAAAATAGGAAGCAGGAGGTATGTTTGTCACCTTGAGTTGACCAAATTAAAAAAAAAGGATAAAAATCTAATAGTAATAGATTTTAGTTAAATGAATAAAAAGTGTGTATGTGTTGTGTTTCATTTTATAATCCAAGAATTACTGTAACACAGAATCCTTATGTTATGACCTGTGGTTACAACAATAAACTTTACTATTACTAACACAGAATCCTTTTTAAAGTACTCTGTTTTATTCTTGTAAAAATAAAACCTATATTTATGATATACTTATTATACCATTATACACACATAAACACACACACACACAAAATATATTGTTATTTTATTATTATTTCTATTTTATTATTTCTATTATATATTATATATTATATATTATATAATACATTATATTATATATTATATATTACATATATATTTTTATATATAAGTATATATAGAGATAGAGATAGAGATATTGTCCTGACTTCGAGTGAAGGAATAACATGCTGAGGCTTGGAGTTGAAGCTCTAATGTTTATTGTCCTACTCTCCTTAACAGAATCCAGCTAAACTAAAATGAACTGGTAATGCTCAGAGAAAGAGTCCAAGAAATCAGGGCGGGGCCTTCTTTAGCCTCTTGGGAGGGAAACATAGGGATTCAGTACTACACATGCGTTTCTCCCCCTGGAGGGAGCCCCCTCCTTCTCCGCCAGTTATCTCCCTGACAGATATAGATATATTGATGATGGTAATATACAATGTACTGATGATACCTCACCCCATGGCAACGGATGAGATCACCCAGTGGCCTCATGTAGACGTTAAATAGGAGAGGGAAGAGCATTGAACCCTGCGGCATCCCACATAATAGGGGCCAAGGGCGGGATCTCTCCTCCCGTATTACCAACGACTAGAATCGGCCTTGGAGAAAGTAGGTGAACCAGCACAGCCCACCCCTAATCCTCTGAGCTGATCTAGAAGGATACCATGGTCGATGGTATTGAAAGCCGCAGAGAGGTCAAGTAGGGCAAGGATGGATGCACAACCCCCATCCCGCCCGCGCCAGAGCTTGCACAAGAAGAGTTTGTGATCTGTTCCACAGTCAGCACCTGGCCATGTCTTTGATGCTATTAATTGAGCTCCTCCATCTCCTTTTAGAAATAATATAGTCAATTTGATTTCTATATACACCATCCGGTGATGTCCATGTATAGAGGTGTCGTTTTGATTGTTTGAAGACAGTATTAGCTAAGAGGAAAGAAGAAATGATTGGAGTGGCAGAAATTGATAAGTCGGTCTCCTACTTCATTTCAGTTTCCTAAGCCATACAATCCAACTACATTTTCCTCTTTCATGTTTCCAACTTTGGCATCCCAGTCTCCAATCACAAGCAGTACATCTTGCTTGCATATTCTGTCAATTTCAAATTGAACTAAATATAGAAGTCATCAACCTCCTCTTCTTCTGCATTGGTGGTTGGAGCATAAACATGAATGATCGTCATATTAAAAAATATGCATGACAGCACAAAAATACCCTAGATCTTGTAATATCTGGCATTCAATTAAATATGGCATTAGTGCAATCAAGCAAAAGCCCTTAATCTGGCTTCGATACAGATTTTTCCTCACAGAGGCAATTCAGAATAGGGCCACAGCTGAACATTTATGTTTAAGAATTAAACAATTTACTCATTTATGCAATTGGCTGAGAGGCAGCTTTGCCAAGAACAATTCTTGTCCTTAGCTTGGACAATTTTGAATATTAATTGCAAATAAGTAAGTTTCAGAATTGCTTTAAATAAATTTGCTTTGTGTGCCATTCCCTTTAAAATACTGAACTTTTTCAGCCATGGGCAATTTTCAGACCACAGAAAGTGCACACTTGACCCAGTTTATGAAATGAATCATGAGGTCAAGTATGCACAAGGAGTATTTTGGTCACACATCTTCCAGTAATATGCTGTAGGGCAATGGTCAAAAGTACACTTGTCTTGACTGAAATTACACTCTTCAGGTGGAAAGTTACTCTGACCCAAAGAGTACTCTTGTATCCTTTTTAAATGGTTCTGTTTTTCATTCCGGGAACTAAAAAACTGTATGTTGAAACTGTCTATATTAAATGTACAATATACTTACACTCTGTGTGAATCTGTTCACATATTATTCTTACAATATCCCTCTGGTGCTAAGAACTCTAGAAATTATGTATTGCGTTTATTTAGAAATGATTTGGAAAAAATCAATAAATTTTGAGAACTTGAAAAATAATTTCTTCTATCTCTAGAGGAAGGCTAGCAGAAAGATTGAATAGACTCCAAAATAGAAAGAGATCCGCAGTGAACTTTTGGAGGCATCAGTGTACTTCTCATGATGAAACACTTTCAGGTAAGAACTATAATAAAAATATTTTTACTATGATTTGGAAGAAAGTACAATTTTTAAACAAAGGCCTATGGTTATAGTGATATGACTTGATATTTTCTACGAACCCCATCAATCAAAGAATGTCATCTGATGGGGTCTAGGAGACGGGCCTTCTCTGTGGTAGCACCCACACTGTGGAACATCTTGCCCCCAGAGTTGAGGCAGATCTCCTCCCTCCCGACCTTTAGGAAAGAGCTGAAGACCTGGTTTTGCCGCCTGGCATGGGAAGGAGGAAAGGATAGTTCCTCATGGGGGTGGTTAATTCCTTAACTTCATAATGTCCTTCATTTTTAATTCCACCATCCATCTGGATTTATAATTATTTATTATTTTATATACTGTACATTGATGTTTTATATTTTATATATTTTTTATATTTTATTTTAACTATTTTAAACTTATTTAAACTTATTATTTTAATATTAGATGTTTTATATTTTATTTTAACTATTTTATTATAAACCGCCCAGAGTTCCCCGTTGGGGGAGATGGGCGGTTATATAAATTTAATTAAATAAAAATAAATAAATAAATAAATATTTTCACTGTGTATTTAAACTATGCTTTCTGGATTTATGGCCCAAGTATAGAACTGTACTCAGCTTCTTCAGTACAAAGAGAAAAGAATGTGCTTACCAGTTTTTCAACAGCAATATAGCCAATAGTTTTGCTATCAGACATTGTCTGAGAACTTTCAGGCAGATATATTTTCATAACTTTCATAGACATATTTCAGGCAGATAGGATTAGAGCATCTTAATTATTTTTGGAATTTTGTTAAATCCCTCCAGAAAATCAGTAGAATACACACACAAATCACAGCATTATGTATAAAAGACAGATAAATTTACTTATGACAGTAAATCCTACATTACTTGGTTTTAGAAAAAAAATCCAGAATTGGCTACAAATCCTTTTGTTATTTCCCTTGCAAAACCAAAAGAAATTTCAGGATGGAGGGTCTAGTTTTCATCAGGAAAGGTTACTCCTCATGGTGGAAAGTTGAACCTTCAGTTTAATTTGGGACCTTCTGAAGCTGTATTAGACAATCATTTGTTGTTTATTCGTTCAGTCGCTTCCGACTCTTCGTGACTTCATGGACCAGCCCACGCCAGAGCTTCCTGTCGGCCGTCACCATCCCCAGCTCCCCCATGGTTGAGACCGTCACCTCCAGAATATCATCCATCCATCTTGCCCTTGCTCTTTCTTCCTTTTGCTTTCCACTTTCCCTAGCATCAGCTTCTTCTCCAGGGTATCCTGTCTTCTCATTATGTGGCCAAAGTACTTCAGTTTTGCCTTTAATATCATTCCCTCAAGTGAGCAGTCTGGCTTTATTTCCTGGAGTATGGACTGGTTTGATCTTCTTGCAGTCCAAGGCACTCTCAGAATTTTCCTCCAACACCACAGTTCAAAAGCATCTATCTTCCTTTGCTCAGCCTTCCTTATGGTCCAGCTCTCGCAGCCATAGGTTACTACAGGGAATACCATTGCTTTAACTATGCGGACCTTTGTTGTCAGTGTGATGCCTCTGCTCTTAACTATTTTATCAAGATTTGCCATTGCTCTCCTCCCCAGAAGTAAACGTCTTCTGATTTCCTGGCTGCAGTCAGCATCTGCAGTAATCTTTGCGCCTAGAAATACAAAGTCTGTCACTGCCTCCACTTTTTCTCCATCTATTTGCCAGTTATCAATCAAGCTGGTTGCCATAATCTTGGTTTTTTTGAGGTTTAACTGCAACCCAGCTTTTGCACTTTCTTCTTTTACCTTCGTCATAAGGCTCCTTAGCTCCTCCTCGCTTTCAGCCATCAAAGTGGTATCATCTGCATATCTGAGATTGTTAATGTTTCTTCCAGCAATTTTAACTCCAGCCTTGGATTCCTCAAGCCCAGCACGTTGCATGATGTGTTCTGCGTACAGGTTGAATATGTAGGGCAGAGCTTTCCAAACTGTGTGTCGCGACACAAAAGTGTGTCGCCACACACAGCGTGGTGTGTTGCCACACCACCCGGAAGCGGCGGCGCGCGTGTGCACGGTGGCAGCGGCACCCGCTGCCGCCGCCGCGCACGCGCGCACCGCCGCACGCCCCCGCGCTGCCGCACGCCCCCCCCGCGCCGCTGCCGCACGCTATCCTGTTTCGCCATGCGCGCGCCCCCCCCCCACGCCGCCTCCGTGCTGCCGCCGCCGTACCGCCACTGGCGGCACTTTGGAAAGCCCTGATGTATGGTGAGAGTATACAACCCTGCCGCACTCCTTTCCCAATCTTAAACCAGTCCGTGGTTCCGTGGTCTGTTCTTACCGTTGCTACTTGGTCGTTATACAGATTCCTCAGGAGGCAGACAAGTTGATTTGGTATCCCCATACCACCAAGAACTTGCCACAATTTGTTGTGATCCACACAGTCAAAGGCTTTAGAATAGTCAATAAAACAAAAATAGATGTTTTTCTGAAACTCCCTGGCTTTCTCCTTTATCCAGCGCAGGGCTTTCCAAAGTGCCGCCACACGGCGCGGGGGCGCGCGCACGGGGCAGTGAGAGGAGAGTGTGCGGCCGCGCGTGCGCGGTCGGCGACATGAGCTCATGCGGTGCCGCGCGCGGCGGCGCCACAGAGACCATGCAGCGGCGCGGGGGGGGGCGTGGAGCGGTGCGCGACACACAGTTTGGAAAGCTCTAATCCAGTGGATATAGGCAATTTGGTCTCTAGCTCCTCTGCCTTTTCTAAACCCAGCTTGTACATCTGGCAATTCTCACTCCATGAATTGCTGGAGTCTACCTTGCAAGATCTTGAGCATTACCTTACTGGCATGTGAAATAAGTGCCACTGTTCGATAATTTGAACATTCTTTAGTGCTTCCCTTTTTTGGTATGGGGATATAAGTTGATTTTTTCCAATCTGATGGCCATTCTTGTGTTTTCCAAATTGCTGGCATATGGCATGCATCACCTTGACAGCATCATCTTGCAAGATTTTAAACAGTTCAGCTGGGATACCCTCGTCTCCTGCTGCCTTGTTATTAGCAATGCTTCTTGAGGCCCATTCAACCTCACTCTTCAGGATGTCTGGCTCTAACTCACTGACCACACCGTCAAAGCTATCCCCAATATTATTATCCTTCCTGTACAGATCTTCCGTATATTCTTGCCGCCTTTTCTTGATCTCTTCTGCTTCTGTTAGGTCCTTAACATCTTTGTTTTTTTTTTCTCCATAAATTTTATTGAATGGCTGTTGTGGGTCTTCTGGGCTGTGTGGCCGTGTTCTGGAAGTTGTGGTTCTTGAGGAACCACAACTTCCAGAACACGGCCACACAGCCCGGAAGACCCACAACAGCCATTGAACTCCGGCCGTGAAAGCCTTCGACAATACAAATTTTATTGAGTTTTAAAATACATATTAAAAGTTGAAACAGAAAAAAGAAATAGAAATACAAAGTAAGAAAAAAGTAAAGAAAAAGTGAAGTCAAAAAATAATAAACAAAGGAAACATAGAAAATAGATGTCCTCCAATCTATCTTTGAACTTTAAATACAATAATTAACTTTAAATGTTAGTCCTTCATTTAATACACAGGAACTTTTCTTTGTCATATACTCTTTAATTTCTATAATCCAATCTTCTGATCTTCATATAAGTTTCACCTTTCTTGTTATCTTCCAATAGTCCATCTTTAACTTCCACTCCTTGAAGTAATAGTTAAATATTCATTGCTGCATCAGTTTGATATTTTTTATTCGCTCTTTCCATTTTTATATCTATATTTATATCTTCAATAAAATCCAATTAATATAACAAATAAAAGCCTTATTTACTTCTAATTCTAATAAAATACAATATATTCTATTCATATTATAACTACATATCCACTAATACATAACCTAACATATTACATAACATAACACATAATATACCAATTCTTATAGTATTCATACATACATATTCATACATAATATTGTAAAAATATGTCATCCTATCATAACATAATTCTAATTCCACCTCATCATCCCATTATCTTCTTATATATATATATATATGTTATATCTATCTATCTATCTATCTATCTATCTATCTATCTATCTATCTTCATAAAAAAAATCCATCTGTAATTTCCACTCCTTGGGATAATATCCATTTAAACTAAATACATAACCTAACATAACACATAACTTAACACATAATATGCCAATTCTTATAATATTCATACATACATATTCATACATATAATTATAGAAATATGACATCTTATAAAAAAATTGGTCTATAATATCAACTTCTATTTATGTTTGTAATCTTATATCTTACATTAAAATATACATTTTTATGTGTTTTTACAGTTTCTCATATCATTCCATATCCAATCCAAATCCATATTTTCATTAACCTTGTATCCCACATATCGTTTTCCTGTTTAAGTTATGCCAAAGTCACAGTATTCAACTTGTTTTGTACTATAGCTCATATAGGATGACAAAATGTTTTTCTTAGCCTTTCCCAATATTTCACAATGGTTATCAATTTGCACATTAAAATCTTCCTGTCTCAACTGCAACAATGTGTTTACCATCTTTGTTTTTGATCATACCCATTTTTGCCTGGAATTTACCTCCGATGTTTCTAATTTTCTGGAAGAGGTCTCTTGTCCTTCCTATTCTATTATCTTCTTCCACTTCCGCACATTGCTTGTTTAAAAATAATTCCTTATCTCTTCTGGCTAACCTCTGGAATTTTGCATTTAATTGGGCATATCTCCCCCTATCACTGTTGCCTTTTGCTTTCCTTCTTTCTGTCGGGGTTTCCGTGTAAAAAAAAAACACACTCAAATCGCTCTCTCTACACTCTGAGTGTGTCTCATAACAAAATGACTGATAAAATGCAGGTGGCCCATCACGTTGGCCAGCATATCCCACACTTTCTTGGGCTACTTCCAGTGTCTCAGCAGAAAGCCATCTTGCCTTCTTGGTTTTCTTTTTCTTTGGGACGTTTTTTGTTGCCGCCTCCTGAACAATGTTGCGAACTTCTGTCCATAGTTCTTCCGGGACCCTATCTACTAAATCTAGTCCCTTAAATCTATTCTTCACCTCCACTGCATATTCCTTAGGAATATTAGTGAGCTCATATCTAACTGATCTGTGGGTCTTCCCTATTCTCTTTAGTCTGATTCTAAATTTTGCAATAAGAAGTTCGTGATCTGAACTACAGTCAGCTCCAGGTCTTGTTTTTACCGACTGTATAGATGTCCGCCACCTTTGGCTGCAAAGGATGTAGTCAATCTGATTTCGGTGTCGACCATCTGGTGAAGTCCATGTATAAAGTCGTCTTTTAGGTTGTTGGAAGAGAGTGTTTGTTATGCACAGTGAGTTTTCTTGGCAAAATTCTATCAGCCTATGTCCTGCTTCATTTTGTTCTCGCAGACCGTGCTTGCCTGTAATTCCAGGTGTCGTTTGACTACCCACCTTAGCATTCCAGTCTCCTGTAATGAAAATAACATCTCTTTTTGGTGTATTATCCAGTAGGTGCTGCAGATCCTCATAGAACTGATCTACTTCTGCTTCTTCAGCATGTGTGGTTGGGGCGTATATTTGGATCACTGTGATGTTAAATGGCTTACCCTGAATTCAAATTGAGATCATTCTATCGTTTTTTGGATTGTATCCAAGCACTGCTTTAGCCACTTTATTATTAATTATGAATGCTACTCCATTTCTTCTGTGGTCCTCTTGTCCACAGTAGTAGATCTGGTGGTCATCTGATGTGAAGTGGCCCATTCCAGTCCATTTCAGTTCACTGACACCTAAAATGTCTATATTTAATCTTGCCATCTCACCAATAACCACATCCAATTTGCCTGGCTCATAGATCTTACATTCCAGGTTCCTATGGTGTGTTGATCTTTAGAACATCGGATTCGTCATTCACCACCAGCACCGTTGGCCGCTAGTCGTCCTTTCGGCTTTGAGCTAGTTGCGTCATCACATCTGGGGCTAGTTGAACTTATCCTCTGTTCCTCCCCAGTAGCATTTTATTTATTTATTTATAGTGCTATTTATACCCCGCCTATCCCCTCCCTAGTGGAAGACTCTAGGCGGCTTACAATCATATATATACAATTCAATTATACATCAATTCCAAATATATACAATTCACCGCTCCTGAAGGGAGAGGGGTAGGGGAACCGACTCTATTAGGCTATGGACTACAATTCCCAGGATGCCTTGAGCCGGCTGCTGACGTCCTGTAGCTGTCACATCCGGGTCCGTCGTCACTACCGCTGTTTGATCTTCCTCCGATCCTTTGATCCTCTCCTCTCTGGTGGAGCTGACTTCCCGAAAGGACGCCAGCAAATTAGCTCACTTTTTAAGGTGGTACCCATTTATCTACTTGCAAGGCTTTCGAACTGCTGGGTTGACAGGAGCTAGGACTAAGGACGAGAGCTCACCTCATCCCGCGGGGGTTCGAACTGCCAACCTTCTGATCGGCAGCCTACAGCTCAGCTGTTTAACCAGCTGAGCCACCGCGTCCCCTTTTTGACCATCTTCTGACCTGGGAGTCCCATCTTCCAATGGTATACCGACATATCTCTGGTTGTACTGATCCATTTAGTTTTCACGGCAAGAATACTGGGGTGGGTTGCCATTACCTTCCTCAGGGATCGTATTTATTCTGACCTCTCTGCCACGACCTTCCCGTCTTGGGTGTCCCTTCACGGTTTAGCTCATGGTGTCATTGAGGTGCTCAAGCTCCAGCACCACAACAAGGTAATGATCTCCTTTGCTGGAGATTAGACAATCATAGATCTCTGTTACGCATGCTGTTATATTCCTATAATGAGAGTGGCTGAAGAAATCCAATCGGTTAATGACTAGATTAATATTTATTTAGGCTCACTGTCTTGGGTCCACAAACATTGTTTTATTATTTTTATTCCCTTTGGTCAGAACTATCATTCATATCTTTATGTCTTCAAGGTTTGACTCTCATAATATACTGTTGCTTCTTGAAGGAAAAAACATGAGGACCTTATATCTGTTTGCACTCAATGGCATCTTTTCAACATATAATGTATGTTTGGTGGCTTTTAAACATTGGTCATAAACATTGCTAATCATCCTAAGTCTCTTAGGATATAGTGCAAAAACAAATTAAATGGCAACTATATGAACTTGAGTACAGTTTCACGTCCAATATGCTGCTGTGGTGCTACAGGGCCATGAATATTTGATACAATGCCTTGCCAAAATGCGTTGTCCATTGCTGTGGTGGATTCACGTCCGATCTGCAATGGGCTGGATTAGTTACAATTTACAATTTGCCTTTTCCAGATTTTTCTTGGTACCTTGGGTTGAACTTTCCATCTTTGTGTTCCCATGTGACTTGTACGGCTAACAAACTGAATCTATTCTGCAAATGTGCCCAAAGCATCTCGGCCACCATTTTTTGTTTCATTAGCTATTGTTGGCTGGTTGCAACATTGTTGGCAGATGGTTTCTTTCCTCACATGGTCTATCAGTGTAATGCCAAAGAATCTTACAGAGAAAGTTTCCAGTTTTTCAATCTCTGGCTACATAAGCATCCATGATTTAGCCCAATATAGCAGGACTGGTAGTATCACTGACTGAAACATTTGCATTTTGTTGTATTAATATTTTTTTTATTACAGTCACTGATCAGAATTGCAAACAAAAACACATTAAAATAAAAAATAAAGTAAAACAAACACAAGATAAAATATTACAATTGGTGGTGGGTTCGTCAGTGGATAATCAAAGTCTGCCTAATTTTACAGGCAGTATAACAAAATTTAGCTATGTTGAAGGAGACTGAATCATGCTGATCTGATAACAACAACTGTACATAAAAAAGATCAGAATTTCCTGGGTGTTTTACCAGGTAAGGAGTTATAAGGCGGGTCCTTGAGTCCTTATAGAGGGTACAGTGTAGCAGGACATGAGCTGTAGTTTTAACATCCCCTTGTCCACAGGGGCACAGTCTCAGCTCATAGGGGACTTTTTTGCATCGGCCCTCCAAAACTGCTGTGGGAAGAGCATTGAAGCATGCTAAAGTTAGTGCTCTTCAGGATTTGGAAATAGTTATGTGGTTTAAGTATCTTGCTGGTTTGTAAAAAGGGATTTGTCTGCTCAGAAAAATGTTCTTAGCTAGTGCAGACTGGTCCTCTTTGGCTTCAGGTCTTTGATACATTGTTTAAATGCGCTGAGTGCATGCTCATAACCCATAATTAGGAACTCCTCCCTGGAAAAGCCGAGATGTTAACGTTTTTGTGAGATTGTCCTGAACCATATTGATTTGTAATTGTCCTCACTAAGGAAAGAACTCAAACCTGTGGGAAAGAACAGTAGCTTCAACCAATGTGCTATGTATGATACAGGTCCATGCACCTGTTTCGGCTTTTGATAGCCCTGCCTCCCTCCTTAATGCTACATTTGGAACGCAAGGGGCTACCTGGAATATAGCCCTTAGGAATTTAGATTGGACCTTTCCAAGGGAAGTAAAGGAAATGTAAGGTCCTAGCTGGGCACCAAAAAGTAGTTGTGCACGAGCCCTAGCTGAATATAGCGTCAGTGCTGCTGGGATATGCTGTGCTCTTCTGGTGAAGTGGAAAGATTGAATTGCGGCCACTGTTTTTTGAACATTTTGCGTGACATAATTTTGGTGTGCACTGTGTTTGATGGAGCTATGGAAAACCATGCCCAAATATTTAAAAGATTTCACTTGTTCAATACTCTGGCCGTTTATCCTCCAGGCGTGCAGTTTAGGTGCATTTTGGTATATATGGTAATGTTAGGCTTCCACCATAAGCAGTAGATGGGTTTATCAAAAGCAGCAATGGCAGCACCAATGATTTTTTCCCCCATGATGGTACGTACCTATTGCAGTAGTGAATTATCACAGATATAGAAAACTAGCCTGTTCTTCACAGGCCACTTGTTTTCTTTGTTTTGTATTTGGAGTTGGATTGTCCAAACAAACTGACTAAGGAGAGCAGTTTTTGCGCTTGCGGCTGGCTTCTTTTATAAAGATGGAGATTAGGATGGTTTGCTTCATGACCACTATGTTGTCTTGCTTCCATGTGCTTGGTATTTGTTCTGAAGTCTAGATCAACTGAATTAGGAAGTGCAGTTGTCATAGCAAAGGGTCATCTTGTGACTTCAGTGCTTCTGCCATGACCTCATCACATCCAGAAGCTTTGTTTTACTTAAGTTGTTTTATATCTTCTTTGATCTCTACAATGTTTGGCACCTCCTCTGGTATTGGTTCATCAGAAAGACCTAAGTTGTTGGGTGGTTCTTCAGGTGGTATATCAGGTTCTTCGTGATTATGTAGCTGGTGGAAGTATTCTTTCAATTCAAACTTCACTGGTGCAATGTGGAAAGGTGCCATGGGTATTGTGAATGTGGCCACTGATATTACGCATACAATCTCAAAGATGTCACAACATGATGTACAGTGTCCAGTATTCTCATTGTTGTGCAGCTTCTTGCAATTCTACAGCAATATTATCCCAGTACTGTACTGTATTTGTTCCAATTGCAGATGATGGCAGATGGCATGCTGGACTTACTAGTATTATGAAATAATTATATTGGACATATACATTTGAATTAACAGAGAAGAAAAATTATGGAGGGGATGAGCAAGAAGATAAGTCAATGGGCAAAAGATTAAACTGTGTTTCTCAGTTAGCTATCAAGTTTTTCAAACTTTTTCAGATTTTCTTTTCTCTCAAAAAAGAGTAAAAATTTGGATTTATCTTGTACCTACATATTAAGGGTGGGATGTGGACTTATCTACAGCTCCTTAAACCAGAGTTTTCTTTTTCTGAGATTGTGCTGTACTGTAGAGGGCAGCTGCTTTAAGAAGTTGTGGATAGTTGTGTTTGCGTCTCTGAGCACTATGAAGTTCTTTTTTGTTTTTGAATAGGACATGTTGCACAGGCCTTCTCTGTATGACCAACATTCGACTCTGAAATGTGCATGCTCTTTGTTTAAAAAATACAAAAAGGGCAAGAGGCAATTTGGCTGTTCCTTTTGCATGAAAGCCTGCTACTTTATACAATCATGTCAAGGGTGAGAATGCAATAATGCCAGTGCTCTATTTAGATTATTTTTATTGAGAAGAGTCTTGTTTACTCCTCCACCCCCAGTATCTTAATAGCACTACATTTTACAATTGTTCTCAATTTCAGTGAATGCTAGAAGTAAATATTTTAGAGCTCCAGAGAATGGCAGATTTCCAGTGTTCCTTTTGTGACCTCTGATCACCTCATTTTTTTTCATTGTTGAAAAAAAAGTAATTATACTGTACTCTCTTTCGTGAAGTAGAAGCCTTTAGAAAAGCCCAAGAGATGTGTTTAAAAGAAGCTAGAAAATACGTATCAATATCTTTATCTTAAATCATAGACTTCCAAGCAGGATTAAATGCCTGTAGTTTTTTCTCACATTTGCCTATCCTATTTGAGAAAAGCAAAGTGCTATTTAAGTAAAAGTAAACATTTTTCAAGTCTAAGCTTTTATGATTAGGCTTAAAGTAGCACTTACTTAAGTTTGTACAATGTGTGTACACTCCCCTTTTTTTCTTTTTGGATTGAGTCACTGGTTTTATGTTTAAAAAGCTTCCCCTGCCAGATGTCTTCTGGCTTAGTTGGTACACCTGTGCACAAGTATGTGTAACCTCCTTCAACAGAAAACAAGAACAATGGAAGAATGTTGTTATATAATTGATAATAAGCTTTGCAGGCTTAACAGGATTATATTTTTGGAAAGATACCATTCTAAATGTTCAGCATAGAAAAGTTCCCCTAAAGAGCATTTTCTAGGCCTTTGAAAATCTATAAGGAAGACAATTTAAGAAGTATCAACATTTTTCACTGCTGGGCTGTTCTTGGGGCTTTCCCAAATATTAGCATCTTGGTCATCTCCTGGCTTTCCCAGAAGTCCCCTCGCGCTCCCAGGAAAACGTGTGTGTGTGGAAGTACAGAAAGAATAGGATAGACAGTGACACATGCATGATTCTGAAACAATGAATGTTTACATTTGTGGAAGTATCATGTTTTTAAATGTCACAAACATGATACTTCCACAAATGTAAACATTCATTGTTTAAGAATAATGCATGTTTCTTTGTTCTGTTCTTGTGGGAATGGAATAATATTAAAGTCTAAGAAAGTTTTTTAAAAGGGAAAGAAAAGCAACATCAGAGATGGGGAAGAAGAAGTCCATAGAGAAGTGGAGAGGGATAAAAATGATGAGTGAACAAGGAAAGAAAAACAGAAAATTGGAGAAAAATAAAACCAGCAGATAAAGATTATATGAAGGCCTCATTGAAATGGACAGTGGTTTCATGCGGAATGGCTGTCAATGATATGGGAATGCCCTATCTTTTAATTTTAAAAAAGTCAATATCAATTTCATTGACTATAAAAAAGCCTTCAGTTATGTCAGTCATGTCAAGCTATGGAATGTCCTTAGGAATCCCAGAATATCTGATTGTCCTCGTGCAAAATTATACACAGGATAGGTTGCCACAGTCTGGATAGAACAAGGTGAAACAGACTGGCTGCAGGTTGTCAAAGGAGTGAGACAAGCAGCATATGCTCTCCTTATTTATTTAGCCTATATGTTGAATATTTAAGGAGGCTAGAATGGAAGAAGATGAGCATGGTTTAAAATTGGGGAAGAAAGATCACTAATCTTTGGTATTCTGAAGACACTACTCTGATAGCTGAAAATGCATATGATCTGCAATCTCTAGTAATGAAAATCAAGCAGCATAGTGAAAAAATGGGGCTAAGGTTAAGATTAAATCTAAAGAAGCCCAAACTAATGACAACAGGTACAGCACCTAATCTTGGAACTGACAGTAAAGACACTGAAGTGATGGATGTCTTCTGCTTTTTAGGACTGAATATCAACAGTAAAGTAACCAGTAGTCGAGTTCATTCATTCATTCATTCATTGGCGATCACTCGTAGCCGAGTAAGATTGTCTTCCAAAGGTAAAATTTTAACGGTGGATCCGTAAGTGGCTATAAAGGACAATTCTGGATCCGCACAACCTCCCACAATGAGGGTATAGGTTTCCGGGTGGGAGACGGTCATGAAGAGGGTTTGCCTGACGTGCCTTCCTTTTAGCTCTTTTCTCCTTTTCACCCTATACTCGTGCTTCTTCAAAGTCCATAGCGCCATTAATAAAGGCTGACCTCCAATTGAAACGCTCATGAGTTAGGGCTTCCCAGTTCTCAATGCTGATATTACATTTTTTTAAATTAGCTTTGAGAGTGTCTTTGAATCTCTTTTGCTGTCCACCAATATTCCGTTTTCCATTCTTAAGTTGGGAGTAAAGTAGCTGCTTTGGAAGACGATGGTCAGGCATTCGAACAACATGACCGGTCCAGCGAAGTTGATGTTGGATGATCATTGTTTCAATGCTGGTGGTTTTCGCTTCTTCTAATACGCTAACATTAGTCCGCCTATCTTCCCAAGTAATTTGCAGAATTTTTCGGAGGCAGCGTTGATGGAATCTTTCAAGAAGTTGGAGGTGGCGTTTGTAGAGGGTCCATGTTTCACAGGCGTACAGAAGGGTTGGTAGTACAATGGCTTTGTAAACAAGCATTTTGGTCTCCCTGCGAATGTCCCGATCCTCAAACACTCTACGCTTCATTCGGGAGAAAGCTACACTCGCAGAGCTCAGGCGATGCTGAATTTCAGCGTCGATGTCGGCTTTTGTAGATAGATGGCTGCCGAGATAAGAAAAGTGATCGAAATTTTCTAGTGACACACCTTTAAGCTGGATTGATGGCGCTGCAGAGGGATTGGTTCGAACTTGCTGGTAAAGCACTTTGGTTTTTTTAATGTTAATCGAGAGGCCGAGTTTTTCATATGCTTCTGCAAAGATGTTTAGGATAGTTTGAAGATCTTCCTCGGAGTGTGCACAGACTACGTTATCATCAGCATATTGAAGTTCTATAACAGAAGTTGCAATTACCTTATTTTTTGCTTTCAGCCTACTAAGATTAAAAAGCTTTCCATCTGTTCGATATATAATTTCTACACCAGTAGGAAGTTTCTCTTCAACAAGGTGCATAATCATAGCGATGAAGATAGCGAATAAGGTTGGAGCAATAACACATCCCTGTTTAACGCCAGATTCCACTTTAAATGGATCGCTTTGAGAGCCATTGTTATTCAGGATTGTTGCCATCATATCGTCATGGAGTAACCGCAAGATGTTCACAAATTTATCAGGGCATCCGATTTTCAGAAGGATGGTCCAGAGAGCAGTACGATTTACAGTATCAAAAGCTTTAGTCAGATCAATAAACGCCATGTACAGAGGGCGGTTTTGCTCCTTGCATTTTTCTTGAAGCTGTCGTGCAGTGAAGATCATATCCACTGTTCCCCTGGAAGGGCGGAAGCCATTTTGCGTTTCAGGGAGGATGTCTTCTGATACAGATAGGAGACGGTTTGCAATGATCTTTGCCAGGATTTTGCCTGCTGTGGCTAGAAGGGAGATGCCTCGATAGTTTCCACAGTCTGTTCTATCACCCTTTTTAAAGAGAGTGATAATTATGGCATCCCTAAAGTCTGCTGGAATCTCCTCCCTCATCCAGATTTTTTCGATGAGCTTATGAAGTTGTTGTGTAAGTTCAGGCCCGCCTTCTTTAAAGACTTTAAAGGCAGGAATCCCATCAGGTCCACTAGCTTTGTTATTTTTCATTTGTTTAGTGGCTTTACTGACTTCCTCCAAACTAGGGGGTACTGCAAGCTCATTTCTTATTTGTTTTTGCGGGATTTGCAAGAAGACTTCATCAGCCACAGTAGAGTGACGATTAAGGAGATTGTAGTAATGCTCTTTCCAGCACAGTGCAATAGACTCTTTGTCCTTTAGAAGTTTAGCACCATCTACTGAGCATAAGGGATTTGTACCATGGTTTGTTGGTCCATAGATGGCCTTTATGGCATTAAAAAAGCCCCGTGCATCATGAGCATCTGCAAAATGTTGTGTTTCTTGGGCTTTTTTTATCCACCATATGTTCTTAAGTTCTCTAGTTCTTCTTTGGACTTCTGCCTTTGCACTGGCGTAGATTTTTTTCTTATCGGCACAGTTAATATCTTTTTGCCATATCTGGAAGGCTTTCCTTTTCTTGTCAATAATATGTTCAATCTCACTATCGTTCTCATCAAACCAGTCCTGATGTCTCTTAGTCTGGTATCCGATAGTTTGTTCACAGGCTGAAATAATAGAAGTCTTCAATTTAATCCAGTGTTCCTCAACATTTTCAGGAAGTTCCATAGGCAGATGTTCCTTGAGAGTTGATTGAAAGCAAGCTCGTTTAATAGGATCTTGAAGGGCCAGTGTATTCATTTTACGCCTTGGTTTTCTTCCTTGGAGCCTACGATGAGGGACAATCTTTATGGCCATCGTGGATCGAATTAATCGATGGTCTGTCCAGCAGTCATCGGCGCTCGTCATGACTCTGGTGAGAAGTACATCACGGCGATCTCTAGCACGGACAATTACATAATCTAAAAGATGCCAGTGCTTCGACCGTGGGTGCTTCCATGATGTTTTAAATTTATTTTTCTGGTGAAAGAGTGTGTTAGTAATGACAAGGTTATGCTCTGCACATTTAATCAGAAGTAAGATTCCATTCGTGTTGCTGTTTTCAACTCCTTCTTTCCCAATGATCCCTGGCCACAAATCAAAATCACGCCCAACTCTTGCATTGAAATCGCCTAGGAGGATAATTTTATCCTCCTTTGGTATCTCTGATAAGATGGTGTCCAGCTGGGTATAAAATTTTTCCTTGATATCCTCATCTGCATCTAGTGTTGGTGCGTAAGCACTTAGGATAGTTGCCTGTTGGTTTTTGGCGAGTTTTATTCAGAGAGTTGAGAGTCGTTCGTTAATCCCAGTGGGAACTTCTGACAAGAGCTTCACAATGTCGTTTTTGATAGCAAAGCCTACCCCATGTATTAGTTGTTCTTGTTCAGGCAGTCCTTTCCAAAAGAAGGTATAACCTCCTTTTTCTTCCTTCAACTGTCCTTCTCCTGCTCTTCAAGTTTCTTGGAGTGCTGCTATATCGATATTAAAACTTCTCAGCTCCCTTCCAATAATGGCAGTCCTACGTTCAGGTCGTTCACTATCCATATTGTCTTGCAGTGTCCGTATATTCCATGTTCCAAAATTCATGTGTTTTTTACGACCGCTAGATGGTGACCCCACTGGTCGCGGTAATCCAGTCAGGGAGAAAATGAGGCAGACTATGTTTAGGGCACCTTTTCTAGCCCCCTCCCCATATGGGGTGAGCAGAGTGGATCCTAAATAGGGCTGCTCAGTCGTGGATACAGCTGCCGAACTACTCAACTGCCTCGATCCTTGAGTCAGGGCGACTGAATCCGTATCCACCGCCCATGTGCTGGTCCATGACTAGGAGCTTCCGGATTTCACAGTCCTGCCCCCGTTGCCATTCGTCAGTCACCATGGGACTTTTTTTTGTGATATGCCACAGACTAGCAATGAAGGTCTTGGAAGAGATGTTCAGATGTTATGGTGGGTCTATACTTACACAGATCAGAATTGTGCGGCACTGATTTTCTCTGTGACACTTTATAGAAGCAAAAGTTAGACTTCGAAGAAAGGGTATTGATGCTTTTGAGCTTTGGTGTTGGAGAAGATTCCTGAGAATACTATGGATAACCAAGAAACAAACAAATGGAACATAGAAGAATCAATCCAGAGTTTTCATTCAAGGCACAAATGACCAGGCTCAAATAATCATATTTTGAATATGTTATGTGAAGACCCAGTTCCTCTGAGAAGTCCATATTGCTGGGAAATGTGGAAGGAAAGAGAGGAAGAGGATGACAGTGGATGGATTCAAGTACTATGGTGAAGCCACCCTATTGGAAGATCTGAAGGGCTAGGTTAGGGACAGATAATTATGGAGAAATTCTAATGGTTCTAAGAGTTGGCACTGAGTGGGGGCACATAATAAATATATTATTACTTAATAGTTGATTAAGGGTAATGATTCCATTATGAGCCAATGTTTTCCAAAAAAAATGGGTTGCCATTTAAAAATAAGAATTCCTCCAGCATCAATTTCTCATGAGAGGAAAAGACAGTTTTGAGTTTTGTGCCCATTGTATGTCTAACTGCCTTCCATGCCACAAAAGTAAAATTGTTACTTTTTGTAACAATTTTATATTTATATTATATTGTTTTATATTTTTATAGTCGATGAAGGTTCTCAGTCATCCAGGTGGAACAGTCTGTAGCTTGAATCATGTCAACTGGATTTCTATTTTCTCAGTGGAAACGTTTCGCTCCTTATCCAAGAAGCTTCTTCAGTCTGAGCAAAGTTAGTAAGGGAATCCTTAAATATGTTTCTAGGGTGGCTGTCTGACCTTGCACCTGGAGCTAGGTCATGGTTATTTGAGATGTTTATTTCTAAGTCCCTTTATCATCCAAAGGAGGATCGTTAAGATTACCATGCTGCTGTTGAGCTTGTGAAATGGTCTTAATCTTCCTAGGCACAGAGGACAAAGCAGGAAGGAAAATAGGGGAAAGATTGTGCCTGAGGCCCCCACCTCTATTCAAGGAAGGATTTTCCAAGTTGGCATAAATGGACTCCTTGACCCCTCTCTCAAACCAACTATCTTCTCTGTCTAAAATGTGAACATTAATGTCCTCAAATGAGTGTCCTTTTTCCTTTAGATGAAGATAAACTGCTGACTCTGGTCCTGTGGTGTTACTTTTCCTGTGTTGGGCCATCCTCCTGTACAAAGGTTGTTTGGTTTCTCCAATGTAGAGTTCAGAGCACTCCTCACTGCACTGGATTGCATACACTACATTGCTTTCCTTGTGTTTTGGAGTTTGATCTTTGGGGTGTACAAGCCTCTGTCTCAGTGTGTTGGTGGGTTTGAAATATACAGGTATGTGGTGTTTGCCAAATATCCGTTTTATCTTTTCAGACACGCCAGCCATGTAAGGAATGACCAGGTTCTTCCGTTTACTCTGAGTCTCAGCCCTATCTGTCACTGTTTTAGGTCTGGTAGACTTAGATTTAGTGAAGGCCCAATTTGGATATCCACAGGCCTTCAGAGCTGTTCTCAGGTGCTGATTTTCATTCTTTTTGGAATCCATGGAGGTGGGGATGGTTTCTGCTCTGTGTGACAATGTCCTGATGACTCTTAGTTTGTGCTGCAGTGGATGGTGGGAGTCAAACATCAGATATTGATCTGTGTGTGTGGGTTTCCTGTAGATCCCTATTTCTAGCTTGCCACCGGTCCCAATGAGGACTTCACAGTCTAGGAATGCCAGTCTGTTGTCCTTGGTGTCTTCTCTGGTGAACCTAATGTTGGCATCTATGGTGTTTATATGGTCCGTGAAGGCCTGTACTTCCTGGGCCTTGATTTTGACCCAGGTGTCATCCACATACCTGAACCAGTGGGTGGGCACCGTTCCCTGGAATGTGTTGAGTGCTTTCTTCTCCACTTCTTCCATGTATAAATTGGCCACAATGGGTGACACAGGGGAACCCATGGCACAGCCGTGTTTTTGTCTGTAAAAGTCATCTCTGTATGAGAAATAAGTGGTGTTAAGACACAGGTCCAGAAGATGGCAGATCTGGTTTGGGTTGAGATGGTTTCTCCTTTCAAGAGTGCTGTCCTCTTCTAGTCTCTTCCTGACAGCGGATAGAGCATGAGTGGTGGGGATGCTGGTGAAAAGGGAGGACACATCAAAGGAGACCATAGTTTCATCTGTATCCAGTTTCAGGGTCTTTGCTTTGGAAACAAATTCTTCCGAATTATGGATGTGGTGTTCAGAGTGTCCAACTAGAGGTGCTAGTATGGTAGAGAGGTGTTTGGCAATGTTGTATGTTACCGAATTAATGCTGCTGACTATGGGTCGGAGGGGTGTTCCTTCCTTTTTTATAGTGTTGTTGTATTTTATTATCATATTATAAACTGCCCAAATTGCGATGATCTGTAAAGTTTATAAATTAATAAAATCTTTCGCTTCACTTTCCAAGTTTAACCTTAAACTTAAGGTTTAAGGTTTAATAAGATTAAGTATTTGACAACGTCAGATATAATCCATTTCTAGGATAATCCCTAACCTAAGAATAGTACTCCTGGATCAGATCAAGGCCCACCTAAGTCTAGCATTTTGTTTTTCACAGTGATTATTAGATCTCTCCAAGGTATTTGGAAGGAGGAGATGGGTATCACTGCATTGTGTGGAAACAAATTCTTCAAGTTTGTTATGCACTGCCTGTAGAAGTATTTTGTTTTGTCTGTTCTAAGTCTCTTTCTACTTTCTCTATGTCATAAATGATTCTGTACACCATAGTCATGTCTCTTTTCAAAAATCTTTTTGTCCAACCTAGAGTCTCTAACCCTCTAGCCTTTTCTCATAGGATTTTGAGCCTCTGCCCACTTTGGTTTCTGTGCTTTTCCCAGCTCTATTATAACTTTTTTTTTACTGTGGCATTAGAACAGTATGCAGTATTCCAGATGCAAATATACCATAGATTTGTATTTTTCATTCCACCCCCTTTTCCTCTAGGAGCATTATGACTCCTGGTTTCATCCGTATTAGTTATTGTTCCCTTTTTTTCTGTAAGCTGAAAAAGCAGATTTGCCACTGCTCCAGCCTTCATGTTAATTTTAAACATAATTAGCATGTATATGAGTAAATAATATCTATATATCCATTGATTGTGGGCAGTGGGCATTCCATTCCATTGAACATGGCAGTATGTAAGGACATGACATCTTTTGCCAAGTTCTAAATCTGCTCTGAAGAAGCTAACAGCACAGTTAGCAAAACATCAACTCATGTTCATTGTCTCCTATGGCATTATTTGGAAGTCATTTCATCAGTTTCAGGTCTGTTCATAAAAATCAGTTCCTATTCCTGTTTTGCTTGAATGATAGAATTTAACATAATAAAATTATTTCAAATGGTAGGTGACATTGTAATGATTTATACTGTGGCATTTTTATAGATATGACTCTGAGATTAACTAAAATGAGAAACAAAAGAGTTATGCATTTGTTAAATCAGGGAACAACTTCCAGTTGTTTAAAAGCAGATTGTATATTTTTGATTGGAATTTTTAAATAATTGCTAGATAATTTGCTCTATTAAAAACTTGAAGAAGTAAATGAATAAGACTTTAGTTCAAAACAAAATATCCAAACATAAATATATTTTATTTAAATATTTATTTAAATATTTAAATATATTTTATTTTAAAAAGCCAGAAAACCAGAACACCTCTTTGCCAGTAATCAACAACCAGATAGGCAAAGATTAACAGCAAGATTAACACCAGAAGAGCAATCAAACAACACAATAGACCCTAATCAAGGAACTATTAACTCAGTCAATCAACCAAGCAGCAAACAACAACCCAATCAAGGTACTACCAAGGAGAGTACAACACCCCCACCAACACAGGCAGGACAAGCCAGGGTATATAAACAGAGAGCAAGTTCCACTCCCTTTTCGCACTGAAGATGTTGCCTAGCCTGGCAATGAAACAACAAGGCTCAGAGAGCACCATGGACTCCATAAATATATTTTGCCAGAATTCAGGCATGTAATCTGGTTAAAAGAGTATCCATAATATTATTTGTAGGATAACTCTGATTATTTAGACAATAAAAATGAATCATCATCATCATCAAGCATTCAGAGGAAAAGCTTCTGATGCTTCCCTTTTGTGTACCTGGAGAAATTGAAGATCAAAGAGACTGAGCATCTTGCAGAAGAAGAGCAGCAAATCAATGCCATATTCCAATCTAGTCTATGTTGCAGATCTATAATGACCCACTCTAAAGCCAGTATGGGCTCTGGATGTCATTTTCAGAGTGAAAGAAAGACAGGCCCTCCAAAGTGCCTGCCAGGATTAGAAGCCAAGAATTTGTCATCACCCACATCATCTGATTGAATAATCACAGCATGAGGAACTAAAGGTTAAGCAGTTTAGAATCCTCAGTTGCTCTCTAGAATCTTTAGTTGCTAGAGCAGGGAAACCTGTGATACCTTATATCAGATGGCTTCCTTCCTTCCTTCCTTCCTTCCTTCCTTCCTTCCTTCCTTCCTTCCTTCCTTCCTTCCTCCCTCCCTCCCTCCCTCCCTCCCTCCCTCCCTCCCTCCCTCCCTCCCTCCCTCCCTTGTAGTCACACTGTCCCTGACCTCAAAATCTAGCAGAATCCAGGTCCACTCATTTTATTTATTATTTTTATCCCGCCTTTATTTTTTTTCTAAATTAACTCAAGGCGGTGAACATACCTAATACTCCTTCCTCCTCCCATTTTCCCCACAACAGCAACCCTGTGAGGTGAGTTGGGCTGAGAGAGAGTGACTGGCCCAGGCGGCTTTCATGCCTAAGGCGGGACTAGAACTCTCAGTCTCCTGGTTTCTATCCAGCACCTTAACCACTAGACCAAACCACTCATATTTATTTGTTTGTTTGTTTGTTTGTTTATTTATTTATTTGATTTATCACCGCCCATCTCCCCCGAGGGAGACTCTGGGCGGTTTACAAACAGAGTATAACTCATTAAAATACAATTATAAATAGACTAAAATACATCTTAATTAACAATTTATAAATATAATAAATATAGTAAAATCCAAATGGCAGAATCTTCTTAAGTCCATGGGGAGGGCACTCCATGGCCACCCTAGGGCACTAGCCATCCCCAAGAGCGTACTTTCTCCGTCCCGCCCCAAACATATTGACACAACCAAGTTTTAAGCTTTTTCCAAAAGTCCAGGAGCGAGGGGGACTGTCTTATCTCCAGGGTAAGGATGTTCCATAGGGCAGGACCCTCATATAGCAGTGGCAGAACCACTCATATAGCAGTATCACTAGCATTGATCGATTCAAATGGGTCCAAAACATTTGTTTAGCTATAAGATGTATCTGTCTTTAAAATATAGCATATAGGTGAGAGGAGAAAATTCCAGCCATTTCTTTTCATTAGATAAAGCAATGCCTTGTATTTGAGCTTTAATATCAATTTTAGCTAGAAAGGTGGCAGTTGCTTGTAAAATGCCCTCTATTAGTTAAGTTCTGTAGTTCCCAACCATGGAGGCTGCTCTGCCCTTTGCAGTTGTTCCTGTTATGAACGCATGTAGCTCTTTCATTGCAAGAGCCCTGGCTCATAGTTATTAAAAAAAAACAAAACCAAGAGATGACAGTGCTTAGTCTGCAGGCCATATTTTCTGGCTGCTTTTGATACCATAACAATTTCTCATTAGAGCATATGTCAACTTCTCATAAGATATAATTTAGAAGTCCAGAATGTTATTGCTGCAGTTATTTGGCAATAGCATATCCTCCCTCATAGAAGCAAAGACAGATGCTTACTTCCTGCATTGGAAAGGAGAAATAAATGCCATCACCATATGGGTGATGTAAAACTAATAGTACACATAGTATAACGAGGGGGAAGGGAGAAAGCTAAGAGATCTATTCTGAAATAGATCCAGGATTCTTCTATTATAGCAGATAGGTGAAATACGTATGAGAGTTTGTAAGCCAAATAAGATCAGATATGTGAGTGAGTGAGACAAACTGGCTTATGACAACCTTCAGATTGTATCAACGGCCATTAGGACGTCAGTCTAGCCAGGTCAGATCTATCTGGATCGGCAGTAGCTTTCTAGGTCTTGGGCAGAGAGAGGCTTTTCTCTTTCCCAGTTATTTGGTACTTTTTAAATTGGAGATGCCAAACAATGAAACTTTCTGAATGGATCGGATTCATACCACTCTGCTAGTGGAAATGACAATTTTAGCTAGTATTTCTATGGTGCTCCATGCAAATCGGCTTTGTGTATGCTTCTTTGCTTCAGTCTCTGTATGTGCTGGATATGGCTGGCACCATAGTACTAACAGAGCTCTTCAATGGCTGTGTTGACTGTGAGGTACTTACTGGATGTTGCCGCTGATTATGGTTATTTCTCTGTTTTTAATGCTCTTTTTATTGATGTTTTGTATGTTTGTAAGTTTTTTTTATTAATTGTTTTGTTGTTTGGGTGTTGTTTTAATTGTTGTGAGCCACCCAGAGTCACTGAGATGAGATGGGCGGCTATCCAAATTGAATAATTGAATAAGTAAATATAGCTAAACTGGATTATTTGACCAAACCTTGTCTGCATTCACCTGTTCTTTACCTGTCTTACCACTTAGATTTTGAGGATAAGACCTAAGATATGGGAATGTACATAGGACAGAAAAATCAATGCAGCCTGAGCCTGACATATATTCCAAATCTAGCAACTGATGAGAGAGGACTTTTTTAGAATGGTCTGAATTTGTATGTATGTACACACACACACGTTCAAATCCCTAGCCCTGCGTGACGGAGTGAGCTCCCGCACTAGCCCCAGCTCTTGCCAACCTAGCAATTTGAAAGCATGCAAATGCAAGTAGATGAATAGGTATCACTTCGGTGGGATGGTAACAGTGTTCGGCGTGCGTCATGCCAGCCACATGACAGTGGAAGCGTCTTCGGACAACGCTGGCTCTTCGGCTAACAAACGGAGATGAGCACCGGCCCCTAGAGTCGGGCACGACTGCACAAATGTGCGGGGGGAGCCTTTACCTTTACCTTTACCTTTACCTTTACCTTACACACACACACACACACACACACACACACACACACAAGCATACTGTTGCTGAAAGCTCTAAGTCAATCAAAGTATGACCGTAAATGTAAGCAGTCTCTGAGAAGGCAACCACCAATAAAACTGAGTTTGAGATATAATTCATGTATACATTTCTAAAAAAAAAAGGTGTCTAGATGCTAAAAATTACTTGTCCCCAGTTTGCTGTAGTCTATTTTAGATAACTAATTAATTGTGCCATTCAGTGCTATTCTGCCAGGGGTAGGATGGGGTTGGGGACCAGTTTAGAACTGGACTCAATGGAGAAAACTTACTTCAGTTCTGTTCATACAAACTTTGAAAACCTGCTCTGTTTATCTTTTACAAGATATTTGAAAAATTGCTGATTCTTGATTCTAGGAGTGTGCACAAACCACAAAATTAGTATTGTTTTCAACTCAAAACAAAAGCAGGAAGTTAGTCTGAACTGAAACCCAGAACAGGAATCTTAGGGGATATGTAAGGGAAGGCCAATATGTCTTACCCATCTTTCCCCTTCTCCTCCACATGGACTGTGGGCTAGCTTACCGGGCAATCTTCCCAGAGCCTTTCTTTCTCTAACCTCCCCCCCCCCCCATTTTTTTAAAATTGTGCCTTCAAGTCTGTTTTTTTTTTTTACTTCTGGAAACTGCCTGGACAAGTCCCTGCAGTTTTCTTGGCAGCATTTTCGGAAGGGATTTGCCATTGGCTGCTTCCTAGGGCTGAGAGAGAGTGACTGATCCAAGGTCACCCAGCTGGCTTCATGCGTAAGGCAGGATTCATAGTTTCCCAGTTTCTAGCCTGATGCCTTAACCACTACACCAAACTGGCTGTTAACCTCCCCTTAGTTGCTGCAAATGGCCCTGTCTTTTTCTTGTTCTCCCCACCTTGAATCACTCCTACCTGGAACACATGTTTCAGATTTATGCCTAGTTCAAATATGTGTGTTCCAGTCCTGACACAGGCCACCTGAAATTGGCTGTTCCTTGAACAGGACATTTTGCACATCCCTGCTCATTTCTTTTTAATATAAGTTTGGACATATTTTCAAATGTATTTTCTCTAGTGCTAAAAACGATTTAGGAGCTCAAATAACATATAAGTGTCCAAGAAATGAACAGTGTTCCTGGTTGGCAGATATTGACATTGATTTTTCAAGTTAGTCCTTGATACTCCCTGTACTTATCATCTTTAAACAGAAATCAGCATTTGAGCTAATGAGAATTCTACTGCTAATGAAATGAGTAATCAAGTAAAGATCTATATACTGTACATACAATATGTATTACATTTATACCCTGCTTTTCATCCAAGAGCTCAAAGATGCAATAAATGTTCTAAATTTCCTCATTTTCTCCTCACAGCAAATTTGTGAGTGAGTGTGTGTGTGTGTGTGTGTGTGTGTAAGAGTGACACAGAATGAAGCAGTTATTCAGTGAACTACTATATATAGTTGAGTGCAGACTTGACTTTGTCTACATACAGTTGCAATTGAAATTATTCAACCCCCATTGCAAATCAGGTTTATTGTCAAAATTTACAGAACTGTGGAGTCCTTGGTGCTCTATGAGCCTTGTTGTTTTCTTGCAGACGTTTCATTGCCAGGCTAGGCAACATCTTCAGTGCGAAAACTTTGCAGACTTTCAGCTGTTTGCAATGAACAAATCAAACAAAAGCAATTGAAATAGCTCAACACAACAAATGCTTCAAGTGGTGTCCCCAACTTCAACTGGAAATGCAACTTATAATTACTTCTCCAGTCTCAAAATTATTCAATCCTTTCATGGCAAGCATCTTCAGTACTTAGTAGAGCACCCTTTTGCTGTTATGACCTGCTGCAAACGAGATGCATAGCCAGACACCAGCTTCTGGCAGTGTTCCTGAGGAATCCTAGCCCATTCCTCATGAGCAATGGCCTCCAGTTCAGTAATATCCTTGGGTTTGTGTGCTGCAACCACCTTCCTCAAATCCCACCAGAGATTTTCTATGGGTTCAAGTCAGGTGACTGTGATGTCCACTGTAGAATCTTCCAGGACTTCTTCTGCATCCAAGCCTTAGTGGAATTTGAGGTATGCTTGGGATCATTGTCCTGTTGGAAGGTCCAATGATGCCCAAGCTTCAGCTTCCTTACAGATGGCATGGCATTTTCTCCTAGGATTTCCTGATACTTCAATGAATCCATCTTGCCTTCCACATGCTACAGGTTTCCAGTGCCAGAGGATGCAAAGCAGCCCCAGAGCATCACCGAGCCACCACCATGCTTAACTGTAGGCAGAGTGTTCTTTTCAGCATATACTTCAT
This sequence comes from Charina bottae, assembly GCA_023362775.1. Classification (NCBI taxonomy): domain Eukaryota; kingdom Metazoa; phylum Chordata; class Lepidosauria; order Squamata; family Charinaidae; genus Charina; species Charina bottae. Next base: position 169,812,029 of record JALMGJ010000003.1, on the reverse strand, counting down.
TCTTCTTCCTCCAGACATACCGCTGATCCATCGGGTCGAAAAGTTCCAGTTTTGTTTCATCGCTCCACAGAACAGAATCCCCAAACTTCTGTGGCTTATTTATATGATTGTGAGCATATTGGAGCCGACTTTTCTTGTGCTTTTGGGTCAGTAGTGGTGTACGTCTTGGAGGTCTGGCATGGCAACCTTCTCTGTTTAGTACACACCTTACAGTGCTCACTGAAACCTCAGTGCCTGTTGCCACCAAGTCTTACTGCAGGTCTTTTGCAGTCACTTGAGGGTTTCTCTCAACCTGCCTTCTCAGAAATCTGGTTGCAGCCATTGACAGCTTCCTTTTTCTGCCCCGTCCAGGTAGTGTAACCACTGTTCCTTTAACTTTGAACTTGCGAACTATGCTTCCAACAGTGTCTCTAGGTACATTCAGTGCCTCCGCTATCTTTTTGTATCCTGTTCCTTGTTCATGAAGGGCGATGATCTCTTCTCTTACCTTTTTGGACCATTCTTTTGACTTAGCCATATTTCTAACATGCAGTCATATGTGACACTCAACAAACCCCTAGCCTGTTCAGGTATTTCATGTGTTCCAGCTCAAGCACACCTGGTGCAACTAATGAAGCCCTTGATTAGTTGCATCAGGTGTGCTTGAGACAACACATGTTTTGCATACTGTACTGTATGTGTGCTGTTCTGTCAGATTCTATTCAGAGGGTTGAATAATTTTGAGACTGGAGAAGTCATTATAAGTTACATTTTTAGTTGAATTTGCGGACACCACTTGAAGCATTTGTTGTGTTGAGCTATTTCAATTGCTTTTGTTTGATTTGTTCATTGCAAACAGCTGAAAGTCTGTAAATTTTGACAATAAACCTGATTTACAATGGGGGTTGAATAATTTCGATTGCAACTGTACATCAAGAAGGAATAAGACTTTAAAGAAAAGCAATTCAGGAAAGGCAAGGATTGCTGTTTCTGTTTTGCTTGGCTTCAAACACATCAGGCTTTGTGGGCTTTAAGCAGACAAGTTGCTCTGACCATTTTGAATTTTTTGCAATATGAATAAGATACAACAATCAGATTACAAGTGAGTAAGTAACATCAGGTACATTTTTAACTTTTAGATAGAACTTCCTTCTATTCTGCAGTGATGTATTTTAGCTTTTACAACAGAGCTTTCCAAACTTTTCATGTTGGTGACACACTTTTTAGACATGCATCATTTCGTGACACACTCTTACAGCAGGGCATCATTTTGCGACACACTCTTACAGCAGGGCACAAGGCAGGCACTAAGGACCTGCACGGAATCCAGGCAGGGCAGGTTTGGAGGCAGCAAGGCGCAAGGCAGGCACTAGGACCTGCGTGGAATCCTGGCAGGGCTCGGAGGCAGCAGCCGCCACGACACACCCAGACACTGCAGCCGACACACTAACGTGTCCCGACACACAGTTTGGAAAGCTCTGTTTTACAACTATCTTCTCTCTCTACTTTCGTCATGTAACTTTTTTATTATAAGCAAGTATTTGAAAAGAAATGCCAGCCAGTGAAAAACTTTGCCTTGTGAGTTCCATGTAGAACCTAACTGATAGGGCAGCTGCACTTTCAGGAACAGGCTTTCTTTAATGTTGTGCTAAAGCCCCTTCCTGGCTGTACTTTCTAGTTACTTAGAAATCCTGGTACACCATATTCAAGCATCAGAAAAGATCTTTTCTGATGCTTTAATATTTCAAAGTGTCAAAGTGTGGTTTTTCCCCCCGCCTGGCTGTACAGCTTTTAAACCAAGGCCAAATACATAAATTTTGCTGTCCACAGAAGCTATTGTCTGTTCTTCACATGATCACGCAACAGGCATTCTTACTCACTAATGTTGGCATTTATATTGTTAAAAATGATTTTGCTATCATTTTTCAATAACTTATGAGACAAAGGACATAAATGATGGGTAAAATTATAGTGGCATGCTGGGCTCCCCTTGCTTTGAGTTACTGATTTTATTGCAAGATTTATGCAATATTTTCTTAATTAGAAAAATTTCTTTCTACTAAGATGACTAAGGAAAGCTTAAGTTCTTAAATGCTAACTTTTTTCATGAGATTATGAGGCCTGCCCATTTACTCTCAGTCATTTGAGGAGCGTTGTTTTGATAGAAATACAGGAAATTGCCTCATACCTGTAGAAGCTGCTAGCCTATGAGGGTCTCTAGCACATGCTTTTCATGCCAATTCCTAACTAGCAAAATAATTGGAAATGTTTGGATAGCATTGCCTTAAATATAATTCCAGTTTGATATGAGATATTAATTAATTTTAATACTACATTTTATTACAAAAACAGTAGTTATATGGCAGATGAAAAGTTTTCTTTTACTGAAGACCTATGCAATTAAAAAATAGTAAATTCAAGCTCATTTTTGAATGGCTTATTTGTAGCTAAGAGAAATTTTAGAAAGAAGTTTTCTTTTCATGTGTTTTTATCAATTCTTAATTGTGTTTGATTGCTTAACTTCCAGGTGGCAAACTTGGTGTATTAATTGTGAAGATCTTAGAAATGCATGAAGAATGCACTCTTTGCATAGCTATCTGTCATCAACTGGGACAAATTTGTGCTGATGGCTCTATCACAAAAGAAATTGTTGAAATGCAGCCGAAACTTAAAGTTCTTTTTGCAAAAGAAACAACAGCTCATCTGAAGGCAGTACCACAGGATGTCATATATATCCATCCTCCTTGGTAAGTACATAAAACACCCTCAACCAATCATATTTTTCTGCCTCCTTTAGCAGAATAGCCTGTAGCTCTCTTTTAGAGGAGACCCAAATTTAAGTTAGATTTCATTTTTGTTTATTCTAGTAACAGTGCAGTTGCCTTTGTTGTCTATTTCTTCTTATGTTCCTGCATTTCCCTAAATGCTAAGAAACAGTAATGATTTATTAACACTATGTTTAACTTGTCATCATCATTCATCATCATTGGCGATCACTCGTAGCCGAGTAAGATTGTCTTCCAAGGGTAAAATCTTAACATTGGATTCGTAAGTGGCTGTAAAGGCCAATTCTGAATCCGCACAACCTCCCATAATGAGGGCATAGGTTTCCGGGTGGGAGACGGTCATGATGAGGGTTTGCTTGACGTGCCTTCCATTTAGCTCTTTTCTCCCTTTCGCCCTGTACTCGTGCTTCTTCAAAGTCCATAGCGCCTTTAATAAAGGCTGACCTCCAATTGAAACGCTCATGAGTTAGGGCTTCCCAGTTCTCAATGCTGATATTACATTTTTTTAAATTAGCTTTGATTTATCTACAAAATTTATCTACAAAAGCCGACATTGACGCTGAAATTCAGCATCGCCTGAGCTCTGCGAGTGTTTAACTTGTATTTGAGAAAACATAATGTAAAGTGATTCTAGAAGTAAAAGAGCTTCACTATAATAGTGTTTCTGCTGGTGATCATGCATCTATTCTTCATCTCATTTCACTCTGGTATGAGATGAACAGTACCTTGTTTTTCACCAATAAAAGGGAAAGGGAAGTTCCAAACAAAATAAATCAAAGAAATTCTGTTACCATTGTTCTTATAGAGCCCTTTGATATCATCTATGCATTTTGAAAAGTTATAGTTATTTAAGCAGACTGTGTGGATAAAAAAATAAACAGACAAATCCCTACCATCAAAAAGAAAGTAAGTCCTTTTTTACATTCTTCCTTTGAAGTTTTTGTAGAAACAGAAAGAGTAAAAAGCTCTGATAAGGGAAAGACACTGAGCCACCCTACAATAAAATTCAACAAAATTCAAAGTCAGTTACTGCAGGAGCACTGCTGGAAGAAAAATGTAATTGGACAATCTGTAGATGATTACCCCTTCAAAGAACTGGAGATAATAAACTATTCTGTATGGGAAAAAATGGAATAGCTCGCTTAGCTTCTACCCAATATCATCATTCAAAATAAGCTCTGACATTCAAAAGTCTTATTTTAAAGCAGTTGTTTTTTCAACTAATTGAATTGGGAGCAATTAGCAACTTAATCCTTTATCAAATTCTTTCATGTTTATTGTAGCACATGTTTGATAATCAGATCTTTAGAAATTTGGGGATCTTTAGAATTTATTTGTATGGATGTTATTCAGAAACAAAGCCATTTCCTAACTTTTTTTACAGTAATATTGATTTCAACTTTCATGTGACTTTTTTCTTCTTTATGTACAGTGTATGATTTATGCTTCATGCCCCTTTCAGTATGGATTTAAATGTCCATGGTGCTAGAATTATTCAATCCCTCTCATCCTCATCCTCATCCTCATCCTCATCCTCCTCTACTTCTACTTCTACTTCTACTTCTACTTCTACTTCTACTTCTACTTCTACTTCATATTGGAAGCCACAGTTCTGATCTGGATAGAAAGGAAATTGCTGTTCATTATACATATAATACACTTGAAATTAAAGATAATGGAAAATAGGAAGATAGTGTTGAGTATATAAATTAATCTGTATTGTAGTGTTGGTTGTGTGAATTTAAGGTAGAAAAGAACACATTGTCCCTATAGTTCAAAACACATCTTACACATTTACAATATTGGCATGCCATTATTACAAAAGCTAAACAGAACATCTAGTACAAAGAGAATTAAAGGTTCAACTATAATTTTAAGAGACCTTACTAATGCTCTTCCTTTTCTCCCATATATTACATATAGCTCATATTATTTATTTTCTGGGGATTATTTTCTTTCAAAACATTTTTGTCCAATAAATAATCTTAGGAACATAAGCCATCTTACATTGACTCTCTCTTGATTCATCTTGCTTAGTACTATAATGATTCATAACCAGGTTTCAGACAGGAATTTTTCCCTGTCTTATCTGGATGTACCTTGAATTAAATCTAGAATCTTGCTTGGGTTTTTTTTTTTTTGGTGCCTTCAAGTCCCTGCAGTTTTCTTGGCAAGATTTTCAGAAGTGAGCCAATACCAATGCCTTCTTTCTAGGGCTGAGGGAGAGAGACTGGCCCAAAGTCACCCAGCTGGCTTCATGCCTAAGGCAGACTAGAACTCCTGGTCTTCCAGTTTCTAGCCTGGTGCCTTAACCACTACACCAAACTGTCTCTCTTGCAAGAATTAGAGCAGGAACAAAGCATCTTTGTTTAGATAATTAAAGCAGACATGTCTTTTTCTAGGTTTGTGTGGTTGGCTTTCTCTACATATTCCATAGCAATACAAAGCATGCTCACTACACTATATTTATACCACTTCCCCAAGATAATATTTATATTCTCCTAGTTCTGGATATAGTAGAAGGCTCAGTTTGCTACCTTAGGGGCAGGACTATCAATCCTGTATTCAGCCCGGTCCTTTGAATCAGATGATGAATCATAGCAACTCCTTCACAAAGAGTAAAATTAATCATCATACTGATCATGACTGCTTTATTAAGCTTACATTTCGCTTTGGCTTGTTGCTGAGACAACATCTTAAGATTGCTCTGTTAGGAAAGATTCAACCAGCAAAGTATACACAGAGTATTTCTTCAGCCATCTTTAAAAAGTAGGTTTTTTCCTTGACATTTATTATCTCAACTGAACTACTTAATTCAACTTTGCTTACCTAGACAGTTCTCATTTTCCTTGCCTTAATATGATCTTCCTCACATAACCATCAAACAGGACAGATCTCTCTTAATAAAAATTAGAAGTTTTGATATGCACTGATAGTTGTGTTTTTAAAAAGATATTTTACAAATTTAGTGAAGGATGAAACTAAGATTTAGGATAGGTTTCCCCCTGATGAGGTATTTTTATTTTATTTATTTTTAAACTTTTTATATTGCTAACTCCATATGGACTCATGGCAGCTTACAACAAAAATTAAAATGTCAATGACAACATAAAAATAAAGATCTAAAACAAAAACTTGTATTACGACAATATTAAAATGTCCATGGTACAATTAATCAAACCAACAAATAACATATGTAACTATCAGTTGTCACCACTGTACCAGTTTCACAGTGCAACCCCAAAATCACCATCAAAAACATCAATAAGACAACCATCAACCACTCTAGAACACTTTAGTTTTTAAATGCTATTTGAAATACTTTCATAGTGAGGACAAGCCTCATAATATCAGACCCAGAACATAGAAGCATTGTCTCGTAGCTTCAGTCCCCCCTGCTCTCATATCATGGAATGTAGAAATGTTTATGACTCAGTACTATCATCTGTATTCCTAATATTGCACTTGTGTGCATGAAGAAGATGGAAGAACATACAGAGAAGACCCAATGATGGATCTTGGATGTTGTTATTAATGGCATAGCAATTCAGTATCCATGGCTGGGTGGCCTGCCTGTGCCTGCCTGTGCCTGCCTGCCTGCCTGCTCCTATTTATACACCACACCAATCAGACTAACCCTGAAGTGTGTATAAAAAGAACCCCAAAAACAGAGTATCTCAAGCAATTTAAAAACAATAGCAATATTATTCAGTAACTGTAATATCATACCAATAAATAGTTGCCTGCAGATGTTTTCCTGAAGAGTCGGAAACGACTGAGCGAATAAACAACAACAAAAGATGTTTTCCTTGGTGCATATCATGCTCCCTGTCTCATATGATTCTAACTTTTTAAATATTCTATTAAAATATTAATTATGCTTGTATGGATAGGGGATATGTCATTTTGATTTCAGGCAACGTAGCGCAACTGGTGCTATGTGCACCAGTTTTACATTCTAAAGTCAAAGAAAAAGAGAAGAAAAAATCTTTAGAATAAAGCTAAAACAAAACAAAATGTATTATAATATATATATAAAACACAGTCACAGGCTCCATTTTTGAACAATGGATTGAACCTTGACCAGATTGATCAGTTTTTCCATTACATCTATAAAGGATCAGTTGAAAGGCTGAAAGTGAACATATTTCTTCAGTATTTTATATCTGGGGTAGTTGTGTCTTTGCAACAATGCATTTTGTTTGCTATATCCCAAACCTGGTAGACCAAAAGTTCCTCGTGGATTGGCAAATTCAAAATTTTGTACATAATTTAACATTACAATCCCATCTTTGAACCTTAATTCTCTTTTCAATACCAGGTTAGTAGAACTACAAATATTAAATCAAAATGGGACAACTATGGAACAGTATTAAAATTTCTTTCAAATTTTCTTTACATTTCCAATATAAAAAATTCAACAGCCATCCTTTCTTGAACAGCTGCTGAAGTGTTCAATAAGCATGAAGAAGATTTTGGATGAATTAATTCATTTTAAAACTATAAGATATATATCTGACAATAGTATTAACTTCCATTTAATAGTATTAACTTCTTCATTGTTAGATTTTTTACACACACACACAGATATAGATAAAGATATAGATATCCAAGCATAAGTCAAAGGACCCTTTTGTACAACTATATGATTTTTCATATGAAATAATTCACTATTTTTCTCTTTCCCTATAAAATATATATTTTAATTTGGCAAGAAAGCCATTGAATTGGAACTGAACTGAAAATGCTTCAGTGATATGTAAAAAAAATAAAAATAAAACCTGGATTTGACAAATTCCAGCTTGAATAAAAGAGGAAATTCCAAGGATACTGCAATGACAGAAATGGCTAGGGGATTATTGTCTATTGATGTCAAATAAGAGACAGTTTTGTTGAAGTCAGTAAAAATGTATAGTATAGAATTAACTACAGGCCAGATACAGAACTTTTCCTTATATATTTTAAGAGCATTTCCATATGTGTTTAATCTCACTATAAATTCCACATTTTATTTAATAAGGAAGTGGTAGAGCTAAAATCTAGCTCTATTAAAAAAGAAAATAAATTTTAACAAACACACAAACACTTTGAAATAATTTGGCCAAGGGTAAATGCATAAATAATCATTGGCTTTTATTTTCCGACAGCTATGAATAATTAGGTCCTACCTGAAACAGTTCTTTATTTTAAAAAGTCAACTTTTCTATCTATAATGGAAATAATGATAAATAAAGACATTTTAAGAGAGAAATGGGTTTAGAGTGGATGTTAACTAAAGGGAAAATAACATGACATTTCTATAAAAGGCAATATATTTTGGAAGAAACTAGAACAATTCCTCAGAGACCAGTTTGGGGTGTTTGCTTTAATTTATTAGTAAATTCAGGGAGGAAATTAGGAATTGGCTGATTACATTTGCTAATAATAGTATGCTAATGTGTTTTGATTCAGCTGGAGATCAGAAATCTATGTTAAATAAATGGAATATCCTCCTGAGTTGAAATAGCAGAAATTAATGAAATTGTATACAGTAGTACAAAAATATGTAATTCATTTGTGGCCTGTAAATATGAAGTTGTTTCAGCGAAGACAGATTTAGGCTTCTTCAATTAGATGAGAAGATTATGAGGGAAATAAAGGTTTTGTTGCTCTTATACCGAGTGTACGAAAAGTCAGGCCCGATACACAATTTATTATATAAATAAATTAAATGTTCAAATTGATTGTCATTTTCTTCTAAACACTCCTTACCCATTTGACACAAGACATTTGAACATTCCTAAGTACAGTAAAATTTTCTCTTCAAAAAATTAATATTAATAAAATTAATATTAATAAAATTAATAAAACATATTATGGTTGGCTTACAGGCCCTGACTTTTGGTACACTCCGTATAAGACTCAGAAAGGATCACAGTGGAATTTAACTTACAGTTGGCTGTTTATATTAGGGATAATATAAGCCTACAGGAAGTCTAAAGTTTATTAACTAAAACCCAATTAAAATACTGTTTGATTGGTATATCTGTGGAAAATAGTAAAGCTATATTAAGTTTATACACCACTTCAATCCAGTTGGTCTTTAGTCAGTTTACCGTCCCGGTCTGTGTCTATAATGAGGTATTTGCATGAAGCATGAAGATATTTGGATAGTCTGACCCTTTTTAATAGCTATGTTATGCAAATGAGATGGTATGATCATGGAATAATTTTATTTGTTGCTTTTGCTACCACCCTAACACTGGGTTAATCACCCTCCATTGGAAGTCATTGGAAGCGCTTGGGCACAAATACATAAACACTGTCCCACCTATCACTGAATTTATGCTAATTGTCATGTTTCTAAAGTAATTAAAAACAATTGCATATTCGTAGGAATAAAGAATTATTTGAAGTACATATAAAACATTTAATATCTAGATAATAACATTCTCCATAGGTCTAAAAACAAAACAAGTTTATCAAATCAACAAATTGAAACAAAATAAAACATTGAAGGTGGCAGATTTTATTAAACTGATTCTAACAACTCCTGTCTTTAGCTTTTGAGTAGGCAAGGGATATTAGAACTAGAACACATAATAATAAAAAGGTTTGCAATTTGTTTAAACAATATAATAAATTACAGCAACAAATTTAACATCAGAATTCTATTACACTATAGTCTTAGAAGTACACATCTGCTTTCATTTTAGGTTTAAAAATATCCATTTATCAAACAAATTAGATTAAATAAATCTGCAAATAAAATGGTTGCTTACTTCAATAAAATGGTTGAGTTTCTTTGTTAACTTTCTTTGGTAGAGTTAACCTAACATCATTGTTTAGTTTCTAATATAGAAAATGTCTCAGAATTATTTTTAATCAATGCTGAAAAGTTTACATTAATAAAATGTTTATCTACTTAGCAGCTACTTGCAGGTCAGATTTAGCTTTACATATTTATTCATCTGAAATGTTAACTTTGTGCTATACAACATATGGGGAGGAAAAATCACAGGTAATTGGTACTGTAGTTGTCTGTCTCCAGTAGATGTTTAAAGTACAACAAAGGAAAAGAAATATTTGGAGGATAGGATGAAGATGGCAGAATAAAATTTGAGATCAAGGTGAGGGATTCACTTTGAGATTTGCTGTTCCTATTATTATGTGACTATTAACAGTGATTGACCAGTTCTATAGACTGACTGTTGCAATGAGGGTAAAAAGGCAATACTGTTGGGAACTCTGTGTAGGGCAGTGTAGTCAATCTTTTAGAGATTGGCAGCTGTGCATTGTTTTTTGGGAAAGCAAGGACTACAGGGGTTGGGTCATGTCACACACATGGGCTGGGTCAAGACTGCTTTTTATCTAAAGTTAAATTAGGATTTGTATCTATTTCTAACTAGCTTATTTTGGGGTTTACACTCCCGCTTTTGTGTGTTCCTCATCTCAAAATTACAGAAAAATTACAGGAAAATGTCACTTTTTTTAAAGCAGTTATTAATTGCAAGAAGTTCTGAAGGGTACAGAAAAAGCAGCCAGGGACTACCTGTAGCCCTGCCGTCATGGATGGCCCAACTCTCACAGAGTAACATAGGCCAGATAAATGTGATCTTTCATAGTCTGCCTGTCAAGCTGATATTCTGTTTCAAAAGTTGTATAAGGAAGAAATGATAGGTAGGAAGAGTGTAAAGGGAAGACATATTCATTAAGAGGTACTGTATTTTAGCTGTGTTGGAATACAACTCCCACCATTTCCAGCCAGCATGGTTGGTCTGTGAATACTGGAGTTGATGAGAGTTATAATCCAACATCTTTAAAGAGCACTCTGCTGGGAAAAACTTTTCTATAAACTTGATGCACTGTGCTATCTAAGGGCCAACACTTAGAGAGTACTTCTTCAGGGCTGCATTAACATGCATTTGTCCAGACCCTGAGTTGGCAAAAAAATACATCAACATAAATAGCGTTGTCCCCCATAGCCAAGCTTTATTATAACTTTATTGTGCTGTTCTTGTAGATTTAATGAGGGACAATTTCAGGACAGAGATGGTGATTACATGGATTTCTTCTCCATCTATCATCAACTATTGGCAGGAAGAACAACCACTAATCACTCTTCCTAGGGTTAGAAACATAAGAACATAAGCAGTGCCCTGTTTCATCAGACCCCTAGCCCAAGGGTCGGAAATGGCGGCTCGCGAGCCAGATGCGGCTCTTTGGCCCCTTGACTCTGGCTCTCACAACTACTCTGTGAGAGTCAGGTCACTTACCTGTCTGCCACCCGACATCCGGAAAGCCGGTCTCCGGAAGCAGCAGGCTTGACGCGAACCCTGGGGAAGAAACAGAGACTCTGATTGGTGGAGGCTCAGAAGGAAGGACGCCTCCACCAATCAGTGTGTGCCAAAGGAGAGCAGAGAGGCGGGCTGAACAACGCGAAGCCCGATTGGCCCTGCTTCCCAAAGGCTCGAAAAATGAAATAAAAGACCGGCGCGACTTACCTCCATTGCCTCCCGCGGCCGCTTCTCCAGGAGCGCCAAGGCGGGTTGCAGAGCGCGCGCTGCGCCCATGGGAACGCCTGGTCCCTCCGCTCCCTCCAGCTCCCCCACCAGCCCCAGCAGCGCCGCCCGCCCCGCCCCGCCGCCCCGCCACCTCCGTCCCGCCACCACCCCGGCCAGGCCCCCGAGCCACCCTGCCGCTCGCGTCTCGGGCCCGCGCCCTCACCCAGCGCCTGGATGCTGCGGAGCAGCACCATCTCCAGCCGTAGCCGCTCCTGCGCCGCCTCCGACAGCGCCGCGTCCCGGGCCAGCAGCACCTCCCTGCCGCGCCGGGCCTCGCTCAGCTGCGCACAGAAGCGCTCCAGGTCCGGCGGCTCGTCCAGCTTCACCGCCCAGCGCCACTGCGCCCGGACCGGCTTGGAGACGCGCGCCGCCAGCAGCGACTCCACCTCGGCCAGCTGGCGCGCCAGCCGCTCCAGCGAAAACTCCGGCGCCGCCATTGCTCGCCGGCTGGACCCTCCTCCCCAAAGGCAGCGCTCCGCAGGCCCCGCTTTCCAGGGCTGTTCCTGCCACATCCTTTCAGCCTCTGGCCTATCCATCTATGTGAGCTCTCATGAAGTAGTTTGAGGGGAGAATTAGAGACGATGGAACTCTGGAGGTTGAATCTACAAACTCAGGATGTCTGTGCTACGAGTGTGGGTTCAGAGGGAGGGAAGAAAGGAGACCGGAAATTGTTTTATGGGACCGCCCGCGCGCCTTCCCTGGCCGGTCCTCGCGGGCCACCGGCGATGCTCCCGCTGCACCCCATCCGGAGCGCCCGAGTGCCAGGCAGGCAGGCAGCTCCACCTGCGCGCCTCGCCCAGACATGCCGCCAGCAGCAGCAGCAGCTCCCAAGGCACGCCGGTCCCTCCTCTGTCGAAGGGAGTGGCAGAGAGCCCCGCGGGCTGTGCGCGAGGTGTGGGCGGCTGCTGGTGGCCCTGGCCTTGGAGAGCTGGGGTGTAGCAGGACGGGAGCGTTGCCGGTGGCCCGCGAGGACCGGCCATGGAAGGTGAGCGAGGGCCGGGGCGGCCGGCCAAGCGCAGCGCAGCCCTGTATCTTACCCTTCCACGCGATTGGCTCCCGCCCGCAAACCCCGCCCCCTTCCACGCGGTTGGCTCCCGCCCGCAAACCCCGCCCCCTTCCACGTGGTTGGCCCCCGCCCCCTTCCACGCGATTGGCCCCCGCCCGCAAACCCCGCCCCTGGCTCTCGAGCATGTCAAAATGTCCTCGAGCATGTCAAAATGGCTCCTGGCATAAAAAAGTTTGCCGACCCCTGCCCTAGCCCATCTAGTCCAGCAGTCTGCACAAGGAAGCCCACTTGTCTCCAAGCAGATGGCTTTCAGAGGCAGCCACTCTGCCATCAAGGATAATAGCTATTGATCCCCATGACTTCCATGAATTGGTCTAGCCCTGCTGGTAGCCAGCACCACATCGCTTGGTAGCAAATTCCAAACTTTAATTATGTGTTGTGTAAAAAATATATTTCATTTTGTCTGTTGATTGGTTAGGGCAGGGGTTGGCAACCTTTTTTCCATCAGGGACCACCCCCGTCGGAAAAATTTTTTCAAGGACCGGGGGGGGGGTTTGCAGGCGGCAGTCAGTTGGACAGACGGGGGCGGGGTTTGCAGGCCTGCCGCTCCGGGAACCGAAGGCATTTTCGGGGTCCCTGGAGCCTGCCCCTTCGAAGGGGCAAGCTCCGGGGACCCTGAAAATACCCTTGGTTCCGGCAGGGAGGCAAAAGCCGCGCACACGCACGCTGCAAGGCCGCTTCCCTGCAGCACTGAGATTTTCCACCCCGCCCCCTCCCCCGCCGGTTAGCTGTGCAGTGGGGAAGCGGCCGGTAGCCTGTGCGCAGTGAGGCTTTTGCCTCCCTGCCAGAACCGAGGGCATTTTCGGGGTCCTCGGAGCTTGCCCTGAAAATGCCCTCGGTTCTGGCAGGGAGGCGAAAAGGTGCACGCTGCCGTCGCCGCAAGGGGAGGCCCGCCTCCGCCCTTCTTTGCCGCGCGCTGATAGGTGGAGGTGTTTCCCCTTCCGGGCCTCCACCAATCAGCTGCTCCGGCTCACCCTGCAGCCCACTTCCTAATGGCCCGTGGACCACCGGTGGCCCACGGACCACAGGTTGCTGACCCCTGGGTTAGGGGACTCTGGCCACTCCTTCCAATTTCATCCTGTGCCCCTCCTATGCTCCACCAGCACATCACCTTTTTTCTCCCCATAAAATTATTGCTCTACCAGAAGATAGAAAGGCTTGTGTCAACACAAAACACAAAAAACAAAAAAACTGATCTGTCAGTTGGGATGAAATTGGCATTTAGATTGACAGCTAATTCCTGTTTAACCCTGCTTCTTTCATATGCTCCACCAACTTCTCCCTCTCCCTGCCATCATTGTCATGGAAGTCTGATAGTTGTATGGTAAAGTAACCCAGAACAAAATCCCCAGTTGACAGGTTTACTATGCACAAAATGAGGTGTCTGGACTTTCTCTTAGTGCAACTCAAAATGGCTAGAGAGGGTAGTGCCCAACAACTGGTGGGGAGGAGGGTGTCTGCAGCAGAATTAAGTGGTCTTCATGCCACGAAAGGTAGCAAGTGAGGATGAACTTTCAGTTTAGTAGACGAAAAAGAAGCAGCTGCCCTGATATTTTTCAGGCATTTGACAAGGATTGGTAGCACTTGGCAGGCCTTGTCTGGGCTAAGAAGTTAAAAAGGGTGGATCCTGGTTAGTATGTGGATGGGAGAATACAAGGAAATAGAGGACTGTAGACTAGACTGGGAAGTCAATAAAATACCCTGGAAGACTGCCATGGCAAATTGCTGCAGTCATGAACTGCATGAACTGTAGGAATTGAGCTTGGCTTCAAAATGTACTTAGGTAGTACTTAAACATGCGATTGCTCTTAAGCCTAGCATTTCTTTCACTATCTAGATATTTCAGATGACAGTATATAAGAAACCAAGACATCACAAAAATACCCTGTTGTTTTGTGTGGAATTTAATTCTAAGCCTATTTTTTGTTATAAGGCTTCTCTGTTAGTCTCTGAAATATATGTCTTTTTGTTTCTGAAGTTAAAATTGTGATAATCCATGTTGATACATAATGTTTTCCTAATTTAAATATGTTTACTTCAGGGAATCTGTGAGTTTGCAGTTTCATTCCAGAAGTTCCCATTAGTGATTTAAAAGGAATCAAATTTCTCACCGAATTTGGACCAGGGAAAGTTGGATATGACTGCATGACCACAAATCTCTGGAATGGGGCTTAGGGATTTTGAGGCATCATTTGAACAACTTTCTTTCCTTTAAGATACTCATGGAAAGTTTTGCTGTGATAAATAGTTTAGCCTAATTCTGCATTCCTTTCCAATTCCTCCTTCCTGCATGCTGGCTCTTTTGGCTAGTGAAAAATTGCTTTTTTTCCAATAACTGAAACTATTGTTAAAAAGAGTACCAAAGGAATAATAAAACAATCAATGCTTTTAAAAAACCTAAACAGTTTGTGAGGCATAATCTATGCAGATGAAACCTATGTGTTTCTTTTGTAATCCCAACTCACCCATGCACATTTAAAAAAAAGCACGGCATAAAATGGGATAAACAGATTTTTTTTTAAGTTAAATCTGTGATTAATTATTTTTTTCTGGGAAATAAAAAAAATGAAAGGTTAATGGTGTTTGTTTCTTTGGAATTCAAAATAACAGAAATGCATAATAACCCTTACATGTGTGGCTTATTATAAGAATGAATATTTTATTATATAAATAGTTTAAAGATTATCCTAAATCAGGGTAAGGTATAACGTAGTCTAAGGAATATTCTCAATCAGAGTAGGGGAACTCTTTTTGTTATTGGAGACTATTGGTTGGTTCACAGGAAAAGCTGGCATAAGACTGAGCAGAGCCAGAAGTTGGAATCTGCCTCATCATTTATCTCTCTCCTCATGCATATGCGAGTGAAGTGGAAACACTTCCCAGAGGGAACAATCTGGAGGCAAGTATGGGCCTGCAGCATGTGAAACCCAGACAATGCTGAGAGGTACATAAGATTTCCAGCCCAAATCCTTTACATAAATGTATTTTTAATGATGACTATACCTTTGAAAGCTACAGATTTTATCAGGATTGTGAACATTTCTTGAACATGCTGTGGAACATGGATATTTTTTTCCTTGCCCTCCACAATTCATCAGCGGAACTCATCACAGGGTTGTTGTGGGGGAAAAAAAGGAGGCAGGAGTATTAGGTATGTTTGCCACCTTGAGTTGACCAAATATACAGTATATACATTTGTGCAATTCAAGGTGCTGCTTATTACCTATAAAAGCCCTGTATGGCAGAGGGCCTGGACATCTGAGTGACCGCTTGTCTCCAATCATTTCTGCTGCCTAGTACGTTCCGGCAGAGTGGGTGCGCTTTAGGTTCCCTCTATTAAACATTTTTATCTTGAGGGACTGAGGAAGTGTGCCTTCTCTGTCGCAGCCCCCACACTCTGGAACAGTATCCCCCCCATGGTTAAGGGGGCGGGTTAAGGACTGCGCCCTCTCTCCTAGAGTTCCAGAAAGGTCTGAAAATCTGACTTTGGTCCCAGGCTTACTGTTTGTCTAGGGCCCCTGTCTTGTTTGATTTTTGTCTGTAGGATTATTTCAGTCTGGGCTGTCTGTTTCGTTTAATGTTTTTATCTGTTTTTATGGCTTTTTTTCTAGTTTTGTATGCCACCAAGAGGCCATTGGAGTTGGGCGGCTTATAAGTTTAAATAAATAATAAAATAAATATATAAAAGGTGTGAAATAACCACCACCACCACCTCCACCACCACTTTGGTTATTGGTAAGGCATACAATATAATGAGTGTCCATAAACTGTAACTAGTGATCAGAATTTTTCACAACATCTACCAGAATATACAGGTATTCTTGGGTTACAACGGCCATTGAGACCGGGATTGCTGTCAGTAAGCAATGCGGTCGTAAAGTGCAATGTCACTTGACCACATTGCTTAGCGACAACAAATCTGGCAGTCCCAGTTGCTGCTGTAACCCCAAGACACACAGGTTTTTAAGCAGGTAGTGCCGGGAGTCCCAGGTAAAGAGCACAGGGGTGCTGTGGGGGTGGGTGGGGGAGGCCCTGGGAGGGCTGGTATAGGGTGCGTGCATGAGTCAAGGGAGGCCGGGGAGGGCTTGGGAGGCCCAACGCAGGCCGCACGTGAGTTGAGGGAGACCGGGGAGAGCTTGGGTGGCCTGGCGCAGGCGATGTGCAAATCAAGAGAGGTCGGGGAGGGCCAGTGGAGGCTGTGCGTGGGTGGGGTGTGTGCCTGCAGGTGAGAGCGACTTACCGGAGTGACTTGCGACCTTCCCTGCTGGCTTCATTTACTTTGCTTGTGGGAAGCCGGCAGGGAAGGTTGCAAATGGTGATCATGTGACCGCAGCTCTCTGTGATGTCGTAATCGCAAGCTGGGCACCCAAGCACCCATATTGCGATCACGTGACCGTGGGGGTGCTGCAACAGCTGGAACTTCGGGGACAGCTCATACACCCATTTTTTCAGCGCCACTATAACTTTGAACGGTCGCTGAACAAATGGGCGTAAGCCGAAGACTGCCTGTAATTATTTCCTTTACCGGAAAGGTAGGGATACTTCTGGAAATATTTAGTACTCATCTGTCTTATTTATCTTTGTTCTACAGTCAACATTTGCAAATGAAAATAGGCATGCTATTAAGCCTTGACATATGATCAATTCCAAGACCAACAGTTTTTACTTAAAGTACTTTCTGGGAATATATTAATATAGAATTGCTTGTAGATTGGTGGTTGTGAGCATTGGAATTCTGGTTTAGACCTTCCTGATGACCACTAAATTCTAACTCTGTGCTGCCATCATTTGGTCATCCCTATTTCTGTAGCCCAGATCTGGTAGTCGTATTCTGGCAAAAATCAAAAGGGAACATACATAACTGAATAACATTTTTTGTGGGAAGGGAGGGGGAGCTTATATCCTGAAGTTTGGATGGGATGACGTAGAAGAGCTGTGGATTACATGAACCCACGTGAGGAAGCCTAAATGTTTTTCTTCCTTGCCTTTCCCCTTAGCTGGATAAAGAAGGAATAGAAATTATAATATATAGAGTGCTTTCATGTATACATTTAATTTTGTTAGAGCAGCTGCTCAAGTTGATTATAAAAATAAGTACAATACTACTTGCAAAAATAATAGTTGCAATTAGGGCGTATGTTATTTCCATGAAAAAAATAATCAGGCTTATGGTTGTTTGGGTCAGCTAGCATGAAGCAGATTAATATGATTCAGTACAGGCTACAGCTGCTATCACATTCAATTAGTTCTTCTGGAGACTGGAATTTCCAGACAGTTCTGAACATTGGGAGGGGAAAAGCTCTGCTGACGTCAGGAACTGCTCCTGGGAATGTTTTGCATTCCTCTTCCTGGCAGTGGTCAGGTGGCTTCCAGCAAGAAGGAAGGAACAACCTCTTCCACAAAGGAGGGAAATATTGGAAGAGGAGGAGACAGAGAACAGTTTATAATACAAGTATTGTGGAGGAGTCACTTTTATTGTAAGCCAGAATTGAAATTGGAACCAGATGCTTCGCATTTGAAAGCTGCATAAATGTTAAATGCATCTATTAATGACTGCAATGGTTGGAGTATTTGGCTGTCTTCCACTTTTTAATCTCATTGATCTGTAGAGAAAAGCAAAAAAAAAAAAAAAGCTCAGAAAAACAGGTTTCTTACTGAGCTTTTCTTTTTTAGATCACAACTAAAAAAATGCTTAGTGCAGAAGTTGCATACAGTATAAAACAACCAACACGAGTGATCCTGTTTCTCTATAAATATAAACACACACAGCGTTTATTTCTGTTAAATAATATATTTGCAGTGCCCTAAAAAGTTATACACTTGCCTGTGCAACTGAAACAATAGGTACTCACAGGTATTATAGCTCCATTTATTTGCAAAGTAAAAGGTAAGCAAAAAGGTAAGAAATAAATAGAATAATAAATACCATCTGTAGTGTGTCCAGTGAAATAGCATCTATAGTTAAGACTCTGCATTAACTGTCAGGACTGCTGCTTATTATAGAACAAATATTGAATATTCACTACAGAGAACTCTTTTTAAGAGACTTGCCATTTCTCATAGAGCTGTTCTAAAGTTTATTGGGCAGGTGAAGGCTATGAATCTGTTTTCCTCCAAATGACAGACATTACTACTTGTTTTCTCATTATGTGATCATGTTGCTATGTGCAATAAATCAGGATCTAATGCTAAGGCTCTTTTAAATGACACAAATATTGTTACTTAAAATGCATTAGGCATAGTTACAATCCATGTTTAACAGAGATGCTGAAGGTGTTCTATTTAAGAATTTGGGCTGAAAATGTTGTTAGCATAAACTGAACGTTGAAATTCTGAAGGGTGTTTGGATTTTGGAATTTTGAAAACCTGTTCATTTATGACAGTTAAGATTTAGTTTTGTATTAGACATTGCTTTACATTCATGTTGTGAAGAATGGTGAAGAGACCATTTTTATTCAAAGCGACCAGAAAGCATTAGAGCATGATGTAGGCATTGCTGTTGCTTCTTGATTTTATCATACTATATTGTAGGGAAATTCTGTTTTCTGTGCCTGCTGCTATTTGAGAATATTCATACGTTGTGCTAGTTCCATGACTTGGGTGCATCATCTCCAGAGCATTGTGCACGTTACCTGTGTTAACAGTGCTGCACTGTTCTGTGTTAGTTTGTGAAATAATAGCCAATAAACTGAGAAACAGTCCAGACATAGGAAACTATTTGTAGGAAGATTGTCTCTTCTGGAGGATTTTGTACTCCCTTCAAAGGATAAGATTTATAAACTGGATAGATGCTTGGACTCAGTTTTATTATTATTATTATTGGACACAGGTGGTCTTGGTTTCTTAAGAAGCCTTATCAGCTTAGATAAAGCAAGGATCTATTGCTGGCTGGCCAGGTGGAGGCAGGCTGCTACAGCTGCTTCTCTTTGGTCTTCCTGGCTTATCTCAGTTGCCTCCATCAATAGCTGCTACTGGGATGCTGCCGTCTCCCGACTTCCACATTTTTTTCTGCTTCTCTGGGTGCTTCTCTCCAGCCATCATTGATGCTTCTCTTGTGTCTTTCTGAGACTTTCTGAGAAAGTCTCTGCAGAAGATGTTCTGCTGAGTTGCCATTCTATTACAGCTGTCTTCTGCTACTAGCACCTGGCCTCCTCACCTGTTCCAGCATCAATCTTTGAGGCTGTCAGAGGCCTTCTGTCTAGCTGCCTTGCAGTTGCTGTCACTTACTCTAGCTGGCTCTGTAAAGTGGAGGAAAGGACGGCCCACCTTCTTCTCTGCCCTTCTTTTCTCAGCTCACACTAAGACTATGATGTGCTATCATCCTTGCTTCCCACTGCACTGCGGTCCCTGTTCTGGTTACTGGTGTTGCCTTCTAATGCTGCCGTTCTCTCCAGGTTCCTTTCTGTTGTCCTGAAGCTCTTCAGCCTTCTTCCACTGTTCTGCAGACAACACTCCCGTGACAAGCTTCCCCTCTACAACAAAGGAGTCCATCTTCTTTTTGGAGCTTGGACACTCATGCTTACTTGTTGAGCTTCTCCTCACTAAAATAATTGGTCACTATATGGCAGTTGAGCTCTCTGAAATGGCCCATTTCTCATTACTAGCCAGGTGGGGTCTTAATAAACATGGTGAGAAGAAGGGAACATGTTGTTCTGCATAGTTGCAATGTTACTGGGCCCAGTTGAGAGTATTAATTTTAATGTTTATTGCTTATTTAGGGGCAGTGGTGAAGTGGTTAAGGTGTTCTGGTTCTAGTCCTCTGTTACGCATGAAACCTGGCTAGGTGACTTTGGGTCAGTCACTTTCCCTCAGCCCAACCCTCCTAACAGGGTTGCTGTTATGGGTATAGGAGGCTGGAGCACTGTGTACACTGCCTTGGGTTGTAAAAAATAGAGCAGGATGTAAATCGATTAATAAATAAAATAAATTGCTTGGGGCCAGGTTACCTTTCCTCATATTTATCTATTGCACCATAGTCATCAACCATTTTCTTCAGAAGATCCCGTCAAATATGATGAGGCATGATGCTACAAAAGGAAGGATTCTTTGAGAGCTGTTATCTCTTTTATGGAATACAGGTAGTCCTTGACTTACAACCATTCATTTAGCAACTGTTCAAAGTTATGATGGCGCTGAAAAAAGTGACTTACAATTGGTCCTCACACCTACAACCTTCGCAGTGTTTCCCACGGTCACATGATCAAAATTCAGGCACTTGGCAACCGTCATGTATTTACGATGGTTGCAGCATCCCCGCCGGGTCACTTGGTTGCCATTTGCAACCTTCCCAGTCGGCATCTAACAAGCAAAATCAATGGGGAACCACATGATTCACTTAACAACCACATGATTTGCTTAATGACTGCCGCAAAAATGTTGTAAAATAGGGTATAGTCACATGGTGCCCCGCTTAACAACCGCACTGCTTCATGACAAATTTTCTGGTCCCTATTGTAGTCGTAAGTCAATTACTACATGTAAGCTCCTCAGAGAACCTTGCCTAGGTTCTGTGTTACAGCCTTGTCGGTGCTTGGTGAAAACCTTTTTATTCTCTTGGAGATTTTAAGAACAGCTTTGTGTTCTTTTAAATCAGAGCTTTCCAAACTGTGTGTCGCGACACAAAAGTGTGTCGCCTGCGGGGCCCAGATGTGTCGCGTAAAAACCCGGAAGCGCTGATCGCGCGCCACCGGGCCATCAGCGCTTCCGGGTTTTCCCGCGGTGACACACCAACGGTGGCACACGAAAATCCGAAAGCGCCGCACTCACGGCGGCGCTTCCGGGTTTTCCTGCGGTGACACACGAAAATCCGAAAGCGCCACAGCCACGGCGGCGTGCAAAAATTATTATTTTATAATTTATAATTATTATTTTAATTATACTTTATATATTTAATTTATTTACCCACATGTTTGTTCTAAAGCTGAAATAGTTAATGTGGAAACTGCTTCCAGTAAATATATTTCAGGGCTTTCCAAAGTTTTCCCGCAGCGACACACCAACCGCCGTTGGTGTGTCACCGTGGGAAAACCCGGAAGTGCCGCCGTTGCGGCAGCGCGCAAAAACCCAGAAGCGCTGCTGCCGCTTCCGGGTTTTTGCGGGCCGCCGTTGGTGTGTCACCGCGGGGAAACCCGGAAGCGCTGATGATGATCAGCGCTTCCGGGTTGTGTGGCGACATACCAGACTGTGTGTGGCGACACACAGTTTGGAAAGCTCTGATATATTTCATAGGAATTGACAGGTATCGTATTTAACTCTTAATCATATTTTTGTTGTTGTTCAGTCGTTTAGTCGTGTCCGACTCTTCGTGACCTCATGGACCATAGCACGCCAGGCCTTCCTGTCCTCCACTGTCTCTCAGAGTTTACTCAAATTCATGTTCATTACATCGGTGATGCTATCTAACCATCTCATCCTCTGCCGTCCCCTTCTCCTTTTGCCTTCAGTCTTTCCCAGCATCAGGGTCTTTAGTTCTTTAGTTCATAGGAATCTTTAGTTCCTCTTCACTTTCTGCCATTAGGGTGGTATCATCTGCATATCTGAGGTTGTTGATATTTCTCCCGGCAATCTTAACTCCGGCTTGTGATTCATCCAGCCTGGCATTTCTCATGATGTACTCTGCATGTAAGTTTAATAAGCAGGGTGATAATATACAGCCTTGTCATACTCCTTTCCCAATTTTGAACCAGTCGGTTGTTCCATGTCTCTCTCATATATATATATATATATATATATATATATATATATATATATATTATTATATACTATTATTATTATTATTATAGTATGTAATAATGTATATATGTATATGTATATAATCATATACATAAGATTTAAGAATAACTCAGAATACTAATAGTTGTAAAATCTGATACTCTTCTGAGCAGTGTTCAGTAATGAGTAGAAGGTATTACTGTTGTCATTTTTTTTGTTCACCGAAGCATTGCATTTCTGAAACAAAGAGAATGGTTGAAAACAGTGTGGTTGGTAGCCTTCCAAAAACTAAATTGAATACTTATGTGGCTCCAGTGAAATGTGCAGATCTGTATGTATTTCCTGGTATATGCTGAGTTGAATCTGCAGTTTCCTGCTACATGGGAGGAGTTTACACTGAGGAATTTCCAGGAATGTTGAGAAGTGCTGACTCATAGTACACAAGCAAGTGATCCAACTGAGGTTAGTTTCAGGGAGGTTTTGGAGTTCTTGGCTGAAGCAGTGAAAAGTATTGCAATACATACAGTTTTATTTTTAGCAAGGTGGTGGGGAGGCTATGTTGCTTAGCATAAAATGATTGCTGACCAACATTTCGCAGTTTGTGAGTTATTTTCTTTATCTATTTTTAGCATTTGGAAAGCAAGCTGTTTTGCTAAAATTATTGGTCTTTGCTGTTTTTCCGTGGGCATGTTCTAAGGCTCTATAAAAGACACCCTGACTGTTAACCCTATTTAAAAGTGGCTTTAAATATACAGTTATCAAAACTCCAATAAAAATTACATGGAATTGTATTGTCTACTTGTCTGTGGTTCATATATTTCAAAAACTGGATTGTTCTTTAAAAAGAGTAAAAAAAGGTAAAGGTTCCCCCAGCACATTTGTGCAGTCGTGTCCGACTCTAGGGGCCGGTGCTCATCTCCGTTTGTTAGCCAAAGAGCCAGCGTTGTCCGAAGACGCTTCCGCGGTCATTTGGCCGGCATGACACACGCGGAATGCTGTTATCTACCCACCGAAGTGGTACCTATTCATCTACTTGCATTTGCCTGCTTTCGAATTGCTAGGTTGAAGAGTATGATACTGTAAAACATTGTACTGTACTGTACTTTATATAATGTGTGAGGTGTTGGTACTTGTATTACTCAATGTTTCCAAAGGCATAAAGGTTCTAAAATAGAAAAAGAACACCCCATAACAATTGCTACATGCAATCCTATTCATATGTGCTCTGAAGTATGCCGCACTGAGTATTATGGGACTTACTCCCAAGGAAGTATGAATAAAGCTGCAGCCTTTGTAATTTTTTTAAGTCAAAGTTTTTTTTAATAGTTTGCTCTTTTATTGGAGTATTTGCCCAGCCATACATCATGAATACGCACATAAAACTTGTGAACATATATTATATTTAGGAGTTCCTATCTAATGTTTGCCTTGAATTGCATCATGTGTATTGTTCCAAGCCCCACTCCAATATGTTCAGTGATAATTTGAAATGAACACAAATATTTGGCCACTATTGCTGAAAGAAAAGAAAATGTTTTAAATATTGCTTCATTCAGTAGAAATTGGGTTTTTATTATAGAATCAATTTTGAAGAGTCTTGATCTCCATTGTTAGATTGTTGGATTACAATTTTTACAACCTGTAGTTAAATTTTACGTGTAATTTATAGAATTGATTATTTAATATGATTCTCTCTTGTTCACATTCTCTCATTCACATGCAAAGGAGAAAGCAAACAGAAGAAATAGACATTATTTTCAACAAGCATGCTGTTCTTTAATTATTAAAGATGTTAGACCCTTTGAAATCAGTGAGGCTGAAGTTAATTGTTGCTAAATTAAATCTATTAGATTTCAATGAGTTATTTTTATGCCTGGATCCAGTCCATTGTGTGCTGAAAACCAGTCTGCTAGCTGCAATGGCTTAATAATCAATTCTATGCTAATGTGAAATATTGACTTGTATTGCTGAGGTAGTGTCAGTCAGGTCATTTTGCTTCCAGATTTTTTTACTGTAACTACTACTTCCTGCTGTATCTAAAGCTTTGGAAAAGTACCATGGGTATATTTTCTAAACTGGGATTTCTTATTGAGTGCAAAACATGAGTGTAAATTGTCTGATATTAAAAATGGGGATGACCTATAGCCTTGATTTTACAAACTGGCATTTTATAATTAGTCAATTAGCAGATTTACTTTTTCTCAACTTAAAATGTTTCTTCTACTTCACTGAAGGCTTACTAAGCAGAAACAGGTCACATTTGTGAATGTATTAAAGGGAGGAAATGTTCCTTCAGTAGGACTATACAGAAAACTTAATGTTGTATATCAGATTATCACATAAATGGTAAGAATAACAGCCATTCAAGCCTAAACAGAGTTAGCATCTGAAGCAGTATATAGAAAGCTTTTTGTTCAAAGGGTTTTCTGCTTTGGTGTTCTGCATTCTTTGCAAGAGTATGCAATATGTTGAACGTAGAAAGAACATGCTGTCTTGTCAGTGTTCGGTGTAGTGCTTGGAATTTGTTCATAGGGGAGGAGCATAACTCATAAACCAAATGTCAAAAATGATGTTTAGATATTTCTCCTTTCTCTGATGGGTACAGTCTGTATTTAAAGAACATCCAAGTTTGAATTTTAAAATACAGGCCAAATAACTACTTTTTAATTGATGTAGTGAACAGCCATGATATAGTCATAAAATAATCTAGACTTTGCTGGCAGACATAGTTTAGAAATGTATAACATTCCTGTTGTATTTAGCAAAGAAAAGCCAGGATGAGCAGGAACATTCCAGAGTTGGCAAATTTAGGAAGTTTTTGCTCTGTGTCACATTTGTTTTGCAGAAAGTCTCAAATTGCTATAACAGAAATGGCAAGTAATATGTTGATTTGTGCCAGTGATTGAGTTTTCTTTAAATACAAAGACTTGTTGATTTATATTATAGTCACGAACTGTAGAATACCACCATTTGTGCTTTTCCATCAGTTACATTACAGTTCCATGTAGATATGAGTGCTCTCACCTTTTCTAATCATATTTTAAATACATTATTTTGAAAAACTCAAAGTCTAAATTAATGTAAGTTCTTCTTCCAAAGCATTATCCAGTTGTTTCCCTCACTCTTTCCTCCTTCTTTTCTGTTATTTGTAAGAGAAAAAGCTCCCATTGTTTCTACTTCCTCTCCTTTTTCTACATCTTTCAGTTTGATGATGATGATATTTTATTGATTACCCATGAAGCCGTATCAGAATACAAAATACAAGGCAATAATAAGACCATATATAACAAAATAGAGTAAAAGGCAAAACTAAAAGAAAATACAATTCATATTTTTGTATCACTCCTACAGTGTACCCCAGTCAGATCCACATACACAGTTCTCATTTGTAGTTTTATTCAAATAAAAGGCCATATAATATGTCATATTCGGGTTCTGATCACATTAAAATACATTACTCTAATGTAGAGCTTTCCAAACTTTTCATGTTGGTGACACACTTTTTAGACATGCATCATTTCGCGTCACACTCTTACAGCAGGGTACAAGGCAGGCACTAGGACCTGCGCGGAATCCTGGCAGGGCAGGCTTGGAGGCAGCAAGGCACAAGGCAGGCACTAGGACCTGCGTGGAATCCTGGCAGGGTTCGGAGGCAGCAGCAGCCGCAACACACCCAGACACTGCAGCCAACACACATGTCGCGACACACAGTTTGGAAAGCTCTGCTCTAATACATGAATCCCAATTGGCTGTTTGTCTAATGTGTGAATCAAGATACTGATCTCTTTTTACTATACAGTTGGCATTCAAATAATATATGTGCCTTGTCCTCTATCTTTGGAGCACCACAAATACAAGTACGTTCATGTTAAGGAACTTGGTTAAACCTTCCATATTTAACCATTGTATGAATTTGATTCTTTTAATTTAATCCTTGAAATTATTCCCAAGCAAGTTCCTTCTTTCTATATATATAACTTTTCTTCCCTTCATAATACATCCACTGCCATTTGTTGCATGTTTTTACCTGAAATAGTTAAAGTAAAATTGTTATGAAATAGGAGTTATTTCACATTTGAAGTGCATGCTGATTTAATGTTTTAAAAGGTTAAAAAGCATGTATTTCTTCCAGATGTTCCCTCTTTCAAGCACATTATTTTTGATAATGAGAAAATAATGATGGAAAGTTGAAATTTCAACTGCCAACTGTATTTTAACTGTGATATGGGTTCTTGTAGCATACATTCCCAATCAATTTCAGCATAACATGTTATATGGACTTGGTCTTTTTTTTTCTTAAACAAAAAAGACAACATAATGACACTTTTCTTCTTCTGAGATAAACTTCCTCCTTGAATAAGTATAGTTCATGCCTTTGTGCTGATAGAGTGAGTATGTATGTATGTATTTATAACAATTATATGGAAGCGTCTTTGGACAATGCTGGCTCTTCGGCTAACAAACGGAGATGAGCACCGGCCCCTAGAGTCGGACACGACTGCACAAATGTGCAGGGGGAACCTTTACCTTTACTTTTACCAACTCAAGCACTGTGATTCTGGGTGATGTACATTGTCATTAGACAAAAATACAAAAGAAAAACAGCACATGCCACTAAAACAAAATAAAGCAATTAAATGGTGATCAGAACTAAAATGTGTTGTATCCTACCAAATGGGAGCTCTGCTCATCCTGACAGAAGCACCTAGGGCAGAGCTTTCCAAACTTTTCCTGATATTAATTTTGAGTTTGACTTATATTGACTTTATTCTTATGTTTTATATTTTATATATTTTTAATTAATGTAAACTGCCTTGAGTGGTTGTAGAAAAAAGGAAGGTAATGTAACAAATGTATTAAAGATTTGCTTTTAAAAGTTATTCAACAAAGCTATTGTTTCTTATACAACCCCGTTATAGCTACCTTTTAATCTTTCATGTCATAAGAGTCCCATGGAATCTCCCATGTATTTCTCATTCAGTAACATAAATCCAATTCCAAGTTGTTTATCCTCTTAAATAATTCATAATCAAGAAATTATCTAGAATTTCAGGGGAATAGGTGCCAGGGGAGTGGTGGTTATAGTTAATTCTATTTGTTCAGTCGTTTAGTCGTGTCCGACTCTTCGTGACCTCATGGACCATAGCACGCCAGGCCTTCCTGTCCTCCACTGTCTCTTGGAGTTTACTCAAATTCATGTTCATTACATCGGTGATGCTATCTAACCATCTCATCCTCTGCCGTCCCCTTCTCCTTTTGCCTTCAGTCTTTCCCAGCATCAGGGTCTTTTCCAGTGAGTCCTCTCTTCGCATCTGTCCTTCCAATGAGCAGTCAGGGTTGATTTCCTTTAGGATTGACTGGTTTGACCTCCTTGCAGTCCAAGGGACTCTCAAGAGTCTTCTCCAGCACCACAGTTCGAAAGCATCAATTCTTCGGCGCTCAGCCTTCCTTATGGTCCAACTCTCACAGCCATACATTACTACTGGAAAAACCATAGCTTTAACTATACGGACCTTTGTCGGCAAGGTGATGTCTCTGCTTTTTAATATGCTGTCTAGGTTTGCCATAGCTTCCCTCCCAAGGAGCAAGCGTCTTTTAATTTCATGGCTGCAGTCACCGTCTGCGGTGATCTTGGAGCCCAAGAAAATAAAATCTGTCACTGCTTCCATTTCTTCCCCTTCTATTTGCCAGGAAGTGATGGGACCAGATGCCATGATCTGGGTTTTTTTAATGTTGAGTTTCAAGCCAGCTTTTGCACTCTCCTCTTTCACCCTCATCAAGAGGCTCTTTAGTTCCTCTTCACTTTCTGCCATTAGGGTGGTATCGTCTGCATATCTGAGGTTGTTGATATTTCTCCCGGCAATCTTAACTCCGGCTTGTGATTCATCCAGCCCGGCATTAATTAATTATTTTTATAATTATAAATTATTATAATATATATATATATATATATATATATATATATATATATATATTTAAAGTTAATTCTATAGAAGGACCTCATCTCAGCAGTTTCCAAAGGTAAGGTCACCTATACAGCTGGGTTCATCAAGCATCACAAAATAGATTCCTGGCCGTTTGCAGATAGTCTTTGAAAGGAAGGTTTTGAATTTTTCCCCCTCATTTTTAAGGACATTCTCTTCAAACAACTACTTTAAGATGGACTGTTCCTGATTGAGAAATGGAAATGCCATCAATAAATCACCATTTGGATAAAGAGTGGAATCCTAACCACTTCGTTTTCATCTATTTAGACTAAGACTTACTTTGGTTCCTGTCTTCTCCTGTACTTCCAGTATTAGATCTTATTCATGTAGTCTTCTTTAGTAGTGACTTTGACTTGCTCCATTTCTTAATACTTCTCATATATTTTAGATTTGCTCCACCCATTTGTTGTGAGATAAATGTTTGCATTTTGTTGATAGGTTTAGCTTGGTTCCTCAGTAATTAGGAGGAGATTTTCTGGTAAGGGACAATATTTCTGTTTTAAAACCTTCTTTTAAAGCAGGTTTCAAGTTACGGTTGTGATGAAAAGTGTTCCTCTCACATGAAATTGAATGCTTTTCCTGTGCATTTTCTTAAATACTCAACCAGTCATTGTGTTTGCTGTTTGGCTACCTGCCTTCTCCAAAGTACTGTGGCTGCATTAGTGAGAATTCCTTGTGAACACGGTATCCTGGAAGAGATTAGGTAAAAGAGAGGGGAAAACTCCAAAAGGTAAATCAGTTCATTTACATTCCATGTCAGAGTGTGGCTCTTAGTCCTCCATATGATGCTCCCTTATAATTTCAACTGTTCTTCCTAAATCTACTGAGGATGTCAAAATGTTTTATGCCATTTTTTTAAATGCTGCTTTTGAGTTTCCAGGTTAGCTTGTTTGACATGATATGTTAAATCTTTAATTAAAAACACACATAAAAGCTCAAAAACTTTTAAGAGCTCAACAAGATATGACAGCAATCACAAGATTAGCCCCAGCATGTAGGATATTTCAGTCACAAATTGCAGATCCCCCCCCAATAAATCTGGATCCTGATATGGGGGAGTGGGATGGTGTGAATAAGTATTCACTTCAAGATAACATGAATGTTCTAGGCAGATCCTAGGCAAATTGATATTTGGAAGAGAGTAGGAGAAAATAACTGTCAGATAACAATATATACAAAGTTTTTTTTACATTTTCTTTGTGAAAAGGTTTTTTTTTTTATGTTTCATACATTTATGTATGCTGCTATTACAAATTGCTGCTGGGCAGAGCTCTGTGAATACTTATGTGGGCATCAGCAATTCAAGTAATGGTTTTCAAGCATGTGGCGCAATAGAATTAGATTAGCCCCAACCCTGGTGGCCTTTTGTACAGCTTTGAAGACCTAGTTATGCCACGGGACATGGGGGGTGGAATATGTCACAGAGCCCATGGGATGGTTCTGTTGATGGTTCAGATGAGTTTAACTTTGGCTGCCAATTATGTATGTATTGGAGTGTCATTGATACTTTCTAACTGCTGTTATTTTTAATTGATTAATTAATTGATTAATTTAATTTAATTGATTAATTAATTTAATTTAATTGATTAATTAATTTAATTGATTAATTAATTGCTATTATTAATTGATGTTTCTAACTGCTGTTCACCACCCAGAGTCACAGTGTTGAGATGGGTGGCCATATAAATTGAAATAAATAAATGAACAGTAAAGTACATATTACCTACCCCTTCCTTTAGGCCAGAGATGCACAACCTGAAGCCCTAGGACCACAGGCAGCTCCCCAAAACCTTGGCTGCAGCAATTTATTATTGTCCAATGTTAACTTTTAATGCGACAGAAGGGAAAAATTATTAAATCTATGATAGGAAATGAGAAATGAACTGTGAAAAATTGTTGTTTGTCCTGGCCCCATGTACTACAGTCCTGGCATACAATTTGAAGATGAAATGTGTTCCTCTGCCCTCCAAAGTTTTTACATACCTGCTTAGCTTTAGTTTTTACCTATGCCAGACTGCTGAGGAAAGGGTAAATACTGAAACCGATATAATTGATAAACCAGAAGAAAAACCTTTTGTTTAAGAGATTTTATATAATTATGTTGTGGAGTACCTCCCTTCCCCCCCCCCCAAAGCACACATTATTTCAAGACACTTATGTGGGGACTCTGCAGTGATTCTGAGGCAGGTCTGAATGCATCTGATTTTATGACATCACCTGCTTTATGGAGTTGAGTCAATGTAGTTCTGGTTCTGTGCTGATTTATTTGAAACTGGAATGAAGCTCTTTTTTCACTTTGTGATGCTACATCTGCGTAGGGCTTTTCGGCCTGCTGTTTTCCCATTGCTAGGAACTCTTATTTTATGTCATCTCCTGTTTACTGAATTCAAGAGTTATTACAGGTAGTCCTCGCTTAATGACCCTAATTGGGACCGGCAACTCCACCACTAAATGAATTGGTCGCTAAGTGGGAAATGACATGACCGCAACTATCCTTCCGGCTGGAAAGAGACAAGACTACTTAGTTTCATACCTTTGGGTTTTGTTTGCCTCCTAACCACTCCCCCGCCCTTTGGAATGCTTGAGTGCCTGCTTACTGTCTTGTACACATTGAAAGCAATGTGATCATGCCGCAGCCTGGGGCTGGGAGCCATGGGCGTGCTGCGCAAACAGCTTACTCTCTTGAAATCTTTTTATCTCCAATATTTCCGCTCTGCAAGGATGGGGGGCATAAAAAAAGCAAGCGATTTCTGTAGGCAGTATCTCCTTTGCCTGACCCTTTCCCACTGCTAGCGCGATTGCATTGCTCTTGATGTGTAGAAGACCAAACAGCTTACTGTCTTGCAATCCCTTTCATTCCAATCTCTCTGCTCTGCAAGGAGGAAAAAATAAAAAAACACAGGTCAGGCACAGGACAACACATACTGACTGTAATGGTGATCATGTGACTGAGGGACACTGTGAAGGTTGTAAATGTTTGTAAATGGGCTGTAAAGTTATTTTTTCAGCACTGTTGTAACTTTGAATGGTCGCTGAATGAATGGTTGGTAAGTGAGGGTTACCTGTACTCTCAACTACTTTCCCATAGAATTTCAGCATATAGCATCCTGTTGCTAGTGCCTATCTATAGGTACTGCTTTGAATGTGTCTCTTCCATTCCAGCCACTGCAGCAGCTTTCAATCTTTTACATGCAAGAGAGGAATGGTATCTTTGCAACCGGAAAGCTTTCCTTCATAGCAACAGTTCAAGAATTATTTTGTAAACAACCAGACAAATGCACATAGCATGCACTGAAACTATATGTGCTTGGGGGGATGGGAGATTAGGAATTTATTTTATTTCTGTTTAGTATAAGATGGAGGTGAATAAAGTTTTGTTGCTCCAGAACTTGCAGTAGTTCAGATGGTGGGATACTGATTGGATGGGGTTTTGTATTTGCCAGCTGGACAGCTAGAGGATGAGCGCTGACTGCTTGTGGTATTCTCTATGTTTTCTCGGTGTTTCTAGGTCTGTAAAAGTAAAGATGATTGCAGATTAGCTTCAACTTGCTTTGTGAAGGAGTAGAGTGTAGAAATGGTGTGGAAGTGCCCTCATTTGCAGGTTAGACACATAATGGGTGATACTTTGCTAGTGGAAAATTCATGGGTCCTGCTCTTCTGATTTATGGCCACTGATTATGTTGTGCGGTAATGTATAAACTTATTTATACTATATATTTATATTGCTTTATTGCTATATATGAAAATAAAGATAGTATTTTGCCTATATTTTATTTTATTAAATAAAATGTAGGTGTATAAGATTTTATTTTACTTTTAGCACTGTTGAAAAATCCTTCCTTTAATAGTGATCACTGTAATGTCATTACTATAGGATTACAAGGTTACCATTCTCTGCATATTGTAAGGTTGAATTAAGAATTTAAGAAGTATACACAATTTGACTAGGGTTGTCTGAAATTTGCTTACAACTGTACTTCTGTATCTGTATACCTAAATTCACTTATACTTAATATTTATGTACTGCTTTTCCATAAAATGTCCCCAAGGCCATTTAAAGGCAATATTACTTCATTAAAATAATATTGATAACATAAAAACAATATTTGAAGTAAACTACTGTCAATTACATTATAGGAAACATAGCATTTAGTAATTCAGTTTCTGAATGAAATGTACTGAATACCTGTGAAAACATTAAGATCTGTTTCCATGACATTATGAAAATAACCTTCAACTTGAAGTTATAGCTTGAAATATCATGTAACTGAGAACCAGATTTTCTTTTTTTGTGAAATTTATTCTGGAGCACATTCTTTTTATCACCTACAAAATTATAAAGACCCAGAAAGAAACAGAGTGAATCTATTCTTCTGATTGTACTGTATTTAAATAATCATACAAGAATTTTCAGCTAGTGGTAATGCATCCTGGTCAACACAAGAGTGGAATCATCTAAGCCTGAGATAAGCAACCTTTTGGGGTTTGTGCACACATTTAGGGTTTTGAGAGCATGTTCTGCGAAGTCTCACAAGGTGGCTGCCATACTAGCTGTGATTAGTTATGGAGCACCCCCTTTACCACTGTTAAAATTGCCCCTTGAGTCTTCTAGGTTGTTCGTTCTCTACCAAACCAACTTACTTCTGATTCTTTTTGCTGGGTAGCAAAACCATGTGGGGGGAAAAAAAGCTGGTCTGCAGCCACTCACTGTTTTCATTTTCTAAGAATGCCTGTGGGATCTTTATTGGCCCCCTGGAGCCATTTTTGTAAATAAAGAATGTCAGATCTGGTGCTTTGTATTGTTGTGTGCCATCTTCCCATTTATTCTTTTAGTTAACTTAAAAGATGCAAACAGCAGGAATCAGAAAAGATATAACAGGTGGGTGGGCAATAAGAGAGCCTCCCCGACTGCCCCCCCCCCCATCCAAGCTTTCCCATATTACTGGTTTTGAATTCACTGTGTGCTTTACTGCACAGTGTGTTTGTGCTTTGTGTATGTTTGGAAAAAATCTGTGAGGATTTAGCACGGCATAGGTGAAAAACTAAAATAAGACCATGTCAAAGAGTATTTCTCCTTATTCAGTTTTCCGGCTTTAATACATACGTACCCTTTCCCATGCGTCAGCAGCTGTAGTGTAGTTCATCATTATCCCTAAGGCCATGTGAGCCAACAGTCTCTGCTAAGGCTGTAATATTCTTTTTCTGGCTGGCGTCCAGCAGCATCAGGACACTGATATGGTCTGTATAGGGTTTCTTATTTTTGTCCAGAGCTTGTCAAGGTCAACATTTCCTGAGTTTTTATAAGCAGACAGATACTTAAAAGAGGAAATTGTCATTCTGTTTGGCAGTGCCAGTTGTCTAAAGGATGAACAGAGATGGAACAGTGCTATAAATCTAGTCGCTTCAGTCTTTTTTATCATCTCCCTGTAACATTTCCTAAAGAGGCAAGAAGATACTACCTGAGAAATTACCATAAGAAATTGGTTAGGGACAATTACTTCATTGTTTCTATTTTATTATTAAAGCTTATCAAACATGTACAAGTAGTCTTTGCTTATTGACCACTCGTTCAGCGACTGTTAGAACTTAAGTCAGTGCTGAGAAACGAGACTTACGACCAGTACTTGAAGTTGTGGCCATCACAGCATCCCCACGGTCACGTGATCATGATTTGGGCACTTGGCAACCGGCACTTATTTACAATGGTCGCAGTGTCCCATCGTTACATGATTGCCATTTGCAACCTTCACAGCTGGCTTCCAACAAGCAAAATCAATGGGGAAGCTGACAGGAACTCGCAAGTTGTGGTCACATGACATTGTGCTTGACAACTGTGCCGCTTAGTGGCAGAGTTGCCGGTCCCAATTGCTGGACAGAACGGAGCTTGTAAACTGGCATTCAGAAGACCCACCCCATGATAAACCTGGAAATGGAGCTTGTCAGCTTCACTCAGAAACCCACCCCTAGGACACTGGAAGAGACAGGGCCTACAAAACGATGTCTGGAGGCATATTGGGCAGTCAGCAGAAATTAAGCTGGCTAATAGCCAGTTACAGGTAGTCCTCGAGTTACGTCCATTCGTTCAGTGACCGTTCAAAGTTATGATGGCACTGAAAAAATGGACTTACAACTGGGCCTCGAAGTTCTGGCTGTCATAGTGCCCCTGCAGTCAAGTGATAAAAATTCGGGCCTACCCGAGTTTATGACTGCCCCCTGCTTCCCCCCAACCCCTGCTGCCACCCCCAGCTGACCGTCGTCACCTTCTTAGCCTGGGAAGAGGCAGGAGTCCCAGGCAAGCAGGCGAGAGCTATGGGCGGGACGGGTGCTGTGGTCAGGTGCCAGGAAGTGCAGGGCTTGAGGCCAAGCAGCGCTTGCTGCGGTCCTGGGGCTTGCCACTGGCTGGCATTGCTGAGGCTTGCAGCGCTGGGGCTTGAGGCCGGCTGGCGCTGGGCTTGAGGTGGCACTCTGGCCAGTGCTGGGCCTGAAGTAGAGGGCTGAGACTACTGAAGGCTGCTGCCACTGAGGAGTTCTGCCTCAAGCCCCGCACTGCAGCAAGCCCCGCGCTCCCTAGTGCCCGCCCATGGCACCCACCCCCCGGCCCCTAGCGCTCACCTGCCAGCCTGCTTGCCTGGGAGTCCTGCCTCTTACCACGTGGTCATGTGAGGTCCTCACTTAACAATCCACATGGTCCTGGGATTATGACACCAACCAGGACTGGCGGGATTTCAGTTGCTAAGCAATGTGGTCATGTGACATCATGCTTTACGACCGCATCACTTAGCAATGGAAATCCTGGTCCCAATTTCTGTCAGCCCGAGGATTATCTGTAATGGGAGGAAGTTCTGCCTGCTGGCCATTGCTCTGGTATCTACGTTTGGCACGGGGGGAGACGGTGATCCAAAGCTACATATATACTGTATATTTTCTTGGTTTGCATATACTGTTATACTGTAGTTTAGCTATGATTTGCTGAATAAATTACATATGACTTTTAACTAAATCATAAATGCCTGACTTATTACTGAAGGATTAGTTAAGCCTTACAACATTTTTATTAAGAGCTGCTAATAATTCTGTAGCGTAGTGATTAAAGTTGGCTATAAAGTGTTGTCTGTGTAAAAGGCTAACAGAGTAACTTATAGCCTGGAACTAACATTTCCCCCCTTTTTTTCTTGATTTCTTTTTAAAAAAATATTCATTGAATATATCTGAAATATATATTCAACTTTATAAAATTGAACAGAAAATTATACCTTTCATTATAAAACTTCATGTTGTGGTATGAAGCATGCAGTGACTGTGATGCTTTGCAATAAAAGGGGCACGTATTCAAGTCTGTGGGGTTATATAAGGACAATTTCAGAGTTTTCTTTTTATTTTGTATTATGGAATTTGCCAAGACATCAGAATAACTTCAGCTTAATTGTTTATCTTCCTGAATCCATTTGAATGAACAACCATTTTATTTCAGATCTCTCCCAAAATTACAATTGTTTTATTTTCTTGGCTTTATTGAATTTACAGATAAGTTATTCTACATTCTACGAAGGGGCGTGGTGGCTCAGCGGGTAAGACTCCAGGCTTGTTGATCAGAAGATCGCAAGTTCAGAGGTTCGAATCCCTAGTCCAGGGCTTTCCAACTGGCGACACACCAGCGGCGGCGCGTGCATGGCGGCGGCGGCGCGGGGGGGGCGCACGTGCACAGTGGCGGCGCGGGGGGGCGTGCGGTGGCACGCGCGTGCACAGTGGCAGCGCGGGGGGCGTGCGGCGGCGCGTGCGTGCAATGCAGCGGCGGCAGCCTCCGCTAAAACGCGGAAGCCGCGCTGCGGCCGCCGTACACGCCGCCGCTTCCGGGTGGTGTGGCAACACACCACGCTGTGTGTGGCGACACACTTTTGTGTCGTGACACACAGTTTGGAAAGCTCTGCCCTAGTCCCACGTGACAGAGTGAGCTCCCGCACTCGCCCCAGCTCTTGCCAACCTAGCAATTCGAAAGCATGCAAATGCAAGTAGATTAATAGGTACCACTTCGGTGGGTAGGTAACAGTGTTCTGCGTGCGTCATGCTGGCCACATGACCGTGGAAGCGTCTTTGGACAACGCTGGTTCTTTAGCTAAGAAACAGAGATGAGCACCGCCCCCTAGAGTCAGACACGACTGTGCAGGGGAAAACCTTTACCTTTACCTATTATGTATGTTATATTGGAAAAATAAGGTTTCTCTTGCAGCAAATAGATGAAAACCAAATCACATCATTTGTGCATTTTTTCAATTTCTCCCCCTGAAAATGTTGTTTCTTGATACCAATTTGCAGTAGATAATAGGCTAAGAAATATATGTAATTAGGAATATTCCATGGCAATTAAAATTAGTGTTTAACATATATAGAGTTGTTTATAAGCCCATGTGAAGTTTACGTTTGAATGTGTTTATTTAGCTATATTAATTTAGTAATATTAATCATTGAATGACTAGATATTTCTCCATTTGTCACTGCCCTTTTCCTGCAATTACAGAATTCTGAGTATGGTTTCTTACAGTACTTGTCCACTTGTGGAGGGCAGGAGAATTGAAGTCCATGCTCAGAGTTAGGCTTGATGTTTTCTCCTTGCCTTCTGCTATTGATGGCAAGTCCCTTTTGCTTAATCAAGAAAAAGTAGGTCAATGCTTTGATAAATATAATACTGGTGTTTTGTCCTTATTATTGTTTACTCCAATCTATTCCTCCTGACACACTGGACTACAATTTCCATGAGTCCTGAACATCTTAACAATTGGGAAGGGCTTCTTTATTGCTCATTACTAATCTTAGAATGAATTTTGAGATTGGAAGGGAATAAGCCCTCAGGAATTATCTCTTACCAGTTGGTAGGTAGGTATTCCTTTGCTACTAGTAAGCAAAGGTAGTACTTTGCTAGAAGGTAGCAAACCTAAAGACCAAGAAAATTCAGTGATAAGGTGGCTGAAAGAGGGAATACCAGACAGTGGACCAAAATACAGGATCCTGGTAGATGGTTAGGTGATAAAAACAAAGGAAATAGAGAAGGGGATATAGAAAAATTGAGATTCTGTTTTGACAAGAAAATAGATCAGGCTAATGATACAATGGGAAGCAAGCCAAGATTAAAGGGACTTGAAACAAACAGGGCAGATGAACAATAACTTGGAACAGGAGAATAGAGGTTGATCAGAGTTTATCAGATCATAATCCAGTAATGTTGACTCTTAAAGGGAAACGGAATGTATTTAGATGGAGATTGAATGAGTCACTACTACGGAATAATGATGTAGTTGATGTATGCAAAAAAAAATTAAGAGAATATTTTCAATTTAATTTGAACAAAGGGACTAATATTCAAACTGTATGGGAAGCCAGTAAAGCATATATGAGGGGTTATTTTATTCAATACAATGCTCAAATGAGGAAGAAAAAACAAAAAAGAATTCAATTGATTTTAGATGAAATTAAAAGTAAAGAGTTAGATTTGAGAGATAAACCAATGGATGACACTTTGCTCACTCAAATTAAATTTCTACAAAAGCAAATATCAATGATATTAACTCAAGAGATAGAGACTCAAATGAAATTTACAAAACAAAAATATTTTGAATATGCAAATAAACCAGGTAGATGGCTGGCTTATAAATTGAGGAAACAAAGACAAAAGAATTTGATTACTAATATTCAACATGAAGGAAAAACTCTGGTGAATAATATGGACATTCAAAAAACCTTTCATGACTATTATTCTAAATTATATAAAAAACAAGATGTCAACTTGGATGAGATTGAAGAATATTTGAATAAACAAAAACTAACTGTTCTTAATGACCAACAAAGATTGATATTAAATAATGTTATAACAAAAGAAGAATTGATAAAAGCTTTTAAGAAAATTAGTAGTGGAAAAGCTCCTGGACCGGATGGATTGTCAGCAGCCTACTATAAATGTTTTGAAGAGGATTTATGTCTACCTTTGCAGAAGACTATGAATTCTATTTTGGAAACAGGAATTATGCCTGAAACTTGGAAAGAAGCACATATAACATTGATACCCAAAGAACAACAGGATTTAACATTAACTAAAAATTACAGACCAATATCTTTATTGAATAATGACTATAAGATATTTACAACGATATTAGCAGAAAGAATGAAGAATATACTTAAGGATTTTATTCATCAAGACCAAACTGGTTTTCTACCCAAAAGACAAATTCATGACAATGTCCGAAACATAGTAGACGTAATTGAATATTTGGATCAACACTATGATAAACAAGCTGCCTTGATATTTATTGATGCTGAAAAAGCCTTTGACAACTTAAATTGGCCTTTTATGTTCAAAGTTTTGGAAAATATGAATTTTGGAGGAAATTTTATAAAATGGATTAAATCAATATATACTCCACAATTTGCCAAAATAATTGTTAATGGAGAATTTAGTAAGCCATGTGAAATACAAAAAGGTACTAGACAAGGTTGTCCATTATCTCCACTTTTGTTTATATTGGTATTAGAGGTTTTACTTAGAGATATTAGACAAGATGATGGTATCCATGGTATTAAAGTTAAAAAAGAAGTTTATAAACTAAGAGCATTTGCTGACGACCTAGTCATTACTTTGGAGAATCCACTAGAAGGAATTGAAATATTAATACAGAAACTAAAAGACTTTGGATCGCTAGCAGGGTTCAAAGTGAATTTACAGAAGACAAAAGTTTTGACCAAAAATATGGATTACCACCAACAAGAGAAATTGAAAGAAATAACAGGATATTCAATGGAAGAAAAAGTAAAATATTTGGGAGTATATTTAACAACTAAAAATGTTAAGTTGTTTAAGAATAATTATATTCCACTTTGGATGGATATTAAAAAAGATTTGGAACATTGGGAAAAACTGCAATTATCATTATTAGGTAGAATTTCAGCAATTAAAATGAATGTTTTGCCAAGAATTTTATATCTTTTTCAAACACTACCTATATTGGCATCAGAAGAACCTTTTAAACAATGGCAGCGAGATATTTCTAAGTTTATTTGGCAAGGGAAAAAACCAAGAGTAAAATATAAAGTATTGCAAGACTCTAAAGAAAGAGGAGGACTAGGTCTACCGGATTTGAAATTATATTATGCTGCTTGTTGCTTGGTTTGGATTAAAGAATGGATAGTTTTGAAAAATGAAAAATTATTGAATTTGGAAGGACATGAATTAAGATATGGATGGCATGGATATTTGTGGTACGATAAAGTTAAAGTTAATGTGGACTTTAAAAACCATTATATTAGAAGATCCTTGTTAAGAATCTGGAATAAATATAAATTAATCTTATGTTATAAAAGACCCTTATGGATTTCTACACAAGAAGCATTCTACAGAACAGAAGTAAGAAATAAAGATAAATGGTTAACCTACAAAGACTTTTTAAAGAAAGAACAAGGACAATATATAATTAAATCAATAGAAGAATTGGTATCAGAGGGATACAGTTTTCAATGGCTTTCATATATGCAGCTCGTAGAGAAATTTAAATTAGATAAGAAAGACCTTGAATTTGAACAAACCAAATCGGAATTTGAGATACAACTATGTGAGACAGATGATCATCTAATTGCAAAAATGTATAAATTATTGTTAAAAGGTGAAATGGTAGAGGAACAAGTTAAAGACTGTATGATTAAATGGGCTAAAAATATTGGCCATAATATTCAAATGCAACAATGGGAAGATATGTGGACCAAAGGGTTAAAATTTACTTTGTGTTATAATTTAAAAGAAAACTTTTATAAGATGATGTACAGATGGTATATGACCCCACAAAAACTTTCTAAAATGTATGGAAATGTCTCCAACTTATGTTGGAAATGTAAAAAAAAAGAGGGGTCTTTTTACCATATGTGGTGGACATGTGAGACTGCAAAGAAATTTTGGACTCAAATACATGCATTGATGCAAAATATATTACAAATTCGAGTTCCATTTAAACCGGAATTTTTCTTACTGGGAATAATTGATGGACAACCTGGGAAGCAATTTACAAGGATTATGCAATACATGATTACAGCAGCAAGACTTATTTTTGCACAAAATTGGAAAAACCAGATATCGCCTACAATACAAGATTGGATGTTAAAATTGATGGATATGGCAGAGAATGATAAACTGACATGTTTATTAAAAGAAAATCCAAATAATTATTTCCTTAAAGAGTGGAAACCATTAACTGACTATTTACAAGATGCGGGAGGGGCAAAGCTTATATGGGGATTTGAAGATTAAAATATATATATATTGATGTAATAGACAAGAAATATTCTTTAATATTATATATAGACCTAGCATGTAAGATAAAATTTTTAAAATACCATGACCAGATACAAATCGGAAGTTGACCAAATTCTGTTTCAGCTTTATCTTTTTTTCTTTTTTCCTTTACTACACTTTTTTATCTTTTCTTTTTTCTTGATTTGTATTTCCATTTTCTTTTCTGTTTCAAACTTTTATCTATGTAAAATTAAAATCTAATAAAATTTGTTAAAAAAAAAAAGAAACAAACAGGGCAGATGAACAATAACTTGGAACAGGAGAATAGAGGTTGAATAATTGTGGCATTCCAGATGTTACAACCCCAGCAAGCATGACCAGTGGTGAGGAACTTTGAGATATAGGTAGTCTTCACTTAACGACCACAATAGGGACTGGAAAACTGATTGTTAAGCAGTGCGGTAGTTAAGTGAGTCACCATGTGACCAGACCCGATTTTATGACCATTTTTACGATGGCTATTAAGCGAATCACTGTGGATGTTAAGTGAATCCAGCTTCCCCAATGGACGTTTTTTGCCAGAAACCAGCAAAAAAGGTTGCAAATCGCTATCACGTGACCCCAGGATGCTGCAACTGGTCGTAAATGCAAGCCGGTTGCCAAGTGCCCAAATTGGGATCACGTGACTGTGGGGGTGGTGCAACTTTTGTGATGGTTGTAAGAGTGAGTACAGATCAAGCACTTTTTCCGAGGCTGTCAGACCATCGTTAAACGAACAGTCGTTAAGCGAGGACTACCTGTAGTTCAACAACATCTGGAGAGTCACATGTTCTCTACTGCTGATCCAAGAATATGATAGATAATGGAGGAATGAGGTGAGTATGAGAGGCAGCAAGGCATTCTTTAATACATCTCCTGTCAGCCCTTCAAGGTAGACCAGATTAGGAAACCACAGTCATGCATGCTAATAATTACTTTTATTATAAAATTATAGTAACAGAATCTTGCAAGTCTGAATGTGCTCCCCCCCCCCGCCTTTATCTTTGTGACAACTAGGAAGGGTCTTCTCTGAGACACTTAATCAGGTTACAGTTCTCGCTCGGAGTCAGATTTCTTTTATCTGACCATTTTCTGGGTTGTAGCTCTTCCTCCTGTTCCTCAAGGTTATTCCTTCTTCCCAGTACATCTACTAAAATTATCCCTTTTCTGAAAGCGTTTAGACCAGTACTTTCCAAACTGCCGCCGTTGGCGACACACCAACGGCGGTGGCACAGGGGCGCGTGCGGTGGTGGCGGGCGTGGCGGCCTCATGTTTTGCGGTAAAACCCGGAAGCGCTGATGGTGCACCACTGCCGTCGCTGCCATGCGCAGCGACGCGCCATCGCCACTTCCAGGTTGTGTCACGACACACTAATGTGTCACGACACACAGTTTGGAAAGCACTGGTTTAGACTTTCAAAAGCCTTCTCAAGCCAATTCATGTGTTCTTCACTATATGCTTAGACTCTTGTAATGCACTCTACATGAGCTCCCTCTGAAGATAACCTGGAAACTGCAATTTAAACAAAATACAGTGTCCAGGATGTTAGAGATGACAGTGCTATTGCATTATTGCAGTGACTCTGTAGTCACTGACTTGGTTGCCGATAGGTTTCCAAGTTGAATTTAAAGTGTGGTTTTTGACGTATAAAGCCCTATATGGCTCCAGGATACCTTAGAGATTATCTCCTCCATGTAAAGTCTGCTTGGCCCATGAGTGCAAGCAGGGATGGGATGCGTAGGGTCTTGTCCCTATGAGAGATTAAAAGGACAAGGATTGAAGGTAATCACTAGAGTTGCCCCCTTCTGTGGAACACCTTATCCCTGCAGATGTGCCAGATACCCTCCTTATCTGCTTTCCTATAAGCCATAAAAACAGTTTTATTTCAGTGGGCATTGGGTGATTGCTTTTTAAACAACTTTGAAGAAATTTCTCATGTAAAAAAGAAATGATGGAATCAGATGGCTTTGAAAAATAAGCGGAAGCCTAATCTCAAAATGCTTACTTGTCATCTTCTCATAATGGTAAAGTCGTCTGTCTGTCTGTCTGTCTGTCTGTCTGTCTGTCTGTCTGTCTATAAATAAAAATAAGTGTGGACTAAATTGGGCCTGTGCAGATCCTTTAGTGAGATACTCTAAAATACTCTGCTGGATCTGTTGTTCTAAGACTTGAAATAGCCTAGCCGCTCAAAAGCACAGTGTAGCTATTTCGTGGCCTTCCCAGTATCATCTGGCATATGGGCATAGGCCAAAGAGACATTTCCATTAGAATAATCGTACTAGTTATCGCAATGGAAATGACCTCTGTACATTGTCATGTATGAACAGTAGATGTTAAGAGAATATGAAGTAGTTAAACCTTTGGGTAGCTGCAGCTGCTTCTTGCTTTAAACAGTAGACCCAGAAGGATCTCACTGAATGATCTGAATAGGCCTACATAAAACTACCTAAAGGAGAAAAAAAAAAGTTCAGTCTTACTTGGATTTTAGCTAAACCTTTGTCAAAGCCCCTTTGAATGCAAGTATGTTTTCTAACAATAACTGCTGTAACCATTCTTCATGTAAGCAGTTCTGATTTTTTAAAACATGCCGTCATATGCAGCATCTAGTAGTTATTTCTCAAAACTTAAGTTTTTATGTTCTAAAGAACCCTGGACAATGCCTTAGTGAAGAATAATAAATGTAATTGTAAGAATAATTATAAAATGTGTTCCTGTGCTATATTGGTTTCTATTTCTCAGTATTGTACTTCTTTTGGGAGAGAAGGCAGTGGCCTATTTATGTGCCAACCTGAAAATATGCAGCTCTTTGACAGTAGCAAAAAAACATGATTCCCTGATAAGTGTGCCAGAATGTTTTGTTTCTCATTAACTTTCACTAATAGTTGTATATGAGGAATATAATTCACTCTACCTAAACCATACATCTTGGTGGCTCTAAGATCATCTCATCTGGCCCAGTGACACACTTGCTTTGCCATATACGTTACCATTTTTTTGTTTTTACCATCCCAAATGGTTCTGTCTCTACTTGTTTATGCAGCTGTTGAGCTGGAGCCTTGAATAGAGGCAGAGGATATATAATTTTTTTACTGTTTCCTTTCTTTTAGTTAGGTCTAGATTTTTTTTTCTTTGAGCAATGAAAAATGAAAATAACTGCATTTAAAATTTAACTACTGTTGTATGTTTCTATTGAGCTGTAAACAAAATTATGCATTTTATCTGTAGGTATTGTTTAGATGACATTAATTGCTTGCATCTAAATAATACTAAAAATAAGTTTGTCATAGCATGGTAGAAGAAACATATAGTCATGTTCCAATAATTATCTAATTGGCTGAAGCCATGAAGTTTCTGTATGAGTGATTTCCGCAGTTTTACACATAGACTGAAGTAAGATAGGAAGAAAGATTAAAAAGTGTAAGTGTAAGCAAGTAAGTAAGTGTAAGCAGAGGCCTTTAATATAGTTAAGCATAATCTTAATCTGCTTTCTTTTGCTGCTACTACCCTAGTTGAATATAGGAAAAGTTCCTATCATGTGCTTGTTGTTTTAGAAGTCTGAGTAACCAGTGTTTTATAATTATTTCTTAACACAAATTGCTTATAGTTGGTTTCAACATTCTGGGTTATTCACAAATGTTATATAACCATATGTCTCCTTAACCTTAAAATTACTTTTGTGCATTCTTTTCACAATCAGTAATACATTTTGAGTACATAAAATTGTATTTAGAAAAAATAAAAGTACAAATAAAACCTCTGTAACTACTCTTAGCATATGTGTTAACTTTATGATTTTAAGTGTTTGTTTTTAATTTTTTAAGCAGATCCCTGCCCTTCCTGGCTGGTAAAATCGGCCAGGGAGGTGACATGTGGATGGGTCCAGGCTATGATTAATACATCCTTGTCGGAGGGGGTGGTTCCAACTGCCTTCAAGGAGGCATTGGTAACCCCCTCCTCAAGAAGCCATCCCTGGAACCTACCATCCTGGACAATTTTCGTCCAGCCTCCCAGCTTCCCTTTTTGGGAAAGGTGGCTGAGAAAGTGGTGGCGTTGCAACTTCAAAGGACCCTGGATGAAGCGGATTATCTAGACCCTTTCCAGTCAGGTTTCAGGCCAGGATATGGGACAGAGACTGCATTGGTCGCGCTTACGGATGATCTCTGGCGGGAGCGGGATGGAGGTAGTGCATCCATCCTGGCTCTCTTGGATCTCTCAGCGGCTTTCGATACCATCGACCATGGTATCCTTTTGGGGCGGCTTAGGGAGTTGGGGGTGGGTGGCGTGGTTTTACACTGGTTCACCTCCTTCCTCCAGGGCCACTCCCAGTCGGTGGTGATAGGGGAGGAGAGATCCAGCCCGCGACCGCTCCTGTGTGGGGTGCCGCAGGGTTCGGTTCTCTCTCCTCTCCTTTTCAACATCTACATGAAACCGCTGGGTGAGGTCATCCGACACCATGGGATGAGGTATCATCAGTATGCTGATGATACTCAATTGCATATCTCCATCCCAGGTGAAGTAAGAGATGCAGTGACCACCCTGTCCCAGTGCCTGGGGGCTGTGAGGGCCTGGATGGGG
Source organism: Charina bottae (assembly GCA_023362775.1). Classification (NCBI taxonomy): domain Eukaryota; kingdom Metazoa; phylum Chordata; class Lepidosauria; order Squamata; family Charinaidae; genus Charina; species Charina bottae. The sequence goes on along the minus strand of JALMGJ010000003.1, from coordinate 169,767,075 downwards.
AACAACAGGCTACAATTGAACCCTAGCAAGACCGAGTGGCTGTGGATTGATGGCTTAGCGTCTTCTGGGAAATTATCATCTTTGGTTCTCGATGGGGTAGCACTGCCCCATTCGGAACCGGCGCAGAACTTGGGGGTCCTTCTAGACTCACGACTCCTGCTCGAAGAGCAGGTGGCAGTCGTGGCTAGGAGGGCTTTTGCACAACTTCGGTTAGTGTGCCAGTTACGCCCATTCCTGGATCGCGACGCCCTCCGAACAGTCACTCATGCTCTCATCATCTCCCATGTAGATTATTGCAATGCGCTCTACATGGGGCTACCCTTGAAGACTATCCGGAAGCTACAGCTGGTGCAGAATGCGGCTACGCGAGCAATTTTGGGTGCGCCAAGATCTGCACATATAACACCTTTGCTCCGCGAGCTGCATTGGGTGCCGGTTTGCTTCCTGGTACAATTCAAGGTGTTGGTTATCACCTTTAAAGCCCTACATGGCATGGGGCCAGAATACCTGAGGGACTGTCTTATCCCCATTTTATCGACCCACCCCACCCGGTCATTCAGAGAGGGCCTGCTACGAGCCCCATCAATTAGAGAGTGTCATCTGATGGGGTCTAGGAGACGGGCCTTCTCTGTGGTGGCACCTACACTATGGAACACCTTGCCCCCAGAGTTGAGACAGATCTCCTCCCTCCCAACCTTTAGGAAAGAACTGAAGACCTGGTTCTGCCGCCTGGCATGGGAAGGAGGAAAGGATAGTTCCTCATGGGGGTGGCTAATCCCTTAATCTTATAATGTCCTTCCTTTATTAATTCTATCTTCCATCTGGATTTATAATTATTTATTACATGTACTGTATAATTGATGTTTTATATTTTATATTCTATTTTAATTTATTTTACTGTAAACCGCCTAGAGTTCCCCGTTGGGGGAGATGGGTGGTCATATAAATTAAATAAATAAATAAATAAAATAAAAATAACTTTATAATTTTAAGTGTTTTTTAAATTTTTTAAGCAGGCAAGGAAATCTTAGACAGGATGTAAAGTTGAAATATGCTGAAGTACAGCTTTCCTTTACCTGGTGCCATTCAGTCAATATATTATGTCTCTGGATAGCTAAGACTGAGCTCTCATTATTAATTATTTTGTGAAACACCTTCACATGTATTAAAATACATAAGTCATTTTCTTTCACTGTGTTTAAGTGCAGGAAAGCAATTGACATACAAAGCTGAAGTAGATTATCATTCAAAATAATTTGAAAGCTAACTTTTTACAAAATGTATTAATCGTTTCAGGCAAAAACTCTTTCTCCAGAATGAAAATATTCCGGTTATCTTGAATACATATTTCAGTCAAAAGGTCATTCTTAAAGAATCAACAGATATATCAACAGATATGGACAGGCCCCATTTGCAAGAACCATTGCTTGCTAAAAGGAATGCATCTTTAGCCTGGATATTTAATTTATCTGATATAAAAGACAATTCGTCTTCAACACCTGCAGTTAATCAGGTAGGGTTTATTTTGTGATTTAATGTTTTATAATAAATTGATGAATAAATTGTTGAAAACAATGAACACAAGAATTTGTATATGCTCCCATCCAAGCAAGTTTGAATGTTTGATAGGGAACAGCCTTCATATAATTTTTACAAGCAGTTTTTCCCCACATTCTCTAATACAGTACTGAACTGACTTGTAATATTATTTTATTGTACCCTTAGCATTGCACTCAAGGATATTGCTATTATGTCTTTAGCAGTTTGCAGCTCACCTTGTTTATATCTCTGTTTCTTTAATTTACCATACTTTCTAAATAAGTAGTATATAAAAAATAAATGGCTGTAACAGTTTTATAAGAATTTTATTAAGTTTGAAACAAAGATAAAAACTACAAAAAAGTAAAAAAACTACAAAAAGAGGAAAAAAATAATAAAAAGGTGTGAAACACCTTTTTGAAGATTACATAAAAGAAGTGACTTCCAACTTTCAACAAGAATATACAGCAATTTCCATATTCAATCCCTTACTCTATATCAAACCAAAATGGCTGTAACATTGAACAGCACCATGATGTTCCCATCCTGTTTGTCCATAACATGTAGTATTTCTTTCCCATTTGTGGATATTTGGATGGGTTACATAGTGTAATGACATGAGATAAATTGTGCCACATGTTATTGGGAGACAGCTTTAACAACGAATTTCATTATTCCCTAACATTAGTTAAATTCTCTATATTTTAGAAATGGATATAGCCTAATTTTTGTCCAGTGTTATCCAGAACATAAATTGATTTATATAAGGAGGATATCCAAATAATTCTGGAATACATTCTGAAAAACATTGTTGAAGCCAGCAAGATGGAGGCACTGCATATCTTTCACTTCTGAGTAACTGAGTTTGGCCCCCAGCTTTATAGCCCTAGTTTTATGAGGCTATTGCTGCCATATTCATCACTGATGGTGGAGACTGTTTTGTGTTGGCCAGTTCTGGTCTGGTAAAGCAGGAAGAACTAACCTGGATAGTTTGGCCTTTGGACTCCTAAAAAAATAGGATAATTAAAAATATTCCCCTTTCCCAATAATTTGTGCAGTAATTTGAGCTTCTCCTCCTTGTTAAGGTTACCTGTTCCAATAAGAAGACTTCTAAAAATACAGAAAGTTGTTTCAATATTGAACCCAATGTACCCGTTATTTCCTTGAGTGAATCTCTTCTTGATGTCGTGGAGATGCAAGGAACAGCTGAAGGCACTGCAATCCAAGTCCAAGTGGTTATTCAGAGAGTTTATTATTTGGTTGCTGAAGATGGTTTCAGATGTAATCCTCATGGAAATAACCCTCCCCAGAACATGGCACCATTGTTAAAGTCAGACCTGCAAAACTTAAGGTAAGTTATAGAATGTGGCCTGGTATGATTTGTAGCACTGAAGAAAGCTTAAGTTAAAAGGAAAGCTAAAGAGCTGAGATGAGCTTGTTTTCAAGCAAATCTTGATTTTTACGGAAGGTTATAATGTACCTATGCTATACAGTAGAATCTTTCTTTGAAACAAACATTAAAGTTGGTTTAAATCCATTGGGTTGCTCAAAACAAAACACAGTGCCACTTCAAATATTTCTTGAAATACTCGAGCAGGACTGGGCTTGAAGTCCATTCTAGAAATCTTTCCTGAGTTTGGAAGGCCACATCTAGTTTGCTCATTCAGATCCATTCACATTTTGAAACTACAATTAGGAGCTAGAACATTGAATCAAGACCTAGCTCCGTATGTCTGCACTGACTGATACCAGCTTCCAGGATTTCAGACAATGGTGTTTTTTAGTGAACGTATATGAAAATGCCAGAGGCTGATGCGGGAATATTCTGCACAGTGTGTAAGGTTATAAAATTATGTTTCAGTAACATATTTGCAATACTCAATAGTGCATAAATGGTGAAGCTGACCTAAAAACCAGCTGAAACCCAACATTCCTTTACAGGTGGATTTAGTAAAAGACTAGTTGTGCCTGGCCTGGTTTACCTTGATGGATATATTTTAAACAATTATTTAAAGTCATTTAGCAATGATAAAAACCTAAAAAAAAGGTAAAGGTTTTCCCCTGCACAGTCGTGTCCGACTCTAGGGGGTGGTGCTCATCTCCGTTTCTTAGCCGAAGAGCCAGTGCTGTCCGAAGACACTTCCTCAGTCATGTGGCTGGCATGACGCACGTGGAACGCTGTTACCATCCCACCGAAGTGGTACCTATTTATCTACTTGCATTTGCATGTTTTCGAATTGCTAGGTTGGCAAGAGCTGGGGCGAGTGCGGGAGCTCACTCTGTCAGGCGGCGCTCGGGTCTCAAACTGCCGACCTTCCGATCGACAAGCCTGGCATCTTAACTGCTGAGCCATTGCACCCCTTAATAATAAATATTATTTATTATTTATTATTATAAAAATTAATAAAAACCTACAGACTGCTTTAAATCCTACATTATATGTTTCTGATGAATTGTTCCTACTAGTGAACAAATAACATAGTTCAAAAAGTTTAGTAGTTTATATGAGGTCTTTAAAGTACAGGTAATGAAAAATATATAGATTTTAATTTGCCTTATGCAAAATCAATAATTTTACAAGGGGTGATCATGCTTAATAACTTTTAATAAGTTTTATATAACATTTTTTTATGCAATTCTAAGTGGGCTACTGATTTGGATCTGAATTATTCATAAACTCTATCATTTTTCAACTTCTAAATTAAAAGTTTTGCATGTAAACTTACATTTATTTAACATTATTAAATTTATTGCCAGATCTTCATCTGAGTAAAGATAGTATTTCTAATGCTATTGCCAATGTTTCAAGCTAGGTCAATTAGAATTGAGGTCATTTGTAGTGTTTGCCCTAAGGAAAACCAAAATTTGAGTTACACAAAACTCATTTTAAATTGGTATTTGCTGAGACTCAAGAGGGATGAGAGGGAAAGGACTTTTCTGAGTTAACAAATGTTAGCATCTGTCCTTTTTTTTTTTTGTGGGCAACTTACATTCTGTTTACAGCATACCATTCATTTTTTCAGCTAAATGTTTCTAAACAAAACATTTCATGAAAGTATGATTTTAAAGAACACTTTAATACTTCTGGGATGCATATTTTTGAGTGCAAGATAAACTGGAAGCAGAGAATTTAAATGTTGCTCACTGAACACCATATGATACCGGATGGAAGTATTTTGTGTGTCTTGTAAATGAAATATATTTTTTATTTATTTAATTTTTATCCTGCCTTTATTATTTTTATAAATAACTCAAGGCGGCGAACATACCTAATACTCCTTCCTCCTCCTATTTTCCCCACAACAACAACCCTGTGAGGTGAGTTGGGCTGAGAGAGAGGGACTGGCCCAAGGTCACCCAGCCGGCTTTCATGCCTAAGGCAGGACTAGAACTCACAGACTCCTGGTTTCTAGCCCAGCACCTTAACCACTAGACCAAACTGGCTATTTAAATTGTCTCTGAGATGTTTTAAGTATCAATTACAGGTAATCCTTGACTTACAACCACAATTGGGACCGGAATTTCCATCGCTAAGGATGCGGTTGTAAAATGCAATGTCACATGACCACATCGCTTAGTGATGGCAATCCCAGCGCTCCCCATTGCTGTTGTAAGCAAATTCCGCCAGTCGTTAGCTGTGGACCCACTCCAATCCAAGCCATTCCGGGCTTGGTCCCTCCCAGCCCCGAGCCTCAGTAAGGTAAGGGACTGCCTCCAACTCCCCAAACCTGCTTATCTCCCCCCTCCATTTCTGCCCTTTTGGCCACCCTGCACCCTGCCTTGCGGGGCGGCAAGCAACCCCAGAACTGTGCGGCTCTGGGGCTGCTTGCCACACTGTGTCTCAGGAGCTTTTTGGCACACCACGGCTCTGGGGCTGCAAGAAGCCCCTGAGCCACAGCGCAGTGCAAAGCTGCCCCTGGAAGCTTCAGCTGCCCCAACCCAGTCCCAGCCTTAGTTGCCCTTGCCACCCTGCACTCCGAGGCCCCTGCTCCCCTACATCCCGCTGCCCCAGCTGACCTTTGCCATCTTCTTGCTCCTGCTGCTGACAAGGCGTGCCCAGCCTGGCCCTTCGTGCCAAGAAGCCCCTTTGAGCCACGCTGCTGGGCCAGGCTGGGGCTGGGCTTCGTGCTGGGCTGTGATCAGGGGCTTCTTGCAGCCTCAGAGCTGCGGCGTGCCAAGAAGCCCCTTTGCACCACGCTGCTGGGCTGGGGCTGGGGCTGGGCTTTGCGCTGCACTGCACTGCAGCTCTGAGGCTTTGCAGGAGGAAGGAGAAAACCTCACGAACAGCCAACAGCTTCCAACGTGAGCTGCAGAGTGTGCGCCAGAAGCGCCCCTGGAGAGTCTTCGGGCACTTCTGCAGGGCTGGGGTGGCTGAGGCTTCCAGGGGTGGCTTCGTGCTGTGCTGCGGCTCAGGGGCTTCTTGCAGCCCCAGAGCCGCAACACACCAAGAAGCCCCTGAGCTGCAGCATGGCAGGCAGCCCCAGAGCCGTGTGGTTCTGCGGTTGCTTGCCGCCCCGCAAGTCATGGTGCAGGGCAGCCAAAAGGCAGAGATGGGGGGAGATAGGCAGGTGGGGGAGTTGAAGTGCCCCTGTGGTTGTAAGTGCGGGCACGCTGCCAAGCGCCTGAATTTTGACCACGTGACCGCGGAGGCACTGCAACAGCCGTAACTTCGGGGACCAGCTGTAAGTCCAATTTTCAGCACCATCGTAACTTTGAATGGACGCTGAACTAATGGTTGTAAGTTGAGGGCTACCTATAGGCTGTTTTATTATTTTTGTTGGAATGTATCAATGATTCTTTTTCTACATTTATATCAAATTGGCAACCACTTTTGGAATATTTGCTTGTAATTGAAAAAAATGATGTTTTGATTTTGGGTTTTAGAGATTGAATGATTTATTGTAATAGAAATAATGTTATGATAGGTTAATTAATTGTAAGAGATTAGGTTTCTATTTAACCTTATATCTGTATCAGAAATAGTCAGAAGTCACCTTTTCTTTTTTCTCTTTCTATTCACATCTTTATAGTTTGTTCTTTTTTCTTTAGTTCTGTTTTCTATCTATCCTATAGTTTTTTCTTTTTTGTATTTTAAAAATTTTCTGGAAAAAAAAAAGAATGTATCAATGACAGGTAGAAAAATATAATAAGCAGATTCTACTTTGAAGTTTAAGGAACTATTGTGATTTGGAGACAACTATTTGCATACCGGATACGTTTCTATATTTCTCTTCCCTTTGGAATTTTTGGCCTTACAAAATAGCCCCCACTACACACAAACACATTCAGTCCTATATCCTACTTAAACTTTTTGAAGTTCCCAGCAGAGCACACTTTGTGCAAGTTACTTCAGTACTTAATGATACATGCTAGCAGTTTTATTCTGACCAAAGGACAGATGAATGTTCTGTTATTACTTTACTTGGCCACAGCTAATAATTTAATCAATTCTGACAACTTGACTATTGCATGATAGTATATATTAATAGATGAAAGTGCCTTACAAAGATAGTATAAACCCTCCGTCCAACATTCTAGAAAGAAGACCGAGATGGTAGAGATTGATCCAAATCCCCATTGAGTACATGAATTAAATGAGATTTAGAGATTTCCTGTACACATCACACATCCCTGTGAAGAGTAAAATATGGAAGGAGAAGCAGTGTCCATCTCTGAAGTTCGCTGTTATAAATGCCTGGAGCAGAGGAAGCAGCATGTAAATAGATGGTTAGCCAGCTTGAAGGAATAGCAGGAATAGTCTAGCAGCCTCCTTTAGCAACAAGCTGCCAATTGAGGGAGTGCAGCATATTAGAAACCATGTAACCAACTGGAGAACTAGTACTGTATGTCTCTTAGGGATTGCTAGAGCCAGGAAGAATATGTGTTTTTCTGTATTGTCTTGATATGCCTGCATTTCACTCAGTGAAATGGGGAATTGGGGAATTGGTGCATTGTCTCATAGTGTGCCTGGTTTGAATATACTGGGGCCTGATCAGCAGGAAGACGTCCTAGAATGATCAAAGTAAGATACAGCCACTGAAGAATAGAAGCTGATTTTAAAAGTTCATTAGTTGGTAACTGTTTTGACATCGGATGGTATTGTATGACATATATTCTTATGTCTATTAAAAATAGAATCATAATATAAATTATGATCAAGCCAGGGTACTTCTTAAACAGCAAGTCCTGGAATGGAATGGCAAAATTAGTTGAATTAGTTCCGTACAGTTGTAAACCCTAAAGTTTAAATCTGAAGCTAAGTCCACAATCAGTCAAATGTCTCTCTACTTTGTAACTGCCTAAACATTGCAGTGTCTTCTTGCATGCTCAGCTTAACATTTTCCATCTGCTCTGCTAGAAGGCAGATTTAATAGGACCCGGGACCCCCTAAGAGGAGTGGACTTGCCTTTGTGGCTCAGGAGTAGACAAAACAATTTGGCATGTCTTATTATACTGTGAACATTTTAGGGATCTACACAGTAAATTTATTATGTCCTTGTTAGTAAAAACCTTCTTGCCTTTCTCTCTTCCCTACTCACCTTGTTATTTTTAGTCAGGCAGACTGCTACAGGCTATAAGGTAGAGAAATTTTGTGTTACAGCCTATAGGGTGTGGCAACTGATTACAAGGGGTTGCCAGTCCAATAGGTAATCCAGGTCTCCAAAGCCGTAGCAAAGAATCTCTCACTGCATTGATGCTGTTTTCCATTTTATTATGCTAATGTTTGTTATTAATAGAATAATAACAAATAATAGCTCCTAAGCTATATAAAGTTGCTGGCCTTTGTTTGTAATAAACTATTTAACTAACCTTAGAATTGTAACAAATATATTCAGTATATGAAATTTAAAAACCAAATGATCAGGCAACTTAATTTAGCTCATCTACAAAGCACTCATGATCATATTTATATGAATAGATTGCTAGTGAGATTAAACTATGTGTTGTATTGTTTTATTAGGACCTGTTATAGCATAATGCCTACCAATACAAGTTTTAAACTAGATTCATGTCTTAACTTTCTCAGTTTAAGAAGATAGTTAGAACATTGTTGGAGCTCAGGTCTGGACATCTTTTTCTCTTCCAGTGGGATTCTGGTTCTCCTGTAAGCTGCATGTAGGATTTTTAAGTTTGTGAAACTGAAAAACCAATTTGGCAGTAAGTAATGTGGTAATCCAGTAAACTGATTCCAAGAACCATTAATGGCTTGCTAGCCTTTACAAACCATAGTTGCAAAGCCTGCTGTTCAGTCTGACCAAGACATTTAAGACTCTGCTTCTTTTCCATAAGTTTTTACATTTCTTGGCTTTGATCCCCCTCCCTTACTTGCACCTCTTGTTACCCTGTTGTGGTTGTGGAGCCTGACTCTTCAGATTTGATTGTGCACCTGCCTCTCACATCTGTGGCCATTTTTGATGCTCTGGAATTCACTTCATGCCTATCCTGGTTCATTTGGGCTTCCTAAACTGGGGTCTCAATGCGCCATTCTCCTAGTCATTTTGTGCAAACTGCAACAATACTTAACTAGTCAGCAGTAGCACTAAAAAAAATAAAGAACTAGATCCATATGTGCCACCTTGTCTCCAACAGTTGGTGTTCACTTTATCACTTGCCCCCAGCACCTTATTTACAGTGTTTCTCTCTAAGAAAGCTTGGAAGTTTTCACTGAGAGGAAGTGGCATGGATACAGTTATGAAGGCAGGCAAGTGCCTTTCTCTTCTTCTCCCCAGGTCCAACTTCTCCAAACACAGGTAGGACAGGTTACTTAGTTTACCAGGTAAGGCAGGGAGAGAAGCATCTTTTTTCGCACTGAAGATGTTGCCTAGTCTGGCAATGAAACATCTGCAAGAAAACAACAAGGCTCAGAGAACGCCAAGGACTCCACACTTCTGAGCTACAACTATTCTCTTTGATTAGAAGCATCTGTAGGATGAACTGGGCTACCTAGCATCCGTGGCTGGAGACTGCATGTACACCCACCCATCAAACTGGAGAAGGTCTGGCGGAGGGAGAGAAGAGAGATTGCAAGATCCCCACAGCTGCTGCATTCTGCTGCTTTTGCCTGCGGGAGTTGCAACTGCTATCAGCAGACTGATTGCTTGGAAAGGCAGAAGCAAAGGAAGATTGAAGTGAGATGAAGCTGCAAGGAGGTCACCAGATCTGGAGCATCACCCCAGTGGAACATTCCCAAGTTTGGCAGACACATGTTGCCTAGGCTGTGTTCCTCTCTTTGGATGATTTTCCTCAATCTCTGCTGTGATGAAGAAAAGCTGGGAGGAGAAACAAGACCACTGCTGTTTGGTTTTCATCCCTTTACACTTTAGCTTTGGGAAATGGTGTGATCATGTGAAAAAGTCCTGTCCTCCCCAAAAGAAAGAAAAAAGAACAGAGCAAACTTACAAGCACCATCCTAAGTAGCCTTTCCTCAGCCTGGAAGAGGTGAGCATCAGGCTCTTTTGGTGAAAGGGATCTTATGTAGCTGGGAGGCTTTCAGTGAGAGGGGCCAGTCAGGTTGTTTCTGCAAAGCATATCTGTTTGAGGCCACTATTGGAAGTAAGGAATCTGGAGGAATGAGTGACAATGACTCTGACTAGGGTATCTGCCAAAGTACTGGTGTCTGGGGGATAAATCCTACACTTGTTCCACTTTTGCCTTCAGTAACAAAAGGCTTCGGCATTTCACCAAGGCAGTGAGGGCAGTGAATGAATATAACTTCCTAGGAAATTGAAGCTTCCCTTTGAAAGATGGTCTGTTTGCCATGAAGAGCTTGCAGCCTCTCTGTGATGTAGAGTTATAGCACCCAGCTCCCTTCACCCTTGGCCAGACTGTTACAATTCAGCGACATCTGGAGGGCCAGAGCTTATAGATTATAGCTTATGTTCCAGCGAACCCAATACTCCCCGTGGTTTACGGGAGAGTTAAGGGTTCTGAAGAGGATTAAGAGACGCCTAGAGCGCCGCTGGAGGAAGACAAAGACCGAATCTGACCGAACACAGGCTAGAGCCGCTGTTAAGGCCTACCTTGTGGCAGTAAGAGCGGCAAAACGTCAATACTTCTCCGCTCTTATTGCATCCGCGGAGAGCCGCCCGGCGACCCTGTTCAAGATTACCTGATCCCTTTTAGGGAAAGGAGAGTCAGAGATCCACCTACAGGGTCAAGCCGAGGAATTTTCTAAGCATCTCCAGGATAAAATCGCTCGGATTCGCTCTAAGTTGGACTCTCAGCATGAGGCAGAGTCTGGGGGAGACACCCGGGGAACGTAGTCACCTTGTTATCTGGGAGCAGTTTGATCCAGTTGGTCCTGAGGAAGTGGACAGAGTCCTCCGGACTGTGAACGCCACCACCTGCCAATTAGATCCTTGTCCCTCCTGACTGGTGAAAGCAGCCCGGGAGGTGACTTGTGGTTGGGTCCAAGCGATGGTAAATACATCCTTGAGAGAGGGGGTGTTTCCGGCAGCTTTTAAGGAAGCACTGGTGCACCCCCTCCTCAAGAAGCCATCGCTGGACCCCACTATACTGGATAATTTTTGTCCAGTCTCCCACCTCCCCTTTTGGGGAAAGGTGGTTGAGAAGGTGGTGGCGTCGCAACTCCAGAGGATTCTGGAGGAAACGGATTATCTGGACCCCTTTCAGTCAGGTTTCAGGCCGGGTCATGGGACGGAAACTGCATTGCTCGCGCTTATGGATGATCTTTGGCGGGACAGAGATGGAGGCAGTGCATCCATTCTTGCTCTTCTTGACCTCTCAGCGGCGTTCGATACCGTCGACCACGGTATCCTTCTGGGACAGCTCAGGGAGTTGGGGGTGGGCGGTGCGGTTTTGCGCTGGTTCACCTCCTTCCTCCAGGGCCGATCCCAGTCGGTGTTAATAGGGAGCGAGAGATCCAACCCACGGGCCCTTCTTTGTGGGGTGCCACAGGGTTCGGTGCTCTCGCCACTCCTTTTTAACATCTACATGAAACCACTGGGTGAGATCATCCGTCACCACGGGCTGAAGTATCAATATGCAGATGATACTCAGTTATATATCTCCATCCTGGGTGAAGTAAGTGGTGCAGTGACCACCCTGTCCAAGTGCCTGGGGGCTGTAGGGGTCTGGATGGGGAAAAACAGGCTTCAGCTGAACCCTGGTAAGATGGAGTGGCTGTGGATTAATGGCCCCTCGGTTTCTGGGAATTTGTCATCTTTAGTTCTGGATGGGGTTGCACTACCCCAGACAGACCCGGTGCGTAACTTGGGGGTCCTCCTGGACTCACGACTCCTGCTCGAAGAGCAGGTGGCAGTCGTGGCCAGGAAGGCCTTTGCTCAACTTCGTGTTGTGCGCCAGTTACACCCTTTCCTGGACCGAGAGGCCCTTCGAACAGTCACTCATGCCCTGGTTGTCTCCCATATAGATTACTGTAATGCGCTCTACATGGGGCTACCCTTGAAGAATATCCGGAAGCTACAGCTGGTACAGAATGCGGCCGCGTGGGCAGTTTTAAGTGTACCAAGATCGACACATGTAACACCTCTGCTCCGTGAGCTGCATTGGGTGCCAGTTTGCTTCCGGTTCCAATTCAAGGTGTTGGTCATTACCTTTAAAGCCCTACATGGCATGGGCCCAGGTTATCTGAGGGACCGCCTCATCCCCATTACAACATCTCGTCCGACCCGATCTTGCAGAGAGGGCATGCTACGGACCCCCTCTATGAAAGAATTCCATCTAGCGGGGTCTAGGAGGTGAGCCTTCTCTGCAGTGGCACCTGCCCTATGGAACATTCTTCCCCCAGAGATAAGACAGATCCCTTCATTCCTGGACTTCAGAAAAAAATTGAAAACCTGGCTCTGTGATCTCGCCTGGGGCAAGAGGGAAAGTGGTCAGGCTTAGGGATGGCTGATCGCTTAGAGCCACCCCAAATATTTTAAATAGTCTTCAGCAGCACTGCAAACCATCAACCACTTGGTTTTTATTTAAACTATATTTATTATATTTAGTATATTGTATTTTATCGTGTTTTTATTGAATTGTTTTATTGTTATAGCTGTGAACCGCCCAGAGTCCCTCCTTGAGAGGGAGATGGGCGGTCATAGAAATTTAATAAATAAATAATAAATAAATAAATAGATTAAAATGTAGTTATTAAAAATAAGTAATTTTTGTATCAAAGTTCAAAAATTTTCCGTATTGCAACTCTCAGGCTCAGAGTCCTCATGTAACCCTTGTGACAATGTGAGTTTGAGAACTTGCTTGAAATATGATTCTTTTTGAAGGCTGATTCCAGACCTTGCCATCTGTAGTGTGATGGTAATGTCAACCTATAGTACAGCCTTGTCATGATTAGACATACAGTGTTTCTAGTCCTCTCAGTGAAGCTATATGAGTTCTGCTATTCTTTGAGCATTACAGCCTTTCTCTACCTTTCCACAGTAAGTTCAAAATGCAGGCTTTATCCTGTGATTTATCTAGTGGAATGCTTTATAGTGGTATAAAGTGCAACAAATCTGTCATAATCAGCTTGTAAAAGAAATGTAATATTAATCAGTAGTTTCAACAAAGCATAACAATTTTCTAGCATCTGTTCCAGTATAACCTATATACTCTTCTGTCTGAGAATAACAGTTTGAAACATTTATACTTTTGAATGTTGTGAATAGAGCAGCTAGATATGCAGTGTCTGCTTGGCACTCACCAAAATGTTTGACTTCTGGGATAGCAAGTTGTGATACAAATATATTTATTCTTTATTTATTTATTGCTGATGTTTCTAGGCCACTCTACTCCAAACAGCTCCAAGTAGTATACAATAGAGAGCAAGGGTTAAAAAAAGGGACAGGTGTACACCAACAATATGCATTACAATGGCATTAACCAGCAGAAGTACTGTAGATCCTAAAAATCTAACATCCCCCAAGATCTCCCAGAGCATGCTGGAGTAGCTCATCAGAATTGTCAAATCCCAGCAACAAATTAGTTTGGTCCATATCCTGTTTAGCAGCTTTCTCTATAGAATTTCAACTTTGAAGCATTCAAGACTTGGAAATGTTTTGAGGGCAGGTGAAAGGAATTACTTGAATATGAAACTGACGAACACTTTTACATACCTTGGATAGCATACAGTATACATTCCAGAATACAGTGAAAATATTGTGTTCCTTTTTCATTCCTAAAACAACAAATGGCAATTCCAAGTATTCTTCAGTTGGAAGAATAAAATGATCAGAAATAGCTGTATGACTCCTGCAATTTTGGACCATCTGTAATGTTTCTTTCTACAAACAATAATCAAGTTTGCAATAGGAATTGTGAGAATTATGTTAATTTCTTGCTTCACCTGATCACGATGATGTTATAAAAGTGAGAAAGCTGCTTTATTTATTTATTATTTATTTATTTATTCAATTTATTCCCCGCCCATCTCCCATACAAGGGACTCTGGGCGGGTTACAACAATCAAAGTTAAAAACAATACAATAATTTTTAAAAAATACAGTATAAATAAATAAAATACAAGATGGGGGACGTAGGGAACGTAGCATAGTGTTGCTACGGGGCTAGCCAACCCCAAGAGGCACTCCCGCCTCTGTTGTCCCATGGCAGAGCCAGGTCTTAAGGGCCTTCCGAAAGGTCAGGAGGGAGGGGGCCAGTCTCACCTCCGGGGGCAAGATATTCCATAGGGCGGGCGCTATCGCAGAGAAGGCACGCCTCCTGGACCCCGCTAGATGGAATTCTCTTGTTGAGGGGGTCCGAAGCATGCCCTCTCTGCATGCACGGGTGGGGCGGGCTGACGTTATTGGGACGAGACGGTCCCTCAGGTACCCTGGTCCTATGCCATGTAGGGCAAGGTGATCACCAACACCTTGAATTGGACCCGGAAGCAAACTGGCACCCAATGCAGCTCGCGAAGCAGAGGTGTTACATGGGCCGATCTCTTGGCCCCCATAACTGCTCGCGCCGCCGCATTCTGCACCAGCTGAAGCTTCCGGATACTCTTCAAGGGTAGCCCCATGTAGAGCGCATTACAATAGTCTATACGGGAGATGACAAGGGCGTGAGTGACTGTTCGGAGGGCCTCCCAATCCAGGAAAGGGCGTAACTGGTGCACAACTCGAAGCTGAGCAAAGGCCCTCCTGGCCACGACTGCCACCTGCTCTTCGAGCAGGAGTCGCGAGTCCAGGAGGACCCCCAGATTCCGCACTGGATCCGAGTGGGGTAGTGCAACTCCACCCAGAACCAAAGATGACAACTTCCCGGATCCAGGGGGTCCGTCAATCCACAGCCACTCCGTCTTACCAGGGTTCAGTTGAAGCCTGTTGTTCCCCATCCAGACCCCCACAGCCTCCAGGCACTGAGATAAGGCATTGACCGCATCACTTACTTCACCCGGGATGGAGATGTATACCTGGGTATCATCAGCATATTGGTGATACCTCATCCCATGGTGACGGATGATCTCGCCCAGCGGCTTGATGTAGATGTTGAATAGGAGAGGAGAGAGAACCGACCCCTGAGGCACCCCACAAGTCAGGGGTCTCGGGTCAGCTCTATCCTCTCCTATCAACACCGACTGGGAACGGCCCTGGAGGAAGGAGGCGAACCAGCGCAGAACCACGCTGCCCGCCCCCAACTCCTCGAGCCGTCCCAAAAGTATACCGTGGTCGACGGTATCGAAAGCCGCTGAGAGATCTAAGAGAGCAAGGATGGACGCACTCCCTCCATCCCGCTCTCGCCAGAGATCATCCATAAGCGCGACCAATGCGGTCTCTGTCCCATGTCCCGGCCTGAAACCTGACTGGAAGGGGTCCAGATAATCCGTTTCCTCCAGAATCCTCTGGAGTTGCAACGCCACCACCTTCTCAACCACCTTTCCCAAAAAGGGAAGGTGGGAGACTGGGCGAAAATTGCCCAGGATGGTAGGGTCCAGGGATGGTTTCTTGAGGAGGGGGTGCACCAGCGCCTCCTTAAAGGCAGCCGGGAACACCCCCTCACTCAAGGATGAATTTATAATCGCCTGGACCCAGCCACATGTCACCTCACTAGCTGATTTTACCATCCAGGAGGGACATGGGTCAAGTTGGCATGTGGTGGCATTTACAGTCCGGAGGATCCTGTCTACTTCATCAGGCCCAACAGGATCAAACTGCTCCCAGATAACATGGCAAGTACGGGCCTCTGGCATCTCCCCAGATCTTGTCTCACGCTTGGAGTCCAACTTGGAATGAATCTGAGCGATTTTGTCCTGCAGATGCTCAGAAAACTCTTCCGATCGGCCCTGTAAATGGGTCTCCCCTTGCTCCTGACCCAAAAGTGATCTTGTAATCTTAAACAGGGCCGTCGGGCGGCATTCTGCGGACGCAATAAGAGCGGAGAAATATTCACGTTTCGCCGCTCTTACCGCCACAAGGTAGGCCTTAACTGCGGCTCTAGATTGTGTTCGGTCAGATTCAGTTTTCGTTTTTCTCCAGCGGCGCTCTAGACGTCTCTTAACCCTCTTCAAGGTCCTCAACTCATCCGTAAACCACGGTGAGTGGCGGGCCGAACAGGGCCGGAGAGGTCGCACAGGCGCGATCTTATCCAGAGCCCTGGCCGCTTCCCTATTCCAGGCCGCGGCCAGGACCTCCACTGGACCGTGAAGCAAGTCCTCGGGAATAACCCCCAGCTCCTTCTGAAACCTCACTGGGTCCATCAGTCGCCGAGGGCGGACCAATCGAGTAGGTCCCACCTCCCTGCGGAGTGGGGCAGCAGAAGAGAGTCTCAGGGTCACCAGGGCGTGGTCTGACCATGACAATGGGGAAAGATGTAACTCTCCCCTCAGATCACATTGCCACTGCTCGGACAAGAAAACTAAGTCCGGGGTGAGACCACTGTCACGAGTCGGGTCACGAATAATCTGAGACAGGCCCATAGCTGCCATGGTAGCCATGAACTCCCGGGCCGCCTCCGAGGACCGCCCCAGGGACGGCAGGTTGAAGTCCCCCAGAACCATGAGTCTGGGGAACTCCACTGCCAACCCCGAGACAGCCTCGAGCAGCTCAGGCAGGGAGGTCGCTACGCAGCAGGGAGGCTGGTACAGCAGCAACACTCCCAACTGTTCTCGTGAACCCAACTTGAAAAACAGGGTCTCACACCCGGCCACTTGTGGAGCAGCGCCCCTGAAGGCCACAAGGGACTCTCGGATGACAACTGCCACCCCTCCTCCCCTACCCCGGTGTCTCGGCTGATGCCACACCCGAAACCCAGCTGGGCACATTTCCGAGAGGGCTACTCCCCCCTCTGGGCCCAGCCAGGTCTCGGTAATACACACCAGGTCAGCCCCATCCTCTGTGATTAAATCACTTATAAGGGGGGCCTTGTTATTCACCGACCTGGCGTTCAGCAGCAACAGTCGGAGACCGGAGCCCACGAGGATCTGCTTACCAGGGCCTGGGTATGAACACGGGGGGCCGGAACGCGCCACCGGTAACAAACACCGGGGGCGCCTTCCCCGGTAATGGCTCGCCCTCCGGTTCCCGTCATACCGTCCCCTGCCCGTCACCACCTGAATCAAATGGCCCGCCCCCCAGCCCCCAGAGATTCCCGACTCTGGCCTAGTAGCCTCCACTCCCAGGCCTCCGGAATTCTTGGGCTTAATCAAGGGTCCCTTATCCCATTCACCCATCATCCAATCTCACAGCAAATCGGGTAGTGACAAGACCCCCCAGTGCACCAGCTCACGCTCTCGGCACTGTAAGGATCCCGCACCACCCCCAGTCACGCTCTGTACCTCTCCCTCGACTTCTCTCACTGGTCAGGGAGAGGTACCAACACTCACCAGCAATCACTCCTACCCCACCTCACTCTCACTCAGGGGGGTACTCTTACCAAACCATACAGTCTTGGTTCCCCCCACCTCGTCTCTCACCCAGTGGGGGGTCCACATTCATACTAAGGGACCCCTATACACCCTCTGCCACCTTATATTAAATGGGACGCTGTCCAGGTCTTCATAGGGGTTAGTCCATGTTGTTGTTATTTTTCGTATGTCCTGGTCTCCTGGGCTCCAGCCTCCGCCCCATCTGCACCTTCCAGGGCCGCAGGGTTCGCCTCCAACTCCAGCCAGTTGTAACATCAAGGCTTCCAACCCTCTCTAGAACCGGCCCAAGAAAAGTCCAGCTTGTCTGCGGGGGTGGGGGGGCTCGTCTGAGGACTCCGTTGCAACAGCCGGGATCTCTCCGTACCACGCCGGCTCCACTAGGCCCCACCAACTCCACTGGCCTAGTCCGGACCCCGACGGTCTCCGCCTCCAGCGATCGAAAACAGAGCCCCTCAGCAGCCTTATTAATTTCTCCTACCCTGTTCTAGAAACTCCAATATAGAGGAACTGCATAAGTTGTACAAATAACCTGAATGTTTCCCAGTAAATGTATCACTTAATTTTATTTTTTTTATTCTGTTCAATTGTGTCCAATTCTCGGAGACTACCTAGGCAAGTCCTTGCAGTTTTCTTGGCAAGGTTTTTTGGAAGTGGTTTGCCATTGCCTTCTTCCTAGGGCTGGGAGAAAGTGACTGGCTCAAGATCACCCAGCTGGTGTCATGCCCAAGGTGGGACTAGAACTCATGGTCTCCGGTTTCTAGCCCAGTGCCTTAACCACTACACAAAGTGGCTGTCAATCACTTTATAAAAAGGACTGAAGAATGTTTCCTTGAGAAAGAAATATGCCATTACCCCACCTATATGATGTGCCGTAAAGTATTACTGAAGCAACATGGAGGGAAAATACACCTTTCCAAGTTCTGAAAAAGGGTGGTCAATCCCCAAAACATAGAAATGAGTTTCTGCTTAATAAAAGGTAAAGGTTCCCCCCGCACATTTGTGCAGTTGTGTCCGACTCTAGGGGCCGGTGCTCATCTCCGTTTGTTAGCCGAAGAGCCAGCGTTGTCCAAAGATGCTTCCACGGTCATGTGGCCGCATGACGCGCACGGAACGCTGTTACCTTCCCACCGAAGTGGTACCTATTATTCTACTTGCATTTACATGCTTAATAAGCTTATAATAAATTCGGACTCTATTTGATGCTTTAGAAGTGTATAACTAAATAACGATGGCTTAAGATCAGAAAGAATTATTCATCCTCACCATGTGCTCAGACTTCATCCTTGTCAAAATCAAGGGTGTGTAATGAATAGTAAACCACCCCTAGGCTGGCAAGAACTTGGCTGAAGCTTCCTGGAAAACTCAACATGGCAAAGCTAGTTAAAAATCTGAAGCTACTGTACTTCAATCCGAATTGCATTCCAATTACTAGGCTGCTGCCCTTTCTTATACCCTCTTGAGTTTAAGCTCAGCACCATTTCCTCCTGCTCTTTCCAAGGCTTAACGGAAGCCCTGCTTTGTGTTTCTCACACTCAGTGCTAAATGGTAGTTACTGACATTTTCAGTATTCCTGCTCTGGGAAACTCTAGCTCCCAACATAATTGTCTGTACAGTAATGCACAGACATAGTGCAGATTTCTTATATTTGGCAGCATGCCTTAAAATAAAGTACAACTTAGCACACAAGAGAACAACAATATTACGTTGCAAGTTATGAACTCTAATTTCCAAATTGCGGGAAATTTATGTATAGGTGTAAACTGTTGTCTGAAATAGTTACCAATCTCTAAGCCAGGGCTTTCCAAAGTTTTCCCACGGCGACACACCAACCGCCGTTGGTGTGTCGCCGCGGGAAAACCCGGAAGTGCCGCCGTTGCAGCAGCACGCAAAAACCCGGAAGCGCTGCTGCCACTTTTGGGTTTTTGCGCGCCGCCGTTGGTGTGTCGCCGCGGGAAAACCCGGAAGCACTGATGATGATCAGCGCTTCTGGGTTGTGTGGCGACACACCAGACTGTGTGTGGCGACACTCTTTTGCGTCGCGACACACAGCTTGGAAAGCTGCTCTAAGCGTACACCCTTCCTGATCTCCATCCCTCCTTCCCATAGTTAATTCCAGCTAGTGGCAACAGGAATGGAATTTGATATGTTATGGGCTAATACCTTCTCTAAGTCTAAATGGCTGAAAGAAATTGCAAACAAAGGCAATCATGGCCTGTTGGAACCCTTGAAACAATAGAAGGAATCACTCCATTTTGTCCTCAACTCAGGACAGAATTAGAAAAAACATAGTGTATTCTTCCAAGCCTGGAACATTCAAAATACTCTCTTTGAGCTAAGAAGCTTGAAATATTTGCAGACCTTTAAAGCAATTCAAGATTAAGGTTCCATAACCCAAAAGGCCATGTCTCTTGCATTCATCTGCCAACATCTCAAATAGTGGGATGGCATGGCAAAGGATTATGATTCTCATCTAAACAAACATATAGTTAATATGAGATAATGTACAACTTCAGATGGATTGCATGAGCAGAAGCTGCTACACTTTCCAAAACAAATCCAACCCTTTGAATGATTAAAACTTAGAGTTAGTTTTCCTTCCAGTCTTTCAAAGTCATAAGGTATCCAAATCCTCCCATGGTACCATGACTCGGCCTTGAACAAAGAATATCATATTATAGGCAAAATGGGGTTGTAGGTGATGTCGAAGGGGAAGCTGAGATACTTCTCTTTTCTCTCTTTTCTTTTCCCCAAACTTGCAGTTATCGGGCATACATAGAACATTCTAATTTGTTTTGCTCTGTTGTCTATTCAATTTCTGTTTAGAAAAATCAAGCAGTGATATTCACATAGGCAAACATTCTATTTCTTGTAATATTCTTAATATATCTCATTGCCTGATTGTATAGATTTGTAAAGATTATCGACAATTTGATTTGTGTCTAGAAATGTACAGAATATCCATGTGAATATATATTAATAGAATATTTATTGATTTGATTTATAAGCCCCCAATTCACAAAATTTTGTGGCAGCTTACAGTTGAGTGAAGTATAGAAAACAAAAGAACTTAAACCAAAACATAACAAAAAGAACCAAAAACAAAAAACCTCCAGCCAGAATACCAAAATAAAAGGTAAGATAATAACTGAGCCCAGCCCACTGTACATACCATTCAGAAATCTTTCATACAGGACAGGTTCATCTCCTGCTCTGGCCCAACAATATATCCTAATTATAACACTGCAGGTTGTATATTAAATAAATGTATTTCCTGGGTGCATTTCAGGGACAGTCCTACTGAATTCAGTGTACAGTTATGAATGAAACTAAGATTTTAATGATTGTGGACAGACCAGTTGTTCCTAGCCAATATTGATCAAGCTGTTCCTGCGTACCATCTTTATCAGAGTCTGCAGGAATAGCAGAGATTCGAGAAACACTCTGAAACTGTGAAGCTTTCTCAGTGGAGATTATAGCCCCATTCAGAACAAGCTACATGTCTAACAGTAGTTATTGGCCAAGTATTCATATTGTGATCTCAGAATGGCAATTAGACTAAAAAAATATGCTAATTAAAAATTGCTTTATTCTACAATACTTTAAAAAATCATTCCCTTTCACTAAGTTAATGGGAGCTCCCCCACTTTTTTGTGTAAGCTTTGATATTGTGATATTATACTGTAACTCTGTTCCGCCATTATATACATATTAAATCATAAAGGCTCAAGCTCATCTCATTTCCCATACTCTGAGCATCCGTGAACACTGTGAACTTTGTGTTCTTTCTGATTTTCCATTGTACGGTTTAGTAGGCTTCATTACAGCAATATCCCCTTTCCTTTCTATAGTTCCCAAGTTGTCCTTCCTTAAAAGGTTTTCCTATCTAAATCCTAAACAGAATTTATTTTAAAGCCATGCTTTGGCCAAACACATTTTTATCAGTCCTTGAGAGATGTAACTCACCTTGTCTCAGGGTTCCATTGTCAATATAAATGGGATCATGGACCCAGAAACCAAATCTCTCCCGTTAACATCATTTGCACAGTCAATAATTCACTTACGGAATACTTCTTTCCCTTTCTTTTTTGTGGCCAAAGACAACAAAGACCATAGTAATACTGTTGTAGATATCTTTTGCAATGTCATTTGTCCCCACATGTATTAATAGGAAAGGATAACAGTCAATGGATTTGACAAGCCTTGGAAGTTCTTGGCAGATAGCTCCCTTTACAAGCCCATGAGTATAGTTGGCAATTTTTGTTTTATTCCTCTGAGTAGAGAGTCATGAATTACTATGACACTTCTCTTTGTCTTATAAGGCAGAGTTAGATTACCTTTGCTTTCAGAGGTCTATTATCCTATCTCCTATTTTGTTGTTGTTTATTCGTTCAGTCGCTTCCGACTCTTCGTGACTTCATGGACCAGCCCACGCCAGAGCTTCCTGTCGGCCGTCACCATCCCCAACTCCCCCATGGTTAAGTCTGTCACCTCCAGAATATCATCCATCCATCTTGCCCTTGGTCGGCCCCTCTTCCTTTTGCCTTCCACTTTCCCTAGCATCAGCTTCTTCTCCAGGGTATCCTGTCTTCTCATTATGTGGCCAAAGTACTTCAGTTTTGCCTTTAATATCATTCCCTCAAGTGAGCAGTCTGGCTTTATTTCCTGGAGTATGGACTGGTTTGATCTTGCAGTCCAAGGCACTCTCAGAATTTTCCTCCAACACCACAGTTCAAAAGCATCTATCTTCCTTCGCTCAGCCTTCTTTATGGTCCAGCTCTCACAGCCATAGGTTACTACAGGGAATACCATTGCTTTAACTATGCGGACCTTTGTTGTCAGTGTGATGTCTCTGCTCTTAACTATTTTATCAAGATTTGCCATTGCTCTCCTCCCAAGAAGTAGATGTCTTCTGATTTCCTGGCTGCAGTCAGCATCTGCAGTAATC
Source organism: Charina bottae (assembly GCA_023362775.1). Lineage (NCBI taxonomy): Eukaryota > Metazoa > Chordata > Lepidosauria > Squamata > Charinaidae > Charina > Charina bottae. The sequence goes on along the minus strand of JALMGJ010000003.1, from coordinate 169,744,759 downwards.
TTTGCGCCTAGAAATACAAAGTCTGTCACTGCCTCCACTTTTTCTCCCTCTATTTGCCAGTTTGTACTGATCCATTTAGTTTTCACGGCAAGAATACTGGGGTGGGTTGCCATTACCTTCCCCAGGGATCGTATTTAGTCTGACCTCTCTGCCACGACCTTCCTGTCTTGGGTGTCCCTTCACGGTTTAGCTCATGGTTTCATTGAGGTGCTCAAGCTCCAGCACCACAACAAGGTAACAATCTCCTTTGCTGGAGTGCCTATTTGCCTATTTTGTACTATCTTATTTTGTACTATTTTGTATCTTATTTTCTTCCACTGGATGCTAACAGTGTCTTCTGTGAGGGACTGAAAACCATTTTTGAGTTCCAGTGGAATGGAAAATATTCCAGGTCTTTTGCTTCTGGTTGTTACTGTCATCCATTGGGCATGTTCCAATGGATTACATCAGAGCTTTCCAAACTGTGTGTCGCGACACTTTTGTGTCGCCACACACAGTCTGGTGTGTTGCCACACAACCCGGAAGCGCTGATCATCATCAGCGCTTCCGGGTTTTCCCGCGGTGACACACCAACGGCGGCGCTCAAAAACCCGAAAGCGGCAGCAGCGCTTTTGGGTTTTCCCGCGCTGCCGCAACATTATTCAGACGAGCACTAATGCACTGCAGGAACCCAGAACAACAGAAAAAGGAAACAGATCATCTATACAGCATCTTCCAGCAAAATGGATACCCACGCAACTTTATCAAAAAGTGCCTGACTACCCAACCCACTACAACAGAACCAACAGAAGCAATGAAAAGGATAACACTGCCATACATCAGAAACATCTCAGAAACTACCAATAGACTGTTACAACCACATGGCATCACCATAGCACATAAACCAACCAAAACCGTTCAGAACATCTTAAGTAACCCAAAAGACCCAGTAGCCCAAGAAGAAAAAACAGGAGTTATCTACAACATCCAGTGTAAGGACTGTAGCAGCCACACAGATGGGCAGAAGATTAGCAGAGCGCATCCACGAACACCAACTAGCAGTCAGAAGACATGAGGAAAACTCCTTAATCTCACAACACATGGACAGACTCAACCATACTTTCAACTGGGAAACTGTGAGCATATTAAACCAAGCCAAATCCAAAACCACTCGAGCAGGGCTTTCCAAAGTTTTCCTGCGGCGACACACCAACCGCCGTTGGTGTGTCGCCGCGGGAAAACCCAGAAGTGCCGCCGTTGTGGCAGCGCACAAAAACCCGGAAGCGCTGCTGCTGCTTTCGGTTTTTGCAGCCGCCGTTGGTGTGTCGCCGCAGGAAAACCCGGAAGCGCCGCCATTGCGGCAGTGCGCAAAAACCCGGAAGCGCTGCTGCCGCTTTCAATTTTTGTGCGCCGCCACGGCTGCGGCGCTTTCGGATTTTCGCGCGCCGCCGTTGGTGTGTCGCCGCGGGAAAACCCAGAAGTGCTGATGGCGGGCCATCAGCGCTTCCGGGTTTTGACGCGACACATCTGGACCCCGCAGGCGACACACTTTTGTGTCACGACACACAGTTTGGAAAGCTCTGCACTAGAGAATTCCTGGAAGCTTGGCACTCAGACAAAGCAGACACATAGAGGTAAACAACATTTACATACCATTCATAAGAGACAATAGAAAAGCCAAAAGACCAGAACACCTCCTTGCCAGCAATCAACACCCAGATATGCAAAGATTAACACCAGGATTAGCACCAGAGGAACAATCAAACAGCACAATATACCCTAATCAAGGAACTATTAACTCAGTCAATCAACCAAGCAGCAAACAACAGCCCAATCAAGGAACTCCTAAGGGGAGAACAACACCTACACCAACACAAGCAGGACAAGCCATGGTACATAAACAGAGAGCAAGTCCCACTCCCTTTTCGCACTGAAGATGTTGCCTAGCCTGGCAATGAAATGTCTGCAAGAAAACAACAAGGCTCTCTCTATTCGCTTACATACATAACTATTATTAAAAATAGACCTAATGTAGTTTTAATAAACTAAATCCCCAAACCATAACATGCCAGAGAACATAGATGTTTATACTGTCTGCACCATATACAATGCATGTAGTACCATGATAGTTTGTATGTATGTTCTTCTTCTTACAACTGTTCTGTATTCAAAAATTCTTACAATTTTAGTATTTGATTAGTAGAAGATTAATTGGGGTGAGAGATTATAGACTAGAAAAGTTTTTATACGGGAGATGTGTCTTTTTTACTTTCATTGTTGTAGGATCAAATTGCTGTCATTCTTGCCAATCCACAATCTTTTAAGTAAAAATTATTTAGCCAGGTACACTTCCAGAAGAGCTTGCATGTCAATAAAGAGAAATGTCTCTTATAGTAAACATTGCTATGGTCATTGTATCATGCAAAGTCTGTATATTGTTCTGGGATCCAAGTCTGCATAAAGGTGCAGTTTATAAATTTTAAAAATATCTACATTTTTAAATCTAAATTATTATATATATATAAAGCCAGTTTGGTCCAGTGGTTAAGGCAACGGGCTAGAAACCAGGAGACTGTGAGTTCTAGTCCCGCCTTAGGCATGAAAGCTGGCTGGTGACCTTGGGCCAGTCACACACTCTCAGCCCGACACACCTCACAGGGTTGCTGTTGTGGGGAAAATAGGAGGAGGAAGGAGTATTAGGTATGTTAGCTGCCTTGAGTTATTTATAAAATTAATAAAGGCGGGATAGAAAACAAACAAACAAACAAATAATATATAAAATAGTGATTTCTCTCATTCCTAGAGAGGGTCGTGATGTAACAGACAAAAGTAAATGTTTCATAATTGCAGGAGAGCAAGGAAATAAAAATAATATTCTGTTCTCTTAAAATTAAAGGCATTAAGCTGAAAAAGTTCCACGTTCACCGAAGTATCATATTTTGTGATATTTGAAACTAGCACACACTGAATCACTTTTGTCTTCAGATTAGTTTTTCCCATTATTAACCCCCCTCCCCTTTCACCAAAGCACACATTTACTTCCTGGTCTTACTTGCTATAGAAAAGCACATACTTCAAGTCTCTCAGTAATACCCATTGCCTGAGCCAAGGGATCATGTGATTTCTCTCTCCCCGTTTTCCCCCATGATCAGTGTGTCTCTGCACATGCTGTTCAGTAAACAAACTTCAGGGAACCAGACCAAGCTAGTTCAGAGCAGGGAGTTCATTCACATAGAGCACTTGGAAAGTGATGCCTTTGCACAGCCTTGACGTAGGGGCTAAGAGGGTGAAGGGTGGGGGTAGCAAAAGCTAGTATTTGTGTTTTCATTAATCTTTTTATAGCTGGGAACCAGCTGTAGCTGGTTAACATTTGCCTGTGACATCTATTAGCGTGCAGACTTCTTACGTAGGATTAAAGGCTTCTGATGGAAACAGAGTTGTTAGTCATCATATCACTAGTTTACAAGAAGGCTCTTTGACTTGTCACAGTTTATATATTAGAACAGTACACATCTGTTGTCAATTTAAGGGTTTGGTTCTGCATTCAAGAAGACACTTCTTGTAGCACAGATAGTTAATGTAGTGTCGTATTTTTAATCAGACTAAGCTTTTAGGAAACACAATTACAAGAGAGTGCAAGTTAGCAGAAATAATAGTCTGATATAAAGTACCTGACTGTTTAAGCAGCTGGTAAATTTACTAAATTACTTGCCTAAATTGACTTGTCCATTCTTTCTTAACTTTTTGATACTGGAAATGGCTGTAGCTCAGTGATACAGCATGTACTTTGTAAACAGAAGGGGAAGGTTCAGTATATGCCTAAACAGCAGCTGCCAATCAATCAGTATAGGTCAGTGATGGCGAACCTATGACACGCGTGTCAAAGGTGACATGCCACAATGTTTTGGGTGACACGCCAGTGTTCACCAACACCTGAAAACAAGGGGTGTGCCTGGGCGCGAAGGGGGCCTTTGAGTGAAGAGGCATGCTTTTGCTGGCTTCGTGCAAAGCCGGTTCCTGGAGAAGCCACTTGCAAATTGCAAAAGCACACCCCTCCACTCAAAGGCACCCCTTCGCACCAAGGCATGCCCCTTCGTTCCCCTTTGCACAAATTGCAAATGGCTTCTCCAGGAACTGGCTTTGCGCAAAGGGATTATTATTATTATTATTATTATTATTATTATTATTATTATTATTATTATTCCCTTGTGCAAAGCTAGTTCCTGGAGAAGCCTCTTGCAATTTTGCAGGAACCAGCTTCATGCAAGAGAGAGCAAGAAGACGGCAAGGTGAGCTGGGGCGGCGGAGGGCAGGGCAGCAGGGGTCTCGGAGGTGGCGAGGGTGACTGTGGCTGGGACTGGGCTGGGGCGGCTGCAGCTTCCTGGGGCATGGCAAACAGCTCCAGAGCCACGCAGTTCTGGGGCTGCTTGCCGCCCCGCAAGGCAGGGTGCAGGGCAGCCAAAAGGGCAGAGATGGGGGAGAGATAGGTGGGTGGAGGGAGTTGCAGTGCCTTTTGTTCATTCAGTTTCTTTGGTAACTCAAACCGCATCACACATGATTGTATTGTATTTTTTAAAAAATAAATGAATATGTAAAGAATTGTTTCTCTTTTTTGGGGGGGGGGGGTGACACACTAGCAGAGTCAAGTTAGGCATTTTCTGAATTTTTCACACACTGAGCCCAGAAGGTTCGCCATCACTGGTATAGGTAGTCCTTGTTTAGCGACCGTTCACAGTTATGACTGGGATGAAAAAGTAATTTTACAACCAATCCTCGCATTTATGACCTTCGCAGATCTGCAAAGGAAAGCTGAAGTAAGATCATAAGCACAGTCACAGTTTCACTTAGTGACCGCTTTACTTAACGACTGAGTTGCCGGTCCCAGTTGTGGTAGCTAAACGAGGACTACCTGTACCATCTTCAAGGTGATTTTAAGTTTTGAATTAATTAATCTCCCATGAGTACTTTGAAAGATTTCAATGACAATTGAACATAAATAGCATCTTAGTTCCTCCTCCCATTGGGACCTTTAATGTACTGTATTAAGCATCCTAATTAATTTTACTTTCCAGTTTAAAATAGCTAAAGTGATACAGCCGCTAAAGTTCTATCCTACCAGGCATGGAGGTTTAGTGCTGAGGAATCTACTGCTACTGTGTCTGTTGTGCAGCTTTCTTAGGATTTGGGACTATGAGAATCAAAAAATGGTAGCCCAACATGATTCTTTCAGAAAATATTCTAGAACTTATAAAATTTAAATTTAAAACACCTATGGCTCTATTGCCTGGAATTCCGTTCTAGGTTTGTGAGCGATTAACCTTTTCTTTCTGCTACTAAGTGATTGGAATGCATTTCGAAAGTAATTTATAGTGATAACCCAGATTTTAGAGTGGAATTAGACCTTTTAAATCTGTCTATGATTCTTTTCTTTCTGTTTTTGTGATACTTTATGGATGCTTTCATAGTTCAAACCTGAACTGATGTATTTATATAACCAGTTATATATGCTATATTTTGTCCTTGTCATCACTGGGTCCATCATTGTGTATTTTGACTGCCTTTGCTATGTAAAGGGCTTTGCAGAATCAATTTGCCAAAATGATCATGGAAAACTTACATAGATTCCCACGTGCCACCAAATTTGAAGTAAAAATGTGACATCTTAAAGAGATATAAAAGAGAAAAGTAATTCTAGAAATTTAGACTTAAAGGCATTTTATGACAAAATTCTGCCCATGGATTGTATATTGATATTGTTTATGGGCATCATTCAAAGATATTTCTTGCAATTTTTGAAAAGCAGTTTGTTATTTTTTTATATTTAGCTTTCTTTTGATACATGTCCAGCCTTCATAGACATTAAGGTAAGAGAGATTCTCTGTCAAGTCCCTTTTTTGCTTTTACCTACAAAATACTATCAGTTTGAATTTCATGGCTGTTATTAGTGAATATACTTATTCTTAAACCGAGACATTGCCCTGTTGTAGTGGATTACATGAAAATGTGTTACTGAAAAGGAGGTTATATTTGAGGCAGCTATAGTGGGGCTTTGAGGGGCGTGGTGGCTCAGTGGGTAAGACGCCAGGCTTGTCGATCGGAAGATCACAAGTTCGGAGGTTCGAATCCCTAGTCCCGCGTGACAGAGTGAGCTCCCGCACTCGCCCCAGCTCTTGCCAACCTAGCAATTTGAAAGCATGCAAATGCAAGTAGATGAATAGGTACCACTTCGGTGGGTAGGTAACAGCGTTCTGTGTGCGTCATGCTGGCCACATGACCGTGGAAGCGTCTTCGGACAACGCTGGCTCTTCGGCTAACAAACGGAGATGAGCACCGGCCCCTAGAGTCGGACACGACTGCACAGATGTGCGGGGGGAACCTTTTTATAGTGGGACTTAGATACTATTTTCCAATCTGATACTTAAAGGCTCATGAATTATATAATAAAAATTTGTGCATTGATGCTGAAGTTACATTTTCTACATTTCTAAAATTACATGTTTGGATGTGTCTTCCAAGCACCTCTTATTTCCTTTTCCCACTTTATTTATTTATTGTATATCATATCATCTGAACTGAAGAAGACTGAAACAAACTTTCAGTTTAGAAATGTTTTGGTTGATCATAATAAAGATGATATCATTTCAGTATTTTGAATACATTTTATGATTGTCTGTGTTAAAAGTTTTAATTCAGAATGTATGATCATACCCACAAAAATTGTTTGTAAGAAACAAGATAATTTATTCCCATAGAAAATAAATTCAGCAAACAAGAGGCTGCTTAATTATTTAGGTCTGGTTTCATTCTTCATGCTAATGAATGGAAGTTTTGGTGTAAAAGGCAGGGCAAGGAGGTTTAATGTTAAACAACAGTATATTTCTACAAAGTAATTGGCTTTGTGATGCATGTATTTTGTAGCAAACGAAAATAATTCCAGAGAGTAAGAGTAAGAAGTTTAAAAACTGCTGTGCATGCATTTATGTAGAAGGTGATTTTATGTTCCTGGTTCTCTGACCATATAGTATCTGAATCATACAAATTCTGAGAAGCTGGAGGAGAATTGGTAGACATGCCATGATATATTAGCCAGTAGGTTTGTGCAAAATATTTCAAAGAGGTGAACTGTACAAAGTGCATTAGGAAGAACAAAGCTCCCTCTCTTTATTTAAAGTGTTAAAGCAATTGTGTTCCTGGCTACATTTGCATATATGGATATCCTAACCACTTAACTTAAGATGCCTTGCATAGATCCAGTAGCCAAATTTTAGCATGGATTGACCAATCTCTAGTACAAATAAGTTGATTATGAACTGAAATAATTAAAAAAAATGATTATTTATAAAGTTATTTATTTATCTTAGCATTAGTGCTTAAGTAGTGTCCAAGCATGCTGCGCTACTATTGCTGCAGTATGTGCTACAAGGAGTATTCTCATTCAGATAAGGGATAAAATCCAAGTCTAAACTACTTGTTCAGAATTACTCATGCAGTTTGGATATGAGTAAACTGATGATGTTAACAGAATGCCCTTGTCCAAGTCTAATTGTGTGATTACCTTCAGTCTCCCTCTGTAGCTTAGATTAGATAGGCATTCTTTGCTTTCTGTTAAGCCTTTGGCTAGTAGTAAATAGGCCTGTTTTTCAGTGCTGATAAAGGGAATCTTATCCCTTTCAGGGAAATACTGATTATGTGGCTGGAGCAGAAAAAGTAGAATAGATATCCATCTTCAAGATAGTTTGTCCCTTTGAGGTCTTTTGTGATGAAAAGCCATATGTAAGTGTGAGATTGTTGTTGATTAACTTTGATTATCATTCTTCAGTTTGCTTACTGCAGATTAGCCGATATCTGTTGCTCCTGTCTTTAAAACATTTTTTAAATGCATAAGAAGTAGAAACAATAGCTATTCCATAGAATTATACCAAGATAAATGTTATTGTATTTTAACATTTAAATTTTAAAATAAGTACAGTAACATTTTTGGAATCAATCTACATGTAAGGTAAAAGACCGCATGTCATCATGTGTTTTATCCAGTTATATCTATAATTTCAGTCCATCCCTCATTTAAAAGGATTTTATTCAGAACAGTCATTATCGCTGAACAAGATACTGTATACCAAATTATGTGAAAGGAATACTGTGAAAGGTCTGTCCCTGGTTTCATTCAACCTGTCCCTCTACTCTCATTCACTTAAATACAAGTAGAATCATATTATAATCATCAACCCTGTTTATCAGAATTCTAATTTTGCAGAGGTTCTACTTCAAATTAATGTAAATCAGGGTTCTCAAATTCAAGTCAACGCAAGGGCTGCATATAATTCATTAGACCAAGGACTGCAACACTGAAGCCTTTTCATACAGAAGTCTCTTTTGAGATAAAAATGAAGAAATAAAAAGTATCACAGTATGCCAGTCACACACTTTTATTTTATTTTATTTTATTTTATTTTATTTTATTTTATTTTATTTTATTTTATTTTATTTTATTATTTTATTTTATTTTATTTTATTTATTATTATATTATATTATATTACATTACATTACATTACATTACATTACATTACATTACATATATGTAAACCTTCTCACCCCTATGGGTGGTATGTGTCTTCCTCAACCTCGGGTCCTCTACCAGAGGCCTGGGAGTTTGAGGATTCTGTGCAGTATCTTAGCTGTTTCTAGTGTTGCACTCTTATGGACAGAGTTCTGATGTTGCTCCTGGGATCTGTTGCAGCCACTCTCCCAGTTTAGGAGTCAAAGCCCCAAGTGCTCCTACCACCACTGGGACCACTTTGGCCTTCACTTTCCACATCCTCTCTAGTTCCTCTTTCAAGCCCTGGTACTTCTCCAGCTTCTCATACTCCTCCTTCCTGATGTTGCTGTCACTTGGCACCGCTACATCTATCACCACTGCTGTCTTCTGGTCCTTGTCTACTACCAGAATGTCTGGTTGATTGGCCAGTACCTGCCTCTCCGTCTGGATCTGGAAGTCCCACAGGATTTTAGCCCTGTTATTCTCCATGACCTTCTGTGGAATCTCCCATCTGGACTTGGGAGGGTCTAATCCATACGCTGTGCAGATGTTCCTGTACACAATGCCAGCTACTTGGTTGTACCGTTCAGTGTATGCTGTTCCTGCCTGCATCTTACACCCTGCCACTATGTGTTGGACTGTCTCTAAGGCCTCTCTGCACAGTCTGCACCTTGGGTCCTGTCTAGTTAGACCCCTGCTTCTATGCATCTGGTGCTTAGTGCCTGTTCTTGTGCTGCTATGATCAGTGTCTCGGTGCTGTCTTTTAGTCCAGCCTTTTCCAGCAACCCATAGGATTTCCCAGTGTCAGCCACCTCAGCTATCTGTCGATAGTACATCCCATGCAGGATCTTGTCTTGCCATGGCACTTCATCTGCTTCATCTTTCTCCTATGTCTGCTGCTGCCTCAGGCATTTTCTCAGCAGCAGCTCATCTTTGGGTACCATCTTACTGATGTGATTAGGTCTCAGTATACCTAATGAGAGGGGATATATATACGTTTGTGTGTGTGTGTGTGTGTGTGTGTGTGTGTGTGTGTGTGTGTGAGAGAGAGAGAGAGAGAGAGAGAGAGAGAGAGAGAGAGAGAGAGAGAGAGAGAGAAACAAAACTATTTTTTTCAATTTCATAATGATCACTTATCTGGCAGCTTTTTTCATTAGCCAGGTCTCAACTTTGGGGATAGTCACATGTAAAAGAGTCAGTGGTAAAAGAGATAAAAACATAGAGCTATTCATTATACAAACAGCGCTGAAAAAAACCTCCAGTAGAACAATATACCAGAGAATATGAGGCTCTAAGCACATCACAAAATGGTAGGTCTCTTACTAAAACAGAAAGAACCCTAATGTAAACAGGTGGCAGTTTGCATAAAACACACAAGGACTGAGCTTGTACAGGACGAGTAATCACTATAGACCAGGGCTTTCCAAAGTTTTCCTGCGGCGACACACCAATGGCGGCGTGCAAAAACCCGGAAGCGCCGCCGCTTTCGGTTTTTGCGCACTGCCATGGGTGCGGCGCTTTCGGATTTTCGTGCGCCGCCATTGGTGTGTCGCTGCGGGAAAACCCAGAAGCGCTGATGGCCGACTGCTGCCGTGCATGCGGCGGCGGCGCACCATCAGCGCTTCCGGGTTTTGACGTGACACACCTGGGCCCCGCAGGCGACACACTTTTGTGTCGCAACACAGAGTTTGGAAAGCTGTGCTATAGACAGTAACTTAGGCTAAACATGCACAAATTGTTACAATAAAAAATAATTTTACCCAATAGTTCTAAAGTTGTTACTTTTGCTTAGGATAACCTGATGCCTAAAGCTAAAATCTTCTTGCTTGCTTTCGTTGACATCCCAGCTTCTTGGAGATGTTTTGTTTTATATTGAAGATTGAAGATATTTCTTCTTTCTTCCCAACCACAGCACCCAACTCTTGCTCCTTTTCTCCCAGAATTCTCCTGCAATCCTTTCAAAGACAAAACCGTTTTCTCTATAGCAGAAAGGAAGGGTTTTGGGTAATCTGACTCTGTATGTGACCTAGAGTATGCAATGGTTCCTAGTGCAGATTTAGATTGAGTAAAAATTGTGTAAGAAGATGTACATTGGGAATCTCTCAGTTCTGACAGTTTGTAAGGGAATTCTATTAGGAAGGATGGGAAGAAAAGTGATTGTGTTTTGTTGGATCAGAAGAAAGAAACCTTTTTATTAGATGAAACTGATTCTGATCTGGCAGAGATTAGCTGATCAGTAATCCAAATGTTTCTTATCAGACTGTTCTCACGAGTTTTGTCTAACTCTACCTTCTAGAAGATTTTTGAACCCAAAATCTTCTAGCTTTTTTGCACATCCACCAAGCATTATAAAGTGACCTTTCTTGTTGTTTACATTTCCAACATAGATTTGAAGTATCTTTATACATTCTAGATAATTTTTCTGGTGTTATATACCAATGGTACATCAGTTCTCTTAATAGTGTAAATTTCAATCCTTTCAACCACGTATTTTCCCATTGTTCCATCTGTATAATATAACCAAATTTTTTAGCCCACTTTATCATACATTCTTTCACTTGTTCTTCTGTTTCAAATTTCAGTAGAACAGGGCTTTCCAAACTGTGTGTTGCGACACAATACTGTATCGCCTGGGGGCCCCAAGTGTGTCGTGTGACAACCCGGAAGCGCCGGCGGCGGTGCTTCTGGGTTGATGCGCGGCAGCAGCGACTGCCCCTTCGAAAGGGCATGCTCCGCGGACCCCAAAAATGTCCTCGGTTCCAGCAGGGAGGCAAAAAGCCTCCCCTTGCTGCACGCTGCCGGGATTCCCAGCACAGCTGATCTGGGGCCGGGGTGGAAATTCTCCCCGTGGAACAGCTGAGTGCTGGAAAGCTCGGCAATGTGCGCGCGTGCGTGGGGAGGCTTTTCACCTCCCTGCCGGAACCAAGGGCATTTTCGGGGTCCCTGGAGCCTGCCCTTTCGAAGGGGCAGCCGCTGCTGCCGCCGCGGCAACCCAAAAGCACCACTGCCAGCACTTCCGCTTTTTGCGCCGCACTGGTCGCGGCGCTTCCGGGTTTTTGTGGGCCAGCTGTTGGTGTGTCGCCAACGGCAAAAGTTTGGAAAGCCCTGCAGTAGAAGTTTATACACTTTAGCAATCACATGTTCATCATTTATACACAATTCCATTTCAAAGTCAGTCTTAGAATATTCAATACCATAAATTATTTTATCTACTTTAAATCTTTCTGATAACTGTAAATAGGAAAACCATTGACAACTATGTTCCTCTGCCATCAGTTGTTCTCTTGATTTTATTTTGTATTCTCCTTGACAGAATTCTAGTATCTCACAGCATGTTAACCATTTGTGTTTGCCTATTATTTCTGGTCTATAAAATGCTTCTTGTGCTGAGAGCCACAAAGGTGTTTTCAGGCACAACCTGGTTTTGTATCTATTCCATATTCTCAATATGGCATCTAACAGTGATTTTTAAAATCTACATTAACCTTGACTTTATTGTACCACAAATATCCATGCCACCCAAATCTCAGGTCATGTTCTTCTAACTCTAAAAGTCTTCTATATCTCAGCAACACCCACTCTTTCATCCAAACCAAACAGCAAGCTGCAAAATACAATTTCAAGTCAGGTAAACCCAATCCTCCTCTTTCCTTTGCATCTTGTAACACATTATATTTAACTCATGGTTTTTTCCCTTGCCATACAAACTTAGATACATCCTTTTGCCACTGTTTAAGTGGTGCATCAGTTATCAAAACCAGTATTGGCTGAAACAAGAACATCATTCTAGGCAAAACATTAATTTTTATCACAGAAATTCTCCCCAACAATGATACTTGTAATTTGTAACTTCCCGTCATTTACTTGTGGCTCACTGATGTGGCACACCTGCGGACCTTTTATCACCAGCACAAATATTTGGCAAAAATAATGGATTTGTATTTAATACCAAAAACCTTTCATATATTTATATGTTAATAGTTTATGTGACTTAAAATGCATTTTTGCAAAGGCTCACCAGATTAAATCCTAAAATAACTCTTTGATTTTATATAAAATTATCTGATTAATTTTCAGTTCAATATTCCTAGTTTTTCAAAAGCTAGAATGAGAATAAAAGAGAAGCCATTAACAACAAAGAAGTTAAAAGTAGGTTCATCAAAGGGAAAAAAACCCCTTTTGCTCAGTAACTATAGCCAGATTTTTATTTAACTGTGGCCTCAGATATTGTGGACTTCAGTATCTTCTTTGGAAGTGGTGAGGATGATGTGACTTTGATCTAATAATATCTGGTAGATCCCTGGCAGATCATGCATAGGTATATAGCAGAGGTGAGGAATTTATGACACTCTAGATCAGGGCTTTCCAAACTTTTGCCGTTGGTGACACACCAACGGCCGGTGTGCAAAAATCTGGAAGCGCGGCGGCAGCAGCAGCGGTGTCCTGGTGTATTGCGCGACAATCCGGAAGCGCTGATGGCCCGCCGCTGCCGCTGCGACTGCTGCCGCATGCGGTGGCGGGGGTGCACCATCAGCGCTTCCAGGTTGCGCGACACACTTGGGGGCCCCAAGCGACACAGTACTGTGTCACGACACACAGTTTGGAAAGCCCTGCTCTAGATACTGTATTACAACTTCAGTGTATTAATTTCTGCATGCTAGTTGTAAGTTCTGAAAGTTGTAATTCAACAAAATTTGGAGCCCAATAAGTTCCTTACTTCTCATATTTATATACTAAATGGATAAATATCAAAATACATTATATCAATGTATTTTGATTTCTATTTCTCTATAAATACAGTTGAAAGTAGGCTAAGATATGCCCCAGTCTTCTGATCCCCATTTTTCCTACAGATGTTTCGTGTAGAGAATTGGGATATAATCTCTGATATCTGACAGTGTTTTCCCACTGGCACTTTATTAATTATAGATTTATATTTCTTATCACAGATGTTCATGAAGGAAACTCTTAAATTTATTTCAACATTTATTTATCTGAAAAAAAACATGGTTTTGACACTGTGCATAAAACAAAACAAATCTCCTTAGCGTTTTCAGATTATAGAAGCTTTACATGTTGGACTGATTTGTGGTAGGATGCTGCTGAGATGTTCTTTTTTCTTTTTAATTCTGCAAGAAAGAACTCATGTGCATACTAGATTGTTCAGTTAACCACTCAACAAATAAAAAAAAGTAAACAAGATTAACTGTTTACTTGAAGTGAGCTGAAGTCTGGATGTTTTTCTGAAGAAGAACACAATGTACTGTTGTATCTTGTTTCCAGAGTGGTGTTTATCATAATTCCAAGTGCTGTGGTTGGTAGAGTGCTGGGAAAGCACTCCGCCCACTCATGGCTCATTCGTGTGCATTCTCTCTCTCTCTCCCCTCCCCCCCCACTTCCCATTGAGGCCTCGCTGTGGATTGTAAGGCTGAGCGAGCTGTCCTGTGTCAGCTTTGCTGCCTGTCATGAGTCGACACTGACCTAGAATAAAATAACAGAGGCCGTTTCCTGGAATTCTAGATGGGCTGCTCTGAAGTCTAGCATAACTTTTGTAAACAGTCTACTCACAGAAACACACAACTCACTCACACTTTGGCGTGCATTTATGAAGCAGAGCCAGCAAAAGAACTGAAAAGCAAAAACAGTTGAAGTGTGTATGTATGGAGGGGAGAAGAAGAAAAGAACTCATCCTTAAAAGCTTGAAGAAGCTTTTAATTTTAATTTTGCCAAATGAGGATCCCCAGCAGATCCTTTCTTTCTTTCTGTTCCCCACCCCTACTCTGTTTTTCATTTTAGCTCATTTTCCTGAAACAGTACGGCATATTTTTAGTTCAGTTTCAGTAGGATAGTGTTAAGTTAAATGGTAGAAAAAATATGATCCCAGACATATGCACCTTATACTTCTTTGCTTTTGCTTTTACAATGAACATTGCAATCAAGTCTGCTTCATGTAACAGATAATTTATTGGGCTGCTTTTTTCAGTTTTCAAAATAAATGGATTCTTATATCTATCTATCTATCTATCTATCTATCTATCTATCTATCTATCTATCTATCTGCTGGATAGCATAGTGGTTAGAGCGCTGCCTTTGGAGCGGGAGACCGGGGTTCAAATCCCGGCTGTACCTACCTTACCAGTAGGGGTCCTTGGGCAAAGACACCCTAACGCTTCACCTGCTTACCTCAAAAAATATGAGAGTGACACGAACTAAGAGAGTCATGCTGGCTCGGACGTCGCCCGGATTAACAAGGTCCGCGTCAGATGGTGGGGAACCCGGGCAATCTGACGATAAGTGGGCTATTGGAACAAACCATACATGGACGAGACAACCTGGAATTGATGGAATGCTACTACAACAGTAGACCTAATGAGAGGGGATATATGAAACGTATGAGGGAACTATGGATGGACAGAAGACCTGCATCCACACTGAGAAACAGCTAGTTACCCAATGCTTCAACATAGTGAAGAGGAAGCTGCTCTCACAACTCAAGATAGACCAACTACACATTATATCCCAGATTCAAGAAGACCCGGAAGAACAGCTGGAGGTGCAGCCAACACCTGAAGCTGGAACGTCACTGCTATCCCCTCCATTACAAAGCACAGCAGTTGATATGAGGCAAAAGATCATGGATAAACTAGCTACAGTCAACTCTCGAGACCAATTACCAAGGCTCAGTGGAGAAGTACCATCAGATAGTATGCTAGAAGATGCCAACAGAGCCCTCATGACAATCCCTACTACCAGTATAACTCAAACCAATGAACTGGTATACGCTACAGCCGCTGTAATCCTGGAGATGCTTGGCTACATGATCAAGAACAACAGCACTACATACCCCCCCCCCCAGCAAATGAGGTTGGAGGCTAAGATCAAGGCAACTCGGAGAAAAGTTAGTCAGCTGGTAGAACTACAGAAGGGTGTGGAGATTAAGGATAAGACTCCGTTACTGAAAAAATACAAGGGCCTGACTCCATCTGAAGCCCTAGAGACTGCTAAACAAAGGCTCACAGCACTGGCTACCAGGCTAAGGAGATACACTAGAGAAGCAGAAGCCAAGAAGATAAATGCCCTGTTCGCCAAAGAACCATCCAAGGTGTACTCCCGACTGCAGTGCAACAACACAGTAACAGCAGAGCCACCAACAGCAGAAATGGAACAGTACTGGAAGAACATATGGGAGAAAGAGAAGACACATAACACCAGTGCAAAGTGGCTGCAGGACAGAAATCTCCCAGAGCAGGAACCAGTCACCATCACAGTAGCAGATATCCAACAGCGTGTCAAGAACATGAAGAGCTGGACAGCACCTGGCCTAGACATGATCCACACCTACTGGCTAAAGAAACTAACAGCAGTGCATGAACGCGTAGCAGCACAGATGAACCAGCTGCTAGCAGCAGGCTCCCACCCAGACTGGCTAACACAAGGTAGGACAGTGCTGATCATGAAAGACCCCAACAGGGGAACAACACCGGCCAACTACTGGCCAATAACCTGCCTCCCCACAACATGGAAAGTCCTATCAAGCATCATAGCTGCCAAGCTGCAGGACAATATGGGCCAGTACATGAGCACAGCTCAGAAGGGCATTGGGAACAACACCAGAGGCTCCAAACACCAGCTCATAGATAGAGCAGTTGCCTGAGACTCAAGGTCTAGACAGACCAATCTGAGCACAGCCTGGATTGACTACAGGAAAGCCTATGACTCAATGCCACACACATGGATCTGTGAATGCCTGGCACTATACAAAGTCAACAGGACACTAAGAACCTTCCTCAAAAACTCAATGGGACTGTGGAAGACAACACTGGAAGTCAACTCAAGACAGCTCGCACAAGTGGCCATCATGTGTGACATATACCAAGGTGATGCACTGTCCCCACTGCTGTTCTGCATGGGCTTGAACCCCCTCAGCCAGATTATCACAAGAACTGGATATGGATACAAGTTCAAGAGTGGAACTACCATCAGCCACCTCCTCTACGTGGATGACATCAAGCTGTATGACCTGACACGGATCTACAGTGAGGACATTGGGATGTCATTCGGACTAGAGAAGTGTGGCCGGATGGTAGTAAAGAGAGGGAAGGTAGTTAAGATTGATGGGGTAGAACTACCAGCAGGCCACATAGCAGACATACAGACCAGCTACAAGTACCTTGGTATCTCACAGTCACATGGGAACCACAATGAGGAGGCAAGGAAGACAGCAACATCCAAGCACCACCAAAGGATAAGATAGGTCCTGAAGAGCCAGCTCAATGGGAAGAACAAGATCCATGCCATTAACATGTATGCCCTGCCAGTCATCAGATACCCTGCTGGTATAGTGAGCTGGCTAAAGGAGGACGTGGAGGCTGCTGATGTGAAGACCCGGAAGCTCCTCACAATGTATGGAGGCTTCCACCCCAAGTCCAACACCCAGAGACTGTACACCAGGCGGAAAGAGGACGGGCGGGGTCTGGTGAGTGTCAAAGCCACTGTCCTGGATGAGACCCAGAGCATCCAGGAGTACATCAGTAAGATGGCACCTAAAGATGAGCTGTTGAGATAATGCCTGAAGCAGCAGCAGACATAGAAGGAAGATCAAACAGAGGAAGTGCTATGGGAAGACAAGACACTGCATGGGATGTACTGTCAGAACACGCAATGCTGGGGCAGCCAGTGCTTCTCCACGACTTCAGAGTAATACGTTCTAAGCAGTAAATAGACACTCAAACAGAGATTAGATAAAATAGTCTATTTACTTTATATACCGTATTTTCCGGCGTATAAGACGACTTTTTAACCCAGGAAAATCTTCTCAAAAGTCGGGGGTCGTCTTATATGCCGGGTGTCATCTTATAGGGCGGGTGGTGAAACCGGAAGCGCTGATGGCGCACCGCAGGGGTGCAACTTCACTTCCCCGCCGCACAGCTGATCCCCGCCACACAGCTGATCGGCGCGGAGATTTTCCACCCGGGCCCTCCCCCCCCCCCAAGAATACATCTCCAAGCTTTAGCAGAACAAACCGTGAAGGAGGAGGAGGAAGAGGGTGGTGGTGATGATGGGGGGAGGTTTGAAAAAGCAGATCCAAGCACAAAAGTTAGTGAGTCATTTCGGTGGCAGCTGGAACAGTTTTTTTGACTCCGGCCTCCCTCCCTTTCTCACTCTCTTTCCCTGGCAATGGATCAGTACGGGGGGAGGGAAGGGAGGAGAAGGCAAGGGAGGGAGCGTTCAAGAGAAGTGGATTTAAAAGAGCGGGGGGGGGCTTTGTATACAGATGCCCGCGTGTTAATTCTTCCGGCGGTGATGCGATTCACGCCCCTGATTTATTTTTAAAGCCACCCCCCCGCTCTTTTAAATCCTCTCCTCTTGAACGCTCCCCCCTCTGGTCCCACCCTCTGCTCCCTCCCTCCCTTGCCGTTTCCTCCCTTCCCTCCCGACCCCCCCCCCGGCACTGATCCATCGCCAGGGAAAGAGAGCGAGAGGGAGGGAGGGAGGCTGGAGTCAATAAAACTGTTCCAGCCGCCGCTGAAATGACTCAGTAACTTTTGCGCTTGGATCTGCTTTTTCAAACTTCCCCCCATTACCCTCCTCCTCCTCCTCCTTCATGGTTTGTTCCGCTAAAGCTTGGAAATGTATTCTTCACCCCTCTGCCTTGCCCAGGTAATTAAAGCTTTCTCACCCCTCACCCCAATATTCTCCTTCACACACACACCCCGCGCTGCAACGCTTCGCCTTACTATTCGCTTTCTACTCCGCTTCCCTGTTTTCTCCCTGCAGTTTTTTACTTTCTACTCCGCTTCCCAATGCATTGGGAAAGCTTCTTTTTCCCAGGGCGTTGGAAGAGGGGTGGTCTTATACGGCGAGTATATCCCAAACTCTATATTTTAACTGGAAAAGTTGGGGGTCGTCTTATACGCCCAGTCGTCTTATACGCCGGAAAATACGGTACATACGCAGTCCAAAATACAGTCCGGTAACGTCCAACACAGATACAGATGAGATGAAGTAACGAGAAGAGAGAACACAAGAACTTCCCTACTTTTATACAAATATTGACCAATCACGTTATAGGTCAAACAAATTATCTGCCACACCCAACTAAACTATAGCACCTGTAATATGAGTCACACAAAAAAAAGGTATGAACCTTCTACAATGGCTGCTAATAGGATGACTTGCAGAATATTTCACTTCTCACCTAGATAACTCTAGCCTCTCCTGTATAATTAATCTATCTGTAAATTCTGGGTATTATACAAACCCCAAGATGTACCATCGACAGATAGCTGCGGTGGCTGACATTGGGAAATCCTACCAGTGGCTGGAAAGGGCTGGACTAAAAGACAGCACTGAGGCACTGATCATAGCAGCACAAGAACAAGCACTAAGCACCCGATCCATAGAAGCAGGGGTCTACCACACTAGACAGGACTCAAGGTGCAGACTGTGCAGAGAGACCTCAGAGACAGTCCAACACATAGTAGCAGGGTGTAAGATGCAGATAGGAACAGCATACACTGAACGGCACAGCCAAGTAGCTGGCATTGTGTACAGGAACATCTGCACAGCGTATGGGCTAGACCTTCCAAAGTCCAGAAGGGAGATTCCACAGAAGGTTGTGGAGAATGACAGGGCTAAGATCCTGTGGGATTTCCAGATCCAGACAGACAGGCAGTTACTGGCCAATCAACCAGACATTCTGGTAGTAGACAAGGACCAGAAGACAGCGATGGTGATAGATGTAGCAGTGCCAAGTGACAGCAACATCAGGAAGAAGGAATATGAGAAGCTGGAGAAGTACCAGGGCCTGAAGGAGGAACTAGAGAGGATGTGGAAAGTGAAGGCCAAAGTGGTCCCAGTGGTGGTAGGAGCACTTGGGGCTTTGACTCCTAAGCTGGGAGAGTGGCTGCAACAGATCCCAGGAGCAACATCAGAGCTCTCTGTCCAGAAGAGTGCAGTGCTAGGAACAGCTAAGATACTGCACAGAACCCTCAAACTCCCAGGCCTCTGGTAGAGGAACCGAGGTTGAGGAAGACACATACCACCCATAGGGGTGAGAAGGGAATTTTTATATATATATCAGTGTATCATTCTTTTTACTATCTTAAGCTTGCTAATGTTAAATGAGATAACAAATCCATATTTGTTTCTGCATACATAATTGCTTTTGTTTAGTCAAAGGTGAAATCTTATATTGCGGATAGAAAATTAACTGTTTCTCAGTGTACTTTTATTAGGGTGACCATACGTCCCGTTTTGAATGGGACAGTCCCGTTATTTTAGCATTTTTCCACCGTCCCGTCGTTTTGATAAAAATCTCAATTTTGTCCCTTTTTTAAACCCGGCGGGAAGGAAGACAGGAAGGAGGACTGGAGCCGGACTTGCCATTGGAGGCAGCCCGGAAGAGGCCCTATCAGCGCGGCAACTGGAAGCCCAGTTGCCACGTGTGATCCCAGCAGCAGAAGCAGCACCACAGTCCAGGTTCCTGCCTCCTTACCTGATCCTGAGATTGCCTGCCCAGCAGTGGTGAGGCCAGGGGAAGGTTGTGGAAAGAGGGTGTGTGTGTGTGTGTGTGTGTGTGTGTGTGTGTGCGCGCGCGCGCGCAGATTACTTGCTCAGCGTAATCGCGCGCACACGCACACACACGCACCCCACACCCTCTTTCTCCAGCCTCCCTGCAACAGGTCCGGGTGCATTTGGTCATGGGGAGGCTGGAGAAAGAGCGTATGGGGTGCGTGTGTGTGTGTGTGTGTGCGCGCATCTGATCGGGCTTGGCCGAGGGAGGAGAGTTGTCAGGCCGCCGAGCAGGAGAAGCAGGAGCCGGCCACCCTGGGGAGCTTCAGCGGGCAGCAAGGGGCGGAGTGGTATGGTTGAAGCAGCCGAGCGTAGCCGGCTCCTCCTGCTTCTCCTGCTCTGCGGTGGTGGCAGCAGCAGTGACTCTCCTCCCTCCTTCGGCCAAGCCCGAGGGGGATGGGGCAGTGGTGGGCCTCCATCCCCTCCATCCCCGCCCCTTGTTCCCCGGCCGATGACGGTGCTGTGTGCACAGTGTGTGTACTCCGGCCTCCCCCAAACACACCAACTCTGACGCACCATTTACTGCTAGAAGAAAAAAAAACCCTTTAAAAATAAAGAAAAATTAAAATCCGAGCCAATCACGCTGATGGGGGCGGGGTTTGCAGGGGGGAGCCAATCGTGTGGGGCAGGGGCGGGGTTTGCAGGTGGGAGCCAATTGCATGGACTGGGGGGCGGGGTTTGGAGGCCGGCATGGTGGCATAAGACCCTGTCCCGTTTTGCCATCCCAAATGTCCCGTTTTTGTCTGAAGCAAATATGGTCAGCCTAACTTTTATTGGCATATTGCACATGCTTATCATAACTACTTACACAAGTATAAAAATACCCACTAGAATAAATAGAAATTTGCATGTTTATTTATTACCAGCATTTATATGCCACCTTGAGTGACTCTAGGTGGCTTATAATATACAATCTAAAAACAACAATTTGGAGAGGGGGTGCCTTGAAGTCTTTTTTTTTTTACTCTGGCGACTGCCTGGACTAATCCCTGCAATTTTCTTGGCAAGATTTCAGTAGTGGTTTGTCATTGCCTCCATTCAAGGGCTAAGATAAAGTGACTGGCCCAAGGTCACCCAGCTGGCTTCATGCCTAAGGTGGGACTATAACTCACACTCTTCCAGTTTCTAGCCTGATGCCTCAACCAAAACACTAAACTGGCTCTCTGAAAACAATAATAAATACCATACATAATTTTGCAGATATTAACACTTACCTATTTATTTTTAATCTGAATCACCACCAATATAATGATTAATCCAAACAGTCTTAGATATTCCAGTTAATTTGTATTTTAACACTGAATAGGTGTTAAAAATGCACAAAAAATGAGCAACTAGTACATTTTTTATTATTTCTTTCATAGTCACCTCTAAAAAAAAGATTGCCCCCAAACTGAAGTATAGGAGAGAACTAATTCAATAACAACTCGACAGCAATTCAAGAAATAATCTGCAACTAATTCCTCAATTTTCATCCATATTCTGTTCCAAAATTTCATTAATTCTTTCATTTTTATCCAGTTCCTCAGTCATGATGTTTATAAGAGAAGCTACAAATAAAGTAATTTTAATTCTCTTGTGAAGTTCAAAAATGCCAGGATGATAAGATGCATGAGGGCTGGAGAATAAGGTAGGAGATAGAGTAGAAATGGAGGCTAGAAATAATGAAGGAAACAGGCAGTTTTACCAGTGGAGATCAAAGATATGGGAAAGATGGGTCATGGCCTTTGTAATAAGGAAGAGAGTTGGAGCTCTGGAAAATTAGGAAATTTTGCTCTGCTATTTCTTCATCTTTGATGTGGATTTGTGATACTGTATTCCCTTAGAACACATTATTTCTTTCCTTCACACATGTTGTTGTTGTTCAGTCGTTTAGTCGTGTCCGACTCTTCGTGAACTCATGGACCATAGCACACCAGGCCTTTCTGTCCTCCACTGTCTCCCGGAGTTTACTCAAATTCATGTTCATTACATCGGTGATGCTATCTAACCATCTCATCCTCTGCCGTCCCCTTCTCCTTTTGCCTTCAGTCTTTCCCAGCATCAGGGTCTTTTCCAGTGAGTCCTCTCTTCGCATTAGGTGGCCAAAGTATTTGAGCTTCAGCTTCAGTATCTGTCCTTCCAATGAGCAGTCAGGGTTGATTTATTTGACCTCCAAGGGACTCTCAAGAGTCTTCTCCAGCACCACAGCTCGAAAGCATCAATTCTTCGGCGCTCAGCCTTCCTTATGGTCCAACTCTCACAGCCATACATTACTACTGGAAAAACCATAGCTTTAACTATACGGACCTTTGTCGGCAAGGTGATGTCTCTGCTTTTTAATATGCTGTCTAGGTTTGCCATAGCTTTTCTCCCAAGGAGCAAGCGTCTTTTAATTTCATGGCTGCAGTCACCGTCTGCGGTGATCTTGGAGCCCAAGAAAATAAAACCTGTCACTGCTTCCATTTCTTCCCCTTCTATTTGCCAGGAAGTGATGGGATGTCATGATCTGAGTTTTTTTAATGTTGAGTTTCAAGCCAGCTTTTGCACTCTCCTCTTTCACCCTCATCAAGAGGCTCTTTAGTTCCTCTTCGCTTTCTGCTATTAGGGTGGTATCGTCTGCATATCTGAGGTTGTTGATATTTCTCCCAGCAATCTTAACTCCGGCTTGTGATTCATCCAGCCCGGCATTTCTCATGATGTACTCTGCATATAAGTTAAATAAGCAGGGTGATAATATACAGCCTTGCCGTACTCCTTTCCCAATTTTGAACCAATCGGTTGTTCCATGTCCGGTTCTAACTGTTGCTTCTTGACCCGCATACAGGTTTCTCAGGAGACAGGTAAGGTGGTCTGGTACTCTCATCTCTTTAAGACTTTGCCACAGTTTGTTGTGATCCACACAATCAAAGGCTTTAGCGTAGTCAATGAAACAGAAGTAGATGTTTTTCTGGAACTCTCTTGCTTTTTCCATGATCCAGCGAATGTTGGCAATCTGATCTCTAGTTCCTCTGCCTCTTCGAAACCCAGCTTGAACTTCTGGTAGTTCTCGGTTCACATATTGCTGAAGCCTAGCTTGTAGGATTTTGAGCATAACCTTGCTAGCATGTGAAATGAGCGCAATTGTACGGTAGTTTGAACATTCTTTGGCGTTGCCCTTCTTTGGAATTGGAACGTAAACTGACCTTTTCCAATCCCGTGGCCACTGTTGAGTTTTCCAAATTTGTTGGCATATTGAGTGCAGCACTTTAACAGCATCATCTTTTAGGATTTTAAATAGCTCAGCTGGGATACTGTCTTCTCCGCTAGCTTTGTTATTAGTAATGCTTCCTAAGGCCCACTTAACTTCACTCTCTAGGATGTCTGGCTCAAGGTCAGTGACCACACCATCGTATTTATCAGGGACATTAAGGTCTCTCTTGTATAGTTCTTCTGTGTATTCTTGCCACCTCTTCTTAATCTCTTCTGCTTCTGTTAGGTCCCTGCCTTTTTTGTCCTTTATCATGCCCATCTTTGCACAAAATGTTCCCTTGATATCTCCGATTTTCTTGAAGAGATCTCTAGTCTTCCCCATTCTATTGTTTTCCTCAATTTCTTTGCATTGTTCATTTAAGAAGGCCTTCTTATCTCTCCTTGCTATTCTCTGGAAATCTGCATTCAGTTGGTTATATCTTTCCCTTTTTCCCTTGCCTTTTGCTTTCCTTCTTTCCTCAGCTATTTGTAAAGCCTCATCAGACAGTCACTTTGCTTTCTTGCATTTCTTTTTCTTTGGGATGGTTTTAGTTGCTGCCTCCTGTACAATGTTACGAACCTCCATCCATAGTTCTTCAGGCACTCTGTCTACCAGATCTAATCCTTTAAATCTATTCCTCACCTCCACTGTATATTCATAAGGGATATGATTTAGGTCATACCTGAGTGGTCTAGTGGTTTTCCCTACGTTCTTCAATTTAAGCCTAAATTTTGCGATAAGAAGCTCATGATCTGAGCCGCAGTCAGCTCCAGGTCTTGTTTTTGCTGATTGTATAGAGCTTCTCCATCTTTGGCTGCAAAGTACATAATCAATCTGATTTCGGTATTGACCATCTGGTGATGTCCATGTGTAGCGTCGTCTCTTGTGTTGTTGGAAAAGAGTGTTTGCTATGACCAGCGTGTTCTCTTGACAAAACTCTATTAGCCTTTCCCCTGCTTCATTTTGTACTCCAAGGCCGAACTTGCCTGTTATTCCGGTTATTTCTTGATTTCCTACTTCAGCATTCCAGTCCCCTATGATGAAAAGGACATCTTTTTTTGGTGTTAGTTCTAGAAGGTGTTGTAGGTCTTCATAGAACTGGTCAACTTCAGCTTCTTCGGCATCAGTGGTTGGGGCATAGACTTGGATTACTGTGATGTTGAATGGTTTGCCTTGGATTCGAACTGAGATCATTCTGTCGTTTTTGAGGTTGTACCCCATTACTGCCTTTCCCACTCTTTTATTGACTATGAGGGCTACTCCATTTCTTCTAAGGGATTCTTGCCCACAGTAGTATATATAATGGTCATCTGAATTAAATTCGCCCATTCCTGTCCATTTTAGTTCGCTGATTCCCAAGATGTCGATGTTCAATCTTGTCATCTCATGTTTGACCACATCCAGCTTACCTTGATTCATAGATCTTACATTCCAGGTTCCTATGCAATATTGTTCCTTACAGCATTGGACTTTCCTTCCACTTCCAGACACATCCACAACTGAGCGTCCTTTTGGGTTTGGCCCAGCCGCTTCACTCTTTCTGGAGCTACTCAGAATTGCCCTCTGCTCTTCCCCAGTAGCATATTGGACACCTTCCGACCTGAGGGGTTCATCTTCCGGCGTCGTATCTTTTAGCCTTTTGATACTGTCCATGGGGTTTTCTTGGCAAGGATACTGGAGTGGGTTGCCATTTCCTCCTCCAGTGGACCACGTTTTGTCAGAACTCTCCGTCATGACCTGTTCTTCTTGACCTGACTTCATTGAGTTATGCAAGCCCCTTCGCCATGACAAGGCAGTGATCCATGAAGGGGTCCTTCTCACATACCACACAGAAATATAGAAAAACCCACATTTACTGATATTTTTTCATATGTCTACTATACAAGATACTACTATGTTTAACAAAATAGCAGAATAAAGTTGATCCATCATCATTTTGCATAAAATACTCATCTTAATATATATCAACTATATTTTGTGAAAAATAATTTCTCAGATCTCTAATTTATTACTCCCTTCTTGGTGAAATATACATCCCGCTTTACCATCCTCATGTTCTTTATTATATATACTATGTCCAGTAAATTATGGGTGTGTGGATCCTATATACTTTGAAGTGGCCTACATACCATATTAAGTGTTCTTGTGAGTTTCTATTCCCCAAGACATAGAAGTATCAAGAAATGAAAAAAATGTTATTAAGACTTGTCTGCAAGTATGTTGAATAATAGGAGAGCAGTAATACAACTTATTTTTATTGCCTGCAAAAATAACCACAAATAGAGCCGCACTGAAAAAAATAAAATTGTAACCTAAGACCTTCTCTATGAATTATTCTCAGTTATAGCTAGCAACCTCATCATGTATCATTTACCTTTTAGTAGTGAAGAGGCTTGTGCATTTCAGCGAGAGATCACAGTGACAATAAAGCTATGTATTGCCCAGGCCGTGGTTCCCCCAGTTGTTATATAAGGCTATGAAAGGTAGACTATCGGAAAGACAAAATAAAAATCATGTCTCTGAATTGTGCTGAAGAAAATAGTTGAGAATACCTTGGACTACAGGAAGAACAAATAATTAAATTCTAGATTAAATAAAACTTGGCTGCTCATTGGAAGCTGTAATAATGAAGGTAAAGCTTAACTATTTTGGACACATAATGTGAAGATAAGAGTCCCTGGAGAAGACCCTGATGCTTAGAGAATTTGCAGGCAGTTGAAAAAGACAAGATGGCTAGATACTTTTACTGATGACATAAGCAGTACCTTAAAATAATTCAAAGAAGCAATTATTGACAGACAATCCTGGTGAAATGATGCCCACTGGGTCACAAAGAGTTGGAAATGGCTGAACTACTGAACAACCACCACCACCAGCCAGATAACTCATGTTCTGTAGCCTTTGTTTTCAGCTTTTCCATTCCACAGCTAACAATTTAGAAAAAATTACAACTTGTGGTTGTTTGGACACAATTACATTTTGATGCCTTATAAGAATTGTTTTATAAGAAATTCAAAAGATGAATATGACTGCTGGGATGTGTCATCTTGCAGAAAATAAATGATGGAAATACAGGTGGGTAATGCAATATTCCAAGTAGAAAGGCATGGAAAAAGAAGGATCATCACCATTTTCAGCTCTGCTTCATTGAGGATGCATATGTCTTATGTAATTTAGATTAATTTGTATAGCACAGCTTTCCAAACTGTGTGTCGCGACACTTTAGTGTGTCGCAACACAGTCTGGTGTGTTGCCACACAACCCGGAAGCGGCAGCGGGGGTGTGCACGGCAGCGGGGGCGCGCCATCAGCGCTTCCGCGTTTTGCTGCCGCCGCCGTGCATCCCCCCACCCCCACTCCCCCCCGCACCGCCACTGTGCATGCCCCTGCGCACGCCGCCGCCACTGCCGTTGTTGGGGTGTCACCAATGGCGGCACTTTAGAAAGCACTGTTGTATAGGATAATCTGGATCAGAAAGCAGTATTTTCAAGAAAACTCACATAACTGATCATTAGTAAAACACACATTAGCCATATTTCTGTTTTTGTCATTGGTGAGCCCTTCAAAGATGACACAACTACTGTACCCTGTGCTCCTAGACAAGGGTTGTGCTACAATCCCATCTGAAGCTGAATTACATGTTAGCAAATAAGGCGCTATAAAAATGGAAAGACATTGAAGAGAACATGAGATTTCAGTGTTTGTGGACTCTTGATTAGGGTGATCATACGTCCCGTTTTGAACGGGACAGTCCCGTTACTTTAGCATTTTTGAACCGTACCGTCTTTTTGACAAAAATCTCAGTATTGTCCCGTTTTGGGAGACAGCCTGGAAAATGAAGCCCTCCCGCCTATCAGCGCGCAGCAAAGGAGGGTGGAGAGGCGGGCCGAGCAGTGCGAGGCCCGATTGGCCAAGACTCACAAACGGCGCGAATAATATAATTATTATTATAATTATATAATATATTATATAATTATTATTATATAAATATAATAATAACATGCGCTGCTGGAGACACCCGTCTACACCGGTCTTCTACGCTGCCCTGGAAGCCCGGTTGTTTCGCCATGTGCGAGCCCATCGCCAGAACTAGCACCACAGTCCACCCCATTCCTGCCTCCTTACCTGATCCTGTCGGTGCTGCATGCTCCGAAGCCCTGCAGTGGTGAGTCCTGACCCTGAGCCTTGCCTCCTGACCAAAGATACGGTCCCTGAATCCCATCCCTGCCTCTCTGCTGGGAGTTCCGCTGCCAAGCCTTGCCTCGCTGCCAAGAAGCCAGCGTCCAAACGCCCACTCAGCCTTCCCCCCTGGAATCCGCTGGGCTCTCCGCTGCTTTTGCCCGATTCGTGCGCTCCAGTCTTGCCGCCTCGCCTTGCCACCGCTCTTGCAGCCGAGCCGAGCCTTACGGCCCCCAGTCCCTCCGCCCCGGCAGCCAGCCTAGCTTACGTGCGCTCACACACCCTTTCCAAACTTCCGGCCAGGCGGAGAAGTTCCTCTTTCAGCAGCACTGCTGAGCCGAGCTGTCCCGGGTCCCTGGGAGGACTGAGCGAGGCACGGCAGGAAGCCTCCCGGCATGGCTCTCTGAGCTCCTCCACCCCGGTAGCAGCAGCGGGCCCTGGGATGGGAGGAGACCGCTCTCACCACCTGTCCACGCCGGGCAGGAGGAGCCGTCCCAGCCAGAGCAAGCCAGGGAACCAGTTGGCCGGGGCACCGCCGAGCTACGCGGTGGGATGCAGCCCCTCCGGGTACGGAGCTGCCTCCGCCTCCTGGAACCCCTGCTGCTGCTGGTGATGCCAGCCCTCGCTGGAGGTACGCAGGATGGCGGTGGGGCCGGCTACATCCTGTTCTGTCCCTTCGGAACAGGCGCGGGGGAGGCGATGTTTGCGTCTGCGGTGCTGGAGCTGGTGCTGGCGGGAGAACCCCTCTGGACAGGCACAGTCTACCGTTGGGCCCACGGTGGGCTGGGCGCCCCTTCCCGCCTGAATAGACGCAGCTGATGAGATCTGCAGTCCATAACATCTTAGGATATCAAACTCCAGTGTGCCTTAGTTAGACCTTGTCCTATATTTCTAGTCTTGCCGTATTGTCAAAGTTTGACAATACGGCAAGACTAGAAATATAGGACCAATTGGCAGCAGGGCAAGGTCTGGGTCAAGGTTCCCTTTGACAGTCAATATATATATTTCCAGTCTCACCCTATTGCAAAAGGGAACCTTGACCCAGACCTTGTGGGTGATCACAAGTCTTTTTATATAAACAGTAATCTGTTTAAGCAGGAATACCCAAACTTTTTGGCATGAGGGACCAGTTTCGTGGAAGACAATTTTTCCACGGACTGGGGGGGCGGGGTTTGCAGGCAGGAGCCAATCGCGCATAACGGGGGGCAGGGTTTGCAGGCGGGAGCCAATCGCGCATAACGTGGGGCGGGGTTTGCAGGCGGGAGCCAATCACGTGGACCGGGGGGCGAGGTTTGCAGGCGGGAGCCAATTGGGTGGACCGGGGCTTGCTGGCGGGAGCCAATCGCACGGACCAGGGGGCGGAGTTTGCAGGCGGGAGCCAATCGCACGGGCTAGGTGGCAGAGCTTGCAGGCGGGAGCCAATCACGCTGATCGGGGGTGGGTTTGCAGCAGGAGCCAATCGCGTGGACCAGGGGGCGGGGTTTGCAGGTGGGAGCCAATTGGGTGGGCCGGGGGCAGGGTTTGCTGGTGCGAGCCAATAGCACGGATGGGGGCGGGGTTTGCACGCAGGACCCAATTGCGTGGACCAGGAGGCGGGGTTTGCAGGTGAGAGCCAATCACACGGACCAGGGGGCGGAGTTTGCAGGTGGGAGCCAATCGCATGGACCAGGGGGCGGAGTTTGCAGGCGGGAGCCATTCACACGGACTAGGGGGCGGAGTTTGCAGGTGGGAGCCAATCGCATGGACCAGGGGGCGGAGTTTGCAGGCGGGAGCCATTCACACGGACTAGGGGGCGGAGTTTGCAGGCGGGAGCCAATCACGCCGATTGGGGGTGGGTTTGCAGGCAGGAGCCAATCGCGTGGACCAGGAGGCGGGGTTTGCAGGTGAGAGCCAATCGCACGGACCAGGGGGCGGGCTTTGCAGGTGGGAGCCAATTGCACAGACCAGGGGGCGGAGTTTGCGGGCGGGAGCCAATTGCACGGACTAGGGGGCGGAGTTTGCAGGCGGGAGCCAATCACGCGGATCGGGGGTGGGTTTGCAGGCAGGAGCCAATCACGTGGACCCTGGGGGCAGGGACCCCAGTCCCGTTTTTTCCATCCCAATGTCCCGTTTTTGTCTCAAGGAAATATGGTCAGCCTACTCTTGATAGATTTTGCAGAATATCAAGAATTCAATTCTATATATGCCTACTTAGATGTAAGCCTCATGGAGTGCAGAGGGACTTTAATTCAGTTATGTTTATTTAGGAATGCATGTTAAAAATGGTATTGATTCCGGGGAGAAAAAAAGCAAACCCCCCCCCCCCCCAAAACTTGTTTTCAGAAGCACTAGCTGCCTGGTAAAATTCTAATTTGGAATTTAAGGTTTATTCCTTCAAATCTAGTTCCCTCAAAATGCTGATTTCCCCTTCACTCCTTGTAATGCTCCAGGAAATAAAAATAATTGAATTTCTTTTCAGTCATAAAAAACGTTGCTTTCCTTTAGATGAGAAAAATTCTCTATAACAAATATATTTTCATGTTGGTTGTAATTCTGACTAATGCTATTCAGGTTTTAGTTCCTGTGGCTTTGTTTACATGTGTTTATTCTTATCAAAATAAATTATGAAAGAACACATAATAGCCACCATTCTACTATGGAGGTGTGAGAATATTCTAGAACTGATAACAATTATATTAAAACTAATACGAAGTTTCTTTGCAGAACTACTGTAGTATTACAGGCTAGAAAAGAAAGGGCTTTTTTATTTTTCAGTGCCTACATATCTGATTCCCTGATTCTGATTGCACTGGAGATAACGTGTGCTGTTGGTGGAGGGCTTTTGTTTGTATTAGAAAAGTTCAGATAAATTAAATCTACTTTGGGTGGAGCCTTGAGGGTTGCTGTTTGATTCTAAGCCACACCAGTAGCAGCTACTTGAGCTCCACCTCAAGACTTGACCAGACAAGTTGTTAGATTGGAACTCTGTGGGCAATCTTGCGCTTGTTTTGATTAAAGGAATGGAACACGGAGGTCTTCTTAAGTGTGCATGTACCTCCTCATGCTTTGTCCCTTGCTAGGACTGTACCTACAGATACGTTTTCCTCCAGGGGCAGGCATAATTGGCATCACCCTGCCTTGGAAGAGCAAATGCTTCCATTGGTAGCGGGCATATAGACTGCACATTTATTTTTCCACCAGCTTCTGCCTTTCTTTTTACCCCTTCTCTATGCTTTCATTGAATCAAGAAGTTTTTTTTAAAGTAAAAGTAAACAGAAGACTGAACAGTTATTTCCCTTCCTTTTATTACATGTATTTAGTTCTGTATTTTTGCCTTTGCAGTTCTTATCTAGAAGTGTTACTACAAATATCATTTTTCTACTTTTTTCCTTGGGTTTTAATGTCTTTCTATGGCATTGCTACCCTCAGAAAAGCATTTCTTTTAAACTGTGTTTATTTTATGGGATGCATTTCAGCCTTAATCCTTGGGAAGAGTGAAAATTATACAAGAAACACCAACCTCCTTTCAAGTTTCAGGGCATATATGTATAATTACTGATGAAAAAAGTCATTTTCTATCTTTCCCAAGAATGATGACTAATTAGGAGGGGGTATGATGGCATAATACCATAACCATTTCCAAATAACCACTGGAAAATGAATAAATACAAGCATTACCAACATAATCATAAAAAAAAAACAGTGGAAAGTAATTGGCCTCACCTTCTCTCTCCCCTGCCTCCAGCTCTTTTAAAAAATTAACAGAATATTCCCAAGCTTTGAAATGGGATTTGCTCTGAACTATTTCTCACTGTACTTGGTACACTTGCATCTACCTACTTCTGATACTTCAGTAACATCTAAGGTAAAGGATCCCCCCGCACATTTGTGCAGTCGTGTCCGACTCTAGGGGCCGGTGCTCATCTCCGTTTGTTAGCCGAAGAGCCAGCGTTGTCCGAAGACGCTTCCGCGGTCATGCGGCTGCATGACGCGCGCGGAATGCTGTTACCTACCCACCGAAGTGGTACCTATTAATCTACTTGCATTTGCATGCTTTCGAATTGCTAGGTTGGCAAGAGCTGGGAGTGCGGGAGCTCGCTCTGTCACGCGGGACTAGGGATTCGAACCCCTACGCCAGTAACATCTACATGTTGCCAAATAGCCTTCTATATCAAAATAAAACAATCCCATTGCATCCATAGTAAATGTTAAGAAGAAGAGACCTAGTCTAGCATCCCAGATATGGAAGTGTTTATTTTTTTTCTTCAGACATTCCCTCCAGTAGGCATATACCCAAGACACAGATTTATTGTTATAAGGAAAATTAGGTCAGAGTCATTACAGGAGTGGAAAAAATATTCTAATCTCTACCATTTTTCTTATCTCAGCCTCTGCCTCTTCGCTCCTCCCAGTGAATCATGTGTCTTGAGTATCTTGTTTACCTATCTTTTCTCACACCCTCAGTTTTATGTCCTCTCCATAACTACACACCTAACAGCCTCTTTGTGTTTGAGCATCTGCATATGTTTTTGAAGTATTGACTGTGGAAAGGATCAGTTTTACCTCAGGACAATTTTCCACCTGTTTTTATGTTCAGCTACAAGCAGGTAGCTTTCTCCTGGAAAAGATAGTTCCTTAAAACTAATGAATTGATTCTGTACAACGGTTTTTATTTATTCAAATTTCTCTGTTCCTTTGGGGGGAAAAAAGGAGATTTGAACTGTATGACTACATAGAAAGAAATTCTGACAGTCAAAGTCCCAACAGATGTAGAGGTCACTAGGTTGGAGAAGACCGATATAAGACAGTGATTCTTGTGTGAAGTAGTAATTACTGTAAATAAGAATTATATATGAGAATTCAGGTATCTCCAGAGATTACAAATTGTGCAGAGCACCTCACATAAAAATGAAGTAAGAAATTAGAAATGATTATTAATGTATTATAAACAGCAAAAATGTTTAAAAAAACAATAGGTGAAGAACAATTAAATCAATTCTCAGTTAAAATTGGCAGATAAAAATAGTTTGAATAATCATCCTGAAATCTAACTAGTAGATGGGTTAACATATCTGGAGAGAATATTGGCGAACCAGGATACCAGCATAATAAAGGACATCTTGCTGGGCAGTAACTTCCTGCTTTCTGAAGCCCTAAAAGGAAATAACTATCAAGCAGGTTTATATGAGGTGCATTTGGTCCATTTAGATGCCTGGATGCCAATCTGTTCAAACCTTTAGAAGGTAAAAAACCAGCCTGCTGAATTTTTATTGGAATTATAATAGTAAGCTAGTTGAAAGATTTTAAAACCACAGAGATATAGTCTATGTGCATTTAGTTTCTGCCAATCAACTGGTGGTTGCATTTTGCACCCAATGATGTTTCTAAGTATATTTCAAAGTAAGATGCATTTCTAACATATGAGGCCAGGTCATCTCAGTCTCCAATAGTCTGGACTCTGCTGTAAGTTGTGTTGCTGAATGGGACCTAGTGAAAAGGGCATCTATTGTGGCGGCCAAATTAGTATCATTCTGTTTTTGAGAAATGCAGCCTCACTTACAACAGACTGAAGATGGTCAGATGAGCTCCTGACATAGTTGTATTGCTCCTAAGCTTCACCTGATTTCAGTGAAAACCAATTGACTTGCATGTTATCTGCTTCTTGGTGACATTGCATCCCAAATCCTAGATGATTTCTTTGGTGGCTTTATTTATTTATTTAATTTTTATCCCGCCTTTATTATTTTTATAAATAACTCAAGGCGGCAAACATACCTAATACTCCTTCCTCCTCCTATTTTCCCCACAACAACAACCCTGTGAGGTGAGTTGGGCTGAGAGAGAGTGACTGGCTCAAGGTCACCCAGCCAGCTTTCATGCCTAAGGCAGGACTAGAACTCACAGACTCCTGGTTTCTAGCCCAGCACCTTAACCACTAGACCAAAAATTGGTGATAGAACATAACCCTGCAAAATAAATTATGAGAAAATACTGTTGAGTCAGGATACCTTGTCTGTCTAGCTCAGTGTTTCTCAACCTTGGCAGCTTGAAGATGTGTGGACTTCAACTCCCAGAACTGTGGGACTTCATGTGTGAGACTTAACTCCCATAGCTGTGGGACTTCATGTGTTGAAGTCCATAGCTGGCTGGGGAATTCTGGGAGTTGAAGTCCACACATCTTCAAGCTGCCATGGTTGAGAAACACTGGTCTAGCTTATTATGTCCAATTTGACTGAATTTCCAGGGTAGGAAGACTTTAGCTCTTGGAGGGAAAAATCTCTACTGCTCTGTTTTTGCTGCTTCTCTTAAACTGGACACCCCAGGGAAAGGCAATTAGGCAGGTCACCACGTGTTGTATATTACAATTTCCAACCCTTTATATTATATATTACAATTACTACCAACCCTTCTGTACGCCTGTGAAACATGGACCCTCTACAAACGCCACCTCCAACTTCTTGAAAGATTCCATCAACGCTGCCTCCGAAAAATTCTGCAAATTACTTGGGAAGATAGGCGGACTAATGTTAGCGTATTAGAAGAAGTGAAAACCACCAGCATTGAAACAATGATCATCCAACATCAACTTCGCTGAACCGGTCATGTTGTTCGAATGCCTGACCATCGTCTTCCAAAGCAGCTACTTTACTCCCAACTTAAGAATGGAAAACGGAATATTGGTGGACAGCAAAAGAGATTCAAAGATACTCTCAAAGCTAATTTTAAAAAATGTAATATCAGCATTGAGAACTGGGAAGCCCTAACTCATGAGCGTTTCAATTGGAGGTCATCCTTTATTAATGGCGCTATGGACTTTGAAGAAGCACGAGTACAGGGCGAAAAGGAGAAAAGAGCTAAAAGGAAGGCACGTCTGGCAAACCCTCATCATGACCGTCTCCCACCCGAAAACCTATGCCCTCATTGTGGGAGGTTGGGCGGATCCAGAATTGGCCTTTATAGCCACTTACGGATCCACCGTTAAAATTTTACCTTTGGAAGACAATCTTACTCGGCTACGAGTGATCGCCAATGAATGATGATGATTACAATTTCCCAAACGTTTTGTCATTGACCATAATAGCTGGGGTTGATGTAAATTATTGTTGAAAATATCTTAGCAACTTACCAGTTGTTAAGCATTCCGATTACATTAGATTTTAGGAAGTCTTAAAGTAAAACTAAAATTTCTCTCCTAGAAAAAAGCCTTTAAATCTGAAACAATTGAAGTATAGAAGCAGCGTGCTGCTAATGAGATTACTTTCATACTCTTTGTAGGTTGTGTCTCCTGGTTCAGGACATCTATGGGATATTTAGTGAAATACAGCTTCCAGTTCTATTTTCCTCTTCACAAGTGATAGAACAATACAGCAAAAAATGGGAAGGAAAATACTGTCATGTTTCTGGACTGAAAATTTTGCGAAGAGTCACCAGGGTAAGGTAAGAAAAGTCACAGTAGTTCTTTGCATCTTAAGGTGAAAAGGAACCAGAAAACCCCAACAATCGAATTATGTCCCAGATAGCAATATGAATATAAAACTAGACACTTGCCATTAACTAACATTATTGTTGTTCCTAACATGGACAGGACACTGCATATTCATACTAGCATTCTTCCATGAATCTGAGTACCCTTATACTCGATTGTTAGAAAAAATGACTCTGAGATTTGCTCTTAAGTTGAAAAGCTTTTTATCATGGAATGTACTTCTTACCCCTTATTGTTCTTATATGCTTGTTTTTTTGTTTTCCTTTTTTTGAGAATGGATGACTAGAACGCCTTTTTTGTTCTGCTGTTTTTGAGAATGGATGACTAGAACTCCGTAAAGTCATTGCTAAAGTAACCCGGATTAACTCTATGTGAGGCAGTATCTTTGTTTCCTGACATCCTTTCATGTTATCGTGCTTACTCATGCATGACTACCTTCCTTCCCCAAGTTAACCTGAATACTTTACAGCAGTTTAACAGAAGGTGACTAATGAGAGACTATGATAAAATGAGGAAAAGAGGGCAATATGCTGAATTTTATCATGTAAAAAGTTCTGTGTTGATTTGTGCCGTGCATGTCATTTTTGTATAGGAAAAAAACCAGAAACACAACCAATAATTTAAATATTTTTTTCTACTGACTAGAGACTGCCAGTAGAAGTTATAATTGCGCTGAAATTAGCATACTTGGTTTCAATGTGTGTTGTAGAAAATAAAAGCCATATATCAAAATTCATCTTTACTTTGACATATCACTCTCAAAATGTTAAATGTATCATTAACTTATTGTATTCGATTTTCTGTAAAGCTTTTTTCAGATTGGCTTTCCACCTTCCACTGCTTCCTTTGCAACATAACATACAGTATTTACATCTTTTCTGTTTTTCATAATGAAATCACAGGCTTAATCCTTGCTACACTATATTTTAATTCTACAATACATTGGATTCTCACAGACACATACCATTTCATCCAGACTGGCTTCCAGATCTTGACCATTCATTTTCTATTACTCCTATATTTCTGAAATTTCTGCTTGAGTATATACCTCTAACTGAATGTCTGGCAGATGTCTTGCTCTTGTCTCCACTTTCCATTTCTCTGATGGAAAAACTTTTATTTCTCCTTGTTCATTGATACAAATCAAATTTTCTGTTTTATTCCCACCCAACAAATTGGCATCCCTAAATATTATTGTGTCATCTTTATATCTACTGATAAAACCCCAATAAACACATGTACAGTAGCCTTGGTTTAGTCTTCTACAACCATTTCCTCCTTTTTTGCCTAATTTTACATAATTTCCCTGTTTAAAATTTTCTTATTAAAGTAAGGTAATTAAAAAAGGTAAAGGTTCTCCCCGCACATTTGTGCAGTCGTGTCCGACTCTAGGGGCCGGTGCTCATCTCCGTTTGTTAGCCGAAGAGCCAGCGTTGTCCGAAGACGCTTCCACGGTCATGTGGCCGCATGACACACGCGGAATGCTATTACCTACCCACCAAAGTGGTACCTATTCATCTACTTGCATTTGCATGCTTTCGAATTGCTAGGTTGGCAAGAGCTGGAGCTAGTGCGGGAGCTCACTCCGCACGCAGGGCTAGGGATTCGAACCTCCGAACTTGCGATCTTCTGATCAACAAGCCTGGCGTCTTACACACTGAGCCACCACGCCCCTAATTACTTGACCGTAAATCTCTGCATACTGTAGGTAAACAGTAGTTTTCTATATTTAATTCAAATTCTTCACCTTTTTGCCAACATCCATGATCCTAGTAATATTTTACTTGTGTCAACAAGATTGCTCTGTTTCCCCATGATGATATTTGGTTCTGGTAGTTGCATTAATTCTGTAGGTTCTCAACATAGCAACAGTGTTTCTCATATATCCCGATTAATGAGGGATTGTTTAACTGTGATTTGTTGAATAAACCACATTTCTTTGAGTTCATGTATTTGACTAAGCCATTGTCTTTAGTTTATAAATTACAGGGGCTGGCATCAGGGTAAAAATAAAATCTCCTTTGAGTTGAGCTTGACTTAACAACCCATTTTCCCCTCCATAGCAGTAAAAAAAAAAAGTTGTTACAAATGCATTTCTACTCAGCCGTGATAGGGGGTGTGGTGGCTCAGCGGGTAAGACACCAGGCTTGTCGATCGGAAGATTGCAAGTTCGGAGGTTCGAATCCCTAGCCCTGCGTGCGGAGTGAGCTCCCGCACTAGCTCCAGCTCTTGCCAACCTAGCAATTCGAAAGCATGCAAATGCAAGTAGATGAATAGGTACCACTTCGGTGGGTAGGTAACAGCGTTCCGCGTGTGTCATGCGGCCACATGACCGTGGAAGCGTCTTCGGACAACGCTGGCTCTTCGGCTAAGAAACGGAGATGAGCACCGGCCCCTAGAGTCAGACACGACTGCACAGATGTGCAGGGGGATCCTTTACCTTTTACTCAGCAGGAAATCCCATTGATTTAAAAGGCTTATTCCCACGCAGTACCATACCTACTGTACTTACTTGGGATTAAATCTGACTGTGTTGTGGAATTTCTTTTAGCAGCAGTACAAGATTCCATTGGGAATCAAAGTAACTAAAATACAGATGTGAGCAAATATGACATGAATTTGCTTTGATGATTGTATGTTTCTAATTATTATACTTTTAAATGGTATTGTACATCCTCACACAGATTTCACCAGATTTGTGCTTTGCTTACTTGTTTTCTTTTTAAAGAACTCTAGAGCTTTTTAGTCTAATTGACAGTCTTTGGCCACCATTATCACCTCTTCATGTCCCAGGCAAGAGACAAGGAAATGAAATGGTAAGATACTTTGAAACCTGTTTTTTCCAAAATAAGCATCTAAATAAGGTTTTCTAAATAAATTATCTTCTCAATTCCCTCATTAAATTTTAAACATTGTATTTTCCTCCCCTTAACATAACATCAGCAACAATTACTGTTCCAAGTTATTTGGTAATGTATATAGATAATATTACAATTTTCACTGTATGGGAAAGGATTTAAATTTAGAAGCAAAAGCTTCTAAAATTTGAGATTCCTGAAGGGAATTAAAAACAAAATGTTTAGTATATTTGTGTATTTGAAATTCCAGATTAGTCTAATTTGCCCTTGATTCATTTTAAAGTCTCCAGAGAATGGCGTCTTCAGCTGGAGATACTCTATTTTCTTCAATCGACCTTCACATTTTATCACAATCTTATACAAAACCAGAGCTAGAAAAATATATGAAGGAGATAAACTTCTGTAATAGAATATTTATGCATCTTAAAACGACAG
The DNA here is from genome assembly GCA_023362775.1 of Charina bottae. Classification (NCBI taxonomy): domain Eukaryota; kingdom Metazoa; phylum Chordata; class Lepidosauria; order Squamata; family Charinaidae; genus Charina; species Charina bottae. Next base: position 169,706,522 of record JALMGJ010000003.1, on the reverse strand, counting down.
TGCTAGCTGTGAAAATGAAGAAAATGTGAAGTAAATATATTTGTATAATATATACAAAGCTGTTTGCAGTAATTAAAATACCATAGTTTGTTATAGTAATTTAATGAGATTTTGAGGTGCTGTTGTACTGATTTATAGCCATTACAGTTTGGGAGAGAAAGATAGCTAAGATACATTCTAGCATGGAAGATGCAATTCCAGCTAAGTACAATGTGCCAACTGTTGTCTTCAGAAGTAAAAGCATATTCAAAATGATAATGAGGCAAACTACAATATCCTTGTAGTTAACACTGAAATCAGTCTCTCTCAAATATTGAATAGAAATATTCATGTCTTTGTTACTTAATTCTTGTAGAAGTAGAGAAGATCAATGCTGCACAGAGTGGGTGTGATTGCATATTCAGTATGAAAGGAGGTTTTTTTGTGGCTGTTAGGGAATATAGTAAATTCACGGTCTCTTTCAAATTTCCTCTTATATCTAATGAATGGAAAATCTGTTCACTTTGGTACCTCTTATCTCAGAAGAATAAAATGTTCTTGAAGGTCCTACTTAATTATAACATCAATCAGGGAAGGACACTAGAGAACATTAAACTCCAGATTAAAGTATGTTGATGCTTGTGCTCTTTGCGTAAAATTTAAAGTGGGAGGTGGATCTATGTCAGGCAGGACTTGAATGATGGAACAGGTGGAGTTATGGTTACAGCAGAAGTTACAGCATATGCTTGCTTCTGGCTTTTATTCTTAATTTCTTTATCTATTTCTTTTATTCTTAATTTCTTTAATTTCTTTCTCTAATAATATCCTCAAAAAGGAGGAACTTCTAATTATCTTCTGGCATATACCTTAGTAAGAGTTAATTCTTAAATGACAGGCAGTTTGGCAGGGCCGCTACTAGGAGGGGCAAGCGGGGCATGTGCCCTGGGCGCTGCGCTGGGGGGTGCACCAAAATGACGCCCGGGGGCGCCAAAATTACAAAATAACCCATGGGGGGGGCGCAGAATCCATGTTTGCCCCGGGTGACACAGACCCTAGTTCCATCCCTGCAGTTTGGTGTAGTGTTTAAGGTACTAGGCTTAATGAGGGTTGTCCCCTGCCTCTCTTAGCAGTGGAAGACCTACATATTTGAGCAGTTCCATCCTGTCCCTGTGTGCATACAGCCTTTCAGAGACTGTCACTCCACCACTGCTGTGCTTCCCTGCCTCTTCTCAGCATGCTAGCTGTGTTCAAAACAGCTTGGGAGAAACCCAAAAATGTTCCTTCACCAGCATGAAACTCTTACTGGGTTATTGCTGTGGGGATCATAATTCACCAGCAAAGCTGATTTGGCATAATGTGGAGCAGTGTTTCTCAACCTTAGCAACTTTAAGCTGTGTGGACCTCAACTCCCAGAATTCCCAGCCAGCATGCTGGCTGGGGAATTCTGGGAGTTGAAGTCCACACAGCTCAAAGTTGCCAAGGTTGAGAAACACTGATGTAGAGTAATATATTTTTCTGGTTTTTCTGTGGATTTACTAAGTGCTTCACAAATTGGTCGTTCTTTGAAACCTCTTTCCAGTCCCTCCATCTGCACAATGCCCACTACTGCAGTATATAAGGAAGAATGCTTTGTGCAACATAAAAGCACACAAATTGATGCAAGGGACATTTGTGTGTTATTTCTGTTATCGAGAGGAGAAACTTAGAAATATAATTGCTTTTGTGCTTTGCTGAGTTTTTTGTTAATTCGCACTGGAAATTCTGTGAGGGTAAATTGAGTGATTGATTTGCTAACTTGGGTAAAGCGATGATGGTTGAAGGTGAACTCCAGATTTGCGTGTATATGGACAAAATAGGGTGAAAGCATGTGAGATCTACAGTTGGTCAGGACATGAAATGGGTATACAGTGTTTTGGGGCATGAATTGCAGATCTAGTAGGTTGTGATGCTTCAGAACCTCCATGTGCACAAATGGAAATAAAAAGGTGAAGCTGTTTTCATTCCTCCCATTCCTTTATGATTGGAGTAATTATCAAGAAAATACTCTCAAGAGCATTGTGTCATTCAAATTTATAATTAGCATAGTATTGCTTTATAGAATCTTAAAATAAATAAAATAGATTTGATCTCGTAACAGCCACATAAAGAGAATATCAGATAAAGAGAATATCATGTTACTTTATCTTCTACTATTCATGTCCCCTATCTCTTGCTGCTCAATATTCAGTTTGGCAACATTCTTGTTTCTCAGTTATGTGGCTTCATCTGCTTATTGTCAGATTCACCCACATGCTAATATTCTAAATGACACAGAAATCATGTGAAGAAATGAAAATATTAGATCCCATTTTGGCCATGATTATCATGGCAAAACAACTTAAGTGATTTGTTGCTTTGTGCTTAGCTGTATTCTTTTATGACATAAGTTTGTGGGTGTAGACTCACAAGAAAGTCTGAATGAAATATTATTCCTGATTTTGCAAAGTGTCAACCCTTTGACATTTGAAGGAGGAGAAGCTGTTGGCTGCTACCAACTCTTCTCCCTTATTTAGGTGGGCTTCCTAGTCTGTACCAAGTAAATTAATTTAATATGATTCATTTGTTTAATGACTATCTATTTTGATTATTTTCAGCAAGTTACTGCTAACCAGCTCCCTCCTAGTTTCTGTTACATTCTTGCTGCTCACCCTGATTACATTGATGCAGATGAAAGAGAACAAATTTCAAATTTATATTTTCCCCCAGCTGTTCATAGTCTCAAGGAAATTTACCAGGTATTTTTTTCCTTAAAATTTTTACAATCAGCATAACTATTAGCATAATAGTTTGGAATTAAATATTGGCCCAATTTTAATTGTTTTTCAGATGGGTGATTTACCTCAGCGTTGCAGTTTTTGGGCGTACGTTGTATATCAAAGACTGCAGGTATTATTTTTATGTAAATAATCTTCCTTTGTAAACCAACCAGTTATTTTTAATTATTATTGCATTTATGTTCTGGCTTTCTTTTAAGAGTTCAGTGTGTGCATGTGGGAGCCACCCCTCATTTTATCTGCACATAACCCTCTGACATAGGCTGAGCTAAAAGGGAGTGACTGGATCAAAATCACCCACTTTGGTCAAACAGACACTTGAATCTGATTCTTCTCATCCCAGTCCAACCCTTTGAACACGAAACCACTGAATATGTCGTCAGTCTAAATGATAATCTTTTTATGTACTAGAGGATTCTTTGGGGTTTGGTGAAAAGAGAATTTCTTCCCCAGAAATGTAGGAGTCACTTTCTACATTGAAATTGTTCTTCAGTCTTGAAGTGGTAAATGAATTATATGTGTCTTCTATTCATTGCAATGTATAGCTCTTTCTTTTTAAAATGAGAAGTCTAAAGTATATGAATGAGAGCCTAGGTACTTCCTATTTTTACAATAAACAACATGTTCATTTAGAATCAACAACACTGTTCAGTAACAGTGCAATTCTCCTTATGGCAATTAGTTTGTGAGAAGATCAATGACATGTTCTCATAATTCTAAATATGCTCATCAGCCCAGAAAGATTGCCTATTCCTGATCAAGAACACAATTCCTTAAAGTCTGATGCTGCCTTAAGAGTTTTATCAGAGGGTCGCCATCTTTATATGTTTGTTTCATTGATATTCTGTCCTTCCTCTAGAAACTTAAGGTTGCTTACATAGGGATTTCCCTTCATTTATCCCAACAGCAACAATACTGTGGGGTGGACTCAGAGAAAATAACTGGCCCAAAGTCACCCAGTTGGTTCCCATGAGTAAGCGTAGATGTGAACTTGGGTGTTCCCAGTCCTAGTCCAACACCTTAAACCACTGTGCCATACTGGCTGTCTAATTATTAAATCAAATTACTTGATTATATTCATATTCAGATTAAAAATTAATTTTAGAAAGATTGTTTACAATAAAGTGAAAACATAAAGTAAAAACAATGCTATGATACTGAAGAAGTAACATAATATACCTGAAATAATCTTATTCATTTAGAGAGTGGATAATGTACCACTACAAATAATTCCACTTACAGAAAAGTTTGTGTATACAGTACCAGAGAAAAGATTTTGATGAAACTGAAACTATTGCATTCACAGAAACTACTCTGAAAGATACAAAGATGACATGAGATGCCTATTTGGACATTGAAAATATTACATAATTAGATGAGAGATGACTAAATAGCTAAATCTAGAAACTACAGTAAAAACTGAATATATCTGGCCAGACTTCATCTGCCCCTCCCTCTGCCCTTTATAATCCAGGTGGTTAACTCTTTTTTTCCCCTCTCCTTTCCAAGCTATCTTCCTAAGAGCTCTAACATTTTCTTTCCCTAAATATTTTATATGGGTTTGTGGGCAGTTGCTGGAGTTTGTTTGTCATCACAGTACAGAATAGTTCTACAAATGACTCCAACGAAACATATGACATATCTGGTTGAATTGCATTCCAGAGATTTAAATTGGATAATACATTAAAATGAAACATGAAATGTTCTATAAAATTAAAATTCATTTACACATGGGAACAAAACATTTTGGAGACTCTAAGAGTTAAAAATCTCTGAAATTTCTCAAGTTGAGTCTTGTTTGTTTTACTTACCACAATCAAATACTATTATCTAGCATTAAAAGACAACTTAAATATTAGGTTATTTTAAAGTAATAAAGTATATTTTACTTATTTAGTAAGTAAGTAATAAAATAGTTGTCTTAGCTTTTACAGAATCAGTGATAGTTGAGTGAGCTCTTTAAAAAAATGCCTTCTCAAGTATTGCTCCAGACGTTTTGGGTTCTCGCATAATTTATATGCCTCCTGGTTACATCTGCTTCATGTTTGGAAGCATTTAATACAAGACACCAGCAAGCTCTGTTTCAATTAGCTGTACATCTGGGAAATCTTCAGTCCCCACAGCTAAGTATGTTCATGATGCTGCTTTATCCCTGGAGGCCAGATTTGCCAATAGGATATCATACCTACAAAAAAAGAAAAAATAGATTTATCAGCTGTGACTTTTCTCCATATACATTACTGTGAAGTTGAGGGAGTTTTAACAAAAAACAAGTTTTTAAAATTTATGGCAATTTTTAAAGACAATTTATAGACCATCCCCACTGTTTTTCATTTCCTGTTACCATTCTCCCTTCTTCCTACTTTCCTGTCCCATCAACAGTTATGTGTATATATAATATTCCTTCCTTCAGGAATGTACACCATTCATCTGTTGAAGTGTACTATAATCCACAAAAGTTTATGTGATGATAAATTAGCTAGTTTCCATTGGTTTGAAGAACTGCTGAAAGAGACCAGTAGTCTATCTTTACAGCATGATCCTTTCACAATAGCCAGTCAGATTCTTTTGGGAAGCCCGTAATCAGGACGAGAAAGTATTAGCCCTTTCCTGAAGCTGGTATTAAGTGGCTTTGAACTTGGAAGTTCAGATGCACCAAATATTATAAAATAGATGTAGTATTTGATACGTAGTAACCAAAATTATATATTGTCTTCTAAATGTGATCGTATAATAGATTTCTTTAACCACAATATACTGCCGGCAATTTCATTTACAGTCCCTCTCCTAATAGTCCATATTTTCATTATTCACAATTGCTGTTTATCTTCATTGAAATATTACCCATAAATCTAAGTTCTCTTGCCTTATTAGTCTGCATAACTGAATACTGAATTCAGTTCAGTATATGGGAAGCTAGCGGGGAGGTTTGCCTGATTTAGAGTCACTTCCTATCAAAGTTTATTTGATATTTTATTGCCTATTTACCTACCTTATAGAGAGCATTTAGGAGCTCTTCAGTCTGTTTTGTTTATAGCCCCCTGAGCAATTTGGAATCACCCATAAACTTGGCTGTCTTACTGTTTATATACAGATCCAGCTCCGGGATGTTCTACTTTTCTTCCAGAATATCCAACTTTTCCCTAGAATGGGCTGATCTAAGAGTTCCAAAAGGGTGTAGTCTATTTCTAGAAGTGGATTGCCCTGAACTGCCCATAGAAAAGTGGCTAGGCAGCATCCAGAATATACACTTACTTCCAATTCTGGATAATTCACTTCCAGAAATAAATTAACCATCCCTGGAATATTCAGATTGGCCTGTTTCAGTGGAATGGGAGAAAAATGATATGTGTCAGGAGGAAAACGAAACATTCCAGAGTTCTACCACAGAATGTTTTCCACACCTCTATTACACTCTCCTAGTTCCAAATCTTTTATGACCAACTTAAAAATCCCAACCCTTACAACAGATCTTAGTGAGAAATCCTGCTATAGAGGATTGTGCTAATAAATGTATAACAACCAGCCCTGCTGGCTCCATTGCTGCTGCTGTGCCACACTATAAGCCACCAAACAGCTGATGGGTGTGCTCAGCTCTGCTCTCAGTCAGCTCAGAGAGTTCCTGGAAATTTAAAAATTGGCTCTTGTGAGCTGGTAAGAGCCATCTCCAACACACCACTGGTGGTAAGCACTACAGCTCCCTATTAGTCCCCCCCCCATCTCAGGTGGCCATAGACAAAGCTGGAGCAGGCTTAGGGGAAGAGCAGAATTGTATGATAACACAGTTGCTTTGTAGTACAGCTTTTCAAATTTCTACTCGTTCTTTAGTTTCTTTGACCCTATGTTCTCATTTGCTCAGGGATTTCCACAAATTAAAAGCATAGCCTTTACACTAGAAACATCCCAGATGATTTTGTTTCACATGTGCATTACTCTTGTTTTAATTAATATGAAAAACTAAATGATTAGTTCATTCAGAATTCTCTAACTGAATTGCAACGTTAGTTCAAATATTTAATTGTAGGTAGTATTTTACAGTAGCCACTTAATTCAATTTTATCAGCATCTTTAAAATGGAGAAAGATATATCATAAATGGAAATGAGATTTTGTAATTGTGAAAATATAATTGAGCTCACCTATGCTAACCGTTCCAGAAATAAAATGTCATGGCTGGAACTTGTTTACTAGTTCAATCTCTGCTAGCAAGGATGTGTCCTTCATACAAGTCTGCTATATCATAAAATATGAGGGGAAGACCTTGGTTCGGTTTAAATTTCTTTTGCAGACTAATTTATTCCAGGAAAAATAATCTTTTCTGACTACATTTTGTGCTTAAGAGTCGAATCTCTTTTTGTCTTCTTTTTAAATCAGAGCTGCTCCAGAGAGCTAGTGGAACTAAAACTCTTCAGCTCTTTCTGTGGATTGGGAAATGGAAATATTGCCTTTTTATTATTATTATCCAGAATAAGTATTATGGTACGAAAGGAAAATGAGGAAATATATTCCATCTGGGCTTGGGGAACTGTACTGCCACATAACTCAATCCTGCTGCTGTTTGTCTGTTCTGTCCTTTTTGTTCAGAACAAATTGACACACATACAGGAAGATGATGGTCTTAAAATGAGTTATTGTTATTTGCTTTTTGGCTGACAGTCCTGTTGGTCAGAATCTAAAGGTTAGTATTTTAGTGTTCCAGTGTTTCTGCTGTATGTCTTTAAAAAGTATAATAATTAAAATTCAATCTTTGAATTAACAATTTAATTTTGAAATGAGAACAGCAGCAAAACTAGATTTAAAACGTTATTCATCGTCGTTTATTAACCCTTTTTCAGTCACTCATATTTTCCAGTCTTTTTTTGAGACTATAAATAAAATTAATATACAATTCTTTGAAAAAAATAAAATGCAAATATTATCTGATTAAAGCTCTAATATTACTGATTCTGAAGAGATATGGTAGCTATAGCAATCTGTTAAAAGAAAAAGTGTTACCGTGACATTTTAAGGACTAATTGAATTATTATGTCTGAGGAAGATTATGTCATGATAAACTGATATATGTGTAGAGCTGCGTGCATGCCAACAGAACTCCTGGTAGTAGCCTCTCAGCTGCTGGAAAGGGCCTTTTGGTTTTGTTGAAATGGGTGAATTATGACAGAAGTGCTGAGAAGAAAAGGGAGATCCTGAAAGATCTTGAGCTTTTCTTTTTACAGTCAATTGGGTTTTTTTCTTAAAATTTCAACTACAGCATCAGTATTTCAGTTTAAATACTCTAATTTTATAGATATTTTATAACACCTGTTTGTAGACCACATACCTGTAATAGTGCAGTCTATACATGTCTCTGACTTCTGAGAGGGCCTACTTTCAGGAAAGTGTGCTTAGGCAAGAATGACAAAAATGACAAATGATCAAAGTTGAACAGAATTTTAATCTGAAGTGATTCTGCAGTATCTTCAATAATTGCTACTTGCAATATTTATTATTTGTTTATTTGTTTATTTTCTATCCCTCCTTTATTATTTTTATAAATAACTCAAGGCAGTGAACATACCTAATGCTCCTTCCTCCTCCTATTTTCCCCACAACAACCACCCTGTGAGGTGAGTTGGGCTGAGAGAGAGCGACTGGCCCAAGGTCACCCAGCCGGCTTTCATGCCTGAGGCGGGACTAGAACTCTCAGTCTTCTGGTTTCTAGCCCGTTGCCTTAACCACTAGACCAAACTGATAATAATCTGTTTATATTAGTTTTACAATTTAATAATACATTTCTCAGTGTAAAGCTGGAACCCTTTTGAGTATGGAAGGAGCAACAAAAGGTAAGCAATTTCATTATGAGATCATTTGTTTTGATGACCTTTATCTTCTGTTGAATATTTTTCTTCCTGTCCCAAACAGGATATTTTTGTTGCTAGAATAAATGTTTTTGTTTCTCCCATTACCTTTTATGAATCATTTAGTTTATATGCATCCTTGAAAAATGTCGAAATTTATCCAGGAAGAAAACTTCCAAGTTTATACCTATAGAGTTTCTACCAAGAAAGTGGAGCACATTACCCAGCGTAGGAATAATGCTTCTGGTATTTTCCTTATTCAAAGAAAAACTACATAATAATGTTTTAAATTTTCAGAAGAGAACTAGGTCAAAGGCATCACACCATATGTTTGAACTGCTCAGTAATTATGAAATGCTCAAGTGACTTATTTGAAAACCAGTGCATATAAGGAAAACATTTATATTTAAACCTTAATTAAGGGTAAGCTATTGATAATGGGGGTCAGGACTTAATGCTTTTTAGTGGCCAGAAGTTTCTATGAGTGGAAAGATGAGGCAAAGTGGGTAGGCTCAGAATTTTCTAAGGGAATTGGACTAAGCCTATGAGACCGATGTTCAAATCCACCTTCAGCCATGGAACTTCACTGGATGACTTTGCCAGTCACTATCATTCAGCCCAACCTATCTTACAGGATTGTTCTGGGAATAAAATTGGAGAAAAGAGTACTATGTATGCTGCCTTGCATTCTTGGAGGAAAAGCAAGATATAAATCTAACAGAAAAAGTGAAGTTTAGAACTTACAGGTTTCGTTGGTATTTTTCACCTCAAAATTCTACCTATTTTCAGTTCCTGTAGTTAGAATTGGCTCTGGGGACTGCAAAAGAGGGATCTGAGGGCTGCAAGTCATCCCTACAATATAGAGACTTTCACCTTGACAATTAAGATGGGTATAGCCATGCTATTCTACCTACATGACTTCAGATAATTCCAATTTGCTTGTTGCAATGGTTTGCTGAGTCAAATTGCTATGGGTAGTCCTTGCTTAACAACTGCCCTGTTTAGCGATGGTTCAAAGTTACAACATCGCTGAAAAAGTAACTTTACGACCTGTCCTTGCACTTATGACTATCGCAGCAGCCCTGTGGTCCATGTGATTGAAATTCAGGTGTTTTGCAACCAGCGGGTGTTTACAGTGGTCTCAGAATCCCATGGTTACATGATGGCCATTTGCGCGCTTCACAGCAGGCTTCCAACAAGCAGAGTCAGTGGAGAAGTTGGCAGTAAAATTGCAAATCGCAGTCATGTGATGTCTCGCTTAACAACTGTGAGTTATTCGCTTAACAACCGTGGCGGAAGTGAGGTTGTAAATCCATCACGGTCACATGATGTCTCACTTAACTACCACATTGCTTAGCGACAGAGTTGCTGGTCCCAATTGTGGTTGTTAAGCGAGGGTTACCTGTATAGCAACTTTGAATGTGGTACAGCATTCAGTGGGAAGCTGCATCCACTGTTTTGCTTTCTTTCTAAGCTTCAAATCTAGTTGTAACACATAGTTGCTTTATTGCGATCAGTAGGCAGCAGTGATGATAACCCAGTGATTTTACCTCGGTGCATATACAGGAGCTGGATGTCTTTTTGCTATATTGTTGTAGCACAACCATAGTCACCTCCTGACCTTCTGAAGATCTGCAAAAGATCAGGTGACTCTAGATATCACCTAAAGGGATGAAATTTTTTTGGCCAATATTTTGGGCTTGGGGGGGGGCAGTTAAGAATGGGGTAAGAGAAGAAGAGAAACCATTTCCAGCCCTATTTTAAAATCACTCTAAATAGACCAAAATTGTGCCACCAAAATTAGGCATTTTTTTCTCTGAATTTCAGTGATACAGGGTGCAGGGGGCTGTATGTGGCGTATAATCCATTGATTGTTCACCCTGATTAAAATGCTACTAGCTACGTTGAAGTTTCCACCTGCTTAATAGTCTCTAATTTTATGCCAGTTAGAAAATATTTTCTTAAATTTTAATATTTAATTTAATTTAATTTAATTTTGTTTTCCTTTCAACCCTAGGGAATAGGCAGCACTTCTCCAGCCCAAAGGCAATTTTGGTTATTTGTCACTGATTTTTCGCTGCAAAGAGAGTCTGAGATCAGTTCTGGAATACCCAAAACTCTACCCGTCTCAGTTGCTTCATCATGTGTGATTGATGTGGAAGTAACGGAAGCACTCAAGAGCACTTCCCCCTGTATTGTTTTCTTCAAGGATGCTATGTGTGGAAATGGTAAGGATTAATACAATTTAATAACATCTATGTCTTGACAAAGTGTAATTGCATTCATATCTAGATTGCAAACCAAAATGAAGCATGATCTGTTTAGTCCCACAAAAATCAACTGCCCTGAAAACTGCAGAGAGTTTATATTTCTTTATCTTTTAATTTAACTTAACTTTTAACTCTTTTAATTCTGGCTGTTTTACTGTAGTCGTAGTGGAGGAGAAATCTACCCACCTGCTTCTATCATAAGATAATGATTGCTGCATTCTGGGAGAGACCAAGTCTTTAAAAACAAATACACACCTCCATATGTGTCTTAAAATGGGGGAAAATGGCATTAAGAGTATGGAAGACCCATGTATTCATTTGAAAGCAAAGTCCATGAAGCTGCCCTATGTGCATCACCATTCAGAAATTTGAGTATTTTTCCCATTTTGAAATACATATGCAACTGAACCTTGGGTGTTTATTCATTTGATTTATACCCCACCTTTCTGTAGTGTTAATACTCAAAATAGCTATTTTTTAATGTAAAAAACTAAAAACAGTTTAAAATGAACACTAAGGTGCTAAAAATATTTAACAATAAAAGCCTGGTATGTCCTGAGAAGTGTTGATTGCCCGTTGTGGGTGACTGACAAGCTAGTTTTTGCTAAGAGAAAGCAAGGAGAGTTAACTGGAATTTGCCTATAGAATTCAAGGGGAGTCCCTAACAAACCAAGTTTTTTTCTCTAATCCAAGATTTTGTACCGTACTAATCTTTGAAGATGAGAAGGGATCAAGAAAATGTAAGCTTCTCCACTGGTTATACCCTAATAAGCAAAGATAAATAGACAGGAGTTATGAGCTGCTATGCTTGTAGCATTCTTGCATAAGAACAGCATGGCATATATTTGGAGCAAATTTACATTTTAGCAGTCCTTGAAGGAAAACTCAAAGGATTGGAGCAGCAAGTGGCTACACTTCAGCACATGAGAGAAGATAAGGATTTATCAAGGAGATACTGGACGCATCATTTTCTTTAGAAGATGAACAAACCAATAATCCTATCAACTCAGAAACAGAGAAATCAAACCCTAGCACTAATGGAAAAGGGGCAGATGCAGGCTATGCTGCCTCTGAAACTGATACAGAAGATTTGGATATGGAACTGGAATCAAGTCATCCTAGTGGTATGTAGAAAGCCAAAAGATGCCCAGGCAAAGGAGTTGCCGCTTACAAGGGAGGATATGTGATGTAAGCTGGGTCTTACTAGACTCAGGATTTTACAGCTTCAGCTGTGCCTGAGGAGCCTGAGGTCCACTCAGGGAACATTCTGCAATGAAACAAGGGCCAGACTTACCTTGAAGCTGTATGTGGTACATGCTATGTGAATTCCTGACCCCAGACTGAAGCCTACAACTGTGACCAACTCCCCCTTGTACTGGAGCAACTTGCTAGATCCTAGACTCTTGAACTCACTCCCATTATCACTTCTGCCTGACTAACTGTAACCCTAATCCTTCTATAAGCAAGTACAACAATAAGTTGTCTTCTGGATTTATGACATGTATACTTTCTGACAGACCATAATTAGGCTATAAGAATGGATCCTTGAAGGGCATAGGAATTTCAACTATACTCTGGAAGAAGACAAAGAGAAGAATCATGGTGGCTGATGATTCACAATAAGGAATTGAAGTGTGTGTGTGTTGGGGATCTATTGGTTTGTGAAATGAGCTGTCTGCCCAGAGCAATGTTCAGGGATGTGACAACTTCTAAGACTTATCAAGTCAACTGACAAATACCCTTCCCGCTAATACATGTGGGGGCAAATGATGCTACAAAAGAACTACTACATCTGTATCACCACAGACTTAATTTTAGAAGGAACCTCAAGAGCCTGGGGGCTCAGGAAGTGTTCCTATACATTCTTCTGGCCCATGACAGAAAATAAAAAGGGGAAAAATACTGCAAGCAAACAACTGGATATGAAATAGTGTTGACTGGAAGGTTTGTGCACAGTAGAAAGTGGGAGTGTTGCTACAATGGGACCTCAAAGAGAACCATTAGTGACAAATGGCTCATAAAGTTCATGGCGTTTGTTGTCCAAAAACTAATGCTCCAGAGTATGGGAAATAAAAATAAGGTTGAACTCTTAGTACAGAAAGTCAAATATGATTTAATAGATATAGCATAGACCTGGTGAGATTACTCCCGTCGTTGAAATATAGCAGTTGGAGGATACAATTATTTGAAAAGGAATAGAACCAATAGAAAGAGAGAAGTTGCACTATATGTTAAAAGTGTTCATTTCAGCTCAGATGTCCAAGGGAATCAACTTGGCAATGCTATAGAAAATATCAGGGTTAAAATGTGCAGGAATTCTAATTTAAAAAAAAATTCTGGTCTAATCTACAAAAAGAAAAAAACATAAAAATAAAAACAAACTAATAAAAATTAAAAGAATGAATAGAAACATATTATAAAGCATATAAGAAAACATACAGATTAGATTTTAAACAAATCATTAAATCTTGAGCACACAAAATAAAGTTTATCAGTCTTTCCATTATGTGGAAAAAGCCTGTTCATAAACTGAAAGCAAATAGAGATCTGAAATCCAAGATTATAAATCTGGTCTTGCATTATTTTTCCAACATCTAAGAATAATCTGTTGATCTTTTGAGATACATCTAGCAAACTGAGAGTTATTAAATCCAAATGAGGCAATATGAATTGGACATAATATATAATTTATTATTCAAATTTATCCCCGCCCATCTCCCAATTAAGGGACTCTGGGCGGTTAATATGAGAAGGTGTCCCCTCACCCCTTTTACACTTCTAATATAATGAAATTAATACCCAGTCCTTCTTAAACATTCTCTGGGTATTCAATAAAGATAAACATTAATATATTGTTGATTTAATATCATCTTAAGATTTTGTAAATATATTTAATGTTCTTTAAAACCCTTATCATTTGATTTGTTAAAACAGGATAAATGAATAAAAGCCATACTGTTGTTGGTATCCACTGTCACCTTCCCACCAAGGAGAAGATGTGGATAGTGCCTGTCAAAAGCAAATCACAGATCTTTCAAAGAGGCATGGAGCAATAGTGATAGGGGACTTAATTACCCTGATATCCATTGGAAGACAAACTCTGCCAAGCATGGTACTTGCAGGAAATTCCTGGCTCGTCTTGCTGACAACTTTCTCAGTTTGATCTATCCTAACTTTCTCCTTCAAAGGATAGACCACAATAAGATAAGGTATATTTGACCAGATACCAACCAATACAGAATGCTTTGTTGAGGAAATTGAAGCAGGAGGACACTGGAGAAAGTGAGCTGGTGTTTTTGATTTTAAGGGAAACAAAACCTGATCCTGAGATAGAATCTCAAATACTAAAAGTCAGAATGTGCTGAGGTTAGTGAAGGATGCTACAAACAGTAAAAAAGTCTTGTTTAGATATCTTCAAAACAAAAGCAAAAGAAGTGAATTAGTTTACATGTTCCTCATTTACTACAACACAATGCTAATGAGTAACAAAGAAAAAGCAAAGCCTGTGAACTCTTATTTGGGTTCGTTTTTTTCTAATAAAAAGTATATCCCACAGTAGGAAATTATGAAGAGCAGGATGAAGGGGCAGAATGGTAATTTGGGACTGATGGAAGCATGGTTAGAGAATATTATTTTACTCTGAATGAATTTAAATCTCCAGGGTCAGATGAATTTACTTCCAGGATATTAAAGGGACTAGGTGATAGTTTCGCCAAGCCCTTATGTATTATTTTTGAGAAATCTTGGACAACTGGTGAAATACAAGATGTTTATAGGAGAGCAAATGTCTCTATGTTCAAAAGGGGCGGGGAAAACTACAGAAAACCCAGAAAACTACAGACCAGTCAGTCTGAGATTGATAAAGCAGATCATAAACAAATAGATCTGTAAGTACCTTGAAAAGAATGCAGCAATTACCAAGTATCAGCATGATTTTTTAAAAAACTCATTTCATTTTTCATTGGGAAAATTTCTTAATAGATAGCGGGAGTGATATGGACATAATATATCTTGCTTTCAGTAAAGTGTTTGATACCATACCCTAGTTGGGTAATGAAATGTCTGCAAATAAAGAACCAAGCTCCCTAAAGGAGTTAAAATAGTATTCTTCAAGGAGTTAAAATAGTATTCTTCAAGGAGTTAAAATAGTATTCTTCAAGGAGTTAAAATAGTATTCATCTTGGCTTGTTCTCTATTATTCCAGAGTTCAAAGTTACGGGAAGGCAGATTCCAGTTGAATGATAGGGGGAACAAATCCTAACACTAAGAAATGTTTGATGATGGAACCAATTACATAGGTGGACTCTCCTTCACTTAATGTTTTCAAGCAGTGATTTAGAACACCATATGCCAGGAATGCTTTAATCTGGATTCCTACACTGATCAAGGGGTTAGACTCATTGGCTTAAATGACCTCTTCTATAAAAGAAATGGAGAGCAGTTTGGTATAGTGGTTAAGTGCACCAGGCTGCAAACCAGGAGACCATAAGTTCCAGTCCTGCCTTAGACATGAAGCCAGTCACTCTCTCTTAGCCCTAGGAATAAGGCAGTGGCAAGATACTTCCAAAATGTTGCCAAGAAAACTGCAGGGACTTGTCACCAGGAGTCAAGACTGACTGACTTGAAAGCACAAAAAATATTTATTATAAAATAAATGCATCTACATATGATCTAAATGCTGAAAAAGTGGGACTTAAATGCAGTTCCCGAGGAAGTGTGTTATTTGGCCTGGGAACAACAGAAGACCCTCTTTCAGGTGCCTGAAAGATGGGCCTCTGACATATATTAATAACTGGACAGTTTTACCAGGAATGACAATCACTTAGGTATTGAGGCTTTTAAGATATTTAAAATTCAATATATTGTATCCAGTGAATAATTGGCAGCCAGTGCATTCAGTGCAAGTGTCATATGATCCCTGTATCTCACACTGGTTAGCTGCTTAAGTTCTCCATTTTGTACCAGTAGCAACTTTCAGATACATTTTAAGGATAGTTCGATGTAGAGTGTGGTAGCAGTCAAGATATGATGTAAATAAGGCAGGGCTTTCCAAACTTTTGCCGTTGGCGACATACCAACGGCCGGCCCACAAAAACCCAGAAGCGCCGCGGCCAGTACGGGGCAAAAACCGGAAGTGCCGGTGGCGCAAAAACCGGAAGTGCTGGCGGTGGTGCTTCCGGGTTGCCACCGCGGCGGCAGCGGCTGCTCCTTCGAAAGGGGAGGCTCCGGGGACCTCGGATGCCCTCCCCTCGCCGCACGCACACGTTGCCTGGCACAGCTGATCTGGGGGCAGGGTGGAAATTCTCCCCGCGGAACAGCTGAGCGCCGGAAAGTTTGGCAACGTGCGTGCACGCGCAGGGAGGCTTTTTGCCTCCCTGCCGGAACCGAGGGCATTTTCGGGGTCCCCAGAGCCTGCCCTTTCGAAGGGGCAGCGCCGCTGCTGCTGCTACCCCTTCGAAAGAGCAGGCTCCGGGGACCCCGAAAATGCCCTCGGTTCCGGCAGGGAGGCAAAAAGCTCACCGCATGCGCACGCTGCCCGGCACAGCTGATCTGGGGCCGGGGTGGAAATTCTCCCCGCGGAACAGCTGAGCGCCGGAAAGCTCGGCAACGTGCGCGCGCAGGGAGTCTTTTCGCCTCCCTGCCGGAACCGAGGGCATTTTCGGGGTCCCCGGAGCCTGCCCTTTGAAAGGGGCAGCTGCTGCTGCTGCGCAGCAACCCAGAAGCACCACCACCGGCGCTTCTGGGTTGTCACGTGACACACTTGGGGCCCCCAGGCGACACAGTATTGTGTCGCAACACACAGTTTGGAAAGCCCTGAAATAAGGTGTGAATAAGCACTGTTAAATCTGACCAGGTCAGGAAAGTTCCCAATAGCATCCTAAGCTTAATTGTGCAAATGTGGTCCTTGCAAACTAGCAGGACAAGCAATTGCCAAGATTTTGTCCCTGTGACATGCTCCAGCACTGGAGTCCACGTTGAGATGGATCCAATCAACTTTGTCCATAAAGAAGGGTGCACATTTTTGATAGCAAGTCAGTGGTTGTTCCTTTCTCCTTTCTTCTTGATGAAGAAGAAGCTGCAACTGTCCTGTGAAGATGCAGTAGAGGCACAAAAGCAAGTATCTTTGCTGCCTCTGCTGCAGCAGAATAGGAATCCAAATAGTACTTCAGGTGGGCCCTACTCAATTTGATTTATCCTGACTTTCTCTGTGTGCTCCAGCTAATGTCCCATCCAGTTCATCACTTTCAGCTTCCTAGAAAACCAAGGCTGATTCCTTCTGCAAGCGAGGAGAGAGAATATTTAAAAAGAATAGTGTCAATCAACAAGCAGTTTCTGTGTCCCATAGATGAACCAGGGCATTGATGGTATTGCTGACAGGTGAGGTGGAAAGTTCCCAAAGTGCATTGAGGAAACTATCCAGATTCATAAGGTTTCTGGCTCAGACCATTTTAACCAGTTCTGTACTCCTGCCAGCTGCCCGTGTCACATGCCAGGTCGGTGCTTTCATTCAGAATTAAATGCTGGATAATATGTTTTACCAGGAACTAATCTGGCAACAAACAGCAGGATTTAAGGTTGTAGGGCTCAACATCTCTGAATTTTTTGGTTAGGCAGCAGGCTGAAAAGATGTGAGAAAGTCATCAGCCTGCCCTCCTTTCTTTATAGTGGTCAAGCTGCCTGCTCCCACAGGATCTCCGCTGCTAGTTACTCTTTTGCTGTTTTCATTGAACCATCTGGATTGTTCTCCAAATCTCTCCTAATACACACACAAACATTGCAAAATACAAGGGGGGTTCTTCAGCCCCAAGACTCGTTCTTCAGCCCCAAGCCAAAAAGATACCCGATGCATGGACAGAGATACATTAATAGGGAACCAAATCTCATTTTCTGTGACTTTCGCCCACTTTGTTTATTAAAGGATTTTTAGCATACACACTCTTTCTTTACAAGTGGAAAGGCTTCAAAAGCAGCTTATTTACTAAATAAGCTGACTTTTCTAAAACTAGGCCATCCCTACCAACAGACTTAGAAAATAAAAGTGATGATGACTCAAAAGAAAAAAAGAAGGAGAAGGGACAAAGTAATAAGAAAACTTAGAGGCTAGTTCTTAGAATCACAAAGTTTTATAATGACTGGACAGAATGGAAACCAAATAGGACTGGACTGTTAACAAAGACAAAGAAGCACTGCTTAATCTTTATTGATTAGATAGCATACCAGCAGTATTGTATACATCAAGGGGTTGCTGAGAACATGCTGATATGTAATAATTAATCAATTTAATGTGCACCAGCAAAGCCAGTCTGTTGTGTGTGACATATCCTGTCCAGTGGCATAAATGGGAAGGAAAGGTAGAGAATTATGTACCAGAATAAGTTTTTTATTGTCTACATTGTAGACTGCTTACCTCACCACTTCCAGAATATGTTCATTGTTGTTAACACTGTTCCATCCTGTAATCCAGGTTGTTTCTCTACATATAATGGCCCAAACCTAGCTTTTATTTTAAATGATAAATCATGCTTGTAAGTATCTGCATAGAGTTTCCACCATTGTACTAGTATCAATGGCAGTACTGTACCTACTACTACTTGAAAAAAATAAAATTAGGTTCTAATCATGTTCAGTATAAGCTAATCAGTAGTTATTTGGTCATTGTGAACTGTTAGGTTTAAACCTCTGGCCTACTTACACAAATCTCTTGCCATGCTTCCAGAACCACTGAATCATCCAGGTGACACTCCCCTGAGCAAAGATTCAGCTGCCTTGTTTTGGGGAGCAAAGTGCAACATGTGAATAACTTTGTAATAACCTCCACCCCACCCCACCATAAAAAGATAAAAGAAAATTCAACGTGCAGTCAAAAACCTTTCTAAATAAAACCAGGTTAGTAGATGCTGGCAGCCAGTTAACAAGAACAGAGTTAGTGCTTCATTTGAATAAACCAGACTAAAGCAAACTTAATGAAAGGCTTGTGGGAATTTGTCTTTATTGGCTGAGACAATTAACATGGTCACTTTTTTCTTTGTTACTGTAACTTATCAAAATGTCTTTGTTGGCAGGTAAAATTATTTGCATTGAACGTACCGTTCTCTTGTTACAAAAGCCCCTTTTGTGTAGGGCTGCTGGTGCAGACATCACTGAACTGACTGGTCCTGTCAAACTAGATGATCTGGATTCTACTACTCAAATCAATTCTATTTGTACTGTAAGAGGTTTGTACCTAAGTCTTTTGTTACTTGAAATCTTAATGTTACAACCTTTTCTTTTGCCATAAACTCCAAGAGTTTATGACAGATTATATGCCTTGTCTTTTCTTTTTTCTTTAATTCATAACTTCCATTTGAAGGAGTTATAGCTGAGAATACATCTTACTGGCCCAAGATGTTCCAGTAAGCTTCATGACTGTGGCTTAGTAACAGTTTTCATTTAATAATAAAGCAGTGAGGAAGAAATATATGTTGGAGAGAAAAAATTAGTATATTCTGTTAGGATGTTCAGCTTTATTTGCAATATTGGCAGACATTATGATTGATAGAAGTTTTACATTTATGGAGGATTAAATCCAACTATCTATAAGTTTTGCAATATTAAAATCAGGAGCACTGTATATATTTGTTTTGCAGGTTCTAATATTTTTGAGAATAGATTCTCTTTAGTTATTTCTGATTTCTTTTTCCAGAGGCTCTTCCCACCACAACTTTTAATTACTATAAGAGCTGTATTGGTACTTTGCTATTAACTCCCATACCGCTCTGTTCAATTCATCATAGTATTTAACCCGAAGTTCTCAAAAGGAGCATTAGATTAATGTTATTTATCTTTAAAAAAATGTAGCATATGTATGCGTCTGGTAGAAACCATACAGTAATAAAAAAATGAAACGTTCATTGTGATAAAATTCAGCCTTTTGTAAGGACCTGGTGTCAGTTGCCAATATTTAAAAATTGGAACTTGAGATGTGATGTCAGAACCACATGTTTTGTCTCCCCCTCTGTGGACACCTCTGGTACAGTGGTAGATTATTAAAATGGCAATTATTTCAAATCCTGATATTTTTTGTCAAACTTTTTAAGCATATATTTGCAGCAGATATTGGATGGAAGGGTACATTGTACCCATTATAAGTAGAGACTACAGTTTATTTTAAGTGTATCACATGTAGAGGTCTCAACTTTCAAATTCTTTTGCTCAAAAAACAAAAAAATGCTAAGCAGGTATATCTCCCAATATTATGCAATATTCCTGTATCACATGGTTGGTTGTGGATACCTTTGCTAAGAGAAATAAGAATATTGGATGTTCTTCCTCACTCAAATTTAACAGGGGCAAAAGAAAGAATCAGTTTTA